>CM065591.1:317095200-318445163 GCA_033119425.1 Bufotes viridis
TCAAGGTTGCAAGGTTCATCATAGTCCCTGAGAGCCTCTCTCAAGGCAGAATGTGCATTAGCTGCCTTGAGAGAGGCCCTCCCAAACTCTACTAGGAAGGCTATAATATTGTTTACATCAATGATTTATTAAAAATTAAATAGAAGACACATTTTGAAGTTTTCAATGAAACTTTACTTGCCAAAAATTTCCAATACAAAACCAAAGTATTGCTGTAAAGAAGTGCTTTCACAATAACATGTGAACAAAAATTTCTTGTCTAGAAACAGTGCAAATTTATTTTAGAAACAATTGCAGGCACATTAGCTAATAGAGAGGGGTTCTCATAGGCAAGTAACAGAGTCTACATGACTGCCATAAATTATGGTTGCCCTTGCTTTGGTAACCTGTGAATACGATTTGCCAGTGAAACGCCAATGTGGTCAAATTTATCCTCCTTATCCACCTTTTGGATCATTGTTAGAGCCTCAATCTTAACCGATGGCTCAGTAGAGCTTCTATTGCTTCTGTGGTTTCCCTCCTGGGGCGCCACCTGAGTGGTTGATGTATTTCTTTCCTGAGATTGTGATGCAGCCTGTGTTGCAGAGTGAGATGTTGACGGACTGGCCTGGTCATCACTAGGTTCAAGTAAACAGTTAGAAGAATCTTGGGCGTCCATATCTGTTGATGTCCCTTCACTTTCCTCTGAAGACGTCTGCCTAGCAAGGAGAATGTTTCCTTCAGACCTATATTATAATAAGGCTCAAACATTAGGATTCCTCCAGGGGCATATTTTTAGCCAGTGCAAACATGTTAAAAACCAAGATCCTACTTACGCTCTAAGTTCACGACTAGTAAGTAGAAACTGCAATTCTTCATTGTATGGGCTCTTATTGCTAGGGAATGACCCACTCTACTCATGCTTGTTAAGACATTTCTTAAAACGGTCTCTGACAGTCCGCCAACGATTTTTCACTTCCTTAACAAGGGTGCAGAAATATGTTTTTTTAAATTAACACTTTAAAATAGAATAACATTTTAAGTAGAAAATAGAATTCTGGAAATTAACACAACTAATGGTTTCGAGAAGAATCAAATGGTCAGCCATTGGAAAATACAAAAAATATTTAGAAATCTGGTCTAAATGGAATGACTTTATTTTAACGGACAGGATTGCTAAGTATTTGGATTGATAAGATACCCCTGTAATTTTGAATAGAGGAATATATCTTTAAACACATGTGACAAAGTTCTTGTTTTGTGTGTCAGTTTTGTTTTTCTTTTACCTTTTTCCTCCCCTCCGTCCCCTATCCACCCCCCTCCCCTCTTTTCCTTCCCTTCTTCCTTTCCACTTTTCCTATAGTTAACAGGTTCTTCTACAGAAATATAAATAGCCTGTGGATTTTGACGAACTCTACATACTAGTACAAATGACAGGATTTAAATGCTATGGAAAAAATTCAGTGTGATAAGAGTATTTTGCTCATTTAGATACTAACACAACCTGATATAATAAAGGTACTAACGCATATAAATGTTTAGTGGTCAATATGCCATACATAGGCTTAAGGTGACTTTCAGTAGATCGTCTGATTTATAAGGTTCTACTAGACTTAAGGTCAAAAATTACCTGTGGCAATAGGTCGTGTTGGTTTGTAGTCAGAAGGGTATATAATTTAATTTGTACTTTATTAATACAATGTATGTAACTTTGATCTGTTACTATGGAATAGTACCTTGCATATAGAACCTGTTTCCTTATATCCATGTTTTTATTACTGTTGTAAATTTATTTTTGAAAAACTTTAATAAACTTACATTTACAAAAATTGGATAGTACTTATGGATGACATCTTGTTCATTGATTGTGGCGGAATCCCACTGAGAGTACAGGTTTCTGCAAACATGGGTCCTAGCATCTTTGGTTTGGTGCCTATCACAATAACCCCCTTCAGTAGCATCCCATAACACAGGTTGAGACTCCACCTGGACAAATATTCACACACAACATAACAGGCAAACACCTGGAAATCAAATGTGCACACATAAATGCAAACGCACCACAACATGCAAAGTACACAGAAACATGCCAACATAACTATACCTAAACATGTAAACACCAAATATGTATAGTGGGGCAAAATTTTAAATTTACTTACAGCCCTGCAAGTGCTTTTAATGGCCAGTCTTTCTGTGCATCTATTTAATTTACTTACAGTGCGGCTGGCCGGCTGCGCTACCTGCGCACATCCCCAACAAAAAATAAAATATATAAATTAAGAGAGGGGCAAAATGGAACATATCAGAGAGGGGCAAAATGGAACATATCAGAGAGGGGCAAAACTGAAATATATACAGTGAGAGGGAGGCAAAATAAAATATATATACAGTGAGAAAAGGGGCAAAATGCAATATATATAGTGAGAGAGGAGGCAAAATGCAATATATACAGTGAGAGAGGGCAAAATGAAATATATATAGTGAGAGGAGGCAAAATGGAATATATACAGTGAGAGAGGGGCAAAATGAAATATATATATAGTGATATATATAGTGAGAGAGGAGGCAAAATGAAATATATACAGCGAGAGAGGGGCAAAATGGAATATATGCAGTGAGAGAGGGGCAAAATGAAATATATACAGTGAGAGATGAGGCAAAATAAAATATATATAGTGAGAGAGGGGCAAAATGGAATATATACAGTGAGAGAGGGGCAAAATGGAATATATACAGTGAGGAGGGGGCAAAATGGAATATATACCGTGAGAGGGGGTAAAATGGAATATATACAGTGAGAGAGGGGGCAACATGAAATATATACAGTGAGAGAGGAGGCAAAATAAAATATATACAGTGAGAGAGGGGCAACATGAAATATATACAGTGAGAGGGAGGCAAAATGAAATATATACAGTGAGAGAGGGGCAACGGAGTGCGGAGCAGAATTGCGGACCCAATAATTTCTATGGGGACACACTATGTCCCGCCCGGATCCGCATTTCCAGGTCTACACTTCCGTTCCGCAAAAAAATAGAACATGTCCTATTCTTGTCTGCAATTGCGGACAAAAATAGGCATTTTCTATGAGAGTGCCGGCGATGTGCAGTCTGTAAAATGCGGAACGCACATTGCCGGTGTCCATATTTTGTCCAATGTGCTCAATAATGTCTTCGACTTTCATCAGCATCAAGCCAGACAGAGGTGAAGAATGTGGGTCCACCCGCTCCTTATTCAGCATGAAGAGAAAGAACACTTCTGTGTTCTGTATAGAGATTTACAAAGGTATGCATATTATCATCTCAGTAACCAAATCTCTTTTAAGAACTCCGTACTTTCTTCAAGGAGGCAAAAGTTAAACATGGCCTGAATTATATGATAGTAATGATGTACCCCTTATTTTTATTTTTGTTTTGGAAATCTTTTTTAGATACCCTGAGAAATTCATCTCATTTTGTTGCTTACCAATTGACGGATTTGATCGCTTGTTGTCCATTGCGAAACCTGCATTGACGTTTCAAAATACTGTTATGAGGAAGGCAATCTCTGCAGAGGAAAGGCTGCTCATCCACTTGAGGTAAGTTCGTAATTGATTTTAGGCTAGGGCCACACTGCATCTTTTGGCTGCAGCTTTTGGCAAACGAGCAAGTGGTGGGGCACTTGTGTAAGTGAATTAAATAGCACTGTGACCTCCAGTCACAAATGAATGATGGAATTGCCAAACAGCACAGTGATATTCGGATGCATGACAAAAGACGCAGCCAAAATTGCAATGTAGGCCTACCCTTTATTATATATCAAGTGCAGTGTGGTGTCTTTGGCCACTTTCTGTGCCAGTTGTGACGCTGATGAACCATCCTCTAGATTTTTATAAATCTTGGTTCTGTGCCCTGTGTAGCTGCAGAACACTGCTACTTCAATGCTGTTTGGCCACTACACAGTGCATTTAGAAAATGTCTTGCAGCTCCTTGAACTGTGTAGTAAAAAGCAGAACGTCAGATTGCCAGGGGTCTCTTCCTTTGGATGATTATTAGCATCTATTAAAGCTGACCAAAGTGTATGCTGTAAATAAACAAATTTTGTTTTTTTCTTTTATCTTCCAGATATTTGGCCACAGGAGAGAGCTTTTCATCCCTGCATCTCCAATTTCAGGTTGACCACTCAACCATTTGCACATGCTATGCAATCTGGCAGAAATTGCAGCCCATAGTGATGCCTCCACCTACCGACGAGACATGGTGTCAGGTGGCAGCAGGCTTTCAAGCTGTTGCCAACTTCCCCAACTGCATAGGCACAGTTGATGGTGATGGTTGATCATGCTCCTTTAATTACAAGAAGTATTTTTCTGTGGTGTTGATGGCGGTGGATGATGCACACTACAAATTGGTTGCCATTGATGTTGGCACCTATGGCAGCATTTGGAACTCTCGGGTGCTACAGACTTCACAGATTGGACTGCAAATTCTTTGAGAATGTGTTTCGCTCCCAGCCCCTCAACCACTTCTGGGAATCACACATCCAGTCCCATTTGTGATGGTATCGGATGAGACTTTTCCTCTAATGCCAAACCTTCTGTGCCCATACCCTTGAAGAGAACTTAATGCCCAGAAGATTTAAAATTTTTGTCGGGCACGAAGACTCATGGAATGCACCTTCGGAATCATGGTCATTCAGTGGAGGGTCTTTACCACGGCCATTCAATTAGACCCAGCCACAGTTGATTTTGTGATTAAGGCACGCTGTGTACTCCACAACTATGCTCAAGAATATAGTCAAGACATAGACATAGAATCAACAGGGGCCCAGGATGTCCAACCAATTCGGGTGTCTGTGTACGAGTGTCACGATGTAAGGGAGGGGATGAACACCAGAATGACAACAGAAGGAAAAGATCAGGAACTAGGTTACACTAGAGGTGTGGTCATTACCAACAACAACACTGCAACATGTGAAAACAGAGAGGCTGTCAGATAACCTCACGTGCAGCCAGTCTCTCAGATCTTCTAACCTCTGTCACAGGAGGGACAGTGACAACAAGATACCTTTGCTGACTACTTTTTTCTTGAAGTGACCCTTTTTATTTTTATAAAGTATTCCCTTCGATTGTTAATTGATTATATACAAGTAAACTAATTTAAAATTGAATATTCTGTGTCTGTGATTATTTTCAAATGCAAAAGCCATCGGTAATCAAGGTTGCAAGGTTCATCATAGTCCCTGAGAGCCTCTCTCAAGGCAGAATGTGCATTAGCTGCCTTGAGAGAGGCCCTCCCAAACTCTACTAGGAAGGCTATAATATTGTTTACATCAATGATTTATTAAAAATTAAATAGAAGACACATTTTTGAAGTTTTCAATGAAACTTTACTTGCCAAAAATTTCCAATACAAAACCAAAGTATTGCTGTAAAGAAGTGCTTTCACAATAACATGTGAACAAAAATTTCTTGTCTAGAAACAGTGCAAATTTATTTTAGAAACAATTGCAGGCACATTAGCTAATAGAGAGGGGTTCTCATAGGCAAGTAACAGAGTCTACATGACTGCCATAAATTATGGTTGCCCTTGCTTTGGTAACCTGTGAATACGATTTGCCAGTGAAACGCCAATGTGGTCAAATTTATCCTCCTTATCCACCTTTTGGATCATTGTTAGAGCCTCAATCTTAACCGATGGCTCAGTAGAGCTTCTATTGCTTCTGTGGTTTCCCTCCTGGGGCGCCACCTGAGTGGTTGATGTATTTCTTTCCTGAGATTGTGATGCAGCCTGTGTTGCAGAGTGAGATGTTGACGGACTGGCCTGGTCATCACTAGGTTCAAGTAAACAGTTAGAAGAATCTTGGGCGTCCATATCTGTTGATGTCCCTTCACTTTCCTCTGAAGACGTCTGCCTAGCAAGGAGAATGTTTCCTTCAGACCTATATTATAATAAGGCTCAAACATTAGGATTCCTCCAGGGGCATATTTTTAGCCAGTGCAAACATGTTAAAAACCAAGATCCTACTTACGCTCTAAGTTCACGACTAGTAAGTAGAAACTGCAATTCTTCATTGTATGGGCTCTTATTGCTAGGGAATGACCCACTCTACTCATGCTTGTTAAGACATTTCTTAAAACGGTCTCTGACAGTCCGCCAACGATTTTTCACTTCCTTAACAAGGGTGCAGAAATATGTTTTTTTTTTAAATTAACACTTTAAAATAGAATAACATTTTAAGTAGAAAATAGAATTCTGGAAATTAACACAACTAATGGTTTCGAAAGAATCAAATGGTCAGCCATTGGAAAATACAAAAAATATTTAGAAATCTGGTCTAAATGGAATGACTTTATTTTAACGGACAGGATTGCTAAGTATTTGGATTGATAAGATACCCCTGTAATTTTGAATAGAGGAATATATCTTTAAACACATGTGACAAAGTTCTTGTTTTGTGTGTCAGTTTTGTTTTTTCTTTTACCTTTTTTCCTCCCCTCCGTCCCCTATCCACCCCCCCCCTCCCCTCTTTTCCTTCCCTTCTTCCTTTCCACTTTTTCCTATAGTTAACAGGTTCTTCTACAGAAATATAAATAGCCTGTGGATTTTGACGAACTCTACATACTAGTACAAATGACAGGATTTAAATGCTATGGAAAAAATTCAGTGTGATAAGAGTATTTTGCTCATTTAGATACTAACACAACCTGATATAATAAAGGTACTAACGCATATAAATGTTTAGTGGTCAATATGCCATACATAGGCTTAAGGTGACTTTCAGTAGATCGTCTGATTTATAAGGTTCTACTAGACTTAAGGTCAAAAATTACCTGTGGTAATAGGTCGTGTTGGTTTGTAGTCAGAAGGGTATATAATTTAATTTGTACTTTATTAATACAATGTATGTAACTTTGATCTGTTACTATGGAATAGTACCTTGCATATAGAACCTGTTTCCTTATATCCATGTTTTTTATTACTGTTGTAAATTTATTTTTGAAAAACTTTAATAAACTTACATTTACAAAAAATTGGATAGTACTTATGGATGACATCTTGTTCATTGATTGTGGCGGAATCCCACTGAGAGTACAGGTTTCTGCAAACATGGGTCCTAGCATCTTTGGTTTGGTGCCTATCACAATAACCCCCTTCAGTAGCATCCCATAACACAGGTTGAGACTCCACCTGGACAAATATTCACACACAACATAACAGGCAAACACCTGGAAATCAAATGTGCACACATAAATGCAAACGCACCACAACATGCAAAGTACACAGAAACATGCCAACATAACTATACCTAAACATGTAAACACCAAATATGTATAGTGGGGCAAAATTTTAAATTTACTTACAGCCCTGCAAGTGCTTTTAATGGCCAGTCTTTCTGTGCATCTATTTAATTTACTTACAGTGCGGCTGGCCGGCTGCGCTACCTGCGCACATCCCCAACAAAAAATAAAATATATAAATTAAGAGAGGGGGCAAAATGGAACATATCAGAGAGGGGCAAAATGGAACATATCAGAGAGGGGCAAAACTGAAATATATACAGTGAGAGGGGAGGCAAAATAAAATATATATACAGTGAGAAAAGGGGCAAAATGCAATATATATAGTGAGAGAGGAGGCAAAATGCAATATATACAGTGAGAGAGGGGGCAAAATGAAATATATATAGCGAGAGGAGGCAAAATGGAATATATACAGTGAGAGAGGGGGCAAAATGAAATATATATATAGTGATATATATAGTGAGAGAGGAGGCAAAATGAAATATATACAGCGAGAGAGGGGGCAAAATGGAATATATGCAGTGAGAGAGGGGGGCAAAATGAAATATATACAGTGAGAGATGAGGCAAAATAAAATATATATAGTGAGAGAGGGGGCAAAATGGAATATATACAGTGAGAGAGGGGGCAAAATGGAATATATACAGTGAGGGAGGGGGCAAAATGGAATATATACCGTGAGAGAGGGGGTAAAATGGAATATATACAGTGAGAGAGGGGGCAAAATGAAATATATACAGTGAGAGAGGAGGCAAAATAAAATATATACAGTGAGAGAGGGGGCAACATGAAATATATACAGTGAGAGAGGAGGCAAAATGAAATATATACAGTGAGAGAGGGGGCAACGGAATTGCGGAACGGAATTGCGGACCCAATAATTTCTATGGGGACACACTATGTCCCGCCCGGATCCGCATTTCCAGGTCTACACTTCCGTTCCGCAAAAAAATAGAACATGTCCTATTCTTGTCTGCAATTGCGGACAAAAATAGGCATTTTCTATGAGAGTGCCGGCGATGTGCAGTCTGTAAAATGCGGAACGCACATTGCCGGTGTCCATATTTTGTCCAATGTGCTCAATAATGTCTTCGACTTTCATCAGCATCAAGCCAGACAGAGGTGAAGAATGTGGGTCCACCCGCTCCTTATTCAGCATGAAGAGAAAGAACACTTCTGTGTTCTGTATAGAGATTTACAAAGGTATGCATATTATCATCTCAGTAACCAAATCTCTTTTTAAGAACTCCGTACTTTCTTCAAGGAGGCAAAAGTTAAACATGGCCTGAATTATATGATAGTAATGATGTACCCCTTATTTTTATTTTTGTTTTGGAAATCTTTTTTAGATACCCTGAGAAATTCATCTCATTTTGTTGCTTACCAATTGATGGATTTGATCGCTTGTTGTCCATTGCGAAACCTGCATTGACGTTTCAAAATACTGTTATGAGGAAGGCAATCTCTGCAGAGGAAAGGCTGCTCATCCACTTGAGGTAAGTTCGTAATTGATTTTAGGCTAGGGCCACACTGCATCTTTTGGCTGCAGCTTTTGGCAAACGAGCAAGTGGTGGGGCACTTGTGTAAGTGAATTAAATAGCACTGTGACCTCCAGTCACAAATGAATGATGGAATTGCCAAACAGCACAGTGATATTCGGATGCATGACAAAAGACGCAGCCAAAATTGCAATGTAGGCCTACCCTTTATTATATATCAAGTGCAGTGTGGTGTCTTTGGCCACTTTCTGTGCCAGTTGTGACGCTGATGAACCATCCTCTAGATTTTTATAAATCTTGGTTCTGTGCCCTGTGTAGCTGCAGAACACTGCTACTTCAATGCTGTTTGGCCACTACACAGTGCATTTAGAAAATGTCTTGCAGCTCCTTGAACTGTGTAGTAAAAAGCAGAACGTCAGATTGCCAGGGTCTCTTCCTTTGGATGATTATTAGCATCTATTAAAGCTGACCAAAGTGTATGCTGTAAATAAACAAATTTTGTTTTTTTCTTTTATCTTCCAGATATTTGGCCACAGGAGAGAGCTTTTCATCCCTGCATCTCCAATTTCAGGTTGACCACTCAACCATTTGCACATGCTATGCAATCTGGCAGAAATTGCAGCCCATAGTGATGCCTCCACCTACCGACGAGACATGGTGTCAGGTGGCAGCAGGCTTTCAAGCTGTTGCCAACTTCCCCAACTGCATAGGCACAGTTGATGGTGATGGTTGATCATGCTCCTTTAATTACAAGAAGTATTTTTCTGTGGTGTTGATGGCGGTGGATGATGCACACTACAAATTGGTTGCCATTGATGTTGGCACCTATGGCAGCATTTGGAACTCTCGGGTGCTACAGACTTCACAGATTGGACTGCAAATTCTTTGAGAATGTGTTTCGCTCCCAGCCCCTCAACCACTTCTGGGAATCACACATCCAGTCCCATTTGTGATGGTATCGGATGAGACTTTTCCTCTAATGCCAAACCTTCTGTGCCCATACCCTTGAAGAGAACTTAATGCCCAGAAGATTTAAAATTTTTGTCGGGCACGAAGACTCATGGAATGCACCTTCGGAATCATGGTCATTCAGTGGAGGGTCTTTACCACGGCCATTCAATTAGACCCAGCCACAGTTGATTTTGTGATTAAGGCACGCTGTGTACTCCACAACTATGCTCAAGAATATAGTCAAGACATAGACATAGAATCAACAGGGGCCCAGGATGTCCAACCAATTCGGGTGTCTGTGTACGAGTGTCACGATGTAAGGGGAGGGGATGAACACCAGAATGACAACAGAAGGAAAAAGATCAGGAACTAGGTTACACTAGAGGTGTGGTCATTACCAACAACAACACTGCAACATGTGAAAACAGAGAGGCTGTCAGATAACCTCACGTGCAGCCAGTCTCTCAGATCTTCTAACCTCTGTCACAGGAGGGACAGTGACAACAAGATACCTTTGCTGACTACTTTTTTCTTGAAGTGACCCTTTTTTATTTTTATAAAGTATTCCCTTCGATTGTTAATTGATTATATACAAGTAAACTAATTTAAAATTGAATATTCTGTGTCTGTGATTATTTTCAAATGCAAAAGCCATCGGTAATCAAGGTTGCAAGGTTCATCATAGTCCCTGAGAGCCTCTCTCAAGGCAGAATGTGCATTAGCTGCCTTGAGAGAGGCCCTCCCGAACTCTACTAGGAAGGCTATAATATTGTTTACATCAATGATTTATTAAAAATTAAATAGAAGACACATTTTTGAAGTTTTCAATGAAACTTTACTTGCCAAAAATTTCCAATACAAAACCAAAGTATTGCTGTAAAGAAGTGCTTTCACAATAACATGTGAACAAAAATTTCTTGTCTAGAAACAGTGCAAATTTATTTTAGAAACAATTGCAGGCACATTAGCTAATAGAGAGGGGTTCTCATAGGCAAGTAACAGAGTCTACATGACTGCCATAAATTATGGTTGCCCTTGCTTTGGTAACCTGTGAATACGATTTGCCAGTGAAACGCCAATGTGGTCAAATTTATCCTCCTTATCCACCTTTTGGATCATTGTTAGAGCCTCAATCTTAACCGATGGCTCAGTAGAGCTTCTATTGCTTCTGTGGTTTCCCTCCTGGGGCGCCACCTGAGTGGTTGATGTATTTCTTTCCTGAGATTGTGATGCAGCCTGTGTTGCAGAGTGAGATGTTGACGGACTGGCCTGGTCATCACTAGGTTCAAGTAAACAGTTAGAAGAATCTTGGGCGTCCATATCTGTTGATGTCCCTTCACTTTCCTCTGAAGACGTCTGCCTAGCAAGGAGAATGTTTCCTTCAGACCTATATTATAATAAGGCTCAAACATTAGGATTCCTCCAGGGGCATATTTTTAGCCAGTGCAAACATGTTAAAAACCAAGATCCTACTTACGCTCTAAGTTCACGACTAGTAAGTAGAAACTGCAATTCTTCATTGTATGGGCTCTTATTGCTAGGGAATGACCCACTCTACTCATGCTTGTTAAGACATTTCTTAAAACGGTCTCTGACAGTCCGCCAACGATTTTCACTTCCTTAACAAGGGTGCAGAAATATGTTTTTTTAAATTAACACTTTAAAATAGAATAACATTTTAAGTAGAAAATAGAATTCTGGAAATTAACACAACTAATGGTTTCGAAAGAATCAAATGGTCAGCCATTGGAAAATACAAAAAATATTTAGAAATCTGGTCTAAATGGAATGACTTTATTTTAACGGACAGGATTGCTAAGTATTTGGATTGATAAGATACCCCTGTAATTTTGAATAGAGGAATATATCTTTAAACACATGTGACAAAGTTCTTGTTTTGTGTGTCAGTTTTGTTTTTCTTTTACCTTTTTCCTCCCCTCCGTCCCCTATCCACCCCCCTCCCTCTTTTCCTTCCCTTCTTCCTTTCCACTTTTCCTATAGTTAACAGGTTCTTCTACAGAAATATAAATAGCCTGTGGATTTTGACGAACTCTACATACTAGTACAAATGACAGGATTTAAATGCTATGGAAAAAATTCAGTGTGATAAGAGTATTTTGCTCATTTAGATACTAACACAACCTGATATAATAAAGGTACTAACGCATATAAATGTTTAGTGGTCAATATGCCATACATAGGCTTAAGGTGACTTTCAGTAGATCGTCTGATTTATAAGGTTCTACTAGACTTAAGGTCAAAAATTACCTGTGGCAATAGGTCGTGTTGGTTTGTAGTCAGAAGGGTATATAATTTAATTTGTACTTTATTAATACAATGTATGTAACTTTGATCTGTTACTATGGAATAGTACCTTGCATATAGAACCTGTTTCCTTATATCCATGTTTTTATTACTGTTGTAAATTTATTTTTGAAAAACTTTAATAAACTTACATTTACAAAAATTGGATAGTACTTATGGATGACATCTTGTTCATTGATTGTGGCGGAATCCCACTGAGAGTACAGGTTTCTGCAAACATGGGTCCTAGCATCTTTGGTTTGGTGCCTATCACAATAACCCCCTTCAGTAGCATCCCATAACACAGGTTGAGACTCCACCTGGACAAATATTCACACACAACATAACAGGCAAACACCTGGAAATCAAATGTGCACACATAAATGCAAACGCACCACAACATGCAAAGTACACAGAAACATGCCAACATAACTATACCTAAACATGTAAACACCAAATATGTATAGTGGGGCAAAATTTTAAATTTACTTACAGCCCTGCAAGTGCTTTTAATGGCCAGTCTTTCTGTGCATCTATTTAATTTACTTACAGTGCGGCTGGCCGGCTGCGCTACCTGCGCACATCCCCAACAAAAAATAAAATATATAAATTAAGAGAGGGGCAAAATGGAACATATCAGAGAGGGGCAAAATGGAACATATCAGAGAGGGGCAAAACTGAAATATATACAGTGAGAGGGGAGGCAAAATAAAATATATATACAGTGAGAAAAGGGGCAAAATGCAATATATATAGTGAGAGAGAGGCAAAATGCAATATATACAGTGAGAGAGGGCAAAATGAAATATATATAGTGAGAGGAGGCAAAATGGAATATATACAGTGAGAGAGGGGCAAAATGAAATATATATATAGTGATATATATAGTGAGAGAGGAGGCAAAATGAAATATATACAGCGAGAGAGGGGCAAAATGGAATATATGCAGTGAGAGAGGGGCAAAATGAAATATATACAGTGAGAGATGAGGCAAAATAAAATATATATAGTGAGAGAGGGGCAAAATGGAATATATACAGTGAGAGAGGGGCAAAATGGAATATATACAGTGAGGAGGGGGCAAATGGAATATATACGTGAGAGGGGTAAAATGGAATATATACAGTGAGAGAGGGGCAACATGAAATATATACAGTGAGAGAGGGCAAAATAAATATATACAGTGAGAGAGGGCACATGAAATATATACAGTGAGAGGGGGCAAAATGGAATATATACAGTGAGAGAGGGGCAAAATGGAATATATACAGTGAGAGAGGGGCAAAATGGAATATATACAGTGAGAGAGGGGCAAAATGGAATATATACAGTGAGAGAGGGCAAAATGGAATATATACAGTGAGAGAGGGGCAAAATGGAATATATACAGTGAGAGAGGGCAAAATGGAATATATACAGTGAGAGAGGAGGCAAAATGGAATATATACAGTGAGAGAGGGCAAAATGGAATATATACAGTGAGAGAGGGGGCAAAATGGAATATATACAGTGAGAGAGGGCAAAATGGAATATATACAGTGAGAGAGGGGCAAAATGGAATATATACAGTGAGAGAGGGGCAAAATGGAATATATACAGTGAGAGAGGGCAAATGGAATATATACAGTGAGAGAGGGCAAAATGGAATATATACAGTGAGAGAGGGCAAAATGGAATATATACAGTGAGAGAGGGGCAAAATGGAATATATACAGTGAGAGAGGGGCAAAATGGAATATATACAGTGAGAGAGGGGCAAAATGGAATATATACAGTGAGAGAGGGCAAAATGGAATATATACAGTGAGAGAGAGGCAAAATGGAATATATACAGTGAGAGAGGGGCAAAATGGAATATATATAGTGAGAGAGGGCAAAATGGAATATATATAGTGAGAGAGGAGGCAAAATGAAATATATACAGCGAGAGAGGGGCAAAATTGAATATATACAGTGAGAGAGGGGGCAAAATGGAATATATGCAGTGAGAGAGGGGGCAAAATGAAATATATACAGTGAGAGATGAGGCAAAATAAAATATATATAGTGAGAGAGGGGGCAAAATGAAATATATATATATATATATATATATATATATATAAATATATATATAGTGAGAGAGGGGGCAAAATGGAATATATACAGTGAGAGAGGGGGCAAAATGGAATATATATTTTGAGAGAAGGGCAAAATTTAATATATAGAGTGAGAGAGGGGCAAAATAGAATATATATTTTATATGGTAACAATAAAAAATTAAACACCTACCTCTTCTATTTAATATTGTACTACAACTCATTTAAACCTATGGGGGGGGGGGCAATTCAAAGTTTGCCCTGGGGCCCATAGCACTCTAGTTATGCCACTGCACTGACCTGTACAATTAGCCTAGATACATTGAGGCTCATGCATTGGTACCAATGTGGCATCTCCATTTTGCATACCAAATTTTCTCAGCCATTGGGGGTGACTGCTCCTGTCAGAGCTGTTAGGTCTGTTGCTGCCTTTATGATGAGAGAAAATGGTGGCAGTTTCTCCTCCCCTTATGACATAATTTTCCCTTCCTGTGTCATACATGCGGATTTTGATGTGAATCCGCATCAAAATCTGCATTGTGTGCATGCAGATTTTACTCTCCCCATTGAAGTGAATGGAGAAAATCTGCATGAAATCCGGTCAGAAAAAAATAAATAAATTGACATGCTGCGGATTTTAAAATCCGCACCGCAGGTCAAAATCTTGGCGTGGAAAAAATTAGCATCGTGTGCATTGAGAATTAATGATTGTGTGCATTTACCCTTAAGGTAGGGCTTCTTTATTGCCTTTCTTTTGTATCCACTTCTGTGTTTAGTGCTTAAACTACATTCAAACCTCATCAAAAACAACATGTCTGATTATAGTCTTACTGTAGCATTCCATTGGGAGGGCCACATTTGTTTTTCTGTTGGGTTCATTCGGAACGCTACGGAAAAAAATGTAAATACAGTATGGCCCCTTGATGTCCTTGGTTGCTATATTATTGCTCCACACAACATAAAGGTGTAAGCATATTACGGAGGTGTAATATGCTTGTGTGCATAGGTCCTAGGAAAAACTGAGTATGCTGTTTAGATGCAGATCCTTATAAAAGGCTGAAAACACCTTTGACATGGATGAATGCTTTTTTTTTTTTTTTTTAACGTATGTTAGGGGTTACTGTTAGTTAAAAAGCATTAGGGCTCTTTCACACTAGCGGATGCTGTGCGGGTAGTCCGCTGTGTGAGAGAGTGCCAAGCCCCGCTCTGGACAGCAGAGACACGGAGCATTAACATGATTGATATTGCTCTGTGCCTTTCTGTGATCTTTTTACTACAAAATCACAGTGAGATAATGTCACCGTGATTTTGTAGCAAAAAGATCACATTATCAATCATGTCAATGCTCCGTGTCTCTGCTGTCCAGAACGGAGCTTGGCTGTCTTTCACGCAGCGGATTACCCGCATGGCATCCGCTAGTGTGAAAGAGCCCTTAAGGGGGAGGTTTATCAAGACTGTCTATTCTAGATCTTCTGTGTGCTGGAGTGACATGTCTAGTTTAATAAGGCACACCTCTTGATAAATTAGGGATGTGTAAAAGAAGGACTTCTCAATCAGTGCCGAACAGAGGCAGGAGATTGCAAGGGTAAATTCAAAACTCTTGTGTTCTTTATTAGTAATACAGTGTATTCATTTTACAGGTTTCATTTTCCAGTCCAACCGTGGCTGCATAAATCACTGCATCATAGTGATCTTTGATGTTGTAAATTCCAGCGCAACTCTGGTACTACAGTTTCCTACCTCTTTTTTTATTTAGTTGGGGAACATATTATATATTGTACATTCTATGCTGCTTATTAAATTACTGTATCATGAAAACAGCGATTCTGATGTATGATGTGTAATATTTCTGTGATATTAATATGGTATATATTATATGCAGTCGCTGCTATTGCTAGATGTTCTCTGCTGTTTATACAGTCTGTGGTATGTTGTATCTGAAGCACAGTGTGTTCTGGAATTGCTGGCATACCATAATACAATATATACAAACTCAAGGCCACCAACATGAATGTTACATTAAATGGGTCACTGAACCTGTGATGTTTTTTGTGTGGTCTGTTTAAAATGTTAAACGGTGGCAGATGCCACCACCACCTGATCTGTACTGTTCTTGTCAGTACTGAAATTTTTTATTTAATACAAATAATTTTATGAAATATAGCATTTAATGCATTGGAGTTGATGAGAGCTGGAGTCTAAATCTCATGCTTGCAGAAGATAAATTGGACACTAGGTGGCAGTAAAGTGACTTTTTTGGGGGGTTTTCTATTTCCCTCTTTTCCCTGCTATAAAATGATCAAACGTATTATAGGATGCAGTGGTGCCAAGTGATTGACATGGCATATTAAATTGAATTATTAATATTTAATATACAGCAGTACTTGAAGGTTTTTGGACCCTTCATTATTTTCTATATTTTTGCATAAATTTTACCAAAACTACATCAGATTTTCACACAAGTCCTGAAGATAGATAAAGATAACCAAATCAAAAAAATGAGTAAAAAATAATAGACTTGGTCCTTTATTTCTTGAGGAAAATACACCAATATCACATGTCTGTGAGTGGCAAATGTATGTGAACCTTTAGGGTACGTTCACACGACGACAATTGTCGCACGACAAAAAGTCGCACTATTGTCACGCGACAATTTTTATAATGGGAGTCTATGGTGTCGCAGTGCGACATGCGACATGCTGCGACTGCGACACGAAAGTCGGAGAAAATCCATTCAAGATGGGTTTTTCTGCGACTGTCGCGTCGCAGTCGCAGCATGTCGCATGTCGCACTGCGACACCATAGACTCCCATTATAAAAATTGTCGCGCGACAATAGTGCGACAAAATGTCGCGCGACAAATGTTGCAGTGAAGTTGTGCCCCATTTGTCGCGCGACTTTTTGTCGCGCGACAATTGTCGTCGTGTGAACGTACCCTTAGGATAAGCAGATAATTGAAAGGTGAAATTAGAGTCAAGTGTTTTCAATCAATGGGATGGCAATCAGATGTGAGTGGGTGACCTATTTTATTTAACGTACAGAGATCTATCAAAGTCTGAACTTCACAATATGTTTGTGTAAGTGTATCATGGCACAAACATAAGAGATTTCTGACGACCTCAGAAGAAGAGTTGTTGATGCTCATCAGACTGAATAAAGTTACAAAACCATCTCTAAAGAGTTTTGACTTCACCAATCCACAGTCAGGAAGACTGTGTACAAATGGAGGAATTTCAAGACCATTATTACCCTCCCTAAGGGTGGTCAACCAAAATAAAAATAAAAAATCACACCATGAGCAAGATGTGTAAAAGGTCACAAAGACCTTTCTCACATTAACAAATGTTAATGTTCATAAGATCACCATCAGGAGGGCACTGAACAACAATGGTTTGCATGGCAGGATTGCAAGGAGAAATCTTCTGCTCTACAAGTTAGCTAAAGATCACCTGGACAAGCCAGAAAGCTATTGGAACAATGTTTTGTGGATGGATGAGACCAAAATAGAACTTTTTGGCTTAAATAAGAAGCATTATGTTTGGAGAGCTTTCATCTGTGAAACATGGTGGTGGTAGTATCTTGTTGCTAATGTAGCAAATGATGTGAAAGGACCTGAAACGAGCAGATCATGGGAGGAAACCCACCAATTTAACACAGTTCAAGCTGCTTTGTATGGAGGAATGTGGTAATATTCTTCCATGCTGATGTGCAGGACTTATCAGCAATTACCAGAAACGATTAGTTGCAGTTATTGCTGCACAATGGAGTCACACCAGAACAAAATTTCACATACTTTTGCCACTGACTGACATGTGATATTGTATCATTTCCCTCAATAAATAAGTGATCAAGTGTAATATTTTTGACTCATTTGTTTGATTTGGTTATTTCTATCTACCAGGACTTTTGTGAAATTCTAGTTTTAGGTCAAAAGTATGCGGAAATGCAGAAAATTCTGAGGGGTTCCCAAATATGTAAACAGCACTGTATATCCTAAAAATGAATCAATGTCAAATATGTTAAAACTTATGACACTGCATTCACAGAACTGTATGTATTTTGCTTTTTCTCCACGGATCTTCTATTCTGATCCAAGAATCTTACAGCATGTCTTCTTCTTGGCAGTTTTATGGATGAGAATAGCCCTTTCTATTAATGCAAGTAAAAAAAAAGAGGTAATGCAAATGTGGTCTATTTATTTTTCAAGGATTTGTTTATGCAAGCAAAAATTTGATATGGCGGCAGGCATGAGGCTTCAGATTCAGCCTCAGAAAATGGATAATAATCATCCAGGAACTGACATTTTTAAGTGAAAGCAAAAGACCAGATAGATCTGAAGTAGAATGGACAAAAATGGTGGCTTGGGATACTTTTACTCTTTTGGATAAGGAACATTCTGTGTGATATTACTTGTTAGTGTATGAGTATCACTAACATTCACCTTCCAAATCAGCAAGGAAGAAAAGCCCTTCACACGCAGAGGAGTCCTGTCCACTATAAACAGCCTATATGATCCTCTGGGATTCATTTTGCCTGTTACCATCCAAGGTAAAATGATGTTAAGAGACTTCACCACAGAGACATCTGATTAGGATGAACCGCTTCCCATGGAGAAAAAAGACCTGTGGACAGGTTGGAGGAAGTCTCTGAAAGCTTTGTCCAGCCTTCATGTGGCATGACTGTATGCTTCTGTGCCATCAACTGAAGTCAAGATGCAGACTATATATATTCTGCGATGCTTAAGTCTAGGCGATTGCACCCATAGCATACCTAAAGACCATAGACGTCAAAGAAGAATGTCATATAGGGTTTTTCATGAGCCGGATCAAACTGGCACCACCGATGTTACCATGTGAAAAGGCTTTCTGTCGTGTATTCTGTGCAACGAAAATAAAGGTGTTTTTTTGGCTTTGCAAACAATATTATCCGAAGTGCTGGATTTTTCTTCATCTGAATTACTAGATCAGTCTTCTGCTATATCCGTGCACAGCAAAAAAGGAGTATTCCACTCTGAAACAACGACAAGCAGGTATTTTCACGTGTTACAATACCTTGGGGTGTCTTCTTTCTAAAATGGGGTCACATGTGAGGTGTTTGTACTGCCCTGGCATTTGAGGGTCTCCGCAATCATTATACGTATGACCAGCATTAGGAGTTTCTGCTATTCTCCTTATATTGAGCATACGGGTAATGAGATTTTTTTTCTGTTCAGCCTCTGGGCTGAAAAAATAAAATGAACGGCACAGATTTCTTCATTCGCATCGATCAATGTGGGTGAAAAAATCTCTGCCAAAATCAGTGACTGTGGTGCGGTGGGCTGGGCGCTAACTACCTAACAAGTAGCTAACTAACTGGGTCCACAATTCTGTTTGCGGAACGGAATTGCGGACCCATTCATTTCTATGGGGACAGACTTTGTTCCGCTCACATCCGGAATTGCGGATCTGCACTTCCGCTCCGCAAAAATATAGAACATGTCCTATTCTTGTCCGCAATTGCGGACAAGAAAAGGCATTTTCTATATAGTTCTGGCAATGTGCGGATCTTCAAAATGCGGAAAGCACATCGCCGGTGTCCGTGTTTTGCGGATCCGCAAAACACATATGGACGTCTGAATGGAGCCATACAGGGGGGTGATCAATGACAGGGGGGTGATCAGGGAGTCTATATGGGGTGATCAGGGGTTAATAAGGGGTTAATAAGTGACCCCGGGGGCGGGGGTTGTAGTGTGGTGCTTGGTGCTACTTTACATAGCTACCTAGTCCTCTGGTGGTCGATCCCAGCAAATGGGACCACCAGAGGACCAGGTAGCAGGTATATCAGACGCTGTTAACAAAACAGCATCTGATATACCGGTTTGATGTGATTTAATTCGCATCTACAGCCTGCCAGCGATTGATCATCGCTGGCAGGCTGTAGTATCACTGCCGAGCTGTGCACTGCTGTGAACGTGCGCGCGCGTTCACAGCAAATCTCGCAACTCGCGAGATGAAGCACGGATGCGTCCAGGAGGAACAAACCTGCCACCTGGACGCATCCGTGCGTGTAGCGGTCGGCAGGCGGTTAAATATAAAGTATGGTTTATGGGTCCTGCATTCCTGTACCGTTCAACGTCTTGCAGTATCGGATCCGACACGTTTGAATTGGTAGACCCAAATGCCGATGAAGAAATCCGATCTGAAGTTTCTGTTCTACGTACGGTGACTTCGGGTCACCGACTCAAATCCCATAGTTTCAACAGGTTCTCCACCTAGATGTCGCTCGTTTGTGCTATAGCCTGTCTCGTTCATATAGCTCAGTCAACATTAGTCAACATCTCCTATTAGCTAGAAGCCCTGCAAAGGTTGGCATTACTGCAAACACGCCTTTACCGCTCCTAATCTGAATAAGTCCACGAACATAATAATTCTCACTATACAATGTAAATTTTATGCTAAGGAAAAAGACTACCTCAGCAAAGACCAAACAGTCTCCAAGGATAGTGCTTTGAAAAATAACGTCACGACCCTGCTTGTGCGACATCACCACATTCAAGTGAAACACCAGGGCCGATTGTTTACCAAAGGGAATCTACGAGATGCCGGACTATGGATAGTTGGAGCAAAGAGGTGTGTGAGCAAGCTCATCTTCAACTGCATTACCTGTTGCAAACTTCGTGGCATGTTTCAGAACCTGAAGATTGCCAGTGTCCCAACTGAGAGACTCAGTACAGATTCTCCTTTCACCAACGATGGTCTGGATGTATATGGTCCTTGGTCAGTGGCTACACTAGAGGTATTCATGTTCACTTATATGTCCATCAGAGCTGTCCATATAGAAGTGATCGAATCCATGGACAGTTCAAATTTCATAAATGCACTTTTACGGTTTATCACCATTAGAGGGCCTGTCAAGCATATTCATTAGGACAGGGGCACGAATTTTGTTAGGACAGTGAAAGAACTTCAAATTTCTTTCAACTTAGACACTACCAATGGGGAAAGATACTTAAATGAGCAAGGATGCACCTGGACCTTTGATCCACTGCATTCTTCTCATATGGGAGGCGTCTGGGAAAGGATGATAGGGATAGCGTGAAGAATCTTGGATTCTATCTTCTTGCAAGTAGGGAGTACAAGACTCACACATGAAAGTTTGACCACATTCTTGGCAGAAGTTTCAGCTATCATGAATGCTAGACCGTTTGACTACCTGTCACACTCATGTGTGGGAGGAAAACACCACACCGAGCATGGGAGGGAAAAGGGGATACCGGAATAAGGCCTAGAAACTAGGGAGGGAAAATGGACACTTCCTAGAGAAAACCCTAACTCCAGTCCTGACAGACTACTAGTATAAACAGGCCCCAAAGGTAGACAAGTTCATACACCGGATACCTATAATCCTATCTCACCCTATAGCACTCTGGAACTAATGTCAGGACTGAGTCTACCTGTTCTTCCAAAGTGAAGGATGAACAGGAGTCTTCCTCAGGCCTAATGACAAACAACAGGGAAAGGCAACACACACAAATATATAAACAAAATACAAAAGGGAAAGGAAACACTTATGTTCAATGAAGCTTTAGTAGCACCAGGAACTCAGCCAAGAACCAAACACAAGCTAACCACAAGTCCACAGAAGCTATAAACCGCATAGCACAGTGGGAGAAATAACAATAAATAGAGAAGGTAAAATAACCACAATAGCCACACCTGGGGAAAGAAGGTGTGGCAAGCACCAGAAACAACACAGGAGTCATTTCATCCAAAAGGAAAATGCTGGAAAACCGCAGGAGCATTGGTCAACCCAAAAGGCATGACCAGGTTCTCAAAGTGACCTTCTGGGGTATTAAAAGCCGTCTTCCATTCATCCCCTTTCTTGATCCGGACCAGAATATATGCCCCCCTTAAGTCTAACTCGGAGAACACCTTGGCATCAACAATCTGGTTAAACAAATCAGGAATCAAAGGAAGGATCACGGACACTAATCCAATTGAGCTCACGGAAATCCAGACGTTGCCTAAGAGTTCAGACCTTTCTTTCAACAAAGAAAAACCCTGCTGCCACTGGAGATTTGGAAGGTTTTATGTGTCCTTTAGCCAAACTGTCGGTAATATTCTCTCTCATAGCCGTTCTTTTGGGTCCAGAAAGGTTATTCAACCTAGATTTGGGCAATTTAGCTCCAGGAATAAGATTGATAGGACAATCATATTCCCGATGCAGAGGTAAATCCTGACATCCACTTTCAGAAAATATATCGACAACATTAGATATAAAAGTGGGTAATGTTTTAGTGGTTAAAGCAGTAGAAGATGTATTCAGACAACTGTCAACGCAATAATCACCCCAATCCAGAATCTGTCAAGCTTGCCAATCGATGGTTGGATTGTGCCTGCTTAACCACGGTAAACTCAGAACCAACGGAGCAGGGAGACCCTCCAACACAAAACACGAGATGAATTCCTGATGAAAGTCAACCACTCTTAATCGGATGTCATGCACCATCTGAGATAAACACTTCTGAGTTAGAGGTGCAGATTCAATAGCAAAAAAGGAAATGTTTTTCTCTAATGCACTTGGAGACAACCCGTGAAAACAGACGAACTGATCATTAATCAGGTTCACCCCTGCCCTACTGTCGATAAACACCTCAATTCCCACAGTCTTGGACTCTAACGCCACCCCAGCAGTCAGGAGAAATCGGGTACTACCAGGCAAAGACAAATGCACATTTTCTGACTCTCCTCCCACCCCTCTAAGAGTCAGATGGAATTTAAACGTCCCTATTATTTTTTTCTTTTTGAGGCTGAATGCATGGACATACATCGATAAAATGTCCTTTCTGTCCACAGAAAAAAAAACACACTCCCTTCCTACGACCAGAATGCTTAATAGTGGATCCGGTAGTAGCTCCCCTTACTGCATGGGTTGTTCCCCAGACATAAACCCAGGAGTATCTTTACCTAAAGTGTCAGAGGAAGACGATACGTTATGTGATAGTACGTCCTGAGAGTGGGGGTCCCTCTCTCAGGCATCTATCAATGCGTACTGCAAGAGACATAGCGGCTTCCAGAGACTCAGGATTCTCATGAAAGGTGTCTTTCAGCCTCTTTGATAATCCCTGACAAAACTGACTACGGAGAGCCGGATTGTTCCACGCAGTATCCGCAGCCCACCTCCTAAACTCAGAGCAATAGATCTCAGCAGAACGCTCTCCCTGACGAAGGCTTGGTCTCTGCCAGGGAGGTCTGATCTGGGTCATCATAGATGGGACCCAGGGCTTTGAAAAATTCATCCACCGACTGGAGAGACTGCGATGCGGTCGGCAGAGAAAAAGCCCATGACTGAGCGTCCCCCTTAGGCAACAAAATAACCACACCAACTCTCTGATTATCATCCCCAGATGAGTGTGGACGTAGCCTAAAATACAATTTGCATGCCTCCCTAAACAAAATAAAATTATCACTTTCCCCAGAGAATCTGTCCGGGAGGGCAACTTTAGGCTCGAGACAGGCCTGGTAACCACCACCACCACTAGGAACAGCAGCCTGTGGTCTCTGGATCTGGAAAATGGTCGAGCAGAGGTCCGTGACACTACCTTTTCCAGTGACCCTGAAAATTTGACTATCCTCACTCCTCCCATGTTACTCTCGCAGAAATACCAGCACTCCGAGTGCTCCTCTTTGAGAATTTAATGACAAAGACCTCTAGAGATGACAATGGAGGCATGTGCAAAGTCTTTCTAATGCCTTCTGGGACAGGTGGAGGAAGCAGTATATGTGGCGTTTCGAAATGTCAGCCTTATACAAATCACGCATCTGTGAGGTGACTTGTTGAATCAGACATCCTCCACTTACAGTTTACGCATCAGACACCCAGGAGTTAATCAAGTAGTCTTTTAATCCGGAGATTGTATTACAAGATATGCAGGGAATGCAGATGGTAAAAGAATTATGCCACTAATATTCTCCTTGATAAGAACATGAGATACACAGATTCACCTCAGATTTTCCTCAGAATCTCCTCAGAATTAGAGCACACAAAACAGCAATGCATGACAGGGTAAACAGGAAGTGGCTAGACTGAACCAACTAGAAGCAGAAACACAGAAACAGAGGGGGGAGGAGAAGAGAGGAGCATACCAATATACAATTCAAGAGACTGAAACAGAACACTCCCCGTCTGGTATCGGTAGATACCACTATATATATGCATACAATGGAATTGTATAAATAACAATGAATAATGTCCATAAACCTGAAAAGGAAACATTCAATGAACATTTATTCAAACAAAAAAAGGATATATCTTTAGTTCAGACATAGAGCTGGTACTGGAAACAATTCTAGAAGATGATGAGCATCTCTGGTAGAAGGAATCTCAACATGGAAGTTCTTTCCATCCGAACTGGAAACGACTTTAGTAATAAGTCCAGTAGGCCAGTCGAGACCATTAACTTGTTTGTCTCCTAACAGAACAAATCTCCTTCCTTTATATTGGGCCTTGGTTCTTGCCACCTTCTGCATTCTTGCTGGAGGTAGAGGTACTTTCTTATCCACTTTTTCCAGAACTGACTGGTGAGATGTTTTACCTGCTTCCACCGAAACTTAGGTTGTGCTCTTTGAAAACGCCAGATGGCACAGGAATATTTCCTATATTTTTTGGTCTATTCTTCAGTGATCTTTTATGCACCCCAGATGTGTATTTCTTCGTTTTTACTACAGGAGGTTGTCTGTTGCTTTCATTAGAAGCTGAGCGAGACTTGGTTCTACTTGATCTTACCAAAGATTTAGAATGTGACTTCTCTGTCTGTGTCACAAATTTAGAGCGAGAGTGCTTATTTTGTGAGGCTGATTCACATGTAGATTGCTTTCTGTCTATGAATCGTGAATGCAAATGCTCATGTCTACTTTTCACTTCTGAAATGGGATCTGTCTTTGTACGTACGGACTTGGGTTGGTGACATGCAGTATTTGTCATGGACATTGGCGGTGAACTTTTCCCTGTGGTTTTCAGAAAAGGCTGAGCAATATGAAGGTGCTCATCCATTGAAGACTGGGAAGAACTGTGATCCTCTTGAGTGCAATCAACAACTGCAGATGGAACTGAAGGTTCTTGCAAAGTATCTGAAATGAACTCTTCCTGTGTTGAAGGAACCTCCTTTATAGAACATTCAGAAGATACTTCTTTTACAGAATTAAACTCATTGTCAAACAGTAGACTGGAAGGCTCAAGTTTTTGCTGTATCTCATCAGAACTACATGAATCAGAAGGCTTGTTGTCAATGAAGATATAGGATTCATTATGATAAACTGTGTGAGGACTGCAAAGCTGGGAAGGGCTTGAAGAGGGCTCCAATTGAAATCCGGAAGGCCTTTCTACAAGCTGCCCTTCTGTCCAGGAACATTCTTCTGCAGCTGACTCCTTGGGATTTAAGCTGCTTTCTGATGTTTTTAGAATATTTGGGCAAGAAACCTCTTGCACATAGTAGTGGTTACGACATTGCCTGAAGTAAGAAGTTCGTACCCCTATTAATATGTCAGTTCTGAAGGAGTGTACTTGGCAGGGTCTGCGGGTTCTGTCCAGACATACATCCCCCACGATGATCCAGACCCAATGTAAGTTTCTGGGCATATGGCGCGTTGAAAGGGCCATTGCGAAGTTCAAGGACCTTATGAGCCTCAAGAATGTCTCTACCTAGCAAGAGTAAGATCTCAGCACGGTTATCAAGGGGAGGAATCTCTCTGGCTATGTTCCTGAGATGAGGGTAATGCTGTGCGGCTTCAGGTGTGGGAATCTCATCCCTTGTATCCGGAAATTTGTCACACTCAATAAGGGTTGGAAGAGAGAGTTTGTTATGTCCTTTTGATGGGCTTTAAGGTGAAACCATTAGCTCTTCTTCCTGAGGTTGTCACAAGACCAGAGCATGTTCCTAGGGTGTAGGGTGTAGTCTTTCCCTCTATCCTGAACAGATGAAAGAACTTAGGGCTAGCTAGGGAATGATTACTTTGGTCATCTAGAATAGCATACATTCTTATGGTCTTCTCTGGTTGTGCAGTAGGAAACACATCCACGAGGCAAATCTTAGAACAAGACTTACCGCACACAAATCCTTCTCCATATACCTTTGTGCATCTGGGCGTGACGGTTGTGGTTGGTTGGTCGGCACTCTCCCCGCCATGACTCTCCCCGCCTTGATCAGAATGGGGCTTGAGCCAGTTAACTGGTTCTAGGTTTCGCCTGATTGGTCCCGGGTAAACAGCGGACATGTGTAGATCACTATTACATCCCGAACACTCGACTGGAACCTTACAGTCTCTGGCGAAGTGCTCAGTGGATGCACAGCATCTGAAGCAGATATTATGACTCCTTAGGAACTCCTTACGTTCCTCAAAGGGCTTTGCTATGAAGACACGGCATTTCCTTAAAGGATGTGGTTTATCATGGATAGGGCAATGATGAACGGGTTCCTTAGGGCTGTCATTTCCATTGTTAGTAGTGGGCACAACCCCTGTCTTTTTTACTGAAATTAGACCTTTAGGGTTTCTCTCTGTGGGACTTAAAGTCTTGTGTCTCTGTTTAGTAGAGCCAAAGATGTTGGTTCCCAAGGTGTTGAAGCTCGGATCGTTTTTAGCTCTAGCTAAGTCCTTGATGAACTTACAGAAGAATGAAAATGGTGGAAAGGGAACACGATGTTGCTCCTTGTATTTTGAACCTGTTGTTGCCCATTGGTCTTAAATATTGAGGGATAATTTCTCCACAATCAGGCCCACACCATGGGAGGTATCAAGAAAGCTGAGACCTGGTAGCTGCGGGTCTCCCTTGATGATTTCACAAGAAGAAGATCGCTTAATTCCTGGAACCCTTGGAGGTCTGTATTGGATAATCCAGGAAAGTTGTATAGTCATTTAAATAAGGCACGTTCAACTACTTCCGAGCCGCCGTATGTCTGCTCTAATCTTTCCCATGCGAGACGAAGGCCTTTGACTGGTTCGTAGATATGAACGGTTTTGAGTCTCTTAACACAGTTTGATGACCATGGACCTAGCCATCTAATTAGTAAATCAAGTTCTTGCATAGGCGGTACACCAAGGGTTTGAACTGTTGTCTTGAAGGTGGCCTTCCAACTTCTATAGTTCTCTGGGCGATCATCAAAGTTCGTAAGGCTAGTACTGATGAGATCCCTGAGAGTGAGGTACTTAGCGATTTCTGATGTGTTATTTCTTTCCTGCATCATGGCGATGGGAACTTCTCCCTCGCTGGTGTTGTTGGCACCATCTGATGCCCTATGTTTGGGGTTGGAAGATGGAATGGAGTGGCAGCTGGGTTGAGTGTAAGTGAAGGCTTCACATCTGGTAATGTTGGCGCCAGCGTCTTGGTTGCTATGTAACTAGTCTCAGGAGGTTTTATTGTGATTTGATGAGCTTGTTGCGGCTTGGTCTCTAATGGTGCCTGAAATACTGTGTAAGGTGCCAGAGGTTTTAAAGAAAGAGAAATGTCCACTGGACTGGGATCAACCGTATAGTTATCAGCTGCCTCTTTTTCTACTTGCATGAGTTCAGCAGGCTGGCGTGCAGAGCCCAAATCTTCTGGTGAAAATGCATTGACTTTGCTTTGATCTAGGATGAATTGCAGGGTACAGCCGTCTGAGTCATTAGATATCTTGGACATAGGATGATAGGCTTCTTCTTCTTCAGCAGCTTCTTCAAGAACTCTGAGTTCAGCCATGGCTGCTGCTTCTTCCCTTTCCTTCTGAAGGACCTCCAACTCAGCTTGTGTCTCTGCGACTTGTGCCTTAATGTCTGCTTCCTTTCTAATGCAGTGAGCTTGTACCTTTGCTGCTTCCGCTTTTGCGCGTGCCAACACAAATGAGGTACTCAGCGAAGAGTGCTATGAGCGAGACCTTAGCGATAAGGACTAAGCAATAGATTTTGAGGAACAGGATGAAGCCTTGGAGTGCCTTGAAAGGTTAGAATGGCGGGACGCAGTTTCATATTGTTGTGATATCCTGTCTTCTAGCATTGACTCGACTGCCATAAATCTGCTATATCTTTCATCATTAAGTGCAGTGTGGGTCTTTAATTCTATGATGAATTTGAGTTGAGACTTGATAACAGAGAAGAATATTTTTCAGAGAGTCTATTATAACTATCATAGGTCTTATTCAATTTTGTACACATTGCCTTTAATTGATCTTCATTATAGCCTGATCCATGTGCTGCATCCATACATTGTTCAGTCTTTTCCCACAAACTGGACAAATTATCACATATCTCAATTTTGTCGGTTAAGAGGGCCTCTTTCATTTTTAATGAGGGTTAAGAAATCCTTCTAGCTGTGTCCTGCATTTCCACCTGGAACACAACAGCGACCTCTAGTGGTGGTTCAGTCTTTTAATAGCCCACAGCAGGCAGACAATATTTACCTCAGAAAACAGGCTGAATACAGTTCCTAGCCTGTATGAAACTGGAATTGCTAGAAGCTTCTGCGATCCAAGTGAATGCAGTACTGGGCAGTATAAGATATTAACTTACTACTGTAGCATAATGGAGACAAATGATGATGGCTTATTACTTGGAGGAGGAGAATATTCTTTTCTTAGCGGGAGAAGGAGAGTACTAAGACAATTCTTTTACTGTGGCGTTTCGAAATGTCAGCCTTATACAAATCACGCATCTGTGAGGTGACTTGTTGAATCAGACATCCTCCACTTACAGTTTACGCATCAGACACCCAGGAGTTAATCAAGTAGTCTTTTAATCCGGAGATTGTATTACAAGATATGCAGGGAATCCAGATGGTAAAAGAATTATGCCACTAATATTCTCCTTGATAAGAACATGAGATACACAGATTCACCTCAGATTTTCCTCAGAATCTCCTCAGAATTAGAGCACACAAAACAGCAATGCATGACAGGGTAAACAGGAAGTGGCTAGACTGAACCAACTAGAAGCAGAAACAGAGGGGGGAGGAGAAGAGAGGAGCATACCAATACACAATTCAAGATACTGAAACAGAACAGTATATCTCTACCTTACATTCAAGAAGGAAGTAGCAAATTAACAAGTGGAACATCAGACCTGGGGATGTCGTGCTCATGAAAGACAGCCAGTCACAGAAGAATGAGTGGCCACTGGGTCTCATCACCAACATATTCCCAAGCAAGGACGGGAACGTACGCAAGGCCGAGGTCAAAGTGTGGAAGCTTTGCGAGTACAAACTATTCCTCAGGCCAGTAGCGGAACTTGTTTTGTTGTTTTCACCTAAAGGATCTAGTAGTGACGTCTGTTGATGCCAGGCGGGGAGTGTTCTGTACAGCAGTGTTAAAAAATCACTACAGTTTACTTCTGGCACACTCAGGGTATTTTGGCATGTTCGGTGTGATTATAGCATCATCTAGCGGTGTTAAATTGTATTACACTTTGTTTTCTTGTTACAAAGACTACTGCATTGTGGGTTAGTGCAGTGGCAGAGCATGGGGGAGGGGGGTGGCATTGCTCCGGGCGCAAAACTGCAGGGGGCGCCAGCGGGGCCGCACCGCCAATAAGGCAAGGTGAGGCGATCGCCTCAGGCGGCGCAGCCCTAGTGACAAGTGGGGAGTGGCAGCAGGGCACAGGGAGATGAGCACTTCCATTGTGGAAATGCTCATCTCCATAGTCATCTGTATCACCGTCCTCAGGACAGCGATACAGATGATTGGGTGCGGCGGGGCAGGGGAGGGAGAGGTGTCTCCCTTCCCCGTTCCTTGATAGACTGCAGGCACTAGGCCTGCAGCCTATCAGAGACAGGTGCAGGCGGCACAATGACATCATCGCGCCGCCTGAGCCAGTACAGCGCAGGACACATGCCGGAAGAGGCCTGCATCGCATCGCTGCCAGCCTGATGGAGGTACGTATAAGTGTTTATTTTTATTAAATGTTATTTTTTTAATGTGGTACAATACAGAGGGGAGCACTATGAGGGCACTTGTTACTGGCACATGATTGGGGAGGCACTTGTTACTGGCACATGATTGGGGGACATCTATGGGGGAGCACTTCTTACTGGCACATGATTTGGGGGGCACTTGTTACTGGCAAATGATTGGGGGGCCTCTCTGGGGGCACTTCTTACTGGCACATTATTGGGGGGCATCTATGGTGGAACTTCTTACTGGCACATTATTGGCTGGCTTAATGGGGGCATCTTTAGGGGCACGTCGTACTGGCACATTATTGGTTGGCACTATAGGGGCATCTACTGAGGCCACAAAGAAGGGGTATTTTATATGGGGGCACTATGGGGAAGGGGGGAGAGGAACACTATGGGGGCTTCTACTGAGGCCACAAAGAAGGGGTATTTTATATGGGGGGCTCCGTATAGGGGCATTTACACTGGGACACATTATGGTGGGTACTATGGGGAGGGGGGAGAGGAGTACTATGGGGTCATCTATGGGGGGCACTAAGAAACGGTATTTTATACTTGCAAATTATGGAGTACACTGAGGGCATCTACTGGGGTACTTTATATGGGGTATTTTATACTGGTACATTATGGGGGGACATAGGAGGAAGGGGAAGAGGAGCACTATGGAGGCATTTACTGGGGGCACTATATCGGAGTAATTTATACTTTGCACATTATCTGGGCACTATGGGGATATTAGCTCAACTGGGGGCATTAAAAGTTGTTTTTTTTTTGCACTAGCACACATTATAAGAAAGCATTTTTTGTACTGTCACATTATAAGGAGAATTATTACTACTGGGGAGCATTATGTTGGGCTTTATTACTACTGGAGGTCTATGGGGAACATAATTACTAGTATGGGCATTATGGGAGCATTATTACTTCAGGGGCACAGTGGGGACATGTTGGGGGCACTGTAGGAGCACTATTACTACTCATGTGTGCTCTAGCAGAGAATTATTACTATTGGTGGGACTTTTGGGAGCACTATTACTGTGGGGGCACCTTGGCACAGTATCAGCTTACCACAATTATTTTGGGGGGACGTTATGTTTACACTATTATTGTCAGAAGCACTATTTGCTGGGTGCAGTTATTTTAGAGCAGTGTGTGCCAATAATTATTGAAGGGGGCATTATCTGTGTGGCACTAGTATTTTCAGGTTCATCTGTTTCTGCAGTATAGTATTGGGGAGCACAGCGGCACAGTATTGGGGGTGATAGGATGATTTGTCCAAAAGATGGGAGGGTTATGGAAAAGTAGTAAACTAAGATTTTTTTGGTCAAACTGCAGAGATGAGAAATGGCTGAAAAATGGTGGTCTGGTCTGAAGGTCTGCAAGGAGAAGATGAGAAAAGAGAACATCTATATCAAAGGAGATGTCACTGGATGTAAGGGGTATGGGGCGCGTTGTATTACTCTGTATGTTCTGTAGTGATGGGAGGGTGGATATAGAATTTGGCCCATACTGTAGCAGCCTGGCCTCAGACTTCAGGTCACACTGTGCGTGTTCTGAATTCTGGGAGCACACCCATCTACTACATTATCTGTACTCAGAGAGTAATCACTGTGTTATCTGTGGTGTTGCATATGACTGCAAGTAATATCTACTACATTATCTGTAAAAAGGGGTGCGGCCACAGGTTGGGGGGCACAATACTTGGCTTGCCCCGGGTGCTGGCAACCCACGCTACACCACTGAGTTAGTGCAAAGCATCCTGGGAAAGAGAACTCTCCAGGACACATCATCAGAGCTGTCTTGTGCATGTCTCCGTCTCAAACTCCACTATCCTTGCAAAATAATATCTGGTAAGAGATCTACCTCTGATTCAGGGACATGATGTTATGCAGAGCTGTTCAGTCAGTTTGTTAGGCCCCTTTCACATGAGCGAGTATTCCGCACGGGTGCAATGCGTGATCCGAACGCATTGCGCCCACACGGAATCTAGACCCATTCATTGCAATAGGTCTGTGTACATAAGCATTGGTTTTCACGCATAACTTGTGCTTTGCATGAAAATCGCAGCATGCTCTATATTCGGTGATTTTAAAGCAACGCTGGCCCCATAGAAGTGGATGGGGCTACGTGAAAAACACATTAAATCGCATTGCATCCGCGCGATAAAAACTGAACAACTGAATGCGATAGCATGCAAAACTGAATGGACTTGCTTGCGAAATCTCAGTTTTCATGAACGCATCCGCAATGCATCCGGACCTAATTCGCTCACGCTCGTCTGCAAGGGACCTTACTCAGGAAGTTGTTGTGACTGTTAGATAGGCATGTAATCCTATGTATAGGCAGCCATTTTACCATGTGCCTTCACTGTTAATGTAAATGTTATAGTACATGCTATTCCATATTTAATACTTATACATGCTATTTGTATTCTTGTAGTTTTACCAATCATATGTATACAACCTGTTGACCAATAAACAAGTTAAAATACAAAGAACTGTCCTCTTATTTAGAAGGCAGAAAGGTTTATGCTGTATATCAGATTGCACACTGTGTGAACGTGTGAGAACGAAGACAGAACAACAACCTTATCCAGAGTGGTCTGGGCTTCAGATTGGCCTAAGGTTCACCTTCCAACAAGACAATGACCCTAAGCATATAGCCAAGACAACACAGGAGTGGTTTAGGAACAATTCTGTGAATGTTCTTGAGTGGCCAATTCAGAGCTCCAACTTGAACTCAATCCAACATTTCTGGAGAGACCTGAAAATGGCTGTCCACCAACAGTCCCCATCCAGGATGGCGTGCAAACCTTGTGGCATCATACCCAAGAAGACTGGAGGCTGTGATCATTGCCATTGGTGCTTCAACTAAGTACAGAATAAAGGGTCTGAATATTTTATGTCAATGCAGTGTTTTCGTTTTTTCTTTTTAATAAATTAGCAAAGTTTTCCAACATTTTGTTTTCACTTTCTTAATATGTGGTATTGAGTGCTGAATGATGGGGAAAACTAGATTTTATTTATTTCAGGAGAAGGCAGCCAAATAAAAAAATGAGAAAAAAGTGAAAGGGTCTGAAGACTTTCTGAATGCACTGTATTTTGTGTAGCTGTATTTTGTGTTACATATTGGTATTTGGATCCGCTGGGGCATATTTTGTTTAGCTGGAGTTTACTAGTGTTTGTTCTGCCTCTTGTTAATTTTTGACCCGCCTACAGCATTGTGCCATTTTTTTTTTTTTCCAGAGACACTTTAAGTTCCTAGTCTGCCAATAGATGCTAAATACAGTAAAATATAAAAAAACTGTATGTTTGGTATCACCATAAGTGTACACACAGAATAAAAATGTAATTTATACTGCATGGTGAACTTCATTTATATAAAAATAAACATTGACAGAATAGGTGTTTTTTGTCCATCTTCCTACAAAAAAACAAGCCCTCATACAGTTGCCTCAATGGAAAAATAAATGCTATGCTATGGGTCTTACAATATGGTGACACACAAAAAATTTCTTTTAGGCCCCTTTCACTCGGGAGTGATTTCCCACGGGTGCAATTTGTGAGGTGAACACATTGCATTCGCACTGAATCCGGACCCATTTTATTCTATGGGGCTATGCACATGAGCGTTGATTTTCACGCATCACTTTTGCGAAAATCGCAGCATGTTCTATATTCTGCGTTTTTCACACAACGCAGGCCCCATAGATGTGAATTGGGGTGCGGGAAAATCGCAAGCATCCGCAAGCATTGTGATGGGAGCATGTGATTGGACCATGTGACCCAGTGACGTCACGGAAGGTCCTTTACCCCCAGCTGAAGACAGAACAGGAGACCGGCAGCTACGCGCTCAATTGGAGGGGGTGAGTTACTTTTCTTTTTAACCCTCAATCACTCATTTTACTTTGCATTCTGTATTTAGAATGCTATTATTTTCCTTTATAACTATGTTATAAGGGAAAATAATAAAATATACAGAATACTCAACCCGAAACCGGACTTCAGTGATGAAGTCCGGCTTTGGGTCTGGGTACCAAACATGCCGATTTTTCTCACGTGCGTGCAAAATGCATTACAACAGTTTGCACACGCGCTGAAAAATCACGCATTTTCCCGCAAAGCAGCCACCTCTTATCCGGGCGTCAAACATGATGCCCGTGTGAAAAAGGCCTTAAAGGGCTTCTGTCACCGCCAAAATGCATTTTTCATCAGCTGACATTAGCTATTTGCTAATGTCAGCTGATCTCAAACATACTTTTCTTACATTCCCCTGTGATTTCGTTCTTTTAAAATTCTTACTTTTATTATATGCGAATATCTTCACTACCAGCAAGTTGGGCGGTTTGCTGGTAGTCGCCAATTACGTTGTGTGTACTGTGACGTAATCGGCGCAGGCGCACTGAGGACGGAGCTGGCGTCCTTCACTCAGTACCCTTGCGCCGATTGAAGAATGTTACGGCGCAGGCGCGGGACTTAATAAAGTTATCATGGTATTTATCCTATACAATGAACCCCATAAAAAATAAAAACACTGACAAAATTGCAATTTTCTGGCCACCTCATCTCCCAAAAAATGATGTAAAAACATTATCAAAAAGAGATATGTACCCCAAAATGGTAAAAATAAAAACCACAGCAAAAACCACAGCAAAAAAAATTATAGCTCTTTAAAAATCATTTTAGCAAAATCCATGTTCCAAAATCCAATAGTGTATTATCATAGGAGAAATTGCATAACCCTTGTGAAAATGAAAAAAATGTGGCTAAAGCAACGTGCTATTTTAGAATAAATATAATTTTCCATTTTCATGTCCAATGTTAATCAAGCCTATGAAACAACCGTGGCACTAAAACTATCACTATACCCGTAGCTGAATTCTTTTGGAGGTGTAGTTTGGGGTCATATTTTGGGGAGTTTCCACAGAACTGCTACCATTCCAGCAAAATCTGTTCTTCAGACACCAAATGGGACCTAAACAGCTGTTTATGACCACATATGGCATATTGCCTTACTTGGGAGAACTTGTGTAACACTGTCTTGAGTGTTTTTTCTCCTGTTAACCCTTGTGAAAATAAAAAATTTGGAGCTGATGCTACATATTTGTGGAAACGTAATTTTTTCACGGCCCAATTCTAATGAATCCTTTGACACACCTGCGGGGTCAAGATGCTTAGTACAACCCTAGATTAATTATTTGAGAGGTGTAGTTTCCAGGTGCCTTTTTTTGTTTTTGTTTTGGCAAACCTGAGATCATGCCTGAAAAACATCCTAAAAAATGAAAGCCCCAAAATCCACAAGGTGTGCCTTTATTTTCGAGGCCAGAATCACATATGGGATGTTTCCAAAAGCTGCAGAATTGGGATATAAAATAGAGTTTAGTTTTTTTGTTAGCACCTGCTGTTAGCACGTCTGTTATAAAATGGATTAAAACTGAAAATCTGCAAAAAATATTAAGGGGGACATTTATTAAGACTGGCGTTTATCATGTGGGTCTTAAGTCCCTCTGCTCTGCTGGAGGAAGTGCCAAAGTTATGTAGAGATTCAGGCGCTGTCTCTAGCAAGCTGTGCGACAGACTTAAATTTGCAGCAGCTCCCTTCCTGGCGTAAATTTACGATATTTTCCATGACATCTGGTACGGAAAATGATAAATAATCCGGACCTGCTGGCCCGTCCATGCCACACACTCCTCTCTGGAATAGTGGCGTGAGCAGGAAAAAGTTGTAGATTTTGCTGCAAAAATGCAGTGTGACAAAATCTGCGAGCATAATACGCCAGAAACTGGCGTATATGTGTTATTAAATTTTGCAGTAACTCCTAGGAAACACCTAAAGGTTTAACAAACTTCCAAAATGTTTTGAATACATTAAGAGGTGTTGTTTTTCAAATAAGTTGATTCTAATACATAGATCCCTACTTTAGAACAGATTTGATCCTGAAAAAAATTAGGTTTTAGAAATTTTCTTGAAAATGTTAATAATTGCTGCTAAATTTATGTATGGTCTCTAAACTTATTGTCTATATGTCTTCCTACATCACTAAAAATAAAAGTACACTTGAAAAATGGTGCTAACATAAAGTGGACATACGGTATATGTTAATTTTTAATTTTTAAGTATGTGAGTTATGACCATCAGTCTTAAAAGCAGAGAAAAAAATTCCGTAATTTGGGGTTTTTAATAAATAAAAGCAGTATAAATTGATCAAAATTTACCACTAACATAAAGTACATGAAGAACATTTGTCAATGTGTTAACCCCACTATCGTGGTGATAAAAGTTGCAAATTATGAGCTTCTCAAGACTTTTCTAAAGTTACAAGAAAAGGGTTGGGGCTAAGTGTGAGGGACGTGAGCCTATTGCGGTACACTGGATTTACTATAATTTGCACCAGAGAATGGCGTAAACTATAGCTTAAGTCTATGCCTGTGTGGCAGAGATTTGGGCTTCCATCAAATCTGCCTTTTAATAAATTACAGTGAAAAAAGGAAAAAATGAGGATTCATTTCAAATATTTTGGGTATTCCACCCAAAAAAAGTGGTGTGTGGGCGCCAATAACATCTGTATACTAGTATTTAATATATGTAGAATAATTAAGTATTTTCAAATATATAATTTAATAAATTCTAGTCTATTGGTATATGAGCTCTTATATCATCATAAGAGGAGGCTGCTATAATACAAAGAGGAGTACTCCACTATGAAAGTCAATAGATAATTAAAAATTAAAAATGACAAGTAGAGATGAGCGAACATAAAAAAAAAGTCCGTTGTTCGGCGTTCGGGTGGTGGTAAGTCGCGCATCCCGTTATGGATTCCACTATAGCGGCATATGGAATCCATAAGGGGCGGCTGCCACCAAACCGAACTGTTGAACAGCCGAAGGACCTGGGGTGACGTCACTGTCATGTGATCAGTGCAGGGGGGCGTGGCTCAGCACTGGATTTGATCCCGTGCTGAGCCACGCCCCTGCACTGATCACATGACAGTGACGTCACCCCAGGTCCTGGCTGTGCAGCAGTTCGGGTTGGTGGCAGCCGCCCTATGGATTCCATATGCCGCCATAGTGGAATCCATAGCGAGATGCGCGACTACCACCCAACGCCGACAACAGACTTTATGTTCAGCTCATCTAATGACAAGGAGTATATACACCTATACACTACTAATGTATATCCAAAAAAGAGGAACAAATTCCAGCTTCCCAGTAAAAATTATGGTCTTTATTAAACAACCGATAAAACTCCCATAGAAAAAACACTTTTTCTATGTGTTTTGGATTGAAACATTAGAATCCTATTTTTATATGTAGTGCCCTAGAGCAGGGAGTACTTTGACATTTGGACATTTGTGGACATTTGCCGTTTTCCCCTATGCAAAGTTAAAACTTCTTATTTTATTTCTCTTGAAAGGGTTAACTTATACTGTTTATTACTGTGTTACTGCATTTTATATATTTGTTGTGATATATATCCTGTTTATTATCACTGTATTTACACGGCTCTGTGGAAAGGGTTAATGAATACTGAGAAACTGTTAGGACTTTGATTGAGAAGCTAGTAATTTTCCACAGCTGCCTTAGGGTTTAAAGAAGACCATGTTTTGGAGGGAAAAACCCAGACCTGTTTACCACAAAAAGCAGACAGTCTGACCTTTTAAATGTCTGGTTTTAGCTGTGTTGTTATGTCTGGAAACTTGTTTTTGTCCGGAAAAACTGCTCTGTTATTGCCATTGAGTATCATTGAAGCTCTAATGTAAGTCTATACCAGATGGCAGTTGAAACAATGTGCTTGTTTGTGCTGAGTTTCTCCACTTCCCCCCTCCCACTAGAAGGTTCTAGTCTAGCTAGAAACTGTATATAAGGTGAGCAGTCAGTGCCCCTAGTGTGCCTCAGTTAGGGACCAGTGATTGGAGGAGAGACTCATGCCAGCCTACATGAGTGACCAGAAGAAGACGCTGAGATGGGAATGCTGAGCCACAGACCATGGGTCACTAGCCCTGTAACCAAACAGCCACTAGGACTACTGAGCTACAAACCGTGGGCCCTGACCATGATGCCAGCCTTCTGAGAAACAGAGGGACAGCTAGCTGAGCCCTTTGCTCAGCATCAAATCCTTCTTCTGCCAGGAAAGAGACTCTGCCAGACTACTGTGGGACCAGAAGAAGACACGGAGACGGGGATACGCTGCCATAGACTCTGGATCACCAGCCTTGGTCCAGGGTACCAGCCTTCTGAAGAGAAAGAGGGACATCTAGTTCAGGCTTTTCCTCAGTATTAAACCCTACTTCTTTCCAGGGAGGAGACTGGAGCAGCCAGCCTAATGCCTCACCCGTATTGTTTTGTACCTAAATTCCTCCAATAAAGAAGCACCCTGGTTTACTGCAGAACCTGACTCTATGGTCATATTTCCCATTGGGGTGCACCACGCCTTACCATCCCTTCCGGAGAGCAGCAACCGTGGTGACACCTCAACGGTGTCCGGGTGACCCAGCGTAGCGTTGGGGCCACCCCAAACCCAGTCACTGCATATAGACACTCATTACCAGTCCCTATAAGATACGGGTTAAAGGGGTTGTCCCGTCTAAATGAATATTGAACCATTTTCTAATAAATTGTTACCTTATTTATTAGAACTGTCTAACAATATCAGAACCTGTTGTTTATCGCAAACAATCAGAGCTCAGCTTTCATTTATTAAACATTTCTGAAAATATGAAAGATACATTGTGCTTGGAACGCACAAGGCCGAGATGAGGCAGCCCGATGTGAAGTTGTGTTTCTCTGACTTCACCTCCTGGCCCAAGCGCCATGCCCATGAACCGAGGGCGGGAAATTGTGGCTAGTTAAATGTATATAAACCGGTAAGAGTATAAATCTGTATGTCTGAATGTTTTAATGTATTGCTCCCCAAGAAGAGGAGAGAGATGCCCCTGAAACGCGTTGAGCTCATTTTCAATAAAAGGCATTTGATAAGAAGCTACCTTGTGCGCTGATATCAATATCTGATATCCTTCGGCCTCTCACAGTGGTCTTCTGCTCCCACCCACAGAGATAGTCACACTCTGGATCTTATCTTTACCTGCCTCTGCACCCTATCTAACCTTTCTAATTCGCCTCTCCCCCTACCTGACCACACCACAACCTACTTACCTTCTCTTCACTGGTCTCTTCTGCTGCTCCCTCGGTCCACACTGTAACACCCCAACCCCCCCCCCCCCCCCAGGAACATCTTGACTTTCGCTTGCTTTCTGACTCTCTTCTGCCACTCTCTACCATTTGTTCCCTCCAAGACTCAGATACTGCCACCACCCTGTACAACACCACAATAAGTACAGCTCTGGACATTAATGCCCCCTCACACACAACAAAACCCGAAAAATCAACAGACAACCCTGGCACACCAACCTGACCAAAAAACTCAAGCTTCCATGGCTGCTGAGCAATGTAAAAAATCTCATTCTAAGGATCACTTCACCACATACAAGCAATGCCTCCTCATTTTCAGATCTTCACTCGTTGATGCAAAACAGGCCTACTTCTCATCTCTCAGATCTTCCCTGTACCACAGCCGTAAACAACTTTTTAACACTTTTAACTCACTTCTCCGTACCCCAGCGCCCCCACCCTCTCCTCTCATCTCAGCTGAGGACTTTGCCACATACTTCAAACAAAAGATCGTCAACATCAGAGAAAGCTTCAGTGTACAGTCCCCACAGACCCTCTACACAACTGCTCAGTCCTCTTCTCCCAAAACCTGCTTCTCTACCATTACAGAGGAAAAACTCTCCACTCTACTCTCCAGATCACATCTCACCACCTGTGCACTTGGACTTGACCCAATCCCATCCCACCTCATCCCTAACCTCACCATAGTGTTTATCCCAGCCCTAACTCATCTCTTCAACCTATCATTAACCGTTGGTGTCTTCCCCTCTGGTTTTAAACATGCTACCATTACACCCATCCTCAAAAAGCCTTCACTTGACCCATCTTCTTTGTCCAGTTATTGACCCATAACACTTCTTCCGTATGCCTCAAAGCTACTTGAGCAACATGTCCATTCTGAACTGTCCTCTCACCTCTCCTCCTGCTCCCTCTTTGACCGGCTACAATCTTGCTTCCAACCCCACCACTCGACTGAGACTGCCTTTACCAAAGGTTCCATTGACCTACTAACAGCCAAAACAAAAAAACATTACTCTGTCCTCCTTCTGCTTGACCTCTCCTCTGCCTTTGACACTGTCAACCACTCCCTTTTGTTACAAACTCTCTAATCTCTTGGCATTACTGACCTGGCCCTCTCCTGGATCAGATCATACCTCACAGACCGTACATTTAGCGTCTCCCACTCTCACACCACCTCCTCATCTTATTCCCTCTCTGTTGGTGTCCCGCAAGGCTCTGTCCTAGGACCCCTGCTCTTCTCTATCTACACTTTCGGCCTGGGACAGCTCAGAGTCCCATGGCTTTCAGTATCACTTTTATGCTGATGACACACACAAATCTACCTCTCTGGTCCAGACATCACCACCTTACTATCCAGAATCAATGCCTATCTTTCATATCCTCCTTCTTCTCCTCTCGCTTTCAAAAACTTAACATGGCTAAAACAGAATTCATCATCTTTCACTTATGTTGCTTAACCCCCCCAACAGACCTATCTATCACGATCAATGGCTGCACACTCTCCCCGGTCAACCAAGTGTGCTGCCTTGGAGTGACCTTGGATTCTGCCCTCTCCTTCCGACCACACTACCAAGCCCTTTCCACCACCTGCCGCCTCCAACTCAAAAACATCTCCGCATCCATGCTTTTCTCAACTTTGAGTCTGCAAAAATGCTTGTACATGCCCTCATCATCTCCCACCTAGACTACTGCAACATTCTTCTCTATGGCCTTCCATCTAGCACTCCTGCATCCCTCCAAACTATCCTCAACCCTGCTGCCCGACTAATCCACCTCTCACCCTGTTACTCCTCTGCCTCTCCCCTCTGCCAATCTCTTCACTGGCTCCCCATTGGTCAGCGAATTAAATTCAACCAGTGACCCTGCTGCCTTTATACCGCCATGACCAGCTTTACCCTCTCCTACTGTGTACTTCTCCCATACCATGTAGATTGTAAGCCCTCACGGGCAGGGCCCTCTCTCCTTCTGTACCAGTTTGTAACTCGTCTTGGTCATGCTTATTGCAATTGTCTGCATTATGTATGTATACCCCTTTTCATGTGTACGGCGCTATGGAATGAATAGCGCTTTAATAATAAATAATGATAATCATAATATATATACGTTATATCTAAATATATACATAAGTTATCTTACTAAATTAGGCACATCTTACTCCAGTGCACAGGGCATCAATTCTTAGAATCTGATACACGTCAGATTAAAAAAATGGGGCTCTGGCGTTTGGTCCAAAACGGCTTCGGCTGGTAGGGATTAAGTGTTAGTGGTGAGAACTTTTAACCACATTTAACATGCCTAATAGCAAAATTCAATCACAGTGTATCTTTCATATTTTCTGAAAAGTTTAATAAATGAAAGCTGATCTTGAAATGTTTGCGATGAACAACAGGCCCTGATATTGTAAATAAACAACAATTTATTAGAAAATGGTTCAATATACTTTCACACTAGCGTTTTTCTTTTCCGGCATTGAGTTTCGTCAAAGGGGCTAAATACCGGAAAAGAATTGATCAGTTATATCCTAATGCATTCTGAATGGAGAGAAATACGTTCAGGAGGCATCAGGATGTCTTCATCTCAGTCACTGAACGGCGTTTTGGACGGATATAATACCACAGCATGCTGTGGTATTATCTCTGTCCAAAACGCCGGATCAGTTGCCAGAATGCCGGATCCAGCATTAATTTACATTAAAATGTATTAGTGCGGGATCCGACATTAGAAATACCTGAAGGACGGATCCGTCCTTCCGGTCTGCGCATGCGCAGGCCTTTAAAGCAGTAAAAAAATACAAGACGGATCCATCTATCCGCATGACAAGCGTAGAGACAAATCCGTTCTTGCAATGCATTTGTAAGACGGATTCGCCTACAAATGCATTCAGAGAACAAAAAACAACATGCAGCGGTATTTAGAAAAGTATCAAAAAGATTTTATTGAACATATATTAAAAATTATAAATCATAGAAGGAGGTAGCAAGAAAGCATAGACGCCACCCTGGACCCTATAGAAAAACGTAGAAGAACAAGAACATATATGTATCTAGCATCGTTAGAAGGTAATATAACAGAAAGTCAAACGCTATACTGTTTTATAAGTATGGTATATCAAAGCCTCGCTGTAGCCTTCAAAAAGTCAGCGACATATATATAAACAATGTTTTTTACTTATTTTGTTTTTTCATGTAGATGTGATACACTAAATTTTTTCATAGGTTTCTTTGGATTGTTGCACAATTATACATTCATTCCCCCCCCCCCTTCGTTCACCCCTCTCCCCCCTCCCCCCCTTTAACCACTTCCCTCACTCCCTTCACATCCTTCACTTGTCTACACTCTTCCCGGGTCCCCTCCCCCCCACTTGTATCATTGTGCAGCAATTCAGCCATATGGATTAATGTGCTTCTTTGAGTATCCTGTCATTATTCACAGGAGAACATCACCTTTCTGTTAACATTGAGTGGTTTTTACTTATGAGTCCCGCTGGTTGCCTCATTTAATTTCTCTAATGTTATATTCACTGCTTGGGTCCGGTCATGTGACACATCACATGACCGCACCTCTTTTGCTGATGTCACTGGAGGGCGTTCGTTCGGCGCTTTGCTGACATATATTTCTGGCGCCTACTCGTTAACACTGTGTGGTGTTTTATTTATGAGTCCCGTTGGTTACTTCATTTAATTTCTTTAATGTTATATTCGCTGCTTGGGTCCGGTCATGTGACACATCACATGACCGCACCCCTTTGCTGATGTCACTGGAGGGCGCCCATTCGGCGCTTTGCTGACATGTATTTCTGGCGCGCATTTGATGTTCCGCCCTCCTGTCGCTTTATGATACGTCATGGTGTTTCTGTTTTGTGATTGGATAGTGGTCCCTTTTTAAACTACAGACCATAGACATGGTGATACCCCCGGACGAAGGTTCGCCGAAACGCGCGTCGGGGTTGACGCCATCCTGGTCCCTCCCTTCCATTTTCTTACTGGTAAGTACCCCTTCGGGTTCTGTTCTATCATGATTCATGCCTTTTTCTGTTTGCCTTGTACCACCAACATTATCTATATACAAAGACACTTGTCCTTATTATTGTTCCTTTTTTGTGGACTTTTTGAAGGCTACAGCGAGGCTTTGATATACCATACTTATATAACAGTATAGCGTTTGACTTTCTGTTTCTGTTATATTACCTTCTAATGATGCTAGATACATATATGTTCTTGTACATTTTTCTATAGGGTCCAGGGTGGCGTCTATGCTTTCTTGCTACCTCCTTCTATGATTTATAATTTTTAATATATGTTCAATAAAATCTTTTTGATACTTTTCTAAATACCGCTGCATGTTGCTTTTTGTTCTCTCTCTCTTTTTCTGTGTTTGTACAGAGTATATGCAGATATACATATTATAGGCATCTCAATAACAAAGGCCCCACCACTGAGTGTACAAATTGTAGTTAGTTAGGGCATGAGATACCTCCGGGTTTCTTCTTTTTTTGTTTTCTACAAATGCATTCAGTTTACAACCAGATCGACGGATCCCACGACGGAACTGCTTGCCGGATCACTCTGTCGCAAGTGTGAAAGTAGCCTTAGACGGGACAACCCTTTGTTACAAAAAAAAATAATACATACAATAAATTTCACAGTAGCTTAGCTGTTCCACTCATCTCTGTCTATAGCCAGATTTTCTGGGAAGTTTTGCCACAACGTTATTTAGTATATTAACAATCCACATGTTTCTGAGCTGCTTATAAATATCTTCTTTATAAAAGTCTTCTGGAAGGTATCAGCAAACAGAAGCCCGTGCTGACAGACTGCCAGATTCCTAAGGTAATTTATTATTTGTATGATATAGAGCCACATAGCCACATTGCTTTCATGAGCTATTTGTGTTCTTGTATTATTAAATTTTCCCTCTTAATTGACTTGATGGAAAATAATCACCTAAGATTAGATTACCAGTCTCTTTGTATAGTAAAATATGTAAAATCTATGACAGCATTGCCATTTATATATTTGTAAGCAGTCTACAGTTGCAAAATCCCTTTAGAATACCTAGATTTCTGCAGAGATTACAAATAAAATGTGGTCTGATTGTTATCTCACGATATTTTATTATTAAAGCATCATTTATTCCAGGACACTGTACATATGAAAAAGGTGTACATACATAATACAAAAACAAGTACAATAAGCATGAACAGCATAAGTTACAAACTGGTACAGAAGGAGAGTGGACGTGACCGTGAGAGCTTACAGTCTACAAGGGATAGTGGAAGGACAGTAGGTAAGGGTAGAAGCTGCTCTCATGGCAGTATGGTAGCAGCAGAGTTATTGTATGTTGTATGCTTGCCTGAAAGGGTGGCTTTTAGATTTTCAGATTTTTCTTTAGGGATTCTAAGGCAGGTGACAGTGAGATATGTTGGAGTAGTGAGTTCTAGAGTATGGGCGGGATGCACAGGAGAAAATCAAAGGTTAACTCAAGGCAGCAGACTTGTGAGACTGGGGAGAGCATGGAGCCGTTTACTGTTATAGAGAGGTCTGTTGGGGGGGGGGCTAGGTGAGATGGAGAGAAGACAATAAATTCTGTTTTGCATCAGCATTGAAGTGGTACTGAAAGCCATGGGACTCTATGAGCAGTCCCTAATGTGTAAATTGAGAAGAGCAGGGGGCCAAGAATAGGGCCTTAAGGGACACCAACAAGGAGGGGGTGAGACAAGGGGGTGGTGTGTGAGTGGGAGACACTAAATGTCGGGTCAGTGAGGTACAGTATAAGGTGATCCAGGAGAGGACCTAGCCTGTGGTTCCAAGGGATGAATGTTTGTAACAGAAGGGAGCGGTTGACTGTGTCAAAGGCAGAGGAAAGGTCAAGGAGGAGGACAGGTAATAGTCACACATCAGGAGTACAGAGTAATGTTGTTTGACTTTGACAGTTAGCAGATGGTTGGTGACTTTGACTTCACTTGAGTGCTGGGGTCAGAAACCAGATTGCAGTTGGTCAAAGAGAGAGTAGGAGGAGAGGTGGAAAGAGAGTTTAAAGTGGAAATGTTGTTCAAGTAGTTTTGAGGCAATCAGAAGTAGTGATATGGGACAATAGCTAGGCATAGAGGATGGGTCAATGGATGTTTTTTTCTAAGGATGGGTGTGATGGTATTATATTTAAAACAAGAGGGAAAAATGCTAGTGGTTAGGGATAGGTTGAAGATATGGGTTAGGGCAGAGATACACACTGGTGACATTTGGGATGGAGTGCCAGGGTAACCAATTGTTTTTTTCGGGTTTTCTTATGTGTGTGTGTGGGGGCGGGGGGGTTACTTGGTCGAGAGCTATAGTTATTGTGGTGTTATATGAAATGGCAGCTGCATCTGCATCATGAAGGAAACATATGGTAGTAAGTGGGAGAAGTAAGTCAGAAAGTGAGTGAAAGTAATGGAAACCATACTCAAGGAGAGGATTGTGGAACATCTAAAAACCCATGGGTTGATTGATAAAAAACAGCATGGGTTTACTTCAGGGAGATCATGTCAAACTAATCTTATTGACTTTTTTGACTGGGTGACTAAAATAATAGATGGCGGAGGTGCAGTAGACATCGCCTATCTGGACTTTAGTAAGACTTTTGATACTGTCCCACATAGAAGGCTTATCAATAAACTGCAGTCTTTGAGCTTGGGCTCACATATTGTTGAATGGATTAGGCAGTGGCTGAAGGACAGAAAACAGAGGGTTGTGGTCAATGGAGTATATTCAGACCATGGTATTGTTACCAGTGGGGTACCTCAGGGATCTGTTCTGGGACCCATATTGTTTAATATCTTTATCAGCGAAATTGCAGAAGGCCTCAATGGTAAGGTGTGTCTTTTTGCTGATGACACAAAGATTTGTAACAGGGTTGATGTTCCTGGAGGATACACCAAATGGAAAAGGATTTAGGAAAACTAGAGGAATGGTCAAAAATCTGGCAACTAAAATTTAATGTTGATAAGTGCAAGATAATGCACCTGGGGCGTAAAACCCAAGAGCAGAATATAAAATCAGTGATACAGTACTAACCTCAGTATCTGAGGAAAGGGATTTAGGGGTCATTATATCAGACGACCTAAAGGTGGGCAGACAATGTCATAGAGCAGCAGGTAATGCCAGCAGAATGCTTGGGTGTATAGGAGAGGCATTAACAGTAGAAAGAGGGAGGTGCTCGTGCCGCTCTACAGAGCACTAGTGAGACCTCATTTGGAGTATTGTGTGCAGTACTGGAGACCATATCTGCAGAAGGATATTGAAACTTTGGAGAGAGTTCAGAGAAGAGCTACTAAACTAGTACATGGATTGCAGGACAAAACTTACCAGGAAAGGTTAAAGGACCTTAACATGTATAGCTTGGAAGTAAGAAGAGACAGAGGGGATATGATAGAAACTTTTAAATACATAAAGGGAAGCATCACGGTAAAAGAGGAGAGAATATTTAAAAGAAGAAAACTGCTACAAGAGGACATAGTTTTAAATTAGAGGGGCAAAGGTTTAAAAGAAATATCAGGAAGTATTACTTTACTGAGAGAGTAGTGGACGCATGGAATAGCCTTCCTGCAGAAGTGGTAGCTGCAAATACAGTGAAGGAGTTTAAGCATGCATGGGATAGGCATAAGGCCATCCTTCATATAAGATAGGGCCTGGGGCTATTCATAGTATTCAGTATATTGGGCAGACTAGATGGGCCAAATGGTTCTTATCTGCCGACACATTCTATGTTTCTATGTTAAGTCAAGATGTATAAGGTTTCTGAGGGTCTGCTAGTTTGTGGACTGGGGGTTGTAAGTACTGTACATTTTGGTCAGATAGGATAAGAGGAGAGTTGGAGAGGTTAGATAGGGAACTGAGGTGGGTGACCATGTTTGTGAGTGACAATAGAGGACTATTGTGAGAGGCCAAAGGAACACGTGAGTGTTAAATGTTTGGAGGCTGCTGAGTGGCAAGTGCCATTGGGGATGTTAAAGTTGGGATATCTTCAGAAAAATAGTGTAGGAACTAGGCAGAGAAGTCGTAAAAAAGTTGATGGCAAGTCCCAATGGGAGGGAGAGTAGATGCAGGCAGAGTACTTCCAAATAAGGCAGTGTAATGGAGGGCAGCAGTGTACTTGGGTTGAAGGTGCAGTTATCTGATCTGAGAAGAGTTAACCTATCCATGCACACTTCCTGCCAGGCAGGAGTGTGAGTAAACCGAAGTTCCCTACAAGAGGGTGCAGCAGGGTGTGAGCCATGTTTCTGTTAGGATCAAGAAGGAAAGTTTGTGAGAGATAAAAAGATCATGAATGTAGGAAAGTTTGTTGCAGACAGCTAGCATTCCATAATGCTCATGTGAAAGGGACAGGAAAAGCAGTGGCTAAGTAAATGTCTTTAAGATTTCAGCTCTTGCAAAAATTTGTGGAGGGTTAACTGAAGGACAATGTAGGACAACAGTGGTGATAACTGCAATAAGCACAAACATTGTTTGCAGTGACTGCTTCTTTAGTTACCTTTAGTTCTCTTCTGCTTATTTACTGGTGATTTTTGTGAACTTGTGTCTTACAGAAAAGATGTTGTACAGAAAATACCCATTGCCTTATATTTACACTTTTTAAAGTTCAATCAGGTGTGAACAAGAAGGGAGGAGGCTATATGTAGTGTAAGGCAGTGGCAGGCCTCATACACGATAGAGGTGTAGAGAGGGTGGATACTTCAGTCCACACATCTGTTCCACCACAGGTGAGGCCAGCTGGGTTTAATCACTGGGGAATAAACCAGACCTCAGTGTAGGAGTCCAGAGAAGACTTGGTAAAGGAAGCCTGCAGAGGCTCTGGGTGGTTCCAGCCAGGATGACTGGGGGCCACGAGGCTGTGTGAAAGCCAGGAGGCTGCTGGATCTTATGGCTGAGGAAAGCCACATCGAATCCTATGTGCGAACTGTGCTCTATTGGTGAGGTAGAGACGACCTATGTATTAGGTAGAGCCTAGATGGACAGATGTTTATTTTGCTTTGTTTATGTTGGAGCCGGTGCTGAAGAGCCAAAATAAAGCACCGTAAGAACTTTAAACACCCTGTTTGATGTGGAATCTGTCCTCGCCACCCCGCTTGAGAGAGCGATCCCTTATAGTAGGTAAATCAGAGTATAATCAAAGGAAAATATACAAGGTGTAATAGTCAATGTAAAAAATAGAGATGAGCAAGCTAATTATAAACTAATTGGATTTGTTAAGAAATTCACAAAAAAATTATTCTGCCAAATTAATCCATAGTTTTGGTAATTCGCTTCGGGTAAATCATGCAAAATGGTGGCAGCTTCATTTTACTGTGAAAACTGGTGGGAAAAACCACAGGGATAATGAAGATAGAGGGTCAAATGACCCTGGGAGGGAGGGGAGCTTGCCTATATTGACTCGGAGCTGACAGACAGTCCATGAGCAAATCAGATGGCAGGATTTTGGCAGGTCTTTCAGTTTCTGGACTTGCTCAGAGACCAAAGATGCCATTCTGAGCTTAGCTTGCGATCTGAGAGGGTGTGTTTTGGATGTGTCTCGCAAAAAGCCATTACAGAAACAAGTCAGCAATCTAGGTGTTGTAGGGACAGTTTGGGGAAATATTTAATTAGGTTAAAAAGTCAGTGGTAACTCTATAGAGTTACTGTGTTTGTGCAGGGCCGGTTTTAGACAAAATGTGTCCCTGGGCAAAATAAAAAGTGGGGCCCCAAATATTGTAATAATGTACTATCAACACAGTTATATTCTGTTGATTCTGGCCCTCCCCACATATTTTCACCCCATAAAGTTCCTCACACAGTCCTTCACCCTTATGGCCCCAGAATACGCCATAAGGGTCAGAATATCGCTATGAAAAAAAAAGAAAATTTTTATTAAAGGGAACCTGTCACCTAGAAATCGGCTATTAAACTGTTTATAGTACCTTATAGTGCCCCATAGTCGTCTCCTAATGTAGTTTTTCTTCCTTTTCCTGGATTTAAATTCATGTAGAAATCACTATTTTAATCTTGTGCTGCCCCGTGCTTCAAGTCATGCTTGAAGTCAAGGGGGAAGCGGCCTGCGCGTCTGTAATCCAGCTGTCCCCGCCCCCCTGCGCCTTGATTGACACGCCACATTTTCACGCCGGGACCGCGATCTCACCCCGCATGCGCAGTAATGGGCTGCTGTAGTGCGATCCCGTCTCCGGCGCTACAGCAGCCCATTACTGCGCATGCGGGGTGAGAGCGCGGTCCCGGTTTGAAAATGTGGCGTGTCAATCAAGGCGCCGGGGGGCGGGGACAGCTGGATTACAGACGCGCAGGCCGCTGCCCCCTTGACTTCAAGCATGACTTGAAGCACGGGGCAGCACAAGATTAAAATAGTGATTTCTACATGAATTTAAATCCAGGAAAAGGAAGAAAAACTACATTAGGACACGACTATGGGGCACTATAAGGTACTATAAACAGTTTAATAGCCGATTTCTAGGTGAAAGGTTCCCTTTAAGTGAGTCCTGTGTATTTAAGTTTTATTTAGACACTATGTTTAAAATGTTTCTGTGGGGATTCGAACTCACAACCATCTACATTAAAGACAAGAACTTTAACCACTGGGCTATAGAGCTCAATGCTAAAACTTTGCTGAACAACCTCATAGAAGATTCTCCTGTATTAAAAACCTCATAAAAGTTTCTCTTGTATGATACAAGAGGAACTTCTATGAGGTTTTTCAGCAATGACTTAGCACTGAGCTCTATAGCCCAGTGGTTAAAGTTCTTGTTCTTGTCTTTAATGTAGATAGCTGTGATTTTGAATCCCCACAGAAACATCAAAAATAGAGTCTAAATTAGACTTGTATACAAAGGGTGTCCCCAAGCATAGTGACCATGCTTGAGAATACCCCTTTCACGTTCAATACACTGACTCCATATATGGACACATCCATATATGGAGTCAGAGCACGGACTCCTAATTTGGGAAATTCCCTGCTCTGGAGTCCTGACTGCGCAATCTGCCAGACTAAAGCAGGGGGCCCTTAGAGGATCGGGATCTTGGGAAGTTGCCCAGTTTGCCCTGTGTGTGTGTTTCATACTGAGGGAAGTGGCTGTCGGCAAGTTGAGAGTTCATGTATTAACTGGAAATTCTGCAATTTCTGTACATGAACAGCAAGTCATTTAAAAAAAAAACTTGTTTCTACAGTTTTACATAAGTGTTTTATAGGCTTTTTCCCAGCACTTCTAGCAACAACGGCATACATTTTGCTGCAAATGTATTGCAATTGCCCCTTTTGTTTTCTAAAAAACAATTTAAATTTTGCTACAATTTGTAATTAAGCACTGCGGTGCATTTGGGTGTGTCAATACCGGTGTGTAGTTAGAAGGGGAGCTATAATTGCACCTTTTAAGTTACCAATAAACATCCCTTCATCACATTTTACCAGTGTGTTCTTTGCAGGGCACATTTAATTGTGCATCTTTTAGTTACTGAAAAAAACCATTTTCAATTTAGCTACCATTTGTAATGGGGAATTTAAGTGCATTTCAGTGCACCAATATACTAGTTTTATTCAATGCATTGTATTGCATCAATATACTGTGAAGTTTTAGTTAACTTATTGTATTCTGTGAATATATCATGCAGTTTTAGTTAACACACTGTACTGCATCAATACACCAGTTTTAATCAACACATTGTGTTATGTAAATTTACAACACAGTTTTATGTAAAGCATTGTATTGCGTCCATATACCCTGTAGTTTTGGTTAACACATTATGTTGCATCAATATACCAGTTTCATTCAATGCATTGCATTACTTCAATATACCGTACAGTTTCTTCATCAATATATCAGTTTCATTCAATGCATTTAGTTTTTAGTTAATGCATTGTACCGCATTAATATGACACTTTTATTCAATGCATTGTATTACGAGCAGTTTTAGTTAACAGTTCAGTTTTACTTAACACATTGTATACCATGCATGTTTTAATTAATGCCTAGTATTAAATCAATATACCATGCTGTAACGTGAATTTGAAAGATTTGAGAATGAATAAGCTTATGCAGGCTAAGTGTGATTAAATATATGATAACACAAACAAATCACATACTGAATAATAAAAAGTAAATACATCACTAGCCTAAATGGGGTGGAGACTCCTGCTTGAACTTCATCCATTGATTTGCCCTATCTGTTGTACTCCCTGTGGTGTAAGGGTCCTTTCACACTTGCGTTCTGAGGATCCGGCAGGCACTTCCGTCCCCCCGGATCCGTCAGAACGCAAGTCGCCTGAAGCATTAGAAGACTGATCAGGATCCTGATCAGTCTTCGAATTGCTTTCAGGTTACTATGGCAGCCAGGACGCTATTAAAGTCCTGGTTGCCATAGTAGGAGCGGGGAGCAGGGGAGCGGTATACTTACCGTCCGTGAGGCTCCCGGGGCGCTCCTGAATGACGTCAGAGCGCCCGATGTGCATGGATCACGTGATCCATGCGATCACGTGATCCATGCGTGTGGGGCGCCCTGACGTCACTCTGGAGTGCCCCGTGAGCCGCACGGATGGTAAGTATACTGCTCCCCACTACATTTTACCATGGCAACCAGGACTTTAGCGTCCTGGCTGCCATGGTAACAATTGAGAAAAAGCTAAACGTCGGATCCGGCGATGCGCCGAAACGACGTTTAGCTTAAGGCCGGATTAATGCCTTTCAATGGGCATTAATTCCGGATCCGGCCTTGCGGCAAGTGTTCCGGATTTTTGGAAGGAACAAAAAGCGCAGCATGCTGCACTATTTGCTGCGTCCAAAAAACGTTCCGGTCTTGAACTGAAGACATCCTGATGCATCCTGAACGGATTTCTCTCCATTCAGAATGCATGGGGATGATCCTGATCAGGATTTTTCCGGCATAGAGACCTGACGACGGATCTCTATGCCGGAAAACAAAAACGCCAGTGTGAAAGGACCCTTAATCATGTGTTATAATGTGGTAGACAGCCATGTGTTATAGCATGATCAACAGAGTCTCCACCCTATTTAGTGAAGTGATGTATTTACAATTTGCATTTGCTACTGTGCCACTTAGTGGATTCTGTTGTCTTTAGGGAACTGATGGCATGTGATCAGCCTTTAAGGAAGAGACCTAGCCTCCATTATTTCTCTGGAAAAGCCACCCCTGATATGTACTGTCATGTGGCAGAGAATGTGGGCCACTACATGCAATTGTTGCTTTGTGGTAAGGTTCAAGCCATGTTATAAAGTTACCTAACCACAATCTTGCATTGTCTGTTCCTCCTCCCAGCATCTTTCACCACTACAGCTTGTGTGACTGTGCTGGGGGTGATCAGGAGTTGTGTGTGCCACACTGCCATTCCATTAAGTTTGCTATGCCAAGCCTTGGCTGGTTAACCAGTCACAGGTGTAGTCCGTGGATTTAAGCCAGGTTGTTATGCTGCCAGCCCATGACTGCAGATGACGCATTCCTAGGTGCAGGCACCGAATCTGACCCTCCTTTGCCTGCCCTGATTTAGCCCTGCTAGCTGTATTGACCCTCAGCTGCCTGCCCTGACCTTGGTACTGCCTGTTCCCTCTGTGCTTGTCTGCGCATCAGCTGCCAACTACACAAGACTATTCCAAGAGGTAGTGGCCTGGTGGATCCCCTGCAGTGAAGAACAGATCCCTGCATAAAGGTTAAAGGGTGAAAACCAGGGGACCGCCAGGATAACACCCTTAGGTCTAGTTCTAAGTCAAACTGGTTAGTTGACACAGTGGTTCCATATCCACTGTCTATTACACCGTAACTGACACTGCTCAGTACCTGTGATTGCTGTATCATGTTCTGGCTATCGTTTGTGCTTCTGTGCTTTGTGTCTAAACTCAAGTGCTGCTCTCCAACCCTCTGTGTACTGACACTGGCTACTTCTACTGCTTAACTTCTTGTCTTCTGATTGGCTATATCTGCACCCTCCTGATTTTGACTTCTGCTAGTTTGATTATCCTATCTGCTTTTTTTTACTCAACTGGTTTGTTCTACCTCTGCAAACTCACACCTGTTTTCTGTCACCTTACTCTGCAGGAGTAACCTGGGTCCCTAGCAGCCAAGACCAACAAGCCTTGTGGCAGGCTATGGTGAATGAGTAGAGGTGGTCTTTGATTTTGCTAACTTGAGTGATATTTGACAACGGGTAGCTGTTTCTGACTTTGTTGGCTGTGGTTCTGGTCAGGAATCTCTATACTTAAAATTGCAACAGTTCCGACTGGCTGCAGCTTCCTCTGGTAAAAAAAAAAGTTCAATTGACCTATTTGAATACACAATTGGGTAAAATGAATCTTGAAATTTAATATGTTTTCATATTTGTAAAATTCTGGCATTCACTTTGGTACAGATTTGTGATTAGTTCTCTAATTCCATGTGGCACTAATATAAAACAGATGAGCTTGCACAACAGAAAAGGGAAAAAAATGAACAAAAATATGACAATACCTAAAATGGCTTTTTCCATATCAATAGTCAACAAAAATACCAAGTGGTTAATCTGATATAAATTAGAGTCATGACAGAGTGTACTGGTATTTGCCACATACAGCTGAATCACATTATTATGATAACTTCCTACTTTTGAAGTGGGATAGGTGTGGGATAGGCTGTCTGCATATATATCCCTCATTGCTGTCATGGCTAAAAGGGGCAATTCACAAACTGCTCTGGTGAAAATGTATAGTGAGTGGAGAAATGGCGAATAAGCTACGTGGAAACTGCGGAGCACCACGTGCCATGGATGTGAGAGGTAAACATTGGCTATGGAGGTGCACAATGGTGGACCGACAGACTACAGTGGAGCAGCTCACCGCCAAAATGAACTGAGGGGCTACCAGACATGTGTCTAAAACAACAGTTCTGCGAACCGTACTGGATATGGGGCCCTGAAGCAGACAGTTGATCACTGCACCGCTGCTAATGATGTTTTATCATCAAAAAATGGCTTCAGTTTTTCACAGCGGTATTGGAATTGGACCTCTACTGATTGGCAGAGTTGCCTTCTCCGATGGGTCACTTTTTGTGCTTCATCGAACGGATAAACATTGGTGTGTCAGGTGAGAAACATCAGAGGACAAACACCCAGCAACCATTACTGGAAAGACACAAGCTGGTGGTGGCAGCGTTATGGTCTGGGGAATGTTTTTATGGCATTATCTGGGCCCACTTATCCATGTGGAAAGCACTCTCAACCGAGATCTTCCAGCAAGACAATGTGACATATCACATGGCTAGAAATGTCTGACTTTGGTTGGAAGAGCCTGACCAATTACTACTCTGGCCCCCTAATTCCCCAGACTTGAACCCAATTGAGCATTTGTGGGACCACCTTGATCTTTGTGTTTGCTCTATTGATTCTCCCGCATGCACCCTCCATCAGTTGTGGGATGCACTGCATTCAGCATGGCTCCAGATACCTGTGACAACCTACCAGGCCATTACTGAGTAACTTCCAGCCCTTACAGCTGTTGTCCACGCTGCACACAGCAGTTACAGTACTATGGATAGTAACTGGTGGTCATAATAATGTGACTGTGTATAACTCATTTCTTGCCGCAGATGAAGCATGCCAATGCTGTACAGAGCTAAGATGCGTAGGTTCTAGGGTGTTCCAGAAGCAATGAGTTTATACTGCATATTGTTACTTATAAGAATAGTGTGAATGACTGCATTTTATATTACTACAGAAATTTGTACATTAACCCCTTAAGGACCAGAGCTTTCTTTTTTTTTTTTTTTGCGTTTTAGTTTTGCGCTCTCTGCCTTCCCAGAGCCATAACTTTTTTTTTTATTTTTCGGTTCACATAGTCATATGAGGGCTTGTTTTTTGCGGGACAAGTTTAACTTTCCAACGACACCATTTAATATTGCATAAGATGTAGTGGGAAGCGGGAAAAAAATTCCAAATGGGGTGAAATTGCAAAAAAAAAGCAATTCCACCACAGTCTTGCGGGTTTTTAAATTCCGACGTTCGATGTGCGATAAAACTGACCAGTTACTTTTACTCTACAGGTCAGTACAAATCCGGCGATACGATATGTATAGGATTTCTTGTGTTTTGATATTGAAAAAAAAATTCAAAAGTGGGAATAAATCAGTTTTACTTTTTTGTCACCATGTGTTGACCCCTATAACTTTTTTTTAAATTATATGTACAGAGCTGTTTGGGGGCCTATTTTTTGCGTCATAATCTTATCTTTTTATTGATACCATTCTGGGGTGTGTATGACTTTTTGATCACCTTTTATGTAATTATTTGTGGAAAATGAAGCGACCAAAAATGGCGAATCCGCCATTTGGATGCTTTTTTCTGTTTGACGTATGGGGAATATTTTTTAATATTTTTATAGTATGGGCTTTTTCGCACATTGCGACACCCATAATGTGTATTTTTTTATTTTTTTTTATTTTTTTTAGTTTTATTTTAGCAAAAGGGGGATGATTTGAACTCTTATGTTTTTTTGTTTTTTTTTAATTTCAACTTTTTTTTTTTTTACACTTTTATATAGTTCCCATGGGGAACTATGACTTAAAATCATTTGATTGCGATTTTCATACATTCCAATGCAATAGCAGGCCTTCTCACTGTTTACCTCTGCTAGCGCCTCCATTCAGTGAACGTCACTGGGCGGGGCGCTAGCAGAGGTAAACAGTGAGAAGACCGCGGCGCTCCTGCAGCGCCGCTGCCTTCTCAAACAGCTGATCGGCGGGGGTCCCGGGTGTCGGACCCCGGCCGATCAGATGCCGATGATCTATCCTGAGGATAGATCATCAGTTGTAACAAACTGCAGAACCCCTTTAAGGGGTTAATATCTACCTGTAGGCGATCAGGGACCACCTGATCAGTTTTATTAGGTCAGTTGGCTTGAAAACCTGAGGAATAGTGACTCAGTAAGCACTTCAGATTCTCTTGGAGATGGGAAGCCTACTCGTTCGATAAGGTGCACTTGCACTTCTTTTACAATAATTGAGCACAATCACATCTATTTTAGCTCAGACTTCTGGCATAACTTTAACATGAGGATTTCTTTTATAGTTACAACTAATGGGCCAGTCTATATGGTACTTTATTTTTAATGTCTTGTTGTGCTCACTATGCATGTCTTGTCCCTAATGAAAGCCTCATATGTCTATCTGAAATTCACCTAACACTGAAGATGCAGTGTGTTGCTGATGTTATGCATTTCTCTTTCTCTGCACTTAGTCACCACACACTTCGAAAGATGTCAGGCCGGTGTTGAAGTGATGGTGAAGAATTCTCTGAACTGCTCCACAGCTTTCGGTGTAGCCTCTAAATAATGTTGTGTTCACTGTTGATACCGTTCAAAAATAACTTTTAAATCAGCAGATTGAAATAAAAAAGCCAACCAGAGATGTACCACTCAGAAACTGTCAACAATGACCTTTTTATCCTCCTTCAATGGGATGATGGGATTTAGCAATCACATATCAAATAACCTTCCTCAGGAGGACAGACAGCTGCAACGATACATCATAATCCTCAATAATAAAAAAGTATTTTTCTTAAGTACAGTCACTATTTTCAGGGTATACAGCTGCTTATCACTATGAAAGCATAATATTGGGTTCATTTTGTACAAATCAATGCAATACAAAAGATGCATCATGGTACCACAAATGCCAAAGCAACTGTTCAAATAAATTACATCTTTTATATAACCAGTACTAATATATGTAACGCCCCAGAGTGGCAGCATTACCACTTCTGCACCCCGCTACTATCTTTAATGGATTAATATAGTGTCATCCTATGTATTACCTATTTTACAACTGTTGTTTTCAAGTGTACTTTGCCTGGTTTACCAGCAGGTGGCAGTGTCAATAGCAGAGCTACAGGTACATAGAGTGGAGCTTTCCATTCCATTCTAACACCCCCCTTTGTGGAGGAGTGGTCGAGTACCCCTTCCTGCAGCAAGGGAGGCGTTCAGTTTCTAGTCCGTTTAGCTTACCCCCTCCTAGGGGTTAGGTGTGCAGCAGGTGTACGTCCCTGTTGGATGAGCCCTGTCTAGGCCAGCCAGAGCACCTTCAGCTCTGTTAGACATGGAGGCCACAGCTTAAAGCCTCAGAAGCCAGGAGGAGTTTTCCCTGGACAAATCTAGAGACAGACTAGACTAGAAAAATGAAGTGCAACATAAAGAAGAAGATGAGTTCTATAGCCAGCCTGTCAGCACATCAGAGTCAGAGTGCAACAGATGTAGCAGAGACGAGTTTGCCTGCCACAGTTCATGCTAATGCCTGCTGTAACCAAGATAAAGCCTGTAAACCGTTTGGAGAAATGTTTATTCAAGTAAAGCTGTTATTGAACTTCATCACAAGCTCTGGACTCAATTTATTTAATCACCCCCTTCATCAACAACTCCCCTTGTCATTGCTTGGAAGCCAACTCCCTGGGTCCAGCGTATCCAGGTAGGAGCACCATGACACATGCATAAAACATTAAGGGACATTATAGGCTACCCTAAACCACTCTGGCATTCCCACACTTGGGTACCATCCATAGTATCACTAAAAGGGGCCCTGTGCCCTTGTTGCTTCACCACAAGTGGGGTAATGAAAAACAAGTACTTTTTTCCACTTAAAGAGCCCTGGAGGGAGGCACCCACTGCAATTTTGGCATCACGAACAGGATGAATCTGTGTGTCTTACAACTACAATTAAGCCTATAGGATTGACAAAAAACACTTAAAAATGACACTATTGAATTTGCTGCGGAGCAACAGGCGCAAACTTGTGTGTGTTGGCACCCGAAGGGTTAATTCACCATTTTTATCAGCAATGGCGCATCATCTTCTTGTTCAGTTAGAGCGGAAAAGTAAAGGAACGCCCCTATCTAAAGCGGGAAAATCCAGCCCTGCCCACAGGGAACGACATCTCAGTGCAGAGAGAGGAAGTGAAGACTCCTCCCCAAAAGCCCTGCCTTCGTTACCAGTTTGTGCCAGTGAGGGGAAGAACAAGATGGCGCTCCCGAAGCCAAACTGGGCTGAGATGCGTTGCGGCGATGACTTGCCTGATTTGTGCGATGACCTGCAAGAGGTACAAGTGTCGCAGATAGTCCGGAGACCCAAGCTGGGGTCCGGAGCTTTCCCTGTGTCGGCTGGCGTAGCGGAGGCGGCAGGAGTTACCACTCCTCCGCCCAGAAAGAGAGGCCTACGCCCGGGGTCCAGCGTATCCAGGTAGGAGCACCATGACATGTGCATAAAACATTAAAAGACATTATAGGCTACCCTACACCACTCTGGCATTCCTACACCTGGATCCCATCCACAGTATCACTAAAAGGGGCCCTGTGCCCTTGTTGCTTCACTGCAACTGGCGTCACGAAAACCAAGAACTTTTTTCCACTTAAAGGGCCCTGGAGGCGCCCGCTGCATATAAAGCAATAACACACCTTCTAGTCTTGAAGGACACTGGCATTTGCTAGTAACTCAGCACTGTAGTTGTCAACACCTTGGTTATTGTATATTGTTATATACTGTACATTGTTTGTTCCTGAGTAGATATGAGTATCTTTTAATTGTTAATCTAATGTTATGTTCTGGATACGCAACATTCAAAAAGGCAATAACTGATAAATACTAAATAACTAGGAAAGGCTAAACAACGGAAATAAGAAAAGAAAATGTTCTACAGTGCTGGGGCCATGTAAGTGCAACATAACAAACACATTACATTCAGAATCTAAAAAAAAATATATATGTCAACCGTGTAGCCGAAAACCACCACTTGCATTGTTTCTGCCATGGACTTTGCCTCAAATCCACAGCAAAATTTGTATGTGTAGCATGCCTCAGAAATATAAAATTTCTGTGGATTAATTCCTCTGCAAATTACTAAGTGTGGTATTCATCCACTAAAACATGTATTTTACATCAGTTGTAACGAACTGCAGAACCCCTTTAAGCTGCTGCAGTGAGCCAGCTCCATATGCGGCAGGTGCTGGCTGAATATTAAAGCAGACACCTGGCCGCAATGATGGGAAACAGCGATCAAGCCAAACCCCGTCATTTAGGCCCTCAGATGCCGCAATCCACACCGATCACAGCATCTGTGATGTGAGGCAGAGGGATTCAGCTCCTTCTACCTTCTGATCAGAGCCCCCACAGTGAAATTACGGGGCTCTGACTGGTTACCATGGCAGCCTGAATGCTTCTGAAGCTTTCCATGATAAGTTCCCTACTAAGCTGTACACGAGGCACAGCTCAGCAGATGCATGGTATAAGGCCAAGTAGCCCTAATAGATCTCTATTAGGGTGAATGAGACAAGGGTTCAAAAGAAAAAAAAAATTAAGATATCAAAAGTTCAAGGAAAAGGGGGTGATTTGAACTTTTTTTAATAATTTTTTTTATATTTGTAAACTTTTTTTAGATTTTTTTCTAACCTTTTTTAAGTCACCTTGGGTGACAATAACTGGCAATCATTAGATTAGGTATATTCCTGAAATAGGCACCAAAGCCTGCTTGAGGCTTTAGGCTATTTCAGAGATGTAACAGGTTCTCCGATCTTCCGCTTCCGGGCTGATCAGATGTTGTGGTCACATTTGACCATGGCATCTGAAGGGTAAATTTATGCAATCAGCCTTATGGCTGATCTCATACATGTGCCACGGGTTTCTGCTATTTAAAATAACAGAAACCCGGCGGCTATGGCGCCCACTGCACGTGTGAGCGGGCGCCATGTTTAGGGACCGAATTCACCCTGTTGTGATGTCAAAACCCCCAAAACCTTGCCTGAATTGTTTTTTTTTTAACCCGACAAATAATTTTTTTCTCATTTTCCAAACAGACATAGTAAATTAAATACAAAAATAAGCCTTATAAGCCCTAATATTGCTATATGAACAAAAAATTCAAAAAGTTATGGCTATTGGAACGTTGGGAGGAAAAAATTGAAATTTAAAACCAAAAATGGACCCAGTACTTAAGAGGTTAAGCCATATGTGTTATGGATCGTTGAGTGTGGACCCACTGTGTCAACTAACCTGTTTGGTTTTGGTCTATCCCTAAGGGTGTTATTCTGGCACTGCCATTGTTTTCACTCTTTAACCCCTGTACAGGGATCTGGCCTTTACTGCAGGAAAGCAACCAGATCACTACCTCAGGAGATAGTCCGAATGATGGTAGCTGACCTACGGAGGCAGGGACTCAGGTGCAAACAATGTGAGCTTAGGATAGCAAGTAATGCACCAAAACCGCAGGTGCAGTCTAAACAGTTACTAAGTCTTAAATGTTGTTCACTAGATCAGACTGCCCATTGATAATGTAGATGAATGAAGACACAGGACAACAAGGCAGATAGATAGGGTCAACCTAAATATGAACAGAACTGAAACTGGAAGTGTAGGAGCTCACAGGCAGGACGGGTACAGGACTGGAACACAGACAGGAACAAACACCGGATAAACGCAGTTAAAACATAGTAGAATCGCAGAAGCTCTAGAATTCAACACCTTTGCTCGTCACTGGGAACATTAAAGCTCAGGCACTCTCTTAAATACCCAGGAGGCCCTAGCCATTGGCTGGGGAAAGATTTGGAAGAGGTGAGCAGAGGTGAGTGTGTGCGTGCCCTAAGAAGACAGAGGCTGGAGCACTAGGCAGCAGCATGCTGGGTTCCACACTTTCTGTGCTCGCAGGGGCCATGAACCGCTGTCCTAATTCTATGATATACTTCTGAGAAGAATCTGACCTCTGAGAAGAACATATGCTGTTTTCAGCATTAAAAAGAACTGTAGATGCATCTCTGCACTATAGTAGAGACTGTAGCTTGCTGTCAAGCAATGCATTTACAAAATTTCTCTTTTTATATAGATTGTATCTAAGTTCTAAAATGATTTACAAAGGTGGATATACAATTTGAGCTTAAAGGGGTTGGCCACTTTCTGGGATCTGTTGACAAGTGTGTTTGTGAAATGACCAGTGTTACTGGTGAAACATGTTGAGGGTCAGTGTTTGAGAGTTTTTTAAGCAGTGTGTGCAGATGGATTTCTTTGAAGATAGGGAATGAGACAAAATATCATAGTGCAGCAATAGCTATTAGTGAGCTGGCAGTAAGCGCACAGATACCAGTTCCCTGTTTGAATAGCTGGTGATATTAACCACTTGAAGACCACAGGATTACACCCCCCTAGTGACCAGGCCCTTTTTTACAAATCCGCACTACACTACTTTCACGGTTTATTGCTCGGTCATACAACTTACCACCCAAATGAATTTTACCTCCTTTTCTTCTCACTAATAGAGCTTTCATTTGGTGGTATTTCATTGCTGCTGACATTTTTACTTTTTTTGCTATTAATAAAAATGTAACGACATTTTTGCAAAAAAATTACATTTTTCACTTTCTGTTGTAAAATTTTTCAAAAAAAACTACATTTCTATATAAATTTTTCACAAAATTTGTTGTTCTACATGTCTTTGATAAAAAAAGATCCAATAAGTGTATATTTATTGGTTTTGGTAAAAGTTATAGCATTTACAAACTATGGTGCAAAAAAGTAAATTTCTGCATTTTGAAGCAGCTCTGACTTTCTGAGCACCTGTCATGTTTCTTCAGGTGCTAGAATGCCAGGATAGTATGAATACCCCCAAATCACACCATTTTAGATAGAATACACCCCAAAGTATTCACGGAGGGGCATGGTGAGTTCATGTATCATTTCATTTTTTTTCACAAGTTAGCGGAAAATGACACTTTCTGAGGAAAAAAAAATAATAAAGTTTCCATTTCTGCTAACTTCTGGCAAAAAAAAATAAAATCTCAGACGGACTCACTATGCCCCTCAATGAATACCTTGGGGTGTCTACTTTCCGAAATGGGGTCATTTGTGGGGTGTGTTTACTGCTCTGGCATTTTGGGCGGGGCTAAATTGTGAGCAGCCATGTAAAACCTAAAGGTACTCGTTGGAATTTGGGCCCCTTTGCGCATCTTAGCTGCAAAAAAGTGTCACTCATGTGGTATCGCCGTACTCAGGAGAAGTAGGGCAATGTGTTTTAGGGTGTATTTTTACATATACCTATGCTGGGTGAGAGAAATATCTCTGTAAATTGTCAACTTTGTGTAAAAAAATTTAAAAGTTGTCGTTTACAGAGATATTTCTCACACAAAGTATGGGTATATATAAAAATACACCCTAAACACATTGCCCTACTTCTCCTGAGTACGACGATACACATGGTGACACTTTGCAGCCTGAGTGCACAAAGGGGCCCTAAAACTAATGAGTACCTTTAGGATTTCACAGGCCATTTTACGCATTTGGATTCCAGACTTCTTCTCACGCTTTAGGGGCCCCTAAAATGCCAGGACAGTATAAATACCCACATGTGACCCCATTTTAGAAAGAAGACACCCAAGGTATTCCGTGAGGGTATGGTGAGTTCATGTAAAATTTTATTTTTGTCACAAGTTAGTGGAATATGAGACTTTGTAAAAAAATAAAAAATAAAAAAATTATCAATTTCCGCTAACTTGTGCCAAAAAAAAAATTTCTGTGAACTCGCCATGACCCTCACGGAATACCTTGGGGTGTCTTCTTTCCAAAATGGGGTCACTTGTGGGGTATTTCTACTGCCCTGGCATTTTAGGGGCCCTAAAGCGTGAGAAGAAAAATGCGGAAAAATGCCCTGTGAAATCCTAAAGGTACTCATTGGAATTTGGGCCCCTTTGCGCATCTTGGCTGCAAAAAGTGTCACTCATGTGGTATCGCCGTACTCAGGAGAAGTAGGGCAATGTGTTTTAGGGTGTATTTTTACATATACCCATGCTGGGTGAGAGAAATATCTCTGTAAATGACAACTTTTAAAACAAATTTATACAAAGTTGTCAGTTTACAGAGATATTTATCTCACCCAGCATGGGTATATGTAAAAATACACTGCAAAACACATTGCCCTACTTCTCCTGAGTACGGCGATACCACATGAGTGACACTTTTTGCTGCCTGGGTGCAAAGGGGCCCTAATTCTAATGAGTACCTTTTAGGAGGGCATTTTTACGCATTTTTCTTCTCACGCTTTAGGGCCCCTAAAATGCCAGGGCAGTAGAAATACCCCACATGTGACCCCATTTTGGAAAGAAGACACCCCAAGGTATTCCGTGAGGGCATGGCGAGTTCACAGAAGATTTTTTTGGCACAAGTTAGCGGAAATTGATTTTTATTGTTTTTCTCGCAAAGTCTCCCTTTCCGCTAACTTTTGACAAAAAGTTAAATTTTTCATGGACTCACCATACCCCTCAGCGAATACCTTGGGGTGTCTTCTTTCCAAAATGGGGTCATTTGTGGGTGTTTGTACTGTTCTGGCATTTTGGGCGAGGCTAAATTGTGAGCAGCCATGTAAAAGCTAAAGGTACTCGTTGGAATTTGGGCCCCTTTGCACACCAGGCTGCAAAAAGTGTCACTCATGTGGTATCGCCGTACTCAGGAGAAGTAGGGCAATGTGTTTTGGGGTGTATTTTTACATATACCCATGTTGGGTGAGTAATATCTCTGTAAATTGACAACTTTGTATTAAAAAATTAAAAAGTTGTCGTTTACAGCGATATTTCTCACACACAGTATGGGTATATGTAAAATACACCCTAAACACATTGCCCTACTTCTCCTGAGTACGGCGATACCACATGTGTGACACTTTTGCAGCCAAGATGCAAAGGGGCCCTAAAACCAATGAGTACCTTTAGGATTTCACAGGCCATTTTTACGCATTTGGATTCTCACGCTTTAGGACCCCTAAAATGCCAGGTGAGTATAAATACCCACATGTGACCCCATTTTGGAAAGAAGACACCCAAGGTATTCCGTGAGGGGCATGGCGAGTTCACAGAAAAAAAAATTTTGGCACAAGTTAGCGGAAATTGATATATATATATTTTTTTACAGAGTCTCATATTCCACTAACTTGTGACAAAAATAAAATTTTCCATGAACTCACCATACCCCTCACGGAATACCTTGGGGTGTCTTCTTTCTAAAATGGGGTCACATGTGAGGTATTTATACTGTCCTGGCATTTGAGGGTCTCCGCAATCATTACACGTATGGCCAGCATTAGGAGTTTCTGCGATTCTCCTTATATTGAGCATACGGGTAATGAGATTTTTTCCGTTCAGCCTCTGGGCTGAAAAAAAAAAAAAAATGAAGCAGCGCAGATTTTTTCATTCGCATCGATCAATGTGGATGAAAAAATCTCTGCCAAAATCAGTGACTGCGGTGACTTCCGTTCCGCAAAAATATAGAACATGTCCTATTCTTGTCCGCAATTGCGGACAAGAAAAAGCATTTTCTATATAGTTCTGTGCGGATCTGCAAAATGCGGAAAGCACATTGCCGGTGTCCGTATTTTGCGGATCCGTAGATCCATGGATCCGCAGATCCATGGATCCGCAAACACATACTGGACGTCTGAATGAGCCTGTAGGGGGTGATTAGTGACAGGGGGTGACAGGGGGTGATCAGGGGGTGACATTGGTGATCAGGGGTTAATCAGTGATGGGGGGTGGGGGGTGTGTGTGTGTAGTGATTGGTGCACTTTACCTTTGTTTCCTCTGGTGGTCCCAAACAAAGGGACCACCAGACGAGCAGACAGCAGGCATATCAGACGCTGTTTACAAAACAGCGTCTGATATGCGATTTAAATGCGGTTTTTCCCGCATCTACAGCCTGCCAGCGCATGATCAGCGCTGGCAGGCTGTAGTTTCAGTTGCCCCGGCTCCGATCGCATGAACGCGCGCGTTCATGTGAAATCTCGGGTCTCACGAGATGACGCCGATAGGCGGCAGTGAGACCTGAGAGAGCCGCCGCGCTGACGCCCATCGGCGTTAGCGTGGCGGCAAGTGGTTAAATACTTTGAAAACAATATGTACAAGAGATAAATAAATATGTGGCAAATACATTTTGTACAAAATTATCTGGGCCTGTCTGCCACACGTCAAGGCGATCTCTGTAAGACGAGAACCTAACACTAAATTCTACCTGTTATGTGCCATGACAGCTACCATAAAATTCAGGGAGTGTAGGTTCCACATGCATGCTGGGCCCACCTTATTTGGTTTGCAGAGTGCTGTTGCGTTGTATGTTTTGCCTTGTGTTTTTTTTAGCCATAGCAAAGTGCACATGCGCATTGGGATGTGCTGACTGACCCTCTTTTTTTCTTTGCAAGAGATAAAGAAATATACACAAAACCATGTTGATAGTTTTAATTGTTATATTTCATTTGATTTTGAACACTTTTAAATATGGATACATTAAATGTTATGTTTTAGTAATTGACATATGAAACAATAGGGCGTCTATGGGTCTTAAGGACCGAATGTAAGATAACTATATGGCACGGTAATATAGTCTTTGTTGATATTCTGCACCATTTTGTATATTTTATTAGCTATGCCCCCTTGTTGGCCAAGTCTTCTGTGCTGTCCACACAGAGGTCCTGTCCATATGACATATGATCATCCTACATACACATTGTCAACAATAGCCTAACAGCGGCCATCCCCTTTTTCCTTTTGAAGTTAAAGTGACTCCACATTGAATGAGTGGCACATCAATAAGCTGTGCCTATGATATTATTATCACAGAAATCACAAATCTATGCACTGTAATGTATACATTGTAAGAGCCACTGTGTGCTCTGAAATGATCTGCTTTTTGGCGCAGACACTCAATCATCGCCTTCATTGCTATAAATTGGTCATCATGAGCATTCTTCTATGTGGTCAGTTTTAGCTGAGAAAGGGATTCAGTTTTAGAAAATTACAAGCAGATTAGAAATATATTATGATGGAAAAAAAAATCCATATTAAAGTTTGGTGCCACATACTGTAATCATCACGTGCCAACAGAGGTGATGAATGTGTGCTTTGTAGTGCTATAAAGGGATTATCCTGAAAAGCAAACTCCAGCCCGGGCTCCTATATATAGATTGCACCAGGGTACCATTTATCAGCATTTCACCACAGATGTAATATATCATGGAGTGCTCTTTCTAAGCTAAAGTAGTTGAAGTGGTTGAATGCTAACGCCTCATATCACAGGTGACAGTTCTGGGTATGGCCATTTGTCCTGACACGAACCTTACCCTTTGTAGTATTGTGGGAACGCTGTAAGGCTATATTCACACAAGGCACATTTGTTTAAACAATCCTTGTGACTGTAAACCCCTTTAAATACATGTAAATGTTTCTGCATTCTGCAAGCCCCATTCATATATGAAACAGTCACCTACTACATACAATAGGATATTAAATGCCTTAAAAAGGGTTGTTTCTTCACTAGGATATGCCCTCGATGTCTGATAGGTGAGGAGTAGAGCAGACTGTGCTCCATTAATTTCTTTGGAACTGAAAATAGCTGAGGGCTGGCTAGGCTATTTGCATCAGCCCCATAGAAGTGAAGGGAGTGGAGGCTGCGCTTGCGCAGTGTGCTTCCTATTCATTTCTATGCGACTTCTGACAATAGCCAAGCAGGGCGAGCAGGGCACATGCCCTGGGTGCAGGGGGTTGTGGCTGTACCTGGGCAGTTAAATGGTGAAGCAGGAAGCTGTCCGCTTCGCCGTTCAGATCAGCTTTGCTGCTCCCCGCAGTGCACACATCGCGATGCTGGGCTGTGTGAGAGGACCGGGAATTGGCCCCCTACACTGAATGTGCCCAATCATCAGTTGAGTAGTCAGTGTTTTTTTTAACTTTATTAATGGAGCTGGTAGAGGGCACTACTGAAAGGGACAAACTACAGTGAGGGGGCATAATGTGGGCATTACTACATTGAGGAGGCACAATGTGGGTATTTCAATTGTGAGGGGGTACTATGTGGGCATTACTACTTTGAGGGATACAATGTTGGTATTACTACTGTGAGGAATGCAAAATGTGGGCATTACTACTGTGAGGGGGCACCATGTGGGCATAACCACTGTGAGAGGCTACAATGTGGGCATTACTACTGTGAGGGGGCACAATTACTGTGAGGGTGCACAATGTGGACATTGCCACTGTGAAGGAGGCACAATGTGGGCATAACTACTGTGAGAGGGCACAATGTGGGCATTACTAATGTGAGAGGCACAATGTGGTCATAACTACTGTGAAGAAGGCACAATGTGGACATTATAACTGTGACATAGGCACAATATGAGCATGATTATTGTGATAGGGCACATCGTGGACATTACTACTGTGAGATGGCACAATGTGGGCATTATTTCTGTGAGGAAGCACAATGTGGGCATTATTTCTGTGAGGAAGCAGAATGTGGGCATTATTACTGTGAGGGGGCACAATGTGGGCATTAGTACTGTGTGGTAGCACTAAGAGGAAAGCAATGCCCTAGATTACCCTGTTATACATGGGGATGGCTCGGTCTTACAGGGCCAGCACAGCTCCACCTGCTGAGGATTTAACAGGGACAGTTACCATCCCTTCCTTAGGTGATTATTCTTTTTGCTCTGTCACCACAGAGACCTTGTTCCGGAACCAGCGGACATCACACTGACACGTCAGCGACACTCTGAATGTGGTAGGACCAGTTGGTTCTTTCATTTATCGACAGGTGTATTGGTACCACCAGGTACTCTATGATAGATTTTATGAGGTGTACATATTGGGGGTCAGGCACGGACTGGCCCACAGGGGTACAGGTGAATCCCCTGGTGGGCCCCTGAACAAGATAGGCCCCTAGTCTCCCACCCCCTGCACTAGTGGCACATAACACATTAGATTTACTGCACTACATACATATATTCAATGTACAGCACCTCACCCAGCCTTTGTTCATATAAAAAACTTGATAGATTATTAAAGAAATTCCCCAGTTTGTTATTATAGACACGACCAGAGCTGAGATGACTTCTATCTATAGAGAAAAGCTACCAGTGTCCTCTTATTCCCAAGACCAACCTTCTTAAAGTTGCTGCAGGGACCCCCATATTCAGTTGCAAAAAGGGGGCTTGTGCCTATTTTTACTCCTAAAACAGACGTAAAAATATTTGTAAGGATATTAATAAAAGTTACCTTAAGCTTTTCACCCAGAACCCTAAGGAGACTGGGAGGAATTGGGTGAGTATAGTTATGCTACAAAGAAAAAAAGGTGGGGGGTTCAGTCAGCACAACCCTATATGCGGGCGCACATTGCTATGGCGAAATACACATACAAACGCAAAAACAAAAATGCAATGGCACTCTGCAGCCAGCACTCTGCCTTGCCTCCATGCTGGATGTTGAATGAGGCATTAGTGTACATTTTGGCCAAAGCGTAATAAGCCACTCACCACGTCAAGGTCGCCTCTATGAGTGGTCCCTAACACTAGTTCCTACCTGTTATGGACCATGACAGTCATACAAAATCCAGGGAGCGCAGGTGCAGCATGCATGCCAGGTACACTCTTCTTGTTACCCCGTCTGGTGCCATAACAGCTTCAATCAGATCCAGGGACCCTTGGTGCTTGAAATTGCCTAAATATAAAAAGAAAGCTTTCTCTGTAGCAGTTCATCCTACAGACAAAAGAAAGGTATAATTTTACCAAGGATAATCAACCCTACCAGTCAATATGCCTGGTTTGATAGCATTAGTCATGCTGAAAGATGCTCTTGATCTGTGCTGCCAAGGCAACATTTCATACAGATTCATTCACTTGAATGAGGGAATAGAGGATATGTATCAATTACTGGTAGTTTATTCCATGAAGCAAATATATGATACATGTCTGATCAGACATCGCATTATAGTCTGTTGTTACATAAAAATGATTGACAGTTTACAAAACAGCAAACTCTGACCCTTCCATGTGAACTGGATTATAGTGCTCCTAAAATAAAAACATTGGCATCATCTAGTCTTACACAACAATGCAATGTGACAAAATATCCAGTGATCATTTTTATAGCATCCCTGCACATCCAAAAATTCTGTTTATTTGCAAGTACTTTGTATTTTTCACATATGACTTACACATTGACTCCAGGAGCCTGGCCAGATATGAAATTGTTCTTACAGCAAAGCTTAAACTCTCCTTTTATATTATAATGTACAAAAAGCAATCCAAACCATGCATGGAAGTATGGAAATAATGGTTTATGTCATTACATTTAAAGAGACAAGTGTTGGATTTTCTGGCTGAACTGAAGAATCTGGTTTAGATTCAAACTGCTGAGACTCCCACCGTTCCCAGAAGAATCAAAGGGGCCACTCCGCCTTATAAAGTATAGGGATCAGTCTGACTAAATCCTCCTAAAAAAAAAACACCACGAGTTTTTGTTGCAGTTTTTTAAACTAACCACTGGAGTGGATTCAAGAAGAATAAAAAATATAAGGCTTTTGGCTCCAGTAGCACGTGTGAAAACACCTTTAGTAACAAATCATGCATAGAAGTCTGGAAATAATGATTTAAGTCATTACATTTAAAGAAGCAAGTGCTGGATTTCCTAGTACTATTCCTCATGGTCTTGCACAACTGAAGAATCCGGTTTAGGCCTCATGCACACGGCCGTTGGTGTTTTGCGGTCCGCAAACCGCGGATCCGCAAAACACGGAAGCTGCTCCGCGTTCCGTTCCGCAATTTGTGGAACGGAACGCGGCCCATTATAGAGATGCCTATTCTTGTCCGCATAACGGACAAGAATAGGACATGCTCTATTTTTTTTGCGGGGGCGCCGAACGGAGCAACGGATGCGGACAGCACATGGAGTGCTGTCCGCATCTTTTGCGGCCCTATTTAAGTGAATTGGTCCGCGGCCGAGCCGTGAAATATGCGGCTCGGACGCGGACCCGAACAACGGCCGTGTGCATGAGGTCTTAGTTTGAGTCAAACTGCTGAGACCCCCACCAAACTCCAGAAGAAGGGATCACAGTGCTGGTCACAGTTGGGGCTGAGTTGCAGTTCCTCATAAAAAAACACCAGTTTTTATTGCAGTTTTTTGAGCTCAAGACTGGAGTGGATTCAAGAAAAATGTAAACTATAACGGAAGGACTTACCGTATTATTCTCATTCTTACTGGATCCACTTCTTGGCTCCAGTGTGAAGACACCTTTAGTAAGCTATCATGCAGACTCTTGTAGAGTTTATTTGGTCTCTCTCCCTCCTTTCTTCCCTATTTTTCTCTAAATCCTCTTGAATTGAATCACCTACAATTCTGATTCTATAGAACTGATTCACTCAACTCTTGGCAGCTGAGGGCATCTGTGTTGGTCCCTTGTTCATATGTGCCCAAACTGCTGAGAGAAATGATGTTTTAATATATACAAATGAGCCTCTAGGAGAAACGGGGCATTGCTGTTACTTCTAGGGGCCCTGCCCTCTCTGCCACTGCCACATCCTCTCCACTGTGATTAATAGGGCCTGGCATGATGATGTTTTCACTGCCACTGCCGCATCCTTTCCACTTTGATTAATAGGGCCTGGCATGATGATGTTTTCACTGCCTGGGCCTATCAAAGTGGAGAGGGCATGGCAGTTGCAGACAGAGAACAGAGCCTCTAGGTGTAATGGCAACCCCTGCGTTGCTCCTAAAGGTTTATTTGCATATATTAAAACATCAGCAGTGCGGGCACAGAGGACCAACATAGATGCCTTCAGCTGCCAAGTGCCACATGCAACAGGTCAGCCATTTTCATAGGTGCAAAGCTGCTGACAGATGCCCTGTCAATTACCAAACCTTAGTTTTTGATGGGAGGGTGACTGGAGGACACAATTTTTTTCAGTAAAATTCCTTTTTCATTTCTGTCTGCATTAGTTGCAAAGGGAAGTAACAAGTCAAACATTATTGGGTTAACAAACGTGATAAATATGCCCCTAGGTTTGGAATCAATTCCTACGAGTCCATAAGAAAACTAAAAAAGATGCTAGAATAACTAAGGCTACTTTCACACCTGCGGCATGAATTCGGGAAGGCTGTTACGGCAGAGAACACCTTGCCGGAATTCTCCGGATCCAGAACTGCTGGATGCAACCGGAATGCCCGCCAGGCCCATTAAGTATAATAGGATCCGGCAGAGATACCGCTGCATCCCGGCAAAAATGCCAAGAATCGTCCGGACACAAACCATTGCATGCTGCATTGTTTGCCTGATCAGGCAGCCGGATCGTAGTGCCGCCATTGTGAAAGTAGCCTAAGACTGCTGGTTAGTCCTTATTGTATATTGTAAGCTGCTCTGATTGCGTATCATGACCTTACCATGTTTACAGTGTGCTTATACGTCTATATACAAATAATATATGTTTGAAGCTATCTCCACTGAAAGTAGCTAAGGATTTCTTGATCAGAGAGTCGCATCCCATCAAAAGTCTTGCATGTTGATGCCTTAAAAGGATGCTGAAGATGAGGTGTTGCAGTCATTATCTTTAGACAGTAGATACAGTATTAATAGCTCAACAGGCAGGAACATTTCATATTAGTAACCAATGCCATTGTCTGACTAATCCAGCCAAACAAAGATCTAGGGTGGTCACCTCTCTTGCTCATTGCTTCTTACTGTCTCTGAAGAACAGACCCAACACGTAGCAGGTAAGATGTTCTTGTAGTATCTTCTCATTTAAAATATATAGGGGGAGATTTACCAAGCAACATGTGACAGAAATGTGTAGCAAACTGTGTCAAATAAATGGGGTACATGGCCTGCACTGAATTTACGATGTGTTATCAACACTTGTTACACCTACCTTGACTATTTCAAGAAGTGTCTACAAAAAGGTGTAGCTAAGTGTACTTTCACACAAATGTTGTTAGAATCCAGCAGCCAGTTCCGTTGCCGGAACTGCCTGCCGGATCCGAAAATCCGTATGCAAATGGCTATCTTTTTTTTCCAGATCCAGATCCGGTAGACTTATTCATTCAAATACCGGATCTGTCTTTCCGGTATGATCCAGAATAACGCATCCGGTATTTAATTTTTTCAAAGCTAAAAAGAACTGCGCATACACAGACCGTAAAACCAGATTGGCAATTTCCGGAACACTTGATACCGGATCCGGCATTAATACATTTCACAGGAAATCAGTGCCGGATCCGGCAAGTGCTGTAGTGTTCTGAAATTTTGTCCGGTCAAATACCATACAAGGGACGGAACGGAAGACATCCTGATGCATACTGAACAGATTGCTTTCCATTCAGAATGCATTGGGACAAAACTGAAGCATTCTTTTCCGGTATTGAGACCCTTTACCGGATTTCAAAACCGGGAAAGAATAATGCTAGTGTGAAAGTACCCTAAGAGGATCCTGGGGTACAAGGTATTCAGGCTATTGAAGGCTAGCCAGGAGGTGTCATAAAGAGATGAGTGGAACCAAATTTGCACTATTTTTCACAGGATATAAATTGATCCAACCACAATGAAAAATCTTCCCCTTTAAATTGTAAAATATTAAATTACGTGTTTGTACTATTAGGCAGGAATTTTGATATGGACACTTATAAAACAATTTTATATGACCGTATCTGAGGTCTGTTTCCTCCATATATTTTCTGCTGAAGAAAAGCAAAGGAAGGAATGAGGAATGAAAGGATCCTTTTCTTGTGCGTAGGTTAAAGCCTAGCCCCAGTTCCCAATGTTAAGGAGTTAGTAGTACAAGATGTGTATATTTTATAATCTTTTGAGTTCCATTCAGTTTTGGGTCATTATCCGCTCTCTGAAACAGATACTTTTCCACAGTGTGAGTGAAGGCATAGATGTAGTCGTGTGTGGAGCTTAATATATGTACGTTTGATCTACTGTGCCCTATGAGCTATGCAATGCGTAGAATACTTTCCATAGTTTTGTGTCGTAAATCATCTCTGTATATGAGCTGTATGTTTAATTACATTTTAAATTAAACGTTTGTGCTAGGAAAGACCATGCACATTGCCTACTGTGCTGGGACAGATCACTAACATCAGGTACAGGTTCTTCCTCAGTCAATTTCTAGTATTGCCTAATTGTACTAATTTCAGAATATAACATACTGGGGCATAAGTGCTGATAAATGTGCCAGGGCCGATGGCTCTGTCCAAGCATCACGCTCGCCATGCCCCCTTTTCAGAAACAGGAGACAGCAGTGTAAGAACGCCAATTACAACTAGATTGGCATGTAAAAAGTCTCAAAATCTTTTCAAACAGCTGATTGTCTGGGGTGCCTAAAGGCGGACCCCTAACCTGATTTTTCTATGACCTATCCTGAGGATAGTTCATAGATATTATGACACTGCATAACCCCTCAGCTGTTCTTGGCTTCCCTGCCCAGCATCCTGTTCACCACTGCTCTTCTCTGGCGGGGGCTTATGTTTCTGCTCTTCTAATTTGCATGCTGATTCTCAGCTCCTTAAAGGAGTTATCCAGGATAAGATATTTATGACTTTTCTTCAGGATCAGATTTGCAGGGGTGCGGCACCCTGGACCTCTGCCGATCAGCTATTAGAAGAGGCCCAGAGCACCACAATCTCTTCCTAGACCAGTGACATCATTGTACATTGGTCACAAGTCCTAGCTGCAGCTCAGCCTCATTTACATCAATGGTGCTAAGCTGCAATACCGAGCACTGCCACTATACGCTGTACGGCGCTGTCCTTGAAAAGCTGCCGGAAGCCCGCATCGCTCACCATAGCTCCAGTGAGCACAGCGGCTCCCTGAAACAGCCGATCGGCAGGGGGATGCTGGGACTCGGACCTTGGCTGATGTAATAATGATGACTTATCCTGAGGATAAGTCATAATGATCTTTTCCAGGAAAAACCCTTTAAAATGTGTTCTCTGAGAATGGTTTAAAATGGCTGCCTAAAACCTGGCCAAGAATGTGAGCAGGACTGGTTTCCTCCAGTTGCAAAGCTACCTAGGGGGGTGAGGGGACGAGGCCTCACTACAGACTGCGCTCTGGCACTTGCATATACTACACATTGATGAGTTTTCCAGTCAGGCTGGTCAGCCATGATGGCATATCATAGGCAGGATCACATCATTACCATCTACTGTAGAGCAGTGTACGGTGCAGTGAGGTCCCCAACCTCCCCCCCCCCCACCCCACAGACAGCTGTGCAAGTGGTGGCAACCAGTCCTCCTCACATTGTAGGACAGATTTTGCTAGTGACCATTTTAAATCATTCCTGGAGAACCCCTTGCCCATTTGCTGCTACTGGGACCCCATATCCTCAAAATATCCTGCATGAATTATTGAATATATATACAGATGCAGTGACGCATCCTCATCTTGCTGTAACACCACATAAGTAGGCAAAACTGCAGTTCTCGATTGTGGAAAAGATGGCTGCGAAAGTTATGTCATAATGGTTGTCATCCAGTCAAAAACTGCTATGTCTGCACAGAAATGTTAACAGCTTGTACACACCAGAGAGTTATATTTACTGGTCATTTTAGTTTATTTTTTCACTTTAGTAGAAAATGCTAAATGTTCTGTACAGATTACAAATAACCAGAGAAACAGCCAGACGTCCTCTAAGGCTCTGATGAGAAACACGGCTCCTCTGAACTGGAGACCAGTAACATGCTTAATAAATTATCTCCGCACATGCATGCAAATATTCCTTTGTAGCTGTACCGTGCTATTTAAACCCACAGGGCATATTTGTTTTATAACGGTGGTACTGTAAAAGATGTGTATTCTGGATACTCTCACCTCCTTAGAATTTTACTACAACGGGGTTGTCTGGTCCTTCATCAGTTAGCAAGAGTGGAGAATAGTTGTAAACAGCATATCTGCCTCTGGAGGACCTGGCATATCTATGCATTGCAAAGACAGCTCACTGCAGTGCTTTATTTCCCCTGTGGTGGCGCTGCAGGGGAATTAAACACTTGCTACAAGGTCAATCACTGATCGCTGGGGATCCCAACTGCGAATAACTCTCTGATTACTTTATTGTTGGGGGGCAGTTCAAGCAAAAATGGGGTTTTGAAGCTTGGCTGCTACATTGAACATGCGACAGTCCATCCTGCAAGTAAAAGGTAATAGGGCAGAAGTAGCTGGGCAGATTGATATATAACTTTTGGGAAAAGTTTCAATATAATTTACACCTCTGCTCTTTCTGGGCTTAGGAGTTATGTGGACAGTCCTGACTGGCAGATACAGAATATACACAGCTGTCAATAAGACTGCCCACTGGACTCCCAAAGCTTGGAAAGAGTCAACGTATAGGTAGAAGTGAAATATAACTGCACCTAAATTCCCCCTCTTTCACTCTCAACCTTGACAGGGGTTACATCAAAAGTGAAGGTATAATGTTCTGTTACTTCTTTATATTTTCTTAGTTTCACCCCAAACCACGTAGCAGGTTTAGGTGGAGATATTTCAAACCAGTATTAAATGCTACGCATTCCCTTCTGCCCAGGATAAACTTCAGGGTCGCGGTGACATTTCCTGAGAATGGAGCGTTTCTGAGAGAGCGATCCAGATGTTTGTTCAGTAATTACCTCTGGCTTCAGCAATGGCGCTCACGTATCAATAGGGTCTTTGTACTACACATTCTTTATCATGACGGAGTTGGCAAAACTCGTTCTTTCTGCGACATACTTTAACTAATGTCAGATGAGGGGGATTGTAGGGCAGGTCTAGGCTTTTCCAGGTGTGTTGATAATTATGTCGAAAAGATGGATTTTGGGTCCAATATTTATGGCGCACCTTTCAAGTGCATTACTTCATTGATACATCACCCCCATTCTGCTTTACTGATGATAAATGTAGTCTAATAATTAGCAAATGATATTGTGTTATATTATAATCCGACTTGCTACGTCCATGCCTTATGTTACTTTTATTATTAGAGACGTATGACTGACAGGTACTTGAGGGTCTGGCTGCTGACCTGGCGGCTAATGGGGATCCTGGATGAACAATCTGTTCTAGGGGATATTTCACTGCGAGCTATTTGATGAAGTAGGTTAGAAGGGAAGCAAGTCAGTCTGATTGCAGGAAGCATTCCAACAAAGACATTTATCTGTAAAATGAAAAAAGCCACAACCTCTGGAAAAGAGAAAGTGTCGGATGCCAGCTGCAGCAGCGTAAAAGAGTGCGAGAGTGGGATGCGTTTGTCTCCTTATAAGGTAAAATGATATGAGGGGCTTCACCGAAGGAGCCTGTTCCACACAATCTGGATGTAGTGCTGGGATCCTGCAGTGTCACTACTCCAGCTGTGCAGCTGCCTGAGCACTGCTCTGCGCCACTGGATGTGTGACTTCCTCTGCCCCTGGGAGCAAGAGCTGCTGCTCTGTAAGTACAGGCTACTCTCTTTTGTTAGAAATAGCTGGGGGTCAGCATGCTGGCGGATGGAGGAAATGCTGTGCTAGCAGACAGAAGGTGAGAGGACGGGGGTGAGAGTGCAGGCAGCATCCATGTACTGCTGTCACGTGTGCTGCGTGCAGTCCTATGAATGATAATGCATGGGGAATATGAACATAGACAGCTGCATCTACATAAATTCTATTTACACTGCATTTGTACAGATTTTTACAATTGATTGTTAGCATGTTTCATTTAACCATATCTAATCTATTCTAACATAGCAGTCAGTGGGCTGGTGGAGGAAGCAATGGACAATACTTGACAAGGCATTATTATATCATGACATAAAATAGCATAAAATATCTGAAACAGTAAAAGTTGTGAAAGAGAAGGGTAGATAGAAAAGCAACATGTAAACTGCACTTGTGAGCAGAGCATTCTTAAATGACCCATCTTTATACACACGTGCCTACAAGTATTTTCATTATGTGTTTGGATACATTTTATACATTTGTGTTATTGCAGAAAGATATGGAAAAATCCCTACACGTGAACTGAAACATGCATTAGTACAAGTGGTTTTGCAACTCGTTTGATGAGAAACGAAGGAATGATAGGTATAGTAGTATATAGAAAATAGTGCAGAACATGGCTGATGAGAGGTAAACCATAGTTAAGCTCCATTCGCATTTAAGCTAATGATTACCGTTGTTCTGATTCGTTATAAGAGCAGAACAACAAACAATACATAAGTGACAGATCCAGTACATAACTAAAACTAACGTCGCCAGAAGGACCCCATTGTCCATAATGGAATCTGGCCGGTTTCTGTTAGAGACTCTATCATTTTCTAGACAAAATAGTCCTGCATGCAGGATATTTTTGGTCTGATATTTTTGAAGAAATCCATCATCAAGACCCAAAACAAAGTTTCTGATGCAAAATGTGAACTTAACCTAAGGCAACAAATTGCACAATATTTTTGGATTTTGTGGGTACATTTTTATTTTTTGTTTATATTCTTTCAACATTTTAAACAGCCAAAATGTAATCTATGATATTAAAGGTGCTTTCCAAGACTTTTCTACTGAAGATCTATCATCTGCATAGGTCATCTGTATTTGATCTATGGGGGCCTAATACCCCAGACCCCCACTGATCAGTTGTTTGTGACATCATGTTCATTGGTCACATGGCCTAGGCTCAGCCCCATTGAAGTTAATGAAGTTGCGATACCAAGCACAGACACTATGAAATGAAAGGCGCTGTGCTGGCTGAGCAGAGAGATGGCCATGGCGCTACTGGGAGTGCAAGAGCCTTCTCAAAAGGTGATTGGCGGGCCCCACACCGATCAGATTGAGAGGATATGTCTCAGTCCTAAAGTCTCAGGGAACTCTTTTAAAGCGGTTCATCATACAGAACATACAGATCAGTGCAGGGCAGGGGATCAAACAACTCTCTTTAGGATCAGGTAGAAGAGTAACTAAAAAATGCTGCTTGCACAAATACTCCCTGAGTAGGTGAAGTTTTGAGGTTGTATGGCCAGGAACATTACAAGTATTGATGGATCTCACCCGTTGTGTACCATACCATATGCTGATGATATATCGGAGCATGTGGAAAACAGACCAGCAAACATGGTCACAGTTCTGAAGATAGTTCCAGTATCAACAAACAAATGTATTGATGCATGGAGGCAGTTTTTCTAGTACCGTTGGTGACTGAGTGAGTGCTGCCAGCCCGTGGCTGCTTATAGGACAGCGATGAAGGGAATGGTGGTAGAGGTCTCTGCAAGGACTCTTGCAAGGTTGATTTACAAGCGGATTTGGAGATGTTATACATTAGGGGATTTTAGGGTTGCTTTTCCAGAAAAGGGATTGTTATCTTCTGAGCAAGAGCAGAAAATGATTTTATTAAAGGGGTTAGTTTGCCCAAAAATAATTTATTAGTTCCCAACATGATAGATTATTACTGTTCGATACCTGGGGGTTGAAACTCTGGGACCCCTGGCAATCCCACAAATGGCAGTCCCTTAATCCCCTGTTTAAAAGTCGGACCACTGCTCCAATTCACTTCTATGGGATTGACGTACATGGTGTCTCGTCACTTCCACCACTCATTTCTGCTCTGTTCAAGCAATGGTTTTGGGGAGCACCATTCTTCGATTTGCTGGGGATCCCAGTGGTCAGACCCCCAGTGATTCAACAGTTATCATCTATCCTGTAGGTAGGTGATAATAAAATTTCATAAAAAGACCACCTGGTCCATCTAGTCTGGCCTTATATTATTTCTTTTTTTAATCTTAGGATAGACATGTTTTTCCCTGGTACATTTACTTACTGTAGATTTCCCAACCACATCTGCTGGAAGTTTGCTGCAAGCTTCAACCACTCTTTCAGTCAAATAATATTTCCTGACATTGTTCCTGATCCTACCCTCAGCTAATTTCAGATTGTAATGTGATTGTCCATATTGCCTCTTTTGCTGGCTGGATTCACTGCAATCCAACTGCGGTGGCCATGTTTGCACAATATAGAAAAAAAGAAGTTCCTACACTGTACAAGCACGGCCACCACTGATGGATTTCAGGATGGTCGTAACCATGGAAACGAGCAGTGTATAATGTGATGGAAAAATGAATCTTTCTAGCAAAGGAAGCAATATGGATAATAACAATACATTAGTAAGTGCTTTGTTTTAACTTTCCCTACATGATAAATAGTATTTGCTGAAGTGAGACAAGTCCTTTAAAACCCTAATGAGATCAGTAGCCAGGACTGAGTAATTACTATATTGGGCTAGTCGACTTACATGATTCTATACTGGGGTCTCATATATCTAGGGATTTTATCTGCATAGGCTGATTATTAGACCCGACAGATCTTGGTCATATCAACCCCTCTTATCAGCCACTGAACTTTGTGGGCACTGGTAATAAATATATCTACGTCTGGTTCTGTTACCACATCAATGTAGTAAGCTTGGTTCTGTATCCATATCAATGTAGTTATCTTGGTTCTGTATCCATATCAATGTAGTAAGTTTGGTTCTGTATCCATATCAATGTAGTTATCTTGGTTCTGTATCCATATCAATGTAGTAAGTTTGGTTCTGTATCCATATCAATGTAGTAAAATTGGTTCTGTATCCATATCAATGTAGTAAGCTTGGTTCTGTATCCATATCAATGTAGTAAGCTTGGTTCTATTACCACATCAATATAGTAAGTTTGGTTCTGTATCCATATCAATGTACTAAGTTTGGTTCTGTATCCATATCAATGTAGTAAACTCGGTTCTGTTATCCATATCAATGTAGTAAGATTGGTTCTGTAACCACATCAATGTAGTAAGATTGGTTCTGTTACCATATCAATGTAGTAATCTTGTTTCTGTTACCACATCAATGTAGTAATCTTGGTTCTGTTACCATATCAATGTAGTAATATTGGTTCTGTTACCATATCAATGTAGTAATCTTGTTTCTGTTACCACATCAATGTAGTAATTTTGGTTCTGTTACCATATCAATGTAGTAATATTGGTTCTGTTACCATATCAATATAGTAAGCTTGGTTCTGTTACCATATCAATGTAGTAAGCTTGGTTCTGTTACCATATTAATGTAGTAAGCTTGGTTCTGTTACCATATCAATATAGTAAGCTTGGTTCTGTTACCATATCAATGTAGTAAGCTTGGTTCTGTTACCATATCAATATAGTAAGCTTAGTTCTGTTACCATATTAATGTAGTAAGCTTGGTTCCGTTGCCTGAACTGCCTGCCTGATTAGGAGAACTGTATGCAAACGCATGTCATTTGCAGACTGATCAGGATGCTGATCAGTCTGACAAATGCACTGAAATACCTGATCCGTCTTTCAGGTATCATCTGGAAGAACGAATCAGGTATTTTTTTTTTCACATTTTTAAAGGTTTGCGCATGCGCAGACTGAAAATTCGGATCTGTTTTACCAAAACATTTGATAACGGATGCGGCAGTAATACATTTCAATTGAAATGTATGCCGGATTCGGCATTCAGGCAAGTGTTCCGGAATTTGGGCCGGAGGAAAAAATGCTACATGCTGCGTTATTTTCTCCAGCCAAATACCGTAAAAGTGACTGAACTGAAGACATCCTGATGCATACTGAACGGATTGCGTTCCATTCAGAATGCATTGGGACAAAACTGCAAACATGCGGTGGCCATGTTTGCACAATATAGAAAAAAAGAAGTTCCTACACTGTACAAGCACGGCCACCACTGATGGATTTCAGGATGGTCGTAACCATGGAAACGAGCAGTGTATAATGTGATGGAAAAATGAATCTTTCTAGCAAAGGAAGCAATATGGATAATAACAATACATTAGTAAGTGCTTTGTTTTAACTTTCCCTACATGATAAATAGTATTTGCTGAAGTGAGACAAGTCCTTTAAAACCCTAATGAGATCAGTAGCCAGGACTGAGTAATTACTATATTGGGCTAGTCGACTTACATGATTCTATACTGGGGTCTCATATATCTAGGGATTTTATCTGCATAGGCTGATTATTAGACCCGACAGATCTTAGTCATATCAACCCCTCTTATCAGCCACTGAACTTTGTGGGCACTGGTAGTAAATATATCTACGTCTGGTTCTGTTACCACATCAATGTAGTAAGCTTGGTTCTGTTACCATATCAATGTAGTAAGCTTGGTTCTGTAACCACATCAATGTAGTAAGCTTGGTTCTGTATCCATATCAATGTAGTAAGCTTGGTTCTGTTACCATATCAATGTAGTAAGCTTGGTTCTGTTACCATATCAATATAGTAAGCTTGGTTCTGTTACCATATCAATATAGTAAGCTTGGTTCTGTTACCATATTAATGTAGTAAGCTTGGTTCCGTTGCCTGAACTGCCTGCCTGATTAGGAGAACTGTATGCAAACGCATGTCATTTGCAGACTGATCAGGATGCTGATCAGTCTGACAAATGCACTGAAATACCTGATCCGTCTTTCAGGTATCATCTGGAAGAACGAATCAGGTATTTTTTTTTTCACATTTTTAAAGGTTTGCGCATGCGCAGACTGAAAATTCGGATCTGTTTTACCAAAACATTTGATAACGGATGCGGCAGTAATACATTTCAATTGAAATGTATGCCGGATTCGGCATTCAGGCAAGTGTTCCGGAATTTGGGCCGGAGGAAAAAATGCTACATGCTGCGTTATTTTCTCCAGCCAAATACCGTAAAAGTGACTGAACTGAAGACATCCTGATGCATACTGAACGGATTGCGTTCCATTCAGAATGCATTGGGACAAAACTGATCAGTTTTTTTCCGGTATTGAGCCCCTAGGACGGAACTCAATAACGCTAGTTTGAAAGTACCCTTACCCCATCAATGAAGTAAGCTTGGTTCTGTTACCACAACAATGTAGTAAGCTTGGTTCTGTTACCATATTCATGAAGCAAGCTTAGTTCTGAATATTTATGTACAATGCTTGTTTCATCACTGTAGTAAACCTGTGTTTTTAGGGGATGAATCATAAGGTTTTGAAGCGGTGTATGTCTGTCTTTGGTCACTTGATTAGTAGAAATATTGGAAATAAATTACAAAATCGAACATAACTTTTAAAATTCAATAACTCAAAGAATTTTTTTTCCCATTTAAAGGTGTTAATAACCTTTTATTAAGTGGTAGCCTATCATCGGTATTGTCCATCACTATGTGATTGTGGGGGTCCAACACCCCTCCCACCAGAGCTCCAGGAGTAGACAGCTCTGATTTACAGTGCTGTAGTAACGAGCTCAGTCCACCACAAAGTAGATAGAGCTGTCTGCTTCCACTGCGGGAGCTATTGCCGATCAGCTAGTGATGGCCTTTGCTGAGGATAGACCATCACTTAATAAAAGGTGTACAACCCCTTTAAGTTATAATCTACTCACTACCAACTTTCACTTTGTACCAATCTCTACATGTTCTGTAAATAGGATGTAAAGCCTTGTTGTCCAGCCTCTGGATAACTACAAAGCCTGCATTGTCTAACCATACCTTAGGCTGTGGAATGCAGAGCAGTCATGTGACAGACCATAAAATGCTAGCCCCCATAAGAAGTTCCACAGTGCATGTCAACGGAGGAGGTTACATTTTGGACTAAAACGTGCCAAGATTTACTAACTGCATTCAGCTTGAGAGAAATCAAGATTCAGCAACTTTCAGACTTTTTTCTCCATTGCCCATGTACTATTTCCAAAGCAAACAGCACAGTTACTCAGTTATGTCACAGAGTTTGCAGTTATTGTTACTTCTAGAAACACATTCCCCAGTCTCGTCCTTCAAGTGGTTAAGGAAGGGGGGGTTTGGTTTCCAGTTCTAACTTTTCCTTTACTCAAAGTTTTTTGTATATTTCTTTACTTTCATGGTTTACTTATGTTTTCTTAGCACAGTCAAGATTTTGTAGCACTGTGGAAGTCTGCAGTAGGTTTTTTAGGCTGCTGATTGTACTTAAAATAGTTATTGTAAGAGTAATGTACATGAAAGGTATTATATACACAGTGCAACAAACCGGCAGCTATGCAGAAATGACCAGTGGTATTATGTCCTGTCCGGGCCAGGCTCCAGTATTTCGTCAGAGCAGTTTATTGGATTACAGAGAGCCTGTCACTTCTCCTGACATGTCTGACTTACTAAATAACCGTATTCCACATGAAATGACGATTCTGCTGCAGTCATTCTTATGACTCTGTGTTGTGCTGTTCCTCTGTTATATAGACGTTAGATTACTGAGGATGGTCAATTCATCTAGAATAGAATTATTTATTAAATCATACATGTAAATAGAGGTGACCAGTTCTCTTTAAACCCTTAACGACGAGAGGCGTATATGTACAGCGCTTATTGTCTCTTTAAAGATGGCACCCAATCCGGAGGGAATAGGGGGCAATAGTCACCAAGTGCCTGCTGTTTTAAACTGCAGACACCCAGAGGCATTGTCTGTGATTGATAACGCAGATTACGGACACTTACGTACCCTCAGATGCGATGGTCGATTGCGACCACAGCATCTGAGAGGGGTTTCCTAGGAAGACAGCAATCGATGGAGCTCTTTGATTGCTATGGCATCCTCCGGCTCTCTGAATGATCCGAGGCTTGCCACAGCAATGAAACTCCTTTAGGCTGCAATGGTTATATATTTCAGTCTACGGGAGAAGCGATCAGACAATTGCATGTTCAAGTCCCCTAGGGGGACGTAGAAAAAAGTAAAAATAAAATAAAAAATTATATAAAAATCCTATTTACCCCCTTTCGCCATATTAAAAAAAAAAAAAGTATTATAACACAAATTAAACTAATAAATGTGGTATTGCTGTAATTGTACTGACCTGTACAATGAGGAAAACATGTCAGGTTTACAGCATAGGGAATGCCATTAAACGAAACCCCATTTGGATTTTTTTTCCAGCTTCCCGCTACATTGTATGCAATACAGAGATGGTGCCATTAGAAAGTACAACTTGTTCTGCAAGTTCCCATACAGCCATGTGAACTAAAAAATATAAAGGTTATGGCTCTGTAAAAACAAAAACACAAGGAAGGAAAGGGTTTTCTAGGAATTAAGAAAATTAAAATACTCAAATATTACTTTGGAAGTTGATTTTTAAAGTGAAAAACCACTGTAAAACTTGAAGCCGAGTTCAGTTTTAAGTTTTAAAGTGGTTTTCCACTTTAAAATCATCTACTGAAGTTATTAGGAAACGGAAAAAAACTTCCAGCTCACCTAAGAAGAGGACACACACTGTGCTCGGATAGTCGGAATCAAGACCGATTCAAGCTTGTGGAAAAATCCAGCACTAGGTGTAAAATACAAATATTCTTCATTATAGCATTCAAGATATCATGGTGTGGAAACAGCAACTCCGTGAATCCTGTTAACGCGTTTCAGACGTTTGCACATCCTTAGTTATAGCTCAAAGTGAAGTCATGCGCGACTTCGCAAATAACTTACTTCGGCTTACATACATTTCTAGCTAGCTGGGTTGGGGTGGCCCCAATGCTACGCAGGGTCCCCCAGACACTGTCGAGGTGTCGTTATGTGTTGCTGCTCTCTGGAAGGGATGGTAAGGTGCAGTGCACCCCAATGGGAAATAAGTCCAGAGAGTCAGGGTCTGCAATAAACCAGTGTGCTTCTTTTCCAGAGGAATTCAGGTACAAAACAATACAGGTGAGGCATAGGGCTGGCTTCTCCAGTCTCCAGTCCAGAAGAAGGGTTTGATGCTAAGGAAAGGCCTAAGCTAGCTGTCCCTCTCTCTCTCAGAAAGCTGGTACCCTTGTCTAAGGCCCACGGTCTGTAGCTCAGTAGTTTGGGTGGCTCCTTGGGCACAGGGCTAGTGACCCACGGTCTGTGGCTCAGTGTCCCCATCTCAGCGTCTTCTTCTGGTCACTCATACAGGCTGGCATGAGTTTCCCTCCAAGCACTGGTCCCTAACTGCAGAACTTTAGGGGCTCTGACTGCTCTCCTTATATAACATTTCTAGCTAGACTGTAACCTTCTAGTGGGAGGGGTGGAGGGAAGAAGCTCAGTACAAACAGATACATTGTAACACTTTCCATGTCTCATAGACTTACATTAGAGCTTTAATAATACTCAATGACACAGCAGTTTTTCCAAACAAGTTTCCAGACACAACAACACAGCCAAAACCAGACATTCAAAAGGTCAGGCTGTCTGGGTTTGGTGGTAAACAACGTCAGTTTTTTTCCGTCCAAAGCAAAAAACATGGTCTTTTTTAAACGCTATAGCAGCTGTGGAAAATTACCAGCTTCTCATTCAAAGTCCTAACAGTCTCTTGCCTTGCAAATACAGTGTTAATGAACAGGATATACATCACAAAATATAAAATGCAGTTACACAGTAATAAACAGTATACGTTAACCCTTTCAAAAGAAATAAAGTAAGATGTTTTAACTTTGCACAGGGGAAATAGGCAAATATTCACAAATGTCCAAACGTCTAAGTACCCCTGCTCCAGGGCACTACACTAGTGCCTATCATTGGGCTTAGTGGCCAGTGCAAAAACTGCAGGATTTTGTGTTTTTTGTTTAAATATAGATATTGACATGGAAAATTAAAAATAACATCATCAAAAAATCTTTTAAAAATATATTAAACATTGAAATGTGATTGAAATAATAGGTCATTTTCTGATGACATGTTTCCTTTGAAGTGCTTTTCTGCTTTTCTGTTTCCTCAGGATAAGTCATCAATATCAGATTGGCTGGAGTCCAACTACCGACACCTCCGCCGATCAGCTGTTTGAAGAGAATGCAACCTCTTGCAAACACTGCGTTCTCCTCACTGTTTACTTGCTTACTGTTGAAATTGTAGCAGCTAGCAGATGTAATTGCAGCTGCTCTGTCCCATTTACTTCAGTGAGAGGGAGTGTAATTACAACTGTGTTCTCTTCAAACAGCTGATCGGCTGGGGTGCCAGGAGTCGGACCCCCGCTAATTTGATATTAATGACCTAACCTATATGGTGAAAGTGGAAAACCCATTTAACTAGAAGAATGTTGATGCTTCAGGTCTTAAAATGCTTTACCTGTATACACTCATTGACAAAATGTCTCAGGCAGGTAAGTAAATGATTAAATTAGACTGATTAGACACTGGGTCTTGCCACAAAAGAGTGTAATAGTGATTCCCCCGCTGAGCTATAAACGGGCTCTCAGGGGCTACTTTTGGGTAGTGTACCTCTTGGTGAGAGATCCCTGACTACAACACACTTGAAGAAATTTTTCCCAGTTGACAATCTTTGAGTGGGGTTCAGTGGATTGAGAGAAGCACGATGATTGTTTTAACGAATTGCCCACCATCTAGGCCAATCTGAACCTAGATAGTTTGATCTGCCAACAAGCATGAACTGCTCACACATTTTCATTGTCCACCATCTAGACACAGGTGGCACCTTCATTACACATCCCTATCCTTTCCTGAACAATTTCCGGGCGCTTAGCAGAAGGTAATTAGGTGTTGTGGCAGCCATTATAGTCTCTGCCATTGATAGCCAGCCACCATCGCCTGCGCTTTCAGTGGTGTCGTGAACAAGAAACCTAGACTGCAACATATTGTTTTTAGCGACAAATCTAGGTTATGTTTGGGATCCCTGCGACAGTTGGTGGTGAACGTTTCAATCATGCCTGTGCTGTGGAGAGACATGCTGGTGTGATGATCTGGGGAGCCACTGCATACAACGGTCACCCCTAGTATTGATACGTGGGACACTAACAGCTCAGTGATATGTGCGGGACATCCTGCGGCCACAAGTATTGCCTCTGATGGCAGGGCTTGCAGCTGGCATTTTTCAGCTTAGGAACGTTTCCACCAGATTGCAACACTTTTCTGATCTGCCTGGTCGCCAGATTTATTGTCAGTCAAGTATTTTTGGGACCAGCTCGGAGGCATGCTTTAGCAACCTATGAGTGTTCTAATGCAGTGGTCCCCAACCTTTTTTGCACCAAGGACCAGTTTCATGCAAGACAATTTCCCCAGGGCCCGGGTGGGGGGTTCTGGGGCGGGGCTTGGGGTGGGCGGGGCTTAGGGGGTGCTGGTCAGCGCTGACTGATTCACGCGCATAACAAAACACAAGGTGCGTATTCAAATATATAACTCTATATAACCCCCAATGCCTCAGATCAGCCCCCATGTCAGCCTTTAGCCATCAGCCCCCCATGTCAGCCTTTAGCCATCAGCCCCCCAAGTCAACCTTTAGCCATCAGCCCCCCATGTCAGCCTTTAGCCATAAGCCCTCCATGTCAGCCTTTAGCCATCAGCCCCCATGTCAGCCTTTAGCCATCAGCCCCCATGTCAGCCTTTAGCCATCAGCCCCCATGTCAGCCTTTAGCCATCAGCCCCCATGTCAGCCTTTAGCCATCAGCCCCCATGTCAGCCTTTAGCCATCAGCCCCCATGTCAGCCTTTAGCCATCAGCCCCCATGTCAGCCTTTAGCCATCAGCCCCCATGTCAGCCTTTAGCCATCAGCCCCCCATGTCAGCCTTTAGCCATCAGCCCCCATGTCAGCCTTTAGCCATCAGCCCCCATGTCAGCCTTTAGCCATCAGCCCCCATGTCAGCCTTTAGCCATCAGCCCCCCATGTCAGCCTTTAGCCATCAGCCCCCATGTCAGCCTTTAGCCATCAGCCCCCATGTCAGCCTTTAGCCATCAGCCCCCATGTCAGCCTTTAGCCATCAGCCCCCCATGTCAGCCTTTAGCCATCAGCCCCCATGTCAGCCTTTAGCCATCAGCCCCCATGTCAGCCTTTAGCCATCAGCCCCCATGTCAGCCTTTAGCCATCAGCCCCCCATGTCAGCCTTTAGCCATCAGCCCCCCATGTCAGCCTTTAGCCATCAGCCCCCATGTCAGCCTTTAGCCATCAGCCCCCATGTCAGCCTTTAGCCATCAGCCCCCATGTCAGCCTTTAGCCATCAGCCCCATGTCAGCCTTTGCCATCAGCCCCCATGTCAGCCTTTAGCCATCAGCTCCCCATGTCAGCCTTTAGCCATCAGCCCCCATGTCAGCCTTTAGCCATCAGCCCCCATGTCAGCCTTTAGCCATCAGCCCCCATGTCAGCCTTTAGCCATCAGCCCCCCATGTCAGCCTTTAGCCATCAGCCCCCATGTCAGCCTTTAGCCATCAGCCCCCATGTCAGCCTTTAGCCATCAGCCCCCATGTCAGCCTTTAGCCATCAGCCCCCATGTCAGCCTTTAGCCATCAGCCCCCATGTCAGCCTTTAGCCATCAGCCCCATGTCAGCCTTTAGCCATCAGCCCCCATGTCAGCCTTTAGCCATCAGCCCCCATGTCAGCCTTTAGCCATCAGCCCCCATGTCAGCCTTTAGCCATCAGCCCCCATGTCAGCCTTTAGCCATCAGCCCCCATGTCAGCCTTTAGCCATCAGCCCCCATGTCAGCCTTTAGCCATCAGCCCCCATGTCAGCCTTTAGCCATCAGCCCCCATGTCAGCCTTTAGCCATCAGCCCCCATGTCAGCCTTTAGCCATCAGCCCCCATGTCAGCCTTTAGCCATCAGCCCCCATGTCAGCCTTTAGCCATCAGCCCCCATGTCAGCCTTTAGCCATCAGCCCCCATGTCAGCCTTTAGTCAGCCTTCAGCCATCAGCCCCAGCTTTAGCCATCAGCCCCCATGTCAGCCTTCGCTAGCCATCAGCCCCCATGTCAACCTTTAGCCATCAGCCCCCATGTCAGCCTTTAGCCATCAGCCCCCATGTCAGCCTTTAGCCATCAGCCCCCATGTCAGCCTTTAGCCATCAGCCCCCATGTCAGCCTTTAGCCATCAGCCCCCCATGTCAGCCTTTAGCCATCAGCCCCCCATGTCAGCCTTTAGCCATCAGCCCCCCATGTCAGCCTTTAGCCATCAGCGCAAATAAAAATAAAAACACTTACCTCTCCTGCACGCCACCGCTTCTCATCATCGCGATCCTCTTCATCCTGCTGTCGGCTGTGTATCGCAGGCGCGGCGCACAGTGTGAGGTCACAGTGCGCCCTCACACTGTGCGCAGCCCTGCACAGCCGACAGCCGAGCCAAGGACCAGGAAGCGGTGAGTACAGATCGTTCACCGCTTCCGGGTCCTCCGGTACTAATGAAGCGCTTCCATAATGGAAGCGCTTCATTAGTACCGCGTTAAAGACTGATTGCCGCGGCCCGGCAAACAACCTTCCAGGGCCCGGTCCTGGGCCACGGCCCGGCGGTTGGGGACCTCTGTTCTAAGGTATGAGATAGGTATGACCCTGTAAATACACACTGCCCCTACATTTATATTCTTTGAGCAGTTTGGAAGTAGTCAAAGGCGTTGTCTCAGCTACACAACCTCTTTCTATATGCCCTATTAGGGCACATGAATTTCATAAACAGCTGCCTCCCTTTGGAACCCTCTATCTATGAACCAGATCAGGGAGTCTCAATACATATGGTACAAGGATGGCCATTTATCCATTCTCAATATAACAGCTGCCGCAGGTACAATGAGCAACCAACCACAACTTTACACAGCAAAAGCAGCTGCTTGTGAGGGGTCTCAGCAGCTCTCATACTATTGGGTTGTCTGTGACAAGATAATGCCTCAAGAACTTCTCAGTCTAAGGCCTCATGCACACGGCCGTTGGTGTTTTGCGGTCCGTAAATCGCGGATCTGCAAAAGACGGAAGCTGATCTGCGTTCCATTCCGCAATTTGCGGAACGGAACGCGGCCCATTATAGAAATGCCTATTCTTGTCCGCAAAACGGACAAGAATAGGACATGCTCTATTTTTTTTGCGGGGGCACGGAACGGAGCAATGGATGCGGACAGCACACGGAGTGCTGTCCGCATCTTTTGCGGCCCCATTGAAGTGAATAGTTCCGCGGCCGAACCGCGAAAAATGCGGCTCGGACGCAGACCCGAACAACAGCCGTGTGCATGAGGCCTAAGGCTATGTTCACATCTATATTGTCTGAGAAAAAATAGCACAAACTGCTGTGCTATTTTGTCTGGTAAAATTCCAGAACGGACACACAACAAACCCATTATAATCAATGGGATCTGTAGCGCTCCATTTGTCTCAGTTCTAACCAAGTACTTACGTTATTTTCAGTGTTTGGCTCTCATAACGGAGCAGAGCAACAGAAACAACGACATTAATGGGAACAGAGCTTAATATCCATGAGTTTTAGGATTGATATTAAATTATATGGCTGAATTTTGGAGGTGCAAATTATGGAAGTTGAAGACAACATTGGTGCTCCTTAGGCCTCATGCACACGACCGTATGTGTTTTGCGGTCCGCAAACTGCAGATCCGCAAAAAAAACGGATGACGTTCCGTATGGCATCCGTTATTTTTGCGGATCCGTTATTTTTGCCGACCCATTGTAATAATGCCAATCTATGTCCGCAAACTAGAAAAAAATAGGACATGCTTTATTTTTTTTCGGAACAGAAAAACGGACATATGGAAACTAAATGCACACGGAGTACCTTCCATTTTTTTGCGGACCCATTGAAATAAATGGTTCCGCATATGGTTCGCAAAAAAAAAAGGAACGGACACGGAAAGAAAATACGTTCGTGTGCATAAGGCCTTACTAGAATACAAAAAAACATGTCTTTCAATAACTGATTATAGAGTGGTTCGAGGGAATCATGGAGAGGTTGTCCAGGATTAGAAAAACAAGGCTACTTTTTTCCAGAAAAAGCACCACCCCGTCCATGGATTGTGTCTGATATTACTTCGCAGCTCCATGGAAGTGAAAAGGGGAGTGCACACAACCTGTGGACAAGTGTGATGCCATTTTTGAAAGAAAGCAGACATATGTTTCTTGACAGCTATCTATGTATACACACTTACAGGTGAAACTCGAAGAATTAGAATATCCTGCAAAGTTCATTTATTTCAGTAATGCAACTTGAAAGGTGAAACTAATATATGAGACAGACTCATTACATGCAAAGTGAGATATTTCAAGCCTTTATTTATAATTTGGATGATTATGGCTTACAGCTTATGAAAACCCCAAAGTCACAATTTTGAGGTACCCTTTGTTTAGAGGGTATGGATTAATTAGCTGACTAGAGTGTGACACTTTGAGCCTAGAATATTGAACCTTTTCACAATATTCTAATTTTAAGTTGCAATAATGCAACTCCTTTTAAGTTGCATTACCAAAATAAATGAACATTTGCACGATATCTAATTTTTTGAGTTTCACCTGTATATAGAGAATGCTATCAATCTTTTCTAAGACAGCCCCCATATACAACAGAAGTCAGAAAGAGATGATGTTTAAATGTATAAATTACAACTTTTACTGAATCTTTTCCAACAAAAATAGATGTATTGATCTGCTCAGCTCCTCCCGCTCTATAAAATTCTGCCTGCAGGTTGCATTGCATTTTGTGGTGACAGGTTGTGTGAGATTACTGTATGTATATATTTTCTTTCCACAAATAGCATCACTTTTGTCCATAGGCTGTGTCTGGTATTGCAGATCAGCCTCATTCAAGTGGTGCTAAAGCAGATATTTTACATATATTTTATTCTCACATAACCCCTTGTTGGCATGCTTTTACTATGTATTTGATCTTAAATATTTGTTTTTATTTTCCTTTCCAGCATTTTTCTTAGTAGCATGTATTTCTCAAGGGCAGTAGAGAGGGAGACTTCAACACGCAAATCATTTTCAAAGTGTCTTGAGTAATGGCAAACACCACAGCTAATAAGTTAAACATTATAAAGCCTTCATAACACTGTTATGGGGCTTATAATAAACATTTATACTACACACAGTTTTCTGAGTTCTGCCATGCTCATTTTCCATGGATATATTTATATATAATGTAGACTAACTATTAATATGTCATTCAGTGCAATATAACCTTATAAGACACAAAGGATGCTAATGAATAAACTTCAGCAGATAGAACAGTTAAACGGTAAGGGCTAGTATTATAGCTCATCACTATGGGATCACTTCAATGTTTTGTAATGTTTGTGGAGATGATCCCCGTGACCTCTATAACATATAACATAGCTTCTGGCCCCTATATCTTTATATGGGGATGGAATTCCTGGATGACTTGCTGTTTACAGTAGGAAATTTTATGTATTATTCTGAAAAATCGACTGTCCCATAAATCGATGGTATAACATAGAAAAAAGAGACCTACTTTACTGTCTTGAGTAGGAGCTGATATGCATTCATGACAGGCAGGGGGAAGCAAGCAAAGATAAATCCCCTCCGGTGAAGGCAAAGCTGATGATATTTTAGCCCAGGCCTGTCCGGGTCCCGCTACCTCCTGCTCAGATGCTGCAGAGGGCAGCTTGCTTCCCCCTGCCTGTCATGAATGCATATCAGCTCCTACTCAAGACAGTAAAGTAGGTCTCTTTTTTCTATGTTATACCATCGATTTATGGGACAGTCGATTTTTCTGAAAAAGATCATCCCCGTGAGGAGCCCAATTTGGGCGAAACGCGTTGGGGTAGGGATTACTCAAATTGAGTACTATAATCTTTAGGGCCAGAGAAGGGCCAGGGAGGGGAGGCTCGAGGACAGGTAAGTTCCACCACTAGGGGCTGTCCCTGGGCAGAGGATAGACAGGGCTGGACAGGGAGAGACAGTAACCTGATCCCATGACCCAAGAGATAAACTATCCTTACCAAGCCAACCCCCCAGCCATCCTGTGCCCGGAATACAACTGTTGCTCATATATTTTATTTTTCTTTTTTTCTTTTTCTGTCTGCTGAGTATCATGCTTGAACATGTGGATGCTGTATCTAGGTGACACGAATCAATAGAGGCACCCCCGTTTTAAACAATATTTATTAAAGGTTAAGTTTTAGAAAGTATCCTTGGTGTTTATGAAAAATTTGTATGATATTGAGGTCCTTGGTATCACCAGTATAGTAATTAATACGAGTACACGGTTTCTTCTACTTAAATGCCCTACTTTCATGATATAATATTACTGTAGAGTGAACTTTTTATGTTTTCTATAAATTTCACCCGAAAGCCAAATATCCCTAACTTTTTGTGAGTGGTGTATGTGTGATGTAATATTGAAATATGCAATTAACTACAATATTAGAGAAAAAGGATAAACTTATTAGGGAAAACTGTACAATTGGAAGGAGACTGTAGCACCCTGTTGGGCCACCTCTAGCCTGGATACAAGATGAGATATGTGTAGGCATGGAGACACACAGGTTCAGTATGGTGTCCTGTGGCATATTTGCCCACAGATGTTGCTCGGCCTGTAGATCCTGAACACAGGTTACAAAAGCTGATGTCCCAGCTGGTGCCATAAATGCTCGGCATGTGATAAATCTGGAGAGAACTGCTTTGTAAGCAGTTCTCTTGTGTAAGCATTATTCTGAAAGGCATTTCTATAAAATAATATCACTTGTCTGGGTCTTTTTAGGTATAAATTAGCTTAAGAATATTATTTGTAGTATGTGTAATCTTGAATAAATATACAACTTTACAAAGGCGTTCAGGTTTACATGAAAGGTCATTTACTTCTCTGTGTTTCTAGGAATGCTGGGTAATAATACTCATGGGAGGTGTACTAGAAACAGATTAAGAGCTGTGGCTAATGAGTTTTAACAGCTTGACAGGAGGGGAAAACTCACTGACATTCATGTACTACAGTTCCTTGATTTTTAAGTGGAAATACTTTAAGACAGTTCTCTATATTGGTTAATGCCTTTTTGTGAGAAGGGCTCCGCAACATTAAAGGGGTTCTCTAGGCACTTGGTCTAATTAGGTCATGGTGCTAACCTGTGGTGGGAAGCTCTTTTACATAGTACTCACTCTCCCTTGCTCCCCTGATGCCGTTGTCTCCGCTGTACAGTACTGCAGGCTCTTCCACCTAGGTCTCGACCAGATGTGGCCACTTCTTTATCTGTTCCTGATGCCATTGTCTATAATACAGCCAAACAGGAAAAGATGCGCCCACATCTGGTTGGGACCTAGGAAGAAGAGCCCACAGTGCAGTGGAGAGGGCAGCATCCGGCGAGCGAGGGTGGGTGAGTACTATCTAAAAGAGCTTCACTCCACAGATTAGCACAATGTCCTTATTAGACCAAAAGCACAAAGAACCCTCTTAACTTCCTAATAGGCAAATTAAAATTGGGAAAACCCTCCCAAGAAAGTCACTTTTATTGTTATTGTACATTCTTAATATGTGTCTTCAGAAAATCTTGTTGGTGCACAACTCAGGAGACACAATTGCATTGTTAATCCCTTGGTGACGTAATTAATTTTAAGCATTAATGGGGTATTCCCATCACAGACAATAGGGGCATATCACTAGGATATGCCCCCATTGTCTGATAGGTGCAGGTCCCAACTCTTGGACCCGCACCAACACCGAGTATAGAGCAGGAAAAATGGCGGAGGGCGCATTGTACATGCGTAGCCGCCCTCCATTCATTTTTATGGGGCCTCCAAAAATAGCCAAGTGCTAGAAATGAATGGCAGCGATGGCCGCGCAAGCGCGTTGTGCTCCCTTTCACTTGCATGGGGAGAGAGCTTGGTCGGTGGCCGGACCCCGGAAAACTCGGGGTTCTCCAACCACCACTCTCCCGCTCTGTTCTCAGTGTAGGTGTGGGTCCCAGAGGTGGGACCTGTACCTATCAGACATATCCTAGCAATATACCCCCATTGTCTGTGATGAGAATACCCCTTTAACCCCTTAAGGACCCATGACGTATGGGTACGTCATGGGTCCGATCCCTAAGTATGGCGCCCGCTCCTGCCCTCTGTGGGCGCGATCGCTGCGGGGGTCCGGCTGTTTCCTGTAGCTGACCCCCGCAGCTGATGATCGCGGTCGGCAGCGCTGCCGATCGCAATCATTTCACCCCGCAGATGCCGTGGTCAATCCTGACCACGGCATCTGCTGCGCTAAACCGAAAGTAAAACTTTCGGCAGCTCTCCGGCTCCCCTAGTGGTGATCGGGAGATCGCAGGGCTGGATGTAGTAACCTCGAACTCAATGAATGATTCGAGGTTACTACTTACTATTTCCTATGCAGCCCTTGTTAGCAATAGGGCTTCATAGGAAAGTAGTAAAATCTCATAAACTCCAATACAAGTGTATTGGAGTTTATGTTAAAGCAATCAGATGACTGATTTATATAGGTCCCTATGGGACCTATATAAAAGTGTAAAAGAAAAATAAAAGAAATAAAAAAAAAATAAAAAAAAACTAAAAATTCAAATCACCCCCCTTTCCCCAAAATTAAAATAAAATAATATTTTTTTTTTTAAAAATACACATAATGGGTGTCGCAATGTGCAAAAACACCCGTGGTATAAAAATATAAAAATATATTCCCATACGGTAAACAGAAAAACGGAAAAAGCGCCCAAATGGCGGATTCGCCATTTTTGAACGCTTCATTTCCTCAAAAAATTAAATAAAAAGTGATCAAAAAGTCCTACACACCCCATAATGGTATCAACTAAAAGTTCAGATCGCCCTGCAAAAAATAAGCCCCCATACAATGCCATACACTTAATTACAAAAAAGTTATAGGGGTCAAAATATGGCGACAAAAAAATAAATAAAAAATTTCCCACTTTTGAATTTTTTCACTATCAAAACGCAAGAAAAACTATACATATTGGGTATCGGCGGATTCGTACTGACCTGTAGAATAAAACTAAATGGTCAGTTTTATCACACATCAAACGTCGTAATTTAAAAACCCGTAAAATTGTGGTAGAATTGTTTTTTTTTTGCAATTTCACCCCATTTGGAATTTTTTTCCCGCTTCCCACTACATCGTGTGCAATATTAAATGGTGGAGTTGGAAAGTACAACTTGTCCCGCAAAAATAAAGCCCTCATATGGCCATATGAACGTAAAAATAAAAAAGTTATGGCTCTCGGAAGGCATGGAGCGCAAAACGAAAATGCAAAAATGAAAAAACCCCGAGTCCTTAAGGGGTTAAGGACCAATAATATTTTCCACCTTTGTGTTCCAGCAGTCATAACTTTTTTATTTTGCAGGATTAGTTGTAGGTTTTTAGGAACCATTTTGTGGTATATATAGTGCAGTTAATAACTTTTATTTTTTTATTGTTAATGGGAAATATAAATAACTGCAATTTTATTTACTGCATTCACTATGTGCTCAGGCAAAACATTAAAGTGGTTGTGTCACTTCAGCAAGTGGCATTTATCATGTAGAGAAAGTTAATACAAGGCTCTTACTAATGTATTGTGATGGCTGGATTTATTTTTCAATCATAGTATACTCTTTTAGTTTCTTTGGTTACGACCACCATGCAATCCATTATAGGTGGCCATGCTCGCACACTATAGTCAAAAGTGTTGGCCTCTCTGGTGGCTGGGGCCGTGGGAGCTCACATAGACTTCTACTTTTTTCTATAGTGTGCAAGCATGGCCACCGCTGATGGATTACGAGAAATGTATAATGTGATGGAAAAATGAATACAGGATAAAGCATGACCATTATCTTAGTGGGGTTCCAACTATTGGGACCACCACTGATCACAACAATGGTGGCACCATACTTCACAGAGAACCTTGAACATAACAGAGCCGCAGGTCAAGCATGCGCACTAACTGCTCCATTTTACTGCTCCATTTTTTGCACCAATATATATGTTCATCTCTAGGAGACTAAATGTGTCTCCTCCGTAAATGGTATGATGGCTGTGGGGTATCTTTCCCTGTACATCATTGGTTTGAACACATCTACATTATATGTTGATTCTCTAGTGATAGCATTGCACTCTTTCATATAGCTGATATTTTAGACGAGAATGTAGGCTTTCAAATATTGTGGAAGTGACCTAGATACTGTACAAACACAGTGAGTGGAAATGATGTGACAGATCATGAAACTTTAGACCAAAATATGTGTGCACCAGGTGGTTGAAAAACAGATTCAATGCCAAGAGATACAATCAAGGCCAATATTATTGGAAATACATCAACTACTTCCAGTAGCTTAATGTATTCAATGCAAATCATTTCTGTACAGTATGCTAGAAACTTTCCTTTCTTTGGCTCCTAGGTTTTGTTCAGCATGAAAATTTACAGGGCATCATGTTCTTTGGGAACACAATTACCCAATAAGGTACAATAAACACAACTGAATGTTGTACAAGCATGAGTTCTAAACTGTGTAGACTAAAGGGGTATTTAACTTTCAGTGGCTTGCTTCAAAGTGTACCTAAACGTATAAACAACTTTAATAAAAACTATTTTTAATGTCATATAAAGAATTATTGTAATCGACTTTATTTATTTTTTCTATTTTACTTACAAAATAGGCATCTGAAGTTCAGGTGTCTATAGCGTTATGGAGGCGGTGTACGGAGTGCACTATACTGCTGCCTACTGTGGCATAGCATATCCAATGCTTTAGTGGAGCAGGCACAAGTAGGAACAGCATGTGCTATGCAGAGCTCCACTGGGGCAGGGTCTCCAGGCAGGATCAACGATGATCAGCGATGCCAGTACAGCCCTACAGTGAATTCCAACATGTCAGAGGTGTACGAATGTACGGATTCTAAAGCGCTATTGACATCTGAACTCCAGGTGCCTATTTTGTAAGTAAAATAGAAAAAATAAAGTATATTACAATAGTTAATTATATGACAATAATTTTTAATAAAACCTTTTAAAAATGTAGGCACACTTTAAATACTTATTATAGAGTGCAATGTGTTCAAACATTCGGAGTACTAAGCTAGTAAATGTGGACATACATATTCAATAGAATCTCTCCCGCCTCCCTCCTGACGCCCCATACATACAGAGTGCTTTGAAAAAGTATTCAAACCTCTTGAACTTTTACACATTTTTCAAGTTACACCCACAAGCTTAAAGGGGTTTTCCGAGATTTTGATACTGATAGCCCATACTCGGGATGGGTCATCAGTATCTAATAGTGGGGGTCCAACACCCAGGACCCTAGCCGGTCAGTTGTATGAGAAGGCGCACGTTATGGCCTTCTCCGTTCTTACCAAGCACAGCTCCGTACATTATATAGCGGCTGTGCTTGGTATCGCGCTCAGCCCCATTCACTTCAGGATAGGTCATCACTATCAAAATCTTGGAAAACCCCTTTAAATGTATTTTATTGTGATTTTATGTGATAGACCAACACAAAGTAGCAATATGTGAAGTGAAAAGAAAATGATACATGATTTTCAAAAAATGTTTAATAAATAAAATTCTGGAAACTGTTGTGCGCTTTTGTATTTAGCCCCCTGAGTCAATACTTTGTAGAACCACCTTTTGTTGCAATTAGAGCTGCAAGTCTTTTGGGGTATATTTTTAGAGGCTGAAATGTTTGCCCATTCTTCTTTGCCAAATATCTCAAGCTCAGTCAGATTGGATGGAGAGTGTATGTGAACAGCAATTTTCAAGCCTTGCCACAGATTCTCAGTGGGATTTAGGTGTAGACTTTGACTATGCTTTGATCTAAACCTTTCCACTGTAGCTCTGGCTGTATGTTCAGGGTTGTTGTCCTGCTGGAAGGTGAACCTCCGTCCCAGTATCAAGTCTTTTGCAGCCTCTAAAAAGTTTTCCTCCAGGATTGCCATATATTTAGATCCATCCATTTTCCCATCAACTCTGACCAGCTTCTCGGTCCCTGCTGAAGAAAAGCATCCCCACAGCATGATGCTGTCATCACCATGTTTCACGGTGGGGATAGTTTGTTCAGTGTGATGTGCAGTGTTCAGTTCATTTAGGCCAAAAGTTCAACTTTGGTCTCGTCTGACCAGAGCACCTTTTTCCACATGTTTGCTGTGTCCTGTTTATGGCTTGTGGCAAACTGTAAATGGATCTTATGGCTTGCTTTCAAAAATATCTTCTTGCCACTTTGCAATAAAAGCCTGATTTCTGGAGTACACGACTAATAGCTTGTCCTGTGGATCGATTCTCCCACCTGAGTTTTGGATCTTTGAAACTCTACCAGAGTGACCATGGGCCTTTTGGCTGCTTCCCAAATTAGTGTTTTCCTTGCCTGGGCTGTCAGTTTAGGTTGACGGCCATATCTTGGTAGGTTTGCAGTTGTGCTATACTCCTATTTTTGGATGATGGATTGAACAGTGCTCCGTGAGAGGGCTCCGTGAGAGTTCTGAGCTTGGGATATTTTGTTTATAACATTACCTTGCTTTACACTTTTCCACAACTTTATCCCTAACCTGTCTGGTGTGTTCCTTGGTTTTCATGATGCTGTTTGATCATTAATGTTCTCTAACAAATCTCTGAGTCTTTCACAGAACAGTTTTAGTTATGCTGAGAATAAGTTACACACGGGTGGACTCTATTTACTAATTAGGTGACTTCTGAAAGCAATTGGAGAAAAAAATGTCTGTATAGGCAACAAGCATTCTTTACTGTAAGAGTGGTAAGGCTGTAGAAGATCCACCCAGGAACTAGTTTTAGCAGAAACAGTTGAAGGCTTAAAGAATGTTCGAATATTGATGGAGTCTGATCACCACTTGGGATCAGAAATGACATTTTTGCCATTTAGGGCAGGTTCGGTTTTTTCCTTACTCCTCTGGATCTATAGGGGGTAGGAAAGTTCTAAGAATTAATTGTCCCCTTTCTTTCATTCACATGCTTTTCCTTCCCCTGATGATCTTGATGAACATATGTATTTTATTAACCAAATTAAAGGGGTGTTCCGGAACTGCCATATTGGGTCATCAATATCTGATTGGTGGAGTCCGACTTCCGGGACCCGCACAATCAGCTGTTTGAAGAGACAGCAGTGCTCTGGTGAGTGCTGCAGCCTCTCTTCCTAGTCCAGTAATGTCACATTCATCGGTCACATGGTCAATGTGCAGCTCAGTCCCATTCAAGTGAATGCAATACCTAGAACAGCCACTATACAATATATGGAGCTGTGCTTTGTATGCCGTGAGGAGGCCGCAGCACTCATCAAAGCCCTTTCAAACAGCGGATCTGCGGAGGTGCCAGGAGCTTGATCCCCACTGAGGATAGGTCATCAATATTTTGCTACCTGAAAACCTTGTTAACTAATTACATAACTATAGTTGTACTTAAGCTAAAATTGCTCCTTGTTTTTAGTACTAGATATATATCAGTTGTTCATAATGCAACTCACTAATGCATGCACAGTTGTGGCTCTAAGGAGCATTTTCATTTTACGTGCCATTACTGGGACAACTAACCTGTGTTTGGCATAAAATATATAATCAAATATGTTTTATTATTACTCAAGTGTTAAAATAAATAGTGGTTAAGTGGATTAGAAACACCAAGCCACGATGACAGGGTTAGTCTCCATGTGTAGGTGCCTGTTCTAAATATTTAGGAGAAGTCTATGGTTAACTTCACATACGGCTGTTTATATTCCATTAGTACGTGTGTAAAATGACAAAATCCAGAATGGATCTTTGGACAATGAGTTGATTTTAACATTCTAAAATATTAAAAAAGGTCCCTTATAGATTTAATGGTAACATAATAAGTACTAGGGGTGTTTGATTTCAGCATATCCCCCAAATACTGGAAGCTGGACAGCAGGCAACAAAATGCGGTCAATTCACCTAGCAATTTTGTGAAGTAAGGAATTGGATCTCCTTTTCCTGTAATAGCATGTCTTAGATATTTTCTTTTCGGATTACACTTTCATCTCCTGTCTGGGAAAAATGTGAAATATTTCAAATCGTTGATGGTCTTAACAACAAAAAAAAGAGAGAGAGAGAGGTGCAGTGTAATCATGTGGAACAATTGGCTCAGTGTTACACGCAAGAGAATTCGTTTGATTAAATATACAAGCATGCACAGAAAATATACAAGTCCAGGACGTAAGCTCTTTATTTGTGTCGGAGGTCAGGACAGCTAAGAGACAAGATGGCATCATTTGATCATTTGGACATAGTTGTGAAAATGTGGGAATGGAAAAAAAAAGTTTGAAGATTAATTGTATGATTCAGGAATTCGATTCTGGTGACAGGGAGGTCTTGTTTAGAAATTCCAGATGCAAGTACTGAGTGAAAGCAAAATGGATAGCGTGACTCTACATAAGGGACTGAAATCGTAAATTTAGATAAAGGGGATGTGCATCTTTGTCACGGAAAAGTATGATTCTTAGTTATGTGCCTGTATACTTGGAGAGACTCAAGTTGCACTATGTTCCTTGCTGATTTTTGGAGTCTCTTCCTTTCTTAAAGGAAATCTCTCAGCTTCCCTTTAAACTAGAGTAAGCGGAGGACTATATTGAAAACAACGTATCCCCATTGCTCGGGATGGTTAAAGCGAAAATACGGGTGTGGCAAAATATGCCAATATCGCAAGTAAATAGAATAGCCTTGCTCAAGATGATTTTACTGCCTCAAATTTTGTATAAAATAGCACCATGTATCAATTGGATAGGCGACATGTTTTTTAAGCGGTTAGAAAGTTTATTCAATGAGTTAGTATGGGGGCGGAAAAACGTAAGACTGAAACAGAAATGGCTATGGTTTTCAATAGAGGAAGGGGGTTTCTCTCTCCCCTATGTTCAGGGGTACTATCTCGCGTCACAGCTTGGTTGGTGGCTGGGCATGGGGGAGGAGGAGACCTGGTATTATTCAAGAGGTTATCAAGGGACTCATGATGATATCTTAGCCATACTCGAGTCAGGATATTTTGGGCAAAATATAAAAAGGAACAAAGTTGAATATGTGTTACACAGGGTATGGAGGAAAATTAAGGAGCTCATTGGTATAATAGGATCACTACAGTGTACACCGTTATGGCACAATTTAAATTTAATTGAGTTTAATAAAATGGATAACATAGAATATTGGCACAGACTTGGGATTAATTGGGTAGCTCAAATTACACAGAATAGAGAGATAAGGAAGATAGAGGAAATAATTGGACCAAATACGGATCTTATGGATCAGTTCAGGTACGCACAGCTAAAGCACGCTTTCACAAAAACTACGAACAGACAGTCACTGGAAATTAATTCACACGAATTTATAGATTATTGTAGTATGTCTAGGTTTAAGAATGTGAAGACGTCTCGAATATATAAGAAATTACTAACTAGCATGGTATATAAATTTAAATTTAGAGGTATTAAGAGCTGGGAAGAAGAGGTAGGCCCAATGATTAAATTAGATTGGCAAGAAATATGTAGAAATATTAAAGCTGCCTCAACAGCTAATAACTATAGATTAATGCAATTAAAATTGCTGCACCGGCTTTACTATTCACCGAAGGACATGACCAGATTTTATAAAGATAAGGAATATAACTGTAACAAATGTGGTCAGAAAATGGCAGATTTTTTACATATGATTTGGTCATGTCCAATTATACAGGAATTCTGGGTCAAGGTCCGAGAGGTACTAATAGCCAGAACAAAAGTTACACCGAGGTGGGAAATAGCTACTACCATACTTGGAGCAACCCCACACTTCGTTAAGGAAGAGATAGGGGTTAAAACACTATGGCTTAAGACCTGCCGTGAGGGAATGGATCTCCTTGACAGATAAAATTAAAAAATATGAAGGAATGGCAGCAAAAACGGAGAAACAAAGGAAAAGGAAGGAAAAAGACTGGGCAAGCTGGAGCAACTAGGTCATTAAGTGGCTCGGCTGAAAGAATAACATGAATGGAGTTTGTAAGGTTTGGTACAAAAAACCCATGCGGTGGGACACACCATGCGTGCTTATTGGGCTGCGCTCTAGAACCGACACACAGCAAGGGGAGGGGTGGGTGAAGGGGTGGGTGGGATCGAGATTGGGTGGGGAGAGCAATTTGAAGAGGAATAATATATATGATAAATACAAGTTAGCACTCTATGTTAGAGAAGAATTGGACAAAATATGTGTAAACAAGTTTATTTTTCTGGAGTATTGTTATACCCTTCGGATATAGGAGTGGTATAATTATGAAGAGTGCTAAGTGTTTATACAAATTGTGATAAATAATGTATTTTATATGTGGAAAAATAAATAAATCAATAATAAAAAAAAAATAGAGTAAGCGGGGTACAGTGTAAGTGATGCTGTGGAAGTGAGTCTGATTATGTAAACTTTTATCTTCATACTCGCTCTCATTCTGACACTGTCCTCCCCCAAACCAGCAGTAAAATAAATTGCAAGGACTCTCAAGCTCAAGCACACAATGTAGAGGACTCAAGGAGGAATCTTCTTAATACATTTTACAGCTGGTTTGTGGGAGCACAGCATTGGAATTACATAACCGTACGCGACGTCAATTATACTATAAACTGCTTACTGTAGTTTGGGGGGTGAACCCACATAGTGAACCCTTCCAGTCAGTTCTGACAGTGCCATACTGTGCAGTGACACTCTTTGCCCGGTTTGTATGCTTTGTGGATGGACTTCTCTTCTCCAGGATTGTAATTTTTTTCCATTTTCTTATAATGGATTTAATTGTGCGCCATAGAATGGTACAAGTTTGGGATTTTCTTTTTAATAACCCAACCATAATCTATGCTTCTCCACAACTTTGTTTCTGACCTGTTTGGAGAGTTCTTTGGTCTTCAGCGTCTTTGCTTAATAGTGCTGCAGACTCAGGGGACCTTCAGAATATGTGTATTTAAACTTACATCATGTGACAGATCATGTGAACTCTCTGATTGCACCAGGTGGTCCTCTTCAGCTAACTATATGACTTTTAAGTTAATTGGTTGGACCAGACCGTCGGGTGCTTTATAACAAAGGAGGTAACCACATTATGCACTCACAAGTTTTCATTTTGTTATTATTGTCCAAAGTATTTTTTTCATTCCTCTGTTACAGCTCAGACTTCATAAATACTGTACATCAACACAGACAAGGGTTAAAAACAATAAAATTCATATAGTTGCAATAAAAAAAGTTTTAAACCAGATTAAGCTTAAGCCAAGTATCATATGCCACCAGAAACTCTGATTGTAAAGCAAAAATGAATAGCAGGTAACAAGAAAATATACGATTTCTAAGGAAACAACATCCTCCACGATTTGTCTGTGATAAGTTTGGGATTTAATGTAGTGTTGAATCAACAAATAAAGGGATTGCATAGGATAGAGGGCCTTTTACATGGACTAATGATCGATACAAACAGACAGCAGTCACATTTTTCTAATCTTGGAAAACCTCTCTAAAGGGAATGTGTCACCAGAAAATGACCTATTGTTTAAATCACGTTTTTATGTTTACCATTTTGACGAGGTTATTGTTCATTTTCCATATCAATATCTAAATTTAAACAAAAACATAAAATACTGCAGTTGTCTCATTGGCCAATAAGCCTAATAATTGCCACCACTTCTTGGTTTGTACACTTTACTGCAGTTACCTGCTTATCTAAACACAGAGGTGGTATCATTACAGGATTAGAATAGCAGATAAGACAGGATTTACCATTCATAATAGGTGATGGTCAAAGCCTATGTATTCTTCCCTTGACCTCTGTACAGATCACAGAGCATGCCTAGAAAACTCTCCCATAGAAGTTAATGAGGTCCCCTTCAGACCATTGTGTCTATGAACCATAGGGCTGCTGTAATGCTTTCTAAATGCTGTTAAGAACCGCTCAGGCAAGATGGCAGCCCCCATAATCATGTTCAGGAAATAGAATAAATAAATCTGCAATCAAAAAAGCAAATTAGAAAATATATATGTATTGCTATCTGTTTTTAACTGGCACAAAAAAAATGTGGTGACATCTTTGCTGTCAATATGTGTCCTAAACCAGTGAGAAGCTGTCGAGACTGGTATGAATGGAAATTAATACTATTATCATTGATATTTAAAGTTTATCCAGTTTTACTTGTGGTAAGTCTTAATTATATCATATCTTACAGGTTAGGCGTGAACGGTATTAAAAATGACTGAGCGATTTGATTGCCATTACTGCAAGGAGACTCTGTTTGGAAAAAAATACCTTCTGAGAGAAGAAAATCCATATTGTGTGAAATGTTACGAGAATCTGTACTCCAACGACTGTGAAGACTGCAAGAAGCCCATTGGCTGTGATGGCAAGGTACAGTGAAATTTCTGCTTAATGGTGCATCCAAGTTTTTTACAGTTGCCAACAGATTTATAAATCTACAAATAGAAGAGACAAACTCAGAAATAATGCTATTTTTTTACCTCCTGGACGTACCATTAATGTCTGTTAGATGTAGGTCCCATCTCTAGGACTGCCACCTATGTCACAAATGGAAAACTATGCACAGCCTTCTCCATTCTGCACTATGATGCTGCTTCTGAAAGACCTACAGAAATGACTGGAGAAAGCCATGCACATGCACGGGTACCTTTTCTCACATTCCCCTGCATGGATGCAGAGGACACCTCACCGGGTGGTACAAAGGTTGGAGGACCCCCATTCTTGGCATAGGTGTGGGTTAATAGGTGGAACCGACAACTGTCAGACATGTATGGCATGTCCTGTGGATATGCAATAAATGTCTGAGAGGAGAATTCACTGTTAAAAAGCTGAAACCAATATTCAGTATAGTTAGCCTAGCGCTAGCTTTCTAGACATCTTTGGTTATGTAATGGTTTGCATATTTTTTATATATTGGTTCCTGAAAGAAATTGTATCCATGGCTGGGTTAGCTTTTAAACCAGTGCTTATTTTTTGGTCCTATTAAATATACTTGCTACTGTAAGTAAAGAACAGGGATAAAAAAAAGGTAAAGAGAGAGAGATACAGAAATACTCTACCACTTACATCTAAAGAATTGACGTGTATGATAGAACCTTAGCTCCTCTTTATTACAAGAAGCATGGTTACTCATTCTTGCTCTACTTCTCCGCTCATCTGTCATTCACCTCCTTTGCAGAACCATGGTTCGTTATGTACCAGTATTAGGCATATGATATGTGGAACCTGTACAGCTGCACATGGAGCCTTGTAGGCTATGGCGCCCGCTCTGATCTTAAAATTAAAATAAATGTGCTGTCTACTAGATTGCATGCAAGGGTTTAAAGTAATTGCTTTCATCTCACGTAACGCTGGGGCTACACAACAATCTTGCCCATGACATCAATACTGCCTCACAAGTTAATGCGGTCACAGCATGACTTGCAGGTTGGTGCAAATGTGACCCCTTAACCACAACAAAATCCTGCTGTGTTCAATTTTTTGAGATTCTAAGGTTGCAGATGTGGCAACTTGCACTTCTACAGAGCAATGTATGGTCACATAGTCATGTTGGTCGATTAGTTGTTCTATGAGGGAAGTTGTCTCTTACTCTGGTTAAATTAGCAGTTTAAGACTATGGGGTCTGACAAGTTGTTTGTTTAGGATACAGCACCAGTGGCGATGGCATTAGTATGAGCAATGCTGTGCACACCTCTCCATGGGTCATATATCAGCTACAGGGGCATTTCTATGGTATTATATGAATGCAAGACTAATTTTGTTTCCAGAAACTCAGGCTCAGCTAATAATGAAATTGTTACCAAATGTTACACTACTTGCCATACATGAAAAAATACACAAAAATACACAAAATACTAAATGCTAAATGTATCTGCTGCCAAAGTGTAATCAGTACTTTTCCAGTACTGCTATCTTCTATGCCCTTTTAAGTTGCATGGAAACAAAGAACAATTCTGACTCATAGTTAGACAGGCAGTCCAAAGACGGCCATACTTATCGCAGTGTCTGATGCTGGATGATAAATTTCACAAAAATTCGCCTGACAAATGAATGCAATGCTTTTCAGGTTTGCTTCAGATGAATTCAGTAAAAAGGTGTGCAGCACTATTTTCCTGCACATGTTGGTGGGAAAAACCACAAGGAAGGAACGGTGCTCACATGACCCTGGGAGGAAGTGGGGGGTTTGCCTTGATTGGCTTAGAGGGTGAAAAACAGCCTTATCAACCAATAAGGGGTGGCAGCAACAAGGAGATGCCTGTGCAGAACAAGCAAACATCATTCTGTTTTGAGCTGTTAATGAGGGTGGATGGGTCTATGCAGTGTCTGACAAAAAACAATCTTATACACTATACTGAGGTACAAACAATGATCTCTTCTAGTGTTACAGGAACAGTGTAGGGACAGAATAGAAAGAAATAATTGTGTAAAATACTAGGGGCTGTTTAGCAGTTACAGGGAGTGAGGGGCTGGGTGAGGCACAGTGCTTAATAAGACAGCTGCTGCAGAACCTCACGCTAGCAGTTTTGTGCTTCAAAACCAGCCACCTGCAAGAAAAAAAAAGATTTTTTTTTTAATAATTTGAACAGAGACTGCTGTTTTCTCCCCAAAACCTTAACTTGTTATATATTATTGCCAGCACAGCGTCCCAACAGCATTCTGCTGCAGAGCAATTGCTTGTTTTTAATTCAGTGCATTATATCTGTCCGTTGTTATTACACATAATGCATTATAGCAAAACCATTTTACAGCAATAATGCCATTGTTCTCCAAGTGAACTTAGATGCAAATTACACTGTACAGAGACAAGCCACTCTTTCTTCTGAAAAGTAACACTCATGCGTGTCATATGGGTGGATACAAGACATCATTTTTGGATGCTTGGTCCCCAAACAAGCCACTGTTTTCTATTTTCTTTTCAATAACACCATGTGCATTTAAACACCATCTCCCCCCGATAAGTGGCAATTTCTGGAAGCTTTGGAATATGAAAAAGCATAACATAAATGACGGTGAGGTGTGTGTTTAAACATGTAGTTTATTAACACCAAACACGAGTTTATCTATAGCTATGTAAATCAGTGTCACTACTACCTATTGCTGTCATTGGAGCTTTGGAATGGGAGGAGAGAAAATGCAAAAATTCTTAAAAAAATTAACAAAAAGACATAATATCTTTTCCTACAAATTCTGAGTCCTAGGAGACTTGAGGGTATTATACACCAATCAGGACAATTGGAGCAGCTTTGGTTTGGGTAGAATCGATTCTGGTCCAAACCAAACTTTTTAAAAATATTGCCGAACCTGAAACCAACTGAATCTCAAAATGCTCACTCATCTCTACTTTCTAGTCTAACTGTACACAATCTTTTATTTAGCTTACCATGCGACAAAATTTTGTGGCAGTAAGCCATGCCCCTCGGAGTGCAAGACCGAGTTGATTATTGTTTTCGGTTTACTTTCTTCATAAATATGTCTAAAAAGATATGCACCAAATTGTGCCAAAAATGCCCCAAAAGTTGCCACAAATTATGCAAGAATTGGGGTGCAGCCATAATAGTAAATGCAGGTCATTGTGCTCTCTTTTCATTGTCATAACTCTGTAAATGGAAAGCAAGACAGCCAAAAGAAAATAACATCATTGTATCTGATTTATTTTCCTCCAAAATCACAGGTAAAATAGAGATGTTTTTAGCTTTTTTTTTTTTTACTTTTTTTTCAGTTTTTTCTTTCTGTTTGTTATGCAAGCGGGCGTGGACCCACTGCGCCACTGACTGGCTATACTCTGGAGGGGTGTGACTAAGCAACAACCTGGTCTTCACTAGAGATACTGATAGTGAGGATAGGCTTGGGCCGGGTAGTTGCCAGATGCCACTCCAGAGCAGTCCCCGAGTCAGTGGCAGCTGACCAGGGGGTCAGATACCGGTGCAAGCACCAAGGGGAAGTACGTGGTCAGGAAGTCTGGGGTCAGGGCAGGCAGCGATCAGGCAAGGTCTGTAAACGAAGTCCGAGGTCAGAGGCAAGCGGCAAACAAGCAAGGTCTATAAACGAAGTCCGAGGTCAAAGGCAGGTGGCAAACAGGCAAAATCTGATAATTCCAAAAGCAGGGTCCGGTACATAGAAAAGCAGAACTTGAAAAACACCTTTATACTTGGAACTAAACAAGCTAGTGACTGACCATGAGTTGCTCAGGCATTTTCCTGTGGTAGGAAGCGCCTTTAAATACCTCATGCAATCCAGCCATAGGCTGGTGAGACCAGGGGCGTGTATGTGCTGCCTCACACGTGAGGAGAGACACACCCATACAAGCCCTAACAAACAGCACAGGTCTCCAGCAGGAAGTAAACTCTGGCATGGAGCACAGATGCAACAGTTAAGCCTTCTGCTGCCCGCGCTTGTCAGCACGGCGCATGGCAGCAGGAGGAAAAGAGGGAGCCTGGCACCCGTGCCCGCAGGTAGGCGCAGCAGCGCTGGGCACGGACCGCTGGGCTAACAATGTTTTAGGATTCATCCGATTGTTAAATAAGCATGAAAATAGTGAACATCCCTTTCTCTCCCAGTGAAAGCAAGATAAATTATTCTCTGGAGTTGTGTCCCATTTTCTTCTGCAAGGGACATCAGGAATTTCAAAAGTTGGAAGGAAGTCAGAACATTAGAGTCAGAAAAATATTTAGGAATTAATCATCTTGAACTTTTAAACTCATATTCATGATTTGTTATTTGAAACAATTAAATATCATTTCCCAAAAACATTTTAGGGGGGGGGGGGGGGAATCATTCCTTGTTGGCAGACAGAACTTCTAATGAGTCTATACATTTAAAATATAGAGGAGTTGTACAAAAAAAACTACCAGAGAACAGTTGCTGGCGAAACGTGTGTTGGGGTATGCAGTTCTCCTGAAGTGAACACTTAATATGGGTAAAGTTATGCATGGTACTTGTCCTCTCTTACTTTAACTGCAGAGCATAATAGTGTAAATCCACCTTTAGACAGCAGATAGGTACTGCTGAGCCCCCTTAGACACCAATATCTAGGTGTTATAACCCCCTGTACTCTCCTGGATATAAAATGATGTATGGTATGACATATCCCGATGATGTCACCTTAATAATAGCAGTTAGTCTAGCTTATTTCTATTATCTTGGAGTCCAGAAACTAACAACTACATGTGGTATCAATAACATAGTTGGAATAAAGCCATCACATTACATGTAATCATTTCAAGTTATTGTTTGTAAAACCATTGAGTAAATTACAAACTCTTGCATATTTTGTGGTAAAACGATCTGGCAAAAATTAGAGAAAAATGTAGTTAGTCTCGGAATGTGTATACGATGCACGATTTAAGATTTATACAAGGAGAAGCGCATTCCAAAGGTATGCAGAAGTAAGGGGTTGCTATTTGTGAAGGAATCAAAAGCTGCACCATAGCCTACCCTAGTAGAACTGTGTCCTGTATGTACCATAGTCAGTCCTGGAGATTCTCAGAAGCACAAATCATTATGATCAGAATGTGGAAAAATGACTATTGTCCTGGAATTTCCTTTACTGAGAACATCACAGGACATAAATTAAACTGATCACTTCTTTCTTTATTGACTGGGATAAATGACCACTAAATTATCATTTTTAGGTATGAATGATGGAGTGAGTCAAGCTAAAGTTTAAATTATACATATTTTCTCTATTCTGTAACGTTATGTGAAAAACATTTAACTGCACCTCAAATTACATTTTCAAGTTTGGGTAGAATTACCTCTGAGCTAACGAGCCCCAATTTTCCACCTTCATCCTTCTAGGTTGATTTTGATTACAGTGAAATTCTGATATATGTCAGGTCAGTGCATTTGTAAAAAAAATTATAGAGGCGTGCACGGGGTTTTTTGGTGACAACTCTGCTCTTTAAAGGGGTTGTCCAGTTTACACAAAAACTTTTTGTTAAAAGGCCCCACAACGAACAAATTATTCAGAGAGTGTGTCAGTGCCTGGAGCCAATGGTCAGCTGTAGTCTGTAGGGCAACAAGTATTCCGGTTCACTGCAGGTAAAATGAAGCTTTACACACTTCCCAGTTGTAAATCAATGTTATGTCTATTTAATGTATGGACATGTTGGGGCCTCCAGACTGAGAGATGATTTTTGTATCCACTTTCTAATCTTACTAATAGATGACGTTTCTGAATGAAGGACCTTCATTTTTTATAGGGGTCTTTTAAAATACAAGAGTGTGGAGAAAAAGACATGGACTGTATATCCACCTGTCATGCATGGATCTATTGAATCTCAGTGGCATTTATAAACTGTACACAAGGCACTTAGTATACGTAAAATGCATGGGTCCACTCACCATGTCAAGGTGGCCTATACTGAGTGCAGTGCTGCATGGTTGCTGTGCCTGTGGATTTTTGGGGCCCAATGCCAAGGGGCTTAGCCTGACAGTAGGGTTGCTGTTGGAATGCTAGGTCTTGCCACCTGCGGGTGCTGTGTTGTGACGGGGTGGTCACCACATGGCGCTGTGCCAAATTAGAGTAGGAACCCACTTGAAATAGGCCACCAAGACATGTTGAGTAGCCTCATGCATTTTGATCAAAAAGTATACAAAGGGCCTCATATAGTTATAAATTATGCGGAGAAGCAATAGAGCAATGAACCGCATGTGGATGCGAGATCCATGCTCTCTTTTGGCATTTTGTCTTTTAAAATACAGCTGTTTCCAGCAACTTGGCAAACAGCTAATTTAATTTTACTGGAGGGGGAGGGGGATGGGTAGAGAATTGCCCACCTATAAATAATAACTGCATGGGAAATTTAATGTTACATGACAGCTATTCAGATGTCATACAGGGATGACTTGAGTCTACCAGAATGGGAGACACTCAAACAGAACAATTCTCCATTCTGGCTCATAGAGGAAGTCCCTAGTGGGGCACCCTCTGATGTAAAGATGCCTGAATAGGGGTTATCTTCAATAGACAGAATTCACTAATTGGCTCATGGAAATGACCTTTCTAGAAAACCCTTTAACTTTGTTACATGAATCTGGCAATAGTAAAAAATGAGGTATTCTCCCATGCCTCACTGCTGTCTCACTGCCCCCACATTAAAAAATGGTAGCTGTTAAGTTCTACTAAGCCGGAAACTGGATTATTGGTTTTAGTTGGAGTCTCTTTAACCACATTCTCTAATAGGCTTTTTTAGCTTCAAATCCAAAGCCTACAATGAAGTGTTCATCCAGAGTGGCTATAATGGAATTTGCTGTGTGAGGTCCATAGTACAAATTACAGCTGTATGCATACAAAAGGGGATCATCACTCCATCCAAACCAACATATTTTTTACTGTTTTCACATTTTTGGCAGCAGAATACTACAAGTCTAATCCTATTAGTTGTTTGTTCATTTTTGCAGATGGTAGCCATATAAACTATATCTTGGATTAGATTATCAGTGGTAACAGTGGATGTAAAAAGTTCAGGACAAAAGTTTCAGCCGAAGTAGTCGTACATTCCTTTTTATTTATTTGAGTTGAAGGATAAATATTATTCTGGACAGTGGTTTCAATAAAAACTGAGGCTGAATCGTGTGTGTATGAACATTTTTACTTGAAATGTTCTTGGCTGCACATATTCATTCTGAAAATTTACTGGATTAGGCAGAACAATATTTCTTCAGCTTAACAGGAGTCTGTCAGCAGTTTTGACCATGCTAAACAATTGACAGCACAAGATATGGGCTAAGGAGAGAGGTACAAACATACCCCATGTGGAGTTTTTCATCAGGAGCAGGGGCATAACTACCATAGCGGCAGACCATGCGAGTGCTATGGGGACCAGGGCAAGTGGGGGCCCAGTTAGGATTATCCCATCTTCTACTGGGGGGAAACTTGGCCAGGACTGTACCCTCTAAAGCAGGCATCCTCAAACTGCGGCCCTCCAGATGTTGTAAAACTACAATTCCCACTATGCCCTGCTGTAGCCTGATAGCTGTAGGTTGTCTGGGCATGCTGGGAGTTGTAGTTTTACAACATCTGGAGGGCCGCAGTTTGTGGATACCTGCTCTTAAGGAACAACTTTTAGCAAACGAGGCAGTGGAAAAAATGGCCCAAGGGTCATAGAAGGAAGTTAAGGCAGAAACCCTTCTGTCCTGTGTGGGGGCCTGGTCTGATCCTTGCTATGGAGCTCTTACTTCTCTATGTACGCCACTGATCCAGAGTACTGTGAATATAAAGTTTTATTCTGCTATATTCTGCTCTTGCAAGTTTCCAGAGCAGAGCTTCACTGTTGTGTGTTCTCCTTATTGAGTTGCTTCATAGCTCTATCCCTCTGCTCTGAGTGAAGACAGTAGAGGTTTCCTGGTTGAATGCCAGAACCTGGCAGAATAAAACTTCATATTCCCAATACTCCTGATAATAAAAGCTCCACAAAAGGTATGTTTGTCTTGCTCTTCACAACCACTTGCTACTGCTTTTAGATAGTTGGCCTCGTCCAAGGTCCTGGCAGGCACCCTTTAAAAAAAAAAAATAATAATAATCTGTTCAGTGAGGCTAGGGGGCAAAGCCAATATATGCTCTCCACTTGTGAATATACAGAAACATTTTTAAAAAGAGCAGTAGACAAGGGTATATACAAGCTCATTATAATATTTGACACTAACTGGTAACCATTAACTCACTGATGAGGGCCTACAGTCATATATACTATGGACAGTTAAGAAAATATCATTTGATAAGTTAAAGGAGTTGTCCAAGTTATATTTATTGATGACCTATCCTCAGGATAGGTCATCAATATCAGATCGGCGGGGGTCCGACACCCCCGCCGATCAGCTGTGTGAAGAAAAGGCCTCCTCTTCATTGTTTACCTGCTTGCCATTGCATATGCAGCGGTGAGCAGGTGTAATTACAACCAAGCCATCCCATTCATTTCCATCGGAACGAGCTGTCCCATTGAAATGAATCGCATGGCTTTAAAAATTTGGATTGCCCAATAATCGACTAGTGTTTGTTCATTCATTGGGTAATTGGCGGCAGTATTACACTGCCAGATAAACATTAACGAGTGTTCATACGAATGCTCGGTAGCAATTATCTGCTGAAAAATTGGGCAGTTATTCTGTCAACTGCAATGGCATTGATCTGCTACTTTCCTCCTTCCATTAACCTTGAGTTACCACTCCATATCACTTTTAACACACGAGTTTATATAGTATTAGTACCACCAATGCTGCTTGTCTCTATAGCAGTTGCTTGCCAGCTATCAGTTCAGTTTGCACTTAATTCCTTGCATTTATTGGTAATTCCTTGAAGGAAATCTGTCACCATGATTCTGGGCTGTTAACTGCAGTAATACATAAGTAATACTGAAGATAAGGAGTCCAGATCTCTACTTTTCATTTTCCTGCTGTCCCCTGTCCCTCCACTGTCAGCACTCAAAGTTAGGCTAAAATACACAGTCCAGACCGCTGTGGCATGCTAACATAATGGAGAGGACTCCTGTGCGCATGCACAGCAGTGTGGACAATGAGGGTCATTTATTAAACAGAAATATGCCTATATTAGGGGTATTTCTGGCACAGATTGTGGCAAAAAGATGCTTTGCACTGCAATCTGCAACTTTTCTCCGCTCACACTAGGTCTAAAAAAGTGGGTGTGGGCGGGGAAGGAGAGGGGCCAGCAGACCCATCTCACTTACCATTTTCTATGGCTGTTTTAGGTGTAGAAAATGGTCTAAAATGTAAATGTGGTCGATCCACTGAAGTTATGTAGAGGCCGGAGCTTCCTCATAACTTTGGCGGATCCACCGTCAGTGCAGGGCTTTATTAAGGCCGATGTCTAAAACGCCAGTCTTAATAAATGTCCCCAATGTATCTCAATACAGCCTTAAATGCTGACAACGAGAGCACGGGCTCAGTAGGTAAATTTTAAATGGTAACCTGGACTCCTTATCTGCAGTATTACTCATGTATTACTGCCGATAACAATCCATGATCCTGGTGACAGATTCTTAATAAACGTTATATGATAGTATTTTTTTTTGGCTTAGAGATTTTTAGTTTATTTTAATAGAAATATGCTTTGAGAAATGACTCTGGTAATGCAACCTTCTTTGGCACTTATACCTTTTACATATCACAATTTATCAATGCTTAATATCTACTGGAATTGGAATTATTCTTTACTGGGCTGTCGGAGATTACTCCAAATTGAGAAATATCCTGTGTGAAGTCACACTATTATTTATGGAGAGGATTATGTCTCACGCTAGCTTCGCCAAGTTTTTTGCAGAATCTGCACTATGTAATGTGACAGATTTATTTTAATCATGTGATCTGGCAGTTTATAGTAAAATATAAAAAGATTTGAGGACTTGCTAATTTATTTGACGATGTAATGTGATAAATAAATGATTGTATTTTAAATAGGTTTGCCAACTATTTAAAGAGGATCTGTCACCACTCCTGACATGTCTGTTTTACTAAATAATTTTATTCCCCATGTGATAAAGAGTCTGGAGAGCGTCCCATTTTTTCTAACTCTACTTTGTTTCTTTCCTCATTTATTCCTACTAGAAGTTTACTGATACAGGTACAACTGGATGTTGAGAGAGAGAAATATGCTTTTTGTAGACACTCCACTTTGGCTATATGATGTACTGTAGGTCCTTCTAATCAAGCCACCCTCCAGTTCAAGGGGGGGGGGGGGGGGGAATCACATTAACTGGGAAATGAGCATAACACCTGGTGCCATCTTTTTAGCTGCAGATCAGCCACTCCCCAGGCTCCTCTTCTGTCATCCAAGATGGCCTCACCACTTCTCAGACTGCCTGATGAATACTTTATAATTGGTAGTCCAAGACACTTCCTGCTGCCCTCGGATTTGTTGGCACTGCTCACATGAACGGTGCTGGCCAATCTGAGGGCAGGGCTGGACAAGTAGGAAGTGTCTTGGACTACCAAATGCACAGTGTGCATAAAGAAATCTGAGAAGTGGTGCGGCCAACTTGTATAGGAAAGGAGGAGGCCAGAAATTGGTGGATCTGCAGCTGAAAAGGACACTATGTAAGTGTTCTGTTCACCAGTTAATGTGACTTATTTTTTTTCTTGAACTAAACGTTGCTTTAGGTTGACAATGTCTTTTGTATTTCAGACAAGCCTTTTAATTGCAGATCTATATGGTATTAAATGTGTGACAACTAATGGTTGCTATTGCTCTTTCAGGATCTTTCATACAAGGATCGACACTGGCATGAAGCCTGCTTTAACTGCTTTCAGTGCAAGCGCTCACTGGTGGACAAGCCATTTGCTGCCAAGGATGAACATCTCATCTGTACTGAATGTTACTCTAATGAATATTCTTCTAAGTGCAATGAATGCAAGAAAACTATCATGCCAGGTTGGTGGATGTTGGGAGTCATTTTTATTCAGATTCTGATTTGGAAAAGGCATTCTGCAAAATAGTGAATGCCAAGAATTTTACCATGTCGGCTATGCTAGAAGGTTCTAACCAGTGGCGTACATAGAGAAGTAAGGGTCCCATTGCAAGGATCAAGCCAGGCCCCCCACATAGGGCAGAAAGGTTTCCGCCTAAACCCTTTTCAGTTGTGAGATTTAGAAACAGCTCTTATTGCATGAACACTGTTATTATGCTGTTTGGCCACAAGATGACGCTGTTTCCCAGGCACAGCACACAGACTGCACAGATTACAATATGCATGAGAGGAGGAGCTATCAAGCTGCAGATAGACAGGAAATCACCATCTTGAAGAAGAGGAATTCAGACAGTGTGGATCCGTCCCCATCCAAATGTTTGGAAGTGTTCTTTGGCATCCAGAACTGCAGCCCAGTGAAGCTGATCATGTCCAGGACCCGGATCTCATCCAGAAAGAGGAGTACTGCTGCCCAGGAGACAGAGGACATCTGTCAGAAGTGCTGATGAGAGCTGAGGAACAGATTATCGATTCTGTGGTACAGCATGTTCGTTTGAAAGACTGCTTGTTCGGTTCGGAATCATCAGTGAGACAGAGCAGACTCGGGTCGGTATGACAGATCGTGCACGCACCTCAATATAGGATTGGTGCCTAAAATACTAGAGACTGAGACCAAACCTGCCATTAGTTAGTGTTACTGTGTGGCAGGCTACAAATAATTGCTGCTTATTTATCACAAGGCCTTAACAGTTAAAGTTGTGGTTCGCTCCGGAAAACAGAAAGGACTTCACCATAATCTCCAGTTATCCCAGCATGTTTATCGGGAGTGATATATTAGGCACATGCCACATTTTTGGGGAAATTACTGTATAGTCTGGTAAGATTGTAAGCTGCTGTGTTGCACCGTGGGCTAGCCTGTATCTTACACCCCAAACAATCGTTCTTGTTCTTTAGGGTAATAACAGGTATGGCGAGGAAGTGCTAACTCTGCTCGCAGTAGGTAAATTTGCTCAAGTGTTTTCGAGTTACCATCGGAGGGGGTCATGCTGTGCAACACAGGGTCTCGGCTTCCGGGCTGAGTGTATGTAATCTAATTTTATGTTCACTGCATTTGGGATTGTGTTCGATATCCTGTTACAGTAAAAAGTCTGTTTTACAAGAGCTGGTGTCAGAGTTGCTTTCCTTGTTTGTGACTTTGCTGTATTCCTGGGGAGCCCACCCCGGTACACGGCTTACAACTTGGCATAGTTGGCAGGAAACAGTGACCGTTATGGACGGGAACGCGGTGGAAGACCTTCCCCCGGCACCAATGGCACTGGATGAGGACCTAGCCCAGCGTGCGCCAGCTCAAGGCCAGCTTGTCCCAACACTGCTGATACAGCTTGCCCCCAATGCCATGCCCGACCCAGTAGGAAACATTCCATGGGGGCGCTGTTGCGTCATCTTCCACAATTTGATGGTAAAAACATGATGTTGGAGGACTGGTCTGAAAGTGTGCGAGGTGCTGACCCCCCCCCCCCCCCAAGCTGTGGGCAGAGGTTGCGTTGGGGGCTCTAGAGGGTGACATTACACGGACAGTGATGGTAAGGCCCGAGTCCAAGAGGGACACCCTAGAGAGCCCAGTGGGGTCATGCTAAAGTAGTACAGTTCCAGAGCCACTTCTTCAACTGACCACAGTGTGAGAGCGAGACCCTGATGCAGTACTCCAATGCTCTGCAGGAAATGTTGAATGAAATACAACGGCAGGATCCCAAGACCATGGGCGCCTTCCGGGAGGTGGACCGGCTGCTACGAGACCAGTTCATAGTGGGGTTCTCCAATAAGTTCTTACAGGACAAATTGAGATGACTCGGACAATGACCGACATAACATTCTACAGCGTCTACTTAGCCACTGTGGAGAGAGAGGAAGAGCACATGCCTGTGGCTGCAAGAGTAGTGAATAGCACCCATGCTACAAGGGATCGGTCAGGGTCTGAAGATTCAGAGTTCTTAAAGGATGTGGTCCAGGCCCTGCAGACAGAGTTGAAAGAACTTTGGCTGTAGGTGTCCCAGATGAAGGCAGGATCAAACCGGCCTCCGGAAATGACCCCATCACCCGGACCATTACACACAGGATCACCCAGGTGAGGGGGCACGTCAGAAGAGGCCCCTCTATTGGGCTTGTCGGCCATATGGCCCGAGAGTGCCCAGGCAGATGAAGTCCGAGCCAAAATGAAACTTCCGACCGCCGTAGTATCTGGGCGTCCTGTGGTGGTACATCAGGAGCTAAGCCCTATGTGTGAGGAACACGACCTGTATGCTAGCAGTCCCGAGTGAATGAAAGCCGAGTTGGAAGGCCAGAAGGTACGCTGCCTAGTTGATACAAAATCGGAGTGCATCCTTATGCCTCTGGAGTTCTTCGAAAGATACTTTGGGCATATGATGGAGCTAGAAGATGGGAGCGTTATCAGGCTGACAGCTGCCAATAACAGAGAGATGGATATCCGAGCGATAGTCTGGATGCGGGTCCGATTGTTCGGGCAAGACGTCGGCAAGAAGGGGGTCGTGCTAGTAGACCATCTGTCGTAAACCTAGGTATAAATGTATTGGCAAGGGGCCACCGCACACCGGCCAACTCAGAAGGTTCTACAGCAAATGGTGAGGAGCTGTAGTCTGCAAAATAGCAACATGTCCGGTCAGCCTATTAAAAACGTGAAGGTACCGCGGAGGACCCCGGTGAAGATCCCACCTTGACAAGAACAAATATTGATGCTGCCGGTGGGGGCTGGACAACAACTGAATGGACTGGAGGTCCTGATTGAGCCCACTTGCCAGGAGGAAACACAGACTCGCCTTCTGGTAGCATGGGCCCTCGCTATTGTGAAGGATGGATGTGTGCTTGTACGCTGTCCTAATGTTGAAGGCTGCGAGATGACCATTCCTGGGAATACCTTGCAGGCCAAGTCTGTGTCCGAAGGGGATATCCCTCGACGAAGGAGCTTCATGCTACTGCCAGACGGGAGATCAGCCTGGACCTATGCTGTAGAGGTTCATCAAAGGGAGGCCCGACAGCGGAGTGGAGCGGTCGAGTGATCATGGCCTGGATGGGTGTGGACTGCAAGACCCTGACTCCATAGCAACAGAAGCTGCTGAAAGATACCCTGTGGGAATTAAGATGGCTACGGGACCATGGGCTCAAGACCAAGAAGTGCCAACTGTTTCGACAACAGATAGAGTATTTGGGACATGTGGTCCAGCAGGAGGGGGTAAAGCCGGCCCCCAGCAAGGTGGAGGCCATCCAGAAGTGGCCCCAGCCGAGTACACTGCATGAGGTGCGGGCATTCGTGGGACTGGCCGGCTACTACAGGAGGTTTATACCCAAATTTTCTCATCTGGTGGGCCTGTTAAACGAGTTACTAAGAGGCACTGCGGGGAGCCTGAAGAAATGTCCCATCAACTGGGGACCCTGGCAACAAGAAGCTTTTGAAGCGGTGCATGAGGCGCTGACCAGTGCCCTGATTCTGGCTTATGCGCGGTTCGACACCCCATTCCTGCTGTACACTGACAGAAGTCTACATGGTCTGGGGGTCATGTTATCCCAAGTCCAGGATGGATGTGAGAGAGTCATTGCCTATGGCAGTCGGTCTCTGAGGAAGTCAGAGCGCAACCCTGACAACTATAGCTCCTTTAAATTGAAGCTATTGGCTTTAGTGTGGACCATGACCAAAAGGTTCACGGAGTACCTGACAGGTGCAGAGGTGATCATGATGATGGACAACAACCCGTTAGCACATCTGGAGAATGCCAAGCTCGGTGCACTGGAGCAGAGATAGTTGGCCTGCCTTTCTAAGTACCAATACCACATCAAGTTCCAGTCAGGCAATGCCGACGCCCTCTCCCCAGTCCCTGTAAAGTTGTCGACTCAGAGGAGGAACAAGAGGACACTGAAACTCCTGACCTTGGTCGATTACCCATGTTCCGGGACGTGGCACATTGAAGTGGGGTGGCGTCCGGGATGCCAGTGGTGCTGGGAAAGACATTGGCTGATTGGGAGAAAGTCCAGAATGGCTACCCGGACCTGTGAAAAGTTAGAGAAGGGGTCCGGACCAAGAAAAGCGGGCACGTCTGACTCCAGAGGGCCAAAAGTTGTTGAGGCAGTGGGATAAGCTGACTGTTACCCCGGGGCCTCCTGTGTTGGACCATATATTTACAGTCAGAGCTGCAGTAATGGCAACAGATTATCATCCCCATGTCATTGGGACCAGAGGCCGCCCGGGAAGCCCATGAGAGGGGCGCCCATTTCGGGAGCGACAAAACATTCAAGTGGCTCCAATGGCTGGTATACTGTCCAGATCTGACAGACATGGTGGCCGAGGCCTGTCTTAAGTGTCGACCCTGCGGGCTGAGTAAGAGTACTGAACAGTGGGCTCCTGTCCAGGCCGTTTGGACTTCAGCGCCACCAGAGCTTCTTATGATCGATTATGTGCAGATTGGATATTTTACCTTGGGACATTCGTACTATCTAGTCATGACACACTATTTCACAAAGTATGCGGTGGCTGTACCCACCAGAGACCAGACAGCAGAGTTGGCCGCCGAATCGGTCTGCAGACAGTTTATACAGGTGTTCGGGTGTCCATGGAGAATACATTCAGGCCAGGGGGAATGTTTCCAGGGTACTCTAATGAATGAACTGTACCAGCTGTATGGGATTGAATACTCCCGCACCACCCCGTATCACCCCCAAGGAAAGAGGGTGTGTGAATGCTTTAACTGCACTTTGCTCCAGATTCTGCGTACTCTGGAGGATAGCCAAAAGGCTTGGTGGCCCGAATACCTACCTGAACTGATGTGGGCCTATAACAACAGGGTACACTGTACCACCGGATACTCCCAACATATGCTCATGTTTTGGAGCGCCAGGTGGCAGATTGAAGACCTCCACATGCCCAACCTGATGGAACCACCACCGAGAAGTACCACTGCATGGGTGCAAGAGCACTGCCGCCAGCTGAGAGCAGTCTACAAGGTTGTGGGAGAGCACCTGGGACAAGTGGTACACCCTAAACCAAGACCAGTGCAGAGGGATGGGTATGCCCCGGGTGATCGAGTGATGGTCAAAGCCAAACGGCCGTCTGGGAAGTTGGATGGGCTGTGGGAGGCGGTCCCATACATGGTGACATGGCGGTATGAGGTAGAGCCAATAAAGACTGGGGGACCCTCACGGAACTTACACCGTAACATGTTGAGGCGTAAATTTGATGAGCCAGTATGCGTGGAAGACATGTCTCCTCCTGTTCAGAGTCAAGAGGAAAGCCCCTCAGAGGAGGAGGAGGAGGAATGGTGGGTTGCCCCTGCCCTGATTCTCACAGAGGCCCCAGTGGTAGAAAGTTTACCACCCAGAGGGTGCGCTGAGCAGTCAGCAGCACCTTCCCATCAGATGTGCCTGACGTCCCCAGTGCTTCTGAGCCTTTCGCTCTGCGAAGGTCAAGCAGGACCAACGCTGGTGTGCCCCCACAGCACTATGCACAGGATGAGTTTGTATGGGGAGGGTTGCTGAGGACGAAAACCTCTAGTGGGGTGGCATGTGAAATTGAAAAACAGCTCTTATTGCATGAACACTGTTAATTTGTGCTGTTTCCCAGGCATGGCACACAGACTGCACAGATTACAATATGCATGAGAGGAGGGGCTATCAAGCTGCAGAGAGACAGGAAATCGCAATCTTGTAAGGAGAGGATCTCAGATAGTTTGCATCCGTCCCCATCCAAGTGTTGTTGGAAGTGTTCTTTGGCATCCAGAACTGCAGCCCAGGGGAGCTGATCGTGTCCAGGACACAGATCTTGTCCAGAAAAAGGAGTACTGCTGCCCAGGAGACAGAGGACCTCTGCCAGGAGTGCTGATGAGAGCTGAAGAACAGATGATCCATTCTGTCATACCGCATGTTCGTTTGAAAGACTGCTTGTTCGGTTCGGAATCATAAGTGAAGACAGAGCAGACCCTGGTCGGTAAGACAGATCGTGCACGCACCTCAATATATGATTGGTGCTTAAAATACTAGAGACTGAGATCAAACCTGCCGTTAGATAATTAGTGTTGCTGTGTGGCAGGCTACAAAGAATTGCTGCTTATTTATCACAAGGACTTAGCAGTTAATGTTGTGGTTCGCTTCGGAAAATAGAGAGGACTTCACCATAATCTCCAGTTAGCATGTTTATCAGGAGTGATTACAAGTTTTGGGAAAAGGGAGGGGGAAATTAATGTATAGTCTGGTAAGATTGTAAGCTGCTGTGTTGCACCGCGGGCTAGCCTGTATCTTACACCCCAAACAATCGTTCCTGTTCTTTAGGGTAATAACAGGTATGGCGAGGCAGTGCTAACTGCTCGCAGTAGGTAAATTTGCTAAAGTGTTTTTCCGGCTACCATCGGAAGGTGCCGTGCAACACAGGGGTCTCGGCTTCTGGGCTGATTGTATGTAATCTCATTTTATGTTCACTGCATTTGGGATTGTGTTCAATATCCCGTTACAGTAAAAAGTCTGTTTTACAAGAGCTGGTGTTAGAGTTGCTTTCCTTGTTCGTGACTTCGCTGTATCCTGGGGAGCCCACCCCGGTACACGGCTTACAAAGTGACCCTTGGGCCACTTTTTCCACTGCCTTGAGTCCTGACTAAGTTTTCACCCCCAGTAGAAGAGGTGATGATCCGAACTGCGCTCCCTCTTGGCCTGGGCCCCATAGCAGTCGTATGGTCTGCCGCTATGGTAGTTACACCCCTGGTTTTAACCCTCATTTGCTATCCCCATTTTCAGAGTTCTGTTTCCATGTGCCTAATATGTTTGGTAAAGGATAACTATAAATATCATAATTGGTTGAGTCCCTTGACTTTGTATATTTTGCTTATGTTGTGCACTCTTTTTTTTTGGGGGGGGGGGGGTGAGGGGGGTTCGGGACATCTAAAAAGTGGAGGAGTTGACCACAACAGTTTGAAAATTAAATAAGCAGACCTATTAGCTGCTATGGGCAGCTCCTCCACCACTGTGGTCACAAACATTGGAAACAATTCATACAGTCTGTAAGGGCCACTATAAAAGAGTTATATTCCTGGCAGTGAAGATCTAACTGTTATAAACTCTTTTTATTGCCACACAGGAACACGCAAGATGGAATATAAGGGAAACAGCTGGCACGAGACTTGCTTTATCTGTGCCCGATGCCAGCAGCCAATAGGTACAAAGAGCTTCATCCCCAAAGAGAACCAGAACTTTTGTGTGCAATGTTATGAAAAACAGTTTGCAATGCATTGCATTCAGTGCAAAAAGGTAGGAGATCAATATAACGGTACAGTGAGATTTTATCTTTCACTTTTATCGGTACATTAAAGTGCATGTGACAGGAGTTTTACAGAACAAAGTGACATGGTATGGGGAAAAAATCACATGGATTTAGGACTTTTTTAAACTAGGCGATACAATGTACACAAAAATCCCAACAGAGCCAAAGGTTCACTAATATACTGTACTGAAATTGGTTATTCTTCCAAGAACAGCAATTGTAATGACGCGTTTTTGTTCATTTTTTTTTACATATTTTGGCTTTTACTATGTTATTTTCACTTTATTGTTATTAGTTTTTAAACTGTTTCCCCCATATGGGAAATTGTCCCACATATATCAACAGTGGCATCATGTAAACCAACATTAAATGCTAATTTATTGACATATGTTACAACACATCTCATGACCTATATGATAATATATATCACATGCACCGCTGCAGCCAATGACTGTATTACATGCACCGCTGCAGCCAATGACTGTATTACATGCACCGCTGCAGCCAATGACTGTATTACATGCACCGCTGCAGCCAATGACTGTATTACATGCACCGCTGCAGCCAATGACTGTATCACATGTGCCGCTGCAGTCAATGACTGTAACACATGCGCCACTGCAGCCAATGACTGTCTCTAAGCGGCACGTGTCCCAGCAAGTAAGTATAGATCTCTTGACGGGTCGTGCTGGGATTGTTGTGGGTTTTTGGGTGGGAAATTAGGTTAAATAAAAAAACTGTACAACTCCTTTTAGGTCTGATGTCAGCAGTGTATTCTGTTCTATTCAAGGCCATCACTACAGGAGGTGTCACCTATCGGGATCAGCCCTGGCATAAGGAGTGCTTTATCTGTACTGGCTGCAAGAAACCATTGTCTGGGCAAAGATTTACTTCCCGGGATGAATTTGCCTATTGCCTGAACTGCTTCTGCAATTTATATGCCAAGAAATGTGCTGGATGCACCAGTCCCATAAGTGGTAAACATGTTTTGCTTTATTTTACTTGATAAATCAGATATGATGTAACAATAGGCCTGCAATACATGGAATATAGGCAATGTATTATATTCAGGAAGATGAAGCTTTAAGCATTAACCATGAAAAATATAAAATCTGTATCTTAAGTAAGCTGATAATGGGGACTTCAGACTCCATTGCATCATTTAAAATATGTGGTAAAATGCAGTATATTAAGCGTTAGGGTCACTCACTGACACTCTAATGCTTTTGGGTAACACAGAGCAATGCATGCCTTGGGCAGTACAACGGTTAGCTGAAGCACTAATGTATGCATTACTGCTATGCTACAAAGAAATCTAAAACTGCACAGTTAAAGATGTCTGGATGTAGCAACTGCTTCCTGAGCTCCTACAGCTGTACTGCACATGTGGTTCCACAGAAACATTTTTATGAACATCTTGAAAACCCATCCCCTGCACTATTGCATCAAAAGTTATAGTGTGATGGCTGTACATTTAACAGTTATTTTTTAGTCCTGTGTGACCAAGGCTGACTTGGAAAATCCCTTTTTGTTAGCATGATGATAAACGAATCACAGGGGGTCATCACTAATGATTAACTTTAATCTGAGGTGGAAACCTGGAACTCTTAAAGGGGTTTTCCAGATTTAGAAACCTTTTTAATTAGGACTAGGACCGAAAACGTAAAAAATCCACCCAATCCGCTCCATTCCAGCACATAGGCTCCTTCCTGAGATCTTACCATTCCCCGGCATGTAAACTTTTACACAATAGTGTAAAAAATAAATAAAAAGCAGAGTGTTACTCACGGAACACCAGGCCTGTGTTCAGAGAGTGATTGTCGGGCGCCGGAAGTTGGAAGTATATTGAAAAATATATTGAAAATGTGAATTAAGAGGTGGGGGAGGCTGCCGAGGGTGGTTAGAGATACACCATATGTATATATGTATTTAGAGAATGTCTAGTGGAAAAGAACAAAAAGGATCCAACCACCAGATAGGCGCCAATCACCGTTAAAAGGAAGGAGATTGATGCTATAGAGCAAAACCCCCGTAAAGTGAGTAATTTACGCATCCAGTGACTTTTAATGGATTGTTTTTACAAGTTTTAAACACCTATTTTTAGGTCAGTTTTTTAATAATATTATTATATATTCCAAACCACTTGGCTAAATACCTGTCTACACATTCCGCTATATCTCTAGAAAATAGGAGTCTGTTCTTGTTTCTATGTGGCTATCCAATTTTCTAATAGTCTAAGGGACTGATCACTGCAAGTTTTTCTCTATAGCAACAATCTCCTTCCTTTTAACGGTGATTGGCGCCTATCTGGTTGTTGGATCCTTTTTTGTTATTTTCCACTAGACATGTAAACTTCTAGACAGGGTCACATGCTACAGTCATTTACTGGCCTCAGCGGTGATGTGTCTCCAAGCAGCACGTGACCAAGTAGCTAAGACCAGGGAATGACTTCAGCAGTGCACGTAACACATTTTTGCTTTAGGGGCCTGGGCCTTATTAAAAAGGGGTTTAAGGCTAGAAAACCCCTTTAAAGTGTACCTAAACGTTGTTTCCGATAAATCAATAGTACAATTGAGGATAAGAAGTTTTGTAATTTATTGTATGACAGAAAAATAACGTTCTCCACCTATCAGCCACTTCTTCTCCTCTCTCCACCACTTACACTGATCACCCACTTATAATTCGCTGAAATAATCTGTACACAAAAGTTTGTACACTAAGAAATCAGATTAAAGAACTGCTGCCCATAGAAGTGTATGAAGAGGGGATAAGGAGGAGGAAAAATGAGCAGCTTAAGGCCCCTTTCACACGGGCGTTGCGGGTGCACTCCGTCAAACAGTGCGGGTGCGTTGCGGGAATCGTCGCGATTTTTCCCTGCGAGTGCAAAGCGCTGTGATGCGTTTTGCACGCGCGGGAGAAACATCGGCACTTTTGGTACCCAGACCCGAACCTGCACTTCTTCACAGAAGTGCATGTTCGGGTCAGAAATTGTCCCGCTGGTATTATCTCACATTATAACATAGTTATAATGTAAAATAATACCCTTGGCCATCTTCCTAATGTTTAAACAGGTGCAGAATGGGTTAAAAATAATAAACTAATATTAACTTACCTGTCCCATTTGATCGCGAAGCCCGGCCTCCTCTCCGTTAGCTTGCTAGTAGGAAAAGGACCTGTGATGATGTCACATGGCCTCAATCACCTGCTCCATCACCATAGTGATGGAGCAGGTGATTGAGCCATGTGATGCTGTGACATCATCACAGGTCCTTTTCCTACTAGCAAGCTTTCTGCACCTGTTTAAACATTAGGAAGATGGCCAAGGGTATTATTTTACATTATAACTATGTTATAATGTGAAATAATACAGAACCGGTTACACATCCCGATGGTTGCATAGCAACCATGCGGGAACATCGCAAAGCATCCGCACTTGCTTGCGGATGCTGGCGATTTTCCCGCAGCCCCATTCATTTCTATGGGGCCTGCGTTCCGTTAAAAACGCAGAAGATAGAGCATGCTGCGATTTTCACGCATCGCAAAAGTGATGCGTGAAAATCAACTGTCATGTGCACAGCCCCATAGAAGTGAATGGGTCCGGATTCAGTGCGGGTGCAATGCGTCCTCCTCACGCATTGCACCCGAGCGGAAAACTCGCCCGTGTGAAAGGGGCCTAAGAGTGAGACAGAGAACACAAAGAGATGTGGCTGAAGCATCTGTGTTCTATTTCACCTCATTGCTGGGTCTAGTAAGTTATATATCTCACCTTAGTGCATAATTCACAGCTACACTGCTCAGTACTGATGTATAATGTCCTCTATGCTGCTGCTTCTGAGTGTGCTTCAGAGAGAGATAGGATAGCATGATCTCCTCCTGTCTGGGTGCTGTCTATGGGAGACATCATAGCAGCTAGTCTGTGCTCACTCTGGAGCTGAATACAAGTCATGTAATGGTAAGCAGCAGAGCTAACCTTCATGCACACATATATGATAGCTTATTCTGAAAATTCATATTTAGGCAAGCTAGCATTACAGTTAGTTCAGCATTACTGTCATCAAAATCAATTGCCTATATAGTAAAAGGACATGCCCAAGACCAAGAGAACCTTTTTTTCCCTCTTCTCTGGCTAATAGATGAGGTCTTAAATGGAATACCTTTTTAGCCAAACATAGGAATGGAGGCAAAAAAAGGAGACATTTAGACTGATATGTCGATCTGAACAATAAATCAGATTCTATAATTGTGCATATTGTCTATTAATTTTTGTAATAACAGTTTATATCTGTGATCTCTTTTATTTACCAGGGCTTGGAGGAACGAAATATATATCTTTTGAGGAACGTCAATGGCACAGTGATTGCTTTAACTGTAAGAAGTGTGCAATTTCTTTGGTGGGTCGTGGCTTTCTTACAGAAAGAGATGACATCTTGTGTCCTGAATGTGGAAAGGATATATAAAAAAAAAATGTGGAAATGATAAAGAAAAAGCATAAAACTAATAAATCAACAATAAGGGCTCATGCACACGAACGTATTTTCTTTCCGTGTCAGTTCCATTTTTTTTTGCGGACCGTATGTGGAACCATTCATTTCAATGGGTCCGCAAAAAAAATGGAAGGTACTACGTGTGCATTCAGTTTCCATATGTCCGTATTTCCGTTCTGCAAAAAAATAGAACATGTCCTATTATTGTCCACATTACGGACAAGGATAGGACTGTTCTATTAGGGGCCAGCTGTTCCATTTTGCAAAATACGGAATGCACACGGACGTAATCCGTATTTTTTGCGGATCTGTTTTATATAAAATATATACGGTCGTGTGCATGAGCCCTAACATATACAATATGTCTCAACAAATATGTGCAAATTGATTGCCGTTCTCTATTAAGCAAAAATACGCCGGAAATCATGCGGACAATGAAAAACAAATGTCCATTTTTTTTTAAACGGTCGACTGAATGTACCCTTACAGCTTTCAGGGGATGACATTTGGGGCTTTGGAACCAATTACTAGTTTTCCATAGATTTATGGACTCAAGTTACAATGCTTTCAACTTGCAACGGTTGCTCCGGAACCAAGTAAAACTGTAACTTGAAGAACCACTGTATTCAGTGATAGTTTTTGAAACTTGTTTTTCTTGTGGCACCAGGTTTCTACTGTAACAATTACAATGGGTCTGACATTGTACCATGACAAAACAACTGCAACCGGAACATTGCTGGAATGACAATGACATAAATTATTACAAAAAAAAGTAATTCCACTTAGAGGGATTTTCCAAAATGTGCCTTCTCCCAGGGGTTCTGGTATTTTTGACAGCAAGAGCATTGCAGTCTGCAACAATTGTCTAAAATCTAAAATATTAAACCTTCAACAGAAACCTGGAAAACCACACTTTCGGTCAATGGGGTCTATTACTATTCATTTGCATCAGTTTCAAAACAAATCTACCAGAGCTATCATGGCTCAGTTATAAATGGAAGCAATAGTGCTAATGTGAACAGAGGCCTACACACAACAGCTCTTGATTTTATTTTTTTTTACTTTGGCCAGTACAGCAGATAAATCTAATCTTGTTCTTTGGAAGATCTAATAAAACTTTGATCTCTTAAAGGTTTTTTCAGATCTTTAAAATGTGCAAATTAATAAAATGCAGTAGGGTTAGTAATTTACTGATATACAGCCAGTAGCTTAGATGGTTCTGTAATCCAGCCTCGCCTGTTGTGACATGACCATGCTACTGGTGTTTATCTCATGTTTGTGTGACATCCCTTTTATCTCCCCCTCCCTGAAGTACTGGGTGTGACACATCTCATACTTCTTCTTTCCCTTTTATCTCCATTTTCCCCTAAACTGTCCCCTCCCTGTTTCTTGAGGGATGTGTTTCACCCCGATGGTGTATGTGACCAAGTCAGGCCCACCATGGTAGCCAAAAAAGAGGTGCGTGCAGGCAGCTGTAGATAGAGGAAATGCTTATGAGAGGAATCATGGGAACTGTTGTCATTTATATTGGTAATCCCATCCCCACAAACCCTTGTTCTGAAAACTATAGTACACAGAGATGGAAAAGATATAAAAATAATGACTTCTGAGCCACGCTGGCATCACTCGTTGAACAGTCAGACTCATATACTATAGGTCATTGTCTATATTTCTATAAGCTTGGCAAACCCTTTAAGTTCCTATCACACAGTGTGCTTTTATCAGATATTTGGAGCATGTAATTTGAATCATAGCAAGTTTTAGGTTGTTTCCCCACTCAATAAAATACTAAAAATATAATAAAAATAAAGTCTGTCTGTGTAGGTTTTAGATGTGCCACTGCCAAAAGGTTTTTGATATGAAAATATCTGGAGTCCATATGTGAATGAGGTTTATAGGGGTTTTCCAAATAGAATAATCCCTATCCATATACTTTGTTAGGGCATTTGGACATCACATGGGTGGGTCCATTGATCCAGACTGGCCCACCAGAGCCGAGAGCTACTGCAAAGAGCTTATCTAGCTCTGGAGGACTTTCAATCGAACGGGTGCAATTTAATACCGCAGCAGATGCAAGATAAATGTGTGATCACAGCGGACGACCAAGCAGTTTAAACTGCCAGACCCTTGGCACATACTTTATCACCAGAGTGTCCTTGTTTAGAGATGGGGTTGTCCAGATCGTACAAACACTTTAAGGATGTTGGTGAATAAAAACAACCTTAAAGGAATCCATCACCATGGCTTGTAGGGCTAGCTGAGTCGAACGTAATGTGATCTTTCACTAAGCAATCCGTTACTTCATTAATCCATTTATATGCAAATGAATAGTTAAGTGCACCAAGCGCGGGCCCAGGCCACTCTGTGCACCCATGCCCCTCCTGGTTCCTCTGCCAGTCCCCCCTCTCCTTTTTTAGTGACATGGAAAACTTAGAGGGAATATTCTAAAGAAATTAATGTAATGCTAATGTTCTACATAAGGTAAAATTCCTCTACCAGAAAAAATACTTTTATCTAGTGAAATAGATACAAAAAAGTTATATATTATAGTAGAAGCAGTAAAAGATTTTATATAGACATATTTTACATAGAAGTTATTAGAATGATATAGAACAGTGCTGCATTTCACAATAAAGATGTTTTGTTGCATGTTTCAATAGATGCGTAAATTGCAACAATGAAAAAACAACACAATGTCAGTATTATACAGTATCTGTTGATATTAAATTGCACTATATTAAACATTTCTGTAAAAAATAAAATAAAAACATTCATAAAAGAAAATTGTTGTATGGTTATTTTGTAAGCCTAGAGCAAGGCCTCTGGAGCATGACATAGGGCTTCATGGAACACCATAGAGAAAATCTCTACATCATGCACCTCCTGATCCCTGCCTTCCAGATCCATCAGCAGTTGCGGGTAAATTAAAAATCAAGTCAGATCAATACAGTGGTTTAAAGCGCACACATACACACTGTTAGAAAACACTGCAATGTACAAATAACGAAATTGATAACGAAACATGAGTGCGTGTGGCATGGGCAGCTTGCATGTCTGGAAAGGCACCATCAATGCAGAAAAATATATTCCGGTTCTAGAACAACATATGCTCCCATCCAGACGTCATCTCTTTCAGGGAAGACCCTGCATTTTTCAACAAGATAATGCCAGACCACATTCTGCATCAATCACAACATCATGGCTGCGTAGGAGAAGGATCCGGGTACTGAAATGGCCAGTCTGCAGTCCAGATCTTTCACCTATAGAGAACATTTGGCGCATCATAAAGAGGAAGGTGCAACAAAGAAGGCCCAAGACGATTGAACAGTTAGAGGCCTCTATTAGACAAGAATGGGAGAGCATTCCTATTTCTAAACTTGAGAAACTGGTCTCCTCGGTCCCCAGACGTCTGTTGAGTGTTGTAAGAAGAAGGGGAGATGCCACACAGTGGTGAAAATGGCCTTGTCCCAACTTTTTTGGGATTTGTTGACACCATGAAATTCTGAATCAACATATTTTCCCCTTAAAATTGTACATTTTCTCAGTTTAAACTTTTGTTCCGTGATTTATGTTCTATTCTGAATAAAATATTAGAAGTTGGCACCTCCACATCATTGCATTTAGTTTTTATTCACGATTTGTATAGTGTCCCAACTTTTGGGGAATCCGGTTTGTAATTAAAAATGCATTATAGCTACTAAAATAAAATCTATCTGTATAGCGCCACCTGCTGTTTGCTCTTTTTCTAATTATTCTGTCCTGCTAATTGAGATGGATGCACATGCTCAGTTCCATCCTTCAACTGCCATCAACTGCAGCAAAAAGGACAAACTCCTTGGAAACAGGGGCGGACTGGGAATTCACAGTGGCCCTTGAAAAAAATACTAAAAGTGGCCCAGTTTTGTAGTTGAGTCCAAATTAATGGAAGACAGAGCCAGCAATACCATTTTGTGGCACATTATACCACCCCAAGAGAGAGAAATACCACAGTTCATCACAAAATACTGCCAGCAGCAAAAAATACATCCCCAAAAACTTCCACTGGCTGGTCGTGAGGAGGGCCCAGGTGGCCCCCTGGGCATCGGCCCACCGGGAAATTTTCCTGTAAGGTCTATGGCCAATCAACCCCTGAATGGAAATATGGAAATAGTGGGGCTCTGATCGGTTACCATGGCAGTGTCAAGGATGGAGGACAGTTAGCAGGAACTGATAAATAACGACAGACTGGCTTGATCCCAAACTAAGGAAAACATAGGAGGGCCCTATAAATCCCTAAAAACTCTCCCAAACTACTGTGCACATGTACAAGTCCCGGTGGTAGACAAATACATGCCCTCGTACCTATAACTGAGTGACACCTGAATTCCCTATAGTAGTGAGGGGAACGACCACCGGCTCCCTGCACTGAATACAGAGGGAGTCAGGGTCACCTAGAATCAAGCTAGCAAACAAAACACAAAGTAAACGGAATGCACTTATCTTAGAGCAAAACAACTGCAGCCTCTAGCAGCACACACTTCATCCAGGAAGTAATATAAACCACAAGGAGGAGCAGTAAGGGAAAGAATATAAAGCAAACCAATTAATCAAAGATAAGAGGCAGCTGAGGGAGAGAAAGGAACTGAGCAAAGTAAAACCAAAACAAAGAACGTCATACAAAAGACAGGGAGGAACCTCTGACCGACCGTCTCCCAGAAGCAGCGGTGACAGGCAGCCAGGATGCTACTGAAGCCTTGGCTGCCATGGTAAGCTCCGTGCTGCTGTGTGCACAAAGCACAGGGCAGCAGGGACAGTGCAAGAGCCTATTCACTCTAATAAATCTCTATTAGGGCTCATGCACACGACTGTATGTATTTTGGGGTCTGCAAAAAAGGATCCGCAAAAAATATGGATGACATCCGTGTGAACTCCGTAGTTTGCGGAATGGAAAAGCTGGCCCTTCATAGAACAGTACTATCCTTGTCCGTAATGTTGTATTTTTTTGCGGAACGGACATATGGAAACGGAATGCACACGGAGTAACTTCCATTGAAGTGAGTGGTTCCGCATATGGTCCGCAAAAAAAACGGAACGGACACGGAAAGAAGATGCATTCATGTGCATGAGCCCTTAGGGTGAAAAGGACAGGGGATCTGCACCTGAAGGGGCTAATAGTAAATAAAAAGTTAAAAAAAGTTTAAAAAAAACAAAATAGTTTAAATTGCCCCCTTTCCCAATTTTACATATAAAATTTATAAACAATAAAAACATAAACATATTACATATCGCCACGTCCGAAAAAGTGTGAACTATTAAAATATTAAAAAATATTTCCTATGTGATGAACGCCTTAACAGAAAAAAAATCCAAACCGCATATTAGCCATTTTTAGTCACTTTGTCCCCTCAAAAAATAGGATAGGACTGTTCTATTATGGCCCGGACATTCCAGAAAATGCAGAATGCACCCGTTTTTTTTTTCCGCGTGGTATCGAATGGTATCGAGTATTGCAATACTTTTTTATGGTATCGAAGTCAAATCAAAATTTTGGCATTGTGACAACCCTAATGGTAAATATCCAATATGTAATAAATATACATTTTAATCGAAGGATCTGCAGATGCTGTTGGGCTATTCCATTAGTTACACTGTGTATATCTATGAGTTAATGAGATGATACCTTTCACTTACCGATCCTTTGCTTCATTCTGCAGAAAAAGTAATAAACTGCTCATCTGCATATGGATTACAAGTCATTTTTCTCCAGAATGAAGCAATGAATCACTGTTATTCTGCAAGTTGATCCAGAGCAAAGCAAAAAAAAACAAAAACTGTGAGGTAAAAGCTAATTTTCCTCACTTTAGGGGAAAAAAATTCCTTTCAACTCCAATCAGGCAATCAGAATAACTCCCTGGATCAACGACCCCTCTCTAGTAGCTATAACCTGTAATATTATTACACTCCAGAAATACATCCAGTCCCCTCTTGAATTCCTTTATTGTACTCACCATCTCCTCAGGCAGAGAGTTCCATAGTCTCACTGCTCTTACCGTAAAGAATCCTCTTCTATGTTTGTGTACAAACCTTCTTTCCTCCAGACGCAGAGGATGTCCCCTCGTCACAGTCCTGGGGATAAATAGATGATGGGACAGATCTCTGTACTGACCCCTGATATATTTATACATAGTTATTAGATCTCCCCTCAGTCGTCTTTTTTCTAAAGTGAATAACCCTTATTTTGATAATCTTTCTGGGTACTGTAGTCCACCCATTCCAGTTATTACTTTAGCTGCCCTCCTCTGAATCCTCTCCAGCTCTGCTATGTCTGCCTTGTTCACAGGAGCCCAGAACTGTACACAGTACTCCATGTGTGGTCTGACTATTGATTTGTAAAGTGGTAGGACTATGTTCTTATCACGGGGATATATGCCCCTTTTGATGCAACCCATTATCTTATTGGCCTTGGCAGCAGCTGCATGACACTGGTTTTTACAGCTTAGTTTGCTGTGCACTAAAGTTCCTAGGTCCTTTTCCATGTCAGTGTTACCGAGTGTTTTACCATTTGATATGTACGGGTGACTTGCATTATTACTTCCCATGTGCATAATCTTACATTTGTCAGTGTTAAACCCCATCTGCCACTTCTCTGCCCAAGCCTCCAATCTATCCAGATCCATCTGTAGCTTCTGTGTTAATTACTTTACACAGTTTAGTGTCATCTGCAAAAATTGATATTTTACTGTGCAAGATCAATAATAAATATATTGAAGAGAATAGAGCCCAATACTGACCCCTGTGGTACCCCACTAGTGACAGTGACACAATCTGAGCGTGTACAATCAATAACCACCCTCTGTTTTCTATCACTGAGCTAGTTACCCACATACAGACATTTTCCCCCAGTCCAAGCATTCTCATTTTATTTACTAACCTTTTATGTGGTACTGTCACGCTTCAGTGAGGGAGGGGAACACCACACTGAGTATAGTAGGGAAGGGGGGAACAGGGAATCAGGCCTGAGAACTAGGGAAGGAAAATGGACACCTCCTAGTGAAAACCCTAACCCAAATCCTGACTGACTACCAGTATGAACAGACCCCAAAGGTGGGCGAGTTCATATGGTGGAATACCTAGAGTCCTATCAAGCCCTATAGGACCCTGGTACTAATGGCAGGGACGAGACTACCTGTTCCTCCAAAAGGAAGAACGATCAGGAGTCTCCTTCAGGCCTAATACAAACAATAGGGAAATGCAACACACAGAACCCAAACAAAATACAAAAGGGAAAGGAAAGACTTACTTCAAAGGAGCAATGGAAGCACCAGGAACTCAGCCGAGATTCAACCACAATCTATCCAAAGGTCAAAACAGAAGCTATACACCGCACAGCATTGTGGGAGAAGCAACTATAAATAGAGAAGGTTTAATGACCCTAATAGCCACACCTTCTTTCCCTAGGTGTGGCAAGCACCAGAAACAACACAGACGTCATTTGATCCAAACAGAAAACATGGCAGATCAAACCACGTGTTGCCAGTCTCACTGATGTCTTTCCAACTGTCGTGGAAACGTCCGTGACAGGTACAGTGTCAAATGCTTTGGAGAAGTCAAGATATACAACATCCATTAATTCGCCATGGTCAAGTCTAGAACTTACCTCCTCATAGAAACTGATTAAATTAGTTTGACTTGACCGATCCCTCATGAAGCCATGCTGATATGGCGTTATTTGCTTATTTTTATTGAGGTACTCCAAGATAGTGTCTCTTAGAACAGTTTACCCACAACAGATTGTACCGGCCTATAGTTTCCAGGCTCTGTTTTTCACCCCTTTTTTAAATATTATGTTAGGGCCGGCACCTTCAGATTTATACTTTTTACCATTTATATAATTGAAGAACATTTTAGGGTTAGTTTTACTCTCTTTGGCAATGAATCTCTTTGTCTCCAGTTTGGCTGCTTTTATTTGTCTTTTACATATTCTTTTTTTTCCTTATAGTTTTCCAATGCTTCCTACCTACAATGCTGTTTTTTTGTCATTTATTGCTTTCTTTACATTACTATTTATCCACATAGTTTTTTTCTTGTCCCTTAACCTTTTATTACCATAAGGTTAGTCCCTTTCACAATTAGATTTTAGAATGCCTTTAAAAATATCCCATTTTATAGATGTATTTTTATTTTTGAGGACATTGTCCCTGTTAGTAAGGCCAATGGCCTCTCTTAGTTGGCAAAATTTTTCTCTTTTGAAGTTTGGTATTTTTGTGCCTCCCCGAAGAAACACTCTTTTGAATGACAATTGGAAGGTTATTATTTCCCAGGTGTCCCCCAACCTGCACATCTGTTGTTCTGTCAGGTCTATTGGTTAATAATAATTCCAGTATGGCAGTCCCTCTAGTTGGGTCCTGAACCAGTTGGGAAAGGCAATTGTCTGGTAACCTGTTTCCTTACCCTAAGTTCACACCTGAGCGTTTTACAGCGCGTTCAAACACGCTGTAAAACGCTCAACACATGAAAACCAATGCTTTCCTATGGCCCTGGTTCTCACTTGAGCGTTTTAAAGCGTGTTTGAACGCGCTGTAAAACGCCCGACGCATAAACAAGTACTTGAGCTTTTTTTGGGGCGTTTGTCGCGCGTTTTGTGATTGACACCACAGTAGTTTCCTATTTGCAAAAACTCGCTGAAAAACGCGCGACAAAAATGCGCGTAAAATGCGCGTTTCAAGAACGCTCAGGTCTGAACCCAGGGTTAATGAGATCTATAGCTTTCAGTTTCCCAGTCCATATCTGGATAGTTGAGGTCCCACATAATAAAGACCTCATTATGATTTGCCGCCTTGTCCATCTCATTTAGTAGTAGATTTTCTATGGGCTCTGGTATATTAGGTGGCTTAGCTCCTAGGTGGGACAAACCCAGACACTCAGCATATACACAGATATAATAAATAAATGTATATCCAAAAATGTATCTTTATTGAAATTGATAAAAGAAATAAATAGATGCATAATTTGGCAAAGACAGGCACAACCACATGGGGAGTGCACACAATACGTCGGGACATCAAGTTATAGCATTGCAAGTAACGGAAAAGGTGGGATGGAAAAACAAGTATAAATAAATACAAAATCAAACCATGTGGCTCCCCCACCTAGATAAAAAAAAAACATGATTCACAACATATACACAACACAGACTTGGCTAGGGGCACCTCCTAGAGACCCCGACACGTGTTTCGCATCAGCTTTTGCCCAAATTCCCCCTGAGGAAAAAGATAAATTTTTGCATATACATTTTTGCATTATATCGGTGTACAGTATATGCTGAGTGTCTGGGTTTGTCCCATCTAGGAGCTATCCATTTTTGACACTTGCGTTCTATTTGTGTTGTATGTTGTGTTTTATTGCTTATTGGTATCCCATATTAGGTGGCTTATAACAAACTCCTATAAGTACTTATTATTGTTTTTGCCCACAGTGACTCCACATGTTTATTTCCATCACTTATATCTACCCAGAGTGTGGGCTTTAGACAGGACTTTACATAAAGGCAAAGCCCTCCCCAGGGGCGTTGCCAGGTCAAAATATTCGGGCTTGAGCCCCGGATGTTTTGTCCAGGGCCCCAAATGTTATGGCAGCTGCAGGCCCATATATGGCACAGTGTGATGCACTAATATTTTGCAGAGAGAAGGAGACAACCAATGCTCCTCCCTCTTTTCTACAATACCTGCGCTGATTCGTGGAGCAACAGTTAGCAGGCTTCTCCTCCTCCTCCTCCTGCATGCTGACAGAGAGCGCACGGGAAGCGCCGGTCGGCTCTGTCTCACTACAAGAAGCCACACAATGCAATAGCACTCTGCAAACCAAATAAAGTACAACAATGCCATAGTAATAGAAAATATTCTGCTGCTAATGCTACGCTTATTTTGTAGTTTTGAGATTCTTGGCAAATACATTTTGTTCAAAATTATTTGGTCTCGTCTGCCAAATGTCAACGCGATCTCTGTAAGACGGGAACCTAACACTAAATACTACCTGTTATGTGCCATACTGGCCACCATAAAATTCAGGTTCCACATGCATGCTGGGTCCACTCTGCCTTTTACCATTTTTAGTGCCATAATGGCCTCTAATAAATCCAGGGAATGCAGGTACCAACATGCATGCTGAGCCCACTCTATACCTCCCCTGGTGCCAGACGGCTTCCAATGAATGCAATGAGAACAGGCTACAGCTTTATACTTACACTTATTAAAATCAGCCTATGGGGCAGGCTGGTCAGGAGTCCAAGACTAACAGGAGTCAGCCACACCTCCAACTCAGTAGAACTGCAAAAAAAGAAGGGTCAGTCAGCACAATGCGCAGGTGTATGCCGCCATGGCTAGAAACATGGAAAAAACAAAACACAATGCAACAACAATTACTGAGCTGGAGGTGTGGCTGACTCCAGTTGGTCTTGCATCACTGACTAGCCTAGGCTGATTTTAATTAGTGTAAGGCCTATTGCACACGACCGTATGGTTTTGCGAAACGGATCCGGAAAAAAAACGGATGCATTTATTTTTTTGCGGAACGGAACATCTGGCCCCTAATAGAACAGTACTATCCTTGTCCGTGATGCGGACAATAATAGGACATGTTCTATCTTTGAACAGAAATACGGAAACGGAATGCATACGGAGTACCTCCCGTTTTCTTTTGTGGACCCATTAAAATAAATGGTTCCATATATGGACCGTATATGGAACGCAAAAAACAGCCCATAAACTCGCAAAAAAAACATTTGTGTGAAAGAGTGACCTCCTATTTTCTGCAAACTACAAGAAGCCAGACGCAGCCAGCCACAGTGTAAGTTCTACAGCATTGTACTGTGTTATTGGGAATGTGGTGGTTGGGATGTGGGGGGAGGGGGTGGGTCAGAACAGTGGCATCAAGACAGCTACTGCACATTCCAGGGAGAAGGTTGTGGACACGATGCAGGCTACACTCACTTTACTTTGGATAGTTGGGGAGAATAATCCCCACAGGCAAATGTCATTCGCTCCACCTTCCTTCCATAGTAGATTGGAATGATCTTGAAATTACAGTATCGGCCTTCCATTATCGCTTCTCGGCCTTTTGGCTAAGATCAAGTGTAGTCTGCTATTTCAGTCTGCCTTGCCTTGCCGGCCCAGGTCCTTGTGGGTACCCCCTGCACTCTGCCTTTGAGCATCGTTGATTAAATTCAGCTTCAGCTCACTGCTGCTATTGGGTGTAGGGCTTTTCCCCAGGGAACAAGAGTGCTCTGGTCTCCGACCTCCTCTTGGCCTGTGGCTTAATAGTCTTGGTGTACGACGTTTGGCAGTGCTTACTTGGATCTCGATAGCCCGAAGACGACAATTGGAAGATTTTCTCCGAAAGCGATCCAGGAGAAGACCTTCAAGAAGAAGATTCGATGGGGAACCCTGACGACGAGGACTGAAGACTCCGGCCTCGGGGAACCCGACGAGGAAAAGAAGCTCGGCAAAGCCCTTCCCCGGAAGAAGCTCCGCCCAGCAAAGAAGATCTGCATAGCCCCGCCCCCCGGAGGCTAAAGCGGACAACTCGAGAAGCCTCTTCAAGGGAAAAGGAAGGCAGAAAAGGAAGAAGCCATGGCCTCAACCTCCAAGCCGGCCAAGACCAAGAAGAAGGCTTCAGAGACCAGGAAGACCACGGAAGAGGCTCACCAGAACCCTTCACCCAGTACTTCCACGGCTACTGACCCGGAGACACCCACCACCGACCCGAAGCAACAGGAGGGCAGGAAGCCTGGCCTTGGCTCCCCTCCCCTGGAGCCATGGATGAGGCAGACAGTCGTCCTGAAGCTGAAGGAGATGGATGGGAAAACACTGGATATGAGTCAGGACGTATTCGGGAAGAAGATGGTCCTGGAACAGGGGTTCGGAAAACCGGAAGTGGTGAGCATCCACTCATTCTTCACGGGAATATTCTGGATCACCTTCGCCTCCGTGGAAATATGCAAACGATACTGGGAGATGGTGAAAACGGCGAGCCCGGACTCTCCTTTCCGACGCTCGTGGGCAGCAGCCCGGTGAGGAAGGAAGAGAGAAGAGTTACGGTCTCAATGCGGAACCCACACATCCCAGGAAAGGACATTGTCACCCTCCTGAACCGATTCTGCACCGTGGTGAGGGACCCCACCCACATCCTGGATGGAAACGGATTCTGGACCGGCAAGTGGTCAGTGATCGTCCGCCTGAACAGGGACTCCACAGACCCGGATGGAGTGCAACACCTGCCTCAGACCTTTTCTTTGGGCAACTCCTCGGCCCTCGTCTACTACCCGGATATGCCGCAGAATTGCAGGAGATGCGGCAAGAAGGGTCATGGGATAAGGGACTGCAAGGAGGTCGCCTGCTGGATCTGTCGAGTGGCAGGGCACGACACGAAGGAATGCCCCAGGAGGACGGCATGCAACCTGTGCGGGTCGTCCGACCACATCTACAAGGACTGCCCGAAGAGAGAACGCACCTGGGCAGCCATCGCAGCTGGGGCCCCGGCCAGGAAGAACCCCACCTCGGCCCAGGCTCCGGCAGTGACAAAGCCCAAGGAGAAGAAACCGTCCAAGAAACAGGAGGGTAAGCTGGCATCTGCCCCTGCCCACACTCCCGTGGCCTCTCTCTCCCGCCCCACCTCCCGCCCCGTCATCACCACCACTGAGGAGATCCAAATCCACCTGCCCATTACCACAGTGGCCCCTCCACCGCCCCCTGCCCAACCCTCCTAACTGTCACCACTGCAGCAGCAACAACCGCTCCTCCAGCTGCTGTAGCCCTCTCCATGGAGGAATTTCCCTCTTGCCTCCCCAGATGTCAGCCAAAGGAAAGGAAAGAGGAAGGGAGGGACAGCCCAGTCGCTGACCACTCCAAGAAGAAGATGGTCGAGGTAGCGGAGCAGTCACTACCTGACAAGAATGAGGAAGAAATGGAGCAGCAGGTGGAAGACCCGGTGGCCACAAACGAGGCACCCGACCAACAAAACCTCCACACCACTGAAAGCCTCGACAATACAGGCGCGGAGGAACCAGTGGCCAGCGAGTCGACCACCGACCCGACCAACTCCGGAGGGTCATAGCAGAAATAGAAGCCGACATCCAGCTGTTGCAGAGGCCACTCGTAGACAGCGGGCAAGAGGAGGAGAAACCGCCGGACGTCCGGAGTGGTAACTAGGCTGTATCGCTTCCGTTAACCCTTTTCTTTTCTCTTACATGATGGCAAACTTTAACCTTTTTTCCATCAATGTCAGGAGCATCAGGGACAGGTTCAGACGTCAGACGGTACTAACCTTTCTTGCCTCACAGGTCGCCGACGTGTTCATGTTACAGGAATGTGCTTTGCCCCCTCTAGGTCCTACAACCATCTGGCTAGGAGTGGTCCCATGGTCCCTCCTACTGGTCGGGTGGTGGCGACTGTAAGTCGGCCGGGGTTGCCGTCCTCCTCAGGGGAAACGCTGCTCACACTTGACTCCGTCCAGGAGCTCGTCTGCGGCAGACTTCTTGTCGTAGACGGCTCCTGGGCGGGAGAGCCGGTTAGGCTCATCAACGTGTACGCCTCCCTGACAAGGGCGAGCGACTGGAGCTCTTCCAGGCCCTCCGACTGCAACTCGCTACCACCAGGACAGTGGTGATGGCCGGGGATTTCAACTGCCCAATCGAGGAGGACGGGCGCAGCTCCGGGACTTCAAGCAAGCTTGACGTCACTTCCAAACTGCTTATTGAGATGGTGACCGAAGCATCCTTGCAGGACGCTGTGGGTTCCATGGGGAAAGGCTCCATTAATTATACGTGGTGCCGACTCCAATGGCTCACTCCGTTCTCGGATCGACTTTGTGTTTACCTCTCGGGCAGTCAGGCGGTGCGGGCACTCTATGGTCCCTTGCTTCTTCTCCGATCACAGGGCCATTCAGGTCCAGTGCACCCTAGGCACCGGGTTCCCCCGGCCGCGGGTCCTGGAAGCTGAACTGCGCCCTGCTGAATCGCGAGGACGTGCTTGAGGAACTTAGAGAGGTCTACATCGCCTGGCGGAACGACAAATGCTTGTTTAAACGGACTAGTGACTGGTGGGAGTATGTTAAAGTCCAGTTTCGTTGTTTCTTTCAGGCCAAGCAACAACATCAGGCGTGTGAGAGGAAGAGGGCCTTCAGAGCACTGCAGCGTGAGTTGCGGTCCCTGCAAGACCTTCACCGGTGCGGCTGGGACGTGAGGAAGGACCTGGAGGAGACCAAAAAGAGCCTGAAAAGGCACTTTGAGGAGGAATCCAGGAGAATCGTCTTCCGTTCCAAGGTGGAGAACCTGGAAAAGGGTGAGAAGTGTAACTCGTTCTTTTTCAGGAAACTCTAAGCCGGCCACACGCCCCTGAATGAACTTCGAGACAGGGACGGCAACATGCGTTCGGGAAGGAGGAAGTAATGGGAGTTGTCACAGACTTCTACAGCGACCTCTACTCCCGGAAAAACACCGACCAGACGGCCGCCGATAAATTCCTGTCAGGTATCACTAACCACCTTGACCCGGCAGGTGCGGAGGCCATGGATGACCCTCTGACGGTGGGGGAGATCCTCCCTGCCGCTAAATCCTTTAGACCCGGCAGGACCCCGGGCAGTGACGGTCTTCCAGCGGAGCTATACGCAGCGCTGGGGGATCTGATCTGTCCGGACCTGCTGGAACTCTATGAGGAGATGGTGGTGGAGGGTAGAATGCCCCCATCGTTGAGGGAAGGAATGATTACGATCCTGTATAAGCGGAAGGGAGAGAGATGTGACCTTAAAAACTGGCGTCCCATCTCTCTCCTGAACGTGGACTACAAGATCCTCGCCAAGGTACTGGCCAACCGGCTGAAGGTCGTCATCGGCAGGATCGTCCACCCGGACCAGACCTGCGGCATTCCTGGCCGCAGGATCGCAGACAGCCTCGCTCTTGTGAGAGACACGGTGCACTACATCCAGGACCGCCGTGTCCACGCCGCCCTGGTCAGCCTGGACCAGGAGAAGGCGTTCGATCGCGTCTCTCACGAGTTTATGGGCAGGGCACTGCGCAGGCTAGGTCTAGGCAGGAGGTTCTGTTCTTTTGTTGACCTAATGTACCTTGACATTTGCAGCACGGTGCTGGTGAACGGCTGGAAGACTGACCCCTTCGCGGTTCGCTCCGGGGTCAGACAAGGCTGCCCTCTTTCACCTCTCCTTTTTGTTTGTGTTATAGAATCCTTCGCGGAGGCTATCCGGCAGAACGGAGAGATCAGAGGGATCACCGCACCAGGACCTGGACACTACGAGGTCAAGTGCTCGCTGTACATGGACGACGTGACCGTCTTCTGCGCTGACCGGCGTTCGGTGACTTCACTCGTCCAGACCTGCGAGGAGTTCGGACAAGCTTCAGGGGCCAAAGTCAACTGCGGCAAGTCAGAAGCCATGCTCTTCGGGGATTGGCAGCTGGCTTTCTCTGCCCCCTTCCCATTCAACATCAAGCCAGACTTCATCCAAATCCTCGGAGTCTGGTTCGGGAAGGAAGGCGCAGCCCTCAAGTCTTGGCAGGAACGCTTGACCAAGATAAACCAACGGATTGGACTATGGAGCCTCAGACAGCTCTCTATCGAGGGCAAAGCACTCGTCCTGCGGAATGAAGTTTTGCCTGTGCTCCAGTACACCGCACAGGCATGGCCCCTCTTGCCACCGTTTCCAGGGCCATCACCAGGACAGTGTTTCGTTTCGTCTGGGGATCCAAGATGGACAGAGTGAAGCGAGCCATCATGTACAAAGAGCCCCGCAAGGGCGGAAAGGGCATTCGGACCTGCCCACTTTACTGCGGACCGCCTTTGTTTGTGACAGCGTTCGTCGGACTCTCAGAACAGCCAACGGCTCTGCGGGCAAGGCTATGTCTCGCTTCTTCCTCCTGCCCCTCTGGAGGGGTCTGGGTTGGGACAAGTGGGACAGCTCCATCCCTTACAACTGGCACGCTCCTTGGTTCTACGGAGATGTCGTCAGGTTTGTGAAGGAACACCAACTGGAGGGCCTCAAGCCCGACTTGTGGAAACCAAAGACTATCCACAAGCTCATCAGAGCAAAGGATGCGGTGGAGTCAATTCCAGGGGTCCATGACGACACCGTAGAGACAGTTTGGACTAATGTGTCGTCAGACAGGTTAACCAACGGGCACAAGGACTTGTCATGGATGGCCATGCACGCCATGCACGCCCGCAACCTGTGCAAAACGCGGTACTGCCCCAGGTGCCCCTTTATGGAGGGGACATCTTACCACCTGTTTTGGGAGTGCCGCTTTGCGCAGGGCCTGTTGGATGCCCTGGAACATGAACTCGAAGACTCTGTGCCCAGGAACAGCCTGCAACACACTTCGGTGCTGTACGGACTATTTCCCGGGATTCATACTGTTGAGGCCATCCAGGAGGCCTGGCGCCTTATGAACTGTTTTAAGGACGCTATATGGGTCGCCAGGAACCGGCTTATTCTCAGGAGGGAGACCATGTCCGTCCTGGACTGCCGCAGGCTTATCCATAGTCTGCTGCGGGACTACAACATCTTGGAGGACGTCGACAACGAAGAAGAGGACTAAACCCCTCTCCTTCCCCCTCTCCCCCCGTTTGTTTCTGTCTTGTCAATAAAGCTTCGGGCATGTGATTTCCCCACCTACCCCCTCCTTCCCACACCCCACCCCACATCACTGTCTGTATGCTTTGTTGAAAGGGTTATTGTGATTGAATAGGTATGCAAGTGTAGCATGTATTGTGATGTATAGCGTAGGTTAGCCTGTGATTTACATAACAATGCCATGCTCACAAAGACGATTGAATGTAATTTATTGAGTGCTAACTAGCACCAAAAGTATGTATGTATATTGATTGACTGAAATAAAGTTGTCTTCAATCAAAAATCGGCCTTCCATTATAATTCTATGAGATCTAATAAATATATACAGTAATTTAAAGCTGCTTTGTGGTCCTTGATAATTCCAAGATCACTCCAATAAATTAAGGAGGGTGCCTGAAGTAAATGACTTTACCCTTTATCTACAGGCATACCCCCAAATAAAGATCCACCAGAAAGACCCTACATGAAATATCTCATCTAAGACCCCAAATGATATCAACAGATCCTAGCCATTAACTCCTTAAAAGCTATATGACGGAACCGTACATCATAAGCGTTAAGGGGTTGTATGCAAATGCATTTGAAGGGCTAAACAGATAGAGGGGGGCTCCCTCTGTTACCCCATCGGTGCCCTGTGATGTGACTTTGGGCACATATCACTGCAGCCTTAATTAGCCATTTCATAAAACAAATGCATTATTTATAATGCACGGTGAATGCCAGAAAGGGTCATATCCCATCTGTTCCCCTCAAAAAACTGACCCCAGTATGAAAACAGCAGTTCATAACACAAAAAAAAATAAACCTCATACAGCCCCATCAACAAAAAAAATAAAAACATTTTGAATCTCAGAATAGAACACAAAAACAGATTAAAAATAAAATAAAGAAGCATATACATAGGTTGGAAGTGTGGTATTGTCGTAGATTTATTTTATTGTTATCCACCAAAAAAACATGTACTCTGGGCTAATGTGTAGTGTATGGGGTAGCTGAAGGAGACAGCTATCTGTTATGAATATTTTGCATCCATTTTAGCCATTTCCATCAGAGTTCAGTTTTTTTTAGATGGGAATAAAAAGTCCTGCATGCAGGACTTTTTTTTCCCTGTATAAACAAACATCTCAGACGGAAATGGCTAAAATTGAAAGATGGTACATGTACCTCCTAGGCAAGTTTTTGGCTTCGAACTGCTGTCCAGCAAATTGCAGCACTGCTTCCCATTAAATACAAAAGGAGACAGACACCACGCAGCTACCACCATGGGAAACGAGCCTTAGGCGGCTGGCTATACAACTGCATTGCCGTTCTTAGGACAATGATACAGTTGAATTACTATTGCTGCTCACTCACAGAACATCGCAGGCAGTCGCCAAGTAACTACCTGCAGTGGTTCTCAGGTGGCATGATGAGGTCATCGTGCACTACTGCACCTAAACTCAGGCGGCGTGATGACTTCAACATGGCCGCCTGAATCCAGAAGCTGGCAACCTGGGCCTCAGACAGTGGGGACTCATGTGAGTATTCATGTGAGTACTGATGGAACTACAGGGGGCATTATACCTATAGGGGACACCACAGAAGAGTATTAAACTACTGGTCCACTACAGGGGAGCATTATGACTATTGGGGGCATTATAATTATAACTACTGGGGCACTATGGGAGGACATTTTAATTACTGGGACACTATAGTGGGGCATTAAAACTAATGGGGCCACTATAAGGCGACATTTTAACTACTAGGACCCTGTAGGAGGTACTACAGAGGGCATTTTAACTAGTGATGAGCGGCAGGGGCAATATTCGAATTCGCGATATTTGGTAGAATATTTGGCATATATTCGCAAATTCTCGACCTGCTAAAATGTGAAGTTGCACGTATTGCGCCAAAATATTCACATCATTAGTGCCGATTTGCGCAATCGCGAATATATTGGAGCACTCTATCTGAATATAAAGCTATTGTAATGTTCTGCCGTGCCAACCATTTTCTCCAGTCTCAGGAAACTTCTAGCATCTTGAAAAAAGTAGCAAAAGTGACCCTCGCCTGTCTTGCGCGCGCAATACACTCATATTACATTGCCGATTTTCGCAATCAAGAAAATATTCGCGAATTCTTGAATATTAGACGAATATTCTACCAAATATTCGCAAAATATCGCAAATTTGAATATTGCCTCTGCCGCTCATCACTAAATGTAATGTCCATTCAGCAAGTAAAATCTGTTTCTAGTGCTAAGGCATGTGTGTGTGGGAGGAGGCAGGGCAGATATTTCAAGAATATGGCACATATGCATTAGGGCTTGAGCCCCAGATCTTTTGAGACCCTAGCAGCTCCTTTGCCCCTCCCCCTCTCCGGTTTTGACGATCCTTTCTAAACAGACTTTAATCCTATACATTTACCGCCCAGTCTTAGCTATCATCCAGCCATGTCTCAGTTATTCCCACTATGTCATAGTCCTCCTCACACATCACTAATTCCAGTTCACTAGTTTTATTAGTCAGGCTTCTGGCAGTGAATTTCCTAGTGACAGGTTCCTTTTAAAGGGGCAACATCATCAGAGTATGTTTTCTCGTGTAGTAACAATCTATACGTCAATCTTCTAGGTAACGAGTAGATGGTTTCTGGATATACACTCATGGACAAAGAAAATCATAATGTAATGATGATATGTGATTACAATATTGGAGCAAAATAAGTTTATTGGAAAAAATTGTACAACTGAAAGGAGGCTCTAGAACTCTGTTGGGTCGCCTCTAGCCTGGATACCATATGAGATACAGTTGGGCAGGGACGACCCAGGTTCATTATGGTGTCCTGTGGCACATTTTCCCCCAGATGTTGCAACTGGGTCTGTAGATCCTGCACACTTGTAAGTTGCTGAAGCTGGCATCTCGGCTGGTCCTATAAATGCTCAATTGGCAACAAATCTGCCTACCAGGCAGGCAAAGGAAGTGTTGCAATCTGGCAGAGATATTTCTGAAAAAATTCCTGCTGAAAAATGCCAGTTGGAAGCCTGGCCATGAGACGCAACACATGTGGCCGCAGGCTGTCCTGCACATATCGCTAAGTTGTTAGTGTCTCTCATTTCAATACAAGTGGTGACTGACGGTCATATGCAATGCCTCTCTAGATCATCGCACCAGCAGTTGGGGCAGTGTGTTTCTCCACAGCAAAGGCAGAATTGAAGTTCTCACCACCAGGCCTCCATTCTTGAAACGGACCATCACTGGATCCCAAACACAACCTGGATTTGTTGCTAAAGATGATATGGTTCCAGTTTGTAGCAGTCCAAGTTTCTCGTTCACAACACCACTAAATGAAGGCAATGGTAGCTGTCTGTCTGTCTGTGGCAGGACACGTAATGGGTGCTATGACACCAAATTTCCTTCTGCTAAGTGCCTGGAAATCGTTCGGGCAGAGACATAGTTGTGTAATGGAGGTGCCACCTGTGTCTGGATGGTGGACAAAAAAAAAAAAACTGTGGGAGCTACTCATACTTGTTGATGGATCAAACAATCCTCTCTGCTGCTGGTCAATCTAGGTTGTCCAGAGCTTGATTGCCATTTGTGCATGCGCTCATGCGGCCACTTCACCCAACAACTCCTAACAGGTCAGAACAGCCTAGATGGTGGGCAATTCATTGAAATGACCATCTTGCTTCTTTCGGTCCAATGATGCACTGTCATAGATAGTGGGGAAGGGGAAAACACCAGATACACACAAAAAGGAACAGACAACAGTCTAGACCTCAAAAGCAAAGGAAGAGGGATGGTGACCTCCTAGTAATCCCTAGGCCTTTCCCTAACTCCTGCCAGTATAAGCAGACCCTGATGGTGGAAATGCTCATACGCCGGATACCTAGGCCCTGCTGAAACGGACAATCCCTAGGATAGGTAGCAGGAGTCGAGACAGCTGGTTCCTTCCCAGATGAAGGAACCTGCGTTTCCCTGAGGCCTAGAAACAAAACACATCAGAGAACCAAAAACAGAAAAGGCAACTAGTACTCAGCTTTGAGAAGTATAAAGAAGCAGGAGATCCAAAACAAACAAGCTCTAGCAACTCCAACAGGAAATATCAACCGCATGGTCAGCAGTGTGAGGCGGACCTAAATAGAGCCTCATCACTGATAACGAGCAGAACCTGAGGAGAGGTGAGATCCTGCCAAAGAACAACATACTAATAGGAAAACAGAGAGACCTGTCAGATAGCCTCACGTTCAGCAAGTCTATCCGATCTTCTTACCTCTGTCACAGGAGGGACCGTGACATGCACCCTCTCTCAAAGTCTGCAACTGGGCAAAATGTCTGAGCATGTCACAGAGGCATGTCTAGCAGGCAACGATCTCTCACCAAGAGGTAAACTACCCAAATGTAGCCTTTCTGTAGGGCAGCAAGGTAATTACTTTTACACCCTCTTGTGGCAAGTCTGATCACACCACACCTCTAATCATTTACATATCTGCCTAAGACACAATGGCATGCCAAGTTTTGCAGCAATCTGATATTTCTATCCAGATGTGTTCATTTTTTTTTTGTCAATAAAAGGTAAATTTTTCACTTTATTCCATGTATTCTACATCTTTTTTCCTTTGTTTGAACTTTCTCAGTGAGACCATTCACAGCGACTAGAGAAGGAAGGGGAGAAGTGACTCAATTAGAACATCACATATTACACCGCTAAGTGCATTGCTCTCATGCTTTATATAGGCCAAAAAATATTGTGTATACTGCAGGGGTTGGAATTTAAATAAAAGAAGCCAATAAAAATCATCCATTTTTAAGGGTTGTTAAAAATGAATGCAAAACGGCCAGAAAATGAATGCAAAAATCGTAAAAAAATGGCCATGAATGTCGTGTGAATGTAGCCTAAATCTACTATTAGACTAGCAGTAAACTAAACCAAGGGTACCCATCTATATACGGTAGTTTTCTCTCTCCGAGCTACAGAAAGACAATGTTTTGTATTTAATTTTCAATTGCATTGTACAGCTACAATAAAAAAGAGAAGCAGGCAAAGAGATAAAAAAATGTCTTCTATGAATCGAGCTTAAAGGGGTATTCCCATCTCAGACAATGGGGGCATATCACTGGGATCCGCACCTACAACGTGAACTTAGCGGGGAGCGCTGTGGCTGGGGGACCCAGGATTTCCAGGGATCCATCCACCACCAAGCTCTGCTCCCATAGAAGTGAATGGGAGCGCACCACGCATGCGCGGCCCATGCGCTCATTCATTTCTATGGGGCAGACGGAAATAGACGAGTCAGCGCTCGGCTATTTTTGGCAGCCCCATAGAAATGAATGGAGGGCGGCTGCACATGCGCAGTGCGCCCTCCTTTCATTTCCCCGCTCCGTTCTTATTGTAGGTGTGGGTCCCAGCACCTATCAGACAATGGCGGCATATCCTAGCGATATGCCCCCATTGTCGGAGATGGGAAAAACCCCTTTAAGAGTACCTTGAGAATTCAAGTATAATTACTGTAGATGGCACATAGAATTTATTTTCGCAATACTCCCTCTAGTGGAATTATTGAGGAAGTGTGTGGGACACACTAAAAGCTAACCAAATGAAATGAATAACTATGCAGGACACAGGAATGTTTTTTTGGCAGATCCATATGGAAACAATAGCCACATCCTATTAAAGACCTGGAAAATGGATATGTTTGTTAGAAAAGGAAAGAAGGGGTTGAAAAAACAATACAAATAAACAAGCAGCGCTCACCTCCGCTGTTGCCATTCTGATGTTGAGAGGGATCAGGCGGTATAGACCTTCAGGAGACCTGGGTGGTGCCCGAACAGTGAGGTGAGCATTGCTTGTTTTTTAAGCCATCCCTTTGCTGAAAAAAAAATAATAATCTGCCAAAAAACTTCTTTAAATAAACTTTTAAAAACAGTAATTAACACAAGTACAAACTTAGGCCTTGCAGACGAGTGTCAGCGGATTAGGTCCGGATGCGTTCAGTGAAAACTGAGCGTTATCGCAAGCAAGTTCATTCAGTTTTGTTTGTGATCGTGTTCAGTTGTTCAGTTTTTATAGCGCGGGTGCAATGCGATTTACTGCGTTTTGCATGCACGTGATAAAAAAAACGAATGTTTACAAACAATATCTCTTAGCAACCATCTCTGAAAATCGCATCACATCCGCAGTTACTTGCGGATGCGATTTTCACGCAGCCCCATTCACTTCTATGAGGCTAGCATTGCATGAAAAATCGCAGAATACAGAACATGCTGCGATTTTCACGCAGTGCAAAAGTGATGCGTGAAAAGCACCGCTCATGTACACAGACCCATTGAATTGAATGGGTCCAGATTCCGTGCGGGTGCAATGCATTCGCATCACGCATTGCACCAGTGCGGAATACTCGCTCGTCTGCAAGGGGCCTTATATAAGGGGATACAGTGGTGAACATACCAGCTGCACCTAGACCTACAGGGTGTTTAAAGGTCGACTTATCAGATGATTGTCGGGAAGGAAGCCTTCCTCCTGGGCAATCGCCTGCTCGTCAGTGAAGGAGACCGCTGCATTTACATGGGGTGATCTCCTCCACAGTATAGGGAAAAGTGATCGCCATGCCATCGCTCATCCCCGTACAGAGTCATCAAACAATGATTTTGGGGACTGCACAATCATTTTACCTGATGAATAAGTGTTCCCTTGTTCATCGGGTAATCGGCAGCACCTTTACACCACCAGATTGGTAATGAGCATTCCTACAAACGCTTGTTAGCGAATATCTCGTCGATTCTCGACCAGTGTAAAGGGGCCTTAATGGTCATACATAAAGTCAACCCAGATTAAGCACAGATTGCATAATACAAATGATTCACACTAGCGTCCTTGTTTTTGTCTGTAACAGTCACGACAAAGATGGTGAGTCTCCAAAAGAGGCCAAACAATATCGAAAGCCCACTCAGATTTTTCGAGGTTCCAGGATTTTTGACATTGCTGTAGCCTAGTCTGTTCTTGCCATCAAAAATACCAGCATTCCTGACAGAATGGGAAAAACTTCAGTGTGAACAGAGCTTTACCTGTGTCTTTTCTAAAACCATACTATGTCGTTGTCTGATGTATAGACACTGCACAGCTCTACACGTTGGGTACCAAGCAGAAGGATTATTTAAACACTTTAGATCAGGGGTGCTCAACCTGCGGCCCTCCAGCTGTTGCAAAACTACAACTCCCAGCATGCCCTAATGGCTGTAAGCTATACATTCATGCTGGGAGTTGTGGTTTTGCAACATCTGGAGGGCCGCAGGCCTGCTTTAGATGGTGGCTGGTTGTATGTGTTCTCTCAGTGATATACTGCAAAATGAAATTGTGCTCTTCTTTATTAATACAGTAGTTGAAGATTTTTTCATTAGATTTCACAAGTACATGAACACATGAAGCTAGTTTTATTATCCATTGAATACAAATATTATTTTACTTCCTGTTTTCTTTTTTCTTTACCAGTAGAGTCAATAGTGCATTGAATCACCACAGACACCATCTGTGATATCCAATCTGCAATCCATTTCATGATCTGTTCTGCTGAATTCAATAATACTAGAAAAACACTGATTTTATGAACACTCTAAGTTGGAATCACACATGCAGTTTTTAGAGCAAACGCAACAGTAGACTAAAAAAAAGATAAAATACGAAGCACAGACTGATCCGTCTCCCCTCTTTTGTATGCTTTCCTGTATTTGGATACAGAATCACTGCATGTATAATTCCAGCCTTCTGATCTGAAATCTTAGTATTTCCATGACCCGTTTTCCAATCCATTTATCATTTACACAAGTTTCAGACATAACTTTTGATTATTGTGGCTCCCGGTGCCAAGACCCTCGCTGATCACTAAAAAGAGGAGCACTGCGCCCTTTATGCCTGCTCAGCTGTGCTCTCCAGTGTCCAGTATACGGACAGAAAGCTGAACAGAGATAAAGGGGCTCATAACTGAGGCTAATTTCACACTAGCGTTTTTTGCGGATCTGTCATGGATCTGCAAAAACGCTTCCGTTACAATAATACAATCGCATTAATCCGTCATGAACGGATCCGGTTATATTACGTCTTCTATAGCCATTACGGATCCGTCTTGAACACCATTGAAAGTCAATGGGGGACGGATCTGTTTTCTATTGTGCCAGATTCTGTCAGAGAAAACGGATCCGTCCCCATTGACTTACATTGTGCGCCAGGACGGATCCGTTTGGCTCCGCTTCTTAAGGCGGACAGCAATACGCTGCACAGTGTTTTGGTATCCGCCTCCAGAGCGGAATGGAGACTGATCGGAGGCAAACTGATGCATTCTGGGTGGATCCTTTTCCATTCAGAACGCATTAGGGCAAAACTGATCCGTTTTGGACCGCTGGTGAGAGCCCTGAACGGATCTAATAAACGGAAAGCCAGAACGCTAGTGTGAAAGTAGCCTTAGCTGACTGCTAAGTGATCCTAGAACCTCAACAATCAAAATTTATGACATTTCGAGAAGTTTGTTACAAAGATGGGTACCCTTTTAAAATGGACTGAAAAACTGCTTCCGGAATCCAGAGAGGTGTCCTCACAGAGGCATCACAAGGAATACAAATGCCATTGCAATCCAAACATTTTAATATTATAAAAATAATACAGTCGTGTCTAAGAACGCTACTATCACTGGTAGGACAGTGTTAGACTTCCTCTCCCCTTGAACCATCAGCATAACAGTCCTCAGCAATAAATTAGTATCTGACGTGACCTAGGTGACGGTGAGGCTTCTGTTCTTGTGGAAATGTCTTGGGTGATGAACACTAAACAGGGTCATGCACAATTAACACGTCCTTGACTGGTAGAAAAGTATTGGCAATGTCGTCAAACATATTTGCACCTAAATTCCCATATCAATTATTTAGGGTGAGATACCCCAAAGTCAGTCAGATATTCTTCTTCGTGTGAACTCATGGCCATGTAACGTGCTGGATCTTCTTCTTTGCTTCTGTAGGCTTCCCATCAGCCTGGAAGAGAGGAAGTGAAATCCTTATTGTGAATCACAGTCAATTATATGACCACACAATGTCAGACTTTACTGCACGGTACATTGCTGACTGACTATCACATCACGCTTGGTCTCCATCAGTAAAGAGAACTCAAAGTAATCTGTATGGTGCCTTTGCTGGCATGTATTCTGCATTTTTCACACAGCCCTGGCTCCATAGAAGTGAATGGGGACCCGGATGCAATGTGTTTTTTCACTGATGGTTCCTAGGAGATGTAGATTGTTATTCTTCAGGTTTTTATTTTCACGTGCATGAAAAACGCATCAACACTGACTGTATCCGCGCAGAAAAATACTGAAACTCTGAACGCAAACAAAACTGACGGAACTGGCATGCGATACCATTCGTTTTTCCCTAAACAGATCCTGACACAATCCGTATCGCTTGCGGGAAAGAGCCCCAACTCGTCTTTTAAAAAAACCTTTGCTATGTCATAGCACCACATCAATGGTTGTCAGTGAGGGTCTGAGTGCTGAGACCCCCCACTATGGGCTCATGCACACGACCGGTGTTCTGGTCCGCATCCGAGCCGCAGTTTTTGCGGCTCGGGTGCGGACCCATTGATTTCAATGGGGCCACATCTGTTGCCCCGCAAAAAAAAATACATGTCCTATTCTTGTCCGTTTTGCAGACAACAATAGGCATCTCTATAATGGGCCACCTGTGCACGGGCGGCTACCGTGTTTTGCCGATCCGCAATTTGCGGACCGCAAAAAACGGAACGGTCGTGTGCATGAGGCCTATCACTCAAGGAGGATGAAGAAAAACACACAGAATACGGTCTCTTCTTTATGCTAAAGATGAGCTCAATAGAAAATCTATGAACCCATCTTAAATCCGTCACCAGCAGCAGGGAGGCAGTACTCTATATATGCTTCTTTATGCTCGTTTTAGCGATTGGTGGGGGTCTCAGCACTTAGATCCCCACTGTTCAAAACTTTTCATATGTCATATCAAAAGTGGTTTTGAAAGTAGAGGTACACTTTAAAGGCCATCTGTCAGCAGATTTGTACCTATGACACTGGCTGACATGTTACATGTGCACTTGGCAGCTGAAGATATCTGTGTTGGTCCCATGGTCATATGTGCCCGCATTGCTGAGAATCAATGATGTTCTGATTGACAGGGCCAGAAGGCGAGATGACGTTTACCCTGCCTGGTCCTATCAATAAAAGTGCAGAGGGCGCAGCTGTTGCAGAGAGAAAAAAGCCTCTAGGAGTAACAACGCCCCCGTTGCTCCTAGAGACTCATATATATATATAACCTAATTTTTCTTATTAGTGAGGGCACATATGAACATGGGCACATGTAACAGGTCAGCCGGTTTCATAGGTACAAATCTGCTGACAGATGCCCTTTAACCGCCTAACGCAGGGCTGCATCCAGGCGGCGGCAGGCTTGTTCCTCTTTGATGCGGCGGAGCGTCATCTCGCGAGAGGCAAGATTTGCTGTGAACGCGCGCGCGCTCACAGCACATCGCGTCTCAGAAGTTATACTACAGCCTGCCAGCGATGATCAATCGCTGGCAGGCTGTAGATCTAAAATAAAAGGCAAACAGGTATATTAGACGCTGTTTTGTTAACAGCGTCTGATATACCTGCTACCTGGTCCTCTGGTGGTTCCATTTGCTGGGATCAACCACCAGAGGACCAGGCATCTATGTAAAGTAGCACCAAGCACCACACTACACCCCCCCTGTCACTTATTAACCCCTTGTTAACCCCTGATCACCCCATCTAGATTCCCTGATCACCCCCCTGTCATTGACCTGTCATTGATCACCCCCTGTAAGGCTCTATTCAGACGTCCATATGCGTTTTGCGGATCCGCAAAACACGGACACCGGCAATGTGCTTTCCGCATTTTGCAGATCCGCACATTGCCAGAACTATATAGAAAATGCTTTTTCTTGTCCGCAATTGCGGACAAGAATAGGACATATTCTATATTTTTGCGGAACGGAAGTGCAGACCTGGAAGTGCGGATCCGCAATTCCGGATCCGAGCGGGACAAAGTCTGTCCCCATAGAAATGAATGGGTCCGCAATTCCGTTCCGCAAACAGATTTGCGGACGTGTGAATGGGGCATAAGGGTCCCTTATCACCGCCAGTTAGTCAGCTACTTGTTAGGTAGTTAGCGCCCAGCCCACTGCACCGCAGTCACTGATTTTGGCAGAGATTTTTTCATCCACATTAATCGATGCGAATGAAAAAATCTGTGCCGTTCATTGTTTTTGTTTTTTTTTTCAGCCCAGAGGCTGAACGGAAAAAAAAAATCTCTTTACCCGTATGCTCAATATAAGGAGAATCGCAGAAACTCCTAATGCTGGCCATACGTGTAATGATTGCGGAGACCCTCAAATGCCAGGGCAGTACAAACGCCCCACATGTGACCCCATTTTAGAATGAAGACACCCCAAGGTATTCCGTGAGGGGTATGGCGAGTTCATGCAAAATTTTATTTTTTGTCACAAGTTAGTGGAATATGAGACTTTGCAAAAAAAAAAAAATATATATCAATTTCCGCTTGTGCCAAAAATTTTTTTTTCTGTGAACTAGTCATGCCCCTCACGGAATACCTTGGGGTGTCTTCTTTCGCAAATTGGGGTCACATGTGGGGTATTTATACTGCCCTGGCATTTTAGGGGTCCTAAAGCGTGAGAATCCAAATGCGTAAAAATGCCCTGTGAAATCCTAAAAGTACTCATTGGTTTTAGGGCCCCTTTGCGCAAAAAAGTGTCACATATGTGGTATCGCCGTACTCAGGAGAAGTAGGGCAATGTGTTTTGGGGTGTATTTTTATATATACCCATACTTTGTGTGAGAAATATCGCTGTAAACGACAACTTTTTAAATTTTTTTATACAACGTTGTCTATTTACAGAGATATTTCTCTCACCCAACATGGGTATATGTAAAAATACACCCCAAAACACATTGCCCTACTTCTCCTGAGTACGGCGATACCACACGAGTGACACTTTTTTTGCAGCCTGGGTGCGCAAAGGGGCCCAAATTCCAACGAGTACCTTTAGGATTTTACAGGGCTGCTCACAATTTAGCCCCACCCAAAATGCCAGAACAGTACAAACACCCCCCACAAATGACCCCACTTTGGAAAGAAGACACCCCAAGGTATTCACTGAGGGGCATAGTGAGTCCATTAAAAATTGAACTTTTTGTCACAAGTTAGCGGAAAAGGGAGACTTTGTGAGAAAAAACAATAAAAAATCAATTTACGTTAACTTCTGCCAAAAAAAAAAAATCCTTCTATGAACTCGCCATGCCCCTCACGGAATACCTTGGGGTGTCTTCTTTCCAAAATGGGGTCACATGTGGGGTATTTATACTGCCCTGGCATTTTAGGGGCCCTAAAGCGTGAGAAGAAAAATGCCCTCCTAAAAGGTACTTATTAGAATTTGGGCCCCTTTGCGCATCTTGGCTGCAACAAAGTGTCACACACATGGTATCGCCGTACTCAGGAGAAGTAGGGCAATGTGTTTTGGGGTGTATTTTTACATATACCCATGCTGGGTGAGAAAAATATCTCTGTAAATTGACTTTGTATAAAAAAAATTAAAAAGTTGTCGTTTACAGAGATATTTCTCACACCCAGCATGGGTATATGTAAAAATACACCCCAAAACACATTGCCCTACTTCTCCTGAGTACGGCGATACCACATGTGTGACACTTTTTTGCAGCCAAGATGCGCAAAGGGGCCCTAAATTCCAATGAGTACCTTTAGGATTTCACAGGGCATTTTTACGCATTTTTCTTCTCACGCTTTAGGGCCCCTAAAATGCCAGGGCAGTATAAATAACCCACAAGTGACCCCATTTTGGAAAGAAGACACCCCAAGGTATTCCATGAGGGGCATGGCGAGTTCACAGAATTTTTTTTTTTTTGGCACGAGTTAGCGGAAATTGATTTTTTTTTTGTTTTTCACAAAGTCTCATATTCCACTAACTTGTGACAAAAAATAAAACTTTACATGAACTCACCATACCCCTCACGGAATACCTTGGGGTGTCTTCTTTCTAAAATGGGGTCACATGTGGGGTATTTATTCTCCCCTGGCATTTTAGGGGCCCTAAAGCGTGAGAAGAAGTCTGGAATCTAAATCTAAAAATGCCCTGTGAAATCCTAAAGGTACTCATTGGAATTTGGGCCCCTTTGCGCATCTTGGCTGCAAAAAAGTGTCACACATATGGTATCGCCGTACTCAGGAGAAGTAGCGCAATGTGTTTTGGGGTGTATTTTTACATATACCCATACTGGGTGTGAGAAATATCTCAGTAAATGACAACTTTTAAATTTTTTTATACAAAGTTGTCAATTTACAGAGATATTTCTCTCACCCAACATGGGTATATGTAAAAATACACCCCAAAACACATTGCCCTACTTCTCCTGAGTACGGCGATACCACATGTGTGACACTTTTTTGCAGCCTGGGTGCGCAAAGGGGCCCAAATTCCAACGAGTACCTTTAGGTTTTACAGGGTTGCTCACAATTTAGCCCCGCCCAAAATGCCAGAACAGTAAACACCCCCCACAAATGACCCCATTTCGAAAGTTAACACCCCAAGGTATTCACTGAGGGGCATAGTGAGTCCGTCTGAGATTTTTTATTTTTTTTTGCCAGAAGTTAGCAGAAATGGAAACTTTATTTATTTTTTTCCTCAGAAAGTGTCATTTTCCGCTAACTTGTGAAAAAAAATGAAATGATACATGAACTCACCATGCCCCTCCGCGAATACTTTGGGGTGTCTTCTTTCTAAAATGGTGTCATTTGGGGGGTATTTATACTATCCTGACATTCTAGCACCTGAAGAAACATGACAGGTGCTCAGAAAGTCAGAGCTGCTTCAAAATGCAGAAATTCACTTTTTTGCACCATAGTTTGTAAACGCTATAACTTTTACCCAAACCAATAAATATACACTTATTGGATTTTTTTTTTTATTAAAGACATGTAGAACAATAAATTTATAGAAAAATTTATATAGAAACGTAGTTTTTTTTTTTTTTAATTTTACAACAGAAAGTGAAAAATGTCATTTTTTTGCAAAAATTTCGGTCATTTTTGATTAATAGCAAAAAAAGTTAAAAATGTCAGCAACAATGAAATACCACCAAATAAATCTCTATTAGTGAGAAGAAAAGGAGGTAAAATAATTTGGGTGGCAAGTTGCATGACGGAGCAATAAACGGTGAAAGTAGTGTAGTGCAGAATTGTAAAAAGTGGCCTGGTCATTAAGGGTGTTTAAGCTAGGGGGGCTGAAGTGGTTAATAATGTTAAAGCTAAGTATGCCCCAAAGTGATTAAACAGCCAGCAGGAATCCAGAGATGTTGTCCGTACTGCAGAATTGGGTTGCATCAGGAATCAAATTATCAGAAAACTCAGAGAACATGGCGCACACAAAGAATAGTGCACATCCTGTTCTCATAAGCAGCTGCACAGTGGAGAAGAAAAGAGAGCATCGCATCCTCCTCACAGATACGCGGTTGGCCACTGCCACCAATGAAAACAGTTAGTGTCCCCGATAGGGGAGTGTCAGGGAGGGAGGGAATGGGCAGAATAGGAGGGCAGAGGAGAGATAAACTCACTGCGTTCCTATATGCTGATAAGTTAAAGGAACTTAAAAGCGGTTGTCCGGGTTCAGAGCTGAAGCCAGACATACCCATATTTTCACCCAGGCAGCCCCACTAATATGAGCATCGGAGCTGGACTGCGCAGGGCGAGGGCTTCTTTGTTTACCTCCACACACTGCTAGGTGGAGGCTTCTGCCCAGCAGTGTATTCAGGACGTCACCGGCTCTGATGGGCTGGCTTTAGTGCTGCCCTAGCCCTTTTACAGGCTAGGGCAGCGCTAAAACCGGACCATCAGAGCCGGTGACATCACTGAATACACTGCTGGGCGGAAGACTCGGCCTGGAAGCCCTATGGAGAAGTTTGTAAGTCACCGGATCTTCATAAAATTCCTTTGTCCTGCGCGATTCAGCTCAGGGCAAAGGAGAGCATCGGAGCATAAAATGCTGCAATGCTCATATTAGTGGGGCTGCCTGGATAAAAATATGGGTATTCCTTTAATGATGTCACTGCCATGTGACCAATAACATTCACTTGTTACTGGTCACATGGCGGTGACATTATTATACGTCCTTTATCCTTCAACATCCAGGAGGATCTTGCTGCAGGAGAAGTTCCCTGCTGTTTTTACAGGTATGTGGTTCATGCTGTATGTTAATGTGAGGCACATGGTCTTATTAATTTAGTACCTCCATGTGCCTCAATTCATAGGAACACCATGACCCCATCATATAATGGGCAACAGGCGGTTAAGTATGGTAGCACTTCCTAATATTATCAAGCACATGATGATCCAAATTAAAGGGAACCTGTCACGTTGAAAATGGAGTCTCAGCTGCAGGCAGCATGTTATAGATCAGGAGGAGCTGAGCAGATTAATATATAGTTTTATGGGAAAAGATTCAGTAAAACTTGTATTTCATTCATTTAAATTCCTGATCATTCTGGGCTTTGAAAACAAGGAGACGGTCCTATCAGTGACTGACAGCCTTCCACTTATGACTGTGTATGCAGATAGCTGTATGGAGGAGGAGGTCCTATCAGTGATGACAGCCTTCCATCTATGACTGTGTATACAGAGATAGCTGTATGGAGGAGGAGGTCCTATCAGTGATGACAGTCTTCCCTCTATGACTGTGTATACAGAGGTAGCTATATGGAGGAGGAGGTCCTATCAGTGATGACAGCCTTCCCTCTATGACTGTGTATATAGAGAGAGCTGTATGGAGGAGGAGGTCCTATCAGTGATGACAGCCTTCCCTCTAGGACTGTGTATGTAGAGAGAACTGTATGGAGGAGGAGGTCCTATCAGTGATGACAGCCTTCCCTCTATGACTGTGTATACAGAGGTATCTGTATGGAGGAGACGGTCCTATCAGTGATGACAGCCTTCCATCTATGACTGTGTATACAGAGATAGCTGTATGTAGGAGGAGGTCCTATCAGTGATGACAGCCTTCCATCTATGACTGTGTATACAGAGATAGCTATATGGAGGAGGAGGTCCTATCAGTGATGACAGCCTTCCCTCTATGACTGTGTATACAGAGATAGCTGTATGGAGGAGGAGGTCCTATCAGTGATGACAGCCTTCACTCTATGACTGTGTATGTAGAGAGAACTGTATGGAGGAGGAGGTCCTATCAGTGATGACAGCCTTCCCTCTATGACTGTGTATACAGAGAGAGCTGTATGGAGGAGGAGGTCCTATCAGTGACTGACAGCCTTCCCTCTATGACTGTGTATACAGAGATAGCTGTATGGAGGAGGAGGTCCTATCAGTGACTGACAGCCTCCACTCTATGACTGTGTATACAGAGATAGCTGTATGGAGGAGGAGGTCCTATCAGTGATGACAGCCTTCCCTCTATGACTGTGTATACAGAGATAGCTGTATGGAGGAGGAGGTCCTATCAGTGACTGACAGCCTTCCCTCTATGACTGTGTATACAGAGAGAGCTGTATGGAGGAGGAGGTCCTATCAGTGATGACAGCCTTCCCTCTATGACTGTGTATACAGAGATAGCTGTATGGAGGAGGAGGTCCTATCAGTGATGACAGCCTTCCCTCTATGACTGTGTATACAGAGATAGCTGTATGGAGGAGGAGGTCCTATCAGTGACTGACAGCCTTCCCTCTATGACTGTGTATACAGAGATAGCTGTATGGAGGAGGAGGTCCTATCAGTGATGACAGCCTTCCCTCTATGACTGTGTATACAGAGATAGCTGTATGGAGGAGGAGGTCCTATCAGTGACTGACAGCCTTCCCTCTATGACTGTGTATACAGAGAGAGCTGTATGGAGGAGGAGGTCCTATCAGTGATGACAGCCTTCCCTCTATGACTGTGTATACAGAGATAGCTATATGGAGGAGGAGGTCCTATCAGTGATGACAGCCTTCCCTCTATGACTGTGTATACAGAGATAGCTGTATGGAGGAGACGGTCCTATCAGTGATGACAGCCTTCCCTCTATGACTGTGTATGTAGAGAGAACTGTATGGAGGAGGAGGTCCTATCAGTGATGACAGCCTTCACTCTATGACTGTGTATACAGAGGTATCTGTATGGAGGAGACGGTCCTATCAGTGATGACAGCCTTCCCTCTATGACTGTGTATGTAGAGAGAACTGTATGGAGGAGGAGGTCCTATCAGTGATGACAGCCTTCACTCTATGACTGTGTATACAGAGGTATCTGTATGGAGGAGGAGGTCCTATCAGTGATGACAGCCTTCCCTCTATGACTGTGTATACAGAGATAGCTGTATGGAGGAGGAGGTCCTATCAGTGATGACAGCCTTCCCTCTATGACTGTGTATACAGAGAGAACTGTATGGAGGAGGAGGTCCTATCAGTGATGACAGCCTTCCCTCTATGACTGTGTATACAGAGGTATCTGTATGGAGGAGACGGTCCTATCAGTGATGACAGCCTTCCCACTATGACTGTGTAAGTAGAGAGAACTGTATGGAGGAGGAGGTCCTATCAGTGACTGACAGCCTTCCCTCTATCACTGTGTATACAGAGATAGCTGTATGGAGGAGGAGGTCCTATCAGTGATGACAGCCTTCCCTCTATGACTGTGTATACAGAGATAGCTGTATGGAGGAGGAGGTCCTATCAGTGATGACAGCCTTCCCTCTATGACTGTGTATACAGAGAGAGCTGTATGGAGGAGAAGGTCCTATCAGTGACTGACAGCCTTCCCTCTATGACTGTGTATACAGAGATAGCTGTATGGAGGAGGAGGTCCTATCAGTGATGACAGCCTCCCCTCTATGACTGTGTATACAGAGATAGCTGTATGGAGGAGGCGGCCCTATCAGTGATGACAGCCTTCCCTCTATGACTGTGTATACAGAGATAGCTGTATGGAGGAGGTCCTATCAGTGATGACAGCCTCCCCTCTATGACTGTGTATACAGAGATAGCTGTATGGAAGAGGAGGTCCTATCAGTGACTGACAGCCTTCCCTCTATGACTGTGTATACAGAGATAGCTGTATGGAGGAGGCGGTCCTATCAGTGATGACAGCCTCCCCTCTATGACTGTGTATACAGAGATAGCTGTATGGAGGAGGTCCTATCAGTGATGACAGCCTCCCCTCTATGACTGTGTATACAGAGATAGCTGTATGGAAGAGGAGGTCCTATCAGTGATGACAGCCTTCCCTCTATGACTGTGTATACAGAGATAGCTGTATGGAAGAGGAGGTCCTATCAGTGATGACAGCCTTCCTTCTATGACTGTGTATACAGAGATAGCTGAATGGAGGAGGAGGTCCTATCAGTGACTGACATCCTTCCCTCTATGACTGTGTATACAGAGAGAGCTGTATGGAGGAGGAGGTCCTATCAGTGACTGACAGCCTTCCCTCTATGACTGTGTATACAGATAGCTGTATGGAGGAGGAGGTCCTATCAGTGATGACAGGTCTCTCTCTATGACTGTGTATACAGAGATAGCTGTATGGAGGAGGAGGTCCTATCAGTGACTGACAGCCTTCCCTCTATGACTGTGTATACAGAGATAGCTGTATGGAGGAGGAGGTCCTATCAGTGATGACAGCCTTCCCTCTATGACTGTGTATACAGAGGTAGCTGTATGGAGGAGGTCCTATCAGTGATGACAGCCTTCCCTCTATGACTGTATATACAGAGATAGCTGTATGGAGGAGGTCCTATCAGTGATGACAGCCTCCCCTCTATGACTGTGTATACAGAGATAGCTGTATGGAAGAGGAGGTCCTATCAGTGATGACAGCCTTTCCTCTATGACTGTGTATACAGAGATAGCTGTATGGAGGAGGAGGTCCTATCAGTGACTGACAGCCTTCCCTCTATGACTGTGTATACAGAGATAGCTGTATGGAGGAGGAGGTCCTATCAGGGACTAACAGCCTTCCCTTTATGACTGTGTATACAGAGATAGCTATATGGAGGAGGAGGTCCTATCAGTGATGACAGCCTTCCCTCTATGACTGTGTATACAGAGATAGCTGTATGGAGGAGGAGGTCCTATCAGTGATGACAGGTCTCCCTCTATGACTGTGTATACAGAGATAGCTGTATGGAGGAGGAGGTCCTATCAGTGATTGACAGCCTTCCCTCTATCACTGTGTATACAGAGAGAGCTGTATGGAGGAGGAGGACCTATCAGTGATGACAGCCTTCCCTCTATGACTTTGTATACAGAGATAGCTGTATGGAAGAGGAGGTTCTATCAGTGACTGACAGCCTTCCCTCTATGACTGTGTATACAGATAGCTGAATGGAGGAGGAGGTCCTATCAGTGATTGACAGCCTTCCCTCTATCACTGTGTATACAGAGAGAGCTGTATGGAGGAGGAGGTCCTATCAGTGATGACAGCCTTCCCTCTATGACTGTGTATACAGAGGTAGCTGTATAGAGGAGGCGGTCCTATCAGTGACTGACAGCCTTCCCTCTATGACTGTGTATACAGAGATAGCTGTAAGGAGGAGGAGGTCCTATCAGTGATGACAGCCTTCCCTCTATGACTGTGTATACAGAGGTATCTGTATGGAGGAGAAGGTCCTATCAGTGACTGACAGCCTTCCCTCTATGACTGTGTATACAGAGATAGCTGTATGGAGGAGGAGGTCCTATCAGTGATTGACATCCTCCCCTCTATGACTGTGTATACAGAGATAGCTGTATGGAGGAGGCGGTCCTATCAGTGATGACAGCCTTCCCTCTATGACTGTGTATACAGAGATAGCTGTATGGAGGAGGACCTATCAGTGATGACAGCCTTCCCTCTATGACTGTGTATACAGAGATAGCTGAATGGAAGAGGAGGTCCTATCAGTGATGACAGCCTTCCCTCTATGACTGTGTATACAGAGATAGCTGAATGGAGGAGGCGGTCCTATCAGTGATGACAGCCTTTCCTCTATGACTGTGTATACAGAGAGAGCTGTATGGAGGAGGAGGTTCTATCAGTGACTGACAGACTTCCCTCTATGACTGTGTATACAGATAGATGTATGGAGGAGGAGGTCCTATCAGTGACTGACAGCCTTCCCTCTATGACTGTGTATACAGAGATAGCTGTATGGAGGAGGAGGTCCTATCAGTGATGACAGCCTCCCCTCTATGACTGTGTATACAGAGATAGCTGTATGGAAGAGGAGGTCCTATCAGTGATGACAGCCATTCCTCTATGACTGTGTATACAGAGATAGCTGTATGGAGGAGGAGGTCCTATCAGTGACTGACAGCCTTCCCTCTATGACTGTGTATACAGAGATAGCTGTATGGAGGAGGCAGTCCTATCAGTGATGACAGCCTCCCCTCTATGACTGTGTATACAGAGATAGCTGTATGGAGGAGGAGGTCCTATCAGTGATGACAGCCTTCCCTCTATGACTGTGTATACAGAGATAGCTGTATGGAGGAGGAGGTCCTATCAGTGACTGACAGCCTTCCCTCTATGACTGTGTATACAGAGATAGCTGTATGGAGGAGGAGGTCCTATCAGTGATGACAGCCTTCCTCTATGACTGTGTATACAGAGGTAGCTGTATGGAGGAGGAGGTCCTATCAGTGATGACAGCCTTCCTCTATGACTGTGTATACAGAGATAGCTGTATGGAGGAGGAGGTCCTATCAGTGATGACAGCCTTCCCTCTATGACTGTGTATACAGAGATAGCTGTATGGAGGAGGAGGTCCTATCAGTGATGACAGCCTTTCCTCTATGACTGTGTATACAGAGATAGCTGTATGGAGGAGGAGGTCCTATCAGTGACTGACAGCCTTCCCTCTATGACTGTGTATACAGAGATAGCTGTATGGAGGAGGAGGTCCTATCAGTGATGACAGCCTTCCTCTATGACTGTGTATACAGAGAGAGCTGTATGGAGGAGGAGGTCCTATCAGTGACTGACAGCCTTCCCTCTATGACTGTGTATACAGAGATAGCTGTATGGGAGGAGGAGGTCCTATCAGTGACTGACAGCCTTCCCTCTATGACTGTGTATACAGAGATAGCTGTATGGAGGAGGAGGTCCTATCAGTGATGACAGCCTTCCCTCTATGACTGTGTATACAGAGATAGCTGTATGGAAGAGGAGGTCCTATCAGTGATGACAGCCTTTCCTCTATGACTGTGTATACAGAGATAGCTGTATGGAGGAGGAGGTCCTATCAGTGATGACAGCCTTCCCTCTATGACTGTGTATGTAGAGAGAACTGTATGGAGGAGGAGGTCCTATCAGTGACTGACAGCCTTCCCTCTATGACTGTGTATACAGAGATAGCTGTATGGAGGAGGAGGTCCTATCAGTGACTGACAGCCTTCCCTCTATGACTGTGTATACAGAGATAGCTGTATGGAGGAGGCAGGTCCTATCAGTGATGACAGCCTCCCTCTATGACTGTGTATACAGAGATAGCTGTATGGAGGAGGAGGTCCTATCAGTGATGACAGCCTTCCCTCTATGACTGTGTATACAGAGATAGCTGTATGGAGGAGGAGGTCCTATCAGTGATGACAGCCTTCCCTCTATGACTGTGTATACAGAGATAGCTGTATGGAGGAGGTCCTATCAGTGATGACAGCCTTCCCTCTATGACTGTGTATACAGAGATAGCTGTATGGAGGAGGTCCTATCAGTGATGACAGCCTACCCTCTATGACTGTGTATACAGAGATAGCTGTATGGAAGAGGAGGTCCTATCAGTGATGACAGCCTTTCCTCTATGACTGTGTATACAGAGATAGCTGTATGGAGGAGGAGGTCCTATCAGTGACTGACAGCCTTCCCTCTATGACTGTGTATACAGAGATAGCTGTATGGAGGAGGCGGTCCTATCAGAGATGACAGCCTTCCCTCTATGACTGTGTATACAGAGAGAGCTGTATGGAGGAGGAGGTTCTATCAGTGACTGACAGACTTACCTCTATGACTGTGTATACAGATAGATGTATGGAGGAGGAGGTCCTATCAGTGATGACAGGTCTCACTCTATGACTGTGTATACAGAGATAGATGTATGGAGGAGGAGGTCCTATCAGTGATGACAGCCTCCCCTCTATGACTGTGTATACAGAGATAGCTGTATGGAGGAGGAGGTCCTATCAGTGATGACAGCCTCCCCTCTATGACTGTGTATACAGAGATAGCTGTATGGAAGAGGAGGTCCTATCAGTGATGACAGCCTTTCCTCTATGACTGTGTATACAGAGATAGCTGTATGGAGGAGGAGGTCCTATCAGTGATGACAGCCTTCCCTCTATGACTGTGTATGTAGAGAGAACTGTATGGAGGAGGAGGTCCTATCAGTGACTGACCTCCTTCCCTCTATGACTGTGTATACAGAGATAGCTGTATGGAGGAGGAGGTCCTATCAGTGACTGACAGCCTTCCCTCTATGACTGTGTATACAGAGATAGCTGTATGGAGGAGGCAGTCCTATCAGTGATGACAGCCTCCCCTCTATGACTGTGTATACAGAGATAGCTGTATGGAGGAGGAGGTCCTATCAGTGATGACAGCCTTCCCTCTATGACTGTGTATACAGAGGTAGCTGTATGGAGGAGGTCCTATCAGTGACTGACAGCCTTCCCTCTATGACTGTGTATACAGAGAGAACTGTATGGAGGAGGCGGTCCAATCAGTGGTGACAGCCTTCCATCTATGACTGTGTATACAGAGGTAGCTGTATGGAGGAGGAGGTCCTATCAGTGATGACAGCCTTCCCTCTATGACTGTGTATACAGAGGTAGCTGTATGGAGGAGGAGGTCCTATCAGTGATGACAGCCTCCCCTCTATGACTGTGTATACAGAGATAGCTGTATGGAAGAGGAGGTCCTATCAGTGATGACAGCCATCCCTCTATGACTGTGTATACAGAGATAGCAGTATGGAGGAGGAGGTCCTATCAGTGACTGACAGCCTTCCCTCTATGACTGTGTATACAGAGACAGCTGTATGGAGGAGGTCCTATCAGTGATGATAGCCTTCCCTCTATGACTGTGTATACAGAGATAGCTGTATGGAAGAGGAGGTCCTATCAGTGACTGACAGCCTTCCCTCTATGACTGTGTATACAGATAGTTGTATGGAGGAGGAGGTCCTATCAGTGATGACAGGTCTCCCTCTATGACTGTGTATACAGAGATAGCTGTATGGAGGAGGAGGTCCTATCAGTGACTGACAGCCTTCCCTCTATGACTGTGTATACAGAGATAGCTGTATGGAGGAGGAGGTCCTATCAGTGATGACAGCCTACCCTCTATGACTGTGTATACAGAGATAGCTGTATGGAGGAGGAGGTCCTATCAGTGATGACAGCCTCCCCTCTATGACTGTGTATACAGAGATAGCTGTATGGAGGAGGAGGTCCTATCAGTGATGACAGCCTTCCCTCTATGACTGTGTATGTAGAGAGAACTGTATGGAGGAGGAGGTCCTATCAGTGACTGACCTCCTTCCCTCTATGACTGTGTATACAGAGATAGCTGTATGGAGGAGGACCTATCAGTGATGACAGCCTTCCCTCTATGACTGTGTATACAGAGATAGCTGTATGGAGGAGGAGGTCCTATCAGTGATGACAGCCTTCCCTCTATGACTGTGTATACAGAGATAGCTGTATGGAGGAGGAGGTCCTATCAGTGACTGACAGCCTTCCCTCTATGACTGTGTATACAGAGATAGCTGTATGGAGGAGGACCTATCAGTGATGACAGCCTTCCCTCTATGACTGTGTATACAGAGGTATCTGTATGGAGGAGACGGTCCTATCAGTGATGACAGTCTTCCCTCTATGACTGTGTATACAGAGATAGCTGTATGGAGGAGGCGGTCCTATCAGTGATGACAGCCTTCCCTCTATGACTGTGTATACAGAGATAGCTGAATGGAGGAGGAGGTCCTATCAGTGACTGACAGCTTTTACTCTATGACTGTGTATACAGAGATAGCTGTATGGAGGAGGAGGTCCTATCAGTGATGACAGCTTTCCCTCTATGACTGTGTATACAGAGATAGCTGTATGGAGGAGGAGGTCCTATCAGTGATGACAGGTCTCCCTCTATGACTGTGTATACAGAGATAGCTGTATGGAGGAGGAGGTCCTATCAGTGACTGACAGCCTTCCCTCTATGACTGTGTATACAGAGATAGCTGTATGGAGGAGGAGGTCCTATCAGTGATGACAGACTCCCCTCTATGACTGTGTATACAGAGATAGCTGTATGGAAGAGGAGGTCCTATCAGTGATGACAGCCTTTCCTCTATGACTGTGTATACAGAGGTAGCTGTATGGAGGAGGAGGTCCTATCAGTGATGACAGCCTTCACTCTATGACTGTGTATACAGAGGTAGCTGTATGGAGGAGGAGGTCCTATCAGTGATGACAGCCTTCACTCTATGACTGTGTATACAGAGGTAGCTGTATGGAGGAGGAGGTCCTATCAGTGACTGACAGTCTTCCCTCTATGACTGTGTATACAGAGAAAGCTGTATGGAGGAGGTCCTATCAATGATGACAGCCTTCCCTCTATGACTGTGTATACAGAGATAGCTGTATGGAGGAGGAGGTCCTATCAGTGACTGACAGTCTTCCATCTATGACTGTGTATACAGAGATAGCTGTATGGAGGAGGAGGTCCTATCAGTGATGACAGCCTTCCCTCTATGACTGTGTATACAGAGATAGCTTTATGGAGGAGGAGGTCCTATTAGTGACTGACAGCCTTCCCTCTATGACTGTGTATACAGAGATAGCTGTATGGAGGAGGAGGTCCTATCAGTGATGACAGCCTCCCCTCTATGACTGTGGATACAGAGATAGCAGTATGGAAGAGGAGGTCCTATCAGTGATGACAGCCTTCCCTCTATGACTGTGTATACAGAGATAGCAGTATGGAGGAGGAGGTCCTATCAGTGACTGACAGCCTTCCCTCTATGACTGTGTATACAGAGACAGCTGTATGGAGGAGGAGGTCCTATCAGTGATGATAGCCTTCCCTCTATGACTGTGTATACAGAGATAGCTGTATGGAGGAGGAGGTCCTATCAGTGATGACAGCCTTCCCTCTATGACTGTTTATACAGAGATAGCAGTATGGAGGAGGTCCTATCAGTGATGACAGCCTTCCCTCTATGACTGTGTATACAGAGATAGCTATATGGAGGAGGAGGTCCTATCAGTGATGACAGCCTTCCCTCTATGACTGTGTATACAGAGAGAGCTGTATGGAGGAGGAGGTCCAATCAGTGATGACAGGTCTCCCTCTATGACTGTGTATACAGAGGTAGCTGTATGGAGGAGGAGGTCCTATCAGTGATGACAGCCTTCCCTCTATGATTGTGTATACAGAAGTAGCTGTATGGAGGAGGAGGTCCAATCAGTGACTGACAGCCTTCCCTCTATGACTGTGTATACAGAGATAGCTGTATGGAGGAGGAGGTCCTATCAGGGACTAACAGCCTTCCCTCTATGACTGTATATACAGACATAGCTATATGGAGGAGGAGGTCCTATCAGTGATGACAGCCTTCCCTCTATGACTGTGTATACAGAGATAGCTGTATGGAGGAGGAGGTCCTATCAGTGATGACAGGTCTCCCTCTATGACTGTGTATACAGAGATAGCTGTATGGAGGAGGAGGTCCTATCAGTGATTGACAGCCTTCCCTCTATCACTGTGTATACAGAGAGAGCTGTATGGAGGAGGAGGTCCTATCAGTGACTGACAGCCTTCCCTCTATGACTGTGTATACAGAGATAGCTGTATGGAGGAGGACCTATCAGTGATGACAGCCTTCCCTCTATGACTGTGTATACAGAGGTAGCTGTATGGAGGAGGCGGTCCTATCAGTGATGACAGCCTTCCCTCTATGACTGTTTATACAGAGATAGCAGTATGGAGGAGGACCTATCAGTGATGACAGCCTTCCCTCTATGACTGTGTATACAGAGGTAGCTGTATGGAGGAGGCGGTCCTATCAGTGATGACAGCCTTCCCTCTATGACTGTTTATACAGAGATAGCAGTATGGAGGAGGTCCTATCAGTGATGACAGCCTTCCCTCTATGACTGTGTATACAGAGAGAGCTGTATGGAGGAGGAGATCCTATCAGTGACTGACAGCCTTCCCTATATGACTGTGTATACAGAGGTAGCTGTATGGAGGAGGAGGTCCTATCAGTGATGACAGCCTTCCCTCTATGATTGTGTATACAGAAGTAGCTGTATGGAGGAGGAGGTCCTATCAGTGACTGACAGTCTTCCCTCTATGACTGTGTATACAGAGATAGCTGTATGGAGGAGGTCCAATCAGTGATGACAGGTCTCCCTCTATGACTGTGTATACAGAGATAGCTGTATGGAGGAGGAGGTCCAATCAGTGATGAAAGCCTTCCCTCTATGACTGTGTATACAGAGATAGCTGTATGGAGGAGGAGGTCCTATCAGGGACTAACAGCCTTCCCTCTATGACTGTGTATACAGACATAGCTATATGGAGGAGGAGGTCCTATCAGTGATGACAGCCTTCCCTCTATGACTGTGTATACAGAGATAGCTGTATGGAGGAGGAGGTCCTATCAGTGATGACAGGTCTCCCTCTATGACTGTGTATACAGAGATAGCTGTATGGAGGAGGAGGTCCTATCAGTGATTGACAGCCTTCCCTCTATCACTGTGTATACAGAGAGAGCTGTATGGAGGAGGAGGACCTATCAGTGATGACAGCCTTCCCTCTATGACTTTGTATACAGAGATAGCTGTATGGAGGAGGAGGTCCTATCAGTGACTGACAGCCTTCCCTCTATGACTGTGTATACAGAGAGAGCTGTATGGAAGAGGAGGTTCTATCAGTGACTGACAGCCTTCCCTCTATGACTGTGTATACAGATAGCTGTATGGAGGAGGAGGTCCTATCAGTGATTGACAGCCTTCCCTCTATCACTGTGTATACAGAGAGAGCTGTATGGAGGAGGAGGTCCTATCAGTGATGACAGCCTTCCCTCTATGACTGTGTATACAGAGGTAGCTGTATAGAGGAGGCGGTCCTATCAGTGACTGACAGCCTTCCCTCTATGACTGTGTATACAGAGATAGCTGTATGGAGGAGGAGGTCCTATCAGTGATGACAGCCTCCCCTCTATGACTGTGTATACAGAGATAGCTGTATGGAAGAGGAGGTCCTATCAGTGATGACAGCCTTTCCTCTATGACTGTGTATACAGAGATAGCTGTATGGAGGAGGAGGTCCTATCAGTGACTGACAGCCTTCCCTCTATGACTGTGTATGTAGAGAGAACTGTATGGAGGAGGAAGTCCTATCAGTGATGACAGCCTTCCCTCTATGACTGTGTATACAGAGATAGCTGTATGGAGGAGGAGGTCCTATTAGTGATGACAGCCTTCCCTCTATGACTGTGTATACAGAGGTAGCTGTATGGAGGAGGTCCTATCAGTGATGACAGCCTTCCCTCTATGACTGTGTATACAGAGATAGCTGTATGGAGGAGGTCCTATCAGTGATGACAGCCTCCCCTCTATGACTGTGTATACAGAGATAGCTGTATGGAAGAGGAGGTCCTATCAGTGATAACAGCCTTTCCTCTATGACTGTGTATACAGAGGTAGCTGTATAGAGGAGGAGGTCCTATCAGTGATGACAGCCTTCCCTCTATGACTGTGTATACAGAGAAAGCTGTATGGAGGAGGTCCTATCAATGATGACAGCCTTCCCTCTATGACTGTGTATACAGAGATAGCTGTATGGAGGAGGAGGTCCTATCAGTGACTGACAGTCTTCCATCTATGACTGTGTATACAGAGATAGCTGTATGGAGGAGGAGGTCCTATCAGTGATGACAGCCTTCCCTCTATGACTGTGTATACAGAGATAGCTTTATGGAGGAGGAGGTCCTATTAGTGACTGACAGCCTTCCCTCTATGACTGTGTATACAGAGATAGCTGTATGGAGGAGGAGGTCCTATCAGTGATGACAGCCTCCCCTCTATGACTGTGGATACAGAGATAGCAGAATGGAAGAGGAGGTCCTATCAGTGATGACAGCCTTCCCTCTATGACTGTGTATACAGAGATAGCAGTATGGAGGAGGAGGTCCTATCAGTGACTGACAGCATTCCCTCTATGACTGTGTATACAGAGACAGCTGTATGGAGGAGGAGGTCCTATCAGTGATGATAGCCTTCCCTCTATGACTGTGTATACAGAGATAGCTGTATGGAGGAGGAGGTCCTATCAGTGACTGACAGCCTTCCCTCTATGACTGTGTATACAGAGATAGCTGTATGGAGGAGGACCTAACAGTGATGACAGCCTTCCCTCTATGACTGTGTATACAGAGGTAGCTGTATGGAGGAGGCGGTCCTATCAGTGATGACAGCCTTCCCTCTATGACTGTTTATACAGAGATAGCAGTATGGAGGAGGTCCTATCAGTGATGACAGCCTTCCTCTATGACTGTGTATACAGAGATAGCTATATGGAGGAGGAGGTCCTATCAGTGATGACAGCCTTCCCTCTATGACTGTGTATACAGAGAGAGCTGTATGGAGGAGGAGGTCCTATCAGTGACTGACAGCCTTCCCTCTATGACTGTGTATACAGAGGTAGCTGTATGGAGGAGGAGGTCCTATCAGTGATGACAGCCTTCCTCTATGATTGTGTATACAGAGAGAGCTGTATGGAGGAGGAGGTCCTATCAGTGACTGACAGTCTTCCCTCTATGACTGTGTATACAGAGATAGCTGTATGGAGGAGGTGCAATCAGTGATGACAGGTCTCCTCTATGACTGTGTATACAGAGATAGCTGTATGGAGGAGGAGGTCCAATCAGTGACTGACAGCCTTCCCTCTATGACTGTATATACAGAGATAGCTGTATGGAGGAGGAGGTCCTATCAGGGACTAACAGCCTTCCCTCTATGACTGTGTATACAGAGATAGCTATATGGAGGAGGAGGTCCTATCAGTGATGACAGCCTTCCCTCTATGACTGTGTATACAGAGATAGCTGTATGGAGGAGGAGGTCCTATCAGTGATGACAGGTCTCCCTCTATGACTGTGTATACAGAGATAGCTGTATGGAGGAGGAGGTCCTATCAGTGATTGACAGCCTTCCCTCTATCACTGTGTATACAGAGAGAGCTGTATGGAGGAGGAGGACCTATCAGTGATGACAGCCTCCCCTCTATGACTGTGTATACAGAGGTAGCTGTATGGAGGAGGAGGTCCTATCAGTGATGACAGCCTTCCCTCTATGATTGTGTATACAGAGAGAGCTGTATGGAGGAGGAGGTCCTATCAGTGACTGACAGTCTTCCCTCTATGACTGTGTATACAGAGATAGCTGTATGGAGGAGGTGCAATCAGTGATGACAGGTCTCCCTCTATGACTGTGTATACAGAGATAGCTGTATGGAGGAGGAGGTCCAATCAGTGACTGACAGCCTTCCCTCTATGACTGTATATACAGAGATAGCTGTATGGAGGAGGAGGTCCTATCAGGGACTAACAGCCTTCCCTCTATGACTGTGTATACAGAGATAGCTATATGGAGGAGGAGGTCCTATCAGTGATGACAGCCTTCCCTCTATGACTGTGTATACAGAGATAGCTGTATGGAGGAGGAGGTCCTATCAGTGATGACAGGTCTCCCTCTATGACTGTGGATACAGAGATAGCTGTATGGAGGAGGAGGTCCTATCAGTGACTGACAGCCTTCCCTCTATCACTGTGTATACAGAGAGAGCTGTATGGAGGAGGAGGACCTATCAGTGATGACAGCCTTCCCTCTATGACTTTGTATACAGAGATAGCTGTATGGAGGAGGAGGTCCTATCAGTGACTGACAGCCTTCCCTCTATGACTGTGTATACAGAGAGAGCTGTATGGAAGAGGAGGTTCTATCAGTGACTGACAGCCTTCCCTCCATGACTGTGTATACAGATAGCTGTATGGAGGAGGAGGTCCTATCAGTGATTGACAGCCTTCCCTCTATCACTGTGTATACAGAGAGAGCTGTATGGAGGAGGAGGTCCTATCAGTGATGACAGCCTTCCCTCTATGACTGTGTATACAGAGGTAGCTGTATAGAGGAGGCGGTCCTATCAGTGACTGACAGCCTTCCCTCTATGACTGTGTATACAGAGATAGCTGTATGGAGGAGGAGGTCCTATCAGTGATGACAGCCTCCCTCTATGACTGTGTATACAGAGATAGCTGTATGGAAGAGGAGGTCCTATCAGTGATGACAGCCTTTCCTCTATGACTGTGTATACAGAGATAGCTGTATGGAGGAGGAGGTCCTATCAGTGACTGACAGCCTTCCCTCTATGACTGTGTATGTAGAGAGAACTGTATGGAGGAGGAAGTCCTATCAGTGATGACAGCCTTCCCTCTATGACTGTGTATACAGAGATAGCTGTATGGAGGAGGCGGTCCTATCAGTGATGACAGCCTTCCATCTATGACTGTGTATACAGAGATAGCTGAATGGAGGAGGAGGTCCTATCAGTGACTGACAGCCTTCCCTCTATGACTGTGTATACAGAGAGAGCTGTATGGAGGAGGAGGTCCTATCAGTGACTGACAGCCTTCCCTCTATGACTGTGTATACAGATAGCTGTATGGAGGAGGAGGTCCTATCAGTGATGACAGGTCTCCCTCTATGACTGTGTATACAGAGATAGCTGTATGGAGGAGGAGGTCCTATCAGTGACTGACAGCCTTCCCTCTATGACTGTGTATACAGAGATAGCTGTATGGAGGAGGAGGTCCTATCAGTGATGACAGCCTTCCCTCTATGACTGTGTATACAGAGGTAGCTGTATGGAGGAGGTCCTATCAGTGATGACAGCCTTCCCTCTATGACTGTGTATACAGAGATAGCTGTATGGAGGAGGTCCTATCAGTGATGACAGCCTCCCCTCTATGACTGTGTATACAGAGATAGCTGTATGGAAGAGGAGGTCCTATCAGTGATGACAGCCTTTCCTCTATGACTGTGTATACAGAGGTAGCTGTATGGAGGAGGAGGTCCTATCAGTGATGACAGCCTTCCTCTATGACTGTGTATACAGAGAAAGCTGTATGGAGGAGGAGTCCTATCAATGATGACAGCCTTCCCTCTATGACTGTGTATACAGAGATAGCTGTATGGAGGAGGAGGTCCTATCAGTGACTGACAGTCTTCCATCTATGACTGTGTATACAGAGATAGCTGTATGGAGGAGGAGGTCCTATCAGTGATGACAGCCTTCCCTCTATGACTGTGTATACAGAGATAGCTTTATGGAGGAGGAGGTCCTATTAGTGACTGACAGCCTTCCCTCTATGACTGTGTATACAGAGATAGCTGTATGGAGGAGGAGGTCCTATCAGTGATGACAGCCTCCCCTCTATGACTGTGGATACAGAGATAGCAGTATGGAAGAGGAGGTCCTATCAGTGATGACAGCCTTCCCTCTATGACTGTGTATACAGAGATAGCAGTATGGAGGAGGAGGTCCTATCAGTGACTGACAGCCTTCCCTCTATGACTGTGTATACAGAGATAGCTGAATGGAGGAGGAGGTCCTATCAGTGACTGACAGCCTTCCCTCTATGACTGTGTATACAGAGAGAGCTGTATGGAGGAGGAGGTCCTATCAGTGACTGACAGCCTTCCCTCTATGACTGTGTATACAGATAGCTGTATGGAGGAGGAGGTCCTATCAGTGATGACAGGTCTCCCTCTATGACTGTGTATACAGAGATAGCTGTATGGAGGAGGAGGTCCTATCAGTGACTGACAGCCTTCCCTCTATGACTGTGTATACAGAGATAGCTGTATGGAGGAGGAGGTCCTATCAGTGATGACAGCCTTCCCTCTATGACTGTGTATACAGAGGTAGCTGTATGGAGGAGGTCCTATCAGTGATGACAGCCTTCCCTCTATGACTGTGTATACAGAGATAGCTGTATGGAGGAGGTCCTATCAGTGATGACAGCCTCCCCTCTATGACTGTGTATACAGAGATAGCTGTATGGAAGAGGAGGTCCTATCAGTGATGACAGCCTTTCCTCTATGACTGTGTATACAGAGGTAGCTGTATGGAGGAGGAGGTCCTATCAGTGATGACAGCCTTCCCTCTATGACTGTGTATACAGAGAAAGCTGTATGGAGGAGGTCCTATCAATGATGACAGCCTTCCCTCTATGACTGTGTATACAGAGATAGCTGTATGGAGGAGGAGGTCCTATCAGTGACTGACAGTCTTCCATCTATGACTGTGTATACAGAGATAGCTGTATGGAGGAGGAGGTCCTATCAGTGATGACAGCCTTCCCTCTATGACTGTGTATACAGAGATAGCTGTATGGAGGAGGAGGTCCTATCAGTGACTGACAGCCTTCCCTCTATGACTGTGTATACAGAGATAGCTGTATGGAGGAGGAGGTCCTATCAGTGATGACAGCCTCCCTCTATGACTGTGTATACAGAGATAGCTGTATGGAGGAGGAGGTCCTATCAGTGATGACAGCCTCCCTCTATGACTGTGGATACAGAGATAGCAGTATGGAAGAGGAGGTCCTATCAGTGATGACAGCCTTCCCTCTATGACTGTGTATACAGAGATAGCAGTATGGAGGAGGAGGTCCTATCAGTGACTGACAGCCTTCCCTCTATGACTGTGTATACAGAGACAGCTGTATGGAGGAGGAGGTCCTATCAGTGATGATAGCCTTCCCTCTATGACTGTGTATACAGAGATAGCTGTATGGAGGAGGAGGTCCTATCAGTGACTGACAGCCTTCCCTCTATGACTGTGTATACAGAGATAGCTGTATGGAGGAGGACCTATCAGTGATGACAGCCTTCCCTCTATGACTGTGTATACAGAGGTAGCTGTATGGAGGAGGCGGTCCTATCAGTGATGACAGCCTTCCCTCTATGACTGTTTATACAGAGATAGCAGTATGGAGGAGGTCCTATCAGTGATGACAGCCTTCCCTCTATGACTGTGTATACAGAGATAGCTATATGGAGGAGGAGGTCCTATCAGTGATGACAGCCTTCCCTCTATGACTGTGTATACAGAGAGAGCTGTAGGGAGGAGGAGGTCCTATCAGTGACTGACAGCCTTCCCTCTATGACTGTGTATACAGAGGTAGCTGTATGGAGGAGGAGGTCCTATCAGTGATGACAGCCTTCCCTCTATGATTGTGTATACAGAGAGAGCTGTATGGAGGAGGAGGTCCTATCAGTGACTGACAGTCTTCCCTCTATGACTGTGTATACAGAGATAGCTGTATGGAGGAGGAGGTCCAATCAGTGACTGACAGCCTTCCCTCTATGACTGTATATACAGAGATAGCTGTATGGAGGAGTAGGTCCTATCAGGGACTAACAGCCTTCCCTCTATGACTGTGTATACAGAGATAGCTATATGGAGGAGGAGGTCCTATCAGTGATGACAGCCTTCCCTCTATGACTGTGTATACAGAGATAGCTGTATGGAGGAGGAGGTCCTATCAGTGATGACAGGTCTCCCTCTATGACTGTGTATACAGAGATTGAGACCCTTCTATGACTGTGTATACAGAGATAGCTGTATGGAGGAGGAGGTCCTATCAGTGATTGACAGCCTTCCCTCTATCACTGTGTATACAGAGAGAGCTGTATGGAGGAGGAGGACCTATCAGTGATGACAGCCTTCCCTCTATGACTTTGTATACAGAGATAGCTGTATGGAGGAGGAGGTCCTATCAGTGACTGACAGCCTTCCCTCTATGACTGTGTATACAGAGAGAGCTGTATGGAAGAGGAGGTTCTATCAGTGACTGACAGCCTTCCCTCCATGACTGTGTATACAGATAGCTGTATGGAGGAGGAGGTCCTATCAGTGATTGACAGCCTTCCCTCTATCACTGTGTATACAGAGAGAGCTGTATGGAGGAGGAGGTCCTATCAGTGATGACAGCCTTCCCTCTATGACTGTGTATACAGAGGTAGCTGTATAGAGGAGGCGGTCCTATCAGTGACTGACAGCCTTCCCTCTATGACTGTGTATACAGAGATAGCTGTATGGAGGAGGAGGTCCTATCAGTGATGACAGCCTTCCCTCTATGACTGTGTATACAGAGGTATCTGTATGGAAGAGAAGGTCCTATCAGTGACTGACAGCCTTCCCTCTATGACTGTGTATACAGAGATAGCTGTATGGAGGAGGAGGTCCTATCAGTGATGACAGCCTTCCCTCTATGACTGTGTATACAGAGATAGCTGTATGGAGGAGGTCCTATCAGTGATGACAGCCTCCCCTCTATGACTGTGTATACAGAGATAGCTGTATGGAAGAGGAGGTCCTATCAGTGATGACAGCCTTCCCTCTATGACTGTGTATACAGAGATAGCTGTATGGAGGAGGCAGTCCTATCAGTGATGACAGCCTTTCCTCTATGACTGTGTATACAGAGATAGCTGTATGGAGGAGGAGGTCCTATCAGTGACTGACAGCCTTCCCTCTATGACTGTGTATGTAGAGAGAACTGTATGGAGGAGGCAGTCCTATCAGTGATGACAGCCTTCCCTCTATGACTGTGTATACAGAGATAGCTGTATGGAGGAGGCGGTCCTATCAGTGATGACAGCCTTCCCTCTATGACTGTGTATACAGAGATAGCTGAATGGAGGAGGAGGTCCTATCAGTGACTGACAGCCTTCCCTCTATGACTGTGTATACAGAGAGAGCTGTATGGAGGAGGAGGTCCTATCAGTGACTGACAGCCTTCCCTCTATGACTGTGTATACAGATAGCTGTATGGAGGAGGAGGTCCTATCAGTGATGACAGGTCTCCCTCTATGACTGTGTATACAGAGATAGCTGTATGGAGGAGGAGGTCCTATCAGTGACTGACAGCCTTCCCTCTATGACTGTGTATACAGATATAGCTGTATGGAGGAGGAGGTCCTATCAGTGATGACAGCCTTCCCTCTATGACTGTGTATACAGAGGTAGCTGTATGGAGGAGGTCCTATCAGTGATGACAGCCTTTCCTCTATGACTGTGTATACAGAGATAGCTGTATGGAGGAGGTCCTATCAGTGATGACAGCCTCCCTCTATGACTGTGTATACAGAGATAGCTGTATGGAAGAGGAGGTCCTATCAGTGATGACAGCCTTTCCTCTATGACTGTGTATACAGAGATAGCTGTATGGAGGAGGAGGTCCTATCAGTGACTGACAGCCTTCCCTCTATGACTGTGTATGTAGAGAGAGCTGTATGGAGGAGGAGGTCCTATCAGTGATGACAGCCTTCCCTCTATGACTGTGTATACAGAGATAGCTGTATGGAGGAGGCGGTCCTATCAGTGATGACAGCCTTCCCTCTATGACTGTGTATACAGAGATAGCTGAATGGAGGAGGAGGTCCTATCAGTGACTGACAGCCTTCCCTCTATGACTGTGTATACAGAGAGAGCTGTATGGAGGAGGAGGTCCTATCAGTGACTGACAGCCTTCCCTCTATGACTGTGTATACAGATAGTTGTATGGAGGAGGAGGTCCTATCAGTGATGACAGGTCTCCCTCTATGACTGTGTATACAGAGATAGCTGTATGGAGGAGGCAGTCCTATCAGTGATTACAGCCTCCCCTCTATGACTGTGTATACAGAGATAGCTGTATGGAGGAGGAGGTCCTATCAGTGATGACAGCCTGTCCTCTATGACTGTGTATACAGAGATAGCTGTATGGAGGAGGTCCTATCAGTGATGACAGCCTTCCCTCTATGACTGTGTATACAGAGATAGCTGTATGGAGGAGGAGGTCCTATCAGTGACTGACAGCCTTCCCTCTATGACTGTGTATACAGAGATAGCTGTATGGAGGAGTCGGTCCTATCAGTGACTGACAGCCTTCCCTCTATGACTGTGTATACAGAGGTAGCTGTATGGAGGAGGAGGTCCTATTAGTGACTGACAGTCTTCCCTCTTTGACTGTGTATACAGAGATAGCTGTATGGAGGAGGTCCTATCAGTGATGACAGCCTTCCCTCTATGACTGTGTATACAGAGATAGCTGTATGGAGGAGGAGGTCCTATCAGTGACTGACAGTTTTCACTCTATGACTGTGTATACAGAGATAGCTGTATGGAGGAGGTCCTATCAGTGACTGACAGCCTTCCCTCTATGACTGTGTATACAGAGATAGCTGTATGGAGGAGGCGGTCCTATCAGTGGTGACAGCCTTCCATCTATGACTGTGTATACAGAGGTAGCTGTATGGAGGAGGAGGTCCTATCAGTGATGACAGCCTTCCCTCTATGACTGTGTATACAGAGGTAGCTGTATGGAGGAGGAGGTCCTATCAGTGACTGACAGTCTTCCCTCTATGACTGTGTATACAGAGAAAGCTGTATGGAGGAGGTCCTATCAATGATGACAGCCTTCCCTCTATGACTGTGTATACAGAGATAGCTGTATGGAGGAGGAGGTCCTATCAGTGATGACAGCCTTCCCTCTATGACTGTGTATACAGAGATAGCTTTATGGAGGAGGAGGTCCTATTAGTGACTGACAGCCTTCCCTCTATGACTGTGTATACAGAGATAGCTGTACGGAGGAGGAGGTCCTATCAGTGATGACAGCCTCCCCTCTATGACTGTGGATACAGAGATAGCAGTATGGAAGAGGAGGTCCTATCAGTGATGACAGCCTTCCCTCTATGACTGTGTATACAGAGATAGCAGTATGGAGGAGGAGGTCCTATCAGTGATGACAGCCTTCCCTCTATGACTGTGTATACAGAGATAGCTGTATGGAGGAGGACCTATCAGTGATGACAGCCTTCCCTCTATGACTGTGTATACAGAGACAGCTGTATGGAGGAGGAGGTCCTATCAGTGATGATAGCCTTCCCTCTATGACTGTGTATACAGAGATAGCTGTATGGAGGAGGAGGTCCTATCAGTGACTGACAGCCTTCCATCTATGACTGTGTATACAGAGATAGCTGTATGGAGGAGGACCTATCAGTGATGACAGCCTTCCCTCTATGACTGTGTATACAGAGGTAGCTGTATGGAGGAGGCGGTCCTATCAGTGATGACAGCCTTCCCTCTATGACTGTTTATACAGAGATAGCAGTATGGAGGAGGTCCTATCAGTGATGACAGCCTTCCCTCTATGACTGTGTATACAGAGATAGCTATATGGAGGAGGAGGTCCTATCAGTGATGACAGCCTCCCCTCTATGACTGTGTATACAGAGAGAGCTGTATGGAGGAGGAGGTCCTATCAGTGACTGACAGTTTTCACTCTATGACTGTGTATACAGAGATAGCTGTATGGAGGAGGTCCTATCAGTGACTGACAGCCTTCCCTCTATGACTGTGTATACAGAGATAGCTGTATGGAGGAGGCGGTCCTATCAGTGGTGACAGCCTTCCATCTATGACTGTGTATACAGAGGTAGCTGTACGGAGGAGGAGGTCCTATCAGTGATGACAGCCTCCCCTCTATGACTGTGGATACAGAGATAGCAGAATGGAAGAGGAGGTCCTATCAGTGATGACAGCCTTCCCTCTATGACTGTGTATACAGAGATAGCAGTATGGAGGAGGAGGTCCTATCAGTGATGACAGCCTTCCCTCTATGACTGTGTATACAGAGATAGCAGTATGGAGGAGGAGGTCCTATCAGTGACTGACAGCCTTCCCTCTATGACTGTGTATACAGAGACAGCTGTATGGAGGAGGAGGTCCTATCAGTGATGATAGCCTTCCCTCTATGACTGTGTATACAGAGATAGCTGTATGGAGGAGGAGGTCCTATCAGTGACTGACAGCCTTCCCTCTATGACTGTGTATACAGAGATAGCTGTATGGAGGAGGAGGTCCTATCAGTGACTGACAGTCTTCCCTCTTTGACTGTGTATACAGAGATAGCTGTATGGAGGAGGCGGTCCTATCAGTGATGACAGCCTTCCCTCTATGACTGTGTATACAGAGATAGCTGTATGGAGGAGGTCCTATCAGTGATGACAGCCTTCCCTCTATGACTGTGTATACAGAGATAGCTGTATGGAGGAGGTCCTATCAGTGACTGACAGCCTTCCCTCTATGACTGTGTATACAGAGATAGCTGTATGGAGGAGGCGGTCCTATCAGTGATGACAGCCTTCCATCTATGACTGTGTATACAGAGGTAGCTGTATGGAGGAGGAGGTCCTATCAGTGATGACAGCCTTCCCTCTATGACTGTGTATACAGAGGTAGCTGTATGGAGGAGGAGGTCCTATCAGTGACTGACAGTCTTCCCTCTATGACTGTGTATACAGAGAAAGCTGTATGGAGGAGGAGGTCCTATCAATGATGACAGCCTTCCCTCTATGACTGTGTATACAGAGATAGCTGTATGGAGGAGGAGGTCCTATCAGTGATGACAGCCTTCCCTCTATGATTGTGTATACAGAGAGAGCTGTATGGAGGAGGAGGTCCTATCAGTGACTGACAGTCTTCCCTCTATGACTGTGTATACAGAGATAGCTGTATGGAGGAGGTGCAATCAGTGATGACAGGTCTCCCTCTATGACTGTGTATACAGAGATAGCTGTATGGAGGAGGAGGTCCAATCAGTGACTGACAGCCTTCCCTCTATGACTGTATATACAGAGATAGCTGTATGGAGGAGGAGGTCCTATCAGGGACTAACAGCCTTCCCTCTATGACTGTGTATACAGAGATAGCTATATGGAGGAGGAGGTCCTATCAGTGATGACAGCCTTCCCTCTATGACTGTGTATACAGAGATAGCTGTATGGAGGAGGAGGTCCTATCAGTGATGACAGGTCTCCCTCTATGACTATGTATACAGAGATAGCAGTATGGAGGAGGAGGTCCTATCAGTGATGACAGCCTTCCCTCTATGACTGTGTATACAGAGATAGCTGTATGGAGGAGGACCTATCAGTGATGACAGCCTTCCCTCTATGACTGTGTATACAGAGACAGCTGTATGGAGGAGGAGGTCCTATCAGTGATGATAGCCTTCCCTCTATGACTGTGTATACAGAGATAGCTGTATGGAGGAGGAGGTCCTATCAGTGACTGACAGCCTTCCCTCTATGACTGTGTATACAGAGATAGCTGTATGGAGGAGGACCTATCAGTGATGACAGCCTTCCCTCTATGACTGTGTATACAGAGGTAGCTGTATGGAGGAGGCGGTCCTATCAGTGATGACAGCCTTCCCTCTATGACTGTTTATACAGAGATAGCAGTATGGAGGAGGTCCTATCAGTGATGACAGCCTTCCCTCTATGACTGTGTATACAGAGATAGCTATATGGAGGAGGAGGTCCTATCAGTGATGACAGCCTCCCCTCTATGACTGTGTATACAGAGAGAGCTGTATGGAGGAGGAGGTCCTATCAGTGACTGACAGCTTTCACTCTATGACTGTGTATACAGAGATAGCTGTATGGGAGGAGGTCCTATCAGTGACTGACAGCCTTCCCTCTATGACTGTGTATACAGAGATAGCTGTATGGAGGAGGCGGTCCTATCAGTGATGACAGCCTTCCATCTATGACTGTGTATACAGAGGTAGCTGTATGGAGGAGGAGGTCCTATCAGTGATGACAGCCTCCCTCTATGACTGTGTATACAGAGATAGCTGTATGGAGGAGGAGGTCCTATCAGTGATGACAGCCTTCCCTCTATGACTGTGTATACAGAGATAGCTGTATGGAGGAGGAGGTCCTATCAGTGACTGACAGCCTTCCCTCTATGACTGTGTATACAGAGATAGCTGTATGGAGGAGGAGGTCCTATCAGTGATGATAGCCTTCCCTCTATGACTGTGTATACAGAGATAGCTGTATGGAGGAGGAGGTCCTATCAGTGACTGACAGCCTTCCCTCTATGACTGTGTATACAGAGATAGCTGTATGGAGGAGGACCTATCAGTGATGACAGCCTTCCCTCTATGACTGTGTATACAGAGGTAGCTGTATGGAGGAGGAGGTCCTATCAGTGATGACAGCCTTCCCTCTATGACTGTTTATACAGAGATAGCAGTATGGAGGAGGTCCTATCAGTGATGACAGCCTTCCCTCTATGACTGTGTATACAGAGATAGCTATATGGAGGAGGAGGTCCTATCAGTGATGACAGCCTTCCCTCTATGACTGTGTATACAGAGAGAGCTGTATGGAGGAGGAGGTCCTATCAGTGACTGACAGCCTTCCCTCTATGACTGTGTATACAGAGGTAGCTGTATGGAGGAGGAGGTCCTATCAGTGATGACAGCCTTCCCTCTATGATTGTGTATACAGAGAGAGCTGTATGGAGGAGGAGGTCCTATCAGTGACTGACAGTCTTCCCTCTATGACTGTGTATACAGAGATAGCTGTATGGAGGAGGTGCAATCAGTGATGACAGGTCTCCCTCTATGACTGTGTATACAGAGATAGCTGTATGGAGGAGGAGGTCCAATCAGTGACTGACAGCCTTCCCTCTATGACTGTATATACAGAGATAGCTGTATGGAGGAGGAGGTCCTATCAGGGACTAACAGCCTTCCCTCTATGACTGTGTATACAGAGATAGCTATATGGAGGAGGAGGTCCTATCAGTGATGACAGCCTTCCCTCTATGACTGTGTATACAGAGATAGCTGTATGGAGGAGGAGGTCCTATCAGTGATGACAGGTCTCCCTCTATGACTGTGGATACAGAGATAGCTGTATGGAGGAGGAGGTCCTATCAGTGACTGACAGCCTTCCCTCTATCACTGTGTATACAGAGAGAGCTGTATGGAGGAGGAGGACCTATCAGTGATGACAGCCTTCCCTCTATGACTTTGTATACAGAGATAGCTGTATGGAGGAGGAGGTCCTATCAGTGACTGACAGCCTTCCCTCTATGACTGTGTATACAGAGAGAGCTGTATGGAAGAGGAGGTTCTATCAGTGACTGACAGCCTTCCCTCCATGACTGTGTATACAGATAGCTGTATGGAGGAGGAGGTCCTATCAGTGATTGACAGCCTTCCCTCTATCACTGTGTATACAGAGAGAGCTGTATGGAGGAGGAGGTCCTATCAGTGATGACAGCCTTCCCTCTATGACTGTGTATACAGAGGTAGCTGTATAGAGGAGGCGGTCCTATCAGTGACTGACAGCCTTCCCTCTATGACTGTGTATACAGAGATAGCTGTATGGAGGAGGAGGTCCTATCAGTGATGACAGCCTTCCCTCTATGACTGTGTATACAGAGATAGCTGTATGGAGGAGGAGGTCCTATCAGTGACTGACAGCCTTCCCTCTATGACTGTGTATGTAGAGAGAACTGTATGGAGGAGGAAGTCCTATCAGTGATGACAGCCTTCCCTCTATGACTGTGTATACAGAGATAGCTGTATGGAGGAGGCGGTCCTATCAGTGATGACAGCCTTCCATCTATGACTGTGTATACAGAGATAGCTGAATGGAGGAGGAGGTCCTATCAGTGACTGACAGCCTTCCCTCTATGACTGTGTATACAGAGAGAGCTGTATGGAGGAGGAGGTCCTATCAGTGACTGACAGCCTTCCCTCTATGACTGTGTATACAGATAGCTGTATGGAGGAGGAGGTCCTATCAGTGATGACAGGTCTCCCTCTATGACTGTGTATACAGAGATAGCTGTATGGAGGAGGAGGTCCTATCAGTGACTGACAGCCTTCCCTCTATGACTGTGTATACAGAGATAGCTGTATGGAGGAGGAGGTCCTATCAGTGATGACAGCCTTCCCTCTATGACTGTGTATACAGAGGTAGCTGTATGGAGGAGGTCCTATCAGTGATGACAGCCTTCCCTCTATGACTGTGTATACAGAGATAGCTGTATGGAAGAGGAGGTCCTATCAGTGATGACAGCCTTCCCTCTATGACTGTGTATACAGAGATAGCTGTATGGAGGAGGAGGTCCTATCAGTGACTGACAGTCTTCCATCTATGACTGTGTATACAGAGATAGCTGTATGGAGGAGGAGGTCCTATCAGTGATGACAGCCTTCCCTCTATGACTGTGTATACAGAGATAGCTGTATGGAGGAGGAGGTCCTATCAGTGACTGACAGCCTTCCCTCTATGACTGTGTATACAGAGATAGCTGTATGGAGGAGGAGGTCCTATCAGTGATGACAGCCTTCCCTCTATGACTGTGTATACAGAGATAGCTGTATGGAGGAGGAGGTCCTATCAGTGACTGACAGCCTTCCCTCTATGACTGTGTATACAGAGATAGCTGTATGGAGGAGGAGGTCCTATCAGTGATGACAGCCTTCCCTCTATGACTGTGTATACAGAGATAGCTGTATGGAGGAGGAGGTCCTATCAGTGATGACAGCCTTCCCTCTATGACTGTGTATACAGAGATAGCTGTATGGAGAGGAGGTCCTATCAGTGACTGACAGCCTTCCCTCTATGACTGTGTATACAGAGATAGCTGTATGGAGGAGGAGGTCCTATCAGTGATGACAGCCTTCCCTCTATGACTGTGTATACAGAGATAGCTGTATGGAGGAGGAGGTCCTATCAGTGACTGACAGCCTTCCCTCTATGACTGTGTATACAGAGATAGCTGTATGGAGGAGGAGGTCCTATCAGTGATGACAGCCTTCCCTCTATGACTGTGTATACAGAGATAGCTGTATGGAGGAGGAGGTCCTATCAGTGATGACAGCCTTCCCTCTATGACTGTGTATACAGAGATAGCTGTATGGAGGAGGAGGTCCTATCAGTGATGACAGCCTTCCCTCTATGACTGTGTATACAGAGATAGCTGTATGGAGGAGGAGGTCCTATCAGTGATGACAGCCTTCCCTCTATGACTGTGTATACAGAGATAGCTGTATGGAGGAGGAGGTCCTATCAGTGACTGACAGCCTTCCCTCTATGACTGTGTATACAGAGGTAGCTGTATGGAGGAGGAGGTCCTATCAGTGATGACAGCCTTCCCTCTATGACTGTGTATACAGAGATAGCTGTATGGAGGAGGAGGTCCAATCAGTGACTGACAGCCTTCCCTCTATGACTGTATATACAGAGATAGCTGTATGGAGGAGGAGGTCCTATCAGGGACTAACAGCCTTCCCTCTATGACTGTGTATACAGAGATAGCTATATGGAGGAGGAGGTCCTATCAGTGATGACAGCCTTCCCTCTATGACTGTGTATACAGAGATAGCTGTATGGAGGAGGAGGTCCTATCAGTGATGACAGGTCTCCCTCTATGACTGTGTATACAGAGATAGCTGTATGGAGGAGGAGGTCCTATCAGTGATTGACAGCCTTCCCTCTATCACTGTGTATACAGAGAGAGCTGTATGGAGGAGGAGGACCTATCAGTGATGACAGCCTTCCCTCTATGACTTTGTATACAGAGATAGCTGTATGGAGGAGGAGGTCCTATCAGTGACTGACAGCCTTCCCTCTATGACTGTGTATACAGAGAGAGCTGTATGGAAGAGGAGGTTCTATCAGTGACTGACAGCCTTCCCTCCATGACTGTGTATACAGATAGCTGTATGGAGGAGGAGGTCCTATCAGTGATTGACAGCCTTCCCTCTATCACTGTGTATACAGAGAGAGCTGTATGGAGGAGGAGGTCCTATCAGTGATGACAGCCTTCCCTCTATGACTGTGTATACAGAGGTAGCTGTATAGAGGAGGCGGTCCTATCAGTGACTGACAGCCTTCCCTCTATGACTGTGTATACAGAGATAGCTGTATGGAGGAGGAGGTCCTATCAGTGATGACAGCCTTCCCTCTATGACTGTGTATACAGAGGTATCTGTATGGAAGAGAAGGTCCTATCAGTGACTGACAGCCTTCCCTCTATGACTGTGTATACAGAGATAGCTGTATGGAGGAGGAGGTCCTATCAGTGATGACAGCCTTCCCTCTATGACTGTGTATACAGAGATAGCTGTATGGAGGAGGTCCTATCTCCTCTATGACTGTGTATACAGAGATAGCTGTATGGAGGAGGTCCTATCAGTGATGACAGCCTTCCCTCTATGACTGTGTATACAGAGATAGCTGTATGGAGGAGGTCTATCAGTGATGACAGCCTCCCTCTATGACTGTGTATACAGAGATAGCTGTATGGAAGAGGAGGTCCTATCAGTGATGACAGCCTTCCCTCTATGACTGTGTATACAGAGATAGCTGTATGGAGGAGGCAGTCCTATCAGTGATGACAGCCTTTCCTCTATGACTGTGTATACAGAGATAGCTGTATGGAGGAGGAGGTCCTATCAGTGACTGACAGCCTTCCCTCTATGACTGTGTATGTAGAGAGAACTGTATGGAGGAGGCAGTCCTATCAGTGATGACAGCCTTCCCTCTATGACTGTGTATACAGAGATAGCTGTATGGAGGAGGCGGTCCTATCAGTGATGACAGCCTTCCCTCTATGACTGTGTATACAGAGATAGCTGAATGGAGGAGGAGGTCCTATCAGTGACTGACAGCCTTCCCTCTATGACTGTGTATACAGAGAGAGCTGTATGGAGGAGGAGGTCCTATCAGTGACTGACAGCCTTCCCTCTATGACTGTGTATACAGATAGCTGTATGGAGGAGGAGGTCCTATCAGTGATGACAGGTCTCCCTCTATGACTGTGTATACAGAGATAGCTGTATGGAGGAGGAGGTCCTATCAGTGACTGACAGCCTTCCCTCTATGACTGTGTATACAGATATAGCTGTATGGAGGAGGAGGTCCTATCAGTGATGACAGCCTTCCCTCTATGACTGTGTATACAGAGGTAGCTGTATGGAGGAGGTCCTATCAGTGATGACAGCCTTTCCTCTATGACTGTGTATACAGAGATAGCTGTATGGAGGAGGTCCTATCAGTGATGACAGCCTCCCCTCTATGACTGTGTATACAGAGATAGCTGTATGGAAGAGGAGGTCCTATCAGTGATGACAGCCTTTCCTCTATGACTGTGTATACAGAGATAGCTGTATGGAGGAGGAGGTCCTATCAGTGACTGACAGCCTTCCCTCTATGACTGTGTATGTAGAGAGAACTGTATGGAGGAGGAGGTCCTATCAGTGATGACAGCCTTCCCTCTATGACTGTGTATACAGAGATAGCTGAATGGAGGAGGAGGTCCTATCAGTGACTGACAGCCTTCCCTCTATGACTGTGTATACAGAGAGAGCTGTATGGAGGAGGAGGTCCTATCAGTGACTGACAGCCTTCCCTCTATGACTGTGTATACAGATAGTTGTATGGAGGAGGAGGTCCTATCAGTGATGACAGGTCTCCCTCTATGACTGTGTATACAGAGATAGCTGTATGGAGGAGGTCCTATCAGTGACTGACAGCCTTCCCTCTATGACTGTGTATACAGAGATAGCTGTATGGAGGAGGCAGTCCTATCAGTGATTACAGCCTCCCCTCTATGACTGTGTATACAGAGATAGCTGTATGGAGGAGGAGGTCCTATCAGTGATGACAGCCTGTCCTCTATGACTGTGTATACAGAGATAGCTGTATGGAGGAGGTCCTATCAGTGATGACAGCCTTCCCTCTATGACTGTGTATACAGAGATAGCTGTATGAAGGAGGAGGTCCTATCAGTGACTGACAGCCTTCCCTCTATGACTGTGTATACAGAGATAGCTGTATGGAGGAGGAGGTCCTATCAGTGATGACAGCCTTCCCTCTATGACTGTGTATACACAGATAGCTGTATGGAGGAGGAGGTCCTATCAGTGACTGACAGTCTTCCCTCTTTGACTGTGTATACAGAGATAGCTGTATGGAGGAGGTCCTATCAGTGATGACAGCCTTCCCTCTATGACTGTGTATACAGAGATAGCTGTATGGAGGAGTCGGTTCTATCAGTGATGACAGCCTTCCCTCTATGACTGTGTATACAGAGGTAGCTGTATGGAGGAGGAGGTCCTATCAGTGACTGACAGTCTTCCCTCTTTGACTGTGTATACAGAGATAGCTGTATGGAGGAGGTCCTATCAGTGATGACAGCCTTCCCTCTATGACTGTGTATACAGAGATAGCTGTATGGAGGAGGAGGTCCTATCAGTGACTGACAGTTTTCACTCTATGACTGTGTATACAGAGATAGCTGTATGGAGGAGGTCCTATCAGTGACTGACAGCCTTCCCTCTATGACTGTGTATACAGAGATAGCTGTATGGAGGAGGCGGTCCTATCAGTGGTGACAGCCTTCCATCTATGACTGTGTATACAGAGGTAGCTGTATGGAGGAGGAGGTCCTATCAGTGATGACAGCCTTCCCTCTATGACTGTGTATACAGAGGTAGCTGTATGGAGGAGGAGGTCCTATCAGTGACTGACAGTCTTCCCTCTATGACTGTGTATACAGAGAAAGCTGTATGGAGGGGAGGTCCTATCAATGATGACAGCCTTCCCTCTATGACTGTGTATACAGAGATAGCTGTATGGAGGAGGAGGTCCTATCAGTGATGACAGCCTTCCCTCTATGACTGTGTATACAGAGATAGCTTTATGGAGGAGGAGGTCCTATTAGTGACTGACAGCCTTCCCTCTATGACTGTGTATACAGAGATAGCTGTACGGAGGAGGAGGTCCTATCAGTGATGACAGCCTCCCCTCTATGACTGTGGATACAGAGATAGCAGTATGGAAGAGGAGGTCCTATCAGTGATGACAGCCTTCCCTCTATGACTGTGTATACAGAGATAGCAGTATGGAGGAGGAGGTCCTATCAGTGACTGACAGCCTTCCCTCTATGACTGTGTATACAGAGACAGCTGTATGGAGGAGGAGGTCCTATCAGTGATGATAGCCTTCCCTCTATGACTGTGTATACAGAGATAGCTGTATGGAGAAAGAGGTCCTATCAGTGACTGACAGCCTTCACTCTATGACTGTGTATACAGAGATAGCTGTATGGAGGAGGACCTATCAGTGATGACAGCCTTCCCTCTATGACTGTGTATACAGAGGTAGCTGTATGGAGGAGGCGGTCCTATCAGTGATGACAGCCTCCCCTCTATGACTGTGTATACAGAGATAGCTGTATGGAGGAGGTCCAATCAGTGATGACAGGTCTCCCTCTATGACTGTGTATACAGAGATAGCTGTATGGAGGAGGAGGTCCAATCAGTGACTGACAGCCTTCCCTCTATGACTGTATATACAGAGATAGCTGTATGGAGGAGGAGGTCCTATCAGGGACTAACAGCCTTCCCTCTATGACTGTGTATACAGAGATAGCTATATGGAGGAGGAGGTCCTATCAGTGATGACAGCCTTCCCTCTATGACTGTGTATACAGAGATAGCTGTATGGAGGAGGAGGTTCTATCAGTGACTGACAGTTTTCACTCTATGACTGTGTATATAGAGATAGCTGTATGGAGGAGGCGGTCCTATCAGTGACTGACAGCCTTCCCTCTATGACTGTGTATACAGAGATAGCTATATGGAGGAGGAGGTCCTATTAGTGACTGACAGCCTTCCCTCTATGACTGTGTATACAGAGATAGCTGTATGGAGGAGGTCCTATCAGTGATGACAGCCTCCCTCTATGACTGTGTATACAGAGATAGCTGTATGGAGGAGGTCCTATCAGTGATGACAGCCTCCCCTCTATGACTGTGTATACAGAGATAGCTGTATGGAGGAGGAGGTCCTATCAGTGATGACAGCCTTCCCTCTATGACTGTGTATACAGAGATAGCTGTATGGAGGAGGTCCTATCAGTGACTGACAGCCTTCCCTCTATGACTGTGTATACAGAGATAGCTGTATGGAGGAGGAGGTCCTATCAGTGATGACAGTCTTCCCTCTATGACTGTGTATACAGAGATAGCTGTATGGAGGAGGAGGTCCTATCAGAGATGACAGCCTTCCCTCTATGACTGTGTATACAGAGGTATCTGTATGGAGGAGGAGGTCCTATCAGTGACTGACAGCCTTCCCTCTATGACTGTGTATACAGAGAGATCTGTATGGAGGAGGAGGTCCTATCAGTGATGACAGCCTTCCCTCTATGACTGTGTATACAGAGATAGATGTATGGAGGAGGAGGACCTATCAGTGATGACAGCCTTCCCTCTATGACTGTGTATACAGAGATAGCTGTATGGAGGAGGAGGTCCTATCAGTGACTGACAGCCTTCCCTCTATGACTGTGTATACAGAGGTAGCTGTATGGAGGAGGAGGTCCTGTCAGTGATGACAGCCTTCCCTCTATGACTGTGTATACAGAGATAGCTGTATGGAAGAGGAGGTCCTATCAGTGATGACAGCCTTCCCTCTATGACTGTGTATACAGAGATAGCTATATGGAGGAGGACGGTCCTATCAGTGACTGACAGCCTTCCCTCTATGACTGTGTATACAGAGATAGCTATATGGAGGAGGAGGTCCTATCAGTGATGACAGCCTTCCCTCTATGACTGTGTATACAGAGAGAGCCGTCAATCACTGTAGGACCGCCTCCTTGACTTGTTTTCTATAACATGCTGCCTGCAGACCACACTGCATTTTCATGGCAAAAGGTTCTCATTAATAACACCATGTGTCTCACATAAACAGTAATGGTGACCCCATCATGTAGCTCATATAATGGGCCACATGGGGTTAAATGGTGTCACTTAATGTGAGGCACATGGAAGTTCAAATTAATAATGCCATGTGCCTCACATTAATAGCAACCCGTCAACAACTCCTCACATAATGGACAACTTGGGGTTAATATGAGGTACTTGATGGCAGGGCTGTGGAGTCGGAGGCAATTTTGGGTACCTGGGGTCGGAGTAGGCAAAAATGAACGGACTCCGACTCCTACTAAATTTAAATTGGAATAAAAAAATTAAAAAAATCAAGTTTAAATGTCCCAATTCACAAAAAGTTATAATTAATTACTTCTCTACTGTAAGAATAAAGACCAATGCATGCAGTGCGTCACGTTACCGCAAAACGAACACGTTAAGTGACCGTGAAGGATGCTTTTCATATGCTTCACTATATGGCACGCAGCGCGCAGTTAGGAGCGGCAATACTAATACTTTCCATAGTGTTGTGTTCCGCTGTTACAAGGAACGCAGCGCCCATGGGTAACCTAACCTCTCACTGATAACTGATTAAGTAAATATGTTTTGTGCAGGACTGGAGACACTTGTATAAGTGAAGGGAATGGAGAGTCAATAGTTCAGGACTGAAACCATTGGAAAAACTGCTGTCATTCAGCTAAGGCTATAAAAACTTGTAAACTCAGATTGTTAACTTAAACTTTAAACATGACTATGGGATTCTACTAGGAAAATCATGTTTTAAAATAAATGCCCCTGCCCCTTCCTGGATCCTCCCACTGCGCTATCTTCAGAAGAAGATCAGCACATAAAGGAGAAGTCTTTTGCTTAAACTGTTCAATACAGTAGACTGTTGGTTTCCTAGCTAGTAGTTCTGTGGTAATGACATGTATGTTGCCTTTCATTCCTTGAAGGAATGTATAAAATACATTGGCATATTAAATTATTTAATATGTGAATGTATTTTATACATTCCTTGAAGGAATGTATAAAAGGAGCCGGGGAAGCAGAGTCGGAAGTTCCAAAAACTGAGCAGTCTGAGTCGGAGCATTTATCTACTGACTCCACAGCCCGGCTTGACGGGGTTACTTACTATTGATGTGAGGCACATTGAGGTCTACATTGATAAAACCACATGCCTCACATTAACAGTAATTCTATTATATGAGGCGGGCAATTGATACTTTGCCAAAAAAATAAAAATTTGATATTGTGACAACTCTGCAGAATACCTTTCCGTCCAGTGGCGGCTACGGGACCACTGCTTGATACATACCATAGCATCTGAGTCCTCCTTCGGGGCAGCCCTTTTTAGTTTGACAACACTTCCACTGACTGGTGACAGGGCTTTTACTTTTACGGCTACTGTATTGGATCCAGGTCCAGTAGCTGAATGTTCATGGTTTCCTGTAGGCACCTTGGTTTCTTTGCTGGTGGTTGAGCTATTACTGTGGGACACTGGACTGGTGGGTACGGCTCCTGATCTTACTGGTGTGCTGCTTTTTTCTGTGCCCGGCTGATGTAGCCGCAGCGCTGCGTCTCCGTTTTCTGTCTTTTTCACCTTTATACTTGTGCTGGTAGAGGCCCCATCAAACACGATAAGGGGCCGTTTTCTGATATTTTCAGCGCTGTAACAGAAATTGTACGTACAGTCAGTCTATGCTGAATTATGTGGACAGAATGAATGGGAGTGAGCCTGGGCCTATTGGAGCGACACGTGTGGCCATCAGTAAGGGCAGGTCCTACATATTGCCACATTCCTCCTACACACCACTGCTACAGTATACGGTCAAGAGCAGCATCATATTTTTAAACCATGCACCATTATAGGGTTCGCCGCGGAATAGACAATCACAGCATACCACCAGGATATGCCATCAGTGTCCAGACAAGATGACTGTCACCAGCTGCCTGCATGACGTAGCAGTGCCATGTCAACGCCACAGGGTCTGACAATTAGTCAATGGCTGACTATGCACTATATAAATATATTTATATACACACACACACATATGCGGTATATATAATATATATATTTTTTTTAAAGAATCTGCTTAACTCTTCTAACATTGGAGAAATAAAGAATGTATTTTGACTGATCACTAAGCGCCAGGTTTTCATACATATCCCCACAATACAGTACAGGAAGGTTACCTCTTCTTATGTGGTTCTTCAAGTTTCTTTACTCCCTTCTTATTTTCCATCAGTTTACCCCATCGGCTCTTGGGTAACTGTCTCTGGGGAAGGGGCATGGCATGCTGGACAAAAATCTCCGTTAGCTTCTCCTTGTCATTTACAGCATCTTTGACTACAATGTTTTTCTGAAATAAAAATACAAGAATACATCTACTAAGTTTACACTGTACAGTGTAATACCTACAGCAATATCCGAATTTCAGAACAGTGACGGTCCAATAACTATTTCATCTTTTCACTTATGTGATAAAAGGTGTACTGTCGCTGCCTGGAGACCGTCATGAAAGGACAGAAGCCTGGTTTCTCCTGAACAGCCACTGAAAAGCTTTGCAGGTACTGTGTTACGCTGTGGTTTTTCGGCACGAGAATCCTCAGGATAGATCATCGTCGATATAGGATTTGTAGAGGTTTGACACCCGGCCGATCAGCTGTCTCAGGCAGCACAATGCTGGACACTATAGGGCAGGCATAGCCAACCTGCGGCCCTCCAGCTGTTGTAAAACTACAACTCCCACCATGCCCTGCTGTAGGCTGATAGCTGTAGACCAGGCATGCTCAACCTGCGGCCCTCCAGCTGTTGTAAAACTACAACTCCCACAATGCCCTGCTGTAGGCTGATAGCTGTAGGCTGTTCGGGCATGCTGGGAGTTGTAGTTTTGCAACAGCTGGAGGGCCGCACGTTGAGCATGCCTGCTGTAGACTGTCTGGGCATGATGGGAGTTGTAGTTTTGCAACAGATGGAGAGCCTCAGGTTGGCCATGCCTGCTGTATAGCGTCCAGAGAGGAAGCAGACGGCTCCGATGCACTGCAGCTCAGTTCCCATTTACTTGAATGGAAGCTGAGCTGCAGTACCACGACATATCCACTATACTGTCTACAGAACTGTCTCCTTCCAGCGCTGTACACTGTATAGTCGCCTAAAACAGCTGATTAGTAGGGGGCGCAGGGTGCTGGACCCCCACTAATAGGACCCTGCTAACCTATCCTTAGGAGAGATCATCAATATCTGTGGGCCAGAAAACCCCTTTAATTACTTTTCATACTAAATGTCCTCAAATGCTGTTAATAGAAGTTTAAAATTAAAGGGATTGTACAGGGTCAGCATACTGATGACCTATCCTCTGAATAGTATTTCATCCAAATCGGTCAGCACTGTGTAAGGAGGGTGCTCGGTCAAAGGGTCGGATACCCCAGTAGACAATCGGAGCAAAGGATCGGCACTCCAAAATTGCTGCTGAGCTGAGCTTTATTTGTCACATATTATACATCAATGACGCGTTTCGGCACACGTGGTGCCTTTCACAGTTTAAGAAAGGCACCACGTGTGCCGAAACGCGTCACTGATGTATAATATGTGACAAATAAAGCTCAGCTCACCAGCAATTTTGGAGTGCCGGGCCTTTGCTTCAACTATCCTCTGAATAGGTCATCAATATCAGATCTGAGAGGGATCTGACTCCCGTCACCTCAACCTATCAGCTACCTGAAGAGGCCACAGCACTAGCGCAAGTGCTGCTTCCTTTTCAATGTTTACCTGCACGCCGTCTCCCTTGTAGTAATATGGGGAGGAAGGCATAATTACACTGAAGAGGTGGCAGTGCTCCGACAGGCACCCACCACAGCCTCTTAAACAGACGGACTAGGAGTCAAAGCCCAATCTGATATTGATGACCTGTCCTGAGGGTAGATAATAGGTATCTGACACGATACAACCCCTGCTCGGGTCAGGCTCTGGAAGAAGCAGTCTTCTCCCCCCTCTGGCAGCTGGCATTAGGGTAGTGTCTAAATCCTATGCGCCGTAAGGACCTTGTGATGGCAAGGATTATGTGACATGTTACAGTGAACGTCTTAGGTGCTCTGGTAATAAAGATTAGTAACATCATATATGAATAATAATAAGTAACCCTCATGATGGAGTAACGGTGAGGCACAAGGCTTCGAATGCCACCTGATCCTGTGACCTCACGAGGTCCTTACGCACATGGGCTTTGGACACTACCCTGACATGATGATGCCCCCTTCTTACTTCTCAGCTATACTGCCTATCCTGGCAATCAGGGAAGAAGGTTACTTCAGCGAACAGATGATGGGAAGAACTCGGAGAATGAATGGGTGACCAGCAGCGCACAGCTCAGTGGGTGCATACTCCTCAATCCTCCGGACACCAGATAGCAGTTGACCCTCCTGTACGTGCCCAACAGGAGGGTCTTCTGACCTCGGTCAGTATAATGGCAGCCCATGGATATATTTGAAGCTTTTCTGCAAAAGTAGTGTGAATGCGGCTAAATATCACTTGTCATTTCTAACAGGAGAGACATGGCAGACATCGACTACTGTCTAAATATGACATCCTAGGGGTGCTATGGCTGACATATGTGCCCCAATCAGGACTGAGCAGAGAATGGTGGTCTCCTCCCTGGCCCCAGCACATATAACACATCGTAGGCCTCACCTGCTCTAGTGACAGCAGCAAGAAATCCCTGGACAGCAGCTCCGGGTGCAGGAGAAAATCACACTCCTGCCCCACTGCCCCTGATCTACCACACACAACAGCCATCATTAAAACTTCCCACAGACCCTTGCGGCCCACCGGAAGTGACACCAGGGGGCTCGCCGTACGCTGTGCCTTCCAGTAGCTTAGGTGATATGGGTGTGCTATGTAAACTTCAAGTGTCTCATGTCCCACGTGTGCAGCTGCTGGCCACATCACGGGCTGCTTGTGCCGATACCATACGAATAGAGGCAGCGCTTATGTTAGAAAGAAGTGAATGCCCATACTAAAGATGGACGCAGCAGGTCCACATAGGATATCACGTGAGTGCTTCTACTGGCAGGGAAGGTCACATGTCACCCAAGTGACGCCCCTTTTATGTAACACGTGACAGTGACAGAGAGGAGGCCCGGGGCAGCCACAGCACAGCCAGGTACTACTCCCCCGTACATCCCTGTGTACCCCGATATAGGCGTGTCATGTGCGGAGCGCGGCGCTGCCCCCCGTGACTGTATGCCATATTCTAGTTCCTCCACCACAGCTTTATACCTGTCATGGTGCCAGACTGCCTCCCTTCATCTGTGTGCTTATGAGGCTGGTATGGCGAGTGGTATAGAGAAAGTGATATAGGCTAGGTCAGGGTATAAAGATATGTGTATAGGTACATATATAATGCTGTGTATACTATAGGATATAGTAAATGATATAGCCTAGGTCAATATATGAAGATATGTACAGCACAGATATAGAATGCAGTGTATACTATGGGATATAATAAATGATATAGGCTAGGTCAATATATGAAGATATGTACATATATAATGCAGTGTATACTATAGGATATAATAAATGATATAGGCTAGGTCAGTGTATAAAGATATGTACATATATAATGCAGTGTGTACTATAGGATATAATAAATGATATAGCCTAGCTCAGTGTATATAGATATGTACAGCACACATATATAATGCAGTGTATACTATAGGATATAATAAATGATATAGTGTATAAAGATATGTACAGCACACATATATAGAATGCAGTGTATACTATAGGATATAATAAATGATATAGGCTAGGTCATTGTATAAAGATATGTACAGCACACATATATAATGCAGTGTATACTATAGGATATAATAAATGATATAGGCTAGGTCATTGTATAAAGATATGTACATATATGATGCAGTGTATACTATAGGATATAATAAATGATATAGCCTAGCTCAGTGTATATAGATATGTACATATATGATGCAGTGTATACTATAGGATATAATAAATGATATAGCCTAGGTCAGTGTATAAAGATATGTAAAGCACAGATATATAATGCAGTGTATACCATAGGATATAATAAATGATATAGTGTATAAAGATATGTACAGCACACATACTGTATATAATGCAGTGTATTCTATAGGATATAATAAATTATATCGCCTAGGTCAGTGTATAAACATATGTACATATATAATGCAGTGTGTACTATAGGATATAATAAATGATACAGCCTAGGTCAATATATGAAGATATGTACATATATAATACAGTGTGTACTATAGGATATAATAAATGATATAGCCTAGGTCAGTGTATAAAGATATGTACAGCACACATATATAATGCAGTGTATACTATAGGATATAATAAATGATATAGCCTAGGTCATTGTATAAAGATATGTACATATATAATGCAGTGTATACCATAGGATATAATAAATGATACAGGCTAGGTCAGTGTATAAAGATATGTACAGCACACATATATAATGCAGTGTGTACTATAGGATATAATAAATGATATAGCCTAGGTCAATATATGAAGATATGTACATATATAATGCAGTGTGTACTATAGGATATAATAAATGATATAGTCTAGGTCAGTGTATAAAGATATGTACATATATAATGCAGTGTATACTATAGGATATAATAAATGATATAGGCTAGGTCAGGGTATAAAGATATGTACATATATAATGCAGTGTATAGGATATAATAAATGATATAGGCTAGCTCAGTGTATAAAGATATGTACATATATAATGCAGTGTATTATATAGGATATAATAAATGATATAGCCTAGCTCAGTGTATAAAGATATGTACATATATAATGCAGTGTATACTATAGGATATAATAAATGATATAGTCTAGGTCAGTGTATAAAGATATGTACAGCTCACATATATAATGCAGTGTGTACTATAGGATATAATAAATGATACAGCCTAGGTCATTGTATAAAGATATGTACATATATAATGCAGTGTGTACTATAGGATATAATAAATGATACAGCCTAGGTCATTGTATAAAGATATGTACATATATAATGCAGTGTGTACTATAGGATATAATAAATGATACAGCCTAGGTCAATATATGAAGATATGTACATATATAATACAGTGTGTACTATAGGATATAATAAATGATATAGCCTAGGTCAAGGTATGAAGATATGTACATATATAATGCAGTGTGTACTATAGGATATAATAAATGATATAGCCTAGGTCAGGGTATAAAGATATGTACATATATAATACAGTGTATACTATAGGATATAATAAATGATATAGGCTAGGTCAGGGTATAAAGATATGTACATATATAATGCAGTGTATAGGATATAATAAATGGTATAGTCTAGGTCAGTGTATAAAGATATGCATATATGTACTGCACACACAAACGTGTATATATAGTAGTGTATACTATGTTGTATATAGAAAATAAGAGCGGCTAGGTCAATGTATAGATATGTATATATGTACACTACACATTTATAATAATATAGTATATAATAAATGATATAGGCTAGGTTGATATATAAAGATATGTATATGTACAGTACACACACGTATAAATAGTAGTGAATAGTATGGTATATAATAAATTAGATAGCCTAGGTCAATGTATAAACATATGTATATATGTACAGTACACACCCAAATGTATATATAGTAGTGTATATAGAAAATGATATAGCCTAGGTCAGTGGTGGCGAATCTATGACGGGTGCCCTAGGCGGCACTCGGAGCTCTCTCTGTGGGCACCATGGAAATAGTCTATGGTGTACCAATATGCCTTAGGAGAAGGCACTCGATCTCTATAAGGTTTGCCATCACTAGCCTAGGTAAATGTATAAAGATATGTATATACAGTGCTTCTCATAATTATTCATACTCCTGGCAAATTTTGACTTAGTTACTTTTATTCAACCAGCAAGTAATTTTTTGACGGGAAATAACATAGGTGTCTCCCAAAAGATAATAAGACGATGTACAAGAGGCATTATTGTGGAAAAAAAACATTTCTCAGCTTTTAGTTACATTTGAGCAAAAAGTGTCCAGTCCAAAATCATTCATACTCTTCTCAAACCGTCACAGTCTGTGGGAAAATCCAAAGTTCTATCCCATTCCAAATAGTCCAAGCTGTTCTATAGCATCCTACTTACCCTGATTATATGGAAACAACTCAACAGGCGAAAAACAGCAGCTCTCTGCAGGTGGTTTGTGGACAGTCATAGCTAAGCTAGGTTCACACGACGACATTTGTCGCGCGACAAATATGGCACAACTTCACTGCAACATTTGTTGCGCAACATTTGTTATAATGGGAGTTTATGGTGTCGCATTGCGACATGCTGCGACTGCAACACGACAGTCGCAGGAAAACCCATCTTGAATGGATTTTTTGCGACTGTCGTGTCGCAGTCGCAGCATGTTGCACAACGCAATACGACACCATAGAATCCCATTATAAAAATTGTCGCGCGACAAATGTCGTCGTGTGAACCTAGCCTAAGACAAAGGAGCTCAGTGAGGACCTGCGGCTGCGCATTGTGGCTTCTCACAAGTCAGGAAAGGGCTACAAAGCCATTTCTAAATGTTTTCAAGTTCCAGTGGCTACAGTGCAAAGTATTATTAAAAAATACAAGATGTTCCGCACTGTGGAAAATGTCTAAGGACGCTGTCGGAAGCCAAAAGTTACACCTGTGCTGGCCAGGAGGATAGTTAGAGAGGTGAAAAAAAATCCAAGGATCACCACCAAGGCCATCCTGGTGAATCTGGGCTCTGCTGGTGGCAATGTCTCAAGGCAGACAATCCAACGGACACTGCACACTGCTGGGTTCCACGGAGGCAGACCAAGGAGGGCGCCACTTCTCCAGATAAGGCACACAAAAGCTCCCTTGGCCTTTGTAAAAGCTCATCTGGACCAAGAAGAAGACTTCTGGTCTTCTGTGTTATGGTCAGATGAAACAAAAATTGAATTGTTTGGTCACAATGATGTTTCCTTCATTTGGCGTAAAAAAGGAGAAGCCTTTAACCCAAAGAGCACCTTCACCACTGTCAAACATGGTGGTGGGAACCAAATGCTTTGGGGGTGTTTTTCAGCCAATGGACCAGGGAACCTAATCACAGTAAATGGCACCATGAAAAAGAGCAATACATGAGGATTCTCAACAACAACATCAGGCAGTCTGCAAAGAAACTTGGCCTTGGACACCAGTGGACATTTCAGCATGACAATGACCCAAAACACACAGCAAAAGTGGTGAAGAAAATGGTTAGCAGACAACAACATTAACGTTTTGCGGTGGCCCAGCCAGTGTCCAGACTTGAATCCAACTGAAAATCTGCGGAGGGAGCTAAAGATCAGGGTGGTTGTAAGAAGACCCCCCAACCATAAAGATTTGGATCTCATTGCTAAAGATGAATGGGCAAAAATACATGTGGAGACATGCTGGTCTGCAATTATAGTAAGCGTTTCTATTGATCATTGAGAAGGGTATGAATAAATTTGGACTGGACACTTTTTGCTCAAATGTAAATAAAAGCTGAGAAATGTTTTTTTTTTCTCTCCACAATAACGCCTCTTGTACATCGTCTTATTATCTTTTGGGAGACACCTATGTTATTTCCCGTCAAAAAATTACTTGCTGGTTAAATAAAAGTAACTTTAAGTCAAAATTTGCCAGGGGTATGAATAATTATGGGCAGCACTGTATGTACAGCACACACACGTCCACATGTATACTGAGAGTAGTCCATGTATACAGTGGTGTTTAGTTTATCAGATATATTCTATATACTCTTTATATGGATGTCAGAGACAGTAGACTTCATGGCGTGGTTTATGCTGGTCCTCAAGGCTGAACCGGTTCCGGATGGCTGTGATGGACTAGGGCCATAGCAGATTGAAGATTAGGATTAATATTACCCAGGATATCATGGAAGGGCGCAGGTAGACCGGAAAAAACTATTTTGGACTAATGCAATGGGCCTCATCTGTTAGTAGGTGACTAGTTATACAGCGCTTACATCTCCCATCAATACACGAGTGTGGGATGTAGTGCAGGGAATTCTCTGGGAATCGAGGAAGGCTGGGGAGCCGTAATGATGGCCATATAATATGTCACCCAGCTTTCCCAGAGTCAGATAACATGAAGAAGAGGCTAAATGGCATTTTTAACAACTGAACAGGTTTGGTTTTTCATGGCCTGAGCGCTGCAGAGTGGCATTGCACACCAGATATATTAAAGGGGTTATCCTGGAAAAGATCATGATTATTTATCCTCAGGATAGGTCATCATTATTACATCAGTGAAGGTCCAAGTCCCGGAACCCCCACTGCAGATCGGCTGTTCAGGGAGCCGCTGTACTCACCGAGGCTAGGGTGAGCAATGCAGGCTCCTAAGCAGCTTTCCAAGCAAAGCGCCAGTGCTTGGTATTGCAGATCAGCTCCAATGAATGGGGCTGAGCTGCAACTAGGCCATGTGACCGATGTACAATGATGTCACTAGCCTAGGAAGAGGCTGTGGTACTCAAGACCCCTTCTAACAGCTGATCAGTGGGGGTCCTGGGTGTTGCACCCACACAGAACTGATACTGTTGACCTATCCTGAGGATAAAAGGGTTTGCGCGGGCCGAGCTAAAACTGATTGTAGGGAAGGAAGCGTTCCTTCCCGACAGTCGGCTGTTCTCTCAGTGGAGGAGATTGCTGCATCTACATGCAGCGATCACCTCCACAGTAATGAGAACAAGGGATCGCTATGGCTATTTCTGGGCAGCAGATCGCTGTTTAGGTTGCACGATCTGCTGCCCCAAAATAATTGGTGTGCCTGCACGAACAACAGGATCAAAGTGTTTTGCTCGTTCATTGGGCGATTGGCGACACATTTAGACGGACAAATTATCGGGAACGAATGTTCGCAGCAACGTTCATTCCCAATAATAATAAGTCATCTATATCTTCTCCCGGATAACCTCTATAAGTCACATATATCTTATCCTGGATAACCTCTATAAGTCACATATATCTTATCCCGGATAACCTCTATAAGTCATATATATCTTATCCTGGATAACCTCTATAAGTCAACTATTATCCTAGATAACCTCTATAAGTCATCTATATCTTATCCTGGATATCCTCTATAAATCATCTATATCTTATCCCGGATAACCTCTATAAGTCATCTATATCTTATCCTGGATATCCTCTATAAGTCATCTATATCTTATCCCGGATAACCTCTATAAGTCATATATATCTTATCCTGGATATCCTCTATAAGTCATCTATATCTTATCCTGGATAACCTCTATAAGTCACATATATCTTATCCCGGATAACCTCTATAAGTCATATATATCTTATCCTGGATAACCTCTATAAGTCACATATATCTTATCCTGGATAACCTCTATAAGTCATCTATATCTTATCCTGGATAACCTCTATAAGTCATCTATATCTTATCCTGGATAACCTCTATAAGTCATATATATCTTATCCTGGATAACCTCTATAAGTCACATATATCTTATCCTGGATAACCTCTATAAGTCATCTATATCTTATCCTGGATAACCTCTATAAGTCATCTATATCTTATCCCGGATAACCTCTATAAGTCATCTATATCTTATCCTGGATAACCTCTATAAGTCACATATATCTTATCCCGGATAACCTCTATAAGTCATCTATATCTTATCCTGGATAACCTCTATAAGTCATATATATCTTATCCTGGATAACCTCTATAAGTCACATATATCTTATCCTGGATAACCTCTATAAGTCATCTATATCTTATCCTGGATAACCTCTATAAGTCATCTATATCTTATCCTGGATAACCTCTATAAGTCACATATATCTTATCCTGGATAACCTCTATAAGTCATCTATATCTTATCCTGGATAACCTCTATAAATCATATATATCTTATCCCGGATAACCTCTATAAATCATCTATATCTTATCCCGGATAACCTCTATAAGTCATCTATATCTTATCCCGGATAACCTCTATAAGTCATATATATCTAATCCTGGATAACCTCTATAAGTCACATATATCTTATCCCGGATATCCTCTATAAGTCATCTATATCTTATCCTGGATAACCTCTATAAGTCAACTATTATCCTAGATAACCTCTATAAGTCATCTATATCTTATCCTGGATATCCTCTATAAATCATATATATCTTATCCCGGATAACCTCTATCAGTCATCTATATCTTATCCGGGATAACCTCTATAAGTCATCTATATCTTATCCGGGATAACCTCTATAAGTCATCTATATCTTATCCTGGATAACCTCTATAAGTCATCTATATCTTATCCGGGATAACCTCTATAAGTCATCTATATCTTATCCTGGATAACCTCTATAAATCATATTTTAAGTTCGGCTTCCAAAGTTCGGGTTATCCAAGCATCCTGTTATGTATTCCGCTACCACGGACCATAACGGCATTTGGAATCCGGGGTGAAGGACCTGGGGTGACGTCACAGTCATGTGATCAGTGCAGGGGGCGTGGCTCAGTACTGGATGGGATAAGGGGTCATAGGCTACCACCTCTAATCTAATCCAGTATTGAGCCACACCCCCTGCACTGATCACATGACGGTGACGTCACCCCAGGTCCTTAGTGTTGTCCAAGGTTCGGGTTCATTGAAGAATCCCCTTATGGATTCCAAATGCCGTTCTGGTTTGTGGTATTGGAATCCATAACGGGATGCTAGGATAACCCGAACCCGAACTTAAAACAGAAGTTCGCTCAACTCTACTTGACACTAGTACTGTGTTCTATATCTCATGTGCCTGTGACCGTGCGGTATGGAGTGGGGTGTTTTTTTACACACCCGTGTCTATATGTGCGTTGTACATTGACATCTGTAGATGGGGTCGTACGGAAATGTAGCTTAATATGAAATCTTCTGCTGATCAGGGGGAGATTTATTACCATGGGTGCAAGGAAAAGTGAAGTGTGGCCTCTTGCTACCAGTCAGATTGCTACTTTCTTTATCCATATTATCTGGATATTGAGAGATATGGGCATCTGCTCCATTTTTGATAAATCCCCCATGTGCCTCAGGACATATGTTATTGTGGTACCTGCTGAGATCCTCTCTCTCGCAGCGTGACAAACGCTCGTCTGCAAGGGGCCTTACAGATATTTTATGTTTTTTTAAATCCATTTTATTTGGATCATACACATCCTATTGTCATGGTGATTGTTTCGCTTTTATGCCTTGCATCTATGCATCATATAGACCTTATAGAGAGGGACAAGCCATGTCTACAGACTCTCTCCTAACAGCAGATGTCAGGAAAGATTGACCATATGGGATTTTATCATGCTGACCTGAGTTGCCTGGCAGTGGCTTAGTGCCCTCTTCTACCAAAAAACACATGCACACTCGGCCAAGTGCTGTGTTTTTTATTATTATTAGTATTTATTTTTAGAGCGCCATTCATTCCATAGCGCTGTACATATCATAAGCGGTGCACATACATAATATAGGCAATCGCCTTAAGCATGAACGAGACAAGTTACAGACTGGTACAGAAGGATAGAGGGCCCTGCCCGTGAGGGCTTACAATCTACATGGTATGGGGGAAGGAGACAGTAGGCAAGGGTGCAGCTGGTCATGGCGGTATAGAGGCAGCAGGGTCACTGGTCGTAGGCTTGTCTGAAGAGGTGGGTTTTCACGTTTCTTTTGAAGGATTCCAATGTAGGTGAGAGTCTGATATGTTGGGGTAGCGAGTTCCAGAGTATAGTGGTGTTTATGGTGGAGTTGGAAGGAATGGGCAAATGATCATTCAGATGTCAGTTCAAGAGTACACCAGCTTAAAGGGGTTGTCCTGCCATTTCTATTGGTGTCATCAATATCTGAGCGCCGCTTCCTGGTTTGTGGGGGTGTCGGTCCCCCGCTGATCTGATATTGATGACTTATGCTGATGATAGATAATCAATATAAATGGCAGGACAACCCCTAAGGCCCTATTCACACGTCCGCAATGTTCGTCCGCACCCGTTCCGCACCGATTCATTTTGAATGGGGACGTGATAGATGCGGAGAGCACACACTGTGCTCTCCGCATCCGCATTTGCGGAGCGGGCTGATTATCTTCCGGCCGGCGGCTCCGCAATAATATAGAGCATGTCCTATTCTTGCCCGGAATTGCGGACAAGTATAGGCATCTCTTTGGAGCTGGTGGCAAGGTGTGTTGCGGATCCGCAACACACTACGGACGTGTGAATTAGGCCTTGAGGCCTCTTTCACACATTCATGATGACCTACGTGACAAGATGATGTAAGTGAAAAATCCATGTCTGTTTTTTGCCCTGCATGTGTCATCGATATTCCATGTACATTGCTAGGCTGGACATCAATTTCCAGAGCATCGCCTACCAATGACCCTTGAAAATCACTGAGAGAACATGGAGGCCGTCCTGTGTTGTGCCAGTGGTTTTCATGGACCTATAGACTTCAATGGGAATGTTTGGTCTGCATCATGGATGAAGTAGTGCATGTCTCTGTGGTTTTTCCACTGACCCATGGCCATTGAAAAATCACTGATGTCTAAACAAACATTAAAAATCAATGGATACATGTGCTGTTTGTGGAGCACCCTGACGCTGGTTGTGTGTCTATGACCCTTATGGCAGACGTCTTCCAGCAAGCTGCTCCATAGCATGCAGATTTTGCCTTAAATTAAGCCGATAGATTTCCTGGGTGATGGTGCGGCATTTAGGAACCCTGCAGACCTGCAATGTTCTTATAGTTTACTTTTGAAAAAGGTGTCATTCCAATATCCAAATTAAAAACCTAAATATAACAGTTTTATAGCAATGCTTTAGTTCTTGGCCTTTGTCCTGCTGGAATGATGCTGACTACAGAGTCCTTCAGGGGAAGAATGCTAAACAGGAAGACTAGAATGGGCAGGAAAGTCTCCCCTCCCTGGGATGATACTTTGTCTCAAATAGTTTTAGTTGGTTTTTTTTTTAAATAAGGTTGTTTTTTATTAAAATTGCAACAATACTAGAACATACACAGTATTTTGTGTTCTTAGTATCTTTTTTATATGACTAGATAGGTGGTTGTTGTACCTGTGGATACTCCTAGATCAGCTGAACAGGGATCAGTAGCCTAGCTTGAACATTCATTCACCCGATCATTGCCACCAATCGCACATTTGCTGGAAAATCTGATCTTTTATTGGCAGCACATCAACCCATGGTGCTACCAACAAATGAAAAGTGTTATCCCTTTGACCCAGCATGATCCGTGTTTCATCCATGACGCTGTCCACAAACCATCCATGTTTGATCTGTGGTTCTGTGATTTTCAGTCCGTGAGTAGAGATGAGCGAACTTCTATTTTTAGTTCGGCGTCCAAAGTTTGGGTTCGGGTTATCGTAGCATCCCGTTATGGATTCCGCTACCACGGACCATAACGGCATTTGGAATCCATAAGGGGATTCTTCAATGAACCCGAACCTTGGACAACACTAAAGACCTGGGGTGACGTCACCATCATGTGATCAGTGCAGGGGGCGTGGCTGAGCACTGGATTGGATAAGAGGTGATCCAGTGCTGAGCCACGCCCCTGCACTGATCACATGACGGTGATGTCATCCTAGGTCCTTAGGGTTGTCTAAGGTTCGGGTTCAATGAAGCATCCCCTTATGGATTCCAAATGCCGTTATGGTCCGTGGTAGCGGAATCCATAATGGGATGCTTCTATAACCCGAACCCGAACTTTGGACGCCGAACTAAAAATAGAAGTTCTCTCATCTCTATCCGTGAGTCATCTGTGTTTCACGGAACCTACTTTGCTAAAAATTGGTTTCCAGAGAACTTTAAAAACCATGGGCCAAACACGGGTACCGTACTATCCTTGTTGTGTCAGTGGTTTTCACAGACCCATAGACTTTAATGGTTGTGTTTTCTCTGTTATTTCAAGCCTAAGGCTTTATTCACACATCAGTGATTGTGAGACAAAACTAGGAGTGGACCCTTCACAGACATAAGGTATAATGGAAAGATGTGCACTTGTTCTGTGTTTAGAGCCGCACCTGGTTTTGGCTCAAAATCACTGATGGAAAACACTGACATGTGAATGAGGCATAGGCTGGCTTTACACGTCTGTTTAACACGGATGTGAACTGTCCGTGGTAACCTGGGTTGGATTCCTGCTTGCGTCATTGGTTGCTATGATGCCGTGCGCTTCCTGCCGCCCCTGTAGTACGGTAATACAGTCGTATAGATCATACCAGTGTATTACCAGTGTACTGCAGGGGTGACAGGAAGCGCACGGCGTCATAGCAACAAATAACGCCGTGCGCTCTTGCTCTAAGCAGGAATCCAACCCAGGTTACCACGGACAGTTCACGTCCGTGTTAAACAGACGTGTGAAGCCAGCCTAACTGTGTGAATAAGCGGTAGTTCACATCGTTATGCATGCAAGACTTTTTCTTCCGTCTAAAACAGGGATGCTCAATCTGCGGCCCTCCAAGTGTTGCAAAACTACAACTCCCAGCATGCCTTAATAGCTGTAGACTGTCCAGGTATGCTGGGAATTGTAGTTTTGTAACATATGGGAGGGCCGCAGGTTGGGCATCCCTGGTCTAAAATAACGGATCTCTGACAGAAATGACTCTGACAGATGGAAAATGGAAAATTGCTGTGTTAGGAAAGAGTTAAAGGGAACCTGTCACCAAAAAATGCAGTGCAATCTGCAGGCAGCAGGTGATAGAACAGGAGAAGCTGAGCAGAGTGATATATATAGTCTTATGGGAAAATAATTAGTATAAATTGCATTTTATTAAAGGGGTTGTCCCATGAAAAATGTTCTACAGTTTTCAAACCAGGCCCTTGATCTGAATACTTTTGTAATTGCATGTAATTAAACATTTTGTATAGCCAGTGAGTTGTTCAATAAGATGTATCTGTATAGCGCCACCTGCAGTTATTTTTTTTTTTATTTCTTTGACCTGCTCACTGAGATGGCCGCACATGCTCTGTTTCATCCTTCAGCTGCCTCCTGAGCTGTGATAGGGAGAGTATGGACACGCCCCCTTAACTGTAGCAGAAAAGACACACCCCCTGAGCTGCCAGCTTGATATAAATCCAGCAGAGCAATGAATGAGGAGATCTCTGGATCCATGTGAGGTACAGGGCTGGTTCTAGGTTTGTTAGAAAGAGGTTGTCATGTACTATATGATGTTTGATTTTCATGTTTTTACATTAATCACGAGATAAACCCTTAAATTTAAACCTCTCCTCTTTCTGGGTTTTGGAGTACAATGGGGGGTCCGTATACCCACTTACACGGGGAAGACTGTCAATCACTAATAAGACTGTCTACATGTCATCTGTACTGAGAAAGAGCAGAGATTTTAATGAATAAAGTATGTGTTTTACGGAGTCCTCTCCCATAAAACCATATATCTGTCTGCTCAGCTCCTCCCGCTCTATAACCTGCTGTAAATTCATTTTCAGGGTGACAGGGTCTCATTAATGGAAAAAGTTGCACCTAATTTGGATCCATTTCTGGCTTGGCTTACAAAAACTGATGCAAAATACTGACCAGAATCTGCAAGTGTGAATGAAGCCTTACTCTTAGATTGAAACTGGTGTGATGATCTCGGGAGCCATTTCCCAGGAACGTGTCCACCAGATTGCAACACTTGGCCTGCCCGGTCACCAGATTTATCACCGATCGAGTATTTTCTGTGATGTACTGGGACACCAGCTTCTGTAGCCTATGTACGGGATCTACAGACCCAGCTGCCAACATACAGAACCTGTATGTCTCCATGCCCAAACATATTTCATCTGGTATGCAGGCCCCAACAGGGCAGTAGACCCTTCTATCAATTGTACAGTTTTCCCCGATAAACTTACCCCTTTGCGCTTATATTGTAATCACCTACCTATATCATCATTTCAGTCACACAAAGAAAGTTTTATTCCATTCCATCAACTCCTTTGTGGCGAGTAATTTTTTTGTTGATGAGTGTACAGGTCCTTCTCAAAAAATTAGCATATTGTGATAAAGTTCATTATTTTCTGTGATGTACTGATAAACATTAGACTTTCATATATTTTAGATTCATTACACATAACTGAAGTAGTTCAAGCCTTTTATTGTTTTAATATTGATGATTTTGGCATACAGCTCATGAAAAACCCAAATTCCTATCTCAAAAAATTAGCATATCATAAAAAGGTTCTCTAAACGAGCTATTAACCTAATCATCTGAATCAACTAATTAACTCTAAACACCTGCAAAAGATTCCTGAGGCTTTTAAAAACTCCCAGCCTGGTTCATTACTCAAAACCGCAATCATGGGTAAGACTGCCGACCTGACTGCTGTCCAGAAGGCCATCATTGACACCCTCAAGCAAGAGGGTAAGACACAGAAAGAAATTTCTGAACGAATAGGCTGTTCCCAGAGTGCTGTATCAAGGCACCTCAGTGGGAAGTCTGTGGGAAGGAAAAAGTGTGGCAGAAAACGCTGCACAACGAGAAGAGGTGACCGGACCCTGAGGAAGATTGTGGAGAAGGACCAATTCCAGACCTTGGGGGACCTGCGGAAGCAGTGGACTGAGTCTGGAGTAGAAACATCCAGAGCCACCGTGTACAGGCGTGTGCAGGAAATGGGCTACAGGTGCCGCATTCCCCAGGTCAAGCCACTTTTGAACCAGAAACAGCGGCAGAAGCGCCTGACCTGGGCTACAGAGAAGCAGCACTGGACTGTTGCTCAGTGGTCCAAAGTACTTTTTCGGATGAAAGCAAATTTTGCATGTCATTCGAAATCAAAGTGCCAGAGTCTGGAGGAAGACTGGGGAGAGGGAAATGCCAAAATGCCTGAAGTCCAGTGTCAAGTACCCACAGTCAGTGATGGTCTGGGGTGCCATGTCAGCTGCTGGTGTTGGTCCACTGTGTTTTATCAAGGGCAGGTACAATGCAGCTAGCTATCAGGAGATTTTGGAACACTTCATGCTTCCATCTGCTGAAAAGCTTTATGGAGATGAAGATTTGATTTTTCAGCACGACCTGGCACCTGCTCACAGTGCCAAAACCACTGGTAAATGGTTTACTGACCATGGTATTACTGTGCTCAATTGGCCTGCCAACTCTCCGGACCTGAACCCCATAGAGAATCTGTGGGATATTGGGAAGAGAAAGTTGAGAGACACAAGACCCAACACTCTGGATGAGCTTAAGGCCGCTATCGAAGCATCCTGGGCCTCCATAACACCTCAGCAGTGCCACAGACTGATTGCCTCCATGCCACGCCGCATTGAAGCAGTTATTTCTGCAAAAGGATTCCCGACCAAGTATTGAGTGCATAACTGAACATAATTATTTGAAGGTTGACTTTTTTTGTATTAAAAACACTTTTCTTTTATTGGTCGGATTAAATATGCTAATTTTTTGAGATAGGAATTTTGGGGTTTCATGAGCTGTATGCCAAAATCATCAATATTAAAACAATAAAAGGCTTGAACTACTTCAGTTGTGTGTAATGAATCTAAAATATATGAAAGTCTAATGTTTATCAGTACATTACAGAAAATAATGAACTTTATCACAATATGCTAATTTTTTGAGAATGACCTGTATTTACGGTATACATCTGTCAGGATAGTAAATGGATCTTTTATAACGATTAGTGATTTTCGTTTCACATTTCTGTTTAAAGATGTTAAAGATTTTGCCGTCTTCAGAAGTAGTATATGAAATTTTGAGGTGCATTGCTGTGGATATGCTTCTGTCTGCCGAGGCTCATCGTTTCTTTAACTTTCCAGGACGCCCTGGGGCTCCCTCTCTATTTTGCCATGAGTGTTCAGGCGTTCAGACTGGTGTGCGCTTCCGAGAAGGAACATCTTCCCCCAGGGATACAGATTGAGTGTTTGGAGTGCTGTGGACATGACCTGTACGTTGGCACTAATGACGGCTGCATTCACCATCTCCTGCTAGTAGAAGAAAACAACACAGAAGTGACTGGCCTCACCGTGGTTCAGCCGTCTGATCACACTAGCTTCACAACCACCCGACAACATTATAGACAGTTGGGTTTAAAGAAGCCAGTATGTGAACTGAGAGCGGCCTCGGCCCTGGGGCGGTTGCTGGTGCTGTGTGATAACACCATTACCTTGCTGAGCAGTGACTCTCTTGAGCCAGTTGCAGGAACTAAGATCCGGGGGGTGCTCAGCTTCACCCTCAATGAGAATCCGGTGAGTGGAGACCCCTTCAGTGTGGAGGTTTGTCTGATCTCTTCTAAGAGACGCACTGTACAGATCTTCAGTGTGGGTCAGGAGCGGGTCCAGCTAGTGCGGGAAGTCACCACGCCAGAGCAGCCCTGTGCACTAGCAGCAGACGGACACTTTCTGTGCCTGGCCCTCAGCAGCCGCTATGTTACCCTGAACTATAATACTGGACATTGCCAGGACCTTTTCCCCTATCCTAGTGAGCAGAAGAGGCCGATCGTAAAGAGGATCAGCAGACAGGAGTTTCTTCTGGCTGGACCCGGAGGTTTAGGTAATGAAGAAAACCAGAATGTCTTCTTTTAGCCATTCTTTATGTTATCAGAACCAGCATTATTATTGTGTATAATGCAGACATCTCTCGTTTATATCTTACATTTGTGATAATTGTTATAATGAGTAGAAGTTATAGTGGGCATGCCCTGCTTTCCAGGTGAGGGCTCGTTCGCATCACCGTTTCTCCTTTCCGTTCTCCGGCTCCGTTAAGGAGCAGGAGAATGGAAAGGACGGATTCTGCAGATAACTGACACCTAACTGAGCGTAACGGAGCCTAAAATCCCCATAGACTATAATGGGGTCTGTTCCGTGTCTGCTTAGAACATTTTTGAGCGGAGACGAAAGTCCTGCATGCCGGCACCCGTGTCGCTTCTTTTTCCAGTCGCGGCGCATCTCCCTGTTGCACGGATGAAAACATCAAGCAACGGGGGGAGTAGCCAATGGCAGGCCGCGACGGGAAGGAACCTGCCTAGCATTGTGGGTGACGCTACGGAGGCTCGTCCCCGTCACAGCCTGCTATTGGGTAACTCCGCGCACCCCAACGCTGAATGTTTTCATTCGCATGAGGGGGAGATGCAGCGGCGGTCGTGCCCCCTTTACATTTTTGAAATTATACTGGTATATAAAAAATTCAAAAAACCCCAAAGCTCTGTCTTTTAAAAAACACTGGGTGCTATCAGCATATACCAGTAACCATGATAATCAACACGATAGTAAGAGTATATGCCAAAGACAATGCACACCACATGATAAAATTTATATTGGACAAACAATAAATAGAATTTAAAAATGGGCAAAAAAAACAGGAGGTTTTAAAAGTACATATGAGAGTATTTCCGCCCATAGCACAATACATGATAATATAGGAAGGGTAGACCCCCGCAAAAAAATAAATAAAAATATATCGGCAGTAAAGCCCCTGAAATAGGGTTACCAAAATACTATTTACACGTAAGTAAATCTGCAATGAGAGTACATAATAAATATTCCATATATATACCATAAAGAAATAATTGAAGCTACATGACATGACGTCCTATATACAGAGATAAAGTGCAAGTGCAAAAAAGAATAGTGGATAATAATTAATACGACCTGAAATACCACCCAGGATGCTAGGGAGGCTCGTTCCCGTCGCGGCCTGCTATTGGCAGCCCCTGTGAAGTAAATGTGTGTGCATCCGACCCTCAAAAAATGCACAAGCCCTAAAACTTGCAATAATAGAGTATATCACGTATAGCATCAGGTCCAAGTGATACCGGATTAGTTTTTTTTTTACTATGGCTATAAACATAAAGATGAGATCCGCACCCCTGAGTCTATTTTTGTCATTAAATGCACAATTTTTGCAGGGGAAACACTTTCTGATATTTTTGTCACTATCTGATCTTGTTTCTGCTCTTTTAGGGATGTTTGCCACAGTAGCGGGAATCTCTCAGCGCGCACCAGTCCATTGGTCAGAAAACGTGATTGGCGCAGCAGTATCTTTTCCCTATGTGTTGGCTTTGGATGAAGAGTTTGTCACGGTGCACAGCATGCTGGATCAGCAGCAGAAGCAAAGCCTGCCGCTCAAGGAAGGGATCATTCTGCAGGACTTTGAAGGTAATGGCCGTGTTTTACATTATGATATTGTATTGCAGTATGTCTAATCATGACACACTGGCATACAACCCAAAAAAGTCCCATGCTGAAAAGGAATCTACGTTACCGGTCCTACGGGACCTGTGCGTCTTCAAAGATGACTCCTGAAATCATGATAAAGTCCCTGACTATGCATGCATAGGTGTACTATACTTTATATTATCCGTAATCCAACACATTGGCAGCCTTGCCCTCTGTGCCAGCAGTTTCTGTTTTGCCTGTTCAGTGTTGTCCTAGCGAAGTTGTTTGGATCCAAATCGCCATTTGCCTCAGTTTACAAACATGACTAATACTATTCAATATGAGGTCCAAATAATGCCCCTCAGAGCAGCAGAACCCAGAGCAGGAAGTGTTGTCATGAGTACAGATTGCTGGTACAGGTTTATCAGGACCCCTAGCTGTGATTGCTATATTGCAGATGATAGTAAGGCCTCTTTGGCCCCTTTCACACGAGCGAGTTTTCCGCGCGGGTGCAATGCGTGATGTGAATGCATTGCACCCGCACTGAATCCTGACCCATTCATTTCTATGGGGCTGTGTACATGAGCGTTGTTTTTCACGCATCACTTCTGCAATGTGTGTAAATCGCAGCATGCTCTATCTTATGCGTTATAAACGCATCCGCAGCCCCATAGAAATGAATGGGGCTGCGTTAAAAACGCATTGCATCCGCAGGCAAGTGCGGGTGCGTTGCGTTTTTCACTGATGGTTGCTAGGAGATGTTGTTTGTAAACCTTCAGTTTTTTATCACGCGCGTGAAAAACGCATCAAAACGCATTGCACCCGCGTGGAAAAAACTGAACAACTGAACGCAATCGCAGGCAAAACTGAATGGCTTTGCCTGTGAAATCGCACAGTTTTCACTGAACGCATCCGCAACGCATCCGGACCTAATCCGGACACGCCAGTGTGAAAGAGGCCTAAGAGTATGGCCACACGTTCAGGTTTTTTTATACAATTTTTGAAGCCACCATCAGCTGCGGATTAGAGATGAGCGAATCAATTCATCTTGTCAGCATGAGTTTCCCACCTGTCCCCACGGGTGCAAAAGTGCCCACCTGACATTTGATTGACAGGGCTTGACAATCTTCTGCCTTGTCGCTGCTTAGTGTAGCGGTGCAGCGTAGAAGCGCTCATTCAGTCTTGCAAGCACTTTTGGGTAGTGGCGCATGAGCAGTCTTTGTACCCGCAGCCGAATCAGTGCTTGCTTGCGCGCGCCTCTACACTGAGCAGAGACAAGGCAGAAGATTGACCGCGCTGGGCTAGATGTCGGGCCCTGTCAATCAGACGTCAGGTGAAGAGCTCCTGTTAATGAATCGGTTTGCTCTCTAGTGTGGATCCTTAATACTTCTTCAAAAATTCACCTTTTTTAAGTCCACTCCTGGTTTTGACTTCAAAAACTGCATCAAAAAACCTGACTGTGTGGCAGCACCCTGAGGAGTTTCTTTTAATTTATGTTTTTTTTTTTGTTATTATTTTATTCACTTATATAGCGGTGACATATTCTGCAGTGCTGTACAGACATTATCGCTGTTCCCCAGCGGAGCTCACTTTCCCATCAGTATGTCTCTGGAGCTTGGGGGACAGGGCTCTTGATATTTTTTATTTTCCGTACTAAAACAGGAATAGTCTTCTTCTGTCATCTTGTTTCACTCAGTCAGTAGTATGTGCTGTTGCTTCCTTCCTCTTGTGTAACAGGCTAGAATTTGTCTGTTCTGGACAACGGCAACGGTCTATATTTCTAATAGTTCTTCATATAAAGCGTCTGAGAGCTGCCTGAAGGGTTTGCTGTACAAATGTAAAAGATCCTTATGTACTAAAGAAGCCCACTCTTTATTTTGTGGCTTTTCACAATATTTCCCTGCTGCCGTTTAATGGAGAATATGCATATTTTGCGTGTAATAGCTTTAGTTGATAGCCTCTTATCTGGGAATTATTTGAAATCTCTTGTAATCTTTCTTTCTGTACAAGCACTTGCATAGTTTAGGCCTGGATTAGACAATGGGTATATTGACTATAGAATATTCCCTGTTACCTGCTCTTCATGTCTGCCCTCTATGCATTTGACATACTGGTGCTTGCTTTTTACTGAAGAACGCCAGGAACAAAGCTGTCCGTAATTCCTTCTGTCCTAGCAGCACAAGTCACTGTCACCGGGCCCAATATCAGTGGTTTGTTTGTAGCTTTCTGACCTCCGGTGTGGACATGAGGCAGGCAAATTATGGACATGAGATGACTTCAGCCACTGCTGTACCTGGTGCTACTTTACATGCATTGCAGCTTGGACGGCAGTGATTCTTCCTAGGCCGATATGACACTTCCTTTTCCAAGTGTTTTTTTACTGATGTATCTGACCGGTGAGAGTCTGACACCCGTGACGCCCGCCAATCAGCTGTAGTAGCACCACAGCCTTCTCCAGATTTTCCTAGGCCATGTGACGTCACGTTCATTGGTCATATGGCTTAAGCGCAGCTCAGCCCCATAGAATTGGTCATGAATAAGGATCTGAATTGTATGTGATCCGAAACGCGTCGACTGAGACTCCTTCTGGTGTATGTTTTTAGTGCACTTAATAATAAAGCCAATGTGAACTTTTTGGATGCTGGACCCAACGTTTTCTCCATAGAAGTGAATGGGACGGGGCTGTGATATCAAGCACAGCCGCTATACAATGTACGGCGCTGTGCTGGTCCCTTCTTAAGCAGCTGATCGGCGTGGGTCCAGGTGTTGGAACACGACCAATCATATACTGATGACCTATCCTGAGGATGGGTCATCAGTAAAAAACACTTTTAACTGACATCGTTGGATTACATATCATATTGAAACAAAATCAGTCTATCTGCAAAAGTCTCACTTTCCTACTCCACCTACTGACCAGTAATTGACTGGAAGAATGTGAATCATGAATACAGATACAGATTCACCCATGTAGAGCTCCATTAGAGTAACCCCATAAACAATGGTGGGCTGCTTGGGGGTCTGGGACATCCCCTCTCTTTTTGTGAGAGCAGAGAAGTAAGCTGTAGGGCTGGTATTTGTGGTGCACTCTTTCTCCTCACACAGTTTTCTGCACCGTGCTGTATTCTGCTGAGGAAAGTTAGATTTCAGCCTGAATTTCACCGCTGCCATTACAAAGGATGAAATCTATAGTAAAGTCAAAATCTGAGACATGATCCACACATCCTGTGGATTTGCTCCAGATTTTTGCTCCCTGTGTGGACATAACTTGTGAATATTAAAGAGAACCTGCCTTACTGAGGATAGTATAGTGAGAGACCCACTGAAGTCAGTGGGCTGTCACTTCTGAGCTAGTATTAAGTACTCTTATAGTATTGACAAGGCGAACCTCGCAGCGCCCATCAGCACTGTGAGAGAGATGAGTCCGATGAGACTCCAGACCTCACCCTCCCCGCTTCCTGCCCATGTTACACATAGGAAAGAAAACTGACAGTTATGGGCAGGAGACGAGGAAGGGGGAGATCACGAGTCTCAACGGACTCTTCCCTCGTCTCCGGTTCTCCCTGTCAGTACTGTAAAAGTACTGAATTCTAGCCCAGAAGTGACAGCCCTCTGAATTCAGCGGGTCTATGGCTATGCTATGCTGCCTCAGCGAAGCAGCATAGTAAACGTGACCGGTTCACTTTAAAATTTTGCTTGCATTCAAATGGCCTAAGCTTTTAATGCCAGATTTTAAACACGTACAGCATATAGGAACCCTTGAAAATATTGGTATTTTGTCATAGCTGTGTTGCGGTCGTGTACCACCTAGGTGGGGCATTTATAAAAACGAGTGTAAAGGAAAACTGGCATAGTTGCCCATGGCAACTAATCAGATTCCACCTTTCATTCTCCTAAAAAGCTCTGAAAAATAAAATTTGGAATCTGGTTGCCATGGGCAACTAAGCCACTTTTCCTTTACACCAGTTTTGACAAAATTCCCCTTATAGTCCTGATGAGACCCCCTCTTGGATGCAACACGGACGTTACACGGATGTCAGCCGTGTTTTGCGGACCCCAAAATACATATAGTTGCGTTAACGCCCCCCTATTCAGACTTCTTGAATAATAAAGGCACCAAACAATATATGCAGTGTTTGAATTATTGACTGATTGAAGTTCTCTCTTTCTGTGTTTTCCAGGTAGGGTAATAGTAGCAACCAGTAACGGGGTGTATGTTTTAATACCCTTGCCTTTGGAAAAGCAGATACAAGACCTTTTATCAAACCAGAGAGTCGAAGAAGCTCTTGTACTTGCCAAAGCTGCACGGCATAATATTCCAAAGGAGAAATTTCAGGTATGCAAAATATAGTTACATTGGTTTTATTGCATAAAAGGAATCACAAATTGACAATATTTTAGGCATTTCTCCATTATGGAAAAAAGTGTATCTGTTGGTGGCTCACCTAAACGTATATTAGGACCTAACGGTGCTCGCCCCTTTGGTTCTCCCAAATGAACCGTGAAACAAAATACTATATTGAAACAAACAAATAGGTGGGGGGCACTCAGTGCTCTGACAATATATAGATGCAGGAGGTATGGTAATAAATTGGTCTTTTTATTCTAATATCATCAAAAAAAGTGCTGTTCTGGACAGGATGTTTCCTTATTGGTGAAATGGTAACATATGTACCATAGGCAGAAAATGTTGCTAATATAGTCTGGTGTCCTGTAAATTCATATATTGGTCAGCCTAAGGTGTGGACGAGGCCCCACACATCAATTATAGCAATGTGCGACCGTAGATCAAGTCCACACGTTCCTATTGTGTCGTGCTGCTTCCCCCTGTGTCAGGCTGTTCCAATTTCAGAAAACACACTGTGTGCTGATATACACACCGATGTTAAAATGTGCAGGACATCAGGTTATGGCAAACTACTGAGGAAGGGGAAGTATTAATCCCCGAAACGCGTTTAGAATACAGCAGCAGGATCGAGAGTCATTTGGAATACAGACCGCCAAGAGAACTTACAACAGCAAGATTACGGTAGCTGGGACGCCAGCTACACATAGCGCGCTGAGAAACCACGTGGGGCGCCGCGCGAATCTCAGCGCATACGAACCATCTGCAGATACTGGATACAGATCAGAGACCTCCGAGGATGGGTAATGTAGATTACTTAGCCCTGTAATGCCCTCGCTGAGTGAAGCGCTTAATACTCAGTGAAGGACCCGATCCGTTGACACTAAAATCTATTACACATATATCCAGGCAAAGAACAATCATTATATTGAGCATTATTTGCAAAAGGAGACCAGGCAAATTCTCAACCATATCCTGGATATATGTACTGCAACATAGGAATTTATGTAATATCTACTGAAATGACACACAGCAATAACTGAATGGTATTAACCAACAGTACAGTAAGGACTCTCTTTTTTTGGATCACTATTTGTGGATTTTTTATGGACTGTGGACCTCTTTTATGAACTTTCTCTAGGGTTTTTTGCGGACTTTATGCAGCATTCCATTATATGTATTACAAATAGTTTACTGGGATTAATATACTACTGGTCCATGCAGATCTGATTTTATTAACCAATTGTGGTAAAAATTTAAAAATTTAATAAGCCTGATGTGGGGAAGGTGACACACAGGGTGGAGACGTGTGAACTTGAATTATAGTCGCACATAGCTACCCTTTTATGTGTGGGACTCCTGCATACACAGGGCTATCATTGCAATAACCTGATGTCCTGCACATTTTAACATCGGTGTGTATATCAGCACACAGTGTGTTTTCTGAAATTGGAACAGCCTGACACAGGGGGAAGCAGCACGACACAATAGGAACGTGTGGACTTGATCTACGGTCGCACATTGCTATAATTGATGTGTGGGGCCTCGTCCACACCTTAGGCTGACCAATATATGAATTTACAGGACACCAGACTATATTAGCAACATTTTCTGCCTATGGTACATATGTTACCATTTCACCAATAAGGAAACATCCTGTCCAGAACAGCACTTTTTTTGATGATATTAGAATAAAAAGACCAATTTATTACCATACCTCCTGCATCTATATATTGTCAGAGCACTGAGTGCCCCCCACCTATTTGTTTGTTTCAATATAGTATTTCTCCATTATGATAGACCATCAATATCAGATTAATGGGGGTCTGACTTTCGGCAGCCCACGATCTGAAAGGGGCACAGGGCAAGGTATTGTCATCTTGCACAGTTGCTCCAAAGTAAACAGGTAGATAAAAGAAAGTAAACAAGGAGCACCGCGCCCCACTTCCAATGGAAGAAGAATCAGACTGCCACCGATAAGATATTAATGGTCTATTTTAAGTTTTTTTTCTGGCTTTTTCTATTGATGACCTATTGTAAGGATAGGTCATTACTATCAGATCGGCTGGGGTGCCTGGTGTCGGACCCCCGCTGATCTGATCAGCTGTATGAGGAGACGGTAAGCGCAGTGTGCATGTGCCGTTTCCCTTCTCTCTTCCTGCTTGCTGGTGTATGTCTATGGCAAAGCTTAAGCGGACAGGAAGAGATACGGGAGGTGGCACTTGCGCACTGCGCCTGCCATCTCCTCATACAACTGATCTGAGGGGATGCCGGGTGTCGGACCCCTGCCGATCTGATCTTGATGACCTATCCTGAGGATAGGTCATCAATAGAAAAAGCCCAGGAAAACCCTCTAGTAATCTGGGTATTATTACCAATATGTTGTTAAATACAAAAAATATAAAAATGTTATAGCTCACCACAACCCCATGTCTTGATGTCACGTTCCTCCTTACACATTGGAGCGGTGCTCGGCTTCTCCGTCCCGGCTTCAGGTAAACCACTTGCACTTAACACTCTTCTCCATAAAAAGTGATGCTTTATTAATTTCAAGTTAAAAACATGTTCCTCAACTGCATAATTGGTGAATAAAACAACCTACGCGTTTCAGAGAGCACCCACCGTATCCTTACTCGTGGTCTGAATAGTGTTTTTATTCCCATTAAAACATTTAGTAATCGTTGCTGGGTTCTCAGTGAAGAAGTCCGCTCAGTAGATTTCTTGTAAATCACAACAATTCAGTTTTTTATGTTAATGTGCAGAATTCCATGTGACATTAAGAGTCCAGCGGACTAGTCCGGCCTCCCAGCCTACATTCTGTTACATGTCGTTTGGCCATGGTTTATCAAGTCGGTTTACCACTTTATGGGAAGGCTAAGATTATACAGGTTTCAATATCATCTCCCAATACTAATGTTTTTTGTGTGTTCCTTTAGGGAATTTTTATGTCTCTTACTTGTTCTTCTCCGTGATGCTGCTGTCACTACTGTCGGGTTCACCATACCGGGCACGGTGCATGTCAGCTGTAAGAATCAGGCTTCGATGACACTGTGTCACTCATACTGGCAAACACTTCATCTACAGTGAAATGAAGTGTTCCTCATGGGGGACACAAACTCCGACCACAGTTAATGGCTGCCGATCAGACAGTCTCCTGACAGTTATGATGACAGCTCAGCGTCCCTGCCTCTATACCCATGTCTAGGAGGAAGATAACTTCCCTGAGATGGTACTGGCTGTAGCTATCAGTGTGATGCAGTACTGAGGCATCATGGTGATATATGCATGAGGGAAGAGGAAGTAGGGTGACATCAAAGATTCCAGATGATGTCTGAGCAGAAGTAGATAGGAGGCTGAAATCAAGGAGGTGAACACAATACACATACAAGAAGCCCAGAGCTCTACAGACAATCAGTGCTGAATACACAAAGAACAGATGAGTGTTGAGATTGCTGGTGGGTACAGTCACTAGTCGTCTGACCTATAGAGTATTTTGGTCTTGAGGAACACTCTCTTAATTGCTGAACTTCCCTTCATCATATGTGAAGGTAAAATGAAGCACTGTATGGAGTCAGTTCATTTCAATGGATGTCGGAAGTCTTTAGGAACGGAGAGCCACACTTGATATGGCTCATGGCCTCAATCAATAGAAAGAGGTGCCAATCCGGGGAACCACCGCCAGCTTAACCTGCCCAAAGAAAGTAAAATTGAAAGAGAAATTGAATAGAGAAGTCCATCATAACCTACTGGCCATATTTCTGTACATTGTGACGTCATGTCTGATATTGTTGCCAAGACCAAGGTAAAGCCAAGGTTTCTTGAATAAGGGAATATATATAGAAGTTGAGGTTAAAACCATGTCTGTTTTGCTGTGGTTTTACGGTGCAGTACTTGACTGCACATTTTTTTACAGGTGAAAGGTAAAATACATGTGTTTCCCCAGTAAGAACTGCACAGTCAGTTACCACATCAAAGAACTGTGGCAAATCTGCAGTTTTCAGAAGCAGATTTTTTTAGGCGGTTATGAACTATACCTCCACAACATCTGAATACATCCTAAGGTTAAAGATTCTTTATGTTCAGCCAGCACCTGATCTCTGCATTGGTGTACTTGTGTGCTGTTCAGCCGGCAGCCTGAATCGCGTCATATGTATGCGTTTCTCTTTCATTTTTCCATTCAGTTATGGTCCTTACTAAAAGGCCAGCAAAAATATAAGTGAGTGCACAGCTACGCATTGTGATATTCTGAAAGTGTTACGTGTCAGCCCACTTAGCATACCGTCAATCTTCTTGGTTTTACAAGCTCAATAAGCAGTGTTTGTTTTTCCATAGGTTATGTATAGAAGAATCCTGCAACAGGCTGGGTTTATACAGTTTGCTCAGCTTCAGTTTTTAGAAGCAAAAGAATTATTCAGGTAAAGAACAACCTTAATTGGTCCAAATGTTATGTCTGTACCAAAGATAATTAAAGTGTAGCTGTTATTTTAAAACTTTTTTTGAATTTGAATTTATTTTTATTAGATAACATCCTGTAAAGTGTATTCCTAGCAACACTGCTGAAGACAGCTATGTGTAACCTACAGAGGCAGGCTCCTCAGCCTGCCTGTTATCTCCCTTCCTACATGTGACCTACCCTATTTCTGACCTGTCTCTGTCTGTCAGCATTAGAAAGCAGATGATCCTGGCACTTACTTTCTTCAATATGCTTTTATGATCACTTAACGTCAGATGTTAAATAGGACACGTTTCGGCCCGTCCAGAGCCCTTGTCAACTTGTTATTTAGTATGAGGATAACCCTTGTATATATTTTCTGTCTCTGCTTTTAAGCTGTTACTAGAGGGGTTTAAACTCACAACCTTTTGCTTCAGAGACGGAAGCCTTACTAGTTGTGCTACTAAGCACACTGTAGTCTATGGGAAAAGGAAAAAGAGCATTTTGGTTAAAAAAAAAAGTTCCATTAGCTGGTCATAGTGTGCACTGTAGCACACTGGTAAGGCATCTGTTTTCCACACAAAACTCATAAGTTCAAGTCCTGTGGTAGCAGCAAAAGACTGATTTTTTTTAGTAATCACACAAATCTAATGGAGGAAAATAAATTATATATATATACACACACACACAGATTGTACAGTGCATTGTATAGGAATACTAGTAATGGTTTTTAGAGATTTTCCACTTTTTTACAGCTGTCAAGCCTGTGGCTCAGCAATTAAGGATTTTGCCTTTGATACAGAAAGTCCCTGGTCTGAGACCTGCCAGTGAGAATTTGGATAAAAGGGGAATGGTATTTTTTAAATACACAGGGGTGTTCTAAATCGCTATTATAATACTCAAGGACCTAGTTACATGGGGGAATGACTTTTAATATAACCCCTTCCCAACCTCCACTATACATGTACAGTCTATGGGAATAGCAATCAAACAATCGTATGTTAAAATCCCCTAGGATGACTTAATTAAAGTGAAAAGGAATTTAAAAAAAAGTTTTTAAAACTTCAAAAAAATTATAAAAATTCAAATCAGACCCTTTCCCAATATTAAGGGAATCTCTGGGAATTAAGAAAATGAAAATACTTAAAGGGAACCTGTCACCAGGAAAGTCACTGATAAAGCAGGCACGCTGCCTTGTAGGGCTCACTCTGCTGAATATAATGATACCTCTCACTTGGTGATCTGTTGCTTTATTGTGGAGAAAAAGTACTTTTAATCCATATGCTAATGAGCTGATTTGAGTCCAGTAGTTGATATGAGTCCAGGGTTTTTTCTATTCCGAGCTGTAGCCACTCCCCTTTTACTTCTTCGGATGGAGGAATATACTATTGAAGTTAGTAATTATAATAAGGGCTACTTTGTTCATGCGGTGATAAACACATGTTTGATAAACAGTTATTAAAATGAATAAATGATGTAATAAGCCACGCCCCTTTTACATCTGAAGAAGTGAATAGGGGAGTGGCTACAGCTCTGAATAGAAAAAAACGCTGGACTCATATCAACTGCTGGACTCAAATCAGCTCATTAGCATATGGATTAAAAGTACTTTTTCGTCAAGCCCCGGACAACACCAGACGACTTTTGGCATTGTTATAATAAGTAGAGATTTCGGTTACTCCGACCGCCTTTTTGATGTTGGACGCCGAGAAGGCGTTCGACCGCGTTAACTGGCCTTACGTCTTCTCGGCCCTTTGGAAATTTGGATTTTCAGGTCCGATATACGCAGCCATATCCACATTATATTCAAATTCTTGTTTCTAAAGTATTTACTAACGGGGCACTATCGACAGCTTTTAACCTGACAAACGGAACTAGGCAGTGGTGTCCGTTATCCCCTTTGTTTTTTATCTTATCCATAGAACCATTAGCAGAACTGATTAGGCGGGACCCAGATATAACGGGGTTGGAAATAGGCTCCATTGAACACAAAGTAGCGCTCTTTGCAGACGATATGATCGTGATCTGTAGACGCCCCAAAACTTCCCTCCGAAGAGTGTTTGACCTGTTGCAGAGGTTTGGTCAAGTTTCCTGTTATAAATTAAATGTAGACAAATCCCAATGCCTTGCGGTCAATATCCCTGCGGAACAACTGTGTCGACTGAAACGTCTCTTTCCACTGGATTGGCAGCAGGAGAGTATATCGTATGTTGGCATGCAGCTGACTCACCCAATATCTAGGACATTCCACACTAATTTTCCCCCTCTGTTGGAGGGTCTGGCTGGAGATATCAAGAACATGAAGAAATTCTTCATCTCTTGGTTTGGTAGAGTGGCCGCTTATAAGATGCTATTTCTTCCAAAACTCCTCTACCGCTTTAGAACCCTACCCGTCCCGATCCCCGATTCCTTTTTCAATAATGCTACACGTCAGATGATGGGATTTATTTGGGACTCTAAACATCCTAGAGTAGCGTACTCCATCCTGACTAAACATAGGAGAGAGGGGGGACTGGGAGTCCCTGACTTGAGACATTATAGCACGGCTTGCCTCTTAGACCAGTTGGTCCATTGGTGGAACGACTCTGTAGACAAACATTGGGTAAATATAGAAAGGACCTCCCTCACTCTTTCTTCCCTTCGCTCCTTACTAGTGGGAACAGCATGGAAACTCCCTTGACATACATCCCCCCCCCCCTTCACGCTATCCAACTGTCTATCTCGGCTTGGGAAAAGTTGATAGGCAACTTTACTGTGGGAGAAAAACTGTCCCCCAATCTTTTATCGATACCCTGTCTAACTGACCATATCCAAGACCTGAACCTCAGAACATGGACAGCCTGCGGGATTCGATCAGTTAAAGATCTGATGGGCAATCGGTCTTCCGCTGTGTGACCCACCAGGAAGCGATCTTTAAAACGAGCTTGCGATGGTATTACACACTGTCCAGACTGCATTTGATGTTTCCATCTGCTAGTCCTGCTTGCTGGAGACTGTGTGGAGGCAGAGGCTCCCTTCTTCACACACTCTGGGCTTGCCCCGGGATCACTGGTCTTTGGAGAGAGGTGCAGAACCTCTTAAACACCCTCCTCCCTACCCCTATAGTAGTGTCCCCAGAACTAGCCCTCCTTTTTATCAACATAGACACCCTCTCACATAAATATCAATCTATAACAGCCCACATACTCATGGCCACCAAACTGTTCATTACCAGACATTGGAAAACTCTGGACACTCCTCCTCTTCGTGAGGTTGTAGCGTTAGTGAACTCCACGTGTATGTATGAGAGAATCTGGCACAGCCGATTGCCCTCCATGCTAAAGTTTAATGGCGTATGGTCAGGATGGATAGCCAGTTCATGGTATGCGTCCTAGTCGACTTCTAGGAAATAATACCTTCCCTGAGAACATAGTGAATGAATGACATGCATCCACCCATTTCAACTGACCTCTACTTGTATATCTTGCGGATCTGCCCGCTATAGTGTCTTGAGCCCTGGTGCTGCTTTCGTTTGGTTATTTGTTTGTTTATTTCCTTTAACTTTTCTGGTTACGCCGAGTCTAATCATTGACTTTGCTGATTGCAAACAACTATAGACTATTGGTAGACACTCGATGTGTATGTTTGTTTCTAATTTCCCACTGTGACTAATTTCTGATACGGCATAGTGGAGTCTTTCATGTCTTCATTAAGTACATGGTGTGTGTACCATATTGCTTTCTACTATTGTCAGACTGTAACAGTGATATCGAACTGTATTTGTTTCCTGACTTGAAACTTTAATAAAAATTACGTGAATATAAAAGTACTTTTTTTCCCCACAAAAAAGCAACAGATCACCAAGTGAAAGGTATCATTATATTCAGCAGAGTGAGCCCTACAATGCAGTATGCCTGGTTTAACAGTGAATTTTCTGGTGACTGGTTCCCTTTAAATATTACTTTATTATAAATATATTCCTAAATACCTTTCATTAGTTTTAATGGCTCGTTTTGTTTAGGGAGCAATAATTAGAAACAAAATGGCCGCCATCCTATTCTTACTCACAAAACCTGTCCTAATCACACAGCAGGACAAGTTACTTCAGGACAATGAGCTAAAAAGCTGCCTCATCCTCCTCTCTGCTCTGCTTGTCAGGAATTATGGTCCTGAATGCAGCTATTAAGAACTTTAGCTGAATCTCTGTGGAAATGGAGTTCATTAATCACACCCCCACCTCCTCTGTACGTCATGTCTCCTCAAGAACTCCATTCCAGCGAATGGAGATTCAGCTGAAGATCATATTAAACTGTGTTCGGGATCATAAACTTGACAAGTAGAGCAGAGAGGAGGATGAGGCAGCTCTTTAGCTCAGTGTTGTAAAGTAACTTGTCCTGCTGTGTGATAAGGACAGGTTTTGTATGTACTAATAGGATGGTGGCCATTTTACTTTTGATAAATACTCCTTAGACCAAATGTGCCATTATAACTAATGAAAGGTAATATATTTATAATAAAGTAATATTTAAGTATTTTCGGTAATTTAATTTTCTTAATCCCTTAAGGACCCCGGCCGCACATGTACGGCGCTGGTGGACGTCACTTAAGGACCAGCGCCGTACATGTATGGCGGGCTGATCGGGCGGGTGCAGGAGCTGCGCCCGCCCGATCAACGGCATGGACCAGGCATTCAAAGACAGCCGGGCCCTTGCTGCATACGCCGGCATCGGTGAAGACACCAATGCCGGCGTATTAACCCCTTTGACCGAGGCATGCAGAGGGTTTGCGGAGGGTGCAGGTGCCCTCCGCATCTCTATTGGGTCCCTGCGCTGCAGTGGCGGGGACCCAATTGCAGAGAAGGCAAGCCCGATGCCTTCTACGGAAGTCTTTGAGATCCATTCCCTTAGCATACAAGCTGACATGCAATGTATTACAATACAGGATTTATTGTAATACATTGCAGAGGGAATCAGAACCCAGAAGTTGAAGTTCCAGAGTGGGACAAAAATAAAAAGTAAAAGAAAGGGTTTTTCATAATAAAAATAAAGTAGAAAAATAAATTAAATTTCCCAAAATAAAACACTTAAATTTGTAAAAAAAATAAAAATAAAATAAAACCAGACCTATTGTGGATTGCCGCGTCCGTAACGACCAACTCTATGAAAATATCACAGGATCCACCCCCTTACCTGAACGCATTAGAAAAAATCTTACTTCATCTTACTTCACAAAGAGTGCAACACCAAGCAATCAAAAAGGCATATGCCCCCCAAAATAGTACCAATCAAACCGCCTTTTTATCACGCAAAAATGAGACCCTACCTAAGACAATCACCCAAAAAATAAAATAACTATGGCTCTCAGAATATGGAGACACTAAAACATTATTTCTTTTGTTTCAAAAATGCTTTTATTGTGTAAAACTTAAATAAATAAAAAAGTATACATATTATGTATTGCTGCGTCTGTAACAACCTGCTGTATAAAAATATCACTTGATCTAACCCCTCAGGTGAACACCATAAAAAAAATATATAATAAAAACAGTATTAAAAAAGCTATTTTTTGTCACCTTACCTCACAAAAAGTGTAATACCAAGCGATCAAAAAGTCATATGCACCCTAAAATAGTACCAATCAAACTGTCATCTCATACCCAAAAAAATTGAGCCCCTACATAAGGGAAAAAAAACAAAAAACTATGGCTTTCAGAATATGGAGACACAAAAAAATAATTTTTTTCAAAAATGCTTTATTATGTAAAACTGAAACAAACAACCAAAAATTTGGTATTGTCGCGTTCGTAAGGCCTGCTCTATGAAAATAGCACATGATCTAACCTGTCAGATGAACACTGTAAAAAACAAAAAAATAAACACGGTGCCAAAACAGCTATTTTTTGTTACCTTACCTCACAAAAAGTGTAATATAGAGCAAACAAAAATCATATGTACCTTAAATAGTACCAACAAAACTGCCATCTTATCCTGTAGTTTCCAAAATGGGGTAACTTTTTCTAGTTTCTACTCTAGGGGTGCATTGGGGGTCTTCAAATGCGACATGGCAACTTACAATTATCCCAGTGAAATCTCCCCTCCTAAAACCACATGGCGCTCCTTTTCTTTTGCGCCCTGCCGTGTGCCCGTACAGCAGTTTACAATCACAAATGGGGTGTTTCTGTAAACTACAGAATCATGGTAATTGGTATAGGTGTGCCACCACCTTTTTTCCTCATGGTATTGAATTTTGTTTGGCTGTTAACCCTTGCTTTGTTAGTGGAAAAAATTGATTAAAATGGAAAATCTGCCAAAAAAGGGAAATTCTAAAATGTAATCTACATTTTCCTTTAATTCTTGTGGAACACCTAAAGGGTTAACAAAGTTTGTAAAATCAGTGTTGAATACCTTGAGGGGTGTAGTTTCCAAAATAAGACCATTTATGTGTGGTTTCTATTACGTAAGCCCTGCAAAGTGATTTCAGACCTGAACTGGTCCTTAAACATTGGGTTTTGGAAATTTTCTTAAAAATTTTAAGATTTGCTTCTAAACTTCTAAGCCATCCAACGTCCCAAAAAAAGAAAATGTCATTTACTAAATTATTCAAATATGAAGTAGACATCTGGGAAATGTAAAATAATAACTATTTTAGGAGGTACCACTATCTGTTTTAAAAGCAGAGATATTGAAATTTTGGAAATTGCGAATTTTTCCAAATTTTTGGTAAACTTGGTATTTTTTATAAATTAAAATGAAATATTTTGACTCAAGTGTTTCAGTTTGGTGAACATTCAATGACTGATCACCACTGCTAAGCAGACACGTTTTGCCAACCTTGCAGAGTCCAGCAGATCATCTTCTAAGCATACGCAAGCCATTTTGACACTACTTATGGATTTAAGTTGCTGAAAATGTAAAACATTCCCAGCCTTTTCCATAGCCATTGGAAATATATGTTATCTTTTTGATATATTTTTGCTTTGTATTGCAGAAGCAGTCATCTCGATATCCGGGAACTCATCTCTCTCTACCCCCTCCTCCTTCCATCTTCCTCTTCATTTATCCGTGCGCACCCTCCGCTACATGAATATGCTGATCTCAATCAGCTGACACGAGGCGACCAGGAAAAAGTTGCAAAGTGCAAACGTTTTCTCATGTCCTATTTAAGTGAAATCCGCAGCACAGAAGTGGCAAATGGGTACCAGGAAGATGTAGATACCGCCTTGCTAAAACTTTATGCCGAAGCAGATCATGAGAGCCTGTTGGATCTACTGGTCTCCGATAATTCCTGCAAAGTGTCAGACAGCGCAGCCTGGTTGGAGAAGCACAAAAAGTAAGTGGTCTGTAGATGGCCTTTAGTGATTTCAACTATTCTGTGCTTGAGAAATTAAATTTAGGAGTGTTTTTCTATTGCAATGCTAGCAAAGAGTTGTCACAAACAGACTGCAGCCCCCATGTGGCTCCACAGTTTCTTTAGCCCTCCCCTGTGTCCCCTTCTTTTCAAACTCACTAATCACAGCATTCCAAATATGCATGCTGTCTCAGGACATGCTTTGGTTGAATGGCAACTCTATGTACAGCCCTACTGAAGAAGCAGATTGGGCTACGGACCTTTATTTGGGGCTCAGTACACACAAGCAATAATGTAGAATGTGTCTAGGGGAAAAGTTTTAAAACTTTACAAGTAAAACTAGTATTAAATATGCATCTAACCAAGTCTTGTTTGACAGCTCTCTCTATTATAGCCCTGTCTTTTATGCCCTAGACCAGTGGTGGTGAACCTATGACACGGGTGCCAGAGGCGGCACTCAGAGCCCTCTCTTTGGTCACCCGCACCCTAGAAAAATTCTTTGGTGTACCAATATGCCTTAGACTTTTCCTGCCATTCATCAGCGCAGGCCGATATACTATATTGCACTGTAGTATTCAGGTTACATTGCTGTGTTGGCACTTTGCGATAAATAAGTGGGATTTTGGGTTGCAGTTTTGGCACTTGGTCTCTAAAAGGTTCACCATCACTGCCCTTGACACTGTCCTCTGTAATCAGTGTATGTATGGCTGTTTTTAACTAGTTTGTTGGCATGTTTAAAGAGGACCTTTCATCGGGGCAAAAAATGATCTCCCTGCACTTACTATTATCCCTGGGCGCCACTCCGTGCGCCCGGTATAGGCTCCAGGCTGTGAGCTGTGCGCTGCGATTGGCCAGCGCTACAGCCTGGCATACGCCTACTATAACCAAGTGATACTAGCCTCCGCCTAGTAGAACCAAGTTCCAGAAGATACCGGAGCCTATACCGGGCGAACGGAGCGGCGTCCAGGGATAATAGTAAGTGCAGGGAGATCCCTGGGCGCCGCTCTACATGTCAGCATACTTAGTTCACATTTTTTGCCCCGATGAAAGGTCCTCTTTAATGCCATTCTCTTGTTGAAAACAATAAAAAAAATAAAGCCTTTAAAAAAATAAAAATAAATACGCATCTAACAGAATGTGTTTTTCTTTGCTATAGATATTTTGCACTTGGTTTACTGTATCACTACAACAAGCAAGATGCTGCTGCCATGCAGGTAATTCATTCAACTGGCCACCTTTTATATTTTGCATTTAAATCAAAGAGAGCATCTGCCAGCAGGATCAACCCTATTAAACAATAGTGATTGGTAGGGTTAAACCTGCTGAATAAAACAATACCTTATTTATGTTTCTTTATTGTGCTGATTATTAATATGTAAATTAAGTATTTGGTGTGATTCCAAGCCCTTCAAGGCAACAGAGCTCCTATGTTCTGCACTTGAAGGGTACACAAACAATAGATGCAACACGGATCTCATCTATATTTTGCAGAGCCGCATTTTGTTATGCACATTAGGGTACTTTCATACTTGCGGCATGGCTATCCGGCAGGCTATTCCGGTGGGTGAACAGCCCGCCGGATCCGCCATGCCGCAAGTACCCGTGTGCTGCTGCTCCGTCCCCATTGACTATAATGGCGTGGGGGGCGGAGCTACCGCACAGCGCGGCAGTGATCGCCGGACTAAAAAGTCGGACCTGCAGTACTTCTAGTCTGGCGATCTCTGGCCTTGTACTGCCGTGCTGCGTCGTAGCTCCGCCCCCACCCCCATTATAGTCAATGGGGACGGAGCAGCAGCACACGGGTACTTGCGACATGGCGGATCCGGCAGGCTGTTCACCCGCCGTAACAGCCTGCCGGATAGCCATGCCGCAAGTGTGAAAGTACCCTTAGGCCTTAACTGCCATTCCCACGTACCAGTGATTGACTCTATTTTGACATAGTCTATTATTTAAAGCACAGTCTTTACTTAAGAGTTTTTGATAAGAAATCTTTGTTTTTCCACTACTTTCAGGTTTGGGTAAGAATTGTGGATGGTGAGGTTGAAGACCACACTCGGCCAGACCTCTTTGAGTATATAGTGGACTTTCTGACGTTCTCCAAAGACCAGCAGCTGGTGTGGCAATATGCAGACTGGGTTTTGCAGAAAAGTGAGCAGGTTTGTGGTTCTTGGCAGCTTTTTCGGTATGGGCATGACCTTCTCTGATTGCTAGCACATAATACTGTCTGGTCTAGTTGTAATGATAAGAGCACTGTGGCTCCACAGCTTCTTGTCACCTACGGGTTGATTTACATTTTTGGTGGGGTGTTTTCATAATCAAGGCAAAACTGTCACATTTTTGTAAAATAAATGACCGTTTTGTTGCAATGATGAAAATCCACAGAAACGTCCTCACGTAGAGCTGAACACATGATTTGTATTCACTAAAGTTGCAGGGAGAAGGTGCCTTCTCAAACAGCTGATCGGCGGGGTCCTCGGTGTCGGATCCCACCGATCAGATACTGATAACCTGTACAGAGGATAGGCCATCAGTAAAAAAATCTTGGAAAAACCCTTTTATATCAATATCATTCATGATTTCTACAGTTTTTATTTCCTATGTGCAGTATTACTCTTCATTACATCTTCATTTTCCATCTTTCAGGTTGGAGTTCAGATCTTTACGAAACGGTCGTTAGAGGAACAGGTGCAAAATGGCTTCTGCCCAGATAAGATTGTCGATCATCTCTGCAAGTACCGGAAGGCTTTACTTATCTACCTGGAACATTTAGTCAAAGAAAAGAACATTCAGGTAAGGACCTTATGAAATACACGCAAGCCGCAAATACTGTGACACTATCTACAATCCTTGTGTGCTTCTACTACCATTCCGAAATCTCTAGTATTGTACAGGTTGCAGTCAGTGTAACTTTCTTCCAAAATCGGACATCATATAGTACTTGGCCATGACAATCTAACAAAGCTAGAGCCAGCCACATGGATCCAGAGATCTCCACATTCACTGCTCCAATTAGTCTGCTTTATTTTAAGTTGGCAGCTCAGGGGGCATATCCTTTCTGATGCAGCTCTCTCCCTATATCTGTCACAGCTTCTAACAGTAGATTTGGCTGGTGGCAGTTGAAGGATGGAACTGAGCATGTACAACCACTTCAGCAATATTAGTGAGGTGGACAGAGAAATAAGGAGATGAACCAACAGGAGGAGGTGTTATACAGATAGATTTTATTAAATGACTCGGTAGCTCTACAAAAAATTTTTTTTACTACAAAACTATTCTGAACAAGGTGCTGGTTTACTATTCTGAACAAGGTGCTGGTTTACTATTCTGAACAAGGTGCTGGTTTACTATTCTGAACAAGGTGCTGGTTTACTATTCTGAACAAGGTGCTGGTTTGAAAAATGTTGAATATTTTTCCATGGACAGCCCGTCTAAGGTTCTGTTCACATTTTCCTTGTGGCTGTCATTTATATCGGAAGCTACCATGCATTCCCGATTCCATCCACCGGATTATAATGGGGACTGGTGGGAGCGTGCATGCAGAGCTGATTCTCTCAAATTTGACATTTGCAATAGAGGCCTCCACCGTGAGTGTGAACATAGCATAAAGCTAGGCTTACACCATGTTGTTACCATACAGTTAAGGCCAAAAGAAATGTATACTGAAAATACACGATGCAAACAGACAAATACTGGTTTATTAACCATCTTGTAGGAGCTAGAAAATACAAAGAATGGAGCAGGCGGTCAAGTGCTGGTGAGTGATGTCACCAGTGTTCCCTGCCCAGTCCATTCACATTTCTCCATACTGAAGTTCTGAAAGGTCAGTACTAGGGATGAGCGAATCGACTTCAGATGAAACATCCAAAGTCGGTTCGCATAAAACGTCGTTTCAATACTGTACCGAGCAGGAGCTCCGTACAGTATTAGAATGTATTGGCTCTGAAGAGCCCAAGTTATTACTTCGCGAAATCTCGCGAGACTTCGCGTAATACCTTCATAAATTAATTTGTACTGTAAAAAAACATTTCCCGAACTAGGGCTCGGTTCCAAGTGGTATCATCGGAGCCATCACATTCTAATACTGTACGGAGCTCCTCCTCCGTACAGTATTGGAACAAAGTTTTATGCGAAGTCGATTCGCTCATCCCTAGTCAGTACTGTTATTCCCTGAGTCACATACAATTTGCTCTGGCTTATATGTTTAATAGTCTTTCATTATGCTGCTGTTTCTCTGCACAGAAAGAAAAATACCACACACACCTAGCTGTGCTGTATCTTGAAGAAATCCTGCGTCTGAAGTCTGTGGAGTCTTCAGACCAGACTGAGCTAGAAGATCTGCGTCAAAGGTTTCAGAAACTGTTACAGCAGTCAGATTTGTATCGGGTTCTCTTGCTGATCGGTGAGTGCGCGACGCATTGTCAGGAGGCATTGCACAGCATGCCAGAGTAGTGGGCATTGCTCTTTCCACCAAGCTGGATGTAGATCCCCTGTGTACTAAATGTCTCAAGTCTACCGTATAGTAGCAAGCTCCAGTTTTTCAAGCTACTTAGAATGATTTTACAATAAACTGCTAAATAACTGTCCAGTCGCAGTGATCACCAATGTTGGGGAGGTCATAAACCCCCCTGGTTGATTGGTAATGACGACATGCTGTAAGGCCATTAGATTTGTAAAGATTGCGTCCTGCCATCTTTATCCGGTCACTGTGTCATTAGATGCAGTGACAGTTTCCCACTGTATCCTGCTGTGTCAGGAAGGGGTTAACCCTTAATGCTAAATTATGTACATGTACGTCATTCGCATGCCAGGTATGTATGAAGCGGCTCGCGAACTGAGCACTGAGCAAAAACGCGTATTCCAGTCCGTAGCAACTGCGGCTTCTGAGTAGTTAGACAAAGGGAAAGGGCTCCCTCTGTCCTGTACTCTGCCCCCTGCTGTGAAATCATGGGGTTCCGATTGGTTTCTGTGGCAGCCTGGGGCCTTGTGACTGTTCCCAGCCCTGGCATAGTACACTACCTGTGGCTGGGCATAATAGGAAGCCAACAGAATCCCCATAGACTGCAGTGGTACAAACAATCAAATAATCACATGGTCAAGTCACCTAAAGGGACTGAAATTAAAAGTTTTTACAAAATCTAAAAAAAAAAAAAAAAAAAAAGAATTAACCCCTACCCAACATGTAATGTACTATTTAATTACATGTCGGGTCTTTAAAGATGGCGCCCGCTCTGCTCTGCAAAGCAATCCGGTGCTTGCTGTTTTCTACAGCAGACACCAGCAGCTAATGTCCACGACCGTCGGTAATGCCGATCACGGACATTTAACCCCTCAGATGCCTTGGTCAAAGCTGACCACAGCATCTAAGCACGCTAAAAACCGGTTATGCTTCGGCTCCCCCGTGTGCTGCACAGTCTTTCCTATGGAGCCCTTGCCTGTAATAGGGCTCCATAGGAAAGTAGTAAAATCATCATAGACTCCAATGCAAGTGCATTGGAGTCTATGATAACGGCAACCAAATGATTAACAAAGTTTTTACAAATAAAAAAAAAATAGAAAAGTTCAAATCAACCCCCTTTCCCCAAAATGAGAATAAAAAAAAATAAAAAAGAATATAATAATAAATGGGCATTGCCGCGTGCATAAATCAAAATACTGCCCATACTATCAAAATGTAAAAGTATTAATCCCATACGGAAAAAGGTGAAACGGAAAAAAATGATCAAAACGTCCGATTTTCCTTTTTTTGGTCGCTTCTTCTTCCACAAAAAATTTAATAAACAGCAATCAAAAAGCCGTACACGCCCTAGAATGGTATCAATAAAAAGTGCACATCGCCCCGCAAAAAATGAGCTGTCAAAAGTTATAGGGGTCAGAATATGACAGCAAAAGAAAAAAACATTTCAAGTTTTGTTTTCAGCATCAAAACACAATGAAAAGTATACATATGTGGTATCGCCGGATTCGTACTGACCTGCTGCTGCGGTATCATCTCCGTCCTGAAATGTCAAAAAGACTGAACTGATGACATCCTGATGCATCCTGAACGGATTTCTCGCCATTCAGAATGCATGGGGATGTGACTGAAGCGTTTTTTTTTTCCGGCATAGAGCCCCAACGACGGAACTTTATGCCGGAAAAGAAAAACGCTAGTGTAAAAGTACCCTTATGCGAATATGTGTTGCTTTTTAGACATGTCTAACTTGGGTCACAGGGTTAGTGTTAAAACAATGATTGGTGGTGGGTTTTTAGGTGGTTGGTGTTTATTTTATATGCTTTTGTTTTTATTTTTATCTGACTTCTGCAACTTCAATCCATTTTATACTACCACTTGTCACTGTTATAGCCATGGTCCCTGTCTTCTTTCCTGGGTGCAGAACAGTTTCTGCCTATCCAGGCACTTGACATTCGGCTGCCTGATTGATTTGGTAGAGGGCTTAAAGGGGTCAACCGGCCTAGGAGCAGACGACCCCAATGGTCCTAACCTGTGCCCCATAAAAGAAAAAATACACTCACCTGTGCGTCGTCCCACCGTTTCCACACCATTACCCCGTTCACAGCTGCTTCTTGTCCTCATGGGAAGTGTCTTGCTCCCATGACTGATACGTCCAATCACAGGCCTCAGTGGTCACAGCTGCTTGAACGACACATCAATAATATGATGTGCCATTCAAGCAGATGGGATTGCTGAGGCCTGTGTTTGGATGCAGCGGTCATGGGACCTGTAAGGACAGGAAACAACTGGGGAATGGCATGGCGGGACCACTGACAGTTTAAGTCAATTGGGGTTGTCTCCTCCTAGGCCGGATGAGCCTATTATGCCAGAGGAGATCCTAACTACATACATAAGTGATTTATGTTAATGTTGCTGAAGGTGTTGAGAACTTGATATGTGACATGGAATAGTGATCATGGCCTGAAATATCCAATAGCTAGGAGCACTATATAAGATAGACTGCCCTTTAAACCATCATGTAGCATTTTGACATTACAGAGAGGCTGGCCATACACATAAGACTTTTCAGTCTGCTGTGTATAAGGGTAGCATTACTATCTTTTGACGTATACTATAAGAAAGGAGCATTGAGATGTACTGTAACAAACTCCGTACTTTCTTCCTCTAAAATATAAGGCGTATGGTAGTGGCCTAGCTCCCTAACACTGAAAAGATATATGCATACAGCCAACAACTAGTTCATGGCCAACTTAGATCTGTTCTTGTACATATTTATTTGAGTTGTTTTATCTTTCAGATAAAATCAAAGGCACCGATATGCACATGGAGCGGGCAATATTACACGGGAAGCTGGAGGAACACGACCAGGCTTTAAATATCTTAGTTCATCATTTGAAAGACTTTGCTGCAGCTGAGAGCTATTGTATGTGGAACTCACAGGGCAGGGATACTTCTTATCGCAAAAGACTCTTCCAGCTCCTCCTTTCCTCCTACCTCACTCCATCCACGCCTGACAATTCACTGACCGTGGCCGCCGTAGACTTGTTAAATAGCCACCCTACAGAGTTTGATGCATCCAGTGTGCTGGGGCTATTACCAGAAAACTGGTCAGTGCAGCTTCTTTCCCCATTTCTAGCTGGGGCCATGAGGGAGCATGTTCATGCGTTAAGAACGTCCCAGATAGCACTAGGACTGGCAAAAGCGGAGAATATAATTTATAGGAAAGAGAAGGTAGGTAGTATGTTTGAATTACTTATGGTTTTATTCTAAATGCAATTCACATGCTAATAATAAATATTCTCTTGAGTTTCTGGGATATTCCAGAATATTGATGGCCGATCCTTAAGATAGAGCATCAATATCAGATTGATGTGGGTCTGACTCTTTGACCTCCACAGTCACCTATTTGGAGGGACCATAGTATTCATGCAAGCACGGTGTCCCCTTTTTTGATATTGGTCTGTCTACATGCACACAGTCTGCTTAGTAGTGGTGGTGAAGGGTATTGCAGCATTTTCCTGTGCAAACAGCTATTTGACATTGGGTGGCGACATGATAATGGTGGCCTTTCCTGATGCTAGGCCATCCTAATCTGAATCTGAATTACCCCTTTAAGATGTTTCATTTAATTATGTAGATTAACACAATTACATTCTCTTACCTTTTTTTCAGCTCAATATGAGGGAGAAGCCAGTAATTCTTTCAGAGAAGAAATTTTGCCATGTGTGCCGGAAGCCATTCCAAGAACCGGTGTTTGTCAGAAGCCCCAGTGGGCATATTGTCCATACCCACTGTGCTGCAAGCCAGCGTGTTAACAGCAGCATTGACGGCCATATGCCCAAGCCTAGTAAACGAACTTGAGATAAAATCATTGAGTTGGAAGTACTTGCTCTAACTTCTGATGATAGGATCTCCTGAAAGGTGAACTGTGAAGCATCCATGTGAAGTAATGAAAGCGATTTATGAACAATCGTGAGGGCAGAAGTCTGTCAATATCTGACCTGGAATGATGGGGGGTGCAGGGAGATTGTAAGGCATATGTAACACAGTTCTTTGAACAATGGTGAACCTCATCAGAATCATTATTATGAACTCAAATGAAGCTTTTAGCATTTTTAAAGGTATTTGCACTGAAGATATTTTGCATATGCTGTGATGGGGTATATAAACCTTTCAAGTCCACCATAGGTTCATTGACGTGTGGAAAATGACCTATGTAGGCATAAGCAACAATGGTGAAGGGTGATTTATTGACATGGTCCATTATGGATGTCATTTTGTATTGTACCGCTTATCTTCCACCAGATGATACCATGATTGCTCAGAACATTCCACAGGAGGCTGTCTGCTGTACCATGAGGCCTTTATGTGTCCATCAGTAGAACATATGTCTTATATCACCTTATTTGCCTATAAATTCAAATCAAGACAAGTTATTAAAAGGGTTGTCTTGGCTCTAGATAGTAATATCCTATCAAGTGAAGGGGAACTGACCTGAGGAAACCCAGCACTGTCACTACACTGTGGATGGAGCTGTCTGCTTCTGGTGCTGTACACTGTGTTATCTCCAGTGCCAGCGGCTGCTGAGACCAGCTGATCAGCAATGGTGCAAGGTGCTGGACCCCACCAGTCAGTAATTTATAGGTCACCAATATCTACAGCTCGGACAACCCATTTGCAGACAAATTCCATATACTACATGGTTTATATTTGACATTTGTCTTGTGTTTTACACTTTTGTTGATTGGTTCTTGTCTTCTAAATTTTAATCAGCATAATTTACTTGATGGGGATCATGTCTTTATTCCCTCCAAAATTACACTTGCCCATGTAATAATAAAATAGCATGGTTGATTATGATGAATTTCCATATTATTATTAATCTTTATTGCTGAGGAAATATAGATTGTGGTTTTAGGAACATTTCTCAACCAATGTATGCATATTGTAAGGATAGCACCTTCTAATATTTTCCTATAAATACCTGTGGGACGACCAGACCAGAGAGATGGAGGTGCAGCTTGCTGTTGGCATCCAAGCCTGTACCAGCGCTGTGCCTGCCACATACACAACATCATCTCGTAAGGGGCTCTTATGAAGTACTCTTCACCTACCTATTTAAGGAGAGCGCCTCTTGCCTTTTTCTTTTGCAGAGATTTGTGAATGCAGCACTTTTCCCTTTGCAGCAGTCCTACTATAAACTACATCCACTCCTGTATTAATCCTAACATAAAGAACATTCCCATGTCCTACACAGGCGATGTACTGGTGTTCTATACTGCGCATGTGTACTGATATGGCTGTAACCTGTCCCCCGCACACCAGAGCATGTCAGTTGGCGGGAAAAGACTGGTTGGATGATGAAGGGGTGCAGGCTTTCCTTCAGCTGCTCCATGTGCTTGCTCCACCTTTACGTGCCTCCCTAAATGCCTGCCTTAACGTATGCCAACAGTGTGTCACCCTAATAAAATGTCCCTCATAAGGCCTCTTGCACATATGAGTGCGGGACAATAGTCCCACGGGCGTCCCGACGTGCACAGTTTCATTGTAATCTTTGATGCTGTGTGCTCCCGTGCTCACAATCAATGCCGCTCCGGGACATATGGCCCGCTCACGGATCATATGTCTCGGAGGGCATACAGTCGTGTGCAAGAGGCCTAACAGTGTGTAATTGTAAAAAGTATCCCCATAAGTGTGTCAGCAGCAGATACCCCATAACCGTGCATCATCCACTGATGTTCTTAGCTACGGTGCCCCCATAATTATAAAGGACACAGTGCGACAGTTCTTTCATTATTGTATTTCGTTGCAGAAAAATACTGTAGTCTCTAGTTGCATATAGAAAGATGTCAAAGCAGAAAAGGCTATAATATCATAAAATTATTTTTAAACTAGAGGTAGTAAAATAGGCTGAAGGACCTGAACAGATGAGAGACATTTTGGGCCACCTGGATCACACGTCACAGGAACAATGGCTTTTTGGTCTCTGCAAAAATAATCATATATGAAGCCAAATTAATGCTAGGAAGAAAAATTATTTTTTTAAATAGGCCCTTATTGGAAATATGGATGAAGTCCCTTTTAACTTTTGATGTTCCATCAAACAGGACTGTTGATCTGAAAAATGCCAAAACCATAACCATGAAAACCTCAGGACACGAGAAAACCCTTTACACAATTGTGTTGTCTTGCTGTGCAGATGGCATCAAACTGCTACCGAAGTTAATTTTCAGAAGGAAAAACATGCCAAAGGAGCTGATCCCACGCGGAATTATTGTGTGTGTTCATTAGAAAGGATGGATGAATTAAAGAATGGGTTGAAAAAATGTGGTCCAAATGTCCTGGAGGGCTTCTGACATGTCCTTTCTCAGCGCTGCAGCTCCACGATCTTTAGCGCGGCTTTCCACTGAATTAATGGGAGACAGAAAGGAGGTGGTAGCAGATGGGTTTTTAGCAGAATTTCCACGCCGGTGTGCTACAAAATTCCACTGAAAAACCTCCAGTCCTCTTTCCAACCTTTATTCATATGACAATTACTATCTGAGGTACAATTACACAGTATGACATTCTGTCAATCATGTGACCATCTTCACTGATTACCTCATCATTTTAGACAGAGCGTGCCAGTCTTAGTAAGTGCACATGCACACAATGTGCCGCAAGTCCAGCCTTCATTGATGTGGCAAGGCATTTTGTCTGACGATTGTGTGACCTCCTCCACTGGTTGCCTCACCCCTCAGTAGTAGTGGAGTGTGTGGGATTGGAGTAAGTGACCCTCCACTGCCTGCGGTCGGACTGGTTTCATGAACTCTGCCTGCCCTGATGTCTGCCTGTTTCCTGACTATTGCCGGACCCCTCAGTGCTTCTTACCAGTGTCCTTGTGGGTCAGCTGGCAGTCACACCGGGCCTATTCTAAGAGGAAGCAACCTGGTGGCTCATCTGCAGCAAATTGTAGATCCCTGTATAGGGGTTAACAGGTGAATACCCGGGGACTGCCAGGATAACAACCTTAGGTCTAGCCCAAAGTCAAATCAGGTGGCTGGTGCAGTGGTTCCACACCCATTGCCCATAACATACCAAATTCTTCAATACAGAAAGAGTTATGTAAAAATTATTTGCAAGCTGAAAAGCCACTACAGTAGCTCATAAAATGGTAGTGTTCACTAATTCACAAGTACAAAAAATGGTCAGGCTGTTTGTGATTTTTGACCCAGCTTCTAAAGGACGATTGCAATAGTTTACTATATTGTACAGTAGTCCAAGAGGAAAAAAGACCCATTGTTTGTGCTTGTGGGTTAGTGAACACTACCATTTTATGGTCTAGTGGCAGCGGAGGATACACTGGCCCTGTAAGAACCGAGGAAAGTATGCAGTACCCCAGACCTTGGGGATATGTACAATTGTTTAATGTTTTATGTGCAATGTTATAAAATGTAGTACAATGCAGGGGAGGCAATGGTTGGCACCACCCTTTCCTCCCCTCGTGGTGGGAGTAGATTGGTCCTGCTTCCTGCCAGGAGGGGGAGTTCCATTCGAGTGAGACAGAGAAAGGAGAGGGAGTTCCTGTTCAGATATTGGAGAATGAGAAAGCACATGTTAGAGCTCCTATTCTCAGGAACCATATCTTATTCCCCCATGAGCCCTACACTCCAGAGGCAAACTCAGAAACCAGATATTCTTCTCCTGTAAGAACAACTGAATCATGCCTAGAGAAAACGCTTGAGAGACAAGCAGAGGGATCAGCTAAAAATTAAGACACTGCTTCAAGGTGAGGGACAACAGCTCAGAGACGCATCACCTAAACCACCACCAGGTTAGAAAAACATCAAGCCTGTAACACAGTGGACACCTATCTCCACATGTGCCTGATAGTGCCAATCAATTGCCACACAGCCAGCCTCCATACCTCCTAATTTGGTGCTAGAGAATCTGCACTTTGTATTTCATATTGCTGGATGTACCAAGAGTTATATTTTGCACTAAGTAAAACAGGCTGTTATATGTTTACTTCTGGCCTGATTCTTCAAACTACTTCCCTGCACTGATCCCCAGGGAGTACACCATGACATGACACCTCATCAGGGCCACAACCACTTCCTTCAGGGCCACTATCACACCCATCTTCTGCAACGGCTCCTTAGGGTCTCGCAGCAAGCACATGTTTAGAGACCTAGCAGAGAAGTGAAGGCTGTGGCCTGCAGAAAACAAGTGTAATGCCAGGGGTCAGACTTGCTGCTGGTGGGCAGTGGAGGCCAAGCAGGTCTTGACCACTGGGACAGAGGAAGCAGAAAGAGTCACACGGCACCAATGCCTGCCTGGAGGAGTGAGACAGTGGCGGGCATGGGCCACCATTGCAATATTACCCCCTCATGCCCTCCTCTCTTTGGACTGGACACTTGCAGGAACACCTTCAGAAGGACCTGAGCATCAGTTTTCACCAGAGGCTTCTAGGATCTCTTCTCATGACCAAAGCCCTTCCAGTCCACCAGTAAAAATGTCTTGGCTTTGATCGTCATGATCATGTAATCCTTCTCTTCATACACATTTTCAGAACTGATCAGAGGGGTAGCAGGAGTTAAACCTCTGGAATAGTGACTGAAGATTACAGGCTTCAGATTAATTAATTAGGTATCCACAGAACGGCAGAAAGATTCAATTTATAACTGATTGAACTCTATTGCTTAATCACTTCAAAGAGTCCAATGAAATGCGATGCCATCTAGGGTAATCTGAGAAAAATCATCAGATGCCAGAAGTTTGCACACCACTCTCCAGAATTTAGAATTAAACTGAACTCCCCAGTCATTCACGATGTGTAGAGGGGGAACCCATGAAGACAGAAGATGTGTTCAGCAAATAATTTAGCCAGCAGGCTGGTGGAAGGCAGGTCAGGCACAAAGTGGGCATTTTAGAAAAACAATCTGCTACCACACAGATAAACATGCACAGAGGAAGAGGATTTGGTAATGAAATTCAGGGCAACATGGGGCTTGGCATGGGCAAAGAAAGAAATAGTCCAGCCGGTTTCTGTTTCAGAGTCGTGTTCTGGGCATAACTAGTACAGGTAGAGAGTCTTGAATGTCCTATGAAATACAAGCATAATTCCAAAAGTTAGGATGCTATGTAAAATGTAAATAAATGCAATGATTTACAAATTGCATAGACCCATATTTTATTCACAGCAGATCACAGAACACATATCAGATGCTAAAAGTGAGACATTTTACCATTTCATTAAAAAAAATTAACTCCTTTAGATCTTGCTGGCAGCAATGCATTTCAAAAAGGGTGGGGCAGGTGCTGTGGAGGTCTCTGTTATGGGGGCATGGAATGGTGGACGTCACAGTTAAGTGGAATGTCCCCTATGGAGGTCACTGTTAAGGGGCGGAGTGCTGTAGAGGTCTCTGTTAATAGGGCGGGCCCCTGTGGAGGTCACTGTCAAGGGGTTTGTAGTGCTGTGGAACTCACTGCTAAAGGGGCAGGCTGCTGTGAAGGTCAAAGTTAAGGGACTGGTCTGCTGTGGAAGGTCCCATTTTAAGTAGTTGGGGCACTGTGGGGGGGGTCATTGTTAAGGGGTGGGATGCTGTGGAGGTCACTGTTAAGGGGGCGCGGTGCTATAGAGATCATGTTATGGGGGATGCTGTCTATCTTTTAACTACACACACAAACATTAAATGAAATAGATGAAATATACCCGTGCGAAGCTGGGTCCTTCTGCTAGTGCTATCTATTGGTGAAAGTTCTGGACTGCAGGCAGGCCAGTTCACCACATAGACTCCGCTTCTGCGAAGCCATGCTGTTGTGATGGATGCAGTGTATGGTTTAGTATTGTCTTGCTGAAATATGCAAGGCCTTCCCTAAAAAGAGAAGTCTGGATGAGAGCATATGTTATTCTATATACTATTCAGCATTGACAGTGCCTTTCCAGATGTGTAAACTGCTCACACCATACAAACTAATGCAAACCCACACTGTAAGAGAGGCAGGCTTTTGATCTGTGCGCCTATAACAAGCTGAATGGCTCCTATCCTCTTGAGTCTGTAGGACAAGGCGTCCGTGGTTTCCAAAAAGAATTTAAAATTTTGATTCATCTGACCACAGAACAGTTTTCCATTTTGCCTCAGTCCATTTTAAATGAGCTAAGGCCTATTGCACACGACTGTATGGTTTTGCGGTCCGCAAAAAAACAAATCCGCAAAAAAGAGGATGACATCAGTGTACATTCCGTTTTTTGCGGAGCGGAACATCTGGCCCCTAATAGAACAGTACTATCCTTGTCCGTGATACAGACAATGATAGGACATGTTCTATCTTTGAACGGAACGGAAATACGGAAACGGAATGCATACGGAGTACCTTCCGTTTTTTTTGCGGACCCATTGAAAGGAATTGTTCCGTATACGGACCGTATACGGAACGCAAAAAAACGGCCCGTACACGCAAAAAAAAGTTCGTGTGAAAGAGGCCTAACTTTTCCAGCCCTCCATTGCCCCTGTCCCAACGTTTTTGAAATGAATTGCTAAATTAGTAAATTTTTTCCATCAAATGGTAAAATGACTTCAGGATAGGATCTACTTTCTCTTGGGCAAATGAATGAACCTTTTACTGGGCGGTATGTCTTTCAATTGGACAGGAGCCTCCCCTCCCTATTTTGGCAGGATAGATCATGTGCTGTGGCATCCCCCTTGGTCAGCTAGATCAAAGAACTGAGACAGGGAATCCACCTTAACCCCTTAAGGACCCCCGCCGTACATGTACGGTGCTAGTGGATGTCACTTAAAGGACCAGCGCAATACATGTATGGCGGGCTGATCTGGCGGGTGCAGGAGCTGGCATCAGGGAAGACACCGTATTAACCTCATGTATGCCACAGTCAAAGAGGTAAAAAAAAAATATTTCAAAAAAAAAAAAAATTGTTTTCCAAAATAAAACACATAAAATTGAAAAAAAAAAAAACAGACATATTGGGTATTGCCACGTCCATAACAACCAGCTCGATGAAAATATCACATGATCCACCCCCTCACCTGATTGCCGTAGAAAAAGTAAAATAAAAACTGTGCTAAAACAATAATTTATTTGTCACCTTACATCACAAAAAGTGCAACACCAAGTGATGAAAAAGGCATATGCCCCCCAAAATACCAATCAAACCGTCACCTCATCCCGCAAAAAATGAGCCCCTACTAAAAAATCGGGTAAAAAATAAAAAAGACAATAGCTTTCAGAATATGGAGACAATAAAATATGATATTTTTTTGTTTCAAAAATGCTTTAACTGTGTTAAAAGTGAAAAAATAAAAAACTAGACATATTATGTATCTCCATGTCCGTAACAACCAGGTCTACAAAAATATCACATCACCCAACCACCCAGATGAACACCGTAAAATAGTACCAATCAAATCGTCATCTCATAACGAAAAAAATGAGCCCCTACATAAGACACTTGCCCAAAAAAAAAAAATATGGCTTTCAGAATATAGAGACACTAAAAAATATTTTTTTTCAAAAATGCTTTATTATGTAAAACTAAGGGTACTTTCACACTAGCGTTGGCGCTCCTTTCCTTCTGCACCATGCTGTGTGCCCGTACAGCAGTTTACGATCACAAATGGGTGTTTCTGTAAACTACAGAATCAGGGTAATAAATATTGAGTTTTGTTTGGCTGTTAACCCTTGCTTTATTAGCGGAAAAAATGGATTAAAATAGAAAATATGCCCAAAAAGTGAAATTCTGAAATTTCGTCTATATTCTCCTTTAATTCTTGTGGAACACCTAAAGGGTTAACAAAGTTTGTAAAATCAGTTTAGAATGCCTTGAAGGATGTAGTTTCCAAAATGGGGTCATGTTTTGGAGTTTCTACTCTAGGGGTGCATCAGGGGGTCTTCAAATGTGACATAGCAACTTAAAATTATCCCAGTGAAATCTGCCCTCCAAAATCCACATGGCATTCCTTTCCTTCTGCGCCCTGCCGTGTGCCCATACAGCAGTTTACGATCACAAATGGAGTGTTTCTGTAAACTACAGGATAAGGGTAATAAATATTGAGTCATGTTTGGCTGTTAACCCTTGCTTTGTTAGCAGAAAAAAAATTGATTAAAATGGAAAATCTGCCAAAAAAGTGAAATTCTGAAATTACATCTACATTTTTCTTTAAATCTTGTGGAATACCTAAAGGGTTTAGAAAGTTTGTAAAATTAGTATTGAATACCTTGAGGGGGCCATTTATGGGTGGTTTCTATTATGTAAGCCTCACAAAGTGACTTCAGAGCTAAACTGGTCCTTAAAAAGTGGGTTTTGGAAATTTTCTTAAAAATTTTAAGATTTGCTTCTAAACCAGGCATGCTCAACCTGCGGCCCTCCAGCTGTTGTAAAACTACAATTCCCACAATGCCCTGCTGTAGGCTGATAGAAGTAGGCTGTTCGGGCATGCTGGGAGTTGTAGTTTCGCAACAGCTGGACGGCCGCAGGTTGAGCATGCCTGTTCTAAACCTTCTAACGTCCCAAAAAAAAAAAATGTCATTTACAAAATGATCCAAACATGAAGTAGACATATGGGAAATGTAAAGTAATAACTATTTTAGGAGGTATCACTATCTGATTTAAAAGCAGAGAAATTCAAATTTAAAAAAATTGCAAATTGTTCCACATTTTTGGTAATTTTTAATTTTTTTATAAATAAAAATTAAATATTTTTACTCAAATTTACCACTGTCATGAAGTACAACGTGATGAGAAAACAATCTCAGAATGGCTTGGATAAGTAAAAGTGTTTTAAAGTTATCACTACATAAAGTGACACGTCAGATTTGCAAAAAATGCCCTGGTCCTTAAGGTGAAAAATGGCATGGTCCTGAATAGGTTAATGTTCTTGTCTCCAGAACGGAAATGTAACAAATTAAAACTGGCAAAAACAAGGACCATCGGTCCTGATAGGGATTGAGTCATTGAGCGGATTGGAGATAAGTTAAATGTTTATGATCAGTGTACATAATAACTGGATAATTACCACCATCCAGAAGATAATGCCATTCTTCCAGGGCCACTTTGATGGCCAGTAACTCTCTGTCTCCGATAGAGTAATTCTGCTCACCTGCAGAAAAAGCTATGGAAAGAAAGCCACATGTAACCACCTTGCCAGATGTAGCCTTCTGAGTTAGGACAGCTCCTGCCCCCATGAAGAATTGCTTTGAGACATCAGGACGGTAAAGGGACGGTGCAGAAGAAAAGGTCTGTTTAAAGGGATTCTGTCACCACATTTTACTCCCTACAGTTAAACATATCTACTTGTAGGTCTCCCTGAGCAGTATCAAATGATGCCCTTATTAACTAACAGTGTAGATTTATTTCTTTATAAAATCGATTTTAGTGATATATGTCATTTGCATAACGTGCCCAAGGGGATGTCCTTTCCTAACTTGGTGCCCAGCCGCACCCCTCAGTCCAATGCCCAGCGCCGCCTCTAATATAATATATTTAAGAGTTGGCGCGCTGACGTAATCCCTGAGCCTGTTGGAAATCCCACGCGTGCGCACTACACACTGTAGTCTGTGCCCGTGTGGACTACAGGTAAGGCTGGGAACACACCTAGGCGTTTCTGATTCGCGCGTATGACGCGTTTTTGGATGTGCGTTTTTGAAACTAAGAAACGAGCGTCATACGTGCGATTCAGTGATTCTCCCCTATGGCATCATTGTCCATAGGCGCGTTAAAACGCCCCAAAGAAGCTCATGTACTTGTTTGGGCATGGGGCGTTTTACAGCGCGTTCAAACGCGCTGTAAAACGCCCAAATGTGAACCATGCCCATAGGGAAGCATGGCTTTTCACATGTGCGTTTTACAGCGCGTTTGAACGCGCTGTAAAACGCTTAGGTGTGTACCTAGGGTCATGGCATCGTCGGGCGAAGAACACTTTTACTTATCCAAGCCATTCAGAGAATGTTTTCTCATGACACATTGTAAATCATGTTAATGGTAAATTTGAGTCAATATGTTTTACCTTTATTTATAAAACAAATCCAAAATGTAATAAAAATTTGAAAATTTTTTGAAGTTTTTTAAATTTGTATCTCTCTGCTTTTAAGACAGATAGTGCTGCCTCATAAACTATTTATTAACTAACATTCCCCATATGTATACTTTACATTGGCATCATTTTAGTAATGTAATTCTATTTTTTTAGGACGCTAGAAGGTTTAGAATTTTAGAAGCAATTTTTTAAATTTTTAAGAAAATTTCCAAAGTCAACCTTTTTAAGGACCAGTTCAGTTCTGAAGTCACTTTGTGGGGCTTACATAATAGAACCAACTCATAGATGACCCCATTTTAGAAATGACACCCCTCAAACTATTCAAAACTGGTTTTAGAAATGTTGTTAACCCTTTTGGTATTCCACAGGAATTAAAGCGAAATGTCACTTTTTTTGCAGATTTTCCATTTTAATATTTTTTTTCCTGGAACACATCAAGGGTTAACAACAAAGCAAACCTCAATATTTATTACCTTGATTTTGCAGTTTGCAGAAACACCCCATATGTGGTCGTATACTGCTGTTTGTGCACACGGCAGGGCACAGAAGGCAAGGAGCACCATATGGTTTTTAGAGGGCAGATTTTGCTGGAATGGTCTTTGGGCAACCCCACAGTGAAACCCCCCAAAAAGTGACCACATTTTGTAAACTACACAACCCAAGGAATTTGTAAGGGGTGTAGTGAGCACTTCACTCAACAGCTGTTTTATAGAATTTTTAATACTTGGGTGAGAAAATGAAAAATTTGGGCTTTAGGCCCAAACTTTCTTTTTCACAAAAGATAACGGGAGAATATCCCCCCCACCCCCAATTTGCTACCCGCTTTCTCCTGAATACAATAACACCCAAATTGTGGTCGTAAACTGTTATTTGGGGATATGCCAGGGCACAGAAGGGAGGGAGGGGCATCTGGATTTTCTAACATGGAATTTTCTGTCATGGTTTTTAAAAGCAATAACTTTTTTTATTTTTTGTTGAATGAGCTGCGTGAGGACTAATTTTGTGCGAGACAAGCTGTAAAAAGAAAATAGAAAAATTATACCAAACAGCTTTTTTTGTGACATCACCTCCCAAAAATGAGATAAAAAGCAACCAAAATGGTGCCAATAAAAACTACAGCTTGTCTCGCACAAAATTAGTCCTCACGCAGCTCATTCAACAAAAAATAAAAAAAGTTATTGCTCTTAAAAACCATGACAGAAAATTCCATGTGATATTTTTATAGATCCGGTCATTACGGATGCAACGATACTAAATATGTCTAGTTTTTTTTTTTTTTTTTTTTTTTGATGTTTTTCATAATAAAAACATTTAAAAAAAAAAATGTTTTTGTGTTGCCATTTTCTTTTCATTTTTCTGGCTATGGTCTTGTGTGAAGGCTTGTTTTTGCGGGACGAGGTGACGTTTTTATTGCTACCAATTTGGGGTACATACGACTTTTTCATTGATTGTTATGTTTTTTTATGAGGTGAGGATAACTAAAAAAAAAACAGTTTTGGCATAATTTGACTTTTTGATTGATTAACATTATGTTTTTTGGGAGGTGATCTCACTAAAAAAATTGCTTTTGGCGCAATGTTTATTTTTTTATGCCGTTCACCTGATATGGAAGATCATATAATATTATTATAGAGTTGGTCGTTGTGGACACGGTGATACCAAATATGTCTATTTTATTAATTTTTTTAACATTTCTAAATAACGCATTTGGGGGGAATTATTTTTTTTTTATGTGAAATTTAATTTTTTTTTTACATTTTTTATTTTACACTTTGTGTCCACCATAAGGTCATACAAGACCTCTGGGGGACATTGACATAGTAGCCCCAGTTACAGGGAAAATGCACCCCCCAGAGAGGCTGTACAGCAGAATACAGCGCTGTACACCCTCAGTGCAAGGCTGATTGAGGTCTGTGGAAGACCTGACAGCTCCTGCACTCTCCCGGCCCCGGGACAGGAAACGGCATAGCACTTCCTGATCTGTATACATAGCGCTCGTTAAGTGCTGTGTATACAGCGATCTAGAAGGCAGCGACACTGAGGAACGGTCCCTGCCTTCTCTCTGGTGTGTCCTGCTGTCACTGACAGCGGGCCCCCCGCTCGGAAGCTGCACGATTAGCGCGCAGCTGCGATCTCTGAATGGACGTTCCAGAACGCTCATTTAGAGATAAACCGACCGCACAAGGACGTTTATAGTCACTGGGCGGTCGGGAAGTGGTTAAAAAAATGTCACAGTCTCTGTTCTACAGCCTTCACTTGCAGTGTATCTGCAGACTATCTTGCTTTCTGTTTCAGAGAATCTGTTAGGCAGCTGCTCTGACAGTTGTATGTGAAGCTTTTCTCTAACTTCATCTCCTCTATACTCTAATCCAGTGATGCCCAACTTACGGCCCCCGGGTAATGCTCAGATGTGCCCCTTCACAGTGGTAATGCTCAGATGTGCCCCTTCACAGGGGGTAATGCCCAGATGTGCCCCCTTTACAGGGGTAATGCCCAGATGTGCCCCTTCACAGTAGTAATGCTCACATGTGCCCCCTTCACAGTGGTAATGCTCAGATGTGCCCCTTCACAGTGCTAATACCCAGATGTGCCCCTTCACAGTTGTAATGCCCAGATGTGCCCCTTCACAGTGGTAATGCCCAGATGTGCCCCTTAGTGCTAATATCCAGATGTGCCCCTTCACAGTTGTAATGCTCACATGTGCCCCCTTCAGTGGTAATGCCCAGATTTGCCCCTTCACAGTGGTAATACGCAGATGTGCCCCCTTCACAGTGGTAATGCCCAAATGTACGCCCTTCACAATGGTAATGCCCAGATGTGCCCCCTTTACAGTAAAAATGCCCAGATGTGCCTCTTCACAGAAAAAATGCCCAGATATTTGCCCCTTCACAGTAGTAATGCTCACACGTGCCCCCTCACAGTGTTTGCATTTCTTTCTGGCAAAGCTACCTGATTCTGGCCCTCAAAATGTATACGATGTCTATTGCGGCCCTCAGACGAGAAATGGTTGGGCACCACTGCTCTAATCTTTTATCCCCCTTATAACAACTCTCCCATTTCTTCCCTGCTCTTTACTTCAACTTTACCCCATTCCATTTTGAATCTACCATTCCTTGTCTTTCTCCTATTATCTCCCTTGTCATGTTCTCACATTTCATTTTACACCTCTATAGTCGCAGAAGTGGCCTACTGGAGAAACCTCATACCGTTAGAAAAATGACCATGTGAATTGCCCTAGTTCTGAAAACGGCCGTCATGTGAATGAGCCCTTAATGAGGTCCATCAGGTTCCGTAATCTGATTGAATTTGCAATGCAGCATTCAAATGTGAGTCTAAGATTGTTCATATCTATTAAAAATTTATTTGGACACATAAAACAAAATGCTAGTGTAGGAAAAAATATCCTAGGACACTTGAATCGTCGTATATATACAAACACACAATGGCACACTGTAAACAGAAGGCAAAACAATGGCATCGATGTATGAAAAGGCTACTTTTATTAATTATTGCAAATGGTTTGGCATTCTGTTCCCTATTGCTCAATCACCTTCCCCTTAAACATCTGCTCAATTCAGTGCAATCCTGCTATTTTTCCTTTCGCTCTCCTATTAAACACTATTAACACATATGACCTTATGAGTTTACAATTGGCATCACAGAAGAATGTCCATGGACAGCTCATCAGTATGAGAGTCATGAATCAGTGGAGCACGCTTATTTTACATAATGCCAATAAGATTCAGCAAAATCTGGACAAAAACGAAAGATATGTGCAATATCAGGCAAAAGTGTTCTGTGCTTGTTCAACAAGAATCCCTGAAAGGAGTTTTCCTAGACCGCCGATTGATGTTCATTACAAACATAGATGGTGCTAGGGCGTATTCTTCTCCTTGTCCTCCCTGGAAGTTTGGGAAGGATCTTAAATGTTTTGGGCATAAATTCCATGCAAGCCTCACGGAACTTCTTTATCCTCCAGCAGTATATGACGGGGTTGAATACAGATTTGAGGTAACTAAGCCACAAAATGCAAGTACTGATGACATAAAAGGAGGAACTGTAGTAGAAAGTCCTACTGAAGACTGACAGTAGACTGAACACTGAATGCGGAAGCCAGCAAAGAGAGAATCCAATAAAGAGAATCAGTATGGTAGTGAAGGCCCTGGTCTTGAAGCTCATGTCCACATTTAATTGATGAGGCCTCTGAAGCCCCATCAACCCCAACTTGCTTACTTGGCTAAGGCATAAGCTCTCTGCATGGTTATGAATTCGGACAGCATTTCGTCTCACTGTGTTTAGGATGCATAGATAAGAATATAGCATTACACTGAAAGGGATGAAGAACACTGCAACCACTAGCATTACTGCATAGGCCCTATCAGCCGAGAATTCTGTATATCCCAGAACACACTGCGGCGCTCGTGTTGGAACTTCAACCAAAGTCCAACCTACAACAGAGGGGAAAGAAATGCAAAAAGAAAATATCCAAGAGGTGGCGATCATTATTTTGGCACGGTGTGGGTTTAGTTTATCCTGTCTCTGCACAATGATCAGGAAGCGATCAACACTGATAATAAGAAGTATGGCAACCCCTTCTAAGACGAAGAACCAGTAGAGCATGGCTGAGATCTGGCAAAACTGGGAGCCAAAGTGCCAGCTCCCAGTGATAATGGTAACGGCAGTAAAAGGCATGCAGAACAGTGACAGCATGATGTCAGAGAACGCAAGCGTGGCAAGAAGCAGGTTGATTGCAGAACGCATGGCTGGCTTCTGGTAGACAATAAGGCAAACAATGGCATTGCCCAAAAAAGCTATGGCAATCATGAATACCATTAATATTGCCAGCAATATCCTGAGTGGTGTAGGGAATGCACTAAAACTGAAATCCTGGCTTGCTGTCGTCACATTCATACTGGAAAAAGTGCAGCTGCCGAGAGCTGTGCCGTTACAGCCCATTGTTACTAAGATAATATTGGGAATTTTATTAGCATTTTTCACACATTTGAAGAATCCAAAAATCAGACATTATATCCAATAATGTGTCAACTGAATGCCGTCCTGTATCCTTCCACATCTTCATATGTCTGGAAAAAAGACAACAAGAACACACGAAGGTCATTAAATACTGAAAATTGACAGCGAAATTGATATAAACAATAGTAAGCATAAAGTATAAAAACAGAGAAAGTCACTGGATTTTAAACCACTTGGCACAATTAATTATTGTCATTTTTATAAATTTACCTTTGTAAAGGTACCTCAGCTAGTATGTCAACTGAAAAATACCAAGTTAAATAGTCTGCTTCCCAGTAATCACCGCAGGGTCTAACCCCCCCCAGCAGTCACGCCAGTGCATTCCCCTTGTCCAGTAAACACAGCAGTACTCCCACCACAGTAGTAATAGTGGTGCCCTTCCCTGTAATCATGTCAGTGTAACGCCCCCATATATCCCACAACCAAACACACCTGAGATCAGCTTCTTGAGATATAAACAATACCCATCATTTCACCACCCCACTAAAGACCCCACAGGTATGCCGATACAATGCTGGTGCCATACATGCTGTGTGGTTTTCTTCATTTTTGCTATTTTGCTATCTTTTGAAATCAGTTGTAATTAGATGGCAGATGGATGAGCTCTTTCTCTGCCGTCTGTCAATGTGTCATGTAGTGATGCCCGTGCCCTCGGTTCGCAGCGTGATTTGCAGCCAGATAGGGTATGCGCTTCCATGACAGCAATATAACGCTGTCCATTAGAACTGAGGTCAGTCGGGAGTCCAAGGGAGATGGAAATGGGCGAAGCTCTAGCAGTCAGTGTTTCGGGAACAGCTTGGGAGAGCACACGGTGGGGGAGAGTGAAATCCGTAGACCATGGAGTGCGGTTTCACATGGTGATGGCCAATGTTAGATTTTTTTTTACTACCCAGGGGTTACCCAGTTAGAAATAAGGTACGAAGTCAACATTTTTAACTATTATTATGTATTAGGAAGTGATCAATAGTTTCTGTTTAAGTTAGCAAACCAAACTTGTATGGGGGCTCCTATTTTTATTTACTTTTATTCACTCCATAGATAAAATGAGCATTAGTAGTTTTGCCAATTAGGGTCACACTTTCAGCACTAGGTAGGGGCTCGGAAGTGTAAGACTTCCTTGGTGGAGATTTTGGGGCTCAATTACTCAGAAATCAGAATAAAGCCTATATTAGATGTACTTCTGTGGCAGATTACGGCACAAAGGTTATTTGCACTGCAATCTGCGGCTTTTACCCGCTCACGCCATGTCTAAAAGTGGGCCTGGGCAGGGAAGGGGGCTAATGGCAGGCCCATCTCATTTATCATTTTCTACGCCTATTTTAGGTGTAGAAAATGCTGTAAGCTGTCTTACATTTAGACCGGTGGATACGGTGAAGATATATAGAGGCCGGTGCCCCTACATAACTTCAGCGGATTCACCGCCAGCTAAAGGGCTTATTATTTAAAACGCCGGTCTTAATAAATGACCCCTTTGTTTTCAGGAGCGGTGTGAATATGAACTTTTATACCAGCAGGTGCTGCACCTGCAGGAAGCAGAATTTCGTTCTGAATTGCTGTCTGCAGTGAGCCACTACACTGTCCCTCCTCTGTAAAAGCAGCACATTCAGGAGCAGAGCTTGGCAGAATACGGCCTCGTCCACCTTTACTTGCCAGTTGCACGTCTGTGAAAAAAAGCGTCTGTGCTTCATCCGTGATGGGTCCATGTGTCCGTTTTTACCCTCTATGTGTCATTTGTGATCCATGGACGCTGCTCAGCTGAAAATTAATTTCAAAAGCATCTCCTATCAGTCTTCAGTGAAAAACGGACGCACCACGGATGCCATCCATGTTGTGTCTGTGATTTCCACAGACCCATAGACTCCAATAGTCTTGTTTGGTCCGCATGACGGATCAAAGTGGTGCATGCTGCCATGATTTTTTCTACTGACCCACAGTCAGTAAAAAAAATACTGAAACGTGAACAGACACATTTAAATCAATGGGTAGGTGAGCTGTCCGCAGAAAATGCGAACAGCAAACGTCGATTTAATACGGAAATGTGGACAGGGCCGAAAAGGCTTTAACTTCATAAAAGTTCTGCAAAAGGTATGTTTGTACTGCCCTCGCCAGCCCCTACCAAGTGATGTTAGTGGTTTTGCAAGGTATTTATCAATTTATTTATGTTTTTTATGTATTTATTCTCAGAGAACCCTTTTAATATTCATCTCAGGCACCAGAAGAAGGCAGCTATTTCTAAGGGCTAATATGTTTTTTACTAGACTACCTCTGAGCAGCCTACTGTAAGGCCCCTTTCACACGGGCGAGTAGTCCGGCCGGTGCAATGCGTGACGTGAACGCATTGCACCCGCACTGAATCCGGAGACCCATGCACTTCAATGGGGCTGTGTACATGAGCGATGATTTTCACGCAGCACTTGTGCGTTGCGTAAAAATCGCAGCAGGTTCAATATTCTGCGTTTATTATGCAACGCAGGCCCCATAAAAATGAATTGGGCTGCGTGAAAATCACATAGCATCTGCAAGCAAGTACGCGCATGGTTGCTAGGAGATGATAGAAATGAGCAAACCCTGCACCCCATTAAAGTCAATTCACTGTATTATTTTTCCCTATAACATGGTTATAAGGGAAAATAATAGCATTCCTCATACAGAATGCTAACTGAAATGTCCAATAAGAGGTTAAAAAATAAAAAAAATAAACTCCCCTCATCCACTTGATCGCGCAGCCGATCAAGTGGATGAGGTGAGTTTATTTTTTAACCCCTCAACTAACATTTTACTAAGCATTTTGTATTGAGAATGCTATTATTTTCCCTTATAACCATGTTATAATGAAAAATAATAAAATCTACAGAATACTCAACCCAAACCCAAACTTCAGTGAAGAAGTCCGGGTTCGGGTCTAGGTACCACATTCAGTTTTTTATCACGCGCGTGCAAAACGCAATGCACTCGCGCGGAACAAACTGAACAATGCAACGCAATCGCAGACAAAACTGACTGAAATTGCATGATCACTCGCGCGGGTTTCCCACAATGCACCTGCAACGCATCCGTGACGCCCGTGTGAAAGAGGCCTAAAGCTCCATTTTATTGCCTCCCCTGCCTTGACTTCTGCTAACAGACACTGATGCAGGGGGAGCAATATCTGTTGCTGGTACTGATGGGGTTTGATGCTCCATGTCCAGGGCGTTATTAAAGAGGACTGTTCACCTAAAAAATCATAGTTCAATTATCACACTACCGTATAGTGTTGCTGCCTGTGATGCCCGGACACCTTTTTTTTCTTCAAATGGACCCCCCGTTCACCCGCTGCGCTCCCCGTTAGTTTCGGTGCCTCATATACAAATGAGGCGTCTAGGTTATAGTAGGCGTCGATCTTTTAGTTCTGCTGGGCGGTCTTCACTTCTCCCTGGCTGCGAGCGCATCCAATCGCAGCGCTCGGCTCTTAGCTGTTCTGCGCTGGGGACTCCAAAATGGCGCCGGCTCTGGGAACTCTGCAAGCTCAAGTTCTCACGAGAACCTGAGCTCCTTCTCCCTGGCTAAGAGCCGAGCGCTGCAATTGGATGCACCCTGAAACTAACGGGGAGCGCAGCGGGCGAACGGGGGATCCATTTGAAGAAATAAAAGGTGTCCGGGCATCACAGGCAGCAACACTATAAGGTAGTGTGATAATTGAACTATGATTTTTTTAGGTGAAAGGTCCTCTTTAAGCTGGAGTTTGGCACTTCACACCTGCCCGTATTAAAACCACCATTGATTTTAAAGAGGTTTTTTCAACGTAGTTTATTAAAATCTGATCGGTGGAGGTCCAACTCCCTTGCCGATCGGCTATTTGAAGAGGCCACGGTTATTCCGTGAACTACGGCCTGCTCACAGCTTACCAAATACAGCACCGTACATTGTATAGTGGCTGTGCTTGGTATGGCAGTCCGGGTCCATTCACTTGAATGGGACTGATCTGTACATAGGCCATGTGACCCATGAACATGACATCACTGTCCTAGGAAGAGCCTGAGGCGCTGCAACCTCTTCAAACAGCTGATCGTCAGGACTGTCAGAAGGGGGACCCCCACTGATCAGATACTGATGACCTATCTTGCCGATAGGTCATCAACATCGAACTCCGGGAAAATTACTTTGATGAGATTTTCTCATGGCAAGTCATCAGTTCAGCTCCGTTCACACTATAGTTTACAGTTCCATCAGAGTTTTCTCCTTATTGAGGTAAACTTTAAACACTATATGTGTAAATGGACAAGATTAATGTGCACAAGCAGTGCCAGTCCACTGTGGGTATGGAGAGCCGCCAGTCTATGGGGGAAGGTCAGCCTGATCAGTAGAACTCGGTATACTGATCCAGTGACCACCTATAATAACCCCAAATCAGCTACACCACTACCCCCAAGGACCAAACAGTGGTCGATCTACTGCTGCATGCCCGCACTAGATCGCCCCCTACTGTGTGAATTTATTTACAACTCCTGGGTGTTCAGCCAATTATGGCTGTAACGATATAACCCCCAGATATAATGCCACAAACTGGGGGAGGGATATCTCCTGCTGTATATTGTGGTCGCTATCTAGGCCCACTGATGATCCAGATAACATGTGCCGAACACCCAGGACTAAATCTTACTATTGCCGATTCGCGCTGATTGAAGTATGCTGACTATGTGCTATACTACCTGAACTGCTCACTAATACACTAAGGCTGCATTCACACAGGCGAGTTTTCCGCGCGGGTGTAATGCGTGATGTGAACGCATTACACCCGCAATGAATCCTGACCCATTCATTTCAATGGGTCTGTGTACATGAGCGTTTTTTTTCACGCATCACTTCTGCGTTGCGTGAAAATCGTAGCATGTTCTATATTCTGCGTTTTTCACGCAGCCCTAGCCCCATAGAAGTGAATGGGACTGCGTTTAAAACGCATTGCATCCGCAAGCCAGTGCGGGTGCGTTGCGTTTTTCACTGATGGTTGCTAGGAGATGTTGTTTGCAGACCTTCAGTTTCTTATCACGCGCGTGAAAAACGCATCAAAACGCATTGCACCCGCGCGGAAAAAACTGAACAACTGAACGCAATCACAGGCAAAACTGAATGGCTTTGCCTACGAAATCGCACAGTTTTCCCTGAACGCATCCGCAACGCATCCGGACCTAATCCGGACACGCTCGTGTGAACCCAGCCTAAGGCTAATGCTCGACGCGTTTCTACAAGATAATGTGTCCTCAGGAGCTTGCCTCATAGCCTATAGCAGTTAAATCATATTTCGGCATTACATACAGACAAACAAACAAACATGTGGACGCGCTCCCCTCTCTCATTAGGGGCAGCGCTCCATCCTAGTGCCCTCTCTGCCCCTAATGAGAGAGGGGAGCGCGTCCACATGTTTGTTTGTTTGTATGCAATGTTGAAACCTGATTTAACTGCTATAGGCTATGAGGCAAGCTCCTGAGGACACATTATCTTGTAGAAACGCGTCGAGCATTAGCCTTAGTGTATTAGTGAGCAGTTCAGGTAGTATAGCACATAGTCAGCATACTTCAATCAGCGCGAATCGGCAGAAGTAAGATTTAGTCCTGGGTGTTTGGCACATGTTATCTGGATCATTACTGGGCTCAGATAGCGACCACAATATACAGCAGGAGATATCCCTCCCCCAGTTTGTGGCATTATATCTGGGGGTTATATCGTTACAGCCATAATTGGCTGAACACCCAGGAGTTGTAAATAAATTCACACAGTAGGGGGCGATCTAGCGCGGGCATGCAGCAGTAGATCGACCACTGTTTGGTCCTTGGGGGTAGTGTTGTAGCTGATTTGGGGTTATTATAGGTGGTCACTGGATCAGTATACCGAGTTCTACTGATCAGGCTGACCTTCCCCCATAGACTGGCGGCTCTCCATACCCACAGTGGACTGGCACTGCTTGTGCACATTAATCTTGTCCATTTACACATATAGTGCTTTAAGTTTACCTCAATAAAGGTTAAGTTTTAAGTACACCTCTACTTTTGGACTATTGTTTATGAATAAGAGGGTGAAAACCTGTTTAAATCTATTAGTGAGCCTAGTTTCTCCTTATTGACACAAGAATAGCAGCTATTCCTGCCATCACAATAACAGAAACCCTGACAGACCCCACCAGACTCTATAAGGCCCAATGGTGACCATTTGGGTATGTCAGATGATGGATTTGTGTTAGGCTACTTTCACACTGGCGTTTTGGTTTCCGTTTGTGAGATCCGTTCAGGGATCTCACAAGCGGTCCAAAACGGATCAGTTTTGCATTCTGATTGTATAAGGATCCGCTCAGAATGCATCAGTTTGGCTCCGTTCCGCCCTCCGTCTGACGGAACTAAGCCAAACGGATCCGTCATGACAGACAATGTAAGTCAATGGGCACAATCTGGCACAATGGAAAACGGATCCGTCCCACATTGACTTTCAATGGTGTTCAAGACGGATTCGTTTTGGCTATGTTAAAAATAATACAAACGGATCCGTTCTGAACGGATACGTTTATGCAAAACCATGACGGATCCACACCAAACGCGAGTGTGAAAGTAGCCTTACTCTCCAATCTTTCAGATTTCCGCTTTTTTTGTCTGTTCTGAGGACAACCTGACATTTTGTTCTGCGCACCATTGAAGTCAATGTGGCCTGGGATGACACCTGGGATTGGCTATACTTACATCATTTACACTGCCTGATACTCGCCACATTAACCATTTCCTTTTTGCAGATTTTAGAGCCTGGCTGTTGTGGAGTATTAGCACTGCCATGTCCTATTGCAGCAGCCCTAGTATACAGACGGAGGACTGCTCCGGCCACCATGTCACACACATTACCTTCCTGGCTGGACGCTGCGCCTCTCCCCTCCGCTCACCGCACGGACACGGCGCCCATGTCCAGTCTGCCGTGAATCCTCCCGACCGAAGCCTTCCAGGGGTGGGCCCAGCATCAGTGAGCTGCGCCTGCTCCGTGCCTCAGCCCGCGGGCGGCCATCACAGAGGCCGGGGCCAGTGTCAGCAGCAGCAGCAGCCCGGCAGTGTCTGGCCTCAGTGTCTTATATGGCGCCGTGCCTGGTGGGGGCTCGTTATACAGGACAGGGTCTGCTCTCATCTCCATATACCGCCCTGGTCTCCACCTAATAGTTCCCCCTTACATACCTCCCGTCTCTGTGAACGGTCCAAGGAGGACACCCTTTCCTGCATATCTATACGCTTTTTTACACAGCACAAAATTATCTAAATATAAAAATGTCTAGAATCCAAATTGCATGAAATAATATGCAAGACGGGCTTACATGTATAGATGGGAACCAGAGAAATACATTCTGGATCAATATTATAAATGTAATAATGAAAATCTATCCCTCAGATCAAAAAGAGGGACATTTAAGGAGCAAAGAGAGACTTGGGTCAAAAAGAGGGACACTTCGGAGGTCTGCGTTCGTGCGTTATTCCATTGCCGCAAGCAGGGACGTACGCAGATCTCATAGGGCCCCATAGCAAAACTCGGAATAGGTGTAGGTGTAGAACATGCGCAGCTCCACAGATTGCTGACGAATTCACGTGTTTTTAAAAAGTAGAAGAAATTTTTATTGAATTCAAATTGTAATAAAAAAAAGTTGTCTGGTCTCCCCCACTTCATCCAACTTCTATGTTGTGAAAAATGCTTTAGAAATATGGCGCTCATACTGAATGGCGTATTTCTCAATGTATTTACACCAGAAAATCACCATAAATACATTGGGGGACATTTATCAAGACCGGTGTATTGTACAGACAGGGGCTCCATAGGAACTAATGTGCGGCAACTTCAGTTCATTCCGGAGGACTGAAACTGCCGCATAATGCAAAGCAATCCCCCCCCGGCGGAGATTGAAGGAGCCGGAGCACAGCTGGGTTTTAGCACATTCAGATATGACCACGGCATCAGAAGGGGTAAAAGTCTGCGATCTGCATTACCGCCAGTCGTGGACTTTAGCCGTGGTATCTACTGTATGAAACACCAGGCACCCGGCGGCTATGGGGTCCGCTGCATGCGTCAGCAGGCGCCATATTTAAAGTCCCAGGCAGCGCCGTACATGTACATGAAAATGCAGTGTTTTCACACGGGGAAGAGAACAAGTTCTGCGCCAGGGTGTCCTCCCCCCAGGCGCGCCATAGCAGTTGTTGGTAGCGCAATAGTTCTTCTAATGATTGTTAGTGGGGGTCACGATGTGCCATTGCTATGATATGACAGTCGCCAGAGGCGTACCTAAAGGCTCATGGGCCCTGGTGAAAGAGTTCAGCTTGTCCCCCCCTTCCCTTAGTGCTTTGAGGCCAGGGGCAGGGAAGCACATAGACTTTGTGCTGCCTGAGGCAAAAATTGAAACGTGTGATTCTTCCAGCCATTCTGATGATGTGCTTGAGGGTCTTCCTGTCCTCAGTAGAGCAGCCAGAGTACCACACTGTAATGCAATATGTCAGGGATGCCCAACCTGCGGCCCTCCAGCTGTTGCAAAACTACAACTCCCAGCATGCCCAGACAGCCTACAGCAGGGCATGCTGGGAGTTGTAGTTTTACAACAGCTGGAGGGCCGCAGGTTGAGCATCCCTTCAGTATATGATAAAAGATTCTATGGTGCACCTGTAAAAATTGACTAGCAGCTGTTTTGGGAGTTGTGCTTTTTTCAGACTCCTCAGAAAATGAAGCCTCTGAAGGCCTTTTTTGGTAATTTTTTTTTTTAATCCATGACAGGTCCTGACTAAGGGTACTTTCACATTAGCGGCAGGGGAGTCTGTCAGGCTGTTCCGGCGGGTGAACAGCCTGTCGGATCCGTCCTGCTGCTAGTTCACGTGTGCCCCCGGACTGCCGCTCCGTCCCCATTGACTATAATGGGGGCGAGGGCAGAGTTCTGGCTGCAGCACACAGCGAAAGGCCGCTGGACTCAAAGTACGACATGCAGTACTTTTAGTCCGGCGGCCTCTTGCCGTGCGCTGCCGCCAGAACTCTGCCCTCGCCCCCATTATAGTCAATGGGGACGGAGCGGCAGTCCGGGGGCACACGTGAACTAGCAGCAGGATGGATCCGACAGGCTGTTCACCCGGAACAGCCTGACTGACTCCCCTGCCGCTAGTGTGAAACTAGCCTAATATGAACTCCCAAGAATATGAAACTTTGAACTATCTCCACGTTTCCACCATTAATGCTAATGAGATGGTGTCCAGAATCAGCTCCTTTGTTTTCTTGGTATTGAGTCTGAGGTTGTTGTTCTTACTCCATCTCTCTAGGTTTTCAACCTCTTTCCTATAGGCTGTTTCACCATTGTTGGAGATTAGGCCTATCACGGTCGTGTCATCTGTGGAGAGGGCTCAACACACAGTGTTAAGGATGAAGAGAAGTGCTTGCCCATGGGTACGATCTGTGTCTTGTACATTGTGTCTTCACATACTGCCCAGCTGTGCCCCCAGTAATATGCCCAGTTATGTGCCCTCACCCTCAGTAATATGCTCACATTGTGCCCCCCAGTAATATGCCCACATTGTGACCCCTAATAATATGCCCACATTATGCCCCTCACAGAAAGTAAAAATAAATAAACACCACATACTTACCTTCTTCCAAGAAGCAGCGGCAGGACATCGGCTGCTCTAGTCTGTGGAGGAGGCGGAGCCTAGGCTGACTGCCAGCCGGCCCTGCCCGCACACAGACCAGAGGAGTGGAGAGCCGGCAGGGGGACGGATGATGAAGTAGGGATGCCGGCTCTCTGCTTCCTATAGAAGCCGGGACAGCTGTCAGTAAGCGGGACACACCTCCCCCGTACGGGACAGCTGGGCAGCCACTGTAATCAGGACTGTCCCGCCGGATCTGGGACGGTTGGGAGGTATGCTGCTATAGTGTGGCACATGCGGCCATGTAGTCCCAGCACAGTAGACATACATTAGCTGTATGACAGCTTCATTTTATTAAGGACGGGGCTACACGGCAATGTGCCATATGAATGTCCGAGAAGGTCACATTACCAAAAACATTTCCGACTTGCTGTCATGTGACTACTTTAGAATTATGATGTCATTGTAAAAACACAACAAAGCATTGTGGTTTATGATGGCAGTCACTTATGTCTTCCTACCTGCAACCAAAAATACAACAGCATTGAATTTTATGCAGATGTGTCGCGGGATGTCGCGTGTCACATCTTGACACCATTGACAATCATTAGGTGTGATCTCACAATGCAACATTGCGACCTTCATGTCAATTGACACCTATTGACGTGGAGCCCAGGCCTAAGGCCTCTTTCACACGGGCGTCATGTTTGACGCCCGGATAAGAGGCGGGTGCGTTGCGGGAATATGTGCGTTTTTCCCGCGCGGGTGCAAACGTTTGCAACACGTTTTGCACGCGCGTGAGAAAAAACGCCATGTTTGGTACCCAACCCGAAGCCGGACTTCATCACTGAAGTCCGGTTTCGGGTCTACTGGAGAATTGATTATTTCCCCTTATAACATGGTTTTAAGGGGAAATAGGAGCATTCTTAATAAAGAATGCATTGTTAAATGATGAGGAAGGGGTTAAAAATAATAAAAGTTAACCTACCTTAGCCACTTGATCGCGTAGTTGCGATCTCTCCTCTCTTCCCTGCATCAGCTAAGAACTAAGGACCTGTGATGACGTCACATCACATGGTCCAATCACATGGTCCATCACCATGGTAAGATGGACCATGTGATTGGACCATGTGATGTGACGTCATCACAGGTCCTTCAGATCATAGATGCTGCAGGGAAAGAGAGGACAGATCGCGACTACGCGATCAAGTGGCTAAGGTAGGTTAACTTTATTATTTTTAACCCTTCCTCTTCATTTAACTAATGCATTCTTTATTAAGAATGCTATTATTTCCCTTATAACCATGTTATAAGGGGAAATAATAGAGATTGGGTCCTGTTGCTAAGCAACAATGCGGGAAAATCGCAACGCATCCGCACTTGGTTGCGGATGCTTGCGATTTTCCCGCAGCCCCATTCACTTCTATGGGGCCTGCGTTGCGTGAAAAACGCAGAATATAGAACATGCTGCGAATTTCACGCAACGCAGAAGTGATGCGTGAAAATCACCGCTCATGTGCACAGCCCCATAGAAATGAATGGGTCCGGATTCAGTGCGGGTGCAATGCGTCCTCCTCAGGCATTGCACCCGCACGGAAAACTCGCCCGTGTGAAAGGGGCCTAAGAGTGGCTGCACACGATGTGGATTACGCACTGATTTTTGTGCGGACAAACGCAGCGTAAAACGGTACCAGCAAAGTGTATAAGATTAGACAAAGATTGTGTAACCTTTGCTTTCTCTCTGGTATGGAAATTGACCTGCTGTGTGGATTTTGAAATGTTGTTGCATTTTTCTTGTCCGGATTTCACCTTTTTCAATGGAAGGATGAAAATCCACATCAAATCTGCACCAAAAACTGCATAAAAAAACAGCAATATCATGATAAATATTGCAGATTTATGTGCATTTTTTTGTGCAGCTTTGGTGTGGATTTTCTGCATGTTAGGCTACATGCACACGAACGTTGTTTGTTTCCGTGACCATTCTGTTTTAATTGCGGATAGGTTGCGGACCCATTCATTTCAATGTGTTGTCCGCATCATGTCCGTTTCGTAGCCCCGCAAAAAAAAAAAATAGAACATGTCCTATTCTTGTCCGTTTTAGGCCTTGTTACAATGGATCTGCAAAAAAAAAAAAAAGGATGGCATACGGATGTCATGCGTTTTTTTTTTGCGGACCGCAAAAAACGGTCGTGTGCATGTAGACTTAATCTGCACCGTGTACAGCCACCCTCATGCCTCATTCACACAGTCAGTGTTCAAAACCAGGTGCGGCTCTAAACACAGAACAGGTCAGATCTTTCCCTTACGCTGGGTTCAGACCTGAGCGTTTCTGAAACGCGCGCTTTCCGCGCGTTTTTGTCACGCGTTTTAGGCAATAGTAAACGCGCGTTTGTGTGATTGACTGCAGTGTTGTTCAATGACCAAATATCCCTGTCTATATGAAGTTTGGCCTTTCCAGCATGTTGCCAATTCATAAATGCGCGTTCGAACGCGCGTTTTCAGTGTCAAAAACGCGCAAAATACAAGCGTTGCGCGTTCCCATTGAAGTCTATGGGCAAAACGCGCGACAAACGCCCCCAAAAAAGCTCAAGTACTTGTTTATGTGTCCGGCGTTTTTCAGCGCGTTTGAACGCGCTGTAAAACGCGAAAATCTGAACCAGTCCCGTAGGGAAGCATTGGTTTGCATCGGTTATGCGTTTTACAGCGTGTTTGAACGCGCAGTAAAACGCGCAAGTGTGAACTGAGGGTTATACCTTATGTCTGTGGAGGCTCCATTCCTGGTTTTGGCTCACAATCACTGATGGAAATCACTGACCAAAACACTGACTGTGCGAATGAGGCTTTAGGCTTCATGTTCGTGTTCTCCAGACAGCACATGTACCCATTGGAAATGAGAAGCTGTGGTGTGGGCTAATGTTGGTGGTCTTTTTATTTTATTTTACACTTTATGCCTCCCATGAAGTCACACATGAACATTGGGGAGGGAGCATTAAACATTGTTTCTCTTTTTTCAATTTATTTTGTAACTAGGGCTGGCATACAGTGGCGTACATAAAGTAGTAAGGGCACCATAGGAAGGATCAAACCAGGCCCCCACACAGGACAGAAGGGTTTCCGCCTAAATCCCTTTCTGTGACCCTTGGGCCATTTTTCCACTGCCTCATTTACTAAAAGTTGTTCCTTTAGAGGGTAGAGTCCTGACCAAGTTTTCACCCCCAGTAGAAGAGGAGATGATTCCAACGGCCCCCTCTTGCCCTGGGCCCATAGCAGTCGCATGGTCTGCCACCATGGTAGTTACACCCCTGCTGACATACAGTATTAGCCCCGGTAACAGGAGGTATACAGCCTCTTGACATGTGGTACAGAGCTAGTCTGGGGTCCAGCAGTTTCGGCAGTTACCCTGGACCTGGCAATTACGTGAATGCTGGAACAGAAGCAGGAAGCAACATGGCAATGCCCTGAACTACATTCACAGTATTTATTGAGCGCTCTGTATAACACTCTGCTGTCTCAATGAGGAACCTAGTTATAACTAGCAAAGGGCTCCCTGCTCCTGCATCTGCACGATCTGCAAGTATAAGCGCAAACCGCACAGACTTTTATAGTCTAGACCACGCATCCTCAAACTGCGGCCCTCCAGCTGTTGCAAAACTACAACTCCCAGCATGCCCGTTCAGCCTACAGGTATCAGCCTACAGCAGGGCATTGTGGGAGTTGTAGTTTTATAACAGCTGGGGGGCCGCAGTTTGAGGATGCCTGGTCTAGACAGTCTGGAAACTGTTAAGAGTATTTTTAGTCCCATTTAGGGTCCATTCAAACGTCCGCAAGTTGGGTCCGCATCCGTTCCGCAATTTTGCGGACCCATTCATTTTTAATGGGGTCGGAACGGACACTATGTGCTGTCCGCATCTCCGGATCAGCAAATTCCGTTCCCGAAAAAAATAGAACATGTCCTATTCTTGTCCGCAATTGCGGACAAGTAAAGGCATTTCCTATTATAGTGCCGGCAATGTGCGGTCCGCACATTGTCGGTGTCCGTCTTTTGCGGGTCCGCGAAACACTTACAGACGTGTGAATGGTGGGTTCACATAGTTTTTTTGTTGGCATTTTTTACAGCTCCACAAGGTCAATGGGAAATATGAAACACTGGACACAGAAGCATTTTTTATTTTTTTTGCTACTGGTGGTGTTTTTGGTCTATCTTGCTTTTTAAAACCACAGAATTCTGTAGCTCTTGACTTTTTTCAGGTTTTTTGATGTTTCCTCTTGATGTTGATGTTTCCTCACTGTGGGTATGGTGTTCTTTTGGTGATGTGCAGTGTTGTTTTTGCGGCAAACATATCTTTTGGAATTATGGCCAAAAAGTTCAACCTTGGTTTCATCAGACCATAACACCTTTTACCACATGCTTTTGGGAGACTTCAGATGTGTTTTTGCAAAATGTAGCCTGGCTTGGATGTTTTTCTTGGTAAGAAAAGGCTTTCGTCTTGTCACTCTACCCCATAGCCCAGACATATAAAGAATACGGGAGATTGTTGTCACATGTACCACACAGCCAGTACTTGCCAGATATTCCTGCAACTTCTTTAATGTTGCTGTAGGCCTCTTGTTAGTCCCAGACCAGACTCCCAGACCAGTTTTCTTCTCGTCTTTTCATCAACTTTGGAGGGAAGTCCAGTTCTTGGTAATGTTACTGTTGTGCCATATTTTCTCCACTTGATGATGACTGTCTTCAGTGTGTTCCATGGTATATCTGATGTCTTGGAAATTCTTTTGTACCCTTCTCCTGACTGATACCTTTTAACAATGAGATCCCTCTGATGCTTTGGAAGCTCTCTGTGGACCATTGCTTTTGCTGTGGGATGCGCCTAAGGCTACATGCACATGACCGTTGCCTGCCTCCGCATCCGCTCCGTCCGCAAATTTTGCGTCCGTCAAAAAAAACGTCTGACGGACCATTTTTTTGGAAGATCCATTGTAAGGGTCCATTCACACGTCCGTGTGTGTTTTGCGGATCTGCGGACCGCACATCGCCGGCACTCTCATAGAAAATGCCTTTTCTTGTCCGCAATTGCGGACAAGAATAGGACATGTTCTATTTTTTTTCGGGAACGCGATTGCAGACCCGGAAATGCGTAACAGAATTGCGGACGTGTGAATGGACCCTAATAATGCCTATCCTTGTCCGCAAACGTGAAAAAAATAGGACATGCTCTATTTTTTTGACGGAAGGTAAACACGGACCACGGATGCGGAACAAAAACGGTTAACCATCCGCATTTTTTGACGGACCCATTGAAATGAATGGGGAAGCATCCTATCCATGAAAAAAAACGGAACGGACGTGGAAACAAACAACGGTCGTGTGCATGAGGCCTAAGAAAATTTCAGGAAAGACCAACTAGAGCAGCAGAACTTTATTTGGGGTTAATCAGAGGCGCTGTAAATAATGACAGGTGTATGCTGACTCCTATTTAACATGATTTTAACTGTGATTGCTTAATTCTGAACACAGCTACATCCCCAGTTATAACCCTGGGTTCACACCTGAGCGTTTTACAGCGCGTTCAAACGCGCTGTAAAACGCTCAACACATGAAAACCAATGCATCCCTATGGGAGTGGTTCACACTTGCGCGTTTTACAGCGCGTAAAAACGCGCTGTAAAACGCCCGATGCATAAGCTCGTTCAGGAGCGTTTTTTTGGGCGTTTGTCGCGCTTTTCCTCCCATAGACTTCAATGGGAACGCACGTTTAACGCGCGTTAAACGCGCGTTAAGTGTAGAGATGCCCTTTTTTAATTGGTCTCCAGACCAATTAAAAAAAGTCTCCAGAGTCACGAACGCGCGTAAAACGCGCGTTTACTATTGCCAAAAACGCTCATAAAAACGCGCGACTAAAACGCGCGTAAAACGCGCGTCTTAGAAACGCTCAGGTCTGAACCCAGTGTAAGAGGGTGTGCACACTTATGCAACCACATTATTTTAGTTTTTTTTGTTTTCTTCCCTCCACCTAAAAGATTTCAGTTTGTTTTTCAATTGAGTGGTACAGTTTATAGGTCACATTAAAGGTAGAAAAAGTTCTGAAATGATTTATCTTTGTCTCATTTTTTTTTACAGCACAGAAACCTGACATTTTTACAGGGGTGTGTAGACTTTTTATATCCACTGTACATCACAGCTGGTAATTGATGTTGTTCCGCTCCATTAGGCTACGTTCACACGACGACAAAAAGTCGCGCGACAAATCGGGAACCACTACACTGCAACATTTGTAGCGCGACATTGATGTCACATTAATGTCGCGCGACAATTTTTATAATGGGAGTCTATGGTGGTGTCGCACGTGCAACATGCGACATGTTGCGACTGCGACACAACAGTCGCCAAAAATTCATCCCAGATGGATTTTTTCCGACTGTCGTGTCGCAGTTGCAGCATGTCGCATGTCGCAATGCGACACCATAGACTCCCATTATAAAAATTGTCGCGCGACAATAGTGCGACTTTTTGTCACACGACAATTGTCGTCGTGTGAACGTAGCCTTATGGGAGCAGAACACTGATTTCTCAACATCCTTTCTATAGGGAAAAACACGATGAATGAATTGCTAGTGGGCAAACACACGGACGGATTTATCAAAATCCTGGATTTGGCTCACGATTACTCATGAAAATCACTGACCAAAACACTGGGGTGTGAATGAGGCATAATTGTCAAAAATAGCACTGAAATGTGTTGACATCTTTCTGGAAAATTGAGATACCTTGATATTACTGAAATATCCCTTTAAAATTCTACAGTTCTACAGATTTTTTTGGTCGCGTTTCCTTAGTTAAAAGGTAAAGCTTGCCATCTAGTGGCCATTATGGATAACTGCAATAGTAGAAACATTAAATAAAATTATGTAGCATCCATTCCACCAAACACGGCAAATTATTATAACTTCAAGCTTATCAGACTTTCATTAATAGCGTTTCAATAAAAAGGAAGGGGTTAGTAAACTTCTAGAAAAGTGTCACTGCTTCTTTTACCATGGCGCCAAAAGATCCTGCTTGTAGTTTACGGAAAGGTATTTAATTTATTTCCTAGGGCTCGTGCACACAAATATGGAATCCACATGGAAGCTGTGTGCATGGAGCCTATGCCTGTGCAATAGTCAAAATGGAAAATGCAGACACAACTGTGTGTGACGTCCACGTTGCATCTGTTGTTTTGCGGATCCATTGTAACAATGCGTATCCTTGTCTGTAAAACGGACGAGAATTGGACATGTTCTATATTTTTTGCGGAGCTATGGAAGGGACATACAGATGCGGACAGCATCCAGTGTATTGTCCGTATTTTTTGCAGACCTATTAAAATGAATGGGTCCGCATCCTATCTGCAAAAAATGCAGATTGGATGCGGACCAAAAATACGGTTGTATGAACAGGGCCTAATACTGTAGAAGTAAGTTCATGTAAAGACACACAGCATTATAAATCAGTATTAGGGCTCATGCTCATGAACGTATTTTCTTTCCATGTCAGTTTTTTTTTTTTTTTGCGGAACCATTCATTTCAAGAGGTCTGCAAAAAAAAATTCGGATGTTACTTCGTGTGCATTCCGTTTCCGTATTTCCGTGTCCTCTTATTGTCTGCATTATGGACAAGGATAAGACTGTTCCATTAGGGGCCAGCTGTTCTGTGGCCCGCAAAATACGGAATGCACACGGACGTCATCCGTAAATACAGTCATGTACATGAGCCCATGTACATAATGCTGTGCGTTCCTGTGAAAGGAGCAGTGTCCATAACGGAATCACGTTCAGACACAGAGCATGATTTCCGCACTGGACACGCCTGTGGATCGCACACAGATCCATTCATTTCTACAGCTCTGTTAGAAGTAAAAAAAAAATGCACCTGGATGTCATCCGTGTGCTGTTCACATCTGTATGTCCCACAAGTTATAGAACATGTCCTATTTTTGTACATTTTGCAGAGAAGAATAGGCACTTTTATTAATGGGTAGTATTAGTAGAAGAATAAACGGGGGCACTCACCATGGCTATAAAATCATCTTTATTCCGTCCATTCAATAAAACATTCCGGGCAGGGGCGGACAGTTTCCCAACAGGGTACACTGATTAGGCAACGGCCGTTTCACGAGTGTGCTCCTCTTCTAGCCTGTGACATCATCTCGCTGCGACAGCGCTCTTATATCTGCGTGTCAAGACGTCATGCGCATCATATTGCTATGGGAACGGAAAAACATACCTGGAAAAGAATAACTGGCCAATGGAGTTCACCTTAACTTCACGGCCCTTCAATGTTACGTACTCCAAGGTAGATTCCTTATTGTCCCCCTGCAAATATGCGCAAAGTGTGACAAGCAGATCATAATACACATATAACAATAGCAATATACAATGCTCCTTTACATGAGTCACCTAAAATTAGCAAAAGAGTTGCCGTAGGTTTTCGATAAGTCCCAGTGACGAGTGTGTCCGCCACCACTTCACACCGTACATCTAAGAAGTCAATAGACTTCCCCCCAAAACTCAGGGTTAACGACATATTCATGTCGTTGGAGTTAACCGCTTGCCGACCGCCGAACGCACGGATGCGTCCAGGCGGCGGCAAGTTTGTTCCTCCTGGACGCATCCGTGCGTCATCTCGCGAGAGCCGAGATCTGCTGTGAACGCGCGCACGCGCACGCGCGCGTTCACAGCAGAGCGCGGCTCTGCAGTTGTACTACAGCCTGCCAGCGATGATCAATCGCTGGCAGGCTGTAAATGTAAAATAAATGAGATCAAAGTAGTATATCAGACGCTGTGTTGCTAACAGCGTCTGATATACCTAATACCTGGTCCTCTGGTGGTCCCATTTACTGGGATCGACCACCAGAGGACCAGGTAACAATGTAAAGTTGCACCAAACACTACACTAACCCCACCCCCACCCCCTCACTTTATAACCACTATTAACCCCTTGTTAACCCCTGATCACCCCATATAGACTCCCTGATCACCCCCTGTCACTGATCACCCCCTGTAAGGCTCTATTCACATGTCCATATGTGTTTTGCGGTTCCGCGGATCCACAGATCCGTGCCACGGATCCGCGGCGCGGATCCGCAAAACACGGACACCGTCAATGTGCTTTCCGCATTTTGCAGATCCGCACATTGCCAGAACTATATAGAAAATGCTTTTCTTGTCCGCAGTTGCGGACAAGAAAAGAGCATGTTCTATATTTTGCTGAGCGGAAATGCAGACCCGTAAGTGCGGATCCGTAATTCCGGATCCGAGCGGGACAAAGTCTGTCCCCATAGAAATGAATGGGTCCGCAATTCCGTTCCGCAAACAGAATTTCGGACGTGTGAATGGGGCATAAGGGTCCCTTATCACCGCCAGTTAGCTAGCTACTTGTTAGGTAGTTAGCGCCCAGCCCACCGCACCCCAGTCACTGATTTTGGCAGAGATTTTTCATCCACATTGATTGATGCGAATGAAAAAATCTGTGCCGTTCATTTATTTTTTTTTCAGCCCAGAGGCTGAACGGAAAAAAATCTCATTACCCGTATGCTCAATATAAGGAGAATCGCAGAAACTCCTAATGCTGGCCATACGTGTAATGATTGCGGAGACCCTCAAATGCCAGGGCAGTACAAAAACCCCACATGTGACCCCATTTTGGAAAGAAGACACCCCAAGGTATTCCGTGAGGGGTATGGGGAGTTCATGTAAAATTTTATTTTTGTCACAAGTTAGTGGAATATGAGACTGTAAAAAAAAAAAAAAATCAATTTCCGCTAACTTGTGCCAAAAATTTTTTTCTGTGAACTCACCATGCCCCTCACGGAATACCTTGGGTGTCTTCTTTCCACAATGGGGTCACATGTGGGGTATTTATACTGCCCTGGCATTTTAGGAGTGCTAAAGCGTGAGAATCCAAATGCGTAAAAATGCCCTGTGAAATCCTAAAGGTACTCATTGGTTTTAGGGCCCCTTGCGCATCTTGGCTGCAAAAAGTGGCACACATGTGGTATCGCCGTGCTCAGGAGAAGTAGGGCAATGTGTTTTGGGGTGTATTTTTACATATACCCATGCTGGGTGAGAGAAATATCTCTGTAAATGACAACTTTTTAAATTTTTTTATACAAAGTTGTCAATTTACAGCGATATTTCTCTCACCTAGCATGGTATATGTAAATACACCCAAAACACATTGCCTACTTCTCCTGAGTCGGCGATACCCATGAGTGACACTTTCGCAGCCTGGTGTGCAAAGGGGCCCAAATTCCAACGAGTACCTTTAGCTTTACATGGCTGCTCACAATTAGCCCCGCCCAAAATGCCAGAACAGTACAAACACCCACATGTGACCCCATTTTGGAAAGAAGACACCCCAAGGTATTCGCTGAGGGGCATAGTGAGTCCATGAAAAATTTAACTTTTTGTCAAAAGTTAGCAGAAAGGGAGACTTTTGAGAAAAAACAATAAAAATCAATTTCCGCTAACTTGTGCCAAAAAAAATCTTCTGTGAACTCGCCATGCCCCTCATTGAATACCTTGAGGTGTCTTCTTTCAAAATGGGGTCACATGTGGGTATTTATACTGCCCTGGCAATTTAGGGGACCTAAAGCGTGAGAAGAAAAATGCATAAAAATGCCCTCCTAAAAGGTACTCATTGGTTTTAGGGCCCTTTGCACATCTTGGCTGCAAAAAGTGTCACACATGTGGTATCGCCGTACTCAGGAGAAGTAGGGCAATGTGTTTTAGGGTGTATTTTTACATATACCCATACTGGGTGAGAGAAATATCTCTATAAATTGACAACTTTGTATAAATTTTTTTAAAAGTTGTCATTTACAGAGATATTTCTCACACCAGTATGGGAATATGTAAAATACACCCCAAGCATTGCCCTACTTCTCCTGAGTACAGCGACTACATGAGTGACACTTTTGCAGCCAAGATGCAAAGAGCCCTAAAACCAATGAGTACCTTTAGAATTTCACAGGGCATTTTTACTCATTTTAGATTCTCACGCTTTAGGGCCCCTAAAATGCCAGGGCAGTATAAATACCCACATGTGAGCCCATTTTGGAAAGAAGACACCCCAAGGTATTCTGTGAGGGGCATGGCAAGTTCACAGAAATTTTTTTTGGCACAAGTTAGCGGAAATTGATTTTTTTTTTTTTTACAAAGTCTTATATTTCACTAACTTGTGACAAAAATAAAATTTTACATAAACTCACCATACCCCTCACAGAATACCTTGGGGTGTCTTCTTTCTAAAATGGGGTCACATGTGGGGTATTTATACTGTCCTGGCATTTTAGGGGCCCCTAAAGCGTGAGAAGAAGTCTGGAATCCAAATGCGTAAAAATGCCCTGTGAAATCCTAAAGGTACTCATTGGAATTTGGGCCCTTTGCACCCAGGCTGCAAAAAGTGTCACTCATGTGGTATCGCCGTACTCAGGAGAAGTAGGGCAATGTGTTTTGGGGTGTATTTTTATATATACCCATACTTTGTGTGAGAAATATCGCTGTAATCGACAACTTTTTAAATTTTTTAAACAAAGTTGTCAGTTTACAGAGATATTTCTCTCACCAACATGGGTATATGTAAAAATACACCCTAAACACATTGCCTACTTCTCCTGAGTACGGCATACCACATGAGTGACACTTTTGCAGCCTGAGTGCAAAGAGCCCAAATCCAACAGTACCTTTAGCTTTACATGGCTGCTCACAATTTAGCCCGCCCAAAATGCCAGAACAGTAAACACACCCACAAGTGACCCCATTTCGGAAAGTAGACACCCCAAGGTATTCACTGAGGGGCATAGTGAGTCCGTGGGAGATTTCATTTTTTTGCCAGAAGTTAGCAGAAATGGAAACTTTATTATTTTTATTTTTTCCTCAGAAAGTGTCATTTTCCGCTAACTTGTGAAAAAAATGAAATGATACATGAACTCACCATGCCCTCCATGAATACTTTGGGGTGTCTTCTTTCTAAAATGGTGTAATTTGGGGGTATTTATACTATCCTGACATTCTAGCACCTGAAGAAACATGACAGGTGCTCAGAAAGTCAGAGCTGCTTCAAAATGCCGAAATTCACTTTTTGCACTATAGTTTGTAAACGCTATAACTTTTACCCAAACCAATAAATATACACTTATTGTATTTTTTTATCAAAGACATGTAGAACAATAAATTTTGCGAAAAATTTATATAGAAATGTAGTTTTAAAAAAAAAATTACAACAGAAAGTGAAAAATGTCATTTTTGCAAAAATTTCGGTAATTTTTGATTAATAGCAAAAAAAGTAAAAACGTCAGCAACAATGAAATACCACCAAATGAAAGCTCTATTAGTGAGAAGAAAAGGAGGTAAAATTCATTTGGGTGGTAAGTTGCATGACGGAGCAATAAACGGTGAAAGTAGTGTAGTGCAGAATTGTAAAAAGTGGCCTGGTCATTAAGGGTGTTTAAGCTAGGGGGGCTTAAGTGGTTAAGGTACCGGACAAACTCGTCACATACTGACTGAGAGCCCTGCCACACCACGAAAATGTCATCCACGGAACGTAGATACAATTTGATATGCTGGGTAAACTTATTAGAGGTGGAAAAATATATATCTATCCTCAAGTACTGTTAAATAAATATCTGCAATAGAGTTGTTTCGGTACCAAAATTTTGATTCTGTATCGATACCATAAAAAAGTATTGCGATACTCGATACCACGAAAAAAACAAAAAAATGCCAAAAAAGCCGCGTGCATTCCACATTTTATGGAACGTCTGGCCAATAATACAACAGTCCGATCCTATTTTTTGGGGGGACAAGGGGCTAGAACCTGGGATCTTTTCATCCTATTCACCCTAATAGAGCTCAATTAGGGTGAATGGGATCTCACACTCTCCCTGCTGCCCTGTGCACAGTACACACAGCAGCAGGGAGCAGACTATGGCAGCCAGGACTTCAGTAGCGTCCTGGTTGCCATGGTAACCGATCGGAGCCCCAGCATTACACTGCTGGGGCTCCGATCACTGCCACCAATGAGGAGGAGGTGAGGGGACCCTGTGGCCACTGCCACCAATGCTTTTAATACTGGGGGGAGGGAGGAATGGGGGATGGGGGGCGCACTGGCCACCAATGTATTTAATAATGTGGAAAGGGGGGGGGGACATTGGCCAATGTCTTTAATACTGGGAAGGGCGCGCTGGCCACCAATGAGGAGTGAATTTTACTATACAGATGCAGGCAGAAGAAGCTCATTGCCGGCACCTGCCTGTGACCGGGCGCTGCGATCCGTGGCAGTTAACCCCTCAGGTGCCGGCAATGAGCTTCTTCTGCCTGCATCTGTATAGTAAAAGTCACTCCTCATTGGTGGCCAGTGACCCCGCCTCCTCCGCCTCCTCCGCCCCTCTCCCTCTATTGGTTGCAGCGGCAGCACAGGGGGCGGGAGACACTGCCTCCTTCTCCCTGTGCTGCTGAGGAGAACATGGCCGCGCTGTGAGCGGCGCAGCCACGTTTTCTGATACTGGGCTGTGCAGTAGCGCAGCCCAGTATCGATAAAATACTAATCCTGGTATCGAGCTTGATACCAGAGAAAAGTATCGATTGGGTATCGAAACTTCGATACCCGAAACAACCCTAATCTGCAATAGTGAAAGATACTGGTGTGCCCATGGCAGTGCCCTGGACTTGTCTATACCACCGCTCCCCAAACATAAATACATTGTTAGCCAACACAAACTTGAGTGCTTCCCCTACAAAATTGCAGAACAGATCTCTCCTGTAAGCACTGCCCAGAACCTGCTTGACCGCCTGCACACCCACATTCTGTGGGATGCGGGTGTACAGGCTCTCAATGTCAAGGGACACTAAATTATAATCTTCTTGCCATTGGAAGCTAGTGATAGCCTCCAAAAAGGCATTTGTGTCTCATAAATACGTGGGCACGCTTCTCAGGAGCGGTCTAAGAAGCCAATCAAGGTATTGGGAAAGGGGCTCCATCACTGACCCAATCCCCGCCACAATCGGCCTTCCGGGGGGGATGGGTCAGTGACTTGTGCACTTTTGGCACAAAATACCTGGCTTTTTGGGGAACGGTGGTACAAGGCAGTCCAGGACACTGCCGGGAAAAAGATCCCTCTGAATGTATCTCTCCAGCATATCAATCAAGGATTTTTTTCCGCACGGCAGCTCTGGACCCCCTTGGTCTGAATGACCGCAATGATAGAAGAGACGTGTGCAACTCTTTTGCTAATTTTAGGTGACTCATGTGAAGGAGCATTGTATATTGCTGTTATATGTGTATTATGATCTGCTTGTCACACTTTGCGCACATTTCCAGGGGGACAATAAGGAATCTACCTTGGAGTACGCAACATTGAAGGGCCGTGAAGAAGAGGCGCACAGGCGCGAAACGGCCGTCGCCTAATCAGTGTACCCTGTTGGGGAGCTGTCCGCCCCTGCCTGGAATGTTTTATTGAATGGACGGAATAAAGAGGATTTTATAGCCATGGTGAGTGCCCCCGTTTATTCTTCTACTAATACTACATGTTACAATGGACTAAGTTGGGGCTAAGCACCACCGCATTGTTTATGGCCAAGAAGGACTGGTTTATGCCGTCTATGGTCGCACAGTTCGTGTATTGTGGAGTTGAGTAGTGCCGCAACTGAGGCTGAGAAATATCTGGATTACAAACCGAAGGTATCTATTTCGCAGATCTGCAGTTTGCCGACTGCAAAACAGATACAGTCCTATGCACAAGGCCTATGACTGGCAAAATAGAAAAGACATGGCTGTGTGCAGCAAGCCTATGCAATAGCTTTCCTCTGGACTATACAAAAGGAAAATATACAATGTAAATATAAAATGTTTTTAACCCATTCAAGACCAGTTTCTGCCGTTCATAATTAGACACAATTTTTTTTTAAGTACATAAAGCTTCAAAAGCAAGGTTTAAAAAAAATAAAAAAAATTCTTAATACCGCAAAGTGTGACTAAAAATATTTTTTAAATTGCCCCCCTTCCGTCATGGTTGTTTTGACTGATGCAGACACTGCGGCCGGGGATAAAAGCTGTGTTGTGGATGGCGGCTTTTTTCATGTATTGTCATACAAGAGCTTTGGAGGCGGCCATTTTAACTTTTTTTTTCTGTTGCTGATTTCTCCTGTAACTGGGTTTAACATATTAACCCCAGTTACAGAGGAATAAAGCCTCCAGAGCATTACTACAGGGCTGATCTGGGACTCCAGAAAGTGGATGGCTATTTCTCAATGAGCGACGTGTATATAATAATGGGGAAGGCATGGACGGTAATAAACCATCTTTACAATTTATTATTGCAGAATTAGTTATCACAGACAACCAGCTCCCCACTTCTGGAAACTTTGAAGAACCTTTAGAAACTTTCTTGCAGAGTCATTTGCTGACCCATTGGTCGATTTAAGTCGGCTGGTGGTCTGCAAGTGGTTCATCTGACATTCATGGGGTCAGATGGGTTCCAGATGATCAAATATTCTGGATTGTCAATTTTGCTATATGGCATGGGACTGCTGCAGCCAATCATTGTCCTCAGCAGCCTACCACGTCCACACACCTGCACGTCACCACTGCAGTTTGTATACAAGCAGAGGCTGGAGGACCAGATCGGTGGCACACAGAATGGTGCTGGAGGAAAAAAAAAAGTCAGTTTAGAAAAGGGTGACTCATCCCTTAAAAAGGGTGAATTATCCCTTAAAAACGACGTACACCTTTGAAGTAATTTTTTTATATTTTATATTCATAATTTTCATTTATATGTATTTCAAGCTAATAAAAATTTTGATAGTAGGTTTTTATTTAAAAATTTAGTACCGTTTGGTTTCTACATTTCCCAGTATATAGCAGCTGCAGAAGACTGTTCTGTGATAAATCAATTAGACTGGATGTCCAATAGCTTGTTCTCCAGCATCCCTCTGACATCATCTAAGCTGATTTCTGCCCAAATCAAGGTAAAATCGGGATTTGGGCATAAATTATTTTAGAAGGGGATTCAGCAAAGGTCATAGCTGTCCAAGGTTAAAAGAAGGCTTTTTAAGGAAAATAATACATTAATCTAGGAAAATAAAACAATTGAAGAGACCTTAGAGTTAAAAAAAGTAAAATTCCCATTAACTGGGAAACGAACACCTGGTGCCCTCCCTTTTCATCTTTTGAGCTGCAGCTCTGTCATTTCCCAGGCTCCTCTTCTTCCAGGAGGGATACACAGCTTTTCAGACTACCTGATACACACGGTGCATAGGTAGTCCAAGACAGTCCTGCGGCCCTCGGATTGGCTAGCACTGCTCACAGCATGGCAGGGCTGGACATGCAAGAAGTGTCTTGGACTACCAAACGCACAGAATGAAGCAGGCAGCCATCGCGAAGAAGAGGCGCCCAGATCTGCAGCCGAAAAGATGAAACGGAGATCACTATGTAAGTGATGTGCTCCCTAGCTAATGCGATTTTTTTTTTCTTTTTAATTGAATTAGAGGGTTGCTTTAGTAATTATCTGGAAAACATGGAGGACACGGTAGCCAAATATATCTTGAAGGGTTCCGAAGGAAAGAGTCTCAGTAAATAAAAACAATCTTGTCAAACTATAGGAAAATTTTTAATGGAAGACGGAGAGGTCAATCTGGAGAAGTACATGTATGCAATGAGTAAATGTTGTGAGACCTGAATATTTTACTTCACGACTAGTGATGGCTAACAGAATCTTCTTTTGAAGTCGGATGCATGAAGTAAAGTCCCATAGACATCTGTATATGTATATCTGTACAACTGCTGGGAGCAGTCACATTGTACTGTGCATGAAACCCTGTTTTCATCAAGATCTTTTATAATAATAATTTATGAAGGTAGCTGTAATTTTGTAATATATTTTATATACCTTTATTGCTCCTATCTTCTATTCAAGGCTGTGGTCACATGACCATGTCCATGCAGCTCTCTCATTTCCTGTGAGGTTATGTCCATACAGGGGCAGTGTCAATGTCATTAGCTGGGTGGGAGGAGCTATAAACTAGCTGGGCTTATAATGGACAGCTTTGATAAATGAGGCCCAAACTGTTCACCATGGAATTTGGGGATTGCTATAGTTATGTAGTATAGACAGAACAGAACTATTAGAAAAAAAAAAGCTATAATACAGCCAGGCGTCTTGCATTGCTAAAGCTTACTTTATTTCATATGCCTACTTCGCTATAGGTTTGGGAAAAAGAAATCTGCACAGAGAAAGCTCAAACAAAAATAGGGTATACATGATTGATATGTCTGTTCACTCCTCTAAAAATAAATTGCTAAAACAAATGCCAGATACACGTGATATAGTGGCCAGTAGTAGTGTTATTCCTCATGTACACACCCTGTATTATTGATAAACTCAAAGTTTGTTGAAAACTGGATTACTTACCTGTAATTTCCTTTTCACGAATCCTTCACGACAACATTACCATAAGAGAGACCCGCCTGCATCTAGGTAGGTACTGACCCTCCTCCAGCCATTCTCTGTGTCTTTCTGAACCGACACCCTAGAGAGTCTTTATCATTCAAACCCATACATACAACTTATATATACAAATATTTTTTTATTTATTTTTTATTTTTGGGGGGCTGGGGCAGTCGTAGAGGATTCATGAAAAGAAAATTACCGGTAAGTAATCCAGTTTTTCATCCTCCATGACCGCATTACCATGAGATAACCAGAACTTAGGGTGGGACAAAAAGCTTGCAGAACCTTTCTGCCAAATGCCAAGTCCTGCCTAGTATTGATGTCTACCCTGTAATGTTTAACCCCATAAGGACACATGACGTACATGTACGTCATATCTGGCCATGATGTACATGTACTGCATGGTGATTGGGCGGGTGCAGGAGCTGCGCCCCAGCCACCCCCCCCCCCCCGCTCAGCGAAACGGACCCCCAGTCACTGGCATCCGGGCCGCTGCTGCGCCGCCGGCATCAGTGAAAAAGTACTGTAAAGCATTGTAAAGGGGATCAGATCCCCAAAAGTACAAGTCCCAGAGTGGGACAAAAAATAAAGTGAAAAAAGTTAAAAAATAATAGCTTTACCAAAAAAAACTAAGTTTCAAGTAAAAAAAACCCCCAAAAAATGAGACCTTACCTAAGACAATCGCCCCAAAAAAAAAAAAAAACTATGGCTCTCAGAATATGGAGACACCGAAAAACGATTTTTTTTTGCTTCAAAAAATACATGGCGTTTCTTTCCGTCTGTGCCCTGCCGTGTGCCCGTAAAGCAGTTTACGATCACAAATGGGATGTTTCTGTAAACTACAGAATCAGGGTAATAAATATTGAGTTTTGTTTGACTGTTAACCCTTGCTTTGTTAGCGTAAAAAATGGATTAGAATGGGAAATCTGCCAAAAAAGTGAAATTCTGAAGTGTCATCTACATTTTCCTTTAATTCTTGTGCAAAGTTTGTAAAATCCGTTTTGAACACCTTTAAGGGGTGTAGTTTCTAAAATGGGGCCATGTATGGGTGGTTTCTATTATGTAAGCCCCACAAAAAGGAAAATGTAATTTACAAAATAATCCAAACATGAAGTAGACATAAGGGAAATGTAAAGTAATAACTATTTTAGGAGGCATCACTATCTGTTTTAAAACCAGAGAAATAGAAATTTTGAAAATTGCAAATTTTTCCAAATTCTTGGTAAATTTGGTATTTTTTTTATAAATAAAAATTAAATATTTTGATTCAAATTTACCACAGCCATGAAGTATAATAGGTGATGATAAAACAATCTCAGAATGGCTTGGATAAGTAAAAACGTTTTAAAGTTATCATCACATAAAGTGACATGTCAGATTTGAAAAAAATGTCCTGGTCCTTAACCCTAAGTTCACACTTGCGAGTTTTACAGCGCGTTCGAACGCACTGTAAAACGCTCAACACATGCAAACCAATGCTTCCCTATGGGACTGGTTAACATTTTCGCATTTTACAGCGCGTTCGAACGCGCTGTAAAACGCCCTACGCATAAACAAGTACTTAAGCTTTTTTTGGGGCGTTTGTGGCGCGTATTGTGATTGACACCACAGTAGTCAATCACAAGAACGCGCGTACGACGCGCGTTTCCTATTTGCAAAAACGCACGTAAAACGCGCGTTTCAAGAACGCTCAGGTCTGAACCCAAGGTAAGGTGAAAAATACCAGGGTCCTGAAGTGGTTAATGAACGTATGAGAACTAGACCATGTTGCTGCTTTACATATTTGCTCAATCGAAGCATCTGCTCTTTCCGCCCAATATGTGTAAATGGAACGTGTCGAATGAGATTTAATAAATCTGGGAGGTACTTTGTGCAATACCTTGTAAGCTTCAGATATTGAGGCTTTTATCCATCTGGCCATGGAACTTTTTGTCACTTTAAGACCCTTATTTCTTCCCAAATACTGAATAAACAGAAAATCAGACTTACTGAATCTCTTAGTAGCCTCTAGGTATTTAAGAACAGCAATCCTAACATCCAAACTGTGGAATATTTCTTCTAATTGTGAACTTGGGTTTTCACAGAAAGAAGGGACAGAACTCTCCTCCTGTCTAAAAAAATTTGTCACCACTTTTGGTAAGAAGGCATTATAGAGTCTAAAAACAATCCTGTCAGGAAAAACCCTAAAGAAAGGTTCACAAATTTTTAGGGCTCGAATTTCGCTTATTCTATGAGCTGACATTATAGCTACCAGTATGCAGTTTTAACCCCTTAGTGACAACCTGTTTTAGGCCTTACAGACCAAGCTTTTTTCATCGTCACGTTCAAGAGCTATACCTTTTTAATTTTTCCATCTATATAGCTTTATGAGGGCTTGTTTTTTGTGGGACAAGTTGTAGTTTTTTAATAGTGCCATTTTGGGGTACACAACTTTCTGATTAACTTTTATTACCCCTCTTTCTGGGAGGGAGATGGGAAAAACAGCAATACCGCCACTGAGTTTGTACGTTATAAATTTTACGGCGTTCATTTTTCGGTATAAATAAACACGATATCTTTATTCTCTGGGTCAGTACGATTACAGTGATACCAAATACATATTGTTTTTTTACGTTTTACTACTTTTTTGCAAGACCCAAGGGCAAAAACATGTTTTTGCATTGCCGCTTCCCAAGTCCCAAGGGCTTCATTTTTGCAGGACGACTTGTATTTTTCATTTATATCATGTGGCGCTTCTTAATCACTTATTAAATTTTTTCAGTGGCAACTAAGAATAAATTAGCAATTCTGTCTTTTTAAAAAAATTTTTTACGGCGTTCACCGTAGGGGATAATTTAAATGATATTTATGTAGTCCGGGTCGTTACGGACACGGCAATACCAAACATATGGGGAAGATTTTCAATTGAAAAAAAGCGTATTTTTTTTAATGGGATTTTTTTATTGAATAAATGAGTTTTTTTTTTTTTTTTACTTTTTTTTCTACCACTTAATAGTCCCACAAGGGGACTATACCAGACAGCTTTTTGATTGCTTTTAAAACGCAATGCACTATCCTTATAGTGCATTGCATTTTAATGGCAATGCTATTCTAACATTGACCAGCAGGCTGAAATTACTGGAGGCTGGTCTGGGGCCTACATCAAACCCCAGGCAGCCTTCACACACATCGGCACCGCGCAATTGCATTTGCGGGGTGCCGATGAGAGACAGAGGGAGTCCACTAAGTCACCGCTGTAAAAACACGTATGGGTGGTCACTAAGGGGTTAATAGACAAAACTCTTAGGCTAGTTTCAGACTAGCGTTTTTCCGGCATAGAGTTCCTTCGTCGGGGCTCTGTGCCAGAAAAAAACTCATCAGGATTATCCCTATGCATTCTGAATGGAGAGAAATCCGTTCAGTATGAATCAGGATGTCTTCAGTTCAGTATGTAAACGTTTTTATACGGGGAAAATACCTAGAGCATTTTGGTCCCTGTTCCAGTTCAACAACCAATGCTAGAATACTGGAGAATGAAACTGGGCCCACTTCACCACAGGGATACAAGCCGTCAGGGTACCTAGTAGTTTCATAGCCTACCGGATGGTGCAATAGGGATGGGCCAGAAAGTCTAATACTCTGTTCATCACCTTTGAAGCCTTCTGAGGTGGCAGAAAAGTCTTCTGTTTTACAGAGTCTAGAAGGGCATCCAGAAACACCAGGTTCTGTGAAGGGATTGGATTTGATTTTTCCCAATTTCTGATCCAACCTAACTGATAGAGGACCAGACATGCTTGGAATAAACTGTTCTCTAGAGCAGGGAATCCCAACCTGCGGCCCCCCAACTGTTGCAAAACTACAACTCCCAGCATGCCCGGACAGCTTACAGCAGGGAATAGTGGGAGCTATAGCTTTACAACAGCTGGAGGGCCACAGGTTGAGCATCCCTGCTCTAGAGTTTCTACCAAATTCCCTATCACTAACAGATCGTCCTGATAGGGAACTATCATTACATGTCCTCAGATGAGCCACTACCTCTACTATAACCTTGTTCATTCCAAAGGGCAGAACCTGAAACTGCCTCAGAGTTCCCTTGATGTAAACTGCCAAGTGGAGGAATTTCTGATCCCTTTTGCAAGTTGGAATATCATAGTATGCGTCCCTCAGATCTAAAGAGGTCATGAAGTCCTCTTTTTTTTTTTTTTGTAGATTTATGGTAGACCTTAGTGTCTCCATTTTGAATTTTATATATCTGTTTAGAAATTTCACATTTATTATAAGGCTACTTTCACACTTGCGGCAGAGTGATCAGGCAAGCAGTTCCGTCGTCGGAACTGCCTGCCGGATCCGTCGATCTGGATGTAAACTGGATGCATTTGTAGACGGATCCGGATGCGGATCCGTCTCACAAATGCATTGCAAGAACGGATCCGTCTCTCCGCTTGTCATGCGGATAGACGGATCCGGTCTTGTATTCTTTTTACAGTTTAAAGGTCTGTGCATGTGCAGACCGGAAGGACAGATCTGTCCTTCAGGTATTTCTAATGCCGGATCCGGCACCAATACATTACAATGTAAATTAATGCCAGATCCGGCAACTGATCCGGCATTCTGGACGGAGATAATCCTGCAGCATGCTGCGGTATTATCTCCGTCAAAAACGCCATTCAGTGACTGAAGACATCCTGAATGCATTAGGACATAACTGATCAGTTCCTTTCCGGAACTCAATGCCGGAAAAGAAAAATGCTAGTGTAAAAGTACCCTTAGGCGGAACCTTCAGTTTGGCTTTTTTACAAGAAAAAATATCAAGTAATAACCTGTTCCTGCCTGATCCGAGGAGACGGGAACAAAAAGTTGTAAAATTCCCTCTTCTGGGAAGAAGACAAAAATTGATGTAAATGCTTTGAATAATATTTAATACCCACGGATTTGTTGTAATTTTTTCCATTTCTTCTGAAATTTTTTAGTTTCTTTGACTGGGAAAAGGTACCTTTTTCAAATCAATAAGTCCCCGTAAAAGAGAGGGCTGCATAGTTTTATCTTAGAACTGATATCTCTAGTCCAAGATTTTAACCATAAGGCTCTTCTAGCTGCAACAGATAGGGCCATGGTTTTGCCGTCATCCTTACCGACTCTGCAGTAGCATCTGAATCATAAGGAGTGTTATCTTTAAGGAGAGACTCCAACTGCCCAAGCCATCTTTTAAGGGATCTAGCAAACGAAGTAGCGGATAGATTAGGTTTAAATAAAGCCGAGGCTGCTTCCCTTGATTAGTTTTTTTAGACAAGAGTCTACCTTGTAATCCATGGGGTCCTTTAAGGAACCCATGTCCCCAAACGGGAGAGCATTAGACCTTTTTACGAGTTTTGATAAACACCCACCTTGGGGCACGCCGTAAAAAGCTTTATGTCCTCAAAGGGAAGCCTATGTTTAATTGTTCCAGGAATGAAGAGTTTTCAATCTGGAACCTTCCCTTTCCCGTTTGATTAAATAGTGCATATTTTTATGAACTGGAAACACCCATTTCTTCCTTTGTTCAAAGCCACTGTACATTTAATCCTGTACTGACTGCTGCACTCTCTCATCAGATAAATTCATGGTAACTCACCGCTTTAGGCTACTTTCACACTAGCGGTAGCCTTCTCAGACAGGCTGTTCCCCGCCGGTAGTGCACCGTGCCCCCGGAAGTCCACTCTGTCCCCATTCACTATAATGGGGGTGGGCTGGAGGTCCAGCTGCAGCACGGCAAACATGCCGAGAGGCAGCCGGAATAAAACTACAACATAGAAATCAATGGGTCTGCAATTCCGTTCCGCAAACAGAATTGCGGCCATGTGAATGGGGCATAAGGGTCCCTTATCACCGCCAGTTAGTTAGCTACTTGTTAGGTAGTTAGCGCCCAGCCCACCACACCGCAGTCACTGATTGTGGCAGAGATTTTTTCATCCACATTGATCGATGCGAATGAAAAAATCTGTGCCGTTCATTTTTTTTTCTTTTTTCAGCCCAGAGGCTGAACGGAAAAAAAAAATCTCATTACCCGTATGCTCCATATAAGGAGAATAGCAAAAACTCCTAATGCTGGCCATACGTGTAATGATTGCGGAGACCCTCAAATGCCAGGGCAGTACAAACACCTTACATGTGACCCCATTTTAGAAAGAAGACACCCCAAGGTATTCCGTGAGGGGTATGGCGAGTTCATGTAAAATTTTATTTTTTGTCACAAGTTAGTGGAATATGAGACTTTGTAAAAAAAAAATGAAAAAAAATATCAATTTCCGCTAACTTGTGCCAAAATTTTTTTATTCTGTGAACTCGACATGCCCCTCACGGAATACCTTGGGTTGTCTTCTTTCCAAAATAGGGTCACATGTGGGGTATTTATACTGCCCTGGCATTTTAGGGGTCCTAAAACGTGAGAATCCAAATGCGTAAAAATGCCCTGTGAAATCCTAAAGGTACTCATGGGAATTTTGGCCCCTTTGCGCATCTTGGCTGCAAAAAAGTGTCACACATGTGGTATCGCCGTACTCAGGAGAAGTAGGGCAATGTGTTTTGGGGTGTATTTTTATATATACCCATGCTGGGTGAGAGAAATATCTCTGTAAATTGACAACTTTGTATAAATGTTTTTAAAAAGTTGTCATTTACAGAGATATTTCTCACACCCAGCATGGGTATATAAATACACCTAAAGCCATGCCCTACTGCTCCTGAGTACGGCGATACCACATGTGTGCCACTTTTTTGCAGCCAAGATGCGCAAAGGGGCCCTAAAACCAATGAGTACCTTTAGGATTTCACAGGGCATTTTTACGCATTTGGATTCTCACGCTTTAGGTTCCCTAAAATGCCAGGGCAGTATAAATACCCCACATGTGACCCCATTTTTGAAAGAAGACACCCCAAGGTATTCCGTGAGGGGCATGTCGAGTTCACAGAAATTATATTTTTTGGCACGACTGGAGTATCTGTACATAGGACGACAATAAGCCGTACGCTCCATAGAGTTGGGCTTTAAGGCAGAGTGGCCAGAAGAAAGCCATTACTTTCAGCAAAAAACAAAAAGGCATGTTGTGAGTTTGCGAAAAGGCATGTGGGAGACTCCCAAAATGTATGGAGGAAGGAGCTCTGGTATGAGGAGACCAAAATTTAACTTTTTGGTCATCAAAGAAAACGCTATGTCTCCTGCAAACCCAACACTGCACATCACCCAAAAACACCATCCCCACAGTGAAACATGGTGGTGGCAACATCATGCTGTGTGGATATTATTCAGCTGCCGGGACTGGGAAACTGGTCAGAGTTGAGGGAAAAATGGATGGAGCTAAATACAGGGATATTCTTGAGAAAAACCTGTATGTGTGATTTAAGGCTAGGACGGAGGTTCACCTTCCAGCAGGACAATGACGCCAAACACACTGCTAAAGCAACACTTGAGGGAAAAACATGTAAATGTGTTGGAATGGCCTAGTCAAAGCCCAGATCTCAATCCAATAGAAAATCTGTGGTCAGACTTAAAGATCGCTGTTCACAAGCACAAACCATCCAACTTGAAGGAGCTGGAGCAGCTTTTTGCAAGGCGGAATGGGCAAAAATCCCAGTGGTAAGATGTGGCAAGCTCATAGAGACTTATCTAAAGTAACTTGGAGCTGTGATTGCCGCAAAAGGTGGTTCTACAAAGTATTGACTTTAGGGGGGTGAATAGTTAGGCACATTTTCTGTTATTTTGTCCCATTTGTTGTTTGCTTCACAAAAAAAAAAAAAAATTCTAAGTTGTGGGACTGTTCTGTAAATTAAATGATGCAAATCCTCAAACAATCCATGTTAATTCCAGGTTGTGAGGCACCAAAACACGAAAAAAGTAAGGGGGGTGAATACTTTTGCAAGGCACTTTACTACTGCCGGGCTCAGCATGTTCTCCATTGAGATAATTTCTTGGTCAGTCATGCTGGCAAACTTTGTATAGCTGCTGTGCTTATATAAACTCTCCTACCTGCAGACCTCAGGGCAACTTTCGTCTTAATCTTGTGCCATTTGCCCTCCGCATCTACAGTTCGGAAGAATCAATATGCTTTCCACCGTGGAACGCACAGGCCGCTAACCACGGCACTTCTGAGTTCCGGCATATGTGATGAAGTTCCGCTTTCCACCCTGAAACGCATGCCAGCCAGAAGAACTTCCTGATGCTGCTGTAAGGGCCAAATGTATCAGATTGCAGCTATGGCCCCATTTGACCAGAGGGACTCCGTGAGTTTCTGGTCGTCACATGGCCTCTCCCAGACTGGCGCACAGAGCGGGGGTGGAAGGAGCAGAACCGCAACCTGCAGAATGGTGGACGATCAAGCAAATTAGAAAAACCAGGTACCCCAGATAGGGTTTGGTTGCCCAAAGCTTCCTCATGTGAAAAGGCATAAAAACATAAAACATCACTTCTGTCTGCCTATACAGATGAGGACCCACGGCCTTGCCATGAGAAAACCCTCCCACCTGGAAGGGACAGGAAGACACTGAGAATTTCTGTTTGAAAATAATAACACGTTTAGTTATATATTACTATTTTATTAGAAAAAAAACAAGCTATAATACAGCCAGGCTTCTTAAACTGCTACAGCTATTACTTCCAACATCTGTGCAGCTGGTTAGCGTTTCTTCCATGTGAATTTTCTGCGGGCACCCTCCTGGCCTGGTTTTTTCCTTTCCCTGTTGCGTGGATCTACAGTGAGTAATCCAGCTAAAAGAAACAGTTACAAGTCAGAAAGATGGAAACAGACAAGAACCTCTCAAACTATACAGCAAAATTGCTGGATGTTACTCATCTGCTATGGCAGCCTGGGGCCTTCTGGAGACTCCCAGGCCTGCCACTGTAGGCTGCCTATTAACCCTTAGGATACCACAGGTTTTTACGTTTTCATTTTTCTTTCCCATTTTCCTTGAGCCATAACTTTTTTATTTTTCCGTTCACATAGCTGTATGAAGGCTTATTTCTTGAGGGACAAGTTGTGCTTTCTAATGCCACTATTTAATATGGCATATAATGTAGAGGGAAGCGCGCAAAAAATTCCACCGTTGGAAAAAAAATGCAATTCCTCCACCGTTGTAAGGGTTTTGTTCCCACTGTGTTCCCTTTGTGGCAAAACTGACCTGTGCCCTTCATTCTCTGGGTCAGTACAATTACAACGATACCACAGCGCATTGAATTCAGGCCTAATAGACGGATGCATATGGCAGAACGGGGCTATAATTAGATCCCGGTTGCCATAGTACAGTATGGCTCCCTCCCCAGCCAGAACTTATCCTGTGGTGCCTATGGGTGACAGGGAGAGCACCCTTCCTCTTTCAAACTCCCTTAGTGCCACTGTCAACACACAACAGTTACCCGACATGGCACTAAGGGAGTTACCAGACATAGCACCAATATCTCCGGAAATCCAGAGGATGCCATTTCACATACTAATAGAAACTGTAAAAAGTCAGTCAAGTAATGAGAAGCAGCTGAGCTTTATATAGGACAGAGTGGACAAAAAAAAATAAAAAATGCACAAATAAAAAAGGAGTACAATTTTATTTTTTTTATTGTCCCGAAAAAGGGACTAAACAACATGTAGCGATAAATATGTCTTATTGGTGAAACGGCTGTAAAGTGTTCATCATGTGGCTTTAACTTCATCACTTCATTACCTTGTCTCATGGCCTCCATTTCTTTTTCAGAGACAAAACTGAGCAGGGCCCTTGATATGGCTAAACGGACGGCTCCGGCTTCTGCCGATCTTCCACTACTTGTCACTGTACATTCTGTATCATGCTTCATCAATCGGTCTAAAAACTGAAACGGGAACATGAGTTGCTCCCTAAAGAAAAGTAAATGAAAGAATAAGAAAGGTGACCACGGAAGTACGATCCTCAACCACGGTTTCTGCTAAAAAAGAAAACAAACACAGAACAGTAATAAACCCTTTTACAGATTAAACAAATAGAATTATGGATGTAATCAAAGTTTCATTTACAAGTCTACATAAGGGACTAGTAAGAGGGTAAAATACACAAAAAAAGACCCAATACAGGAACAATGCTTAGGAACCCTATACACCAGTTACTGACACACATCGATTGTATTAGAAAGATATTCTGATAACGAATACTCAGGTCAAAGGATTACCGATGACACTGCCAACATATCAGATAATGCCATTCATGTCTGAGATCGGAGTACCCATCTTAAACAGTGGTCAGGGTGGCTGGGGTTATAGAAACAACTGAGCAAGCTGTGCTATGCCGGTTTCATAACTTCCGTTCACTTTGGAAACAGCATAATGCAGCCCACTCGGCTGTGTCTGTCATTCAGGCCGCCCTGACTGCTGATGGGTACTATGATTGCAGCGAGATGGGAATATCTTTTTAAGGCTTTGTTAGAAGCTGTGACGCGGTACCAGAGATCTGCCACTGCTAGCTCCTTGCTGAATCTCACCCTTGACAATTATTCATTGAACATTATGTCATTTTTTTTCTCACAAATTCGTTATCTGTGTTATTTATGTTGTTGCACAGTAACACGAGGAACCTGTTGTGGCCTCTGTGCTTCAAATCAAGTATTATTCCCTCTTTTTTCCAATAGGGGATGCTACAAAGACACGCACTGAAGCAGAAAACATACCATCATTGCATCTGGAGGTGTTTAAAGACTAAAGTACAATACAAGAACCAAATAAAATGTTGGTCTGTACGTTATGGACCACTTTCATATGGCCATAGTATGCATCTGGATGAGACCAAGTCTGTTCAAATCCCATAATATAGACCCAAACATTTGCCCATATTAGGCCTCATGCACATACATTTGGTCCGCGTTGGATCTGCGTTTTTTGCAGATCAAAATGCAGACCCATTCATTTTTATAGGGCTGCAAAATGCCATCACTAACTCCCAGGGCCCTTACTAATCCTGAGAGTGAAGGGGCCGTAGGGCTGTGAAGCCATGTTCTCTACAATAACTATCCATTCTCTCACGGGAAGGCATATCCTAGCCTCTGTATGGTGCAGCTTCAGCTAAAGATACAGTGCAAAGACTACCATAGACTGGATATCATTTTGGCGACTTCTGTATGGCTCATTAACATGCAGGCATTTCATTATTTCCTGTGGTGCTCAGGGCCACAAGTGTACACAGCAATTGAAATTTCCATTTGAAGAGCCAAAGAGAAAGTTATAGGCCCTGGTGTGTTACATGATCCTAGTAGCGCAACTGAATTAATTATGAAAATATATCGCTGAACAATGAATTGAACCAAAATTAAAAATATGAAAACATCATCCAAGTTATTTCATATCATTGACTCTCATTAACACATGGTATGTTGGCTTATACATAAAGCATGCATAAATGCTCTACCTGTCTTGAAGTACTGTAAAATAATCCAAATACTCCTGTCCATTGATGGTGATTTTTCCTTTTCCTTGGTCCCGTACTATAGCTGTTGCCACTGCAGTTTTCCTCTTGCCTGCAAGTAATAGCATACAGTAGATGAGTAGTGCCATTATGTTACAACATATCCTAAGGCATGCAAGAGACCACCACAAAGACACTGTACTGGGCTTTTAGACACTTTTTTTAATACTCAAAACTAGTGCTGAGCGAAACGAGCTTGGGATGCTTCATTCCAAGTCGCTTTGTTCCAAACTTCGGAATAATACTGTACAGAGATCCTTCTCCGTACGCTATTACAATGTATGGGCTCCGATGAGCCGTAATGATTAATGAAGTCGCACGTGACTTCGTGGAATAACTTCGGTAGTTGATGTTTAAAGTGAAAAACCACTTTAAAACTCGAAACCGAACTTGGCTTCAGTTCCAACTAGTACCTCGAAACCAAAGCAGAGTTCGTTTTCAACTCAAAAACTATACAAACTCCTATTGTGTCTAATAGTCTGCAGGTGGCTGTCCGTAGTGAGAAGTAGAATCTGAGCTCTGTGCGAGTGAAAGGTCCTGGCAGTGCAGTAGGGTAGAAGCAAAGAGTGTTGTGTGTGCAGCATGTGTATGTCGTGTATATTGTCTGCTCAATGATCAGTCACAATCCATAGAATACAGATGTTTGTACCAGGACTTTTGGTGGAACAAGTCTTATTTAATATCCAGTTGTTCTGAAACAGCTTTAAAGGAGCAAAAAAAATGTCCCAAAGAAGAAGGCACTCATAGGGAGAAAATGTAAAGAAGCTGGTTCCCCTCACAAGGGTATATATTCTGCTCACCTGTGTATGTTGTGCAAATTGGGCATAACTCCAGTAAGCGTTTGGAATGAAGAGGAGAAGGTCAGCGCAGCCGATGCTATCTGGGAACTCGTGAGGCAGGAGCCGACTTCCCAACAGAGTGGACGAAGCTCAAGGAGAAAGATGCTGGTGGACTACTTGAATATTACTTTTGGATGATTGTCCTAAGAATCTTTACGGCTTTACTTGTCTATATGTATATCTGGACCCTTATGAAAATGAGTATTTGTACTTGCTTTTTCACTATTCCCTCTTTTGATAATTGTATTAGACTTGAGAAAGGGGTCCTTGGTACCCCAAAACATGTTGTCTATCTGAACGCATCAATAAAAGATTCACAAGATTCATCTAGTCCAGTTGTGTTTTGCACCCGCCAGCTATCATCCAAAAGTGAGACTTAAGTAGCCCACCAGTGTCTTTCTCCTTGAACAGCTTTGAAAGAGCTTGTTCCTCTTGTGTTAACTCCATTGGATTCTGTAGGTCTGGCATTTCTCACTGTGCCAATGGCATGGGGCACACTGGCAATGGGATGACAAAGGAGAAGAAGTCAGAAACAGCAGACCTCCAAGAATCCCATGGAGCTAACACACTAGGAAGAGTTGCTTCTTTTAAACCCATTTCAGAAGACACTGGGACAGATTTACTAATCTATTGCTACTAATTATTGTTAGATCGATCGTTGGTTCGATCGTTTGTGTGGGCACAAAAAGCATTGTTGGACGTTAACGATTTTATACGTGTAAAAACGAATCATTCACTGCACGCACGATTATGGACGACGTGGGTGTGTTTAAGCACGCCACTCAAATTTCGTTTGTGTAAATGCAACGGTCTGCTTTACAAGTGATGAAATATATGACAGAAATGACGATTTTGTAAACGTTAACTACATCAATAAACGACTTGTTCGTTGCTCAGTTGTACCAATCATCGCCTCATGTAAAAGTACCTTTACACAGGCTCTCTAGACCTGCACCAGATTTATCACTGGCTCAGGCTGGATGATAAATGCTGCAGGGACAGACATTTTTGTTTACCTATATACTAACTACTGGTTGGTTTACTTTGAGAAAGAATTCAACGCCAGAACTGTGGTGTAAAATGGTGGCTCATAGGCCACACTCAGTTCCTGAACTGTCAGACCCCTTCCTCCTAAGCCCCACTCTCTTTTAGAGTAGAAAAAAATAAAATCATACAAACCCTGGTTGCACCAAAACGCACCACTTTTTAGACAGATTCTAGAAGCAGATATGTTGGTAAATGTGTGCTGGGAGTTGGACCTCTGATCAAATAGGATGAGGATAGGTTATAAATATCTAACATATAAAGCTGAGTGTATGTATGTGTGCGTTTCCCAGCCATTTTTCTTCACTGCTGTAGGTCAGCTTTAAAGGGGCAGGGTGCCGTGGATGAAACTGTTAAGGGAGTGCAGTGCTGTGGAGGTCACAGTTAAGGGGACAGGTAGGGTGGCCATTCAGGCCACACTCAAAAGACGGACTTAAAAACGCTGCCCCAAGGTCCCGCTAAGCCATGCCCTGATTGAAAAAATGAAGGTAAAAATTAACAGTGTTGCTGTCTGAGAGTGAGCTGTCTGAGTGTTGCTGTTCAAAAGGACATCTCTGTGTCTGTCCAGGCCCTGCGCCGGACGGACGACATGGAGTCTGAAAGCCAAACTGTCTGGCCTAAAACCGGACCTCTGGCCACCCTAGGGTTAGGCTGCTGTGGAGGTCACAGTTAAGGGGACAGTCCGCAATGAAGGTCAGTGTTAGGGGCAGATTATGTAGAGGCCGCTGTTAAGGAGATGGGGTACTGTGGAGGGGAGGTCACTAATAAGGGGCAGCCGCTGTGGAGGTCACTGTTAAGGGGCGGGCACTGTGGAGGTCTCTGTTAAGGAGGAGGGAATGGTGGAGGTCACAGTTAAGGGGACGGTCCGCTATAGAGGTCAGTGTTAAGGGGCGAGGTGCTGTAGAATTCACTGTTAAGGGGGTAGGGTGTTGTGAAAGTCACATTTTCAGGGAACGGAGCTCTGTAGAGGTCACTGTTAAAGGGATGGACTATTGTGGAAATCAATGTTAACAAGACTGAGTACTGTGGAGATCACTAATAAAGGGGCAGCCGCTGTGGAGGTCACTGGTAAGTGAGGAGGGGACTGTGGAGGCCACTAATTAAAGGGGCAGCGGGGTACTGTGAGGTCACTGTTAAGGCAGCGGGGTACAGTGGAGGTCACTGTTAAGGGAGCGGGGTACAGTGGCAGTCACTGTTAAAGGGGACTGTAACCTATGGTCAGTGTTAAGGGGTGGGTGCTGTAGAGGTCACTGTTAAGGGGGCGGGCCCCTGTGGAGGTCACCGTCAAGGGGGTGGGGTGTTGTGGAACTCACTGTTAAAGGGGCAAGCTGCTGTAAAGGTCAAAGTTAAGGGGGTGGGTTGCTGTGAAGGTCCCATTTTAAGGGACGGGACACTGTGGGGGCGTCAATGATAGGGGATGGAGGGCTGTAGATGTCACTGTTATAGTGGATACTGTCATTATCTTTTAACGACACACACAAACATTAAATGTAATTCAGCTAGTATATAATATTAGGACAAACCCTTTAATCTTGGGGGATCAATGATTCCTATTCTTACAGAGATTTAGCAAAGGAAAAGCGTTTAAACTAGATGTGAATGTTAGAAAAGCTATTTGGTTAAGTGAAAAAGACTATATAAAACACTCAGAAAGTTATTTTATTTCGTGTGAATGTGCTTATACAGCCCTTAAGAAAGATTTGAGAAAGATGATGTGGAAAGCCAGTCAGGGCCTGAGGAAGTCTTTTTAGGGTGTGAACATGTCCCAAATGGGCTGGCATTGTATGTTTATCTACTGACACCATTACATGTGTATCATACTGCATTGCTTTTGCTGTTGATGTTAAGTCATCTGCATTATTTTTTGCACTGAGCTCTGACTCCCCAATTGGAATGATTTTCGGATCAAGTGAAGATAATGTCTCTCTGAATTATTTAATTTATTTCACCAAGCTCCCCATGATTGATTATCATTATTATTGATGATTGATTTACATTGGTTTATATTTAATAAAAATGTGGAAATTTGGTGAAATAAATTAAATAATCCAGAGGGACATGACCTTCACTTCCTGATTTTCTTTGTAACATTAGTATGAATTTTTCCATTGCAGCTATATGTGATTTGTATTCACAGAATGGCTTCACAGAAAGCGGTGTGGCTTCATAAAAAAGGGGTTTGACTTGAGATGCAATGTCTTTGCCTTAAAACTGCGACACCAACGTGACGTAATATTCAGTCTCAAAGTAAGCCAACCAATTGTTGGCACAGTGTTCAATAAAAGTGTCTATGCCTCCACCAGAATTATCATCCAGGCTGAGCCATTGTGATAAATATGGTGCAGGTCTATACAGCTATTGGCATTTACTAATGTCTTTACGCCACAATAGTGCCATAAAAAAATAGAAAACTATTACGCACTTTTCTAAAATGTTGATAAAGGGGTGGCGCTTAATTTGAAGGGCAGGGCTTAGCACTGCCTGCTGGATTTACTATAACTTGCGCAAGTATAGCTGAAGACTACACCAGCCTCTGGCTAGCTTAGACTTCAGTTTCTGGCGCATGGACTGTCAGAGAGGTGCCCAATTTATTATTATATTAAGAGGCATCTGTTAATAAATTAGGCATATCTGACTCCTGCAAAGGGGATCAAGACTGGTGTATGGGAACGCTAGTCTTGATAAAATAGGATTAGTAAATATGCCTCACTAAAAAGGTATTCAGGGTATTTTTTATTGATTACCTATCCTCTGAGTGCCAATGCCTTCTCAAACGGCTGATCAGCGGGGGTCCCGGGTGTTCAGAGGATAGATCATCAGTAAAAAACTGTACAGTGGTGGTTGTAGATTTCATCACTGTATGCTCTGAATGGGTGTTTATGGTAGATCTGGTATGCCATCACAGGTACTTCCTTAAAGGGGTTATCCTGGAAAAGATAATGATGACTTCTCCTCAGGATAGGTCATCATTATTGCATCAGTGGGGGTCCAAGTCCTGGCACCCCTGACGATCAGCTTTTTAAGGAAGCCTCTGCACCCGTAGACTTACCAAGGATAGCGCCGTACATAGTATAGTAGCAGTGCTTGGTATTGCATCTCAGCCCCATTGACTTGAAAGGGATGAGCTGCAATTAGGCCATGTGACCGATGTACAAAGATGTCACTCACCTAGGAAGAGGCTGTGGTGCTTAAGGCCTCTGCTAACAACTCTATGAGGGGTCCCGGACGTCGCACCCCACAGATCTGATAGTGATGACCTATCCTGATGATAAGTCATAAATATCTTCCTGGATAACCCCTTTAAGGACAGTGTTTTCTATATGTATTTTGTTCACACTTGTGCTCTGATTCCCATTGAACGGTTCATATGATATCTGCCTTAGAAGAAACAGATATTTAAAAAAATAGAGCATTGAGGTTGCCGTTTTAATTTAAAGGGGTTCTGCACTTTGTTTAAACTGATGATCTATCCTCTGGATAGATCATCAGAATCTGATCGGCAACGGCCCGACACCCCCGCCGATCAGCTGTTTGAGAAGGTAGCGGTGCTCCAGGAGCGCCGCATCCTTCTCACCGTTTACTGCCAGCCCAGTGACATCACGACTTGCATCAACTGGCCTGGGCGGGGCTGAACTTCATTCAAGTGAACAGTTTAGCCCCGCCCAGGCCAATTGATATTAGTCGTGATGTCACTGGGCGGCAGTAAACAGTGAGAAGGCCGAGGCACCCCTGGAGCGCCGCTACCTTCTCAAACAGCTGATCGGCGGGGGTCCCGGGTGTCGGGCCGTTGCCGATCAGATGCTGATGATCTATAGATATCCAGAGGATAGATCATCAGTTTAAACAAAGTGCAGAACCCCTTTAACATGACTGGTCTACCATCTAATACAGGCCTGCTCAAACTGCGGCCCTCCAGCTGTTGCAAAACTACAACTCCCAGCATGCCCGGACAGCCTACAGGTATCAGCCTACAGCAGGGCATTGTGGGAGTTGTAGTTTTACAACAGCTGGAGGGCCGCAGTTTGAGGATGCCTGATCTAATATGTATTAGATGTTTGACCGCCATTTGTTTGGGAGATGTCAGATGCCCAATCCTTTGCCAGAGATGTCTGGCAGGAACTTACTCATTCTTCCCATCGAACACACATGCACACTTGGCCAAACCAAACATGTAGATGTAGGGTAGGGGTTGGAGGAACAGCTGCTGATGGTGTCTGGCCACCTTTAGCCTCCACACTAAAGCTAAAATGTATGAAATACAAAGCCTGATGGAAGCAGACCGAGTGTATCTAGTAATAGGTCAGAATTCACACACACTAAATACCGCAGCCTGAAATATAGGTTATTAAATGTATATGATGACGTAGTTACCTTCCCCTGTGCTGAATGCTACTCCATGTTCATCATACTGCAGAGGGTTTATTGTCTGCTTTTTGGACTGGATTTCAAGATTCTTGCAGTATCTCCGTATAAAGTCCTCCACAAGGCTGCTGTGTGGCAGGCTCACCAAGCGTTCCATCGTTTGTAAAAAATACAGGTACTGCGGGCAAACAAAAACTCATTAGGAGGTGTCAGAGTAATTGCCTGCGCTATAGTTCTAGGCTGAAGCTTGGCAAGGCAGGACTCTCATTGACATTCCCTGTCAGATTGACACTTTGGCATATGGATGTTCATTTTCAAACAGTGTGAGACAATACATTTCTATGCTCCACAAAATCCCCGGGCCCTGTTTTGCAGACAACAATGAATCAAAGCAGTTTTAAGCTACTCATTTGTAATTGAAGGAATCTTGTCACAAACCTCTGCAAATTATATGAGCCTTCAAGAATTTCTCTCCACTTGCCAGCTGATTTGCATTTTCTTTTGGCACTTTCTACAAATGGCGTTTATGAAATTTCGCCACCTTTAAGACCTTATTAGACTTTAATCTCCTTGAACAATTAACTTTCTTTGTTTATGGGGATGCGGTTGTTATTGCAGGAACTTATGCTGCCAAAATGGGGGTAAAATATAGTAGAAATAAAATAGTTTTTTTTTTTTCCATTTTCTACCAGTATGTCAGGTCGGTGAAAATAAATAATGTATATCTAGAAATCCTTGAGTCATCTTTTGGAAAGTGGCTAAAATTTGTGCTCAGCCATTTCTTCGTTACCTACTTACTGGAAAGCTATGCTGCAAAGAAGACCGGCACTCGCTAAAGAGGATATTTCCTGCTGCTTTATTGGTCAGCGCGTTTCGGCACTAATATGCCTTCAGTCTGATGAAGGCGCATTAGTACTGAAACGCGTCGATCAATAAAGCAGCAGGAAATATCATCTTTAGCAAGTGGCGGTCTTCTTTGTAGTGTTGTTACTGGGAACGCCATCCCACAGACACGTGCACTGCGACCCCTATGCGATACAGCAGTGCCGACCAGTTGATAATATACTGGAAAGCTATGTTATCACCCACATAGCCTTCAGAGCTGAACCAGACGTAATAGTAAAAGTGCCATTCCTTTATCACAGTGGACAAGGCCCGATTCAGGCAGCCATTTAGATCTCCATCCACAAAACAGACATATCTGGATTCCACGTGCCATCCCGATGCGTCTGTTTTTTCCAGATCCATTCATTTAAATCAGGGATGCTCAACCTGTGGCCCTCCAGCTGTTGCAAAACTACAACTCCCAGCATGTCCTAAAAGCTGCTGCGGTTGTAGTTTTGCAACAGCTGAGAGCCGCAGGTGAGCATCCCCGATTTAAATCAATGAGTTTTAGACAGAAAATGGACAAAACTGGTGCATGCTGTGGATTTCTTAGCATTTACTTTACAGGGATATGTCACCTGTAAAATCCATACCAAACTAGGCACAATGACATTAATTCATACTTCTCTCTACCCAATCTGTGCCACAATGCCGAGAAAAAGATCGCTGGTTAATCAATATCCAAATTGTCTTAAGTGCACAGAGGGCGGACCTCAGACACTCGGTGCACCCTAGCTTCTCTGACCTCCCATTTTCGCCTCTTCTCCTCCCAGTGGATTGACAGGGCCAGGCAAGAGAACGATTCAGATGCCTGGCAAGTAGAGAGAGTGTCTAGCAAGGGGGAATGAAGGAGCTAGGCGCGAATATCACATGCATTACAAAATGCTTGGTTTATTCTCCCTTTTTTTCTCTCTTTCGGTCATGGTTTCGTATAAGGAAGGGTTGATGCCAAACATCACAGATGACAATGATTCCAACAGGATTCCACATCTGGCACGCCATCCACACATGAGCAATAAACATGTGGAGGCACTACAATTTAACAAGTAGTACTCGTATGATATTAGAAGCAAGGAGAATAGCATTAGGCTAGCACTACACTACAACTTTGGCTATGCCGCCAAAGAGCGCAGTATCCAGACGCTAGCGCAACAGAATGAAAGTAAATGTAGTCAACTTGTGACCTGCAAGTTGCCAGACATCCAGCGGACTTCTCTAGCCCTTAATGGATGTGTGGACATTTGTGAATGATTTATCACCTCTCCCCAGGACAGGTGATAAATGTAGAATCACTGGGGGCTCTGACTGCTGGGACTCAGCAATCCCAAGAATGAGGGTCTGAATGAAGCGGTAGTCCATCAGTCCCACAGAAGTGAATGGAGCTGTGGGCTAACATGTGCACTAACGCTCCATTCAAGTGGAGGGTGCGGAGACTCCTTGTTCTCAGAATCCTGTGTATAGTTAATAAATGAAGTGGGATAACCTCTTTAACTGTGATGCAAGAGTCAGCAACAGAAACCACTGAAAATAGAAGTAAAGCAAATCATCTAAATACAGTACGTGTTCTTAGTGCATTTAGAAAGGATGGGATTCACTTTCTGAAAACATTGTGCAAAAGGTCACGGAATTTATGGTCTGCCCAAGCAATTCAGTCATTGGAATATTTTTCTAATGCTTTTTCTTTTACGAGTGATGCAGCTTACAATCTAAGGGCTCATACAGACGACCGTAGGTATTTTGCACTCCTCAAAACACGAATCCTCAAAATACGGATGACGTCTGTGTGCATTCCGTATTTTGTGGAACGGAACAGCCCCTAATAGAACAGCTACAATCCTTGACCATTATGCGGACAATAATAGGACATGTTCCATTTGTTTACGGAACAGACATACGGAAATGGAATGCACAAGGAGCAACTTTCACTTTTTTTGCAGACCCGTTGAAATGAATGGTTCCACATATGGTCCGCAAAAAAACACGTTCGTGTGCATGAGCCCTAAACTGCTGTGGATATCCGAGTACAAGTAATTGATATTTGATGAAAGATTCGTTTGTCAATTTGCATATAATGGGTCGGTCAGGTTTGTTCTGATCATCAAAAAGAAAATCTGATGGAAAAGTAGTAAGGTTGGGTGCACTTCTGTTCCATCCAGCGAAGAGACAGAAAATCAAATGGAGAGCTATATCTGTCATATGACCTGTCCATCGATGTGCCCCTAACAACGCCTCTGAGGCAGATATGAGCCTAGCCCAACTTAGGGCGTGAACAGAGCCGAAATGAGGTAAAATCGCCTGCATTACAACTGAACGATACACGGTAACGCTGAAACATCCTATAGTGAAGCTCCATCTCTGATCCTATAAAGGACATTTTTCTGCCATCAATTGAGTTCCTTTCGACTCTGCAGTACAGAAAATACATCTGTTGCTATCTGCAAGCTGTCCACATGCATGCTACCGGCTGCTAACAGATCTGAGAATGGCTTTTACTCTAACTTTGGCTTGTGAAACCAAACAGCCATACTTGTGTCAGTGAACATCCAAATATTCAGCTCAACAACGATTCCGGAAATCTCCATTTCAATGTTCAGAACATTACTGATTCCCCGCAGCTCCCCTTTAGTAGGAACCCCTGAGCAGTGTAGAAGGGGTTCAGGGCATGCAGAGAGGTGGCACGTCACTGACAGAAGGGGTCTACGGGCTGTTACGTTTAGTCACCTGTATATGGGGACGGCAGGGCACACAAGACCCAATGCCAGATAAGTACATATTTAATGTAACACTAATATTGATGACTAAATAAAAAATACATTAAATAAAAATACATAAAATGAGAAAAAAATGATGAATCACCGGCCTATGTGCGAGGAAAGGAAGGCCATCAGTGATCACGCGATCCATCACATGACCAAGTCCATTACTGCAGCTCCCTCCTCTCGCCATGTAAGTTACAGATCAGACAGGGGGCACACTATTTAGGAATCCATCAGTCTCATATTCTAGCATTATGAACTACATTTTAGTATGTAGGGAGTTTGTTCTTTATGCTGCAGCTATTATTTTTTTATTATTATTTAGAAAACCTTCACTGGGGGCGTTCATATTGTATAGTGATGCTACCCTTTTTACCTAGACCCCACTAATGATAAAGACCTGTAAGATGGCAGTGGTTACTGGTCATGTCCCGGTAACCGCCTCCTTGGGCTGGTCCTGGTTTTCAGTAATTTGGCGCAGGCGCAGAATGGAAAAGGAATCCCCTGTATCTGCTCATAAGCTGGACACCTCCACGTGCCAGCAGTTGGGGGACAGTACAAAGGCTGCTTGCACTGAGGAAACATGACTGACATTTTTAGAATTCGGAGTCTAAATTGGCCAATCCCTTTAAGGGGAATCTGTCACCACGATTGTGGACTATTATCTGCCGCGATACGTGAGCTGTACTGCACATAAGGGATGCGGATCGCCATTTTTAATTTATTTACCTACTGCCCCCAATTCCACTGCTGCCCACTCTCAGAGCAGAGCCGAAATACACCGTCCACACTGCTGTGCTAATATAAGGAAGAGGATTCCTCCGCGCATGGACAGCAGTCCCGACAGTGTATTAAAGCACTGCCAGCAGGAGAATGGGAGAAGTAGGGACATATAAAATAGTGACCTGGACTGCTCATCTGTAGTACTACTCATGTATTACAGCAGATAGTAGTCCAAGATCCTGGTGAGAGATCCCCTCTAAGTAAGAGGCATCTAGTGACAAATCTCTGCATAGTATGCACTACCTTATACAGCATATCAGTCAAAAATAAGTGTGTGACCCGTGGGGGGTTCCCTGGTTTGATTATGGTCATCCTTTCATACAAATTTCTTCTGCAATTTTGAAACTAGACACTTGGGACGTTCTAAACATGGCCTTCATGCAATCCTTGTGAGTAGTTCAGGTTATGTGACATGCTTCTCTGTTTTTTTCCATTTTAACTTTTTTTTCCCCCATTTAATATTTTTTTTTAAATTTTTGTAGGTTCGAAATATCGATTTAACATTTGTGAACATTTCTTCATTCCTGCGTCTTTCTTTGTGGGTGTGTGCTATTGTTGATGGGTCCTGTATTTATGGTTTGAGATTTTTTGTAGTGCATACATACATACAGAAAGCTGACAACTACTCTTCTGTGAAGAAAAAATATCAGCTATACAGTATCGATTCGGAAGGACCTTTTCTTATAGCTTTATGTTGTTCCATTCCTCAGTTATTCCTGATAGAAGTTTAATAATGAATCTAAAACTGGGTGTTATGAGCTGGGGGTCTGTCTGATACTGGCAGCAGTGATTAGACAGTGTAAGACTGCGCAGGGACACCCCTACGGGCAACACCCAGTTGCAAATTCAATAAAGAATGTCAGTAGCAATAACTGAGGAACAGAACAACATACAGTTATAGAAAAAGCCGCTACAGAATCGTTACTTCATGGAAAATACAAAAAGTTATTAAAATTGCAATTGAAAAATTTGGATAAACAAACAAAAAAATAAATAAAATACAAACAAACCTTTATATTTGTTTAAAAATGTTATTTTTTTTTAAAACGTGGCATTTTCTGATATGTTGTCCTTTAAGGTTATAGTTTAAGTCATATGCTCTATTAGAAAGTGGTCAACCAACGTAACGTAGTTTTATCTTACGGGTATAAAAATCTAAAAACTATTTTATTTGCTGTAAATGATTACTCACGTCCTGGTCAGTCAATTTTTCTACTAGCAGGCTCTCCAATTCTTCCTTAATCAACCATCTTCTGCCAGCCAGGTTTCTGTTCAAAGCAAACACACGGCATTAGGCACCCGCTAATTATTCAGCCAATTAGAGACGCATCACCTGATATCACTAATGCTGGCAGCCGAGGCTTCGTGATGCACCAAAACACGGGAGAAAACCACAATTTCAACTGCTGCCTAAAAATAGCACATTTCTATGAGAACAGCGGGTCTGCTTCAGTGATATCAGAAACATAAGGAGGCGGCACTGGGGTAAAAGAGCCACATTCCCAAGAAAAGGTGGAACATAATATATGACATGAGAAATATTTTATTTCATGAAGGAGATTATGGATTATGATAACTATTATGGCCGCTTACTCCAGGAATGGGATATCGGGGCACACACAGTACTGTATCCTACTGAACACAGCCAGCCTCATTCAAGGCTTTGTTCACATCTGCATTGGAGGCTCTGTTAGATACCATCAAAACAGCACATAATGCCAGGACCCCATTATAATCCGACACCATTCAGGTCTGTCGTGTCCAGCAAGTAAGGGACCAGGCAATGGCAACCAAAAGTGCAGATGTGAAGGAAGCATAATGGGAAGGTTCACCGATAATGACATCTTCTGACGTATCAGAAGATGTCTTTAAAGGAACTGTGACCCCTAATGCTGCTCTGAACCCCGTGCCCCTTCATAGTCTGCACATCTAATACAGTTCAACTGCGGTGTATAGGAAACCTGCGAGGAGTGGCATTGCCCCTTTATTCTAGCAATCTGTACAAAGGCATGACCACTTGTGACATTTCTAGTGACAATGTTAGAAGATGTGTAAAATGGGCTGTGACTTTTTGGGGAAATGAAGTTTAGTCAATGTACTACAAAAATACAGTAAGACTTTATAATACATTTTGGGGGAGATTATTAAAAGTAGCGCAAGGTATAACAGAAGTAAAAACCCATACAAACTTAAAACTTGCATCCAGTTTAGGCGGACTTCAATAAGCCAAAAATAAAAAGTACAGATGTAGCTAGTGTTATCCTTGACTCCAGGCGGTCACTTTAACACGACATCTATTATTGTAATGAGATTTGCCAGTCAAGGGAACGTTGGCTACAACTGTAGCTCTTCTGTCCTGAGAAGTGGTTACAATGAAGCAGTGTAGTCCAACTGAATAAGGGCTCATGCACACCGCCGTTGCCCGTACTGCACTGGCCGTGTGCACCCCGCATCACAGATGTGGACCCATTTACTTGAATGGGTCCGCAATCCTGAACGGAAGTTTCTGTGCGTGCCTCCGCACCACAAAAAGTTAACCCAAAAAATATATTTGAAAGTTGATCAACTTTTTACCATAAAATGCTCAACTTTAATTACTCCCACTTATCTGGGAGCCTCACCTACATGAAGAAAAGGAGTCTGCTGATTTCCAGCAGCCACCGTCACTTGTTCTGCTCTATCCATAACTTCTACTGACTAAGGCTACTTTCACACTGGCGTTTTTGGGTCCGCTTGTGAGATCCGTTTCAAGGCCCTCATAAGCGGTCCAAAACTGATCAGTTTTGCCCCAATGCATTCTAAATGGATAAGGATCCGTTCAGAATGCATCAGTTCGGCTCCGTTCAGTCTCCATTCCGCTCTGGAGGCGGACACCAAAATGCTGCTTGCAGCGTTTTGGTGTCCGTCTGATGGAACCGAGCCAAACGACACAATAGAAAACGGATCCGTCCCCCCATTGACTTTCAATGGTGTTCAAGACGGATCCGTTTTGCCTATGTTCATGATAATACAAACGGATCCGTTCTGAACGGATGCATGCGGTTGTAATATCAGTGCGGATCAGTCTGTGCAGATACATGACAAATCTGCACCAGACACCAGTGTGAAAGTAGCCTTAAATGGAAAGGGCTGTGCACTAGGGCAGCGACCCCTCCATTGAAACATATGAATAGCACCATGTTAGCCAGTGGAAAACTAGTTTAGTGCTCTTAAGGCCCACTCACACAACCATATTTTTTGGTGCGGATTGCGCACTGACCCATTTGTTTCTATGGGTCTACAAAAAAAATGGACAGCACACCGAGTGCTGTCCTCATCAGTATGCCCGTTCTCCAGTCCAGCAAAAAGATAGAACATGTCCTATTCTTGCCCGTTTTGTGGACAAGAACATACACTGTTACAACAGGTCCGCAAAAAACAGATGCAACACGGAAGTCACACAGACGTCATCTGTATTTTTTTGGGGGATACACGTTTTGCAGACCGCAAACTACATACGGTTGTGTGAATGCAGCCTAAGGCTACATTCACACGACCGTATGTAATCCTTTCCGTTTTCCAGACCCACAAATAACGTATCCGTATGTCCGCAAAATGCGGAAGAGTGGCTTCCGTATGTCTTCCGCAAAAAACGGATGAGTATAAAAAAAGGAGGAGAGAATAAAATATTATAATATATTCATAGTTGTCAAGGAAACAAATGTAGAAAAGTCACATGCTCATAAATTCAGGCGCCATTTTAGAGAGAGCCTCAATAAAATATTTAAATAAAAATACGGAAACGGATCATCATATTGCGGATGACATACGGAAACCATTCCATATGTCATCCGCAATTTGCGGATCCATTCACTTCTATGGGGCTGCGGACCGATTTCTGCGGACAATAATAGGACATGCTTCATATTTTTGCGGTGTATAAATGCGGAAATACGGTTGCGGACAACATACTGAATGTTGTCCGCAAATTTTACTCACTCATAGGAATGAATGGGTCTGCATTTATTCCTGCAAAATGCGGAACGGATGCAGATTGGACGCGGTCGTGTGAATGTAGCCCAAGAGGAACAAATTCTGATCTTCAGGTATGATACCTTTTAACGGCCAACAGAAATAGAAGCAATGATGTTACAGAGTAAGCTTTCAAGACAACTTTGGTCTCTTCGTCAGGCATACTACAAGAGTGAAGAAAGAGCTATATATATATATATGTTTTTTTTTCAGACACTTGTATTAAGCCTGACTCACGTTGTCTCGAAAGCTTGCAATGTAACATCATGGTCTCTATTTCCGTTGCCCATTAAAAGGTATATCATATCATACCATACTCCTATTTTGTAAGAAAAAAAGCACCAGCCTATGTGCGCCCACTCTCTCTCGGCCACCAGAGAGGTCGGCACTTTTTTCTAGTGTATAAGCACAGCCACCGTTACTGGATTGCAGGGTGGTCGTAAACCATGGAAACGAGCAATGTATAATGTGATGGAGAAGATGAATCCATCCAGCAAAGGAAGCAATATGGACAATCACAATACATTAGTAAGTGCCTTGTATTACCCTTCTCTACATGATAAATAGCCACTTGCTAAAGTGACACAACCCCTTTAATAAGAGTACTAAACTAGCCATAAATCAGGGAACAGGGTCAATTGTAGATACACCTTTAATTATGCAGATAACTTGCAGGACTACTTTGTAACATACTTCTATATTCTCTCCTGCTTCTCCATTTAGGAAATTTATATCATCGTATATATATAACGCTCCATACAAGTAACAGTAAATGGACGCCTCCTCCCTGTCACTACATAATCAGCACCCCAAGGATAAAGAGTCCTCGTCTACTCTCTACATGACACTGCATAGTGAAATATACTATACTGTCCAGCCCACAGAAAGTATTACTGGAGCAAAGTTTTAACTACAACTAATGAACGCCAACTGTGGTTACACATGAAAAGTTTATTCTTGCTTTCTGGCAAATAATATATACCCACATCACTGGTTTTTCATTTTCCGCATTTAAGCCTTTCCTCTTGACTTCTTCTCCATATGCCCGAATTGAGAGAAACTTTGCATGTGCGTCCTAAAAGCCAACGGATAAAAGAATTAGAGGCACGGGTATGAGGACATCCATTGTGGCCACGTTCAAACCAGAATCATGCAGTGCATTATAAGAATGTAAGCCCATATTTCCGCACACTCCTGAAGTAGATATTTGGCTTGTCAACATTTTCTACTTGAAGAGCAATATTTTCTCTCTTCATACAATCATTTAAAGGGAATCTGTCACCAGGAAAGTTACTGTTAAACCAAGCACAGTGCCTTGTAGGCCCGGCTCAGCTGAATAACGTTACCTTCCATACTGTGACCCACTGCTGCATTCTGGAGAGAAAGTATTGAGATAAGCAATTATTACATTGCACCGCTGCTACCTAGGATACGGCGTGCAGGTAAACTCTGCAGCGGGTGCGGAAGAACCGCGACCCCTTCAGCTGATCAGTGGGGTGCTGGGAGTTGGAGCCCCGTTGATCTGGTATTGATAACCTATCCTGAGGATACGTCATCAATATTACACCGCTGCACAACCCCTATAATAAAAATTACATAAATTTGGTAGTTGTACAGACCTGCAGAAAAGGTAACATGTTATTTTTACCGTAAACACAAAATGCATAAAACAATGGTGGAGAACAAGAAATCATACAATGGTGGAGTTGTGTTTTTTCCAAATCCACCTCATAAAAAATAAAAAAAAATAAAAAATATTCCCAGCTTCCCAATACATTGTATGGAACATTAAAGAGGTTGTCCGGGTTCAGAGCTGAACCTAGACATACCCCCATTTTCACCCAGGCAGCCTCCTTGATATGAACATTTCATGCTCAAATGCTCTCCTTTGACCTGCGCTGAAATCACTTTTTTTTTTTTTTGAGATCCGGTGACGTACCGGGCTCTCAATGGGTAAAGTTAGGCGGAGGCTTCCGCCTAGCAGTGAGCCCGGTGACGTCACAGTTACTAATGGGCGGGCTTTAGCGCTGCTCTAGCCTGTAAAACGGCTAAGGCAGTGCTAAAGCCCACCCATCAGTGCCACCGGCAACACTGCTAGGCGGAAGCCTCTGCCTAGCAGTGTAAAAAATAGAGCGCAGGGCAAAAGAGGGGGGGACAGCCTGGGTGAAATTCCCCTTTAAGCTCCATTCACACATTCGTAAGAGTTTTGCGGATCCGCCTGCACTATAACAGAAAATGCCTATTCTTGTCCGCTATTGCAGATTACTGCTTTTTGTTGGTCATGCCCCTATTAGGGTCCATTCAGACGTCCGTATGTGTTTTGCGGATCCACAAAACCCGGACACTGGCAATGTGCTTTCCGCATTTTGCGGATCCGCACACTGCTAGCAATTGCGGACAAGAATAGGACATGTTCTATATTTTTGCGGAACGGAAGTGCGGATCCGCAATTCCGGATCCGAGCGGGACAAAGTCTGTCCCCATAGAAATGAATGGGTCCACAATTCCGTTCCGCAATCTGTCCATAAGAGTTAAGATATCTCTGATCAAATGCAATGGCTCAGAGATGTGTGTCCCTTGCAAATGAATCCTGCAAATAAGGTTATTAGGCATTTTTCTAGTATGGAGAACCATTATAAAAAGTGGTTATGAGTAGATTTGAGTGAACACCTGGATGTTCGGGTTCGAGAAGTTCGGCCGAACTTCCAAAAATGTTCGGGTTCAGGATCCGAACCCGAACCCCATTGAACTTTTGGGCACTTAAATGGCTGTAAAATAGCCCTGGAAAGGGCTAGAGGGCTGCAAAATGTAGGTAAATGCCCTGCAAACATATGTGAATAGGGAAATGACTTAGAATAAAATAGAGAAAATAATAAATAAACATTCTAAACTTGAGCCTCAAGTGAGTGACAGTGGCACCTGTCACCCAGCAAACAGAGGATGTGATAGCAACGCCACCACATCTGTCATTGTCCCCAAGCATCTCCACCAAATCCCATGGAAGTGTTCAGTTATCAGCTGTCCATCTCCAAGACAATGGAGAGAAATAGAAATAGGAAGTACCCCCCTACCCATGGCTCTGAATGCCATATTTCAAACTTCCTGGTCCTTTGAAATGCTGTCATTCTGTTTGGTGGACAGTTTTAAAAACCTTATGGCAGTGGCTGTCCCAAAGTACGTTTATCCCAGCCGCCGTCACTTTTGCAGACGACTTCCCTGCACAACCAAGTGGTGGACAAAATCAAGTGAGCACTGTGCAATGCTATCTATGGCAACGTCCACATAACCAACAACGCAGTGGGTAAATGTAGCGGCTGGCCCAAAGTCGGATAGCATTTTTGCTAATGTCCTTCCGCCCCCGAGGATTGCTGGACATTTCTCTTTGTATCCGGTTACCTCCTACTCCTACTCGGCTTCCTCCTCCTCTACATCCACTCAGCATAACACCTTCCCCACCCACAGCAGCACAGCCAGGGGGAAACGACAGCAGGTTGTCTTAAAACTTGTGTGTTTGTGGGACAAACCCCGCACTGCGCAGGAGCTATGGACAGGCATGGAACAACAGACAGATAGGTTTGTGCCACTGAGCCTCCAGCCCGGCCTGGTGTTGTGCGCTAATGGGCGAAATATACTAGCAGATCTAGGCCTAGCCGGTTTGACTCACATCCCCTGCCTCCCACATGTGCTGAATTTTGGGTGCAGAAATTCCTAAACACCAAACAGTGAAAATCACTTCAGTTAATCGAACACACACAACACCTCCACCCCCCCTTTCACTCAAACCATTAACAAACTATTTACAAACTTAGTTAAATAAGTGAGGTGCACTCTCTACATACGGGGCCAAAGGTGGATTTGCAAAGCATAAATTTTATTCAAAAACTACTCACAGCTGTACAAAGTTAAAACAAACAGTCCTAATAAAAATACGGCCATTTAAAAGATATTAGTATTTTCACAAAAAATTGCATAAAACGCAATAAAATCGCACCTAACAACCGCGATCCACTTGGTAATGGTCACAATGTATACTGTGTAGAGAGCTATATAAGACGCCTAGCGTAAGGCAATAGGTACCTGCCACTTAAAATATCATATAACTCAAAACAGTCCAGAAATCGAGCCAGTCTCTTAGTTCTTAGCAAGGTTAAAACAAGAGCGGCGTCCCGCTCTATTTAAATCACAGCGACGTCCCGCTGTTACAAAATAAAGCGATCGCCAACAAAATGAAATAAATCGGAATAAATGGTAGCGATAATCACGGTAAGCTTGTCTGTCGCTCTCCATCCAGTCTCGGGGGTCCGAATGTATATGGCGTTCTACCACGTCAGCAGACAGGAATACACATGGATCTACCAGCGGGAAAATGTCGGGTCCGTAGTGCAGATGCTGTTTTCTCCCACGGCTATTTATTCGCGCAAATTTTTCTTTGCACCAATTTTTCTCTTTCAGGTCTCCTGGTATTAGCAATCAATGTCCGATTATTAAATTTGGGGGAACACCAAACCAGACGCGTTTCGGGGTTTTGAGTAGTTTTTACATCTTCCTCAGTGGTATACAGTGGTATTGAAACACAATTGTCCAGCCAGGGCACAGTTCTGGAGAACAAGGAAGAGGAGTAGGAGGAACGCTGGGGGATACAGAGGACACAGATGAAATACCTCCCTCAAAGAGGATAGCTTGTCCTTGCCTCTGTGCAGCCTGGCAGACATGAGCGACTACATGCTGCAGTGCCTGCGCAACGACCGCCCAGTTACTGCCACATTCTAACTTGTGCTGATTACTGGGTGGCCACCCTGCTGCATCCCCGTTACAAGGACAATGTGCCGTCCTTAATTCCCTCACTGGAGTGTAATAAGAAGATGCACCCGCTAGTAGACATGCTGCTGATGGCATTCACACCTGACACCATGGACTCAGTGAAAGCACAAGGTGAAGGCAGAGGAGGAGGAGGAAGAACTTGCCAATGCAGCTGGGTCACCACCAACACCTCAGAATGCAGGGTTAGCATGGGCAAAATGTGGAAAAGCTTTGTCATCACGCCACAAAAACCTGCACCACCAGCAGATCTGGAATATCTTAGCAGGAGGCAGCATTTCAGCAACATGGTGAAACAGTACACGTACTGACTGATGGGTCTGCCTAGGGGAATAGCTACAGGGGAAGCAGGGAAAGCAACTGCTTTGGGGCCGTGACCTAGAAAGGGCCCATCCAGGAGGAGGAGGAGGACTAACAGTATTAGAAAATAAAATTATTTACAGTGGCAGTATAGACAGTGTAGAAAGCGAATGGAACAGCTGCTGGGCCTGGTCTGAGAGAGCGATCTTTAGTAGCCACAGGCATAGCGGCATGAAAGGAAGGGGTTTGCACAAAAATTACTGGGGGAGGGGGGCCCCAATCAAAAATTTGCTGTGGTGCCCAATCATTTCTAGCTACGCCACTGGGTCTGCCCCATTCAACTTCTGGGTCATCAAATTGGGCACATGTCCTGAGGTTGCCCTTTGCCTTGGAGGTGCTGGCCTACCCTGCAGCCACTGCATTGTCTGAACATGTGTTTAGCATGGCTGGTGGCATTATCACAGACAAGCGCAGCCGCCTGTCCACAGACAATGTGGGCAAGCTTTCGTTTATTAAAAAGAACCAGGCATGGATCCCACAGGACTTGTTTGTACCTTATGCAGAATAGACATGTATACCGGCCTCACCCAACCACTGTTATACTACCGTGCACTTAAACTTTGTTTTATTTTTTATATTTTCCCAATGTTTTGGGGTCTACACCAATTTATTTAAAATTAAAAATAAAAAAAGTTTTTGGCGACTACCTTTGGTTTCACAGCCCAAAAAGGCTTTATTTCATTCAAGAATGTAACTGCCAATTGCAAGTTCCCTGTCAGTTATGCAGTGCAGGGGTTTGTACCTGTCAAAAATGGTAATATTTCACCCAACAATTTAAAATCTATCCTTTGCCGGACAGTATTAAACTTGGCCAGCCACTGCTGTGAACCACTGATTAACGGTATTGCTATTTTGGCAATTGAATTTCACGCCAGAACAAAATCTATCCTTTGCCGGACACTATTAAACTTGGCCAGCCACAGCTGAAACCACTGATGTACGGTATTGCTATTTTGGCAATTGAATTTCACCCCAGAACAAAATATATCCTTTGCCGTACACTATTAAACTTGTCCAGCCACAGCTGTGACACCAGATTTATGGTATTGCTATTTTGGCAATTGGATTTCACCACAGAAAATAATCTATCCTTTGCCAGACAGCAGACAGTATTACACTTGGCTAGCCACAGCTGGAACTCCAGATTTAGGGGATTGCTATTTTGGCAATTGTATTTAACCCCTTAATAGAATATAGAAATTTCTATCCTGAGTTTCTAGGGGGTGACAATAAGCACAGCCAAGCCCCTGATGTAGGATATAGCAAAAAAAAAGTATTGATGGACTTGGTGGCAGCCTGTGCTGGTGCACCACAAGTCACAAAATGGCCGCTGATCACCCCAGAAAAAAGTGACAGAAAAATGCTCTGTGCAGCCTAAAAACCAGTGAGCAATTAACTAGCAGAAGTTGAATGATTCACAGCTGTAGATCGATCCGTTCATTAGGTGTTTTTGCTGACTTTTCCCTGCCTAATCTCGCCTTCACAGAAGCTGCATCCTATCCCTACACTAATCAGAGCAGAGTGACGTGCGGCGCTACGCGACTCCAGCTTAAATAGAGGCTGGGTCACATGCTGCACTTGGCCAATCACAGCCATGCCATTAGTAGGCCTGGCTGCGCTAGCTTCTTAGGGCAAGAAGTAAAACGCTAGCTGATTGGCTGCTGTGCAGCCCTTCAGAAAGCGGGAAGAAACCGCCGAACAACGAACCCGAACATTTTTAAAAATGTTCGGGTCCGGGTCCCGAACACCCCAAAATTCAGTACGAACCCCAACTATACAGTTCGGGTTCGCTCATCCCTAGTTATGAGGAAATATCAATTTAGAGACTTTTCTTATAAAATGTTATATGCTGTTATGGGCCGAGCAGAATTATTTATTTATTTTTTGACAGAAAGTTAAATCAGATCTAAACTGCAGAGAAAGAAGCAGCTGGGAGCACAGGTATCGGCTCCGCCATGCTCTGTAAAAGGGCAGGCAGGTTTACACATTGTTATCCATCCTAGTTGTTCTCTAATGACCAGAAATGGGATTTAAACTGTATGTAAATGAATACTAATAGCGGTGATATTTCCCAGATTTAGTACTCACAAGCGCTTTGCTTTTCACTGCTGAACCCTCCGCTGAGCAGAAGACAGACAAGAGCAATGAGGCTGTCACTACATGAAACACCAGCTGAGGCAGGGGAGCAGGCACGAGACTACAGGACCACATTACCCAGAAGACGGTGTGCCATTTATAAGCGCTGCCGGTTCAAGACTAAACTCCCCAAGTCACTGGAGCATAAAAGACATTGTAAAACACAACTAAATAAACGATAACATTTATTTATAAAGTCAAGGGTGAGCAGAAAGGGCCCTGCAAAGGACAGAACCGCGGGAAGAACTGTACTAGTAACTGATGAAATGCCATTCAGTGTCACACAGCATACACATCTTACTGTCATGGACCACTGCGATTTCCTTCGATACGTGTTCTGTTGTCTTCATTCATACATCAGAGGATACAAGGAACAGCAAAACACAGTGTAAAAGATATAAATACTACATGGCATATTGGTCCGTGCAGAGAAAATTATCGCAGAATGCTCTATTCTAGTCCATTTTTTCCCTCTACGCTAGCCCATTCAAGTTAATGGGTCTGAATTTTTTTTTACAGCACATGGATAAATATCTAACTGTTGGCGGTCCAAGCACTAGAGGTGCCAGAGTCCTTGGAATAAATGAAACAGTGGTCACATATCCAGTCAACTCTATGAGCCTGCTGCAGATGGACTGCTCTACTTGGTTACTCTTCAGCAGTCCCATAGGGTTAAATGGAGCGTCACTGCACCTCCATGATCAAACACTTTTCCCCTATCCTGTGGATAAGTTCTTCTGGGGGAGGACACGACACAACCCCTTTAAACAGGTATTTCCATGTCAACGGATCCGGTTGTATTATCTTTAACATGGCCAAGACAGATCCATCATGAACACCATTGAAAGCCAATGGGGGACGGATCAGTTTTCTATTGTGTCAGAGAAAACGGATCCGTCCCTATTGACTTACATTGTGGGTCTTGCTCCACAACCCATGATGGAAAGAAAGCCGCAGCATGCTGCAGTTTTCTCTCTGGTATGGGAACGTGACGGAACGGAATGCATTTTGGAGCATCCCGTTCTGTTCAGTTTTGTCCCCATTGACAATGAATAGAGACAAAACGGAAGCGTTTTTCTCCGGTAATTAGATCCTACGACAGATCTCAATACCGGAAAATGTAAACGCTAGTGTGAAAGTAGCCTAAGTCCCATAGCAGGGAATGGGAGCTAAGCATACAGCATAGCACGGCAAGCTATAGTGTATCCGGAACTCCCGAGTGACCAGAAACAGGTCAGCTTGCTCTGCTGTGCTACATCCGTAGCTCCCATTCACTGCTATAGGAGTTACTGAAACAGTGGAGCGCAGCAGGCTCGGATGTTTCCATAACTCCAGCCATACCCAACTGCAGCTTACCGTTACCAAACCTCAATAACCAAAAACTACCTATAAGGGCTCATTCAAACTGCCATTTGCTATCCGCAAAAATGCGGATCAGTCTTTTTTTTTTATGGATTAGATGCGGACCTATTCACTTTTATGGGGTCCTTCTCTTCTGATCTACGGCTCCACAAAACAAATAAAACATGTCCTATACTTGTCAGTGAAAATCAGCACGTGGCTCCTCTGAAGTCTAGGGGTCTGCAAAAATGCGGAATGCAATCCATTTTTTGGAGGACATGCTGAACTGTCTGCAAAAAAACGGATCCGCATTTTTGCAGACACCATACGGCCGTCTGAATGAGCCCTAAAAGTGTGCCCACAGAGTATGACACCGAAACGTACCAGTTACATTGTATCTATTATATAGAATATCTGACTCCCATTACGGTTCTTTTCTCTGAGAATCCCACCAGTGGCTACTTAAATGTAAATCGTTTCCTGTGCCAATCACAGAAGATCGTCCGCCCCTCTAATAGAAAAGGTCTAATTAGGGTTGATGTCTGGTGTTTCAGGGCAGTGCTTCCACTCACTGACAGCAAGCAGAGTGCTTGAATGTATATACAAAGTATATTAGACAATGGTAGAAACGCATTATACAATAAATCTTGCACAAAACTGGAAACCTCTATTAATAATATAAAGACGTTCCTTGAGAATATGAATTTGGAGAGGGGGAATTGGTGTCAATCGGGCTTGCCCCAGATGAAAACCCCGTGCATAGGCCATCTTCAGGGTCATCGCCAGATCAGGACCCTCTTTATGTCTCAGAGGAGAGTTGCTCTGTCAGCTACTTTCCCCAGCAGGGGGTGAAAGGAGCTGCACCCCAATCGCCATGCCGGCCTCATTTCCACGAGGCATGCCCTTCAAATGAAGTCCCACCTGAAGTTCCATAGCTGGTCCTATCTCATACACCTACATATAATCACAAATAGATGTATTTCTAGACCTGCATATCTTATTCATATAATGTACACTGATGTGCATGATAAAACTTGGATGGAAAGCGAAAAGGATAAAAAGGTACCGTGTTTGATAGCAGGTATGATCTGAGATGGCGAATCCCAGCAGGTTAAATGCCTGAGGTACCTTCAAGCTTTCAGTATTGTCTGACATTATACATTGAGGTGTTAGGGTTAAATGGTTCTGAAGCACAGGCACTACAAATAAAAACTTTATTCCTTCCAAAATGTGTAATTTCTTCATTATGATGGAACGCAACAAACACATCTTGCCCTTGGGTTGCTCTGTTTCAGCCAAAACAAATGCAAATGGCTTGTGGGATGACAGCTGTTTGATAAGGCCTCGACAAGACCTGCATGCTAGACTTTTTCTATTTTTTTTTTTTTCCCCTACGAAACTTGGGATGAGAGGCGGAAGGCAGGAAGAGAATTAATGTAGCATACAGTCTAAAGGCAATGCTACAACCGTGATTAAGTAGAAAAGTTAAAAGGCACAGATTTTCCACAGCCTCGCTGCGTGCAACCCATCCGTGTAACGAGTTGACAGGCCTAGCGCGTCCTCTCCATCATCCACTCCGACAGCTAAAACGCAGCACTGCATCCTTTTTCTGAGGAAATTTGCGTCTGCACCATGAAGCGTTGTACATTATTTCTTAGCACTGCAGGGGGCTCAAGTCCATATGGAACCTTCACAAATATTACCACAGATCAAACCGGCGGCATCTCCAGGCAGATTTGACATACCTATTTAAATGAACAGCAGGGGTCCTGCGGCTGCCGGAGGCTGAGCAGGAGAGAAAACCTCTGTGGAAACTGTGCTGCGGCTCCATTACTCAGCAAAGGCACACTCTGCATTTATCACCCCTTTCATTTCTGCCAGGGCACAAAAACTCATTTGCTCAAGGTCAACGATAACAACAGAACTTACATTAAAAAACATATTATATACACATTTATGTGTCGAGCAGGGGAAAAGGTACAGACCTTACAGAACCGAAAATATACCACACAGCTAATCACATGTAAAATGCCCATGACAAATGATTTTACACGTATGACATGGCTAAAACCGCACTATCCAGCAGCGGTGGCTTAAGCCGTATATCACACTTTAGTGCCGAAAGGGTTATGCAGAATCCTAAGAAACCTTTTGCTTTCTTAGGAATTTTCTACAGCATTAAGGATTTTTTTTTGGAGGGACTTGCCAACGCCACAAAATTTCACACATATTTTCCTGGCCTTTTTTTATTTACAATTTTTTTCTATAAAGAAGCCTATGGGAAAACCCCTAAAGAAAGGACCATGCAGAGCACGTAAAAACAATAAAAAGTGCGCAATTGCAACAAAACAAAAACAGCGCAAATATGTTTATGTTTAAATATGCCTAATTTATTAGGTCTCTTAATAAATTAATCGCATTTCTGGCCGTCCGTGTGCCAGAAACTGGTCTAAGTTATAGTAATTCATAGGGTCGCCGCAGGAAGTCCCTCCCCTTTCCACCAAGACCCATCCTTTTATCTCAATTTTAGAAAAGCGTTGAGAAGCTCGAAAAGTCGCAAATTATGACGCAAATATGGTGTGTGCCACAATTTGCTACTTTTTTTTTTAATGCCACAATAGTGGTAGAAAAACTTTGTTAAAGGCCCCTTACTTAGACTACTTTCACACTAGCGTTTTTTTGCAGATCCGTCATGGATCTGCAAAAACGCTTCTGTTACAATAATACAACCGCATGCATCCGCCATGAACGGATCCGGTTGTATTCTGTCTTCTATAGCCATGACGGATCTGTCTTGAACACCATTAAAAGTCAATGGGAGACGGATCCGTTTTGCATTCTGCAAGACTGTCTGAGAGAAAACGTTTGGTTCCGCTTTGTCAGGCGGACAGAAAACGCTGCAGGCCTCCTCCAGAGCGGAATGTGACTGATCGGAGGCAAACTGATGCATTCTGAGCAGATCCTTTTCCATTCAGAACGCATTACGGCAAAACTGATCCGTTTTGGACCGCTTCTGAGAGCCCTGAACGGAACTCACAAACAGAAAGCCAAAACGCGAGTGTGAAAGTAGCCTTAGTTATGCAACTAAACGAATTTTCTTTTACACCAGCTTTGATAAATCCCCCCTATGTGTGAAACCACCTTGTCCATAAACCCTAGACTTCATGGAAATAGTCAGCAAGAATAATAGGCACTACCAGATATAGGGGGCGTCAAATGAGCTAACAAAAAAAACTAAAAATATCCTGCTCTGTGTTTTCATTACATATTCATTCGCCTCAATAATGTAATTTACCTTAGAAATTAAAAATGGTGGGATTAACATGCAACTAGGAATAATGGAAATCTGCGCTACCAGCAAAGAAGGTGAAGCCACTGAAATCTTGTTAAAGGATGCCACATACATTCAGTTATAGTTGGCTAAATTCTGCTGGCCATCGTAAAAAAAAAAAAAAAAAAATACAAAAATAGTGGACTTCTTTCTGCAGAAACTGTGATAGGCTAGGTTGGTAGAGTGCCGGAACGACGTGTTCGGGCATGATCATTTGCCATTGTTCCCACGGACCAGCAGAAAAATAACTTCTTCAAAAATAGAACCATGTCATGAGCATGTCAAGTGCTCTAGCAGGCCAAATTCACAGAAGTTGTAAGATATATTAGTACTGGGGCGACATGAAAGCCATGGGCCAGTATATCTAACCCACCTAGCACGTACCATATTTATCAACAGTAGAAAAGCATACATTAAAGGGAACGTGTCATTAGAAAATTACCTATTCTTTAAATGTTTTTATGTGTAGTGATTTTTTTTATTTTTTTCCATGTCACTATCTATATTTAAGATATTGTATATAATCCTGCAACTTTCCCACAGCCCACTAAAATTTGTTAAAGTGTAACTACCGCTTCATTTATTTATTTTTGCTAATGTGTAGGGACAGGGATAGGGAACATTTTTGTAATGTACTTTACTTAGGGAAAACATTTATTTTTAGTAGAAAACTGGGGCTGAAATGTCCCTTAGCAGCGATCTCTCAAATGAGCTTTGCTAAGGGCCATTCGTCTTCTATTGGCATGGGAGAGACAGGCTGTGCGGGAGCTGTGGGCCTCTGCCTGCCCTCTCACAGCCTGGTGGGCACAGGAGTCATGTGTTAAAGTTAAATCTACATTCCCCCTTTTTAGTAAATATAATGCACTTGTACAATCACTGTACAATCACTGACCAGCATGGTCAGAGCTGTCAGTCAGCTTTCCCCCTGCACTAATGAAGCAGCCGCCGGGAGCGATGCCTCTGTGAGCAGTAAGCGCTCACTACAGGCAGTGCAGGGAGGCAGGAGGAAGCTCTGTAAGGACAGTTATGTACACTTTAAGACTTCCTGCCCTTTGAGAGCAGCTACATAGGCCATAGACACAATGGACAGGAGGGGACCTCATTGACGTCCATGGGAGAGTTTTCTAGGCACGTTCTGTGACTTGTGTAGAAGTCAGGAGCGAGTAGATAAGATGTTTTATCACATGGTGGATCTTGTGTTATCCATATAGAGGTGTTACGGGTCATTGTAATTCTGCCTGTGGTAACGCGATAGCTACCTAGAAAAGTTACCTACACAGAACAGGACAGCATGACCTATTATTATGCCTAGTGGCCGGTAAAAAAAATGTGTGCGTCTTCTCTTCCAGGTGTAGGGCTGACGTCATCGGCGCAGGCTCACTGAGGAAGGAGCAGCCAAGCGAGCGTCCTTCTCTCAGAGCGCCTGCGCCGAACGAAGACCGGTACGGCGTAGGCACGGGATTTGAACTGCAGGTAGGGCCAGCCGGAGGAGGAGAGCGCTCGCTGGCCCTGTCATTCAAGTGGTGGAGGGGGCGTTTTTGTAGACGGAGGATGCGGCGGCTACCATCAAGTAACCGCCCAACTTGCTAGTAGAGAAGAAATTAGCATATGACAAAATGACTATTTTTAAAGAAATTAAGGCACAGACCGAGGTAAGAGCGGTATATATGGAATCGGCAGACAATAGCGATTACCGTATATTAAGTCCAAAAATTAAAAATTATGTTTGGGGGGTGACAGAAGCCCTTTAAATGAATGTTAAATTCAATGGAGACATACAAACAAACCAGACTTACATAGTTAACCCCTAATCAGAGTAAAATGTGGTTAAAATTTAAATGTTAAAGAGGTTCTCGAAGCTTTAAAAAAAAAAAAAGCCCTCTGAGCTATGCTGGTAAGATAACCTGTTCAATACTTACCCCTCTATTGGCCCACCGATTCTGCTATGCTCTCGCTCAGGTCCTGGCCGCATGTGTTCCTGGGTCTTCCTGTTTAGCTGCATGTACAGTCGGCATCTGAACCAAAAGATCCAGGAACACATGTGGTTGGGACCTGGGCAGAAAAGCTTGCAAACAGTTTTTTAATTTTATTTTTGATTTAACTTGTTACTTGTAAAAAAATAAAAAATAAAAATAAAAGTAATAATTATATATATATACACACATACACACACACACAAACAGTTCAAATTAATTTTTGATGCATTTTTTTTTACATTTTTATCAGAGGGTCCATGTGTTAAATAAAGTCCCTTTGGAACACACACGTCGATAAGGTTTTCGTGAAGGACAGGTCCAGCATGAAGATACTAATACACCAGTAATAATTAAACATTCAGCAATATACATATACAACAAACTATGTATGCGAGACACGGAACACATGCAGCCTAGTACACGGAGTACTGATCAAGTAGAAGGAAGTCAGTATCACCATGAAATCTGTCCCAATAAGCCTTTCAAGGCCTTTATTTATTGTCTTGGAAGGAAAGAGGAAAGGCGCAGAGCCTATTTGATGGAGTCCCCGGTGTAATTGAATGCTCTGGCTTGCGGTTCACACGATTTATCATACAACATAAGATACTCACGTGCAGTAATGAGTAAAACGCCTGCTTGCCAGTGTAGAATAGAAAGTGGAATGGACGCTTGTCTTCTCCCCACTGAATTGCTGTTGGAGAAAGAACATCACTTTAAGACATTTCCTAAAGAGAGGTGTTAATTAGGTACAGGACTGATTTGCTATGCCTTAAATTACTACACCAGAACAACTGTATCTATATTTGGTGGATTTGGAGGACCACAGCAGTATCAGACGCATCAAATGGGAGCATTTCCCAGAATATTCAACAAAAGCGCAGTTCAAATAGAGCCTAAGGACCCAGTCACATCTTCCTTTTTGTTCATGTTTAGCTTGCATGCTGGGAAGCACCCAACAGACACACCAAACGTGTTCAGAGAGGTTCACTGTCAAACAGAAGCTATATGGGCCGTTACCTCAGTGGAGCTGCCTGGGCCGAGCAAGGAAGACATGAGCCTCAGAGCAGAAACAGCTCCATAACCTTCCTGGGATTACAGCTAATTGCCTGTTGATGGGAGACTGGACAATGACAATGCTTGCAGACTGCCCTCCACGGCTTCTCCTCAGCCTGCTCCACCACCCCACAGCATAGAGTCATGGCAGACGTCTAACCAGACTCTGTGTGGGGCAGGAGAGAGAGAGCTGGCTCAGGGTAGCATGGCTGAACCTGGCCACAGAGAGAGGAGAAGGGCTGATACTGCAGGTCATTTGCAGTGGTCCCCAACCAGGGGCTTGGGAGCCACATGTGCCATGGGAGTCCTGAGTTATGACCATACATACTGGAAATCGATAGTGGCAGACCTATCCTAGATTTACTACCAAACAGTGCCAATTTAGATGGTGTAATACTAGTGTTAAATTCACACTAAAATATTGGGAAAAGTTTGCACTTTTTTTGTTTTTCCACATTCCAAATTTCTCTCCTCTGTTTTTGAACTGCCTGTTGCTCCCGACCTTTACCGAAAGTTTAATGTGGCTCCCAACATACAATAGGTTGGGGACCTCCATGCTAGAGGGAGGATAAAGTGCGCTAGTTGATGTAGGACATAGTGGGCAGGTCATACAGTGCTGCAGGTGCTCCCCTGTATGTATGTTTATGGCTGATACCAAGAACATGGGGTGGGGACTTGTGGAGTCTCTCATGCAGTTGGGGCTGAATGTAGTGCAGCCCTGTCACTGCTGTGGGGCACTGTACACATATGAATACACGTCCTGCCTGTGGTCGTACTCTGGCAGATAGCTGTACTGTGAGGAGGAGGTACGGCTGAGTGCCTTATCCTAATGTATGCTTATACAGTTGGATATGTTGCATCCTTCCATTGACGGTAGAAGGCATCCTCCCAATGATTACCTCTAATGTAGGCTGTGTAATGTGATGTGAACAGTGTCATAAGAGTACAGCACCGGCAGGAGTAAGATCCTGCACAGCTCCATCATTATTATTACCATGCTGAGGTTGCATGGGCCTATAATTTACAGCTGTGTTCTCACACTAACCTCTGCCCCTTAACCCCATGTAGGCCATGGCTAAAGTAGATGGCGGCAGTAGTAAAACAAAAAGGATGCTCTTTTATAAATGCTTCATTCAAATGAAAGGGAGTGAGCTGCAAAACACAGCACAATGGATAGCTGTAGTAATATTTCTAGAAAAAAACAGCAGATGCTGTTTTTATAGTACTAGATAACCCCTTTAAAGGCTATGGACACCTTTGTAGCAATTTTTTTTTTATGATGGCATTTTTACTAATTTTGGGGCATTTTTTACTAATTTTTCATTTTTTTTAAATTAAAACTGCTGAGCCATTTTGGAGTTACAATGGTTAAATATCAGTCTGTTTGCAAGCCATGTCAGTCTGTTTTCATTGAATCCCTTCATCTGATAGTTCATGTGTAGCACTTATCGCTGATCTTTTCACTAATAAGCCATATTCTTATTAGTTTAAGAAGTACTGATCTATGAGTGTTTATGAGGTCAAGACATCAGAGATAAGAGCTACAGATAAGCTCTCAGGGTTTCAAAGAAAACAGACTGATTTTAACCCTTGCATCTCAGAAACAGATGAACATTTTTAATAAAGACCAAGTGACAAAATGATGCTTAGTGAAAATGAGTAAAATGCAATTATAAATGCAGTTATTAAAAAAAAAAAAAAAATGCCCCTGACGGTGTACAAAGCCTTTAAAAGTTTTTTTTTTCTTATAATTTCCTTTTTAAAGGGCCCTTAGGCTACTTTCACACTAGCGTTTCATTTTCCGATATTGAGACCCGTCATAGGGTCTCAATACCGGAAAAAACGCTTCCATCTTGTCCCAATTCATTGCCAATAGGGACAAAACGTAACTGAACAGAACGGAATGCTCCAAAATGTATTCTGTTCCGTTTGGTTGCATTCCACATGCTGCGTTTTTTTTCCGTCATGGGATGCAGAGCAAGACGGATCAGTCATGACCCACAATACAAGTCAAAGAGGACGGATCGGTTTAGCTCTGATACAATCAAAATACACAATAGAAAACGGATCCATCAACCATTGACTTTCAATGAAGTTCATGACGGATCCATCTTGGGTATGTTAAAGATAATACAACCGGATCCATTCATAACGGATGCAGATGGTTGTATTATCAGTAACGGAAGCTTTTTTGCTGAGCCCTGCCAATCCAGCAAAAACGCTAGTGTGAAAGTACCTTAGTATGGTCACTTGAGTATTGGCATCACTTACCCAGCTGCTTTGGAAAAATCTCATCAGGGTGCTATAAAACAAAATTGAAGATTAAAATGAGTGATAAGTAGTGTGCTAGCGTTTTAGAAATGGTAATAACACCTTGCCTTCTAACATTGTTTCTATTTTCTAATGTTTTCAAGCTTTCAAAAAAAACCTTGTTATGTCACAGCAGCATATGAAAGGTTTTGATTGGTGGGGATCTGAGTGCTGAGACCTCCACTGATTGCTAGAAAAAGAAGAGAGAAGAGCTCACATAGAGTACTTCCACGCCTGCTGCAGAAGATGGACTCAATAGAAAGTCCATTAATCCGTCTCTATTCAGTCTCCTTCAGCGAGCGCTTCTCTCTAGCGATCGGTGGAGGTCTAAGCGGACACATCAAAAGTTATATATTTACCCATTCAAAGGGGTTCTTTAGTGAGGACAACCCTTTTTCAAATGCCACCACAATAATCCAGGTTATATTTACATGCACATGGGTTGTTTTCTCATCATGTCCTCTTATTATTAATAAAATGTTTACATTTAATTGCATTTGTGGAAAACAAATTATTTTAAAAATGTAAATGTTTTCTCCATGATAATGATAGAATCATGTTAGAAAGGAGCTTTGGGTGCAATGTATCATAATGAGAATTTTTGATGTCCATATTTCTTTGACTTTGAGTTGGCGAAAGGGGCACCATATTTTTCAAAAGTTGCACAAAGTTTGTTAAAATTGGAGCATCTTTAACCTCTTCCCAACATGTGACATAATAGTACCGTATTTTTCGCCCCATAAGACGCAGACCAAAAGTGGTGGGAAAATGTCTTATGGGGCGAATACTAATATGTGCTTCCATTATGGAGGTGCTCATTAGTACCGGAGCACCGGGAGGCGGTGAAGGCTCTGTACTGACCGCTTCCTGGTCCTTGGCTTCAGGCTGTGCAGTGGTTGCACACAGCGTGAGGTTAGTCGCTGACATTTACCTCAGATGCCATAGTAAAATGTAAATAAAAATAAACATCCGAACGTCGCATCTGAAAACGCCCGAACTAATATTAAAAAAAGACCAAAAAAAAACAAAAACAAAAAAAACAACAACAACTTATCCCATACAGTGAATAGCGCAACAGGAAAAAAAAAATATATCTCAACAGATCCGGCAGGGTTCAGCAAAAACGCTTCAGTTATTGATAATACAACCATCTGCATCCGTTATGAACGGATCCGGTTGTATTATCTTTAACATTGCCAAGACTGATCCGTCATGAACTCCACTGAAAGTGAATGGAGGACAGATCCGTTTTCTATTGTGGCAGAGAAAACGAATCAGTCCCCATTGACTTGCATTGGGGGTCATGCCACCTTGGTCCGCATCCCAGGATGGAAAGCAAAATACAACATGTTGCGGTTTGCTCTCCGGTATGGGAACGCAACTAAATGGAACGGAATGGGAGCATTTTGTTCCGTTTTGTCCCCATTGACAATGAATGGGGACAAAACTAAAGGTTTTTTTTCCGTCATTAAGCCTCTATGACGGATCTCAATACTGGAAAACTAAAACGCTAGTGTGAAAGTAGCCTAAGTCAGTTTTACCAGATTGTGAAAACCGTAAAAACAGAACCCATAAAACGGTGGCGGAATTGCCTTTTTTTACAATTCCACCACATCTGGAATTTTTTCAAGCTTCCCACTACATCCTCTGCAATATTAAATGGTGTCAATAGAAAGTACGACTTGCTCCGTAAAAAACAAGTCTTCATACGGCTATGTGAACAGAAAAACACAAAAGCTACGGCTCCAAGGCAAGGAGTAAAAAACGGAAAAACGCTCAACGAGGAAGGGGTTAAACCTTACAGTTTTGTCTACAAACGCTAATCAACATTTCCTACTCCCCTCCCCACCACTGGAGTGATCTTTGTGACTTCCTGAGTAACTTTTTCAAAAAGTTGAAAAGATAAATCTGGCATGACACTACCGGTAATTACCATACCAAACCCCACTCACTTTTAAAGCCCTTTTCAAAAGTGGAGAGGGTGGTGTCAAACGGCAAAAAGTCGCAAATTTTGGTGCAAAACGGCACTTGCTCCAATATTTGTGACTTTTATTAGCCAGAAAACTGGCATACAAACTTGATATATTCCGCACTGGCTACTACATACAGAGGACATAACACAGTACCTTCATAAGTGGCCGGGCTCGCTTCTCAAATAATCCAGAGGGAAAGAGATAGGCAATGGCGTTCTGAAATGAGAATAAAATAGCAGAATAAAAAGGCCGCACTGCATACATAACCATTTTTACCAGCACATTTGCATTTAAAAAGTAAAGATAGAGTATTAGCATTCAAAAAAAAAAGGAAGTCCAGTCTCACGTGAATGGAACACAAGTGAATTTCTGCGCCCGTATTTATTATGGCCGTAAATCCCAGAGCAACTGTGGGTGTAATGACCCAAGGCTAATAGCTTTCTAGGGGACCTATGATGCCGTTCGTGTTGGTCATTACACCCGCGGTCAGGGACAGTATTACATTTGTGTAAAATCTTCTTACAACCCCACGCACTGAATGGACCTAATAATATATCCAGGTTACAAAGAAAAGGTCGTGGGGGGTGGGCGGGGGTTGGAGCACTTAGCCTTGCCTCTGGAAGGCGATTTTACATGCTGGAGGCGTTCTTTTTTCAAATTTAGGCGGGCCGAGCACATCAGGGGGGCGTTCCTGGGCATCTTGGAAAAGGAATAACGCCCCTCTGGGCTCCTTACAGCCTAATTAGCATATTGGATAAAGCGTTTTTTTGAAGAAAAGACAAGGCACATAATTAAAAGAAGAAGACATATGGAAATAAGGTAATTTATTACACCTGAATAAATGATTTTTTTTTTTTAGGTAATATGCAGGTGACCGATTCCCTTTAAAATCATAACATTTTATATTATAATAGCTATGGTTAAATAAAAAACATCTACTTTAATTCTGTGATATAAAAGAATCTCACATGAATATTTTCATATGCCCCAGGATTAATGGTGGCACATACATAGATTCCATACTGGTGCCTCTGTTAGGCCTTATTCACACATCCGCAATGTAGTCCGCATGTATTCCGCAATTTTGCGGAATACATGCGGACCCATTGACTGTGAATGGGGCCGGGAACGATGCGGAGAGCACACACTGTGCTCTCCGCATCCGATTTTGCGGAGCGCGCCGCCGATCTTCCGGTCCGCGGCTCCGCAAAAAAATAGAGCATGTCCTATTCTTGTCCGCAATTGCGGACAAGAAGAGGCATTTTCTATGGAGTTCGGGCAATGTGCGGTCCGCAAAAATGCGGAATGCACATTGCCGGTGTGTCCGTGTTTTGCGGATCCGCGGCTCCGTGGATCCGCAAAACACTTGCGGATGTGTGAATAGGGCCTTAAAGGCAATCAGCGCCATTTTCACTGAGACTGAAAAAAAACAACAACTCTCTTGCATTTTATATAATGTTATATATTTTGTGGCTGCAAAAAAAATAAAAAATAAAATAATGCCAAAACACAGGATAAAGTCTCAGATATAATAACTGCAGTGTACTCAGGTGACCTTTCATGCAGTGATATACATAAATGGCCTTTCATTTTCCTAATGAACATAATTAACATATTAAATTAACGGCATGGATACCAATAAATTGTGATTAGACATAGAAATATATTTGGCACCAATTAGGAAATCGTGAAACTGTCAAGAAGTTGCTGTTTGTGCAAAGGTAGAAAAAAAAAAAAAAAAAAGTCACATTAAAATTTGAAAAACATCACTTTCTATTGCAGATTTTGAATTTATGTCTCAAGTAAACATAGCTTAAAAGGGGTTGTCTGGGTTCAGACCTGAACCCGGACACAACCCGACCTGCACTCATTCACCATGAATGAGAAGAGCATCAAAGCTTTTCACGCTCCGATGCTAACCCTTGCCCGAGTTGCATCGACCAGGGCAAGGGCTGTTTGTTTACATTTGGACACTGCTAGGGCTGAGGCTTCCGCCTAGCAGGGAGCCCAGTGATGTCACCGGCTCTGATGGGCGGTCCTTAGTGCTACCCTAGCCTGTAAAATGGGCTCACTGCTAGGCGGAAGCCTCCGCCTAGCTTATCCATGGAGAGCCTGATACATTCGCCAGATCTCTAGAAAATTCCCTTACGTGCGCAGGGCTAGTGGTGGGGCATCGGAACGTGAAATCTCCGATGCTCCACTTGTTCCTGGTAAATGAATGCAGATCGGGTTCGGACAACCCCTTTAAGTGCATTTTAACTCCTTAGGCGTAGTTCCCACTTCAGTGATCTGTCAATGTTTGATCATTGATTTCAATCAATGATTGTAAGCCAAAACCAGGGGCAGGTCAAAAACAAAGAAGAGGTGCAGATCTTTTGACGCAAAATCCCCGATGGAAAACACTGACCAAATAATTGAAGTGTGAACTAGGCCTTAGTGATGCAACTTAGCTGTGTTCCAGTGTTATCCAGTGTTAAATTAGTTCTTCAACTTAGCTACATGAAACCTTGAATTTTGTGGGACAAGTTGTAGTTTTTTTTGGAACAATTCTGGTGTATGTATAATGTATTACATAACTTTTATAAATTTTTTGGAGAGGGAAGATAATAAATAGCAATTTAAGCCACTCCGCTATTTACTTCAGATGTAAAAGGTGGTTTACTACATCATTCATTCATTTTAATAACTGTTTATCAAACAAGTGCATCACCCCATGAACAAAGTAGCCCTTATTATAATTACTAACTTCAATAGTATATTCCTCCATCTGAAGAAGTGAAAGGGGAGTGGCTACAGCTCATATCAACTACTGGACTCAAATCAGCTCATTAGCATATGGATTAAAAGTACTTTTTCTCCACAATAAAGCAACAGATCACCAAGTGAAAGGTATCATTATATTCAGCAGAGTGAGCCCTACAAGGCAGTATGCCTGCTTTATCAGTGAATATCCTGGTGACAGGTTCCCTTTAATTTTTGCGGGGCAATCTGTAGTTTTCGTAGGTGCCATATTTGAACGTATTAAAGGGGTTGTCTAGCCATTAATATTCGATCAGGACAGGTCCGACACTCTCGGCGATCAGATGTTTGACGAGGAGGAGGCACTCCATGCGAGCACCGCTTCCTGGTCTTCACACTACGTGTTGTCTCCAATGGAGCGATGGCGGAGTATAACTACAAGTACTTCCATGACACTGCACTTCTGAGACGAAGGGTGCATTCACCCGACCGTATGCGTTTTGCGGTCTGCAAATTGTGGAACAGCAAAACACGGCTACCGGCCGTATGTTCTGCAATTTTGCCAGGAGTCGGACCCCCACCAATCTGATGTTGATGACGAAAAATACTGGCCAAGTTTACACAGGTAAAAGGGGGTGTAGTTTTGGGCGCGGCTAATCACTGGGTGTTACTTGACACCCAATAGTTTTTGCATTCTTTGAGGTTTTTTGGCATCCAGTTTTTTTATTTCCTGTCACTTTGAAAATAACGCAGCCTAAAATGATGCAAAGTCCTTATGTTTGAACAGATGGTATTGAATAAGCTCTTTATGGGGAGAGAAATAAACAAAAAGCTAGGAGATATACAGTACCTACACCTATTTCAGTGCTGCTTCCCCCCTCCCCATAAGGTGCCATGACACCTGCTTACCCTGGTTTGCTTTGTAAAAACGAATAGAAAACGATTGTTGACAGTGACAGTCACGGAGCAAAAATGTCTCATCTGACTGTCAAAAATCTATTTCATATAGATATAAAAGGAAGTCAATATACGGAGATTCCTCTCTAGTGACAATTGTTCACTACAGAAGCGGCCCACATATTGTATGGATAAGGACAGGAGAGGGGCAGCGTAGAAAAGAAAGGTTACTGTTTTATCATTTATTTGTGTGTGTGTGGGGTGCAAGTGTTTGGTGCGACTTATTAAATGCTGTGATCCGGACACTGGCAAATGTCTGGTAGGGGGGTTTAAAGGGTTGTCTGAAAATCTATAAAATGAACTGTTAAATTAAAAAGAATCTTTCGCTGCTCCAGCGGTCCCCAAGGTTCTTTGTTTATTTTGCTCCGATGATAAAATGCAGTACCACATGTATGGATACAGCTGCATTCACATGACCACTGCAGCCAATCACTGGCCTCAGTGATGATACTAGTATGTACAGCACGTGGCCGCCGAGATGGATGTAAAGCAGATCATTGCTGTAAGCAAAGTAAACAAAGAATGTCGGTAACAATTTATTTTTACTTTATAAAATTTACTGTGGTCGCTTTCAAACGGCAAATTGTCGGACAACCTCTTCAAGAGATAAATACTGGGGTGCAGATTCACTAAAACGGGCCCTTCAATTCCAACGTCCGTACGGAGTAAGATGTCACCATGATAAAGGCTGCCGATCCCTGAATTCTTATTTATTTCTAATTGGATGAGGTCCTCATTCTTTGATATAGAATACACTGATTTACGATAATGACTTTTAGAATAAAGAATTTGGCATTGACAGATATGTGGCAGGAACAATTCAGTCATACCCAAAAGGAAATCATGGATTAATTACCCAGCGGTAAAAAGTTGACAATTACAAATTTGTGATTATCCACTTACCAAGCCTGGGTAAAGAAATACATCAATGTCTGCAGTGCGTTTGTTCTTCCATGCCCTCATCATTAGAGAAATGTGCAATAAATAACTTGAGTTGCAGCGTGTCAAAGTAAAAAAATGTATAAATTGTGCTTCAGGAGCAATCTCTCACTGATCCAAAGATGCCCATGTGTGATAGGAGAAATTCCAACCCGATATGCGGTTATTACTTTATAATAGAGCTACTGCCATGTCAGAGGATACAAATGGACACAGTTTGCTCACAATTTTACAAAAAATAGTCATTTTAAAATCTAAAAAATGTAATTGTTGAGCACATTTTCACAATTAGTAACTACTGGGGTAACAGGCTTGTTAATTATTTCACTCTGGATCTCCAAACGCAAGTCTGAAAGGTGCGCTGTACACATTAGGCCCTTGACACCACAGGCAACTAGTGCTGCATGTTATTAGGGTATACAGCAGAAATTGACATAATAGTGAGCCTCTGAGGCCAGTGACTGGCTGCAGAGGTAATGGGTTGTCTATGAGACATCATTGCTGCAGGTGGGTACGCAAAGCCCAGCAGGAATTAGGCCTTATTCACACGTCCGTAGTGTTTATTTTGCGGAACCATAAACACATCCGGCCGGCAGCCCCATAGAAATGTCTATTCTTGTCCGCAATTGCGGGCAAGAATAGGACATGCTCTACTTTTTTGCAGAGCTGCGGCCGTAAGATCGGCGGCGCACTCCACAAAAACTGATGCGGAGAGCATAGTGTGTGCTCTCCACATCGTTCCGTGCCCCATTCACAGTCAATGGGTCCGCATGTATTCCGCAGAATTGCGGAATACATGCGGACATGTGAATACGGCCTAACTGAAGCAGAAGCGCTGGATATTACTGGCCGAGTACTGCTAGACTGTTCAGGCCATTCACCAGAGTTTTCTTATTTGTTGCTGAAACCAGACAAACCAGTTAAAGCTGAACCCAGACATATCCATAATTTCACCCAGGCAGCACCTCCGATGTTAGCATCGGAGCATTTTATGCTCCGATGTGCTCCCTTGCCCTTCGCTAGATCACGCAGGGCAAGGGCTCTTGTTTACAATAACACACTGCCCGGCAGAAGCTTCTGCCCGGCAGTGTGTTAGGAGATATCACTGGCTCTGATGGGCGTTCTACAGGCTAGGGCAGCGCTAAAGCCCGTCCATCAGTGCCAGTGACGCCACCGGGCTTCCTGCCAGCCCCATGGAGAGCCTGGTTCGCCACCAGAACTCCGGAAAATGTCTTTGCCCTGCGCAATTTAGTGCAGGGCAAAGGAGAGCATCAGGACATGAACTGCTCCAATGCTTAAGCCAGGGGGCCTGCCTGGGTGAAAACGGAGCTGCTAAATTCAACTCTATGGGGCTGTCAGAGATATTCAAGTGCTTCTACCTGGCCATCTCCAGCAGTCCCATAAAGTTGAATGGAGTGGTGGACATGCATACATGTTTTTCATTCCAGTCAAACAGGAAAACGCTTCTTGTGATCTATGGGGACCCCAATGTTCCTTTCCCCCCCGCCGATCAGACACTTCTCACCTTGACATAGGTTGGTGCGAAGGGACATCCCCTTTAACATGCCGGAGAAGGCAGCTGAAAGGGAAATTCGGCCATGGTTTTGTTCAGTTCTATTCTGATTTATTCCAGTTATTTTTATGAATAAGTCATTTGCTACCTATTTCATTCTTGATATTTTATTTATCACCAAACGCTGTGTATTTTGGTATTCAGATAAATAACATTTTAGGCAGGAATTTGCATTTTGGTCAGACCAATAAAAAGTGCAGTACAAAACACTGAGTAGACAATAAATGCTTAAAAGGTTCCTATCCAGATGCTTAAATCCCAAGGATAAGGGGACTTTGATGTGTTCTTGGCAGCAAACCAAGTCGGCGCATGTGTCAAAAATTCCCAAAGGTTAAAAAATAAAATGCATCTGTTAACTAGGAATGTGCGACCTGTAACTTCTATTTTATTGAAAGCTACTGAGCTAAAGAAAAGTTCATTTTGCTCAGCTTCCAGTAATTCTTTCATCCATTAGAAGCTTCCTCTGGAGCCGTCACTAAATGGACTCTGGGAAGCGGAGCTGGCTCACCGGAGGCATCTGTGCTGCATTAATCTATTACTTAGCATATCTTTTCTTAATCAAGGTTTAAAGACTCTCCCCATCCAGCCTACTGATTAAATAAGGTTCTACAACTGACTCACAACATAAGATTTTCCTGGAAAACACCTGTTTTGCATTGGCCATAAATTGAGCCTTTCTCCTGGCAGTCACAGGCAAGATAAGATGGCAAAGCACAAAGTAATTATGTATCAAAAATCTTTAGAAATGCAGGCTTCGTGAGGTGTTGTATACTATACAATCTGTGCATGCGTTATATTACTATCCTCTAGATAGGTCATCAGTATCTGATCGGTGGAGGTCTAGCACCCGGGACCCCGACGATCAGCTGTTTGAGAAGACACCGCCGCTTTCCTAGGCCAGTGCTAACACATTCATCCGTCACGTGGCCTAGCTGCAGCTCAGCCCCATAGAAGTGAATAGGGCCGAGCCCAATACCAAGCACAGCTCTATACTATGTACAACGCAGTTCATGGTAAGGTACGCCAGTGCCTTCTCAAACAGCTGATCGGCAGGGTTCCCGGGTGTCGGATCCACAACGATCAGATACTGATGACCTATCCTGAGGAAAAGTCATCAGTAGTAAAATGTCAGAAAACCAAATGACATTGCCATTTAGTAAGGCTAGAATAATTGTATGGAAAACGATGTATTAGGCTGCATTCACGCGTCCGTGGAACACGGATGTGTGATACCGGACTGGCACCCTGCTTGGTGCAGGAGTGCACGGCGTCATTCGTTGCTATGATGCCGTACGCTTCCTGCGGCTGCCGCTGCACTGTAGTACACTCCTATGATCTATATTACTGTACTGTGGCGGCAGCAGGAAGCGCACGGCATCATAGCAACGAATGACACCCTGCACTAAGCAGGGTGCCAGTCCGGTATCACACGGTCCGAGTTCCACCTGATCCAAGACATACGTTTAAACTAGCGAGACATATAAGAGCTGCACTAAAAAACTATGGTGGACCACAGTAACACATTTTGAATACACCTTTACTGGGCACAGAGAGAATCATGCCCATTGACTGCAATAGCCGCTTTAGTTAAAGGGGTTGACCACTTCTTGGCTACTGTTGACCAATGTGTATGTAGGACAACGATACAGCAGTAATAAAGCCTTTATGGATTTTCTGTGCCATTTTCAATATTTCATAAGCCGTGCCCCTTTGTTGGCCAAATCTTCTGTGCTGTCCGCATTGAGGCCTGTCCATAAGATGGCCGCTGATGGAGGGTCATGTGACCAGACCTATCGCACCGCCTTCTCTTTTCACACGCACTGCACCTGCAATAAACTCCCAACGCGTGAAATAAAAGCAGATTGTAGGTGCAGTGTATTTGAATGGAGAAGGCTGAATGTTATGTCTGGCATATTTTTGCCTGGTCACGTGACTTTCCATCAGCAGCCATTTTATGGACAGGACCGCCGCGTGGACAGAACAAAAGGCTTGACTACTAAGGGGACATGCCTTATGAAATATAGAAAATGGAACATAATATCAATAAATACTATATTAGTAAGTGTTATATAGTCATCTTACATGCACACTGGTCAGCAGTATCCAGAAAGTGGCCAACCCCTTTAAATTGCATTTTTGTTTTTTGCTCCCCTGCCTTCCCAGAGCCATAACTTTTTTTATTTTTCTGTTCACATCAGTGGGGCTTGTTTTTTTGCAGGACAAGTGGTACTTTCTAATGCCACCATTTAATATTGCATATGATGTAGTGGGAAGAGGGAAAAAATTCCAAATGGGGGTAGAATTTTAAAAAAAACACGCAATTCTGCTAGTTTTACAGGTCTTTTTTTTTTTTTTTTTTTAAAGGTGTTCTGTTTTAAGGCGTTTTTTCTGTTACACCATTCACAGTATGAGATATTTAAAAAAAAAATATTTTAATAGTATGGGTGTTTTCACAGGCAGCAATGCCCATGATGTTCATTTTTTTTTATTCGTTATTTTTATTCTGTACAGAAATCACTATACCCCAGTACAGTGCTGCCACCTGCTGACCTGAACTGGGATATACTAATATGAGCCTGAAAGCCTAGTACAGGCTCCAGCGCATTATTACAACAGGGGAAAGTGCGCACTTCTGGGTTTTAGCCTTCTCAGACACGGTGGTCACTTTTGACCAAGCCATCTGAAGAGTTAAATGTCTGCAGTTGGCATTACAGCCGATCGTGGACATTAGCTGTGGGTGCTGCTGTATGAAACAGCAGGCACGCGGTGTCTATGGTGCTCGCTCCATGCCAGATCAGGCACCATCTTTAAAGACCCAGCATCTGCCATACATGCACAGCAAATTTTGGGAAGGGGTCAAAAGGAACTTGCAGATCATTATGTTCTAGAACAGGTAGAACTCAGCAGGCTAATATGCAGCTTTTGCATAAAGATCCATTGATCAATCTGAGATTTGGAGTCATGCGAGTGGTCCTCGATTGGGACCCTTTCCTGTTTGAATTTACATACTGAGAAAGACCACTCGATTGACTCCTCATGTCAGAAAGAGCATAGATTCAGAGCCACAAATTACAAGTTGTAATGATTCAGTTTCTAGAAAATGATATATCAACCTGCTCAGCTCCTCCTGCTCTAGAACATGCCGCCCGCAGATTGGACGGCATTTTTAACATGCCAGGTTCTCTTTAATGAGCTACGGCTACTGTAGGTATCTACATGCAAACAGCTGGACAGGGAGGATCTGTCAGCAGCAGCTTGACGACTATTTCTATTTAACAAGGTTATTTTCATAAAAGTAAAATAATTAGAAACAGCAACATTTACAAGACACTAGATTTTACATATTTGGACCATGAAGGCAATGATAAAGCTAGAGACAATGTAAACCATTAACCATTCACTGCTCAGTGAAATGTGGATATTACATGCCAGTCAGGCTGTCAAGGAATGAATAGAGCAGCCTACACTACATAAATAATAAGGCTGGTCTCAATCTGTGCACGTGCCCACTGAAAGGATAACTAAGTGGTATTACCACCCTTACCAAGACCAGAGCTGTCTAGAAACCCCCTCCTCCCCTGCCCCTTATGTGTTCCAGCTGAGTAAGACTAGTGCCATGAATAAAACATAACCTTATGCCTCACATTTCTCTTGTTTTTCAGGAACAGACTGAATGCATTTTCATTATGTTTTTACCTCATACATTTGGCATTTAATGAGACTGTAATGTATAAAGCTTTATGCGCTGAACATTTTCATCTTCGTTTTAACAAAGTTTACATTTGTAAGATTTTGGCGACATAATTTTAAGGGGGGGGGGGGGGGTTATGGCATACCCACTTGGTCGTCTACTCCAACACTGGAGACTCGCGGAAGAGAACATGTTCCCTACAGACTATAAAGGGGAGTGATAGCATATGCACAACACCCCGTTTTCTCAGGAATGGTCAGGGGTCCAGCAGCTGGACCCCATGGATATATCCTTGATGCCACATCCAGTAAATACAGTAATGCTGAACGAGCATCGCACTTGTGTTTATAACGGAGACCTGATGGATGCCCATGGTAGGCATGAAGAAACGCCAGGCACTGTGAAACCTATACCCAGTAGTCAAAGTGCAGCACGAGGCTTATGCCAGATGGGCACTATCAAACCAAGATCTGTCACACATAGCCCAGGGTGAACTAAGCATGCACGGACATTTGGAGCAGCACATTACCTCCTGCACATTTTCTCAATAATTGGGGGGGGGGATTTATTAAACTAGTTTACGCCCGTTTTCTGGCACAAAGAAGTTGCTAACGTTGCACTAAACTTTTCAAATTTTTTCACTTCTCTCTTCCTCTTTGAAAAGTGGTGAGAACGATAGATGGGGGTTAAGTGTTGTGTCGCTTCAACAAGTGGCATTTATGATGTAGAGCAGGGATCAGCAACCGAAGGCTCGCCAGCTGTTGTGAAACTACAATTCCCAGCATGCTCCGCTCATTTCTATAGGAGTTCTTAGAAGAGGAGAACAAGTATGCATGCTGGGAGCTGTAGTCTCACAACAGCTGGAGTGCCGGAGGTTGCCGACCCCTGATGTAGAGGAAGTTTGCTTGTTTCCATGGTTACGACTACCCTGCAATCCATCAGTGGTGGTCGTGCTTGCACATTATAGGAAAAAGCGCCGGCCTCTCTGGTGGCCAGGACCATAGGAGCGCACATAGGCTAGTGCATTTTTCTATAGTGTGCAAGCACGACCACCACTGCTGGATTGCAGGGTGGGGGTAACCATGGAAACAAGAAGTGTATAATGTGATTGAAAAAAGAATCCAGCGAGCAAAGGACGCAATATGGACAATCACTATACATTAGTAAGTGCCTTGTATTAACTTTCACTTCAGCAAATGGTATTTATAATGTAGAGAGACCATCCTTTTAAGTGGAAAAGAGAGACCACCGTTGACCCGACAGTTTTAATATAGTTTACACAAGATATCGGTATAAATTATAGTGCAAATTTACGCAGGCTCATAGCAGGCATAGATGTCAATATCTGGTGCACAGATAAGACGGGTATGAAGCGCCGGTCTGAGTACATTTTCCCTGGTGCGTTTAGTTGCTCAGTTTAACATAGGGAAACAAATCCTAGGCAAAAAATCTAAGCTGTAACTTTAGTAAACCTAGGTTTACAGCGGATATCAATGTGGCATTTTAGGTTATAAAATAATGCACCGATCAGATGTTACATTAAAGGGGTTATCCCATGATTAATGTCAAAATTAAAATCAGACATCATATAGAACATGGCAATCTCTCGCTAACAAACCTAGAACCAGCCCTGTACCTCACATGGATCCAGAGATCTCCTCATTCATTGCTCCAACTGTTCTGCAGCTCAGCGGGGCATGCCCTTCCTGCTGCAGCACTCTCCCCATCACACTTCAGGGTGTGTGTCCTTTCTGCTGCAGGTTACTCCCTGTAATTGTCCCACCTTCTAAAAGGAGATTTGGCTGGTGACAGTTGAAGGATGGAACTCAGCACGTGTGTTCACCACAGCAATGTTAAGGAGGTGGACAGAGAAATGAGGAAAAGAACAAACAGCAGGTGGCGCTATAGATACATTTTATTGAATAACTAAGTCGCTATGCTAAATATTTAATTATTACAAATACAAAAGCATTCAGATCCAGGTGCTGATTTGAAAAATGTAGAATATTTTTCATGGGACAACCCCTTTAAAGTCAATGGGAAACTTCATCCTGTGCGTTGGGAGATATATTCATACTGTCAGAGGAACAAATTCTGGCAATGTGATGAAGAGGAGATGTATTTATTTATCAAAATATTGCAACAATCTTTACACATTTCTATACAACTGAAGACGTTTATTAAAGAAGTCTGGCCCATCAAATGTGCTCCCCACAAAATGTGGATCAGATGCGGGCCAAAAATAGGGATGTGTGAATGGGGTCTTAGAAAAATAATTGCTGTGTTCACACTAGTTTTCTAAGTAATCTTAGCAACTTGACAATAGTTTGCATATCCCTCATTCACCTCGGAAAAAATTCGGACAAAACTCACGAATACTTGCGCACTTTGGAATCATTTTGAGTCCCACTGAAATGAATAGGATTTGATGTAGCTTTATCATAAAATTGCAAAAAAATTAAAAAAAGCACACAACAAAAGACACGAGTGAGAATGCACCGTTTTTTAGAACCTATGTCCTTCAGTTTTACAGTAAACTAAGATGGTAATAAATCTGCCCTAGTGTGCTATAGAGCACCAGCTGTGTTATGTATAGGGTGCCGGAGATTCCCCAAAAGTGCTATATTTCCCAGTGGACGTGTAACTCCAGTTTTACAAAGCCTCTCGTATGTCATACAGACATATCGGAAGGCTATCTTAGTGGGGTTCCCGAGTTGCCATTCCCACTAATCACTAGACCGTTGACCTTTCAGATTTTAGTTAGAGGGGTTATCCCATGATTAAATGTAAAACATTTAAACCAAACAAAATCTAGTACATGACAACCTATGTCTAATAAAGCTACAACCAGCCCTGTACCTCACATGGATCCAGAGATCTATAGATAGATTTATTTTAGGCTGCCAGCTCCTCAGAGGGTGTGTCCTATCTGCTGCAGCTAGTGGCAGTAAAAGGATGGAACTGAGCATGTGCGGTCTTCTCAGTGAGCAGGACAGAGAAATTAGAAAAAGAACAAACAGTAGGTGGCGCTATACAGATAGATTTCAGTGAATAATTCAACTATACAGAGATCTCTCCCATCATCTATTTATCCCCAGGACTGTGATGAGGGGGACATCCTCTGCGTCTGGAGGAAAGAAGGTTTGTACACAAACATAGAAGAGGATTCTTTACGGTAAGAGCAGTGAGACTATGGAACTCTCTGCCTGAGGAGGTCGTGATGGTGAGTTCACTAAGAGAGTTCAAGAGGGACCTGGATATATTTCTGGAGTGTAATAATATTACAGGCTGCAGCTACTAGAGATGGGTCGTTGATCCAGGGAGTTATCTGATTGCCTGATTGGAGTCGGGAAGGAATTTTTTTCCCCTTATGTGGGGAAAAGTGGCTTCTGCCTCACGGGGTTTTTTGCCTTCCTCTGGATCAACTTGTAGGAAACAGGCCGAACTGGATGGACAAATGTCTTTTCAGTCTAACAAACTATTTTGCTATGTTCTAAGAAAATTAGAAACAGCCCTGTACCCCGCATGGATCCAGAAATCTGCTCATTCATTGCTCCAATGGATCCTTTAGATTTATTTCAAGCTGGCATCTTAGGGGGAGTATCCTTTCTACTGCAGGGATGGGCAAACTGCGGCTCTGCAGCTGTTGTAAACCTACAATTCCCACCATGTCCTGCTGATAGCTGTAAGCAGTCTTTGCATGCTGGGAGTTGTAGTTTTGCAACAGCCGGAGAGCCGCAGTTTGCCCATCCCTTAGCTAGTGGAACGTGAAGGCTAAACTGAGCATGTGCTTCCATCTCAGTGAGGTGGACAGAGAAATCAGAAAAAGAGCCAACAGCAGGTGGCGCTATACAGATAGATTTTATTGAATAGCTTTAATTACATGCATTTACAAAAGTGTTCAGATCCAGGGGCTGGTTTGAAAACGTAGACTATTTTTTGTGGGACAACCCCTTAATGGTTGTAAAACGCACTGTGGTACTGGTAGTACTGACGGCCAGAAAAACAAAGGGGTCCTCTACGATGAGCTAGTAGAGAGCAAGGGGCCCTTGTGGTGTGTGGTGTTCTTGTATGGGGGTCCTTTGCTGCCTGTGCCAAATACCCCATATAAATGAGGACCTACCTAGTTTTACCTACACTACAGGTAAATGTACAATCACGAGCAAAAGGGAAGCGAAGTGAAACGGAAAGCGCTCAGTTGAGCCTCCCATGGTGTGGGGAAAGCGCTAGGTCAGGACTGCTATCTCTATTCATTAGCCATCCCAGCTGGGCAGTGGGTAGGCAGCTGTTAACGTGATCAATGACTTACCTAAATGTCATCTCAACTGATTCGCTTAGAAATTACCAGCAAGTGAGACTAATGTACAGGTGCTAATTTATTTAAACCGTTCTCTTCACTTGTACGTAGCATTAGAATCTGCATCTGGCACCTAATGTTAGCTGTCAGTTGTACTTAGTCATGCCTCTTCTAATGACTCTGTTCATTAGAAATGAGCACAAATTATGAAATATTGTGAAAAATGATACGGCAAATAGAACGGACACAGCAAATCAATTAGAGAAATTTCCTGCAGAATTTGCTCTCCTAGCAGGAGGAGAACATGCAGGTTTCCGAGCAAGAGATGAGATAACAATTAAAAAGCAATTGACAAGACGTTGGCAGCCGTATTTATCAATCTGCTGGCACCGCAGACTGATGCACCGGCACGTAGGCAAGGAATTGTTTCTCCAGTAAAACTGGAAATGTACATATATTTTTATCATACATGTAAATACATGCACAGTGCCGGTGCCATCACATACCAGATAGCTTACAGCACGGAGCAATCGTCAGAGGGCATCCTTTCCCTCGTGTACATTTCCCTTATACAAATGCTGAACACAAAACGCGTCAGCAAGTAATAGTGGAGGTATCATTTGTTTTCCTACATGCAAAAGAGATGAGAGGATTGAGCTAATATCTAGCTTTTATTTTTAGGGAAGAGCATCATATTGTTCAGTGTGAGGGAAAGTTCACACATGCAAATAAGGCCTCTTTCACACTGGCGTTTTTGTTTTCCGGCATAGAGATCCGTCGTCGGGTCTCTATGCCGGAAAAATCCTGATCAGGATCATCCCCATGCATTCTGAATGGAGAGAAATCCGTTCAGGATGCATCAGGATGTCTTCAGTTCAGGACCGGAATGTTTTTTGGACGCAGCAAACACCGCAGCATGCTGTGCTTTTTGTTCCGTCCAAAAAACCGAAACACTTGCCGCAAGGCCGGATCCGGAATTAATGCCCATTGAATTAAGCTAAACCGGCCTTAAGCTAAACGTCGTTTCGGCGCATCGCCGGATCCGACGTTTAGCTTTTTCTCAATTGTTACCATGGCAGCCAGGACGCTAAAGTCCTGGTTGCCATGGTAAAATGTAGTGAGGAGCGGGGGAGCATTATACTTACCATCCAAGCGGCTCCCGGGCGCCCAGAGTGACGTCAGGGCGCCCCATGCGCATAGATCACGTGATCGCATGGATCACGTGATCCATGGGGCGCTCTGACATCATTCTGGAGCGCCCCGGGAGCCGCACGGACAGTAAGTATACCGCTCCCCACTACTACTATGGCGACCAGGACTTTAATAGCGTCCTGGCTGCCATAGTAACCTGAAAGCATTTCGAAGACTGATCAGGATCCTTGCGTTCTGACGGATCCGGCGGGACGGAAGTGCCTGCCGGATCCTCAGAACGCAAGTGTGAAAGGACCCTAATATCGCTGCTTTGCCATCGCAGATTTTCCTGCCGAGCATTTGTACAGTACCAGCAAACTGGACGAGATTGTAAGCAATTTCATCCAAGCCCTGCGTAAAAAGTCTGCACAGTAACTTGACCTGTGGGGTGAATTTAAAGCCTACAGCATGTCAATTTTGGGCTACATGCACACGTCCGCTACGTGTTCTGCGATCTGCAAAACAGGGATGCTGTCCGTGTGTGCTTCACAATCTGCAGATCGGAATGGGCCGCTCATAATAGAAATGCCCATTTTTGTCTGCAAACTGGACAAGAATAGGACATGTTCTATTTTTTTTTTTGAGGGGTCACAGAATGGAGCAACGGATGTGGACAGCACGCGGAGTGAAGTGAATGGGCCTGTATCAGAGCCGCAAAAATGTGTGGCTCGGATGCGGACCCAAACAACAGTCGTGTGAATGAGGCCTTATGCTGCAGATTTTCACTGCAAATTTTACCCTTTGCAATGGAGAGGGTGAATGCACAGCCATTTCCACGGAAAAAAATGCTAAATTATTTTCCACTATATTTTCACTCGTGTGTAGAAGTACCCTAAGGCTAAGTCCCACAAGTCATGGATTTCCTTGTGGATGAAATCAGCATGAAAATCCACATGTAAATCCGTAATGAAATGTTACTCAGATATTGATGTGGAGGTGTAGATTTTGATCCAGATTTCATTCCGGATCCGCAATGAAATCCACACAAAGCATTATGTCTTGTGAATTTCAAAACTCCATTGCTTTCAATAGAAAAAAAATGAGCTGCAAATGTTGCCAATTTCAAAAACGGAATCCATGAGAAGAAATCCATACAAAAAAACACATCTAAAGCACGTACACATTGTGAGCAAAACACGCACAAGCTGCACTCCAAAATTCTGGCTTCAAAAAGTCGCAGCATAGGGTCTTTGCAACATTTTGGGTTCCTTGTGCAAAAATGTTGCGACCTTTTGATTTTTTTTTTGCCATACCCTCCAGTTTTGAAAAGTGGGTGTTGGCCATGTTAGGCTACTTTCACACTTGAGGTAGCAGGGTCTGGCAGGCTGTTCCGTCGGGGGAACAGCCTGCTGCACCCGTACTAACGCTAGCCCACCGCGCTGCCAGAAGTCCGCTCCGGTCCCATTCACTATAATAGGGGCAGGCCGGAGGCAAATATGCAGAGAAGCAGCCGGAATAAAACTACAGCATGCTTGTTTGCCGTGCTGCGGCAGGACTTCCGTCCCGTCTCCATTATAGTGAATGGGACCGGAGCGGGCCTCCAGCGGCACGGTGGGATAGCATTAGCATGGATCGGGCAGCCTGCCGGACGCTGCTGCCGCAAGTGTGAGAGTAGCCTTAATTAGAGATGAGCGAACTTTAAAAAAAAAGTCCGGTGTTCGGGTTGTGGTAAGTCACGCATCCCGTTATGGATTCCACTATAGCGGCATATGGAATCCATAAGAGGCGGCTGCCACCAACCCGAACTGTTCAACAGCCGAAGGACCTGGGGTGGGGTCACCGTCATGTGATCAGTGCAGGGGGCGTGGCTCAGCACGGGATCAAATCCAGTGCTGAGAATTTTTTTTTTAACTGCTTCAGGACCACCGTACGCAGGATTGCGTCCTGCGGGCGGTCCTGCTCTTCTGTTCGGACGCGCCGGGGCGTCATCTCGCGACGCGAGAGTTCCTGTGAACGCGCGCGCGTGCGCGTTCACAGTGTTGCGCGTCTCGAGAGTTGGACTACAGCCTGCCAGCGATGATCAATCGCTGGCAGGCTGTAGATGCGATATAAATCGCATCAAACAGCTATATCAGACGCTGTTTTGTGAACAGCGTCTGATATAGCTGCTACCTGGTCCTCTGGTGGTCCCATTTTCTGGGATCGACCACCAGAGGACCAGGTAACACAGTAAAAGTTGCACCAAACACTACACTAACTCCCCCCACCCTCACCTATTAACCCCTTGATCACCCCATCTAGACCCCTGATCACCCCCTGTCATTGATCACACCCCTTGTAAGGCTCCATTCAGACGTCCATATGTGTTTTGCGGATCCGCGGATCCTCAAAACACGGACACCGGCAATGTGCTTTCCGCATTTTGCAGATCCGCACATTGCCAGAACTATATAGAAAATGCTTTTTCTTGTCCGCAATTGCGGACAAGAAAAGGGCATGTTCTATATTTTTGCGGAACGGAAGTGCAGACCCGGAAGCGCGGATCCGTAATTCCGGATCCGAGCCGGACAAAGTCTGTCCCCATAGAAATGAATGGGTCTGCAATTCCGTTCCGCAAACAGAATTGCGGACGTGTGAATGGGGCATAAGGGTCCCTTATCACCGCCAGTTAGTTAGCTACTTGTTAGGTAGCTAGCGCCCAGCCCACCGCACTCACTGATTTTGGCAGATTTTTTCATCCACATTGACCGGCGCGAATGAAAAAATATGTGCCATTCATTTTTTTATTTTTTTCAGCGCAGAGGCTGAACGGAAAAAAAAAATCTCATTACCCGTATGCTCAATATACGGAGAATCGCAGAAACTCCTAATGCTGGCCATACGTGTAATGATTGCGGAGACCCTCAAATGCCAGGGCAGTACAAAAACCCCACATGTGACCCCATTTTAGAAAGAAGACACCCCAAGGTATTCCGTGAGGGGTATGGCGAGTTCATGTAAAATTTTATTTTTAGTCACAAGTTAGTGGAATATGAGACTGTAAAAAAAAAAAAAAAAAAAACAATTTCCGCTAACTTGTGCCAAATTTTTTTTTCTGTGAACTCGCCATGCCCCTCACAGAATACCTTGGGGTGTCTTCTTTCCACAATGGGGTCACGTGGGGTATTTATACTGCCCTGGCATTTTAGGGGTCCTAAAGCGTGAGAATCCAAATGCGTAAAATGGCCTGTGAAATCCTAAAGGTACTCATTGGTTTTAGGGCTCCTTTGCATCTTGGCTGCAAAAGTGTCACTCATGTGTATCGCCGTACTCAGGAGAAGTAGGGCAATGTGTTTAGGGTGTATTTTTACATATACCCATACTGTGTGTGAGAAATATCGCTGTAAACGACAACTTTTACATTTTTTATTCAAAGTTGTCAATATACAGAGATATTTCTCTCACCCAGCATGGGTATATGTAAAATACACCCAAAACACATCGCCCTACTTCTCCTGAGTACGGCGATGCCACATGTGTGACACTTTTGCAGCCAAGATGTGCAAAGGGCCTAAATTCCAACGAGTACCTTTTAGGAGGGCATTTTACGCATTTGCTTCTCACGCTTTAGGGCCCTAAATGCCAGGGCAGTATAAATACCCACATGTGACCCCATTTTGAAAGAAGACACCTCAAGGTATTCGCTGAGGGGCATAATGAGTTCATGAAAAATGAAACTTTTGTCAAAAGTTAGCGGAAAGGGAGACTTTGTGAGAAAAACAATAAAAATCAATTTCCACTAACTTGTGCCAAAAAAAAATATTCTATGAACTCGCCATGCCCTCATGGAATACCTTGGGTGTCTTCTTTCCAAAATGGGGTCACATGTGGGGTATTTATACTGCCCTGGCATTTTAGGGGCCCTAAAGCGTGAGAAGAAAAATGTGTAAAAATACCCTCCTAAAAGGTACTCGTTGGAATTTGGGCCCCTTGTGCATCTTGGCTGCAAAAAGTGTCACACATGTGGTATCGCCGTACTCAGGAGAAGTAGGGCGATGTAGTTTTGGGGTGTATTTTACATATACCCATGCTGGTGAGAGAAATATCTCTGTATATTGACAACTTTGAATAAAAAAAAAAAAAGTTGTCGTTTACAGCGATATTTCTCACACGCAGCATGGGTATATGTAAAAATACACCCAAAACACATTGCCCTACTTCTCCTGAGTACGGCGATACCACATGAGTGACACTTTTTGCAGCCAAGATGCGCAAGGGTCCTAAAACCAATGAGTACCTTTAGGATTTCACAGGCCATTTTTACGCATTTGGATTCTCACGCTTTAGGGGCCCCTAAATGCCAGGGCAGTATAAATACCCCACATGTGACCCCATTTTGGAAAGAAGACACCCCAAGGTATTCCGTGAGGGGCATGGCGAGTTCACAGAATTTTTATTTTTGGCACAAGTTAGCGGAAATTGATATATATTTTTTTTTATTTTGTTTTTTACAAAGTCTCATATTCCACTAACTTGTGACAAAAATAAAATTTTACATGAACTCACCATACCCCTCACGGAATACCTTGGGGTGTCTTCTTCCAAAATGGGGTCACATGTGGGTATTTATACTGTCCTGGCATTTTAGGGGCCCCTAAAGCGTGAGAAGAAGTCTGGAATCCAAATGCGTAAAAATGCCCTGTGAAATCCTAAAGGTACTCATTGGTTTAGGGTTCTTTGCGCTCAGGCTGCAAAAAGTGGCACATGTGGTATCGCCGTACTCAGTAGAAGTAGGGCAATGTGTTTTAGGGTGTATTTTTATATATACCCATACTTTGTGTGAGAAATATCTCTGTAAACGACAACTTTTAAAAATTTTATACAAATTTGACAATTTACAGAGATATTTCTCTCACCCAGCATGGGTATATGTAAAAATACACCCAAAACACATTGCCCTACTTCTCCTGAGTACGGCGATACCACATAAGTGCCGCTTTTTGCAGCCTGGGTGCAAAGGGCCCAAATTCCAACGAGTACCTTTAGGTTTTACATGGCGGCTCACAATCTAGCCCCGCCCAAAATGCCAGAACAGTAAACACACCCCACAAATGACTCCATTTCGGAAAGTAGACACCCCAAGGTATTCACTGAGGGGCATAGTGAGTCCGTCTGAGATTTATTTATTTTTTTGCCAGAAGTTATCAGAAATTGAAACTTTTTTTTTTTCCTCAGAAAGTGTCATTTTCCGCTAACTTGTGAAAAAAAATGAAATGATACATGAACTCACCATGCCCCTCCGCGAATACTTTGGGGTGTCTTCTTTCTAAAATGGTGTCATTTGGGGGTATTCATACTATCCTGACATTCTAGCACCTGAAGAAACATGACAGGCGCTCAGAAAGTCAGAGCTGCTTCAAAATGAGGAAATTCAGTTTTTTTGCACCATAGTTTGTAAACGCTATAACTTTTACCCAAACCAATAAATATACACTTATTGGATTTTTTTTTATCAAAGACATGTAGAACAATAAATTTAGAGAAAAATTTATATAGAAATGTAGTTTTTTTTGAAAAATTTTACAACAGAAATTGAAAAATGTCATTTTTTTGCAAAAATTTCGGTAATTTTTGATTAATAGCAAAAAAAGTAAAAATGTCAGCAGCAATGAAATACCACCAAATGAAAGCTCTATTAGTGAGAAGAAAAGGAGGTAAAATTCATTTGGGTGGTAAGTTGTATGACGGAGCAATAAACGGTGAAATTAGTGTAGTGCGGAATTGTAAAAAGTGGCCTGGTCATTAAGGGTGTTTAAGCTAGGGGGGCTTAAGTGGTTAAGTTGCAAACTTACTCCAATACAAGGGTGGAGGGAAAACTGAAATACCACTTCTAGATAAGAGTGTTCGGTTTGACGATGCACCAAATAGAACAAATACCGTGCATCACTTGATAAATCTGGTGCAAAGTACACCAATGTAGACTACTGCAAAACTGACTTCAAATATTATTCTCATGATAAATTCCCCCTACTTTGCTAAACTGGGTGCAGATTTGGGTTGTGAACTGGGAAATGTGTGAACTTAGCCTAAAGGTCCTACCACATGGGACAGAAAACCAGTAAAAAGATAAAATACCACAGATGTCGCTGCTGATCCTCTCCAACAGGGATGCCCAAGCTGCGGCCCTCCAGCTGTAGCAAAACTACAACTCCCAGCATGCCTGGGCAGCCTACAGCTATTAGTTGAGAGTTGTAGTTTTGCAACAGCTGAAGGGGTGCAGGTTGACCGCTCCTGCTCTTCAAGACCAGAAACAAATCTGCACCAAAATCTGAATGCGTTATACGCAGATTTAATAATGCGGATTTTGCTGTAGAATTTCACCCTATGCATTGCGAAACCGGCAGCCTAAATCACGCAGATTAAACAAATCTCATCCACTTTGGTGCTATTGTAATCCACAGCAGAAAATCTGCAGCACATCTGGCTGCATGTACTCTAAGGATACCTGAACATGGGTGCGGATTTAGAAACCGAATATCCGCATGGATTTTCGTAAGGACCTGCGGTTCTGTACCAAAAACTACGTGTTATTTTTGTCTTTTGTTGTGGATTTGCTGTAGATATTCCCTTCCGCATTACAAAGGATCAAAAAAAAATAAAAAATCCCACAAGCAATTGACATGCTGTGAATTTTTAAATCTGCAGGAACTGACCTACGGGTAACTGCGCCCTTTTTTCCCGCATGGATTTTGCGGCATAATACAATACCAGCAAAAACAATGAGATTAGACACGTCATGTACACTTTGCTTTTTTTTTTCGGATTTAGAAATCCGCAGCATGTCAATTGTTTGTGTGATTTTTAGTGCAGATTCCATCCTTTGCGATGCAAGAGTGAGATTTCTGGCAAAACCCCATTAAATTTGCGCCAAAACTCACAAGTAACACATGAGGTTATTGGTGCAAAAACCAGGGCTGTGAAGTAGGGCTATTTTTGGCTGGACAAAAGGTACCGACTCAGACTGCAGCTTAAAAAAAAATCTCTTATTAAGGCCTCTTGCACACGAACGTGCCGTGTTTTGCGGTCCGCAAATTGCGTATCCGCAAAACATGGATGCCGCCCGTGTCTCTTCCGCAATTGGAAGAACGGAACAGACGGCTTATTATAGAAATGCCTATTCTTGTCTGCAAAACTGACAAGAATAGGACATGATCTATAATTTTTGCGGTGCCACGGAACGGAGCACTCCGTGTGCTGTCCGCATCTTTTGCAGCCCCATTGAAGTGAATGGGTCAGCACCCGAGCCGCTGAAGATGCGCGCTCGGATGTGGAACAAAACCACGGTGGTGTGCAAGAGGCCCAATACTGTATATTTCATTTAACTTTCTTAGATTGTTCTATCAATCTAAGGCTCTTATTTACTGTCAGAGATGTCGCCCGTGTGCACCTGTGCCGTCAGCGACAGAGATACCACTCGCTCTGTACCCGCTCTTACTGCGTCACTGACAAGTAAGCTGTATCTCTCTCACTGACGCTTCACGCACAGGTTTTAAGCAAGGCATGGACAGCTCTGCCCATTAGTCATGAAGGGACACGGTGGTATAGCAGAGCTGAGAGGCGTTGGGCCGGGACACTTAAAGGAATATTCATATTTTGAATGACATGTCCGTGGTGCTCTCTCTGACCTCTTTGTCCTGACCCGGGGACGCCAGGAGGCTCTTGAGAATTATGTAAACAGCGTAGCTTCCGGGGCTGCGCCATTTGCGCAACTCCCGTTCAGGTCAATGGGAGTTACCAAATTGCAGAACTTTGCCGCTTTGGCTACCGTATGTTCTAGGTGACACTTTTCCTTTTTGTTATTTGTTCATAAATTGCAATCCAACAAAACAGCCCGATTATTGATATAATGGTGAGGGGGGAAAAAAGATATTACCATTTTACTACAAGAAATTTGGCATTACTAATTATTGGCTATTTATGAACGAGTCTGAGCCGGACCTTTTGTGTACTTACTCCACAGCCCTGGCGGAAACGCTGAGAAATCTGCATGAAAATCCATACAGATGTTCGGTTTCTAAATCCACACCCGTGTGCATGTACCCTAAGGGTGCATTAACAGATTTGCACAGACTGCCTCATTCATCAGAAGGTGGTTTGCGGAAATTCATGTGCTTACCGCCAGAAAAACCCAATTCAGGTGGATGGGAATGGTTTTCAGTCCCAGACATTTATGCGACAAATCTGCCACAAAAAGTCTGCAACGTTAACACTACCAATAAAGCGGATTACAGTTAAACAAATCTCATCCACATTCTACAAAAAAGATCTGTGTGAATCCGCGTGGAAACGGACATGTGGTGCAGATTCTAAAACTTCAGCATGTCAATCTATGCACAGGGTGCAATTTGCAGGAACCTTGGCCCGTGGGCCTAACCCTAAAGCGGTGTTAGTTTCTACTCCCTCCCTTGCTCCACTGATGTTGAATTATTGGTGTTCTCCTGGTAGCTATTCCAACATCTTGATCACAGCTCTGAACATACAGCGACTCTCTGAAATGAAGAATTTCCTTGATATATAGTGGAATTACTGCATAATGGAAAGCCCACCAGAGGTCTCCTGTGTTATACACAGAACCTGTCGACAACATGACCCCACAGTGGTCGTTACAAGAACTGTGAAAGCACCGCAGTGGGTTATTTAGTGTGACCAGTCCTACACAAGACAGCAGAACAAATGCCCTGGCTTTCGATAGAAATGCGCTCAGCATTACCCCGACAGTTTGATTAAAATTCACAGGGAGTTGGGACAGTTTCACCAGAGTTGAAGAGTTTTCAATATGAAACTCTGCACGAAATTACTTCTCCAACCGAGCAGCTCTACTTACATCAATATCCTCTTGGGTAAATGTCTCTGGATCCTCTCCCATCATGTTGGCTAAATGTCTCTTTCCAATGTTGAACTCCTCAATCTGTTTTTTAATAAAAGCCTCTGTGTACTTTTCAGGTCCCGAGGCTGCAACATTTTTCCTCTGTACTGTGGAACTGGTATGTATTAGTCGAGACGTCTGTGCCAAAATAAGAGGGGCAGGGATATAAAAAAAATAAGAGGAGAAAAACTATTTAATCAAATGATCACCAAACACAAAATAAACGAGCTGGTAGAATACACAGAAGACAGGTAAGGCCATGTTCACTACTGTATATGGCATCAGCAACACGGGCGGCAACATAAAGTTACAATACAATAATTAAGGAAGTATAAAAATATAGTAAACAGAAGAAACTTTGAAGATTAAGGGTACTTTCACACTTGCGTTATTCTTTTCCGGCATAGAGTTCCGTCCTAGGGGCTCTATGCCGGAAAAGAACTGATCAGGCATGATCCCAATGCATTCTGAATGGATAGAAATCCGTTCAGTTTGTATCAGTATGCCTTCCGTTCAGTCACTGTCAGGCGTTTTGGGCAGACATAATACCGCAGCATGCGGTCAATTCCCATTGACTTGCATTAGTGCCGGATCCGGCATTACGAAACAACTGAAGGACGGATCCGTCCTTCCGGTCTGCGCATGTGCAGAACGGGAAAACTGTGAAAAAGACTGCAAGACGGATCCGTCCATCCGCATGACAAGCGGAGAGACAGATCCGTTCTTGCAAAGCATTTGTAGACGGATCCTCACCCGGATCCGTCTACAAATGCTGTCAGTTGTCACACTGAATGGCGGATGCGGCAGGCCGCTCCGATGACGGAACTGCCTGCCGGATCACACTAACGCTAATGTGAAAGTACCCCAACTGCTTTTCATACTCACACTGATAAAATGAATACAATACCGACCCCACTTGCCTAAGATACAAAGGAAAAAATGCATAATGTCTTCTCAAAGTAGTGGGAACGTCTCCGCTTGTAGCATTGCTACTATTTACGGTATGTGTACACAATGGGACATCATTAAAGCTGGAAAAGTAGAACATGTTGAAGACCTCTGGCACTTGCCATGGCATTTAGTTGCCTGAACAGGCTGGCATAAGGGACGAGTAGTGCTGTCTTTAATACAGTAGTAAATGTGCTGCACAACTGCAATCCTTCTCTTAAAAGGGTATTCCCATCAGGAACGTTGGTGGCAAATCACTATCATACGCCATCAATGTCAGATAGAAAAGGGTCTCAGACTTGGGACCCACACCTATCTCCAGAATGGGCCCCCCGAAGTGAACAGATGGCAGTCATGCATGCACAGCAAGCCTCTGTTCAGCACTATGGCTGTTCCGTTATTTCCGGCAGTCCTACAGGGGAGGTGGCCGCACCTGTATTCACTGCTAAGGGACTTGTGAAAATAGCAGAGCGTGCTAGCTCGAATATGTCATCAGTATCTGATCTGTGCGAGTCGGACTCCCTGGACATCCGCTAATTAGCTGTCTGTGAGCGCTGCTGTCTTCTCTCACACAACGCCGTACATTGTATAGCGGCTGTGCTTGGCACCGCTACTCAGCCCCATTCACTTCAGTGGGGCTGAACTGCGCCTAGGCCATGTGACTGATAAACGCATTGCCTAGGCCAGTGATGGGCAACGTGCGGCTCTCCAGCTGTTGCAAAACTTCAACTCCCACCATGCCCTGCAGTAGGCTGATAGCTGTAGGCAGTCTTTGCATGCTGGGAGTTGTAGTTCTACACCCAAGACCCCCACTGATCGGCTTAGCCTAGGCCAGTGATGGGCAAAGTGCGGCTCTCCAGCTGTTGCAGAACTACAACTCCCACCATGCCCTGCAGTAGGCTGATAGCTGTAGGCAGTCTTTGCATGCTGGGAGTTGTAGTTCTGCAACAGCTGGAGAGCCGCACTTTGCCCATCACTGGCCTAGGCTAAGCCGATCAGCGGGGGTCCTGGGTGTAGGACACCCACTGATCAGGTACTGATGACTTATCCAGAGAATAGATCATTAGTATAACTCTTGGAAAACCCCTTTAATGTCCCAGATGGGCGAACCCCCCGAAAGGAAAGTTCACAGGAAAGTTGCAGACACGCTGCAGATTTTCTGTCTGAATTTGCAGGTGGAAAATCTGAAGTGTACTAGAGTGGAAGCGATTTATTAAAAAAACCTATGTGGATAATTGACAATGCACAAGACAATACACACAATTTCTAAAAGCAGAAACAACAAAAATTTAAAATAATTAATATTCTGCAATGTAACAACTTTATTAGGGTCCACAGAATAAAATGACCTACCTACTGTCAGCTTTTGGGGGCATTTACAACCATATTTTCGGTGCACATCACATTCGGACCCATTCATTTAGGCTACAGGCACACGAACATGTGTTTTGCAGATCCGCAAAAAAACAACAACGTTTGTAATAATGCCTATCCTTGTCCGCAAAAGACGGACAAGAATAGGACATGCTCTATTTTTTTTGCAGGGCTAAGGAACGGACATACGGATGCGGATAGTACACGGTGTGCTGTCAGCATTTTTTGTGAACCCATTGAAATGAATGGGTCCGCATCCTATCCGCAAAAAACGGAACGGACACGGAAACAAAATACGTTTGTGTGCATGTAGCCTTATTAGTACTGTTGAATGAACTTCTGTTTTCAAGTTTGGTGCACAAGGTTCGGGTTCTGTAAGAATTCCATTATGGATTTCGCTACCATGGACCATAAGTTAGAATCCAGAACGCAAGTCTTGGATAACCCGAACCTTGTACGCCGAACTTGAAAACAGACGTTCGCTCCTCTCTATTTTTTAGGACCACTAAAGATGTGGAGAGCACACTGTCTGCTGTCCGCATCTATATGTCCGTTCCACAGCCCCACCCAAAAAAAATAGAATATCCTTTTCAATTTTGAGGACAAGAATAGGCATTTCTAACAAAGGTTGGGAAATGCTGACGCGCAAAATATGGAATTCATGCGACCAGTATCTGTGTTTTGTGGATTGGCAATTTGGGGACCGGAAAGCAGATTCAGTAGTGTGAATGCCCCGGTACGGTAAAGTGAATTTCATGTGTTTTAAACTTTTTGGGGGCATTTTTCTGGTTCCATATTTTAACATGTGTTTTTGTGCAGCTTTTTCTTTTCTTGTTTTAACCTATTTATAAGTCTATGGGAAAACGCCATACCTAGAGCATGCTGCATCCAAGAAACGTATGAAAAGCGATAAAAAATAAATGGCACAAAAATGCACCTTTTGTAGCACAATTTATAATTCCTTATTTTCCTTTGGCAAACAACTGGCTGCAGCTGTATTTTGCTGTAAAAATTTACACCAGTTTTTAAAATACTTAATCTGGGCCTCTGTGTGTGCATGAAACCACCCATACAAAACTAGGTAAATTCCCCTCTGCAATCAGCATGAGCGACACAGCTAAATGTGTGAACGTGGATGAAAATTCATAGGTGTTTTTAAAAGCAATGTAGAAGATCACAAGCAAAGCAGTGCACCTTACGGAGAAGCTGACGCCTAAATATACTGTACATCACAAACCACTATTTCCTGGAGTAGCAAACACTCCCAGACAGTTTCCACGGACTCGCCACCTCTTTCTAATTATGCAGCTATTGGCTAGAAGCGCAGCACTGAGACTGCACACACGGCTTTCAGGATACCCAAATCTACTGTACCGGGAGCAGGTGCTTTCCATTTATTCTATCCAAGTAGATTTCTGTGCTTCACATGACAGATCAGCCTCTTCTTAGACATGCTGTTGGGGAGACTGCATTTCTTTGCAGTTATTTGCCTATAAATACTATAGAAGTATTAAAAGGGAAATCCTGAGAAAATTATATTCTGATATGTTAGTATGTGAGCGGATCACACTGGTGAAGTCTGTGATCTCATGCCAGCCTCGATTTCCAGAATGAAAGGGCTCTACATATGGCTTAAACCCCTTTGGCACGGCTTGGAGATTTCGATTGCATCTGCGTTTATGCTTTTATCATGGGATTCGTCAGGATTTACCCAAGAGGAACAGCAAAGTTTGCATCTGCCGAAAAAAGGATCAGCTACAAACGTAAGCCATAACACAGATGTGAACAGAGTCTTACCAAAGGACCATCTCAAACCAATGACAATCTTGTGCTAGATTTCCAGACCTCTCTGAGCAGTGCCAAAGTGGTCTGAGCAATCTACAGAGCCTGTTTATTCTGGAAAGATCACAGACTTCACAGTTATTTTCCCACTGAATTCCCCTGCTAATCACCTACAAGGGAAAGGTATAGGGTGTGGGGGGTGTATATATTATTAATGCATGTAACAATAAATTATGCGTTCAATATTTCTATATGTTGCATAGGTAAAAACCATCACGGCCAAACCATTTGCTAAGGCCTCATGCACACGCCGTTGTTGTGGTCCGCGTCCGAGCCGCATATTTTGCGGCTCGGGCGAGGACCCATTCATTTCAATGGGGCCGCAAAAGATGCGGACAGCACTCTGTGTGTTGTCCGCATCTGTTGCTCCGTTCCTTGCCCCCGCAAAAAAAATAGAGCATGTCCTATTCTTGTCCGTTTTGCAGACAAGAATAGGCATTTCTATAATGGGCCACATTCCGTAATTTCGCGGAGCAGCTTCCGTGTTTTGCGGATCCACGGTTTGCGGACCGCAAAACACCAACGGTCGTGTGCATGAGGCCTAAGGGTGCTGCTACCTGGATCAGGTAACACTAAATAAGATAAGGGAGGGTCCGTTTTATTCCTCATACACTACACACACCTACATGTTACAAGAACACCAAATGTGCCTAGGGCTGCTTTCACCGTATTTCTGGACGGACCCCAGCTCACGTGAGCCATGATCAATGATGCTATGAGTTCCAGCCCAATCACGGGTCTAATGTCCGGTACTCTAGTGATTCTGGGAGTATGGGACAGTAGACCCGCAGTCGGGCTGGAACTCGCAGCATCATAGAGCACTATGATACAATGACCTCTGGTCAGATGAGCCGCAATAGGTCCGGGAAATGAGGCCGTTACTGCAGCTCAACTCCTGGTGTAATCTTAGACTGGACAGTGTAAAGGTAGGCCAGGTTTACAATCCAGCGTTAGACATCTGGTGCATTTTCAGACTGTCTAGTCTGAGATTACACTGCCTACATCTTAGACAGTATTAGTAAATCTGTCCCACTGTGTCCATGGGGTCAGCAGTAAACATGCTGTCCATACAGCCGCGCTCCCCAAGATCTGAAAGGGGCACTTCTGTCAGAAAGGGGTATTTTTTTTAAACGCTTGCTGACCATTCAGTGACCATATACGTCAGGGCAGTTGGAACATATTTCTGTCCAGAGGTTTCTAGCAGAAATCACAGCTGCATGATGTGGGAGCCAGGGGCCCACATTGACTGCAGTGCTCCCCATATAGAAGGCAGGGACTTTTTTTTTTCTTCTTACTGCCTTCTCAATGTCTCCATACACGAGCTCAACAAGATCTGGAAGCAGCAATGCTGCTTCATGCTCCGGTCCCAGCAGTCATGTGATTGCTGGAGAATGTCTTGGCAGATCCAGACCAGTTCTGCAGTGAGGCACTCTACAACCTCTCTGGGGGCTGTGTTCCCTCAGTAACTGGGGCTGCTATGCCAGCCCCACGTACAGGAGAAATATTCAATAAATGAAAAAAATAAAAGAATACATTTAATGTTACATGTCCCCCAGAGGTCTTGTATGACCTAGGCTGCACAAAGTGTAATGAAAAAACAAAAAAAAAGATAGAAAAACCCCAGCACATGCCACACTGCAGCTTCTCGTCCGGCCCTAATCAACCATAACCCATACATTCCGCATTTAAAAATGACTGTTAAGGAAAGAGGACATAATTAAGAAAAAAAAATAATAAAAAAATATTATATATATATTTATATTTCTTATTTTATTTTAGTTGCACATTGTGCTATTAAAGGGATTATTCGAGACTAAAAAATGTCCCCCATATGCCCAGGCCCCTCACACTGATCCTGGTCCCCATACCGCCGCTGTAGCGCATCCCCATGCATGGATAAAAACATCCGTGTCGGGGAGAGCAGCCAATGGCAGGCAGGGAGGGGACCAGCAGCCAGTCACTAAGGGGAAGTAATTACCTGCTAGTATAATTGAAGATATACAATTAAAACAACATAGATAGCTCTACGGTTTTCCTTATAAGCCTAGATAAAGATACCCACAGAAGTGCATTGCACTTATGATGTAATATGTGATGCTCTAACAGAGTCCCTCATCCCCCTCTTTGGTCAAAGTGATGGTCTGACCGAGTAAGGCTGGGTTCACACGGGCGTCACATTTGACGCCCGGATTGGATGCGGGTGCGTTGCGGGAATATGCGCGATTATTCCGTGCGTGTGCAAACTTTTGTAATGCATTTTGCACGCGCGTGTGAAAAATCCCCATGTTTGGTACCCAGACCCGAAGCCAGACTTCATCACTGAAGTTCGGGTTTGGGTTGAGTATTCTGGAGATTTTATTATTTTCCCTTATAACATGGTTATAAGGGAAAATAATAGCATTCTAAATAAAGAATGCTTTGTAGAATGAGGATTAAGGGGTTAAAAATAAAAAACTGAACTTACCTTAGCCACTTGATTGCGTAGTTGGCGACCTCTCTTCTCTCTTCAAGCTTTAGCTGTAGTCTAAGGACCTGTGATGACGTCACATCACATGGTCTAATCACATGGTCTATCACGGTCCATGTGATTGGACTATGTGATGTGACATCACAGGTCCTTTAGAATACAGCTAAAGATTGAAGACAGAAAAGAGATCGCCAACTATGTGATCAAGTGGCTAAGGTGAGTTCAGTTTTTTTATTTTTAACCCCTTAATCCTCATTCTACAAAGCATTCTTTATTAAGAATGCTATTATTTTCCCTTATAACCATGTTATAAGGTAAAATAATGAAGATCGGGTACCGTCGCTTAGCAACCATGCGGGAAAATCGCACTGCATCCGCACTTACTTGCGATTTTCCAGCAGCCCTATTCACTTCTATGGGGTCTGCTTTGCATGAAAAACGCAGAATATAGAGCATGCTGCAATTTTCACGCAACGCAGAAGTGATGCGTGAAAATCACCGCTCACATCACGCATTGCACCTGCGCGGAAAACTCGCCCGTATGAATGCAGCCTAAGGCTACTTCCACACTAACGTTTTTTGCGGATCTCAATAGCAGAATTGAAAACGCTAGTTTGAAAGTAGCCTAAGATAAGCAATGCTGTTGCCGTTTGCAAAGTTCAAACACAGGAGGAAGTTAAACAGCCAGTCAGTACAGGAAGTACAATAAATGGAGTGACCTCAAAAAATTATATCCTGAAAGCCATACATTAGTTTTTTTTTTTTGCAAGAAAAACAAAAACATATTCCGCATAGACTGTTAACAGCAGGTAAAAACATTGATGAGAGATGGAGAAGAAACCCGGCGACAGAGATCGGGTAAGGGTGGGTTCACACTAGCGTTATGCATTCCGTTATGGCCTTCCGTTATAACGTGGTTATAACGGAACATAACGGAATCCATAAGACGGAAGGACGGATCCGTTTTACTGCCCATAGACTTCAATTATGACGGAATGCAAAACGGAAGCCTTTATAAGGCATTCCATTTGCTTTCCGTCATAATAGAAGTCTATGGAAAAGCATAACGGATCCGTCTGGTTCCCGTTATGTAAGACGGAAAACAAAGTCCTGTGGACAGGACTTTGTTTTCCGTCTTGCATAACGGGACCCAGACGGATCCGTTATGCTTTCCCATAGACTTCTATTATGACGGAAAGCAAACGGAATGCCTTTTAAAGGCTTCCGTTTTGCATTCTGTCTGGGCATTCCGTTATAACCATGTTATAACGGAAAACAATAACGGAATGCCTAACGCTAGTGGGAACCCACCCTAAGTATGATTACCACCATGGGTCTGGTCACACAAATCTAAATGCTATAGCAAAGATATGTCACATTTTGGAAAAACACCACTAATGGTCCTTTTTCACACAGACCAATAATTCAGACGAATTATCAGAAACGCGTGTTTGGAGAAACACTTGTTTCCAATTTGTAGCCTCGGGCACTCGTTCATTGGGTGATCGTGTCTTTCAGCCGGAAACTGTGCAGCAGATTGTGCTGTGTGAACAGGGATCTGCTTGTCCCTATACAACTGAGGCGATTGCAGCATGTAAGGCCTCTTTCACACGGGCGAGTTTTCCGCGCGGGTGCAATGCGTGATGTGAACGCATTGCACCCGCACTGAATCCGGACCCATTCATTTCTATGGGGCTGTGCACATGAGCGGTGATTTTCACGCATCACTTCTGCGTTGCGTGAAAATCGCAGCCTGCTCTATATTCTGCGTTTTTCACGCAACGCAGGCCCCATAGAAGTGAATAGGGCTGCGGAAAAAATCGCAAGCAAGTGCGGATGCGGTGCGATTTTCCCGCATGGTTGCTAGGAGACGATCGGGATGCGTACCCGATCTTTATTATTTTCCCTTATAACATAGTTACAAAGGAAAATAATAGCATTCTCAATAGAGAATGCAAAGTAAAAAGCGCACTAGAGGGTTAAAAACAGGGCTGTGGAGTCGGTAGATAAATTGTCCGACTCCGACTCCTCAGATTTTGAAACTTCCGACTCCGACTCCTCGACTCCGACTCCTCTGTATTTAATATGCAAATACGAAGCTGTTCCACCAAGTTCTTCTAATCTTCTCTAGCACAGAGAGGTAGTTGAGCAGAAGCTGCTGCCTTCTCCTTTGTGTGCTGATCTTCTGCTGAAGATAGAGCAGTGGGAGGATCCAGGAAGGGGCAGGGGAAGGGGCATTTATTTTAAAACATGATTTTCCTAGTAGAATCCCATAGTCATGTTTAAAATTTAAGCTAACAATCTGAGTTTACATGTTTTATAGCCTTAGCTGAATGATAGCAGTTTTTCAAATGGTCTACAGCTTCAGTCTTGAACTATTGACTATCCATTCCCTTCACTTATACAAGTGTCTCCAGTCCTTAATCAGTTATCAGTGGAGGCGAGGATAACCATGGGTTCCCTGTAACAGCAGACCACAAGACAATGGAAAGTGTAAGTATTGCCGCTCCTTAAAGGGACACTGACAGGCTGATTTTCCAGCTAAAGATATATATATATACTGGTATTCATCAGAGAATTAGGAATAAAACGATACTAATGTTACCCCCAGTTAATCTGTATGCAAATTCACTATCTTTGTGCCCAATGGGGCAGCGTCTCCTGCGGCTTTGTGCCCAGCCGCGCCCGAAGTACAGCTTCCCAGTGCTGTTCCCCTTGTTATTATTCACTGCACTGGCCTTTTTTTTCAGGTTAGCCGAACGCTGAATTCCTGCGCAGGCGCACGTGTAGAATGCTGGCAGCAGCCTCGTCTGGCTATGCTGAGGCTGTGCCAGCTTTCTCTCTTCCTCCTCGCTACCTAGTCCTGTCTAGTGCTGCCAGTACTCTACATGTGCGCCTGCCCCCTTGGGCACAAAGGTAGAGAATTTGCATATTGATTAAAACGTTTTTAAACACAAGTAAACCTCAACTGGGGGTAACAGTCGTCTAGTTGTATTCCTAATCCTCTGATGAATACCAGCAGATATATCTTTAGCCGGTAAATCAGCCTGTCAGTGTCCCTTTAACTGCATAGTAAAGCATATGAAAAGCATGCTTCTTCACGGTCACTTAACGCCTTTGTTTAGCGGTAACGTGACGCACTGCATGCATTGGCCTTTATTCTTACAGTAGAGAAGTAATTCATTATAACTTTATCTGAATTGGGACATTTAAACTTGCTTTTTTTTATTCTTATTCCAATTTAAATCTAGTAGGAGTCGGAGTCGGTCCATTTTTTGCCGACTTCGAGTACCCAAAATTGCCTCCGACTCCTCCGACTCGACTAGCTCTGGTTAAAATAATAAAACAAACTCTACCCTCCATTTGATCGCGTAGCAGTCGGTGCCGGTCTCCTGCTCTGTATTCAGCTGGGAAGGGGTGAAGGACCTTCCGTGACGTCACTGGGTCACATGGTCCAATCACCTGACGTCACGGAAGGTCCTTCACCCCCTTCCAGGCTGAATACAGAGCAGGAGACCGGTAACCGGCTGCTACGCGATCAAATGGAGGGGGTAAGTTTGTTTTTATTATTTTTAACCCTCTAGTGCCCTTTTTACTTTACATTCTCTATAGAGAATGCTATTATTTTCCTTTATAACTATGTTATAAGGGAAAATAATAAAATCTACAGAATACTCCACCCGAAACTGGACTTCAGTGATGAAGTCCGGCTTCGGGTCTGGATACCAAACATGGCATTTTTTCTCACGCGCGTGCAAAACGCATTACAAACGTTTGCACACGCGCGGAAAAATCGCGCATATTCCCACAACGCACCCGCCTCTTACCCGGGCGTCAAACATGACGCCCGTGTGAAAGAGGCCTAAGAGCAGCTATCATCTCCCCTGACAATTAATTCATGATAATTATCTGAAACCTTGATTCATGTATCAATTGATTAAGGACCTTTACGCATTATAGAAAATGAAATCTCTGCTGACTGATTGCTGAGGGCCACAAACACCGTTTTCTTTTTAGACAGTTTCATAAATCTCCCCCATTAGAACTACTAATTTTCTTTCAAATTATGGCTCATGCAGACAAACGTAAGGGCCCCATGCCCGTATTGTGGACCCATTCACGGATGCGGACCCATTGACATGAAATGGTCCGAAATCCACAAAATACGGTCGAAGATAGAACATGTCATATCTTTTGCACAATGGAGGCACGGATTGGTAGCCCACGGAAGCACTACAAAGCACTGCAGTGGGCACCGCAAAAAATAAGACATGTCCTATTTTTTGTTGTATCTTGAGGATTACGGACCCATTCAAATCAACGGGTCCGCATCTGTGATACGGAGGGTTCACAGCCAGTTCCCGTGCATTGCAGACCACCAGTTGCGGTCCGCAGCACCGGCACAGAGCCCTTACCAGCAGACATTTATGGCAGGAAAAAGAACGCCACAAAAATGAACCTAAATGCCACATGTGAACCCAGTTCCTCTCTGATGGTGCTAAATAAAAATTGGACACAGGCTTCCATGTTCCCACACAGTTTACATCTGGGGGTCCTTACAGAGGAGACCACAAAATCAGCTTTTTTTTTTTGGAAGACCAATGGAGGAAAAATGACATCTCCAAAGAGGACAACCTGATTGAGGGATTAGCCAAAAGCACTGTCTAGACCAGGGATTGGGCAAACTGCGGCCCTCCAGCTGTTGTAAAACCACAATTCCCACCATGCCCTGCTGTAGGGCTGCTTGCTGTAAGCAGTCTTTGCATGTTGGGAGTTGTAGTTTGCCCATCCCTGGTCTAGACGATAGATGTAAGGCGCATTAGCTGGATCCCTCGTGCGCTGCATTTCCACACACACTCGGCTGTAATATAAATACATTGAGATCATATGTTGTAGTGGAACGTGTGCAAGATAAACAGTCTGATAGGTGTCGGCACCATGGTAGCACAGCTTGCTGCTACGCTGTCACTTCAAGTACATCTGCTCTATACTCAGATCTAAGAGATAACGTTGACTCATAAAAGAAAACCAATTCAGCAAACATAACGGAGAAAATAAACTTTGGAGGCAGAAGCTAGTAATTATGAGAAGTGGAGGGGATATTTTATCTGGTTACAGATCCCGCTTCATGGCAGCGCTTTAGGCTGTGACAACACAGCACTGAACAGAATAACCTGGAAACCATCATGGCACCTCTCCTAGCCGACGTCCACATTGGCGAGGAGCTTGCTTCATGTCATTCATAAGGAAGAGAAACTGCGGCCTGTTCTGTACCGGGAATTTATGAAATAATAACCGTTCATCCAGAAATAGTCTTCTGTGTGCAATGATGTGTAAAGCCTCATGCACGTGGGCTGTTGCCCTTCTGTGGTCCACAAACAGTGGCTCCACGAAATATCAATACCTTTCCTGTTCACTGTCCGCAAAATGGACAGAATAGGACACGTTCTATAATTTGTGGAATGGCTGCAGGGATGACATCTGTGTGCTGGCTGCATTTTTTGCGGCACTATTGGAATGAATGGGTCAGCGTGCAATCCACAAAAAATGTGTATTGGATGCGGACCAAAAATACGGTCGTGTGCAAGTAATTCCACCAGAATTTATCTCAGGAACTAAGCAATGAGTAAATGCATGCTCCAGTCTGTCCAATTCTGATAATCCGGATGACCAGCATGGTGCCAATTTAGCAAATCATAAAAGCTGGACAAAGCCAAAGCGCCTACATTTCAGTTTCTTTTTTTTCTTGGATCAAGCTTGGATCAAACACAGGATAAAAGTATAAATGGACAGCTCCTTTAAGCCCTTCGGGACATGTGCGGCAAACACTCCAACGCTCCAACCAATGGCTGCACTATAGCAGCAAAGGGAAACTGAAGAATCCCTCTACAGACAGCCATTCTGGCTGGTGACTACTTGCAGAGATGTTCTGTGCTGCTTGTGTCCTTGATGGGACTTGTGGTGCACCACCACGGCAAACCAGTGCTTCTCCACTCAAAAGAAGAACATCTGGAACTGCTGCAGTGATTTTTTTTTTTGCTCATCTGCAGCAGTTTCAGATCCTTAATCCCTGTCCCTCTCCCTCAGTCCCCCTGTCTGTCTGCAGACGCCAGTCTGTTTGTGGCTTTCTTTGTCTTTTTCAGACAATTTTTTGTTAGAGCGGTGACCAGCAAACGCTGATCAGTACGTACGTGCCTGATCAGCACCTGTGTTCCGTTCTTGGCACTGGAGTCTTTTTTTCAAATATATGTGTTAACTTTAGTAAAAAAAAAAAAAAAAATATGTAGAGGTTTACATTTTTTGTGCATTTTTTAAACATTAGTTACTGGTAGCTAGTTTATAAATATATATATATATATATATATATACATACATACATACATACACACACACACCCCCAGAATGCCCCCCTGTCCTAGGAGTTAGTGGAAAAATAATGTGGGACTTAATTTGCCCACTGCTCGATCAGGGTTAGCACCTCTATGTGGATAACTATTGCACCAGTATTCCCCCATTCATGTCCCTAATTGCCAGAGGTACTGTGGCTTGTAGCACAGTGCGCAGAAATCAGAGAGGCTTCCCTAGATCCCTGATAGAGCAAGAAAAGGAGACAGTAGGCTCTCCTCTGGGAGAACATCCCTCTTGTCCTTGTACTGACCACAGTTTATGGGAACACCAGCTCCCCTGCCTCTATACGAGGTACCACGACCACTGTCCCCAACCCAGACTGCATTCTAGACTACAACAGGCACATGGGAGGGGTTGATCTTTCAGATCAAGCTCTAAAACCGTACAGTGCCATGCGTAAAAACTGAGGTGTGGTACAAAAAGCTGGCCATGCACATTGTACAGATGGCACTACACAACGGTTATGTGTTACATTGATCTGCAGGCCACCCATGAACTTTCCTTCAGTTCCGAAAGGTGGTCATCAAGGCCCTAATTTTTCAAAAAAAGGAAGGGGAGGGCTCCAGTACTTTAGGAGGTCATGGTGACCATGTGGTACCAGGGCAACATTTCCCTGGTGAAAATAGCAAGTAAGGGAAGGACTCAAAAAAGATGCAGGGTGTGTTCCAAATTGGGGATATGAACAGAGAGCATTTACCACTGCGAAACCTGCCGTGTGCATGCAGGAGTGTTTCAGAGTCTACCACTCATCCCTGGATTATTCATTTAATCCTTTATGCTCCCTGTAATTTTTCCACCCTATTACTTTCTCATATAGTCCGCATAGCTTACATATTCACTAGCGATGAGCAAAGTGAGCTTCAGATGCTACATCCAAAGTCGCTTTGCTCAAAACTTCGGATTAATGCTGATCCGTCTCCGTACAGTATTAAAACGTATGGGCTCCGATGAGCCAAAGTCAGTTATTCGCGAAGTCGAGCGAGACTTTGTGGAATAACTTCGACAGTTGATTTATAGAGTGGAAAATCACTTTAAAACTAGACTAGTACCTCAGACACGAAGCCAAGTTCGGTTCCAAGTGTTAAAGTGGTTTTTCACTTTAAAAATCAAAAAAGTCTCGCTCGACTTTGCAAATAACTGACTCATTTTGCATTCATTCCTGTGAAACACCTAAAGCGGGGATCAGCAACCTTTGGCACTCCAGCTGTTCTGAAATTACAACTCCGAGAATCCTCCTTTCACTTCTACGGGAGTTACAAGAACAGCTAAGTAAGTGTACATGCTGGGAGTTGTAGCTTCAAACAGCTGGAGTGCCGAAGGTTGCTGATCCCTGACCTAAAGGGTTAAAGTTTGAAAAAAAGAGTTGTGAATAACTTGAGGGGTATAGTTTGCAAAATGGGGTCACTTTTGGGTGGTTTCTGTCATGTAAGACTTCACAACTGCATTGGTCCTTAAAGTCAGTTTGGGATATTTTGTTAAAAATTTGAAATTACTTATATTGCTTATGAAATTCTAAGCCTTGTACAGTCCAAAAAAAGAAAATGACATTTTCAAAATGATGCCAACAGAAAGTAAACATATGGGGAATGTTATTTTATAACTATTTTAAAAGGTGTCCCTATTTGTCTTAAAACCAGAGAAATTGAAATTTTGAAAATAGCACATTCCTCCACATTTTCTGTAAGTTTTAGATTTTTAAATATATAAAAGGTAAAACATATCGACTTAAATTTACCTTTCACGTGAAAACTGAATTACTTATGGTAATTTTCTATTCATGATTGCGCCACTACAGCGTTACCATGAGAGAGGTCCCGCCTTCAACCAGCTAGGGGACAGGAAGAATAAATTTTACCCCTCTCCAGCCGTCCTCAGTGTCTTTCTGGACCGATAGCCTAGACAGTCTTTTTATCATTCAAACCCATACTTATATATAAAAATTGTGGGTATACCCCATGCCGTCGTAGAGGATTCATGAAAAGGAAAGTACCGTAAGTAATTCAGTTTTTCTCTTTCATCCTCCATGATGGCATTACCATGAGATATACCAGAGAAGTAATTTAGGGTGGGACAATAGCTTGCAGAACCTTCCTGTCGAATGCTATCTCCTGACTAGTATTGATGTCTACCCTGTAATGTTTAATGAATGTATGGGGGCTGGACCATGTTGCTGCTTTGCAAATTTGCTCAAGCGATGCATCAGCTCTCTCTGCCCAAGAAGTGGAAATGGAACGTGTTGAATGAGATTTAATTATTTTAGGGGGAACTTGCTGTAATACCCAATAGGCTTCAGATATCGTTGTTTAGATCCACCTGCCTAAGGAACCCTTAGATACTGTAAGACCTTTGTTTCTCCCCCAGTACTGAACAAGTAGAAAATCGGACTTTCTGAAGGCTTTAGTGTCCTCTAGGTAAAAAAAAGAACTGCTCTACTAATGTCTTGGATTTTCACAGAAAGTCTATAACAATCCCATCTTGTCTATGAAAGGTTGTCACCGTAAAAAAAAGGTCTGAAAATAATTTTGTAAGGAAAAACCCTAAAGAAAGGTTCAGTAATCTTTAGGGATTAAATCTCGCTAACTCTTCGCGCTGTAGTTATGGCTACTGAAAAGCGATTTTTAAGGACAGAATACGTAAAAAAGATTCTGACAACGGTTCAAAGGGGGGTGGGGGGGTGGGGGTTTCTGTTAATCCCTAAAGAACAACGTTCAAGTCCCTTGCGCTTAAAGCAGAGATATGAACCCCAAAAGGCCCCTTTCACACGGGCGTGATTTCCACGCGGGTGAAATGCGTGAGGTGGACGCATTGCACCCGCACTGAATCCGGACCCATTCATTTTTATGGGGCTGTGCACATGAGCTGTGATTTTCACGCATCACTTTTGCGTTGCGTGAAAATCGCAGCCTGCTCTATATTGTGGGGTTTTCACGCTAACGCAGGCCCCATAGAAGTGAATGGGGCTGCGGGAAAATCACAAGCATCCGCAAGCAAGTGCGGATGTAGTGCAATTTTCCCTCAAGGTTGCTAAGAGACGGGACCAGATATTTATTATTTTCCCTTATAACATGGTTATAAGGGAAAATAATAGCATTCTTAATACAAAATGCTTAGTAAAATGTGGATGGAGGGGTTAAAAATAAAAAAATTAACTCACCTTATCCACTTGATCGCGTAGTTACGATCTCTTCTGTCTTCTTCAAGCATTAGCTGCCATCTAAAGGACCTGTGGTGACGTCACATCACATGGTCCAATCACATGGTCCATCACCATGGTGATGGACCATGTGATGAGCTCGGTGACGTCATCACAGGTCCTTTAGCCGGCAGCTAATGCTTAAAGAAGACAGAAGAGATCGTAACTACGCGATCAAGTGGATAAGGTGAGTTAATTTTCTTATTTTTAACCCCTCCATCCACATTTTACTAAGCATTTTGTATTAGGAATGCTATTATTTTCCCTTATAACCATGTTATAAGGGAAAATAATAAAATCTACAGAATACTCAACCCAAACCCGAACTTCAGTGATGAAGTCTGGGTTCGGGTCTGGGTAACAAACATGGAGATTTTTCCTACGCGCAAAACGCATTAAGACGCTTTGCAATCGCGCATTTTCCCGCAACGCACCCGCCTCTTATCCGGGCGTCAAACATGACGCCCGTGTGAAAGAGGCCAAAGTGTTTGGGTGCTGACCTTTCTCAAATCCGGACTGCAGGAAAATAAGCAATGTTTGGTTAGAATAAACATCAGTAGATATTTTAGACTCTTTGTCCCACAAACAAAACCTTCTCCAAATTTTGGCATGCATCTTAGAGGTTACTGGTTTCTTGCTATGGTGTTAATAACTGCATCTGAAAGGCTTAGAGATTAAAGTTATCCTTTCAGATTCCATGCAGTCAAGTGTAGTTTTCCTATTTGTGGACGGACTACTGGGATTTAAAATAACAGATCCCGACACCAAGGAAGAATCTGTTGACCTTGTATCGAGAGAAATTTCAGTAGGGGAAAGCAGGATTTCCTTGGCCATAATGGAGCTATTAATATTACGTGAGCTCTTTCTTCTCTTACCCTGGGTTCACACCTAAACGTTTTACAGCGCGTTCCTACGCGCTGTAAAACGCTCAACAGGCGAAAACCCATGTTTCCCTATTGGCATGGTTCTCACCTGAGCGTTTTACAGCGCGTACGAACGCCCTACGCCCAAAGAAGTACAGGAGCTTCTTTGGGGCGTTTTGTCGCGCGTATTGTGATTGACGCCAGAGTGGTCAATCACACGAACGCGCGTGCAAAAACGCGCTCTAAAACGCGCGTATCAAATACGCTCAAGTGTAAACCCAGCGTTATCTTTTCTTAGAACTCTGGGAATCAGAGGTAAGGGAGGAAATGCGTAAGCAGGAGGAAAGACCCATTTTGGAGCTGGAGTGTCTACTCCTGAATACCAGTCTCTAGGATTTAGGGAGAAACATTTTTGGCATTTCGCGTTTTTTTGTTTGAGGCAAACAGATCTACCAGAGGTTTTCCCCGTTTCTGCACTATTTCCAAAAAGATTTCCATTTTTAGACTCCATTCTCCTGAGTTTAATTAAAACTGGCTTAAGAAATCTGCTTTTACGTTTACTGTCCCCTTTAAATGAACGGCCCGAGTTCTTTTCGGTTGTTCTGCCCACGAAAAGATGTTTTCTGCAACCTGATTTCGAGCTCTGCTTCTTGTACCGCCCTGGCAGTTGTGTTGTCTGACCTCATCTGTAAGTCCTTCCTTAACAGATCTGGGGAAAATGCCTTTATTGCCTCCTGGACGGCCTGTAATGCTCTTAGGTTTGATGAGGAATTTGCCTGATCTGCTGGCCACTGTTCCTGAAAACAGAGGTGTGAGCAATGCGCCCCCCAGCCCCATAGACTTGCGCCCGTCGTGGTTATCACTAAGTCTCTGGCGCCCCATGGGACTCCCTTCTGGAGATGGTTTGTGTCCTGCCACCAAAGAAGAGAATGAATCACAGAAGGGGAGAGAACAATTTTGTTCTCTAAAAAATTGAGGTCCTTGTTCCAGTTCATTGGGGTATTCGAGAATGGAACTGGGCCCATCTTATGGCTGGAATACAGGCCGTTAGAGTACCTAAAAGTTTCATGGCTTCCCGAATTGTACATATCGGGTGACCCAGAAAGTTTGAGACCTTGTTCAGTGGTACCTCGGAACCGAACCAGAGTTCGGGAAATGGTTTTTTACAGTACAAATTAATTTATGAAGTTATTACCAGAAGTCTCGCGAGACTTCGCATCATCTGAGCCAATACATTCTAATACTGTACGGAGCTCCTGCTCCGTACAGTACTGGAACAAAGTTTTATACGAATCGACTTCGGATGTTTCATCCAAAGCCGATTCGCTCATCCCTACTTAGAGCGCTAATGCATAGTACTGGTGTCTTTACATTGTTAATACACCAGTAATATGTATTCACTTTCTAAGGATAGAAAACCTCTAGTCTGTACATGGTAAGGCTACAGTAAGTAGTGTATATGTACAAGCTGAGACACAGCTGAGGAGAGGTGTTACAAAAATAGTGCTCCTAGGATTCAGCCAGCCTCCTGGTGCTCCAACATTTTGCATTTTTGCATGTGAATAAAAATGGGGTTGTTTAACATACAGACAAAATAAAGGTATCATTTTAATCAGCATGATCAACCCTAGCAGGCAGTAAGGCTGGTTTAATAGGGTTGATCATGCTGACAGATGAAAGCCAAGGCGGACTGTACTGCAGATCTATTGCAGAATCCATACCATGCAGATTTTACTGCAGAATTGGCTGCCCAGGTGCCACTGAAAGTACTCCCTGCATTGACAGGAGTCAAGGTGGAAATCCGCAGCATAAATGGACGAGCTGCGTGTGACAGCTGCGGATTTCTTCAGATCTCCTCCACTTGGCTGGTGTGCTGACCGCCGGGGAAAAGGGGAGCCCCCTACCAGCTAGTTTATGGGCACGGAAGCAGGTGGTAAGCCGGGCAGTGTAACGCCACCGTCACTGCTGCCAAGGGGCAGGACATAAGGGTAATAATGCCGGGTCAAGTGAATGACACATGGAGGGGGCATCGCTCTCCGCGAGGTCACCTGCTGCCAGCTCTTTATTAGCACAGCTCGTATAGCCGAGGTGTGCCCGCTGTACCTACCTCTCCACAAGCCGCAACCACCGCGGCCGGCTTCCAGGGAGCCGCCGCCGCCCGCAGCACGGCCAGCCCCGGTCTAAGGCACACAGCGGCCATGCTGGAGGATGGAAGCTGCAGGAGGTCACGTGACCGGACGGGGAGGGGGAGGAGGAGGAGAGCAGGGACTGGAAGAGGCCGCTGAAGTAGTGCGGTCTACAGAGTCAGACAGCCTGGGGGGCTGCAGTGTGTGAGGTGGTGGGCAGGCAGTCTGCGTCTGTGTGAGGGCCTGTCCTCAAGGTGTCGCCTGAAATGTCACACTGTCCCTCTACTTGTTTTGTTTCCTTTGAAAGTGATGATTATTTAATATATTTTCTTTTGTTTGCAGGATTATGTGGATGTGATGTCACCCCATGTGCCATGGAGGGGCCCCATTATGTGGATGTGATGTCACCCTGTGTGCCCAGGAGGGGCCCCAGTGCATACATGTGTAGGGTGGCGGTAGTATGGTAGACTGTGTGTACCCAGGGTCTGACCAGTCGCTATATATATTCACAGTATAGAGAAGAAGCTTGAAAACACTTCAGAACATCAACCATAGAGAAGGCATCATACAACAGAGGGGGCACACGGTGGTCACCGGGAGACCGGGCCTGTGACATTTCCGCTCAGACTAATGGCTCATGCACACAAACGTATTTTTTGTCTGCGTCTGCGTTTTTTGTTGTTTTTGCAGCCAGTATGCGGAACCGTTCCATGTCCGTTGCTTAAAGAGGACTTTTCACCAGAAATTTCATGTCTATATTAATATCTGACATTACTTGCCTGCCCCCAGTGGTGCTTATTCCGGTATTCTTATTTTCTTTTGTGCCCCCGTTTGTCCGCGGTGCCCCCCGCAATATTTCCCGCCATGTATGGTAATGAGCGGGTACTGGGCGGGCCTGCAAAAGGTCTCTCCGGCGTGTCTGCAACTAATCAGCGCGCTCCGCTCTTAGCCAGGGAGAAGACACTCTGGCTCTGGATAGTTGAAATCGCTCCAGTTCTCGCGAGAATTGAAGTGTCTTCTCCCGGGCTAAGAGCGGAGCGCGCTGATTAGTTGCGCTCCGTGCCAGGGGGAAGGCAGACACGCCGGAGAGACCTTTTGCAGGCCCGCCCAGTTGAGCCGAATGGCTCATTACCATACATGGCGGGAAATATTGCCGGGGGCACTGCGGACAAACGGGTGCACAAAAGAAAATAAGAATACTGGAATAAGCACCACTGGGGGCAGGCAAGTAATGTCAGATATTAATATAGACATGAAATTTCTGGTGAAAGGTCCTCTTTAAAAAATAAAACGTCCTATTATTGTCCGCATTACGGACAAGGTTAGGACTCTTCTACTATGGGCTGGTCGTTTCAGCCGGTATTCATGTTTTGCGTATCTGCAATTTGTGGACCACAAAACAACGGCAGGGGTGTGGAAATTTAAAAAAAAACTACTTGTCGAAGGACTAAAGCGGGGGCTCAATCTACTTGTCCCTCATGACCATCTACTTGTCCTGAACTTGTACTAACGGTATACTGTATGGGGGTGGGGGCCACAAGGAGACGTTATGCTGTATGGGGCGGGGGCCACAAGGAGACGTTATGCTGTATGGGGGCAGGGCCACAAGGAGACGTTATCCTGTATGGGACGGGGGCCACAAGGAGACGTCATACTGTATGGGGCAGGGGCCACAAGGAGATGTTATGCTGTATGGGGGCAGGGCCACAAGGAGACGTTATGCTGTATGGGGGTGGGGGCCACAGGGATACATTATACTGTATGGGGGCGGGGGCCACAGGGTGACGTTATACTGTATGGGGGCAACAGGGAGACGTTATGGTTTATCAAGTGCCACGTGCAGTGTAGATTGCAGGCAGGGCCAGAACCTCAGAAGACAGACAGCACAACCTTTATTTCTGACACCCGGGCTCTTAGGCCCCTGCAGATGAGCGTTCCTCCCAGAGTCTGTCAATGGAGCTCCTAGCCTGACCTGCAAGCATTGACTGGGGTCACATAGCATTATACTGATTTATGATGCTATGTAACCCTTACAGTTCTGGAATGTATTGGATAACACTGGCATAATGCTGTCAGTGTTTTCCAACACATTGCAGAACTGTAAGGGTTACATAGCATCATAAATCAGTATAATGCTATGTGACCCCAGTCAGCGCTAAGCCGGGAGCTGCGATGTGGACAGGCTTCGGGAGAAACGCTCATCTGCAGGGGGCCGTGGGGTCTCACTCTTCTTCTCCCATCTTGTCTCTGGAGACGGTGTGCTGACTTACTGTGCGCTCCGTGCTGGCAGGTGGGCGGAGACTTCAATACAGGAGCGGGGGCCGCCTGCAGGAAGTAATATGTACGGGTCATATACACGATGCAGGGGCAGGCTGACATAGATGTAGGAGCGGTCAGCTCGCGGCTAGCATATGACCGCTCCTATTACTGCCCAACCGACATGTCCCTGCTACTTGCCCGCACAGGGCTAAACAACTGTTTAAAGTGCTTGCCCGGCGCCCGAAACTGCATGTCCCGGGCGTCGGGCGATAGGAATTCCACACCCCTGAACGGTCATGTGCATAAGCCCTCAGCTAGCCATATACACGTCATCTGAGGCCATTGGGTGAGGGGGCATCAGGTTGTTGGTATTCAGTACACCCATCTATTGTCACATTAAAGGGGTTCTCCTAGATTGCGTGAGATTCTGCAAGGGCTAGCATAACCAAAATATATACCCCCGACTTTGTGAACAAAGACACATTGTAAGCGCACCACAGCAACTGTTTTCTGCACTAGGCCACGCCTCTAACTCCGCCCAAGACATAACTATACACCGAATCCCAACCAGCCCCCTTAATGCCCCTACATAGTAATTATTCCCACTTCATGCCACTGCACAGTATTTATGCCCACATTGTGTCTTCACAGAATTATGCCAAGCTGTGCCCTCAGTTACATGCCCCAAGTAATATGTCCAGTTATGTGCCCCCAGTAATATGTCCAGTTATGTGCCCCCAGTAATATGTCCAGTTATGTGCCCCCCAGTAATATGCTCACATTGTGCCTTTCAGTAATATGCCCACATTGTGCCCCCCAGTAATAAGCCCACATTGTGCCCCCCAGTAATATGGCCACATTGTACCCCAGTAATATGCCCACATTATGCCCCCAGTAATATGCCCACATTGTGCCCTCAGTAATATGCCCACATTGTGCCCCCAGTAATATGCCCACATTGTGCCCCCCAGTAATATACCCACATTGTGCCCCCCAGTAATATACCCACATTGTGCCCCCCAGTAATATGCCCACATTGTGCCCCCAGTAATATGCCCACATTGTGCCCCCCAGTAATATGCCCACATTGTGCCCCCAGTAATATGCCCACATTGTGCTCCCCAGTAATATGCCCACATTGTGCCCCCCAGTAATATGCCCACATTGTGCCCCCCAGTAATATGCCCACATTGTGCCCCCCAGTAATAAGCCCATATTTTGCCCCCCAGTAATAAGCCCACTTTGTGCCCCCAGTAATATGCCCACATTGTGCCCCTTACAGAAAGTAAAAATAAAATAACCACCACATACCTACCTTCTTCCTAGCAGCAGGACATCGGCTGCTCTAGTCTGTGAGGCGGAGCCGAGGCTGAATGCTGGCCAACTCCGCCCCCCGCACAGACCAGAGGAGTGGAGAGCTGACGGGGGGGGGGGGACGGGACGGTGATGAAGCAGGGATGCCGGCTCTCTGCTTCATCATAATACAGGCAACTGTCTCTGCTTTCTATGGATGCAGGGACAGCTGCCAGAAAGTGGGATATGCCTCCACCGTACCGGGACAGCCACTGTATTCCGGGACTGTCCCGCCGGATCCGGGACGGTTGGGAGGTATGCAAATATATGTATCCAGATTTCCCCCTTTAGAGTGCAGATAGTGACATCTGAAGCAATCTGCAACAAATCCACACGTAGCGCATTCTGATTCAGCCGTGGAAAGGTGTGTCCATAATCTGACTGTAGCTGTGCCACATTATCTGTAGCAGGTGCCATTACTGACTACTGTAGCAAATGAGGTCCCCCCCCCCCCCCCCCGAATTCATAGCGCCGTACTATACATATGCTATAAAATATTCTGCAAGGAGAAAGCAGTCAAAAATAATCCTAGAAAACTATGACAATTTCTGTTTTTTGTTCATCCCACCTCACTAAAACTGGAATGAAAGCTAATCAAAAAGAGCTATGTACCCCAGATGGTAGCCATGAAAACTATAAGTTGTCCCACCAAATAAAAATGAGCAGGAAATCCAAATGTTGAGAGTCTTGGAATGAGGCAAAGGAAAATAAAAGCTACAATATTATGAATACTGCACAGAAAACAAAACCCAAAAATGCAGATCAAATTGCTTTTACAATTGCTGCCAAAAAATATTATGAATTATTCAATGTATTAAATGCACCTGAAAATGCCACCATTAGAAAATACAAGCAAGCCCTCATACACAGCTACAGCAATGGAGACGTAAAACCTTATGGTACTCGGGCGTGGCCTCTGGGATTTTGTTATTGATGGCCTCTCCTCAGGACAGGCCATTAATATCATATTGCAGGGGTCTTGCGTCCCACACATCAGCTGTCCTCTTGTATCTCTGTTCATTGCTGGTAAGTGTAGTGCAGCTCCCATTGAAGCGAATGGAGACAGTGCTGCAGTTACCAGCAACGTCCACTACAGAGCAGACGGAGCTGTGGAGTCGTCAAACCCCCACCAATCTGATCCTTAGAATAGGCCTTCAATATCAGAATCCCGGACTGCCCCTTTAAGGTGTTAACTTACATGATGTACATGTGGCCAGACTGCTTCTACAACCTCTTGTCTGTCAGGGGTAGTGTCTCTTCTAAACTCTTTTCTGATACATTTTTTCCTTGCACTTGTGAGCTTCATTAATTTGCAGTATATACAAAATAAATAAAAACATTTTCTGACTAAAAACATTTTTATTGTATCTAAAAACTTTCATAAGAAGAGAGGATAAGTGCAGTGGAGGCAGAGCGTGTGCACCCTCCATGCTAATTTAAAGAGGACCTGTCCCCACTCCTGACATGCCTATTTTAATAGCTTCATGCATTCCCCATGTAATAACGATTCTGGAACATCTATTCCTATGGCGCTATGTTGTGCCCTTCCTTTATTATTCGTACTAGAAGTTATGAATGAATTGCTAGCAGTCTGCAGTAAGGGTACAGAGGGGTGGTAACCAGTTGGGGGTCTATCCCTGTACAGTCTGAAAATGGCAGCACTGATCGGATAGAGAGAGTCTGTGCAGGTACACACCCAACTTGTTACCTCCCCTCTGTACCCTTACTGCAGACTGCTAGCAATTCATTCATCACTTCTATGGCACAACATACAGACATAAGAATAGATGTTCAGGAATTGTTATTACATGGGGAATGAATAAAGCTATTAAAACAGGCATGTCAGGAGCGGTGACAGGTCCTCTTTAAGGGCTTACGCACATAACCATATGCCCTCCGAGACGAGCGGGCCATGTGTCCCGAAGCGCCATCGTTTGTGCGCACGGGAGTACACATCATCATATATTACAATGATGCTGTGCACGTCGGGCCGTCCGCGGGACTATTGTCCCACACTCATAGTGTATTTTTCAGACAGACAAACTTTTTCTTCTCCTGAAACACTAATAATGTGAATTCTGGCCGCTACCAGTGTAGGGAAGAAGGAGACTGCTATGTGGCAGCAGCAGGTCCTGTGCTGCTTCCTCATAACGTCTGTGTTATCTGCTCACTGAATAGTGGATAGTGTGACTTTCAGTAAGCAGATAGCACACATATTAAGACAGCACAGTGACTCCATGCAGTGTGTGCTGCCAGGACCTTCTAGCCACCATGAGGCGGGTGCCGGCGGCGGAAACACATGCTGTACTGTCTTCCATGCTGTACAGTATCCTCTTCACAGTCTGATGAGCCAGCCTCACCTATACACACAGTGCAGTCTCCCCATCACCTCCATTCTGTATTAGGGCTCATTCAGACGACTGGATGAATGGGTCCGCATCTGCTCCGCAATTTTGTGGAATGGGTGCGGACCCATTTATTTCAATGGGACCACAAAAGATGGGGACAGCACCATGGTGTAGTTCTGTTCCGCTGGCCCGCAAGACAAGAATAGTCATTCCTATCTTAGGGCCGGCCATCTGTGGTCCTCAAACTGCGGAATGTTTTATGGACCGCAAAAAACTATGGCTGCCTGAATGAGCCCTTATACAGTATACACAGCGGAGGTAATGGGGAGGATGAGGATATACAGTATCTTCAGAGTGGTGGTGATGGCAGACAGTGAGGGTATACAGCAGGGGTGCACAACCTGCGGCCTGGGGGCCACATGCGGCCCTCAATACCATTCTGTGCGGCCCCCAAACATCTGGTAAAAGACATGTAGGTCTATGTCTTATGGCTTCTTACATGTATCTTTCATGTATTCTCCTATTAGATGGGAGTCCTAGAACTGTAACTAGGCATTTATAGTATTACTGTATGTTCAATATTCCATAAAATAGTATTTCAGTTGGTAATACCCCTTTAAGTTTTATTAACGGCCCTTGGAATTGGTTCAGGCTCACAATGAGGCCCCCAACCAGAAAAGGTTGTGCACCCCTGGTATACAGTATAGAAATAGTGGTGATGGGGGACAGTAAGTAAATACAGTATGTATACCATCACTATCCCCTATTGCTTCCGCTCAGTATGTACTAGGGTTGTCACGATAACAAAATTTTGATTTGATTGTGATACCATAAAAAAGTATTGAGATACTCAATACTATTCACTACCACACGAAAAAATAGAACACCAAAAAAGCCGCGTGCATTCCGCATTTTATGGAACGTCCGGCCCATAATCGAACAGTCCTATCCTATTTTTTGGAGGGACAAGGTGACTAAAAATGTCGATTCGCGCAGCCTTCACTGCATAGGAGATATTTTTAAATATTTTAATAGTTTGGACTTTTCGGACGTGGCGATATGTAATATGTTTATTTATTTATTGTTGATATATTTTATATGTAAAATTGGGAAATGAGGTAATTTATACTTAATATTTTGGTGTTTTTTTACTTTTTATTTAATAACTATTTTGGGAAAGGAGGTAATTTATACTTAATATTTTGGTTTTTTTTTCTTTTTATTTAATAACTATTTCCCCCCCTTAGGAGCTAGAACCTGGGATCTTTTGGTCCCTTGTCCTATTCACCCTAATAGAGAGCAGGGAGCTTACCATGGCAGCCACGGCTTTAGTAGCGTCCTGGCTCCCATGGTAACCGATCGGAAAGGAACATAGGAAAGGAAAGCTGGCTTGATGAAGCGCGTTTAGCGCGAAACGGCTGTTCCTTTCCTATGTGCACAGACTTAGCATGTACCTGACTATCTTATGAAATAAAGTGGATTTTCTTTCAAGAAATGGGTGAGTGCCGCTTCTCTGCATTTTTTCTATGAAGATTTCTTTCACACTTGCGGTGTGAGGACCTGGCAGATAGTTCTGACGCCGGAACTACCCGCCAGATCTATCATACAAAATGACAACTGAAAGCATTTGGAGACGGATCAGGATGCGGAGCCCCGACGACGGAACTCTATGCCGGAAAAGAAAAACGCAAGTGTGAAAGTACCTTAAGATTGTTCTCTGCTTATTGACAGGAAACCGTTTTGGTGTTTTAATCAGTTAAGAATGTTTTTTTTATAATGGCTTTATGTGTGTCTTTGAAGGTTGTGTTCTGCCAGTATTCATGTTGTGTAGAGAACATCAAGCCCTGTAAAAAGCGTACATCCTGGCCACATGAAAAACTGTCTCCAATGTTGGTTTCATGGGATACAAACACATTGCTTCCATGTAAATATAGAGCTGCTTCATTGTGTACCGCAATACAGCTAGATTTACCAAACACACACTGGTGCAAGTAAATGAAAGAAAAAAATTCCATTAGTACGTGATGAACTGAAGCTTTCGTAATATGTACTCTAGTAGTAAGAGCCATTGGACAGTTGTTAGGTACTACTTTGCTCTACAGACTTTCATAATGTTACATTTGTTAAATCTACCCTTTAGGCCTCATGCACACAACCATATCTGTTTTTTTCCAGTCTTCAAATCACGGATCCACGTAACAAGGATTCCGGCCATGCGGGTTCTGCATTTTGCGGATCTGCACGTTCTTCCCTTTGTTAGAAAAGCCTATTTTTGTCCGCAAAATGGACAAGAATAGGACACGTTCTACTTTTTTGCGTGGCCGCAGAACAGACATACAGATTTTTTTAATGAAATCTAAACTTCTATGCAATTTCTGTAAGATAAAGAGAACAATTCTTAGTAAAAAAAAAGAGAGAAGAAAAAATAACCTTTTTTCAAAAAAAAATGATCACGGCGATCGGCTGATCTCTATCAGTCCAGATTCTCTAACCCCTGGCGATGAGCTGTTATCACCAAGAGGCACTGCATCTGGCCTGACCTTTTACCTGCTGCATTACATGACAGCCATTTGAATGAGTGACTGTTCACGTGATGTATGGACAGGCTGTGCTTTTCATTCTGGCTCATAGGAAGGGTGACCCCCCCCTTTTTGACATTCATATGCCCTTTAAAGGGGTTATCCAAGACTATAAAAAAATCCCCCAGGATCGTGGGTGTCCCCGCCTGCTATTGGCTGCTCCCCCCGACACCGGATATTTTCATGCGCGCACGGGGAGAAGCAGCAGCGGCGGCGGTATAGGGACTAGGAGCGGCACAGGGAGCCAGGTAAATATATTCATTGTTAGGGGCCCGGCCGTATAAGGGAGCTTTTTATAGTCTTGGATAACCCCTTTAAGAATGGCTAACCAATCCTTTGTTTACATACCTGCAATGGAAATACAAAGAAATAATGAGTCAGTGTCAATTCTCCATGAAGAAATGACTGTACATATGGCAAAGAATAAAAAAAATAACAGTAGGGCTTATTGTATAAATTTTCAGCTATGTGATATTCCTCCGGGACTAAATGACATTTAATTCATCATTAATTATTTACACCTTTAGATCTGCATAAATAAATTGTAAAGGGAAAATAATTGGTTCACCTAGTAAATTTACGACTGGCACAATTTACAAACTAAGCCTTAAACCCATTTTAGTGGAGAATTTCTGATATCAGACATTTATAAGGCAAGATTATTAAGCGCAGGCTATTGAATTAATTAGGCTCCGTCAAATAAATTTTTCAACAAGTGCCACGAAAATGACATGAAATTGTACTAAAACCAAAGAAAGCACATTACAAGCTTAAAATTAGGTTTCAAAATTAATTTAAAACTATTGCACTTTTTAATTTGTAAAATGTGGCATATGTTTAGCATGATTCATTATCATTATTTGCTAAGCCTTACTAGAGAAATCCAGAGCTGCGAAGGTGAATAGCTGTTCAATAGCAATTTAAATGTAGCTGCACTTTCATTTAAAGAGGATCTGTAATAAAAATGTTAATAGGTAAATTTTCAATTTGTCGATTATTTTTGGACATTTTAAAACTCAAACTACTCCATAGCCATTCTAAAACGATTCATATACAGTAGTTTTCATTGGAGAAAGGAAGTCAGTGCCAGGTGTAATAGTTTATGAATGTGTTTACCGTATATTGATATGAGACATTTGGCAATAGCATGTGACAGCGAGGGCACCCGGCATGAGGCTCGGAGCACAAGCTGGGTGCCTGGCCTTAATGACACCTATGGTTTACATTTTTATGGATGAATTTGATTTCAGGGTAGTACTAGAAAGTAGAAATATCTGCATATTCTTTCTTTTAGGTTCCCAAACCATCATCAGAGTAAAGGACCATTCTAAGGCCTCTTTCACACGGGCGTCAAATTTGACGCCCGGATAAGATGCAGGCGCATGCAGGTGAAAATGCAGGTGAAAATGTGCAATTTTTCCTCGCGAGTGCAAACTTTTAAATGCGTTTTGCACGCGCGTGAGAAAAATCGGCATGTTTGGTACCCAGACCCGAACCAGGACTTAATCACTGAAGTTCGGGTTTGGGTTAGGTGTTATGTCGATTTTATTATTTTCCCTTATAACATGGTTATAAGAGAAAATAATACCATTCTTTAATACAAAATGCTAAGTAAAAGGACAATTGAGGGTTAAAAATAAAAAAAAAGTAACTCACCTCCTCCAATTGTTCGCGAAGGTGCCGGTCTCCTGTTCTCTCTTCAGCTGTGGGTAAAGGACCTGTGGTGATGTCACTGAGCTCATCACATGGTCCATCAATTGTCCTTTTACTTAGCATTCTATATTAAAGAATGCTATTATTTTCCCTTATAATCATGTTATAAGGGAAAATAATATAGACTGGGTCCCCATCTCCTAGCAACCATGCGGGAAAATCACACCGCATCCGCACTTGGTTGCGGATGCTTGCGATTTTCCCGCAGCCCCATTTACTTCTATGGGGCCTGCGTTGCGTGAAAAACGCACAATATAGAGCTTGCTGCGATTTTCACGCAACGCAAAAGTGATGCATGAAAATCACCGCTCATGTGCATAGCCCCATAGAAATGAATGGGTCCGGATTCAGTGCGGGTGCAATGCGTTCACCTCACGCATTGCACCTGCACGGAAAACTCGCCCTTGTGAAAGGGGCCTAACAAATTATAATATTTTTATATATTTTCCACTGTTGTTAATGCTTTCAAATTGAGAATTTTACCATCATATCATTCCGATTTGCATGTCTATGTGCATGCCTCAGATTGATCACGGGAAATCGACAAAAATTGCTACTCCAGCTGAATGTCTATGGGAATTTTAAAGCACCGGACACACATGCATGTTTTTGCCAGTGGCGTTTTTTCATTTGGGGTGTGTTGATTGTGGCCTTGTGGTTTTATTTTGTGTGTTTTTTTTAACGCAGCATATAGTAGCAATGGCACTTATTCACTAAAAAATACTAAAACGCCATAAAAACGTAAAATGAAAAAAAAATGCATACAACAAGGCAAATTTATGTGTGAAGGTTGGTGTCACACACAGCTTTTGTGGCAGTTTTTGATGCAGTTTTATAAGTAAAAGACAAAAATGGATCCAGCAGGATGGAGAAATTTAAGTCCTTCCTTTAAATTTCTCACTCTTTTTAAACGCACTTCTGGCTTTGGTTTAAAAACTGCATGAAAAATTGCCGCAAAAAGCAGTATTTGATACCACGCTCAAACACTGTTCTTATGTAGTTTTTTGGCAATCCACTGGATATGCCGAGGCCTTGTTCAGATGAACAATATTGCCAATCAGGTGCTGCCGAAAATTATAATAGACAACACCCTGATGGAACACGGACTAAATGATTTATCTAGACTGATGTTTCTTACGCTAGTCTGGATCTTTTGTGCACTGGAGTGAGATACACCTAATTTATTAAGGGGCACATGCCTCTTGGCACTCCGTGCATTAAAAACTAAAATCTTTGCCAGCTAGTGGCTCTCATAGACTTGGGCCATACTTTACGTCAGTTTCTAGCGTTATTATAGTAAATACAGTGGGCAGCAGGAGGCCCCACCTCCCACCTTTGAAAAGTTACAAGAAGTAATAAAAGATGAAAATAATGGCTCAAATATGGCATGCACCATAATTTTTAACACCACTTTTGTGATGTAGAACCTTCATTAATCCCCCTCCAATGGTTCAACTTACATTAGCACATCTTTCTCAGGTTTTCCCGCAAGACTTTCTCAAGTGCCTAGGCCTGCGAGACAATTGGACCATGGGAACACAAACAAGTTTCCTATCATCACAGTGCCGAACCTGTAACACTCTAGCACGCCGTCTCTCTGACTAGTAGGTGACGGCATAGGCAGGGCTGTAGCATGCTACAATATATGTCGCTCCTTACACCAGAGGTCCGGCATTAGGCAGAGTAAAGACACTACCTATCCTTCCTTAGGGGTATTAGTCCATTTGTTACTGCTCCCTGGTAATCACGTTACGTTGTCGTGATTAGTGCTAGTAAGCAACTCTGGTTAGGTGTGGTGCTCAGGTGCCAAGTATGCTCCTGATGAAGTGCACTCTAGGGTGCACGGAAACGCATTGAGCAATCCTTTCTACCTTTGTGCTTGTACAGTGCGATATTTTGGTGTCCCTGTCTATCTGTGGACTATCAAGATTCTCCAGCCTTGCACCCATCTGTAGTATCATCACGGAAGAGGTTATGCGCGTGACCATTTTCTGTTATGATACATAGGCATAGTCTTGTGCCAGTGTACTAGTTGCATGTTTGTGTGAAGAGTTAACTACCAGTGGTATCTGTATACACACACAGCCACTCTACACCTCTCACACCTCTGTTAAACTGGGCCATAGTAAGCCTATATGGGACATCGCCCCATGTGTTTTAACAAGAATTCTCAATAAAGTTTTTTTGTTTTGTTTTAACATCTCTCTCTTATTTAACTGCTATCATCTCAATTCAGCCTAAAAATATTGCCAGTTTAGGTCCAACCCGGGGTGGACTGGCCATAGACCTTACAGGGAAATTTCCCGGTGGGCCAATGCCCAGGGGGCTGGCCAGTGGAAGTTTTTGAGGATGTATTTGGGATGGACTGTGGTATATGGCTCTGTTGCAGTGGTATAATGTGCCACAATATGGTATTGCAGGGCCTGACTTCCATCAGTTTGAGCCCAACTACAAAACAAGGACACTTTTAGTATTTTTTCCAGGACCACTTTAAATTCCCAGTCCGCCCCTTGGTCCAACAGATCTGTACGGGAAATACAGTACAAACATAAGCCATGGGATAACTCATTGGAAGCAGCTTTTTTTTAGAGGGGTGGGGAAAATCCCACAGTCCCAAGTTCAAAGGGTCATATGTATTGTAACGAGTTTTGAATTTGAGGTCAAGATGATAGATACTACAATGTATCTGATGCTTACCGAGTCTTGGATATTGATGTGCATCACTGGACAGTACAATGAAACCCAACGTAATCCAACCCTTTTTAGAAGTCAACTAAACATCTGCTCTCCCTGCCATTCAAGTACCTAAAGACAGTATTATATATGCTGTTGAGACCTTAATATTTGGACTCAGATGACTGACTTCTGGCTCCAACTGAGACAAAAAAGGACTATACAAAGAACAATATATATTGGCATATATTATTTGTTTTGTGATCAAACATGCTTTAACATCAGACCAGTCACCTTATGCCATTCATAGTATCACAGCTTGTGTGGCCTACATTAGGATTCAGCATTTTAGGTTACTGGCATCGATTAGTCAAACATGCTCGAGAGTCCCAAAATCTGCCCCACATTTTTAGTAATTACCCAAGCTCATTAACAACTAGTCTTGTGAAGTTGCATGCTAAACTGGAGCTTGATTAGAACATTAGATTTTCAGCCATAAGATAAACAACCTTCTCGCTGTGACAGTGGTCTTTGTCAAGTGCAGCTTAATTATTATTCCTTTCCGCTTGAAGAGAAAGAATTCAGAAAGAAAAATAAACCTTGCACCTAGTTAAATAAGTCTCACTTTCATATTTTACATGCTCAAAGTCAAGGGACCAGCTGTACTTGGTTAGACATTTGGAAATGTTACATTTTACTTGCTTTGCACTAACTGGAACTAAATAGAATCAAACAGTAACCGACTGCTGCATTTTAGGTATTATTTGGACTTGAAAGATTAATGGAAATTAAGACAGGAACATGACCACAGAACCGAAAAATACCTTTGTCTTTTTATTCTTGTTGAGAAATTACATGAACTGTATATACATCATCAGCCATCACATTAAAACCACTGGTCTAATGTTATGTAGGTCCTTCAAGTTACCAAAACAACTCTGATCCATCAAAGTTTGGACTTCGTGAGACCTCTGATAGAGTTCTATGCTATCTAGCACAAGGATGTCAGCAGATGCTTTTAGTCCTGTAAGTTGTGAGAGATGTCGTGTCCATAAATCAGACTTCCTTTTCCAGCACATGCCACAGATGTGTGGTTGGATTGAGATATGGATAATTGGGAGGCCAAGTCAACACCTTGAACTCTTTCTCTTGTTCCCCAAACTATTCCTAAAAAATTCTGCAGTATGGCAGCTGCATTACGAAGTTTAGAGACACCAATGCCATGGGGTATACCATTGCGATAAAAGGGGTTTGCTTGGTCTGCTATAATGTTCAGGTGGCTATGTGTCAAAATAACATCCACATGAATGCCAGGATCCAAGGTTTTCGAGCAGAATATTGGCCAGAGCATCACATTTCCCCTGCCCTCTTGCCTTCTTTCTATAGTGCATACTGGTACCATCTCTTGCCTAGCTTAGTGAAGCATACACAGCTGGTCATTCATGTGATGTAAAAGAAGTGATTCATCAAAACAGGCCACCTTTTTTGATTGCTCTATAATCCAGATGTTCACCTGCCCATTGTAGGTACTATTGACAGTGGACAGTGATTAGCATGGGCACTCTGCCCATTCCGTGGTTTCACTGCCTCATATGCAGCAGGTTGCAATGCTCTGTGTGTTCTGGCACCTTTCTGTCATAGCGAGCTGTAATATTCTCATCAATTTGTGGTACAATAGGTCTTTTGTGGGATCAGACCATACAGGCTAGCCTTCACTCCCAACGTAGATCAGTAAGTCTTGGACGCCTGTGACCCTGTCCATGGCTCATTGGGTGTACTTTCTTGGATCATTTATGGTAGGCATTAATCACTGCATACTGGGAACACCACACAAGACCTGCCATTTTGGAGATGCGCTGACCCAATCGTCTAGTATCACAATTTGGTCCTTGTCAAAGTTGCATAGATCCTTATGTTTGCCTATTTTTCCTGCTTCCAACACATCAATTTGAAGAACTGATTGTTCACTTACTGCCTAATATATTCCACCCCTTGAGAGGTGCCGTTGTCAGGAGGCAATGGAATTCACTTCACCTGTCAGTAGTTCTAATGTTACGGGTAATTAGTGTATATGCCCTTGACTCGCATTGTCCCGAAAGGCTCACAATTACATTTAAGGAATGCCCCACTCCCTATTTGATCAGTGAATATATTTTACTGCTCTTTTCTCATGGCTTGAAACACTAGTGTTCATCTGGAATATAATCGATTGTAAAAGGTCAACCAGGTAATCACAGATTAGCCATGAGGGCATTGGCAAATGTTACTACTCTGAATGCCAAGAAAGACATGCCAAGAAACTGCAATGTAATTCGCAGGGAAAACCTGACAGTTCTGCCACTGCTTAAGCCAGGGAAATCTTGAAAGATGAACATTGGATTGTCAGTGATGTTAGTATACAGCGCCACACACATCAGACCTTGGAGCTTCATATCCTTGTTGTTTTTGAGCCTTTTCCTTGAGTGCACCAGTCTAACTGCTGCAACACTAGATCCATTGCTTTACTCATGCATGTACTACTGTTTAATAGCTTCCAGAGTATGGCAGTCCTTTTCAGGGCTATTACTCCATCAAGTTATGATTTGGGGCTATACTAGGGTCAGCATTTAACCTGAATTCCTATTGTGGATTAATAAACGTTATGTTTAACAAGATTTTTTCACTGCTTAGTGATAGTGTTTTTAATACAGGAGGACTACAGGGCTTTTTCCTTAAGAAGTGATGTCATGATACGGAGGGGCAGAAGCCTATTCAGCTTTTTCCTTAGGTATTGACAATAAAGGAGGTGCCTGAGGAGGTGGTGATGGTGAGTACAATAAAGAGGTTAAATGAATAAATGAACAATACTGCATACAACAAAGAAAAAACTCACTCCCCTTGTAAAAACTTCTCTATTCCAGTGCTAAGGCTCCCATCCTCTGGTGGACCACAGGTGATGACAATCCCATATGTGGTCACATGCCCTACTGCAGTCATCGACTGGCCTCACTGGTGATATGCCACTAGTGGCATGTGACTGCTGAGACTCTGTAGTCATGTTCCGTTTAAGGACACATGACAGCAGAGGTTAGTGAATGGCTGCAGCAGTCTATGTGAACAAGGATGGGATGTCTTCTCTTCTGGTCTGCCAAGGATCGTAGGCAACTGGGAGGAGACCTTCAGCGCTGCAACAAAGAGGCTTTAATATGGTGGTTTTTTTTCTTTGTTGTACCACTTTTTTTTTTTTTTTGGGGGGGGGGGCGGGTTTCACAGCTCATTTACATGATTAATGTAAAAAATTAAAATTAGACATCATATAGTACGTGACAATCTGTTTCTAACAAAGCCAGAACCAGCCCTGTACCACACATGGAGTTATTTATAGAAAAACTCAGTGGCTATGCTAAATTTTTAATTGCATGCAATTACGAAAGTATTCAGATCCAGGTGCCGGTTTCAAAACTGTAGAATATTTTTCGTGGGTCAACCCCTTAATGTATATCCAGTGAAGTGAATTGGGCTGTGCTGCATTCACCTGCACAACAGGTAAATAGAAGTGTCTAAAGCAGGGATGCCCAACCTGCGGCCCTCCAGCTGTTGCAAAACTACAACTCCCAGCATGCCTGGGCAGTTTACAGCTATTAGGGCAAGCTGTAGTTCACCTGATTAAAACACTGTTTTTCTTTGGTTGATCAGAGGCTCCATTCATGAGTTACAATACAATATTCTAATTAGCAAAAATAGGCATTTGGTGCAATGACGGTATCACCATTGCTCTTTTCTGATTGTAAAGCACTGCGGAATATGTTGGCACTATAAAAAAAAAGATTATTATTATTATTATTTGTTGCACTCAAGCTCCTCCCTTTCTGTGGCCAGCCCCTCCCTTGCTGCTTCGCCACTGCTTCGTTGTGTCAATCAAAGCCACAGACACGCAGAATCGCAGATCCTCGCCGTTTAACCCCTTAGATGCTGTTGTCAATAGTGAACATGGCATATACAGTGCGTAGTTTAAAGGGAGGAGCTTCCTTTGTCTCCCATCAGCACCCTGCAAATGAGATCTGCGCGCAGCCTGCTGGCAGTGTAAAAGTGATTATGCCTAGCTCTATCAATCAAAGAGCAGAGGGGGCGGCAATTGCAGAAAGAGCCGAGCCTCTAGGAGTAACGACAACACCCCCAATGAACCTAGAAGCTCATTTGCATATATCAAAACTAAATTTTTCTCAGCAATGCGGGCACATATGTACACTGGACCAACACAGATCGCTTCAGCTGCCAAGCGCACATGCAACAGGTCAACTAGTTTCATAGGTGCAAATCTGCTGACGGATGCTGTTTAAATAGTGCAGAGACCGCGACCGCTTAGAAGAAAGAAGTCATGAATACTACTACCCAGGCATGGGATCCAGCCGGTTCTCTCCGGTTCTGCCGAACCATTTGTTAAAATTACAGCGGGTTCGCAGGACTGGTGAGAAGCAGGAATCCCGACCCGGTCCTGCAGCATAAATCAATTTCAAAACCCTCCAGCAGCCGCTTACTCACTTAAATCCCCTGCACGCAGCAAATGAATCCCCAGCTCAAGTCCCCTCCCTGCACACAGGGCCGGTGCAAGGATTTTTGCCGCCCTAGGCAAAAGAAAAGTTTGCCGCCCCCCCCCCCATGTGACATCACAATGCCCCACCCATATGATCTGCCATATTAAAGGGGTTCTGCAGTTTATTTAAACTGATCGCAGGGGTCCAACACCTGGGACCCCCGCCAATCAGCTGTTTGAGAAGACTGGCAGTAGAGCCTCCGCCTTCTCGCAGTGACATCACGATTAGTGTCATTGGCCTGGGTGGGGCTAAGCTTCATTCAAGTGAACAGAGCTTAACCCCGCCAAGACCAGTGATACTAGTCGTGACGTCACTGCGCCTGCGGTAAACAGCGAGAAGGCCGCGGTGCTTCTGCAGCGCCGCTGCCTTCTCAAACAGCTGATCGGCGGGGGTCCCGGGTGTCGGACCCCTGCCGATCAGATGCTGATGATCCCCCTTGTCATTCTTCACACTCCCCCCCCCCCCCTTGTCATTCCCTTTCCCCCTCTTGTCATTCTCTCTCCCTTTGTCATTCTCTCTCCCCCCTCTCCTTTGTCATTCTCTTTCCCCTCTTTTTATTCTCCCCCCTCTCCTTGTCATTCTCTTTCCCCTCTTTTTATTCTCCCCCTCTCCTTGTCATTCTCTTTCCCTCTTTTTATTCTCCCCCTCCCTTGTCATTCTCTTTCTCCCCCTCCGAGCCCCCCCCTACCTCTAGTGTAGCGTGGCCGAGCTCTTTAAGGTCCGCGGGTACAGGAGCTTTAGTTTCCTGTACTCGAGGGGACTGACATGAAGTGCACACTCTGTGCGCACTTCATGTCAGTCCGGCCGGGTACAGGAGACAGATGGACGCACCAGCCCGGGCAGTGCTGCAGCCGCCTGAGGCTCAATTCAGAGCGCTCGGCGGCTGCAGCATGAGACGGGGCCGGCGCTCCTAGCGGCGCCCCTTCCCAAGGGGCGCTCTACGCGGCGGCCTATTCCGCGTATAGGACGTGTCGGCCCTGCCTGCACATGCCCCCCCCCCCCCCCCCCGAGGAATGCAATTACCAGTGCAGCTCGGCTCGGCAGTCAGCTGCTGCTGGCTTGTTGCTCCGCCTCCTCTCTTGTCTTCTCCCCCCCTCCCAGGTCTCCAGTCTCCATCAAGTGCAGTGCACACTCAAGCCAGCCTGCAGTGTGCAGTCTGCCTCCCCTGGTGCTGGCCAGTTGCACTCAGCGAGTGAGCACAGTTCAGTGAGGAGGAGATTGACATTAGCATGTAGTGTGGCTCCTCCCTCCTCTCCCAAGAGTCAGATCCGCAGTACTGGCACAGGCTTTGCCAGTACTGCTTCTGTTGTTCTATTGGCTGGCAGCCTGCTCTGACATATTCAGCTGCCAGCCAATTATAGGGGCCAATTTTATTATAATAGCAGGGATTGGTGGGCAGTGTACAGACAGCCCAGCCTCAGTTTATTTAGGCGCATTCTCTAGGCGACATGTTCTTTCCTGCTTTTTACTGGTTGTGTGAGGTGACCACTAGAGGAACGGTGTAGGTTAGCTTGGCTTTTCTAGTGCTTTATCTCTGCCTGTGTGCCCCCCACCCCCCCACCCAAACAGTTAATGTACCCTTCTGATGAGAATAAAAACTGAACAAAACTGGAAAAAAACACCTACATCTTTTGTGACAATAACCGCTCTCCTCCATATCAGTGCTATGTGCAGCTGTGCTACCAGTGCCACCATGTGCTCCTCTGTGTAGTGCCAATGCCATCACCTGTGTACTCATCTACCGTGTGCTGTATCTTGCCATGTGCTCTGTGCGGCCACCATTTTCTCCTCTGTTCTGCAGCTGTTCCCCATAGTCCCCTAGTAGTAATTTGGGGACGTAATGTTTACACTATTAGTGTCAGTGACACTATTTGCTGGGCGTAGTTATTTTAGTGCAAGGTGTGCCAATAATTATTGAAGGGCACTATCTGTGAGGTACTAGTATTTTCAGGTGTACAGTTTCTGTAGTATAGTATTGGGGAGCACAGCGGGCACAAAATTGGAAAAGTAGGAACCTAAGATGTCTTTTTGTCAAACCACAGACACGAGAGATGGGTGAAAAATCATCAAGACAGTCTGGTCTGAAAGGAGAAGATGAGGAAAGAGAACATCTACATCAGAAGAGACATCACTGGATGTAAGAAGTATGTAGCGCTGTATTCTCCTGTATGTTTGATAGCACTGACTATAATGTGTATGCAAATATGTCTTTAGTGCTAGACATAAAATGTGTAAAAAAGTATATGGTGTAGGTATATCTACTGTAGGTGTAGCATATGTATAATTTATATACTGTATGGTGTGTTGTATATCCAGAGGTAGCAAAAGGTGGTCCGAAACGCATCACATTCTACTACAGTTTCACCGTTTGTACACATGGATTTTAAATGAAAATGTGAAAGAATAAAACATTAGTTTTTAAGGAAAAGGAGCTGGACGTTTTTTTGCTACCTCTGGATTGTTAACCTGGCCATGTCTGGACCTGTATAGTCCGTGTCTCCTTTAAAAAACTGCAGGTGAGTGCTGCAGTAAACAAACTGTTTCGGTGTATTGTATATGGATGTATATTGTATATGTGATGTATTTATGTGAGTGCACAGTATACATAATATATGTGAGTGTAGTGTCTATATACTCTGTTTATGTATGCATACCTCCCAACCATCCCGGATCTGGCATAACTACTGTGTGGGGGGCACAATGGAGACTAGACAGGATTGGGACATGTACAGATAGACATTGGGTGGAGTTAGAGGTGTGGCCTAACATTTAATAAAAAATTGTTGCGGCGTGCTGCTGATGGTTTAGCTCCTTAGGCTTTTTAAAAGTTGAGTGGTATGTGTGTGTAGTGTACATATGGTGTATTTATGTATGTGTACCATGTATATGGTGTATTTATGTGTATTAAATCTATATGATTGTGTATATGTAAATATGTCGTGACACCGCATGTCTGCCATTGGGTGGGGAACCTGTTCTTAAAAATTTGAATCCCACCCCTGCTACTACCTGAATGTATATGGTGTCAGTTGATGGTTACTGATGTTGATTTTGAGCATCTTCTTGAAACTACTATATATTGTCCAAATTAGTGCCAAAAACATACTTGAAACGGAAATACCCATCAAAGTATTCCTTCCTATAAAGTATTTAAAAATTGGAAACATGTGAACCCAGCCTGATATCTATTCAGATCACACAGCTAATGATATAGAGATTTTAAGTGTCTGCTAAGAGCTGTACAGAATTGCCTGGTATGAAGACAGAAAACACAGAGTGGCAAGCCACTGAGGCCATAAACCACCTCCTTTCTATACGCATTGCTCTCCCTCTATCAAACACACAAATTGGATACTATTTCAAGGCACAGCAGTAATCTAAATCCTACAGCCTTGTTAAAACTCCAGACACACACATCTGACAGATACAACAGAGATTAATGAGCCATGACCAGAAGTTTGATTTTTCTGTCAAGTGCTCCCATCCGTTTTTAATAAACAGAGGGACAACATAAACGCTAAATGCTAGGTGCTCTTTGCTGCTCCTGCTAAGCTCGCTGTATTTTGGTGATATATGTCTTTTTGCTGAGTTATTACTGGAAGCCACTGACAAATACTTTACTAGACCCTTCAGCGAGACCTCCAATAAAAAAGTCTCTTTAATGTGAATTGTACAGGAATTACCAATGAGATGGCCATAACCGTATCCTTAGCTGAACAGCAGCACCCTATAAATTGGTATTAACCTGACCTGTGTATTTTGTCAGAATCTATTTGTGATCTGTTTCTCATAGTCTAACCACTCCTACCTTCCTGACCGGGCCATTGTTAAAAAAATCTGACATGTGTCCCTTTATGTGGGAATAATTTTGAAACGCTTTTGTTTATCCAAGCCATTCTGAGATTGTGACAGATTGTGCTTCATGATAGTTGTAAATTTGAGCCAATATGATTCACCTTTAATTATAAAAATTTGAAATTATTTTCTTTTAGGACAGTTATTACTTTACATTCACCATATATTGTTGAAGGGGTGTCTGGAGCTCTAAGACCCAACAAGCATTTCATAGAATTTAGAAACACTGGCCTGTGAGAATGAAACATTTTTTTAACAAGAAAATGTCGCTTTATTCCAAATTTTCCATTTTCACAAAGGATGACAGTAGAAAACGCACCCCTCAAGTTGTTACCCATTTTCTCCTGAATACAACATCACCCGATATGTGGTCATAAACTGCAGTATGGGCAAACTGCAGGGCTCAGAAGCAAAGGAGCGCCATATAGTTTTGGGGAGCAGATATCACTGGAATAATTTTCAGGCACTATGTTGCATTTGAAGACCCTACAGTGGAAACCCCCAAAAAGTGACCCGATTTTGGAAACCACTCCCCTTATGAAATTTTTTAAGGGGTGTACTGAACACTCTGGCCCAACTAGCGTTTCATAGAATTTAAAAACACTCGATTATGCTGCAGGGTTTAAAAGGGAAAGAACGCCATTTGACTTTTGCAGCTGAGATTTTGATGGATTGGTTTACGGGTGACATGTTACTTTTGAACAGCCTCCGGGGCACCAGTACATCCATTTTCTGAGAACCACATGATTATTTTTCTCTCAGCGGAGCTGTGTGAGGGGTTATTTTTTTTGCGGGATGAGTTGCCATTATCATTGGTTCTATTTTGGGATACATACAACTTTTTGATCACTTTTTATTCAGCTTTTTGGGAAGCCAGATAAAGAAATGGCAGCAACTCTGCCATTGCCTTTTCTGTTTTTTTGTTGCAGTGTACAGAAAGTAGGAAAAATGACATGTTCTCTTTATTCTGCTTGTCAGTTCTAATACAGAGATACCAAACTTATATTGTTAGATTTTTTTACATTTTACCATTTTTATTCAAAGCATCTAAAAAAAATAGTATGTTTTTACATCACCATTTTCTGAAAGCCATTTTCACCCCATATGTGATCGGAAACTACTGTACCGGCACACGGCAGGGCGCAGAAGGAAAGGAATGCCATGCGGTTTTTGGAAGGCAGATTTTGCTGGACTGGATGTTTGACACCATGTCCCATTTGAAGCCCCCATGATGCACCCCTAGAGTAGTAACTCCAAAAAATGACCCCATTTTAGAAACTAAACCCCTCAAGGTATTCAAAACTGATTTTACAAACTTTGTTAACCCTTTAGGTGTTCCACAAGAATTAATGGAAAATAGAGATAACATTTCAAAATTTCACTTTTTTGGCAGATTTTCCATTTTAATAATTTTTTTCCAGTTACAAAGCAAGGGTTAACAGCTAATAAAAACCCAATATTTATTGCCCTGATTCTGTAGTTTACAGAAACACCCCATATGTGATCGGAAACTGCTGTACCAGCATACGGCAGGGCGCAGAAGGAAAGGAATGCCATACGGTTTTTGGAAGGCAGATTTTGCTGGACTGGTTTTTTGACATCATATCCCATTTGAAGCCCCCCTGATGCACCCCTTGAGTAGAAACTCCAAAAAAGTGACCCCATTTTAGAAACTACGGGATAGGGTGGCAGTTTTGTTGGTACTATTTTAGGATACATATGATTTATGGTTGCTCTATATTACACTTTTTGTGAAGCAAGGTAACAAGAGATAGCTGTTTTGGCACCATTTTTATTTTTTGTTATTTACAACATTCATCTGAAAGGTTGGATCATGTGGTATTTTTATAGAGCAGGTTGTCACGGACGTGACAATACCAAATATGACTACTTTTTATGGTTGTTTGTTTCAGTTTTACATAACAAAACATTTTTTTTTTTTTATGATTCTTTAGTGTTTTCACATTCTGAAAGCCATAGTTTTATTTATTTTTTGGGCGACTGTCTTGTGTAGGGGCTCATTTTTTTGGGATGAGATAACGGTTTGATTGGCAATATTTTGAGGTGCGTATAACTTTTTGATCGCTTGCTAATACACTTTTAGCGATGTAAGGTGACAAAAAAATTGCTTTTTTTACATCGTTTTTATTTTTCGTTTTTTACGGTGTTTACCTGAGGGGTTAGGTCATGTGATATTTTTATAGAGCAGGTTACTACGGATGCGGAGATACATAATATGTATACTTTTTATTTATTTATGTAAGTTTTACACAATGATTTCATTTTTGAAACAAAAAAAATCATGTTTTCGTGTCTCCATAGTCTGAGAGTCATAGTTCTTTCAGTTTTTGGGCAATTATCTTAAGTAGAGTCTAATTTTTTGCAGGATGAGATAATGGTTTGATTGGCACTATTTTGGGGTACATAGGACTTTTTGGTCGCTTGTTATTACTTTTTGTGAAATGACAAAAAATTACTTTTTACACTGTTTTTATTTTTTATTTTTTACTGTGTTCACCTGAGGGGTTAGGTCATGTGATATCTTTACGGACGTGACAATACATAATATGTATACTTTTTGTTAATTTACTTAAGTTTTACACAATAACAGCTTTTTAAAAACCAAAAAAATTATGTTTTAGTGTCTCTATATTGTGAGCCATAGTTTTTTTTATTTTTTGGGCGCTTGTCTTAGATAGGGGCTCATTTTTTGCGGGATGAGGTGACGGTTAGATTAGTACCCTTTTGGTGGGCATACGGCTTTTTGATCGCTTGCTGTGTTACTTTTAGTGATGTAAGGGGGAAAAAATGGCTTATTAAGCACAGTTTTTATTTTTTACGGTGTTCATCTGAGGGGTTAGGTCATGTGATATGTTTATAGAGCCAGTCAATACGGATGCGGCGATACCTAATATGTCTACCTTTCTTTTTTTCCCTATTTTTTACTAATTTTTTTTAACTTTATTTGGGGAAAATGACGTTTTATTACGCCCTGTGTCCTAAAGAGGTTAAAGGAGGTTTTCTGGTTTGCATCAACATCCCTTAAAATATTAATTTATGAAGGTCTTTTTTGTAATGTATTTCTTTTACCTTTATTGCTCCTATCTTTTATTCTGAGCAGCTCTTTCTTATTTCCTCGGATGTTATGTCCATGGGTGGAGCAGTGATAGGGGAGTGTCTATGTAACTAGCTAAGTGGGAGGAGCTATAAACTAGCTTGGTGTTTTTAGAGGCAGTGATAGGGGAGTGTCTGTTTAACTAGTGGGGTGGGAGGAACTATAAACTAGATGGGTGTTGTTAGGGGCAGTGATAGGGGAGTGTCTATGTAACTAGCTGGTTGGGAGGAGCTATAAACTAGCTTGGTGTTTTTAGAGGCAGTGATAGGGGAGTGTCTGTGTAACTAGTGGGGTGGGAGAAGCTGCAAACTAGTTGGAGTTGTTAGGGGCAGCGATAGGGGAGTGTCTATGTAACTAGCTGGGTGGGAGGAGCTTAAAATTAGCTTGGTGTTTTCAGAGGCAGTGATAGGGGAGTGTCTGTGTAACTAGTGGGGTGGGGAAAGCTGCAAACTAGTTGGAGATGTTAGGGGCAGCGATAGGGGATCGTCTATGTAACTAGCTGGGTGTTAGGGGCAGTGATAGGGGAGTGTCTATGTAACTAGCTGGGTGGAAGGAGCTATAAACTAGCTGGGTGTTGGGGCAGTGATAGGGGAGTGTCTATGTAACTAGCTAGGTGGGAGGAGCTATAAACTAGCTGGGTGTTGTCGGGGGCAGTGATAGGGGAGTGTCTATGTAACTAGCTGGGTGGGAGGAGCTGTAAACTAGCTGGGTTTTAGGGGCAGTGATAGGGGAGTGTCTACGTAACTAGCTGGTGGGAGGAGCTATAAACTAGCTGGGGGTTAGGGGCAGTGATAAGGGGGGGTCTATGTAACTAGCTGGTGGGAGGAGCTATAAACTAGCTGGGTGTTGATAGGGGAGTGTCTATGGAACTAGCTGGTGGAAGGAGCTATAAACTAGCTGGGTGTTAGGGGCAGTGATAGGGGAGTGTCTATGTAACTAGCTGGTGGGAGGAGCTATAAACTAGCTGGGTGTTGTTAGGGGCAGTGATAGGTGAGTGTCTATGGAACTAGCTGGTGGGAGGAGCTATAAACTAGCTGGGTGGTGTTAGGGGCAGTGATACGGGAGTGTCTATGTAACTAGCTGGTGGGAGGAGCTATAAAGTAGCTGGGTGTTGTTTGGGGCAGTGATAGGGGAGTGTCTATGTAACTAGCTGGTGGAAGGAGCTATAAACTAGCTGGGTTTTGTTAGGGGCGGTGATAGGGGAGTGTCTATGGAACTAGCTGGTGGAAGGAGCTATAAACTAGCTGGGTGTTGTTAGGGGCGGTGATAGGGGAGTGTCTATGGAACTAGCTGGTGGAAGGAGCTATAAACTAGCTGGGTGTTGTTAGGGGCAGTGATAGGGCAGTGTCTATGGAACTAGCTGGTGGAAGGAGCTATAAACTAGCTGGGTGTTGTTAGGGGTGGTGCCGGAGCTGTGGCAGAGAAAGGAGAAATGCATCATTGGTTTGGTTGGAAACTGAACAGGAAGTGCTACATACAGGATTTAAGCAAACCAAAGTAATTGGTTTACATTGGGAAAATGGGTCAGGAGAGTCCAAACTGAAAAAAATGCATGGGATGCATGGGGAAGATGTATATGAGGTAAACAACTGCGCAAGCATTTCTGTTAAAAACCATAGTAATCCTGGAAAACCCCTTTAAGGTGCATGTTTACAGTATGATCTTTTTCCCTTTCAGACCAGGCTAATGCTATTAAATATTATGAGGATCCACGTGGTATGAATTATGCAAGTATGCATGCTGGGAGTTGTAGTTTCACAACAGCTGGAGTTCTGCAGGTTGCCCACCCCTGGCCTAAAACCTTCAAAAACATTACTATATACCATAAACAGCAGTAGCGGAGCGATTAAATAATAAAAGACCTAGCTCGATTTCAGTTTGTAAAGATGGCGCTCAGAGCTATCAAATCCTCTTCGCTTCTATGTGTACTATAATCATACTTGGCAGATAACCAAGATTAAAATGGTGCTTTTTTCTTGCCCCGCTGTTCTAATTCTTGGCAAGATCAATACCCCATAGAAAGCAAATAATTATATATCATTTTGCACAATAAAGAAACTAAATATGTCTGCAATTTCCCCTATTTTGTCAATTTAAAGAAATGAATGTATCTAAAGATGAATATGAGGATGTATTTGCTTTTTATTTATTAAAAAGATGTATATTTCTCCTCCCTCAAATACAGTTGTGAATAGACGTGCAGATTTAAAAAAAATTGATTACCAAAGATAAAAGGTTAAAGACAGAGCTACTGTATATCCCTTGCTCCAATGACAAATGCTCTATTGACTTCAGTTTATTAGCTGCCCATGCTGAATACCTTCCCTATAAAAAACAAGGGACTCCTTCAATGCTGATAAAAAGCTAAAGTTAATATAATTGTCAGGAACTGAACTATCACCCCTGGGTGGGCCTGAGATCCTAAACGACTTGAGATGACTGAATTAAACTTGAATCAAACAGGGAACCGCCTACTAACTGTCCTACCACCTGGATCAGTCTTTTCTGAAATTAAGTTGTCTTTGTATTATATTTTCTGTACTTTATAAAATAATTTATAGCTGTATGTTTTTTTCCACAGGTGAGGAAACAGTTTTTAAATGGTTTTCTGTGCATTTTAATACTGGTGACCTATTCTCAGGATAGGTCATCAGTATCTGTTAGTTGGGGGTCCAACGCCCGGGACCCCAGCCGATCAGCTGTTCGAGAAGGCAACAGTGCTCGCTGCTTTTCCTAGGCCAGTGATGTCACGTTCATCCTTCACATGGCCTAGGAGCAGCTCAGCCCCATTCAAGTGAATGGGGCTTAGTACAATACCAAGCATAGCCGCTGTACAATGTACAGCGTTGTGCTCGGTAAGCTGTAAGAAGTCAGTGGCACTCACAGGACCGTCGCTGCCTTCTTAAAACAGCTGATCGGCAGGGGTCCCAGGTGTCGGACCCCCACCAATCAGATACTCATGACCTATCCTGAGAATAGGTCATCAGCATTAAAATGTCAGAAAACCCTTTTAAATAGCTTCAGTATTTACATCCCACATACACTAGTATAATCTCATGATTTGGTAGTAATGAATAATGCATTATTTTTTAAAACAATATATCTATTGTCAGATGTTTATGTTGAAATAAATTGGAAGTACATGGTTGTCTAACATAATCTATAGACAAGGGCGGATTGGCCATAAACTATACAGGGAAACTTCCCGGTGGGCTAATGCCCATGGGGCTGCCTGAGCCCTCCTTTTGGCCAAGCAGTGGCAGTCTTTAGGGATGTATTTAGAGCTACTGGGGCATTATTTTGAGATGTACTGTGGTATTTGGTTCTGCTCGGGTGGTATAGTGTGCTGCAATATGGTATTCGCTTACCCTGTCTGACCACAAAATGGGGCCACTTTTTTTTTCCAGGGCCACTTTACTTTCCCAGTCCGCCCCTGTCTACAGGTAATCTATAACCTGCATTGCGACCTTGCCACGTCCACAGTCACTCCTTTTAATCACTAGATGTTACTAGAGGATAACGTTATTGCATATAAATAAGACTTTATGAATGTGACTTTACAGGGCATCATCTTTAAAGTGTGCTTATTTATTTTATTTTATTTCATTTATATTGGTCAATTGTGCCATTTATTACATTTTTAGATGAAGATACACTTTCAAGGGGTTTTCAACCGGATTTAAAAAACATTTGAAGTAGATACAGCCCTTTTTGGAATTTATTGTAGTGCTTTTTTTAACATTTTTTCTATAATTTTTTTTTCTCACTACTCATCAATGTAAACAAATATCACTTCCAATCCAGGGGAGTTTCTGTATAGAACTTACAGGCTCTGTACAGTGTTCCCCTATTGCACACCAATCTTTCCTCCAATAAGCTTGTTTATGCACCCAGTATAATTTTTGGTGCCCTAATTGGCCTAGAGCGTAAAGGAGTTTTCCCACAAAAAAATATTATAATTTTTTTTTTCAAAACAGCACCTGAATATATTTGTAATTGCATGTAATTAAAAATGTATTATAGCCACTGAATTAGTCAATGAAATCCATCTGTATTGCACCATCTGCTGTTTGTTTGAATCCTTTTTTCTCTGTCCACCTCACTGAGGTGGTCGCATATGCTCAGTTGCATCCTTTAACTGCGACCAGCCTTATCTTCTGTTAAAAGCATTTCCATGCATGTGTATGGATTTGAATGCACTGTAGGCCGCTGAAATTCCGACGCCATTTTTTGTCATTAAAACTGTAAAAATAAAGTATATTTTAAAAATTAATTTTTTTAGTTTAAAATAAAGTTGTAGAAAAGGTTAGTTACACTTTAAGGATTTATTTGTAATGAAAATTCATCCTAAGGTGGCTTATCAACTAGAAGAAGTGTTCACCGAGTGCTTGAAGGCATGTGTATTTCTTGCTCTTCACCATAGGTGTTATATACTAATTATAACTTGTAAGCTTATATTTTTTACAGAATGGTTGAAAGAGGAAGGGGTTGTTGATATTTATCCATGATAGCCAGAAGACATTGTAGGATTGAGTAATAATCAGTAATATATTCTGCAACCTAATAACATCAAGGCACAGAAAGGGGATGGAAGCATCTGATGGCACAGAAGCATAGACACACTTGGTATGGAAAGATAGAGAAGCATGGAGATGGCATCATCTTAGGGGAACTAAGTTTGTGAGGCACTGGTCTAAGTACCATGTGGTAAGGCCAAAGCATGGTTTTAATTTTGATTTAATGTGTGCAGATAGGAGTTGAAATAATTGTTTTACTATTTTCTCTTCAGAGAGGCTTTGATCCACTGCATGCAAAATAAGTATAAGAGTTTGTCAAGTAGAGTGAGAAGAGTGAGAAGGATATGTAGAGTGAGAAGGATAGGTTTGATCCAGGAGTGCAGTATAGTTTTCCATGCAGCAGCTGTCATGTAGAATAGTAGTTTTTTTTTCATATTTGGTGTAATCCTTGAACAGTATGTTAGGCTACAATCACAACATACACGGCATATTTAGCTATTTTTAACAGAATTTTTTTTCCCCACTGTCATGTGAAAGTGCCTTAATTTCAGTTTTCAGTGTTCAACCTTAGGCCTCTTGCACACGGCCATTGCCCCGCCGTGGCAATATTGCGGCCAGCATACGGCGGATCCGCAATACACGGGTCACCGGCCGTGTGCATTTCACGGATGCGGACCCTTTCACTTGAATGGGTCCGCAAATCTGGAGATGCGGTGCGTAACGGAACAGAAGCCCGGAACGTAACCCCACGGAAGCACTACAGGGGTTCCGTTCCGTGCTTCCTTTCCACAAAAAATAGCACTATCTTTTTGCGGAACGGCAGATCACGGACCCTGTTCGAGTGAATGGGTCTGTGATCCGCATGCGGCTGCCCCACAGTCGGTGCCTGTGCATTGCGGACCCCAATTCACGGTCCGCAGCATCAGCCCGGCCAGCACACGAACACGATAAGAGGCCTTATAGAACACCTTATAGTGTACTTATTATCAAGTGGGAAGGCTCTTAAGGCCCCTTTACAGGGGCTCATTAGTCAGGCAGTTATTGGAAACAGGGGCTTCGCTAGGCCAAAATGTTTTGCCCAGGGCTCTGGACTTAACGGCCACTGCAGATACAATTGAATCATCATTCTCACAATGGGTTTACAGTTGAATAGTACGGTATTACAGTGGGGTACAGGGGCCAATAGTTCCCATCCCTGCCATTCACACTGAGGCCTATGAGGCAGTAGCACAGCCCAGGTCACGCAGGTGATGTGATGATGTCATTATCATGTCCACCTGTGGTGTGCTTCACAGATGGCGATATAAGCGGGACTTGGGGTACTTTTACACTAGCGTTAAAGTTTTCCGTTATTGAGTTCCGTCCTAGGGGGCTCAATACTGGAAAAAAACACTTCAGTGGAAAGCATTCTGTTCAGTATGCATCAGGATGTCTTCAGTTCAGTCACTTTTACGGTATTTGGCCAGAAAAAAATACCTGAACACTTGCCGGAATGCCGGATCCGGAATTATTTTCCATTGATATTGCGCGTGATCTTCAATCAAGATGGCATCAAATGGATGAGGTGAGTATGTTTTTTTTTTAAACCATTTTAGGGAAAATAGATTCATTACTACGAAGAATGAGGAGATTTGGCTTTGTGACAAATTGAATTTTCCCTGAAATTCTGATTGAAGTCCGCTTCGGATACTTCGATTCTCTCAACCATAATTATAACTATATTATAATGTGCCCCTCTATATTACTGTATAGTTATAATGTGCCACTTTATAACTATACAGTAATATAGAGGGGCACATTATAACTATACAGTAATATAGAGGGGCACAATATAATTATACAGTAATATAGAGAGGTGCAGTGTGACTATAATATAGACTGCACAGTATAACTACAATATAGAGGGGCACATTATAACTATACAGTAATATAGAGGGGCACAATATAATTATACAGTAATATAGAGAGGTGCAGTGTGACTATAATATAGACTGCACAGTATAACTACAATATAGAGGGGCACATTATAACTGTACAGTAATATAGAGGGGCACGTTATAATTATACAGTAATATAGAGAGGTGCAGTGTGACTATAATATAGACTGCACAGTATAACTACAATATAGAGGGCACATTATAACTGTACAGTAATATAGAGGGGCACAATATAATTATACAGTAATATAGAGAGGTGCAGTGTGACTATAATATAGACTGCACAGTATAGCTACAATATAGAGGGGCACATTATAACTGTACAGTAATATAGAGGGGCACGTTATAATTATACAGTAATATAGAGAGGTGCAGTGTGACTATAATATAGACTGCACAGTATAACTACAATATAGAGGGGCACATTATAACTGTACAGTAATATAGAGGGGCACAATATAATTATACAGTAATATAGAGAGGTGCAGTGTGACTATAATATAGACTGCACAGTATAGCTACAATATAGAGGGGCACATTATAACTGTACAGTAATATAGAGGGGCACAATATAATTATACAGTAATATAGAGAGGTGCAGTGTAACTATAATATAGACTGCACAGTATAACTACAATATAGAGGGGCACGTTATAACTATACAGTAATATAGAGGGGCACATTATAATTATACAGTAATATAGAGAGATGCAGTGTAACTATAATATAGACTGCACAGTATAGCTACAATATAGAGGGGCACATTATAACTGTACAGTAATATAGAGGGGCACAATATAATTATACAGTAATATAGAGAGGTGCAGTGTGACTATAATATAGACTGCACAGTATAGCTACAATATAGAGGGCACATTATAACTGTACAGTAATATAGAGGGGCACATTATAATTATACAGTAATATAGAGAGGTGCAGTGTGACTATAATATAGACTGCACAGTATAGCTACAATATAGAGGGGCACATTATAACTGTACAGTAATATAGAGGGGCACAATATAATTATACAGTAATATAGAGAGGTGCAGTGTAACTATAATATAGACTGCACAGTATAACTACAATATAGAGGGCACATTATAACTGTACAGTAATATAGAGGGGCACGTTATAATTATACAGTAATATAGAGGGGTGCAGTGTAATTATAATATAGACTGCACAGTATAGCTACAATATAGAGGGGCACATTATAACTGTACAGTAATATAGAGGGGCACAATATAATTATACAGTAATATAGAGATGCAGTGTAACTATAATATAGACTTCACGGTATAGCTACAATATAGAGGGACGCATTATAACTAGAGATGATCAAAGTTATGAAAACTTCGATTCGGCTGCTTCGCCGAATTTCACAAAGCAATTCGTTATTCGTGATTAATTACTTTGTCATGAAACAAATTTCTTTGTAAGTAGCGGGGGCAATGATGGGGAACGGCTATTGCGCCAACCCCCGTCATTGAACCTCTTAGATGCCACGTTCATTGCTGGTCATGGCATCTGATGTAAAAATGGAGGCCTTTCAGGAGTTTAAAAAAAAAAACTCATCTGTTTGAGTGCGAAGAGGCCGCCGCAGCCATCTTGATTGAATATCAAATGCGAAATTTCGGGCGGTGTGTCATATGTCACCACGCACAAGATATTTCACGGGATCTTCAATCAAGATGGCCTCAAATGTAGGAGGTGAGTATGTTTTTTTTAAGCCATTTTAGGGAAAATTGATTCATTACTACAAAGTATGAGAAAATTTGGATTTTCTCCAGTGCTGAGCCACTCCCCCTGCACGGATCACATGACGGTGATGTCACCCCAGGTCCTTCGGCTTTTCCAAAGTTCGGGTTCGTGGAGGCCGCCCCTTATGGATTCCATATGCCGGGATAGTCCGCGGTAGTGGAATCCATAACGGAATGCGGCGATTACCCCAACCCGAACGCCAAACTATTTTTTGAAGTTCGCTCATCTCTAATTATAATGGTGCATTATTGCAATGTGGGGACATGAGAGTGAGCATTATATTGAGGTACAAAAAGGGAACATTGGTTATGTTCTGGGGGCCAAAAGGGGAGGCATTATTATTACAACATGGGGATGCAAATTGAGGACATTATTAAAATGTGGGGGCACCAAGGGGACATTGTATTGTCAGGACATTGTCATTTTGGGGCATCTCAGATTACACCATTATTGTATGGGCAGTCTGGGACCTATTACTGTTTGGGGAGCACTATGACTCTGTGGGGCTAAAGGAAGGTATGTTTACTTTATAAGAGGTGGTTATTACAGCCTGAAACACTATGTCTGGGGGGGCCAACGCCAGAAATTTGCTCTGGGACCCAAAGGACCCTAGTTACACCCTTGGCTGAGGCCTTTGATTGCTGCAGCCAACAACATGGTATGGCTGAGGAGGATTAGAGTGGCAGCACTGGAACAAAGGAGGTTCAGGACTGTGAGTTTAAGTTATTTTTTACATTTTTCTAATAGCTTTCACTTTGGACAACATTGACAACCCTGTTAATTGGTATTACAAAAAATGTATCGTACCTGTGTACAGAAAAGGTTGTATTTTTAGTGAAACATGTCTTTGTTGTTTTTTTAGTCGTTTTTGACACAAAGTGAACCTAACATATTTTCAAAGCATGTCTTATTTTTTTCTGATTGATTTTGCATTTCGTTCTTATATGCACAATATTAAAAATGTAATGCTTTACAATGGCATTTGAAAAACGACTATGCCCTGTAATGCTGGATCTTGCTGTCTTCGTACGCATTTTATATTGATTTTTAAATTCAGTAACAATTCAATTCTCTAGAGGAATAATATGGACTATTAAATAATGTATAACATACTTATATTAGAGGACCGCAAATGTCTAAGAATTTATGATTCTGCTATGAAGGATTCACCTCTCATACTTAGGTGGTGGAACAAATAATTAGCTAGTCTACAAGTATACTTTATTGTACTGTGGGATCAATGATTTTGGTTATGCCAAAAGTACAGTAGCTCACATTTATCTTTCCTACAGCTGTGTCCTGGACTTTTTTTTTTACGTAAGCATTTTTCCTATTTAACCCCTTAGTGACCACGCACATTTTTTTTTAAATCGCATTCCAAGAGCTATAACTTTTTTGTGTTTTCATCAATGTACTTCTACGAGGTCTTATTTTTTGCAGGACAAGTACTAGTTTTTAATGCATCATTTTGGGTACATAAAATGATTGATTAAAGCCAGCTGTTTAGTCAAAACCTCCCTATGTTTACGTCAGTAAAAAGGCGTATTAGTGGTCACTGAAGTTAGAAGAAAAGTCAGTGGACAGTCTAGTTTCCTCCACACTACCCCAATATCATTTGTTTTCATCCTTTGGCTATTTAGCTATTGGGAAACTATAAGTTCTAGCATGTAATGCTAAGTCTGTAGCTTTCACGACTTGCAACATGAAGTATGTATATAGTCTTCATCGATCAGTATCGTTTTCTAGTTAAAACAAGGTCAGGTAAAGGGGTTGTCCCACAAAAAATATTCTACAGTTTTCAAACCAACAACTAGAACTGAATACTTTTGTAATTGCATGTAATTATAAGTAATTATAAGCCACTGAGTTATTCAATACAATATATCTGTAGAGCGCCACCTGCTGTTTGCTTGTTTTCTTATTTCTTTTTCCGACTCACTGAGATGGTCGCACATGCTCAGTTTTATCCTTTAACTGCCTACTGAGCTGTGATAGGGAGACCATGGACACGCCCCCGTTAGCTGCAGCAGAATAGACACTCCCCTTGGGCTGTCAGATTGATATAAATCTAGCAGAAAAAATGGTGTAATGAATAGGGAGATATCTGGATCCATGTGAGGTACAGGGCTGGTTCTAGCTTTGTTAGAAAAAGATTGTCTTTTACTATATGATGTCTGATTTAAATTTTTTACATTGGTCATAAGATAACCCCTTTAAAGCATAATGCTACTTAAAGCCTTATTGCACTAAGAAGTTTAGGTGTGATTACAGTTAAAGGGAATGGGTTATCTCTATGAACATCATAAATGGGGGACTTGGGGCTACTCTCTATGAGTCAGAACGGAAAAACACTCTGTAAGAGTTGCATCCACTGTGTCAGTTTCATTATGTGGATGACCACTCATCTAACGTACAACTTGGAAAACCATAATAATTAATACATGTCTATAGGTCAATTGGTATGAACTCATTACCAGCATTTGCTCTAGTCTGAACTATAAGTTATGATAATTCCTATGTTATTCCTGATAGAAGTTCTGAATTAATTACTAGCAATTTACAGTGAAGGTCCAGATGGGTTTTAGCAGTTGGGGTTGTGTCCCTGCACAGTCTGTGACTATCCAATCAGTGCTGCCTGTGTCAGACTGCGCCAGGACCCCCCCCCCCCCCCCACCCAACTGGTAACACCCAGCTGGATTTTCATTGCAAACTGCTAGCAATTCATTCATAACGTTTAAAAGAAGTATTATTGGACTGGCACAACTTAGAGTCGTGAGAATAGATGCTCCAGAGTTTTTATTACATGGGGCGTGCAAGTAGTTACTAAAATAGACATGCCAGGAGCGGTTACATAACCTCTTTAAATCAGTTATCGAGATTTAAAAGGGTGGTCTCATGAGGACTAGAGTATATGATCAATATATATCATTAGCCAAAAGAGAGAGCTGCTCTGTAAGAGTGGCTTTGGTTCTGATGGACTCCAGCCACCCATATATCGTATGGACAGTCATTCAACTGAATGGTTGACATGCAGTACTACATTTCTGTCCCCTGTCAAGATGAGCTGGTGATCAGCTAACTGATGTGGTGGCTGCTTTGTCAACGGTATTGAGATAAACAGTCACCATACTTTACTGCCATAGTGAGTCTTCTGTATTTAGGGAGTGTTCTCCTTGCCTCCTTCTCCTCCAAGCAGTGTCCGATGTGCAGCTGTTTATTTGCAAGCATACCTGCAGTTGCCATTCACTATTCCTACTCCTTTGCACACCGGATCACTTTATATCAGTGCTTTCACAGATGATAGCTTTATAACTCTCTTTAATCACGTGTCTAATACATGTACAGCATAGCTATCCTTATCTCCTATATCACTTCCCTCATCTCTCTTTAGATGGTAAGCTCTTTTGCAGGGTGCTTTCCATTGCCTGTCTATAGAAAAAAGTATTCTAATCATTATTGCTGAGAAACATTATAGGATTTCCCCTCTGAATGCAGTTACTTCTACTTTTTTATTCAAAGACGTCCATTACATATATATGATGTAATATACATTCCAGAAATTGGTGTAATCTTCTCTTTATGCAGTCTTAAAAGTGCATTGATGCTTGACATCTCAAATTAACATGTCCTCAAGTATGTCTTTCCTAGTTAAGTGATATGTATGACTTCTTAGCCTAGGCATCTATAAGGCAATAAAAGAACCTCAAGTTTCCTTGCTACCAACAAGTCTGCCTTTCTGCAGGTGGATATGTTGATGCCTTAGGCTACAATATCCATACCTTCCCCAATGATCTTACAAGGTCCTTTAATGCAGATGGTTCCAATTTGAGGCCAACATTCTGAAGTGAAGCTGTATTGAGTTTCTACCCTGCAACCAACAAGTCCCTCTTGAACATTGTGCTTGAATTAAACATATTTGTCCCCTTTTTTCACAGGGCAGAGAAGGGGATCTTAAAACCACTGAAGGAAGGAAATCATTATTAGACTTTACAGAAGTAGGTCATGTGCTACAGCTGCTGATAGTTTAAGACGAAGAAACATGGGACCTCAGACGTGGAACATGACTCCCTGAAAATGTTTGAGATCAACCCAAGAAAAACTTCCTCAGAGGCTTGTTTAATAAGCATTATCTGTAATAGTCTCAATGTGTGCTTATGTTTCCTGACGAATTTGCACCTTCTTCACACAGCTAACAAGGTCCCGTAATGGAAGACAGAACAATTTAATGAAGGAGATTTAATAGTTTGTGTTAAAACTAATATGGTCCATTAAGAGCTGTCATTTTTGTAAACAATGAAGATATATCATGCAATGCTAAGCCATCCAGGATTTTTTTTTCCCTCTTTTTGCTAACTGCAGTGTTGTAGAAGACACGCCGATGAACACTGAAATACCTAAGAACTCATTTAGATTTTTGTTTTCACTTCATGGCTTTTGTTAAGTTTCCAGACAATGGTTAATATATGCAAAATGAGTGGACATGAAAATATGGTTAAAGAGAAAAAAAAAAGGCAGTTCTACCAGCGGATGAAGCAAATGAGGGTTGACTTTACTAATAAATGACAGCTTTGTGTTTAGAAACCTCTGGTTCTTTGAATGAAGCATTTACAGCGTACTGCATCACTACACCCTCCAGCCAAATGGAATCAAAGATTTCTGCACAGTCCATTCAGTGCCAGCAAAAGGCACTCACATGCAATGCTTTGTGGATCTCCCAGATTGTTGAGGCGTAGTTTTAGTTTCCACATTTTCTTTTTGAACTATTCGGTGTACAGGTTATGGGTTTATAAAGTTTATTATAAGGAATACTTTCCAAGTTTTTGATCAAGACAGTTTAAGATTTAGTCATACTGTACGTGGTGCACTGGAACTCATTTATTGATTCCTAGAACTATGTCCATTAAAAACCACGGAGGACAATTTTCTAATCGGTGATCAGAATTCCTTAATAGGTTATTTAAAATGGATTTCTAAAGCCAAATGATTTGTGTAAACATTGAACTCATGATTGTTATATGTACACGTGTGGACTTACCGTTATCAGATATAAGGAAAGTTGGAAATATGGCCAGATTTATTAAGTCTTTTTATATGTTAGTTTCAATCTAAAGTACCCTGGAGTAACATGCACCAAATGTTTTTAAACATGATGCTTTCTTAATAAATTTGATCCATCTTGGGTTGTCCATGTACATCAAAATGAAATTTACTTCACCAATGAAATGGTGTATAGGGGAGCCTGTGGATAGGGGAATATTTAATATAACTGGAATACCCCTTTTATTCCACCCTTAGTGAATCAATGAATTCTTAGACCTCATGCTATTATATGTTTAAATTCTGCTATAGGAGGTGGCCTTGCTACACATATTACAACCTATTACAGACCTGCCAGAAAATATCCTTAAATGGAGGCTCTCCTTAGTGACATCCATTTGCCCCTTAAGTGTACAAAATAAAGTTACTTGAAGTTACATCCGCAAAGTCTGCACTACGAGACGTTCTGTTGATAATGTGTCCACTCTGATTTCTCAACTACGGTATGTATGTATGGTTACTTGGTATGAATGTTACTGTGGATCATTGTTAAATTTCACATACTCCATGGAGAAATAAGAAGGCAAAAGAGTCCTTAAAGGGGTTATTCCATGATTAAACAGGTTGTCCCACAAAAATATTCTACAGCTTTCAAACCAGCACCTGGGTCTGAATAATTTTGTAATTACATATCTTTAAAAATGAATTATAACTACTGAGTTATTTAATGAAATCTACCTGTGTAGGATGACCTGCTGTTTGCTCTTTTTCTAATTTTCTGTACATCTCACTGAGCAGAAAGCACATGCTCAGTTCCATCCTTCAGTACAGTATTAATCTAATGATCACAGCACTCGGGCTAATTATGACCGGTTTGGGTGCACGTCACAGTTGTTCCAAACTCCACCTTGTGGAACTCAATTGATAAAGGATAGATGAGACAGCACTCCAGATTTCTTGTATGCTGAGTGAATTTATTCAGCCGGACATGGTGGTGCAATTCAATATTACAACGTTTCGGGCATAGTGAGTGCCCTTCATCAGGTGTGAGCACGCTTATGGAAGCAGGCAGCCGGCGGATCCATGTGAGGTACAAGGCCGGTTCTAACTTTAGAAAGAGGTTGTCATATAGTAAATTATATATGATTTTATTTTATTTTTTTACATTATTCATATATTACACATAGTACATGGCAATCTCTTTCTAACAAAGCTACAACCAGCCCTGTACTTCACATGGATACAGAGATCTCCCCATTCATTGCTCTGCTAAATGTATATCAAGCTAGCAGTTCAGGGGGCATGTTCTTTCTGCTACAGCTCACAAGATGCATGCTTTCTGCTGCAGCTCTCTCCCTATCCCAGCTCAAACTAAATAGCTGAAAAAATACTGCAGAGCCTCATTTAAAGGGGTTGTCTGAGTTATGAAAAAAAAAATATAGCGCTGTAAATCTGATGGGCAGCAGTATATAACTAAGCTAAGCAAGTTTAATGCAAAAAAAAAAATATTTCCTCATTTCCCTGGTTCTCTTCTGGTCCTTGGTTTACATGCAATAACTACAATCTCTGCCCCTCCCCCTGCTCTGCAAAGGGAGTGAATGAGTCTGAGCTGAGTGACATGTCTGACTGCTGGGAGACTCAGCAGCATGTTGTATGTGTAGGACTACAAGTCCCATCTGTACAATGACGCTGCTGATACACACAGGATCTTCTCCCTACCTGTTCTCGTGCAATGCTCTGCAGAACTCCTTTGTCAGCTTCTGTGCCCAGTATTTGTCTCCTCACTGCCTGCAGCTACTCGGTAAAGCCTTCAGCCCTGAGTCTATGCTGCTGAAGGGGTTAAAGTTTTTCCTGAAGAATCCAATGGGAGGGAGAGAGCAGCAGCTCAGAAGATGGCAGAGTAGGGGGCGTGGCCAACACAGTGACGTCTCCTATACAGACACATATCTGCTCTCTCAGGCTTGTGCACCAAACATCATCAGAGCAGGGAGAGAAGCCGACATCACAGGTCATGTGACCCTCAGTGAAATCTTTAAAAAGGAGCAACTGTAGATACAGTAAGTGCATGGTAAAGCTGTTACATTTTATTAGTTAGATACATACAAAGAACAAAACATTAACTTGGACAACCCCTTTAAGAGTCTCAACACAGCAATCCAAAGTGCAAAGCTCCCTGGGAAACAGCAATATGCAAAATAACTGTAGAGCCCCAGTTATAGGTCTTCAGCACAGTGAATCCAGAAATCCCAGCTCAGGAGGCAGCTTAACCCCTTAAGGACACAGGGTTTTTACATTTTTGCGTTTTCGTTTTGCGCTCTATGCCTTCCAAGAGCCATAACTTTTTTATTCTTCCGTTCACATGGCCATATGAGGGCTTATTTTTTGCGGGACAAGTTTTACTTTCCAACGCCATCATTTAATAATGCATACGGTGTAGTGGGAAGCGGGAAAAAAATTCCAAATGGAGTGAAATTGCAAAAAAAAAGCAATTTCACCACAGTTTTACGGGTTTCTAAATTACGACGTTTGATTTGCGATAAAACTTACCATTTAGTTTTATTCTACAGGTCAGTACGAATCCAGCGATACCCAATATGTATAGCTTTTCTTGCGTTTTGATAGTGAAAAAAATTCCAAAGTTGGAAAAATTTTTTTTTTTTTGTCGCCATGTTTTGACCGCTATAACGTATTTGTATATAAGTGTATGGCGTTGTATGGGGGCTTATTTTTGCGGGGCGATCTTAACTTTTAGTTGATACCATTATGGGGTGTGTAGGACTTTTTGATCACTTTTTATTTAATTTTTTTGAGGAAATGAAGCGTCCAAAAACGGCAAATCGGCCATTTGGGCGCTTTTTTCCGTTTTTCTGTTTACCGTATGGGAAATATATTTTTATATTTTTATACTATGGGCGTTTTCACACATTGTGACACCCATGATGTGTATTTTTTATTTTTTTATTATTTTATTTTAATTTTGGGGAAAGGGGGTGATTTAAATTTTTAGGTTTTTTATTTTATTTTTTATTTTTTTATTTTTTTAATTTTTTTACACTTTTATATAGATCCCATAGGGACCTATATAAATCAGTTACCTGATTGCTTCTATCATAAACTCCAATACACTTGTATTGGAGTTTATGAGCATTTACTACTTTCCTATGAAGCCCTATTGCTAACAAGGGCTCCATAGGAAATAGTAAGTGATAGCCTCATGCTGAATGAAAGGCTTGAGGCTATCCCTTACAGCGCTCCGATTCTCCCGATCACCACTAGGGGGAGCCGGAGCGCTGCCGAAAGTTTTACTTTCGGTTTTAGCGCGTGCAGATGCCGTGATCAGGATTGATCACGGCATCTGCAGGGTTAAATGATCGCGGTCGGCAGCGCTGCCGACCGCGATCATCAGCTGCGGGGGTCAGCTACAGGAATCAGCCGGACCCCCGCAGCGATGGTGCCCGCAGCGGCCAGGAGCGGGCGCCATCTTTAGGGACTGGACACATGACGTACCCATACGTCATGTGTCCTTAAGGAGTTAAGGATGGAACTGAACATGTGCGTCCATCTTAGCAAGGTGGACAGAGAAATAAGAAAAAGGACAAACAGCAGGTGGCGCTGTACAAATACATTTTATTGAAAACCTCAGTGGATATGCACATTTTTTTATTACATGCAATTACAAAAATATTCACATCCAGGTGCTGGTTTGAAAACTGCTGAATATTTTTTGTGCGACCATTCCTATCACCACAGAAAACCCCTTAAACTACTGTAGTGACTGGATAGGAGAAAAGGTGCTCATTACAAATTTGAAACTTTTATCTTTGTACTCACTTGCATTGCCCTGCAGTAAGCTTGCAAACTGTCCATGTCCTACATACTAATTCCCAGGACTCTTAAGCTTAGAAGGAAAAAGTACAGCAGGACTCTTAACTGCTTCAGTAGCATACAAAACACAGACTGTGTGAAGACTTTATGCGAGCAAGGCAAAGGAACAGAGAAAAAATTATGGATTCAGATTCAGTTTTTTTTTCCTATCTAGCCATTATAGTAGTTTAAGGGATTTTTCTTTGCAGCAGATTCCCTATAAGTGGTGGTAAGATCAGAGACAAACTATCTTTGTGCCTATGGCAGCAGTTTTAGAATATGAACCCACTCATTCCTTTAATTACCCTCTGTGGTCTCCTTTGCCATGAATCCATTTTTTATACCTACTCCTTATCCCCCCCTATCCCAATCCCTCCACATATGTGCAATTCTCAATGTATGGCTTGCTGGCGATCCTACTACACATCTATAAGAGTCCATCAACGGTAAAAGAAGTTGATTGGTGCTTGTTTAACGAGCCTTAATATCTGCTGATGGCACCTTACTAATGTTCATATCCAATGCAGTTATGGAGTTATGAGGATGTCAGCAGCTCATCCACTGTATATATGATGTGCCGCTGACGGACAAGCATTGTTATGTCGGCATATAGACTTAACTAGCCACCAAACAATCAATGCTTGCATGATGTCTGACCAAGTCTTTTAGGTGGACGTACATGGAGCAAGGAGCAAGTGCTCTTATGAACGCTCATCCATGTATAACGACCTTAAGATCTGTACATCACAAGACCTGAAGGTTTTGGGGAGTGAAAGATTAGCCTTGTTTGGTCAGTGATTTTATTCAGTGATTTTCAGCCAAAACAAGGTGTGGGTCCAAAACACAGAGTGAGTGTAGATCTTTCCATTCTACTTTAATAATGGAGGCTCCAATCCTGGTTTTGGTTTAAAAATCACTGATGGGAATCACTGAAGTGTGGACTAGGCCTTCATCAGGCAAACACTGATAAGTCAGTTTGTGGTTGGTTTGTTTCTTTAACCCCTTTCGGCTTCCAGTCTGTATATCCTACCTGACTATGCCTCCTGCAGACAAAGCATAAATCTGCAGTTGTTCCCGTGATGGTGGCTAGTGCTTCACAGCGCACTGCTATTATAGAGATCAGACTGCCACAATGTCAGCCCAGCTCTCTTGAACTGACAAGGAGCTTAAATGACCAACTTCCAGTCAGATAAACACAGCGCTGAAAGTTAGCATTATGTGACCCAAATGCAAGAAGCTTCCTTCATATTCGAGTGTTACAGCAATTATGTAAGTGGGGCAAAGTACACATATGTGATATCACTATACTGTACACATAAGACCTCATGCACACAACTGTATTTTTGTCCGCATGCTGACAGTACACGGATATCATCTGTGTGCTATCCGCGCCGCAAATAATAGAACATCCCCTATCCTTGTCCGTTTTGTGGACAAGAATAGACATTTTTACAATAGGGCCTGTGAAAAGGAAAAAATACGGTAAAAAAGAAAAGAATAAAAATATTTAGCTAAAGTAAAAAAATTTAAATCACCTTCAGAATATGCCACTCCACGGTCAGAGTCGGGAGGACTGCTGGACCATTTCCCCCCAAGGTATTGCGTGGTCACCGTCAGAGGGACTGGTGGTCCGAGACCCCGATGGGTTGCATTGGTCACAGCTAGGGAGCTATCTGACCGCATGGCTGAGTGAAGCCGACTACCACAGTGTGAATACTGAGCTAGAGGTGAGTTAGGGAAAACCTCTGTATAGTGAGTGCCTAGCCTGACAAGGATTTATTGTTTTGTGTTGATGTAACAAGTTGTGATGTGAAGCTGCGACTTCCTTGTGCCAAGTGATGCCAAACTTGGAAGTTTGATGTGCTGTATGACAAACAAAGCACTGTTTTAGGTTGAAAACCCCCTGTTGCATGAGAATGTCATCGTCGCCCCAGGCAGAGAGAGTGATCCCTTACATATATATATATATATATATATATATATATATATATATACATATATACACACTCCATCTATTATACAGTATAATAGATGCAGTGGACACAGGTATGTAGTATACCCAGCAGTGTACTGATATGTGAGGTACGAGGAATAATAGATGTAGTAAGTACAGATATATAGGGTATAGTATATACAACAGTGCACTGATATATGAGGTGCAAGGTACAATAGATGCAGTGGACACAGTTATGTGGTATATCCAGCAGTGTACTTATATATGAGGTACAAGGTACAATAGATGCAATGTGTTAAAATATATCGTATATACAGCAGTGTACTGATATGTGAGGTACGAGAAATAATAGATGCAGTGGCTACAGATATATAGTATATATAGCAGTGTAGTGACATGTGAGATACGAGGTATAATAAATGCAGTGTGTTAAGATATATAGTATATACAGCAGTTTACTTATATGTGAGGTACGAGGAATAATAGATGCAGTGGGTACAGATATATAGTATATACATCAGTTTACTTATATGTGAGGTACAAGGTATAATAGATGCAGTGTGTTAAGATATATAGTATATACAGCAGTGTAGTGATATGTGAGATACGAGGTATAATAGATGCAGTGTGTTAAGATATATAGTATATACAGCAGTGTACTGATATGTGAGGTACAAGGTATAATTTATACCCCATACCTCACATATCAATACACTGCTGTACATCCTGGCCTGAAATGGGTAGTGGGACGGGCTAAGAATGAGGCATGGGGGCCCAGTTTAGATTTTTGCTATGGGGCCCAGTGATCCATCAAGAAATTTATAGTATAACCACTGTACCGTATATGCCATAAGTGTCCAACAGGTGTGGGTTCCACCTCTGGGACCCGATCCTATCCTAAGAATGAGGTCCTATTCTGTGCCGCTGTGGGTGGAGAAGAGCTTGCGCATTTAGCTCTCTTCAACCACTGCTATTGACTTTTGCAAGAGTCCAGTAAGCTCCCTCTGCTATTTTCACAAGTCTCATTGCAGTCGATGGAGAGAGCCACACATGCGAGGACTCGTCAATGTTACTGGAGACGTGTGCTGGAACTCCATTTTTTAGATATAGATATGACATAAAAGTCCACTTGGGACAACCCCTTTTATCTCACTCACATAAAGGTACAAATTCTGTTTAAAGCTGTTCTCCTCAAATGATTTAAGCCTTTCCAAACCTCCGCTGTACATATAACTCCAGTCTTTAAAAATGCTACCTGCTCGTGAGCTCAGTGGGTGCCATAGCTGCGGGGTTTCTGCTCTTTTAAACAGTAGACACCCGCAGCTAATGTGTGTGATCGGCAATAACACAAATTGCAGAAATGTAACCCCTAAAATGATGCGATCAAATGTGCGTCTGAGCACTGAAAACCCAGAAACGCTACACTTTTGGGCCCAGAAGCCCACGTCCACACGGCAATTGGGGTAGATGTTTATTCGCTTTGATGCATTGGGTCTCTCTGAAGAAAGAGGTGTAGTTCCTGTAGAGACCTGCAGGTAGCAGGGCTCCATAGGATAACAGAAAATGGTGCTTACAATGCAGTGTTTATTCACTGCAATGTAAGCTAAAAGCAATCTGAAGACTGCATATTCTAGATCCCTAGGGGGGCTACAAAAAGTTTTTAAAAAAAAGGATTTAAAAAATATAAAAAAATATAAATAGTCAAATCACCCCACTCCCCACTTAAAATAAAAATAAACAATCAAAAATAAACATCATAGGCATCACCGCATCCCAAAACGCCCAAAATATTAAAATATGTATTTATACTATACGATCAATGTTGTAATAGAAAAAAAATCAACATGGCTGATGTGCTGATTTTTTTTCATTGATTCACTTGCCCAAAAATTGAATAAAAAATTATCACACACACAGTGTCACACATAAAAAAAGTCACACACATACATACTCCAAAATGGTATCAATACAAACTACAGATCATCCCACAAACAAATGACCTCTCATACTTCTCCGTAGACCCTACTATGAAAAAGTCATGGAGGTCAGAATATGACAATAAAAGTTTTTTGTTTTTTTTAAACTACAAGAATATATATAAATGTAGTATCGCTGTAATTGTGTTGATCCAGAGAATTAAGCGCATGGGTAATTTTTACTACATAGAGAACCCTGTAAAAACTAAACTCTAACTCCAATTTCTAAATATATAATTTCCAATGAAGGACGTCTTTTTTTTACTTATATATGAATCTTAAGGTAAGGGAGACATTTTGTAGACATTGGCTAATAATATGTGCTATATAGATGGATAGGATATCTCTTCATTGTAATGCTGCATTTTATTGTCTAAGAAATTTAATTTCAACCTCTATCTTTTAAATGCCAATATTCAGGGCTTATAATGTCCAACTTGCTTAGGTCTCTGGCACCCTTACTGCCGATGAGTGCCTCTTCTCGCTAAGGTTATGTTTTTATGGGTCTGTGTTATGTAGCAAGTAGTCGTAGTCCCTAATCTAGATCTAGCATTAACACAAATGGGTGGTAATAATGACTTTTCAACTGCTCCAGCAGAACTGAATCCACATTATATCATTTATCCCTTCCAGGCATTTTAATACTTGTATAATCTCTTGATGGATTCTTTATGAGGGGTTATGAAATAGCTTTTACAGCAATGTGGTTTTGCTACCATTTGTGAATAACTGTATTATGTGCAGTGTATATATAAATATAGGTTTATGCATTTTTATGCTTGAAAATTATGTACAGGGATGTCCTAAAGATATTATATAACATGTAGCCTGCACATTTAGACCCTGGTACGCTGCAATCTCCAATGTAACACATGGGGTATAATTCTAATCTTAGACCTTTGTATTTAACACAGTTACCATACATAAACACAATACTTAAGCAGTAAAATAAATTGAACTATTCATTATTGAACATGTGCATGCCATAAAATGTGAAAGCACTTCATGTATCAGTGTGTCTGAATGTCTAGATGCACGATTAAACTTAGAAGAGTAAAGACCTATCTATCTATCTATCTATCTATCTATCTATCTATCTATCTATCTATCTATCTAATTATCTATCTGATATCTATCTATCTATCTATCTATCTATCTATCTCCTATCTCTCCCCATTCTATGTGCTCTCCTACCATAAACTAAATTTAATTTAACAAATATATATATATATATATATATATATATATATATATATAATACACACACAAAATGAGCCATTAAGCTGGTCCATATGACTTACCGTATGGGCATCATAGAACTGGACCTCCACTATGAGCAAGAGAGAAGATTTGCTTTCAAGCAGCCACACTTGCCCTGGGGGGCTTGAACTGTTCATGGCCAGCATCAGGGGCAGACACAGACAACTTGTGTTACTTGTGTGGGCTCCCGTTCTCCTGACATACCCACAAAGGTACACAAACCCACATCTTCTAATATTTCAAATAGATAATAAAAATATTCACATTTATTTACTGCATATTTTACTATTATTTATAAAGGGTTTAATTGGTCTGGACAACCCATATTCATTGGAACATTCCACAGGCAATAAGCCGAAAATCAGTGGAAGGGTTCTGCCAAGATCCCTTGTGGTCTAGAAAAGGGAAGAGGTTGATTAGGGATGAGGAAATTGATCATTCAAATCGATTTGTTCGTCTTAACGAGTTCTTTGTCTGTGTGGGACAATTCCCCACTGCTCCAGCAGATTAACATGGCTGCATATTTTGTGCAGCCTTGATAATCCCGCGCATAAGCATTTACTGAAAGTATCGGCACAGTAGCAGATTATATGCCTACAAAAACACCTATGTTGGTGGTGTTTCTGGTAAAATGACTGACACCCTGACGGGATCCAGTTGACCCCCTTAATATCAGACAAGAGGGTTTATCTGTTGGTGTTCTTCATGTCACAGATCCATCAAAGCTTGAATTTCTTTTTCTTTTTTCTGATCCTGCTACAAAACAGAAAAAAAGGTATATTTAACACAAGAGTATTCTGCCTTAGTTAAGTAATCAGAATTTCTATAAATCACTGTTATATCCATTGAATCTTTGTTTATTAAAAATAGGGGGAATTTATCATTTACAGTGGTTTTGGTGTCAGTTTTAAGTCTGTTTTGGCTTAGTGAGGTTGCTCCAAATTTATGAAATGGTGCACAGTAATAATTGGCAAAAGTGCAATGTGTTGTACACCTATGTCTGTAAAAGTACACCAGGAGGTTGCCTGGCATGGAGAGGAGACTTTTTTGCAATTTTTTAAAAAGTCGCACATCAGGAATGAGACTTAAAGGTGTTCTAATCTGCAATACTGACCTACTTTTCACTCCATTTTGAAAAGTGGCTAGGATCACCAAATGTTGCAAAATTTGACCAAAGGTTGAAAAAAAAAAAAAACACAAAACTGATGTGGCAGACCTGATAAATGTCACTGATAGTACTTTGTGACTTTACTTTGGCATGTTGCTGTTAAAAATGAACATAGGTTGTCATATACTTTATTAAATGTTACAAACATAATTAGGCCATCTTTCATCATTACAGCTTACGTTACCCATTTCATTTTGATTAAAAAGATGAAAGTTTAAAACTGGTTGTCGGCTTAGTACCTAAGAGAGGCCATGCATGACAAGCATTGTAGGGAATTAAATTACACCAGGCTTCAAACAAATTTACGTAAACCTCTCACCTTCTTCAAAAAGTTTACAAATCCAATTTTACTGATTTGCATACTTACTTGAAACATCTACATGTAAATGTTCCTTACCACAACTCAAAGGTACAATGTATACTTTTACATATACTTTTTATATTTTATAGCTCTTCAATAAAAGCAGTCTCTGCCCTTAAAGCAGTCTCTGCCCTTCCATAAAAGCAGTCTCTGCCCTTAAACTATAAGAAGAGTTCTAGACACTGGAGAAAGTGTTAGGACACTTTCATGTGGTAAGTAGAGTTGAGCGAACACCTGGATGTTCGGGTTCGAGAAGTTCGGGCGAACTTCACGAAAATGTTCGGGTTCGGGATCCGAACTCGACCCAAACTTCATCTCGAACCCGAACCCCATTAAAGTCAATGGGGACCCGAACTTTTGGGCACTAAAAAGGCTGTAAAATAGCCCAGGAAAGGGTTAGAGGGCTGCAAAAGGCAGCAAAATGTAGATAAATCCCCTGCAAACAAATGTGGATAGGGAAATGACTTAAAATAACATGAAATAGAGAAAAATAATAAATAAACATTCTAAACTTGAGCCCAAGTGAGTGACAGTGGCACCTGTCACCCAACAAACAGAGGATGTGGCAGCAACGCCAGCATATCTGTCATCGTCACCAAGCATCTCCACCAAATTCCATGGAAGTGTTCAGCTATCAGCTGTCCATCTCCCAAACACTGGAGAGAAAAAGAAAGTACCCCCCTACCCATGGCTCTGAATGCCTTATTTCAAAGTTCCTTGTCCTTTGAAATGCTATCATTCTGTCTGGTGGACAGTTTTAAAAACCTTATGGCATCCCACAGTACGAGTATCCCAGCCGCCGCTACTTTTGCCTGCGACTGAGCCATCCCTTCCCTGCACAACCAAGTGGCAGACAAAATAAGGTGTGCATTGCGCAACGCTATTTATGTCAACGTCCACATAACCAACAACACAGTGGGTAAATGTAGCGGCTGGCCCAGAGGCGGATAGCATTTTTGCGAATGTCCTTCCGCCCCCGAGGATTGCTGGGCATTTCTCATTGTATTCTGTTACCTCCTCCTCCTCCTACTCAGCTTCCTCCTCCTCTACCTCCTCCTCATCCACTCAGCGTAACACCTTCACCACCCACAGCAGCACAGCCAGGGGAAATGGCAGCAGTCTGTTTTAAAACTTGTGTGTTTGTGGGAAAAACCCCACAACGCGCAGGAGCTGTGGACAGGCATGGAACAACAGACGGGTGATTGGTTGGTGCCATAGAGCCTTCAGCCCGGCCTGGTGTTGTGCGCTAAAGGGGCAAAATGTAATAGAAGGTCTGGGCCTAGTCGGTTTGACGCACATCCCCTGCCTGCCACATGTGCTGAATTTGGGGTGCAGAAATTCCTAAACACCGGACAGTGAAAATCAATTCAGTTAATCGAACACACACAACCCCCTTTTACTCAAACCATTAACAAACTATTTACAAATTTACTTAAAAACATATTAAAATAACTAGAATGCAGCTAAACTAACCATACAAACAAACACAACTATATACACGCCTTATCCTTAACTTAAGGCCAGCCAATTACAAGTGGCTCGGATGGTGGGTTCCTGCACCAACATAGGCCCTGGCCTGGAACACAATTGTCCAGCCAGGGCACGTTCTGGAGGATGAGGAGGATAAGTAGGATGAGGAGGAGTAGGAGGAACCGTGTTCTCAGCAGGGTGGCACCCAAGCCAGCATACGGGCAGCTGGGTCACCACCAGCACCTCAGAAGGCTGGGTTAGCATTGGCAAAATGTGGGAAAGCTTTGTCATCACGCCACAATAACCTGCATCAGCAGCAGATCTGGAACGTGTTAGCAGTAGGCAGCATTTTAGCAACATGGTGGAAGAGTACACGTACTGACTGATGGGTTTGCCCAGGGGTGTAGCTACAGGGAAGCATGGGAAGCTACTGTTTTTGGTCCCTGACCTATAAGGGGCCCATCCAGGAGGAGGAGGAGGAGAACTAAAAGACTTTGTCAGGGGGCCCCTCAACAGTATTATACAATGAAATTAGATACAGTGGCAGTATAGACAGTATAGAAAGCGGATGGAAAATGAACCCAAACAGCCTCACACCCTACACACTCAACACCCCACCCCCCTTTCACTCAAACCATTAACAAACTATTTACAAATTTACTTAAAAACATATTAAAATAACTATAATGCAGCTAAACTAACCATACAAACAAACACAACTATATACACGCCTTATCCTTAACTTAAGGCCAGCCAAATACAAGTGGCTCGGAGGGTGGGTTCCTGCACCAACATAGGCCCTGGCCTGAAACACAATTGTCCAGCCAGGGCACAGTTCTGGAGGAGGAGGAGTGGGAGGAACTGTGTTCTCAGCAGGGTGGCACCCAAGCCAGCTCAAGTGCAGCTGGGTCACCACCAGCACCTCAGAGGGCTGGGTTAGCATTGGCGAAATTTGGGAAAGCTTTGTCATCACGCCACAATAACCTGCATCAGCAGCAGATCTGGAACGTGTTAGCAGTAGGCAGCATTTTAGCAACATGGTGGAAGAGTACACGTACTGACTGATGGGTTTGCCCAGGGGTGTAGCTACAGGGAAGCATGGGAAGCTACTGTTTTTGGTCCCTGACCTATAAGGGGCCCATCCAGGAGGAGGAGGAGGAGAACTAAAAGACTTTGTCAGGGGGCCCCTCAACAGTATTATACAATGAAATTAGATACAGTGGCAGTATAGACAGTATAGAAAGCGGATGGAAAATGAACCCAAACAGCCTCACACCCTACACACTCAACACCCCCACCCCCTTTCACTCAAACCATTAACAAACTATTTACAAATTTACTTAAAAACATATTAAAATAACTATAATGCAGCTAAAGTAACTATATAAACAAACAAAACTATATACATGCCTTATCCTTAACTTAAGGCCAGCCAATTACAAGTGGCTCGGAGGGTGGGTTCCTGCACCAACATAGGCCCTGGCCTGGAACACAATTGTCCAGCCAGGTCACAATTCTGGCGGATGAGGAGTAGTAGGAGGAACGCTGGGGGATACAGAGGGCACAGATGATATACTTCCCTCAAAGAGGATAGCTTATCTTTGCCTCTGGGCAGTCTGGCAGACATGAGCGACAACATGTTGCAGTGCCTGCGCAACGACCGCCGTTACTGCCACATTCTAACTTGTGTTGCTTACTGGGTGGCCACCCTGCTGCATCCCCCTTACAAGGACAACGTGCCGTCCTTAATTCCCTCACTGGAGTGTGATAGGAAGATGAGCCCGCCAGTAGACATGCTGCTGATGGCATTCACACCTGACACCAGGGACTCAGTGGAAGCACAAGGCGAAGGCAGAGGAGGAAGAATTTGTCAATGCAGCTGGGTCACCACCAACACCTCAGAAGGCAGGTTTATTATTGGCAAAATGTGGAAAAGCTTTGTCATCACGTCATAACAACCTGCACCACCAGCAGATCTGGAACATCTTAGCAGGAGGCAGCATTTCAGCAACATGGTGGAACAGTACACGTACTGACTGATGGGTCTGCCTAGGGGAATAGCTACAGGGGAAGCAGGGGAAGCAAATGCTTTGGGGCCGTGACCTAGAATGGGCCCATCCAGGAGGAGGAGGAGGAGGAGTAAAGGAATTTGTCAGGGCTCCCTCAACAGTATTATACAATGAAATTATATACAGTGGCAGTATAGACAGTGTAGAAATCGAATGTAACAGCTGCTGGGCCTGGTCTGAGAGAGCGATCTTTAGTAGCCACAGGCATGGCGGCATGAAAGGAAGGGGTTGCGCAAAAATTACTGGGGGAGGGGGCCCTATTCAGAAATTTGATCTGGTGCCCAATCATTTCTAGCTACGCCACTGGGTCTGGCCCATTCAACTTCTGGGTCTTCAAATTGGGCACATGTCCTGAGGTTGCCCTTTACGCCTTGGAGGTGCTGGCCTACCCTGCAGCCACTGTATTGTCTGAACGTATGTTTAGCATGGCTGGGGGCATTATCACAGACAAGCGCAGCCGCCTGTCCGCAGACAATGTTGGCAACTAAGCTTTGGTTTATTAAAAAGAACCAGACATGGATTCCACCGGACTTGTTTGAACCTTATGCAGAATAGACATGTATACCGGCCTCACCCAACCATTGTTGTAAAATAAAAAATAAAAAAACAGTTATTGGAGACTTCACAGCCCAAAAAGGCTTCATTTCATGCAAGAATGTAGCCGCCAATTGTAAGTTTCCCGTCAGTTATGCAGTGCAGGGGATTGTACCTGGCAAAAATGGTAATATTTCACCCAACAATTTAAAATCTATCCTCTGCCGGACAGTATTAAACTTGGCCAGCCACATCTGAAACCAATGATTTACGGTATTGCTATTTTGGCAATTGAATTTTACCCCAGAACAAAAGCTATTCTTTGACAGACACTATGAAACTTGTCCAGCCACAGCTGAAACCCCAGATTTACTGTATTTCTATTTTTGCAACTGATTTTCATCCCAGAAAAAAATATATCCTTTGACGGACGCTATGAAACTTGTCCACAGCTGGGACACTAGATTTACTGTATTTATATTTTTGCAAATGTATTTCACCACAGAACAAAATCTATCCTTGGACGGACACTAGGGAAATTGTCCAGTCACAGCTGGAACACCAGATTCAGGGTATTGCTCTTTTGGCAATTAGATTTAACCCCAGAAAAAATATACCCTTTTACGGACAGATTTAAACTAGGCCTGCAACAGCTGGAACACCAGCTTTACTGTATTTCTATTTTTGCTACTGACTTTCACCCCAGAAAATTATATATCCTTTGACGGACACTAGGTAAATTGTCCAGTCACAGCTGGAACACCAGATTCAGGGTATTGCTATTTTGGCCATTAAATTTCACCCCAGAAAATAATATATCCTGTTACAGACACTATTAAACTTGGCCAGCCACAGCTGAAACCACTGATTTATGGTATTGCTATTTTGGCAATTGAATTTCACCCCAAAAAAATATATCCTTTGCCGGACACTATTAAACTTGTCCAGCCACAGCTGGAACACCAGATTTACTGTACTTCTATTTTTGCTACTGACTTTCACCCCAGAAAATAATATATCCTTTGACGGACAGTATGAAACTTGTCCAGTCACAGCTGGAACACCAGATTTACGATATTTCTATTTTTGCAACTGAATTTCACCCCAGAAAAAAATATATCCTTTGCCGGACACTATTAAACTTGGCCAGCCACAGCTGAAAGTACTGATTTACGGTATTGCTATTTTGGCTATTGAATTTCACCCCAGAACAAAATATATCCTTTGCTGGACACTATTAAACTTTGCCAGCCACTGCTGGGACACTAGATTTAGGGGATTGCTCTTTTGGCAATTGAATTTAACCACAAAAAAAAATCTATCCTTTGCCAGACAGCAGACAGTATTTTACTTGGCTAGCCACAGCTGGAACACCAGATTTAGGGGATTGCTATTTTGGCAATTGAATTTAACCCCTTAATAAAATATAGAAATTTCTATCCTGAGTTTCTAAGGGTGACAATAAGCACAGCCAAGCCCCTGATGTAGGATATAGCAAAAAAAAAAAACTAGTATTGATGGATTGATGGACAAGACAAAAAATGGCCACTGATCAAAGTTTGTTCAATCTCTTTTTATTGAATAAAACAGCAAGTAAAAACATCACTGTTGTACATGTATAAGACAGTTATTACAAACACAAGGATTGCAATTCCAAGTACAGCAATGGAAAAACAAAGACAACGGTGACATTAACAGTTAAAGGTTAGCAAGCAATCATTTAATAATAGACTAAAGAAAAGGCCTCATCAGTTGCATAGGTCTGGGAATTATCTACTTTAACCTACTGGTGAGGTAGGAAAAAAGGAGTTATACCTCATGCGGGAGGTATCAATGTTATAAAGAACATTCCAGGGATCTAAGTCCCTAGCACGATGTTCGAGTGATCAAACATAGGTAATGGAGGTTGAAAGGACATCTATACTTGGCTTAATGTAGCCAAGTCTCTCTCCTTTTTAAATTGTCTCCATGGTTGCCATACTGCCAAATATCTCGCGTAGGTACCATGGGCCCAACCTAGAAGTTCCTCCAAGTTATTCAGTTGGTTCATTTTTTCGTACCACATATTTATGGTTGGTGGCGATGAATCCCTCCAGTTAGTAGGAATGAGAAGTTTGGCAGCCGCAATCATGTGAGTGGGTAAATTAGCCTTGGCTGGACAGAAAGTGGAGGTAGGGAGACAAAGTAAGATTAGTTCAGGGGTAAGTTTAATAGACAGGGAGCATATGGAATTTATGGAATTTTCCACTTCTGTCCAATACTTAGTTATTCGAGGGCACGTCCACCATATGTGGAGCATGGAGCCAACACCTGCCTGGCATCTCCAGCATTGGTCAGTGGGGGATACCCCTATGGAGGCCAGATATGCTGGGGTTTTGTACCACCTAGTGACGGTTTTATAGGAATTCTCCTGATAACGGATACAAGGGGAAAACCCAGTTGAATGAGAGAGAATATAAGCAATTTCTGAGGGTGTAAGATCTTTTCCAAGGTCTTTTTCCCAGTGAGAGATATAGTGAGGTTTAGAAACGCTTGCCTGTGTCAGCAGATTAGTGTACACTACTGATAGGGATTTTTTCAAGGGAGAGGTGAGAGTGGTGAGTATGTCTAGCTAGCTAGGATCAAGGAAGGTCATAGAGGAGAGTTTGCAATATCTTTGACAGACATTGTTGAAATCCCAAGATTGAATTTGGGTGGGGGGGTCTCTACCCAGTTTAGTAAAAATATCGGAGAGGGGTATTATTTTGTTAGATTCCAACACATCTCCTATTTTTGTGCTTCCCAGCGAGTGCCACCAACTGCAACCTCCATCATCCATGTTGCTAAAGATAAACGGTAAAACACTGAGTGGAGTTAGTTTGGACACCTTGGAATCACTCAGAGTTGTAGCTAAAGAAGTTCTGTAGGTACTGATCATGCTTTTCGTAAGTACACACAGTTTTAGGTCAAGAGAGAGTGGGGTGTTGCGCCACCAAAGTAAGGCGTATCTGTGGGTTCCCATAAGGGACCTTTCGATATCCATGTAGGGGTCATTCAAATTATCATTGGCCAACAGCGCCGATCTAGATAATTGAATGGCTCTGTAATAGGTCAAGATATCTGGAAGCGAGACACCACTTCTACTCTTCTTTTGAGCTAATAACGAGAAAGCCAGTCTAGGTCTCTTTCTATTCCAAGGGAATACTGTAAATAATCTCCTGATTTGAGCAAAGAAGGATGATGGTAGGTGTATCGGGATGGCTTGTAAGGTATATAGGATTAGAGGGAGTACAAATGTGGATAGTAGGTTTTTCCTTCCGAACCAGGACATAAAGGGGACTTTCAGATCTGACAGAAAGGATTTTATTTTAATGAGAAGTGGGGAATAATTTAGCTTGAATAACAGGTTCAAATCGGCTGGGACCTGAATTCCCAAATATTTAATTGCTGAATAGGGCCATTTAAAGGGGGATAAACGTTTCAAAGTGGCTAAAGTGGCGGGAGGAATGTTAAAGGGGAGGACTTCAGATTTGGAGAAGTTTATTTTAAAATTTGAAAGTGTGCCGTATTGGTGAAATATAGACATAATAAGGGCGCTGATCAAAGTTAAAGAAAAACGCTCTGTGCAGTCTAAAAACCAGTGAGCAATTAACTAGCAGAAGTTGAATGATTCACAGCTGTAGATCGATCACTTCATTAGGTGTTTTTGCTGACTTTTCCCTGCCTAATCTCGCCCTGACAGAAACTGCCTCCTCTCCCTACACTAACCAGAGCAGAGTGACGTGCGGCGCTACGTGACTCCAGTTTAAATAGAGGCTGGGTAACATGCTGCACTTGGCCAATCACAGCCATGCCATTAGTAGGCATAGCTGTGATGGCTTCTTAGGGCAAGAAGTAAAACGCTAACTGACTGGCTGCTGTGCAGCCCTTCAGAAAGCGGGAAGAAATCACCGAACAACGGACCCAACCCGAACACCCCAAAATTCGGTACGAACCCGAACTATGCTCGAACTGTTCGCTCAACCCTAGTGGTGAGTAGTTTGAATTAGTATTTGCAAGCCAAAACCTGGAGTGCAGCCTACATAGAAAAGTATCATGGAAAATGTACAGATTTTCTGCTGTAATACTCTAGATTATTTATATTTTTTCACAATTTTTGTCAGGGGTGCACAACCAATGAGGCGAGGTGAGGCGGTTGCCTCAGGCAGCACCAGGTAGGGGCAAGAGGGGGCAGCAGAAGGGGGATTATCTGTTTCTGCAGTATAGTGTTGGGAAGCACAGTGGGCACAATATATTGAGCTGTATTACCCTGTATGTTTTGTAGAGCTGTATGTAATGTTTTCCAAGTATCTTTGTAACAGTAGGGCTGGAGGGAAGAGGTTAGGTTAAGAAATTGTGATAGGGAGGTTGGGGCACCATTTCAGTTTTCGTCTCAGCCAACAGAAAGGCTAGGTGCACCCCAGGTTTTTGTGCCACACCATTACTCCCATACCTGGTCCTCAGTGGGAAGCTTAGAGGCATTTTTACATTATAGTAAGTGATGTCCTATCCCTTGTGAATGCCATCCCTTTATAATTAGTAGGGATCTGACTGATTGGACCCCCATGCGCCTCAAAACAAAGAAGTTGCAGCCTGGTTAAGAGCTGTTGCTCCTTCACAGTAATTTACTTGCCTAGCAAAGCCATCATCTGTGGTGGGAACCTGAATAGAGCTGTTTGACTAGGAGTGCCTGTGAATGGAGTAAGCTGAAGGAACCTCAGTCTCTCTGTTCTTCTGGTGTGGGTCTCAGATGTTAGCCCATTTGTGATCATAATGTTATGGTATATCCTATTGATATGCAGTAAAAAATATAAATTGAGAATACCACTTTAACCATATAGCATAGTAGTAATGAATTGTGATAGCTACAGTCTAGATTATATTCTCTAGTCATCAATAAGACTCTCCAATATTATACGGTATAAGCCCCTATTCCCATTTCCGCTTTGCAGACCACAAACCATGGATTCGCAAAACACGAACACCGGCCGTGTGCACCCAGCATCATGGTGCAGACCCATTGACTTCAACGGGTCTGTGATCTGCATGTTACTGGCCAAAGAAAGGACATGTGCTATCTTTTGTGAAGTGGCCGCATTGACCTGGAAGCACACGGAGGCCCTTCCCATTGAAGGCAATGTGCCCGCACAGTGATACAGCATGCATTTGCAAAACGGGCACAGGCGTGTGAATGCACACTTATCCAAAGAAAAACGTCCTTTTAGGCTGGGGCTACATGGCGACTAGTGTTGAGCGTGAATATTCAAATAGCAAATTGAAAACGAATATTTGGGGTTTTTTTTCAATCTGAACCCAAGAATAAGATACCGTTAACGAAGATAGAGAATATAGCGCTATGTTCTCTATCTTCATTAATTCTAGCAAGCCAACTAATAGGAAAGTTATAGCCCATTCAAAGTTACATTCGCATTACGAAAATATTACATTACGTAATATTCGCGTACTGCGAATTAAACTTTGAATGGGGTATAACTTTCCTATTGGCTTGCTAGAATTAATGAAGATAGAGAATATAGCGCTATATTCGTTATCTTCGTTAAGAACGAAGATAGCGAAATATTGTCTATCTTCTCTATTAACGAAGATAAAGAATATAGCGCTATTTTCATATTCGTTATCTTTGTTAATTCTAGCAAGCCAAGTAATCTTGCCTATAAACAGCTCTAAGTTGGATGCACAATGCGAGAATATTAAGTAATATTAGTCGCATTGCGATCTAACTTAGAGTGGGGTATATGCAACTTACTTTACTATTGTTTGGCTGGGTAGAATTAACGAATATGACGAATACGAATATAGCACTATATTCTCTATATTCACTAATTCTAACAAGCCAATAGAAAGTTGACTGTACCCAGCTCTAAGTTGGATGCGCAATGCGAAAATATTACTTTACTTATTTTTTTTTCAATAAATAGAATACTGACTCATTATTCTATTTATTGCCAAAAATAGGCAAAGTAATGTTTTTGCATTGCACATTCAACTTAGAGCTGGGTACAGACAAGTTCCCTATGGTTGGCTTGCTAGAATTACCCAATATAGAGAATATATCGCTATATTCGTTCTATTCGTTAATTCTAGATAGCCAACCAATAGGAAAGTTGACTTTATACCCCGTTCAAAGTTTAATTTGCAATACGCAAATAATTAAATCGCATATTAATCGCGAAAAATTGAATGTTGGCGAATATTCGATTTCGACGAATATATGCCGAATATTTTATTAAATCGTCATATATTCGTCGAAATCGAATATCCGCCAACATTCTATTTTTCGCGATTAATATGCGATTTAATTATTTGCATATTGCAAATTGAACTTTGAACGGGGTATAAAGTCAACTTTCCTATTGGTTGGCTGTCTAGAATTCTATACTGCAGCAGAACAGCTAGGGAAAGCAATTTTGGAATTTGCAAATTGCTGAGTCTACAACCTGATAGTTGTAGTCATGGCCACTTACATAATACAGCTCAACCTTAATTTGAATTAAGTAGAGTGAGAAGCCAGAATGCTACACATTTACATAGGCATTAATGTTATTTAGTTATGAGAAATAAACTAAGGGGGTCATTTATTTAAAAAAAAAACGTTCTTAATAACCTGTATAGCTGGCGGTTAAAGTTATGAAGAGGCACAGGCACAAAACTTTGGCAGATCCACCGCCAGTCTAAATGTAAGACAGCTTCCTTGCTGGCTTACATTTAGACCATTTTCTACACCTAAAATAGGAGTGGTAAATGATGAATGAGATGGGCCTGGCCCTTTGTCCTTTTCCCCACCCTCGCCACAGCGTGAGCAGGGAAAAGTGGCAGATTGCTACGCAATCTGTGCCATAAATGCACCTAATATAGGCCAATATCTGGATAGTAAATGCCCCCCTTAGGGCTCTTTCACACTTGCGTTTTTGTTTTCCAGCATAGAGTTCCGTCGTCGGGGCTCTATGCCGGAAAAATCCTGATCAGTTTTATCCCCATGCATTCTGAATGGAGAGAAATCCGTTCAGGATGCATCAGGATGTCTTCAGTTCAGGACCGGAACGTTTTTTGGCCGGAGAAAATACCACAGCATGCTGCGCTTTTTGCTCCGGCCAAAAATCCTGAACACTTGCCGCAAGGCCGGATCCGGAATTAATGCCCATTGAAAGGCATTAATCCGGATCCGGCCTTAAGCTAAACGTCGTTTCGGCGCATCGCCGGATCCAACGTTTAGCTTTTTCTGAATGGTTGCCATGGCAGCCAGGACGCTAAGGTACTGGCTGCCATGGTAAAGTGTAGTGGGGAGCGGGGGAGCAGTATACTTACAGTCCGTGCGGCTTCCCAGGCGCTCCAGAGTGACGTCAGGGCGCCCCATGCGCATGGATCACGTGATCGCATGGATCACATGATCCATGCGCACGGGGGCCTCTGACGTCATTCTGGAGCGCCCCGGGAGCCGCACGGACTGTAAGTATACTGCTTCCCCGCTCCCCACTACTACTTTGGCAACCAGGACTTTAATAGTGTCCTGGCTGCCATAGTAACACTGAAAGCATTTTATAGACTGATCAGTCTTCAAATGCTTTCAGGTCACTTACGTTGTTACGGATCCGGCGGGCATTTCCGGCGACGGAAGTGCACGCCGGATCCTAACAACGCAAGTGTGAAAGAGGCCTAAGTCTTTTTCGAAACTGTTAGCTATTCATGCTATGACAATGTCCTGAAGTAGACTGTTCCACAGATTCACAGCTCTACTGGTAAAAAAGGCTTGTCACAATATTACATCTCTGTCCTACAACAGCGGCATCGTGATTCTGCCATCTTTGACTGTGTGACCTGTCCTCACAAAGTCGCCATGTACCTCCAGCCTTAATTGCTTGTTTTGTCGTTTGCTTCAACAATTTTGAAGATATGAAGGCAGAAAAGGCAAATTACACTCCGTTTTGTTCATCCAACTTTAACCTCTCCATTTATTTCCATTTTAGTTTTTAGTTTTTTTTTAGCAGAACGCTATTAATATACATTAAGCAGAACTTCTGTGGATAAAATGACTTCAACAATATGATTTTTATTTAAATGTTCTATCAAGAGAATTGTTCAACAGAGATCTTCTTAATGAATTAGACTTTATCACAGCAGTTTATGGCTAATGGTTGTCTTTTTTATGTGTAAAGGAAGTTTTAGAAATCTTTCATGCATATATACTTCACATATAAAAGTATATAGAATGTGACACCATGTAGGCAATCAATCCCTCAATTGACCTTCTCCTGCTCCCCATTGACCTTCGTCACTTTTCAAAGATCTACATATTTCCTTTTTAATTTTCTAACACGTTATTTCCCATGTATTTTCCGGAGACATGGAAATGCATTCATACAAAATAATATACCACTTTCATTTTCATTGCCCTGGGGGTATTTTAACAATTGCAGGAGTTCATCAAAGAAGCAATTAAATGTGCCAGAATCTGCCTTGGGGAATATGCCCCTCTCGAAATTACCAATAAGCATATGCATATAGCACACCAAAAAATCCATGCTCTTTGATCCCAAGTAACTCAAGAACGCTGGTGCCCCACTGCTAAGGGCAAGCTTCCTGGCCAGATCCCTATGAATTAGAATTAAAGTAAAAATCCCAAATGAACACCCCACATCTACATGTCAACTCTCTATGTATTAACTAAAAAATGTATAATTAATTATTTAAATAAATATCCCCTTCACTGATTAGTCACTTTTGCCCATATTTAAAATTTCCACAGCCTACCCAGAGATCAAATTTATAAAATAATTACAATGTAACACGCATTACAGCAGATGTTTTCCATGTGTAATTTTCCATTTATTGCCATCTACTACTAATTACGGAATATATTCAGTTATAATCCAGAATGATTTTTTTATTCAGGACAAACTGTGTCAATTCAAATATACAGTATGCTGCTGTCTATATTTTCACTAGACTGCTTATATGTGTGTTCAGACACAAGTAAAAAACTTTAGAAGTTGATATTTCACAGTATCCAGTAATTTTCTCTGCCACAGAATTCCAAATAATGCTTCCATTTAATGTCCACACAACAGTGTCATTCAGTACCTGAATAACACCACCATAGAATGCCGAAATAGTGAATAGGTTATCGGTAATGTTCCTGATGTCTACAACAGTGAAGGGATTAATGGTAGGATACCTGGTGGTCCAGGGCAGTTGTGGCTTACATGCTTCTGTCTTAGGTCCCTCCTGGTGGTCCATTCCTTAGGGTTCACATAGGTAATTGGATTCCTGAGTAATTGCTAAGTTTTCTAATCCTTCAAGCTGGGCTTGATCAGGGGATCTACCATCAGGCTCCCTACCTCCCAGTTCACTGGCACTTGGTTTATTTTATCACAGTTTCTTTGTGTATTATTAGTAAAAGCTCAGATACGTGTAATACAACAATACGTGTAATACAACAAACGTATTGGTCAAGGAACCATTTACCATGTAAGGCTTCTTTCACGCTGACGTTTGGATTGTCAAGCACGCTGTTCCGGCAGCACGCTGCGTTTTTTGTCCGCCCGCCTCTCAGCAGGTTTGCCATGCTTCAGCCACATCTCCGGCCCGTCCCCATTATAGTGAATGGAGCGGGGGCGGATTTCTGGCAGCACACGTGTGCAAACGTTAGTACGGATCTGGCAGGCTGTTCCCCTGCGGAACAGCCTGCCGTACAATCCTAACGCCAATGTGAAAGAAGCCTAAATGTAGTTCTTGCTTCCAGGACTGTATAGTCTGAATGCACCCTCATTTATTAATTCTGTGACTTTTATTCCCCATATACAGTATATGACAAATTAGATGTCGATTTTATGACTTAGATAATATGGCAATGTTATTATTTTCCAAAGTGATTTATTTACCCAATTAGTGATGCAATCATTGCACTAGAATAGCTTTTGTGATGCATACCTGCCAGCATCTCCTGTCTCCAAAGTTCTCGTCTTTGCCACTTATGTACTCTTTTCAGCACTTAAAGAGCTAACACGCATGGACCAATTTGTCCCCAGCCAATGACAGCGTTTCCTGGGGTATATAAGGTGCCTATCCCAATGAATGCCATACGTTTCTAGCTTGTCCTGAAAAAGTGTGCTGTTGTATTGTTCTGACTTCCCATGCCCAACCTTTGCCTGTTTACCAGATTGACCCTCTGCTGCCTTTCCTGACCACTACTTGAAACCATAATAACCATCTGCTGCTTGTCCTGACCTCTGTTTGATCACTGTATTGACTTTATGCCACCTGTCATGACCTATTGCCTGATTACTGTATTCAGGCTCAGACTGGCCCACAGGGGTACAGGGGAATCCCCCGGTGGGCCCCTGAGCAAGGTAGGCCCCTAGTCTCCCACCCCCTGCACAAGTGGCAGATAGCACAGTAGACTTACTGCACTACATACATATATTAATTGTACAGCACCTCAACCAGCCTATGTTCATATAATAAACTTGCTAGATTATTTATTATATTTGAATGTATCCATACGGTGGGCCCCCAAAATAAATTTTACTGGTGGGCCCTAGGTACCCCAGTCCGACACTGACTGTATTGCACAAACTGTGCCTTTCCTGATCTTGGTTTGCCCATTGACAATGCATTTGCCTGTCCCTTTGGTGCCATACATCCATGTCTCTTGACCTGACTGGGTCAGAAGCCTCTGAACGGTGACTACTCCTAGAAGTAAGAGCTTGTTGGCTCCTGTAATGAAGTCCACATGCCATGGCTTGAAACATACAGGAAAAAAGGAGGTTATGCAGCAGCACTCAGATGTTATGGCACCAAAAATGGTAAAAAGCAGAGTGGACCCAGCATGCATGTGAAACCTGCACTCCCTGGATTTTATGTGGCCGTTATGTCGCATAACAGGTAGTATTTAGTGTTAGGAACCCGTCTGATTAAGATCGCCGTGACGTTTGGTAGACGGGCTCAAATAATTTTGTACAAAATAATTTGCCAAGCATCTCATTTGCAAAACTAAGGTAGCATTAGCACCAGAATGTTTTCTATGGCATTGTTGTCTATTATTTGTGTTTGCAGAGTGCTGCTGAATAACCCCCTTTTTTTCCTGAATTGGTCTATAGGCAGCATGGTTGCTTGCAGAGTCGGGGTACTAGGTTTGGATACCCCCTTCATGTTCATAGAACTGACTCTATATATGGACATGGCCATATATGGAGTCAGAGCAAGGATTCATAAGCCAGGAAGTTCCCCACTCTGGAGTCCCGACTGTTCAGGGATGTGGGGCCCTGGATAGTCCCGACTGTTTAGCGATGTGGGGCCCTTGGCAATTGCCTAGTTCCCCCCCCCCCCCCAACCTGGCCCTTCAGCGCGGAGTGCTGTGGAGGTCACAGTTAAGGGGGCAGGCTGCTGTGGAGGTCACAGTTAAGAGGACTGTAACCTATGGTCAGTGTTAAGGGGTGGGTGCTGTAGAAGTCACTGTTAATGGGGTGGGCCCATGTGGAGGTCACTGTTAAGAGGGTAGGGTGCTGTGGAACTCACTGTTAAAGTGGCAGGCTGCTGTGAAGTTTAAAAGTAAGGGTGTGGGCTGCTGTAAAGGTCCCATTTTAAGGAGGCAGGGCACTGTGGTGGTGGGGGGTCACTGTTAAGGGGTGGTGGGTTGTGGAGGTCACTGTTAAGGGGGCAGGGTACTGTAGATGTCACTGTTATAGGGGATACTGTGGATATTATTTAACGACACACACAAACATGAAATAGATGGAATATACCCGTGCAAAGCCGGGTCCTTCTGCTAGTGTACTATTAAAACAGAAAATGCGCCTGCTCGGGAATAGTAGTAAATGGCCCTGTTTTGAACTGGGAAAAAAAAATCGTGTTTAGTGGTAGATATTCAGTTTAAAGGGGTTGTCCCACAAAAAAAAAAAATCAACAGTTTGCAATTTTCAAACCAGCACCTGGATCTGAATACTTTTGTAGTTGCATGTAATTAAAGGGGTTATCCAAGACCTATAATGTCCCCCCATATGCCCGGGCCCCTCACACAGATAGTACTTACATCATTCCTCGGCACCAGCGTCTGTCTCGTGGATGAAAACATCTGGCAACGGGGGGTCAGCCAATAGCAGGTTGCTATGGGAATGAGCCTCTCTAGCATCGCAGGTGCCTTGGGTTCATTCGTGCGACGGGGAGAAGCAACGTGGGTGTCGAAGGGCGTGGTAAATACAATCTGTGTGATGGGCCCGGGCATATGGGGGGCATTATAGGCCTTGGAAAACCCCTTTAAATATTATGCATAGCCACTACATTATTCAATAAAATTTATCTGTATAGCGCCACATGCTGTTTATGGATCCCGCACCAAATCTATGTCAGGAATTCTCATTGAAAATGAGTAGGAATGAAAATCCGCTTGAAAAACCAATACAATTTCAGATTCTGCATCAGGTTTTTATTTTAGCACAGAAAATACTCAGTGTAAACATACCCAAAGGCGCCAGTGGTCAGTGTTAGTCCATCCCCATCTACACCCACCGATAATCTTTATTAGCTCTCTGCAAGCATTGTTGGTCCCGATCATGTGATCAGTTTATTATGTGAGTGGGAACAGCAATTTTTGCAGAGAGCTAATAAGGATTATACTCTCGGATTATGCTCTCGGATTGTCACAGACGTTCCTGTGACAGGTGGCAAGAGATCGGTGAGACTGGCAACACATGGTTTGATCTGACAAGTTTACTTGTGGATCAATAGGCCTCTGTGTTGTTTCTGGTAATGGCCATACCCCTTGCCTCAGGTGTTGCTTATGTAGTCATTTAACCTTCCTTATTTATAGTTGCTTCTCCCACTTTGCTGTGCGTTTTATAGCTTCAGTTTCGGTTTTGGATTGCTGTTGCGTGGATCTTGGCGGAGTTCCTGGTTAATGTTGAGTGCGAATATTCGAATTGCGAATTTTAATCGCGAATATCGCCACTTCGAGAATTTGCGAATATTTAGAATATAGTGCTATATATTCGTATTCGTGAATAGTGTTGATCGCGAATATTCTAATCGCGAATGTATCACAAGTATCGGCACTTAGCAACATCCCTAGCAACCAATAGGAAAGTTGCCTACCCCTTAGTGTTGATCGTGAATATTCTAATCGCAAATATATTACATTGCCGATTTTTGCAATTAAGTAAATAATGACTAGAGATCACGAATTCTTGAATTTGTGAATTTATGACGAATATTCGGCCAAAAATTTGCGAAATATCGCGAATTTGAATATTGACTATGCCGCTCATCACTATTCTTGGTGCTTCCATTTCTCCTTCGAAGTAAAGCATTTCCTTTCCCTCTTTGTATTTTGTTTGAGTTCTGTGCGTTGCATTTCCCTGTCATTTGTATTAAGGCCGGAGGGAGACTCCTGTTTGTCCGTCTTTTTGGAGGAACAGGTTGTCTCAGCTCTGACATTAGGTATTCCTGTGTATGAACTCACCTACCTCTTGGGTCTGTTCATACTGGTAGTTAGTCAGGACTTTGATTAGGGTTTTACTAGGAGGTGTCCATCTCCTTTCCCTAGTTTCCAGGCCTTATACCCTCACCCCTTTTCCTCCTATGTTCGGTGTGGTGTTTCCCTCCCACACCCGAATGTGACACGGACGGTAGGAAGTGTCTGGTAGAAAGGGTTGCTGCCGTGACTCTGGGCGAGAGGATGAGCTAACACTGTGACACTGGGTGGAGGAGGGGCTGCTGCTGTGACTGGGTGGGGATGTGGATGGACTGCTGCTATGACACTGGGTGGGGATGTGGGTGGACTGCTGCTGTGACACTGGGTGGGGATGACGATGGGCTGCTGCTGTAAGACTGGGTGGGGGTGGGGACGGACTGCTGCTGTGACACTGCGTTAGGATGGGGATTGACTTCTGCCATGACACTTGGTGGGGAGGGGGAAGGAATGCTGACGTGAAACTCAGTGGGAGGATGGGTGCTGCTGACGTGACATTAAGTAGGAAATGGGAGATGCTTTGACACACTGTCTCACCTTCACTTACCTCCTCTGTGATCTTGCTGTTCTGCCACTGCTAACAGGAAATTACATATGAGCAGCTTAGTAAGGCTTCTTTCACACTGCCAGTAGGCTGCTCCAGCAGAGAACAGCCTTACAGAGCTCTTTGGATCTGCCATTGCCGGACAGTACTGAAATGCCCGCCTGCCCCATTGACTATAATGGGGTCTGCTGAAGATGGCACGCAGTAGTATTTGTCTGGCCCGAATCCCGGCCCATTATAGTCAATGGGGCCAGCGCACACTCTGGTACTGTCTGGCAATGCCAGATCCAGAGAGCTCCGGCAGGCTGTTCTTTGTCAGAACAGCATGCCTGAACTCCTGCCATAAATGTGAAACTAGTCTGTGTGTACTGCATGTAAATTCCTGTCTCTGTGTGAGGCCTCATGCACACAAACATATTGTGGGTCCACGTCCAATCAGCATTTTTTGCGGATCACACACGTATCCATTCATTTCTATGTCTGCAAAAAGTATGGACAGCACACAGATGTCATCTGTGTACTGTCCGCATCCGTATGGCCATTACCCACATTGTAGAACATGTCCTATGCTGGTCTGTTTTGTAGGCAAGAGTAGGCAGTTGTGGGTGAACCTGCACTTTGTTAGACACCCAGTCCCTGCTGTGAAAGGAAGGCTGTAGGGAGGATATATACACACCTACAAACACATCACACTTTGGTGGCACCAAAACAAATTTATCTTTTTTTTACTTTAGCCATTTATTTTACCATTTCCATGATGGGGATATCCTGTCAGCGTTCAGAGAGCAGATATAAATAGGGGATAGCAAACTGACAGAAAATCACTTTTGAGATCACTAAAGGGGCATGTGCAGATGTTTAGCTTGCTCGTTGGACTTGTAGATCATGAGGCAGAATCCCTACCTTTGTACGAAACACTAAGAAACAGAGGGCATCATATGAAGTGACCCATGTAAACTTGATTTTTTTAATACATTTTTCATTCAAGGAATTGTCCTATGAAAAATATTCTACATTTTTCAAACCAGCACCTGGATCTGAATATTTTTGTTATCGCATGTAATAAAACACTTAGTATAGCCGCCGAGGCATTCACTAAATTTATGATTGTTTATATAGTTAAAAGGATTTTCTTGGCAGACTATATTTTGTTAAAAATGGACAGAAATGATTAAAGGCCACCTTTCAGCAGATGTGTACCTTTGAAACTAGCTGACCTGTTGCATGTGCGCTTGGCAGCTGAAGGTCTCTGTTTGTCCCATGTTCTTTAAATTGCTGAGAAAAATTAAGTTTTAATATATGTAAAAGAGCCACTAGGAGCAATGGGGCTGGTGCTGTTACACCTAGAGGCTCTGCTCTCTCTGCAACTGCTGCTCCCTCTGCACTTTGATTGACAGAGCCAAGCAGTGTAAACATAATCATGCCTGGCCCTGACTTCTCCTAAAGTCAATCAAAGTGTAGAGAGAGCTAAGCCTCTAGGAGTAACGGCAAGGGCCCCATTGCTCCTAGAGGCTAATTTGCATATGAGGGCACATATTCAGCCGTCAAGCACACATGTAACAGGTCAGCCAGTTTCATAGGTACAAATCTGCTTACGGATGCCCTTTAAAAATTGTGGCAGTATTTGGCAATTGGTGGAGATGAGTAATGCTTTCTTGTTATTTCTAACTTGTGATTTTTTTTAAACCTTTCAATACCTTGGGATTTTCCATTTTTATGCTTTTGTTTTTTACTCTCTGTCTTCCTGGAGCCATAACTTTATTACTTTGCCATTCAGATTGCCAACTTATGGCTTGTTTTTTGCAGGACAAGTTGCACTTTCTAAATGCATCATTTAATATTGCATACAATGTAGTAGGAAGCTGGAAAAAAAAATCCAAATGGGGTGAAATTGGAAAAAAAAATTACAGTATTCCTACATAGTTTTATGGGTTTCGTTTTAACAGCCTTTCCTATGTTGTAAAACGGACCTGTTCCCTTCATTCTCCAGGTCAGTACAATTACAGCGATAACAAATTTGTATAGTTTTTCTTGTGTTTTAATACTTGTATAAAAATAAAAACTTTGAAAAAAAAATTTGATTTTTGCTTTGCATTGCCATATTCTGACCCCATAACATTTTAGATTTAAGTCTATGGAGCTGTGTTAGGGTTTGTTTTTTGCAGGGAAATCTGTAATGATGCCATTTTAGAGTGGGAATGCCTTTTTGCTCATTTTCTTTTCTTTTCAATTTTGTTCAGAAGGTGATGTTAAAAAAATGGCGAATTAGCCATTTTGATATTTTCTTCCGTTACATTGTTTACAGTATAGGATAAATAAGGATTGTTTATATTTGTTATGGGAAAAGGGGGGGGGGTGATTTAAATTTTGAGATTTTTTGGTTTTTCTATACTATATGTTTAAAACTTTTTGTTTACATTCATATTAAGTCCCCTTAGGGGACTTAAACATAACATAGTTAGAACGTTTATACCATAGATTGCAATTAATTACTATTGCATCCTGAGGGCTTTCTATATGTGCCTATGCAGCCCTAGGCCACCATAGGAACTCTTGCTGTGGTAGCCTCGGATCCTTCAGTGGGACCAAGGCTATCACATCAAACAATCGGCTTCCCAAATCTCAGCCGTTCAGGCCCTGGGAGTGCAGTACTCCTGGGGAAAAGCCTCTCAGATGCCATGGTTACATTAGACCACAGCATCTGTGGGGTTAAATGTCTGTGATAGACGTTAAAGAAAATCACATTTCTGATATTTAAGGACTCTATATTGACAGGGAGTGTTCCACAGGATTGGCGCATAGCAAATGTGGTGATTTCAAGAGGGGCCTGGATGTATTTCTGGAGTGTAATAACATTACAGGCTATAGCTCCTAGAGATGGGTCGTTGATCCAAGGAGTTATTCTGATTGTCTTATTGGAGTCAGGAAGGAATTTTTTCCCCTTAAGTGGGGAAAATTGGCTTCTGCCTCACAGGGTTATTTTTGCCTTCCTCTGGATCAACTTGTAGGAAACAGGCCGAACTGGATGGACAAATGTCTTTTTTCGGTCTTATATACTATGTTACTATGTTACATGAATAAATATATTTATTAAGTGACTAAATATATACGATAACACAAAGAAATGACATACAGAATAATAAAAAGTAAATAAACATCACTAGCCTAAATAGGGTGGAGACTCCGTCGATCATGCTATAACCCATGGCTGTCTACCCCGTTAGAACACATGACTGACACCCCAGGGTGTACAAGAGAGATGGGCAATCATATTCACATCCTACCTAGAATGGAGTGCCTGGTGGAGTCTGCTAAGTGAATGTTTGTCATAATATTTTAACCGTTTAGCCCCTCCTCCAGTGTGCAGCATGCATGTCTCTTAGATCACTCAGGAATATGGTCTTATCAGCACAATGGGGGGTGGGTACTATCTCTAACCCACTTCATTACAAGGGAAACTTATAAACTATTACACAGAGTATTGAACAGAATTAAAGGGGAGAACCAGTCACTTAAAAATACCCTTACAATACACTCCACCCCGGGTTCCTCCACTTGAATTCATTCTCAACACCCAATATCAGAACCTATTCTACATATATAGCCTAACCATTTGACAGAAAACTATTTCGGGACCATTGGATTTCTAAAACAAAAACAAAAACAAAAAACAAAACTGTGTGTTGGACTAACAAGAAGTGTCTCACTGAGATCTTTTTCATTTCTGATCTTCTTGGATAACAAAGTCTCTGGTACAATGTCAATTGTCCATTTCTTGATGTTCTATACACCTGCATGGCCGTTTTTGTGTTGTTACAAAGTTCCCCTCCCTATTTATATGAAAGGGGTTTTGCAGGTGTAATGACAGTGCATATCTCAGAGCCTCTTATCATTGGTTGTTAGACAGTCCATTACCTTGTCTGTGGGAGGAGCCCCTCACTAGTCTGCAGATCATTGCATCAGCCCTGCCAGTTGGTCAGGAAGTCTTGGGCAAACGATTACCATTGAGGTCCGCCCCTGGACAGCCGTAAGGCCTTATTCAGCATGGTAGACCAGTGGTTGGAGCCTTTTCTTGTTGGGTAACAGGTCTCCGAAAACTGGTGAAACCTGGTGTCATTGACTTGAGCAGCCCCTGGACTTTTCTGAGGTTGCCAGTCCTGGCTCTGTTTAACAGCTGATACAACCTGCACTTGTACTTGAAAGGTTCCACACAGTCTAGAAGATATAAATAAATAAAAAACTCAGTCTATAATTTAAACTTAGTCCATGTCAGGGAAAGCCGTTGATGGGATGATTTCCTAGTCTCCACCCCTGCATCAAATGGATCAAATAAACAAACAAAAGTCCTTGAACTTTTGTTGGTCCAACACTGTATTTAAATAACACTTTCCAATGGTACCATAGAGGTCTTTTGCCAAAGCAAAATACACTGGTAAACCCTGAACCTAGCCTAATTATCTGTATACAAACATATATATGTTCACAAGTAATAGAGATCTTTATCGTCACACTTTAACACATTAAACAATAGTAATGCATGGCTATCTTTTTCAAAGTGAATCTTTTAACCAGTTATAATCTTAATAAAAACACAACAGCATTAATATCATTTTTGATGTTTACTAATGTGTTATATTGTGTGTTATATTGTGTATTCTGCACATAATACCCTTTGGCATTTTGCAAAAGCACCCAGCTTTTCTTCATGTGGAAATGAATAGACAGTTTTTTTTTCTTGAAGGAACACAGCACTTCTCATCTTTCATGTGGGTGTCTTGTAACTAGGGGATGGGCAAAAGGTCTGTCTTTGTTTCTGTGATGTCAAATCCGTCCTCCTCCCTCCCCTCTAAGTCATCTAAATCCACCCCCTCCGGTTCATTGGTGCGATCTTCCCCCTTTTAGTCAGTCTACTCTTAACTGTTCATGAGGACAGATCTCAGAAGTTATGAAAACATTTAACATTTAACACGTAACCAGAAACATCGAAACAAACAGATCTGACAATACAGACATGAACACATGAAGGGCCTATGAGAAACGTTTCATTGAATTCAATAAAAAAATGTAGTGCTCAATCAAAAATGTTTACACCAATAAAAACCAAAAATCTCCAAAGAAAAATAAAAAATCCTCAATACTCATGATATATATGTTTATATATATTTATATAAAAAAACAAATACCGTACTCCATCCACATTCACCTTTTCATTTGTTCATTTCTTGCTGCAGCATCATTTAATCATATCAACACACAGCTCATAACCACGCCATTATACTTGAAGTACAGACTGCACACACAGCTTTGCTGAGCATCCATCAGTCTTCACTTCACACATATTCAAGACAACTACAACTTAAAGCCGCATTCATTCACATTCCACTGAATGTGTTATGACTTTCATATACACAGCTTTCCTGGATACAGATACACACCACACCCAGAATTGCTGATAATCTCTGTTGCTGTTTTGCCATTCTTTCCAAGCCTTCTGGTCTTCAACGTATTTAATCAAAATCTTATAACAAGACAGCTTACAAGTTATAATGATAAAACTATTTTTGTTAAACCCAAATGAACTTATATGCCACGTGGTCTTAATTGGTGGTGCACATATATAATAATTTTCCTTTAAAGGGGTTGTCAGAGCTGAACCCGGACATACCCAGAATTTCACCCAGGCAGCTCCCCTGACAAGAGCATTGGAGCATTTCAATGCTCTACCTTGTCCTGTGCAGGATCTCGCAGGGCAAGTGCTATTTTTTTACTAACACACTGTCAGGCCGAGGCTTCCGCCCAGCAGTGTGTTCGGTGATGCCGTTTTTCAGGCTAGAGCAGTGCTAAAGCCAGCCCATCAGTGCCGGTGATGTCCCCGGGCTCACTTCTGGGCGGAAGCCTCTGCCTGGCAGCCCGAAGGAGAGCCCGGTACGTCACCGGAACCCCACAAAATGCCTTTGCCCTGCTCGATTCAGTGCAGGGCAAAGAAGAGCATTGTAGCGTGAAATGCTCCGATACTGTTGTCAGGGGGGCTGCCTGGGTGTAATTCTGGGTATGTCCGGGTTTAGCTCTGAACCCGGACACCCACTTTAAGGCTGGGTTCCCACATTACAGTTAGCTGCTTGGGAAAGAAGAAGGAAAAATAATTAAATAATCTTCACCTTTCTGTGTCTTGTAAAAGGTGTTACACATATCGCATCACTTACTAAACACATCTTACTCCTCTGTCTGATACTTCATACCCCCTCCTCCTCTAATCCAAACCAGTCACTTTTAGACCCTTTTTAGCAAAGCAATCAGAATCTGTATAACTTAGAAAACTATATGTCTCTTAAAGGGTTTCTGTCACCAGAAATACCAAAATTAAATCGCTAATGTCAGCTGAACCTAACTGTCACGAGGGTGTCAGGAGCCATGTCTGACTCCGTTATACCCGGGCTCAGGAAGTCGCAGCGGGTGGCTGCGCGCACTTTGTCTAAAGATCATGCTGTTACTTAATGGTAGCTTTCTGTGTTTGCCTTGCAATCCTTTTTGTCTCACTCAGGGATCCGTAGCTTCTTCTCCTCAGCTGTTTCTTGTCCGCCACTCCCAACCTCCTTATATTCCCCCTTTCCACTTCTCTGGTTGCCAGATATTGTCACTACCAGAGCTTTGAGACGTTCTCACAGCTCTGTTTCTCCACCCCTGTGATGATGTAACTACTAGAGCTTTGAGACGTTCCCACAGCTCTGTTTCTCCGCCCCTGTGATGAGGTCTTTACTTTCTGTTTCCTTCCTCCCAGCTGTCCCTCCTGTGTTTGATTGCTCTGCCTTTAAATCACCTCTCTTCCTTTGTACGGTGTGGATTATACTACTTCATTTGACCTGTATCTCTCGCTTGAGTATCTTCACTGGTGTGATATCTTTTCTGGACCTGTGTTCTGCTGAAGCAAGTACTTCGGACATTGTCTGCTGACTTTGGATCTGTTTTCACTGCTGCTGCAGCTCCTTCAGTTAAGTGTGCAGACATTGTGTGTTTCTGTTTGTTTTGCTGACTGGATCCGAGGCGACCCCGGTTCCGTCCATATACTGAGCAGGGCACCGGTGGCCGTGCCCCTTCCACTACTGTAGGGGTTACAGTGGTCATCAGCCTTAGGTACGCGGGCATGTCTCGATCCACCATCTGGATCTGGACATGGGCTTAGCAGCATAGGGAGAGCTTTTAGGGTCTGACAGGGGTCACCCTTTATGTTCCCTAGTTTGGGTCCGGTCAGTAGCTAACTCACTGTGTATGCTCTTGTTGCTCACATACAGCCGTGACATTATAATCCGCGAAACCGTCCTTTTTGACATGGATCCGCTTTCTGACCTGGTTGACCGCATGCAGGGTCTTTCTTTGGAGGTAGCGGATCTCCGTCAATCTATGATTCAGCTTCAAGCATTGGGCTCGGCTCCGGCCCATGGAGTCTGTTGCGAGCCAAAGGTCTCACTTCCGGAAACGTTCTCCGGGGGCAGTGAGAATTTTGTTCGCTTCAGAGAGGCATGCAAACTCCATTTTTGCTTGTGTCCCCGTTCCTCTGGTAATGAGGAGCAGAGGGTGAGGATTGTCATCTCCTTGCTCAGGGGTAATGCTCAGACTTGGGCTTTTTCACTGCCATCGGGGATCCCTCCCTTCGATCCACAGAAAGATTTTTGTGGCCCTGGGGCAGATATATGATGACCCGGATCGTGTTGCTCTGGCTGAATCTAACTTACGTTTTTATGCCAGAACAAACTGTCTGCTGAGCTTTATTGTTCTGAATTTCGGAGATGGGCAGCTGATTCAGGTTGGAATGATGCTGCACTCCGAGTCAGTTCTGTCATGGTCTCTCAGAGAGATTGAAAGATGCGTTTGCTTTCCATGAGAGACCAACATCTTTAGAGTCTGCCATGTCATTGGCGGTACGCCTTGACAGGCGTCTAAGAGAAAGAAACGAGACCTCTCGGTCCAGCCATTGTCACTCTAGGGGCAGTGGTGCGGACTCATTCAGTGTGCAGGGGTCTCATCCTGTCTCGGTCCCCTCTGAGGAGGAGCCTATGCAGCTAGGTCGACTTGCCCCTGATAAAGGAGGATTTAGTCCTCAGAGAATGGTGTGTTTTTGTTGTGGGGGCATTGGTCATTTGGCAAATGTTTGTCCCTCTAGGAGATTCATGAACTGTACTAAGAGTGATAATAAGAGAAAATCCTCAAAAGGAAAATCATCAAACTCTGCTTCATCTGCTACCTTGGGCAAAGTTGATGTAGGAATTGGGGCTTTTCCTCTGACCTGCAGTTCTCGTTTTCTCCTTTCTGCCAGGGTGGCGCTAGAGAGCAAAGTCATTTCTTGTGAAATTTTTGTTGATAGTGGAGCGGCCGTCAATCTTATTGACACTCAATTTGTAGCCAGGCATGGTTTTCGGGTTTGCACATTAGAAAAAGATATACCTGTTTTTGCCATTGACTCTGCTCCACTCTCACAGAGATCCCTGAAGGGCATTGTTCACAATATCCGGTTAGCTGTAGGTGACACTCATGTGGAGGATATATCTTGTTTTGTCCTTAACGGATTGCCTACTCCTCTAGTGTTGGGGTTACCCTGGCTCACTAAACATAACCCCACTATTGATTGGCAAGGAAGGCAAATAAATGAGTGGAGTGAGTTTTGTAGAGAGAATTGTCTCACAGCGACTTTTGCAGAGGTATCTACTAAAACTTTGCCATCATTTCTCTCTGATTTCTCGGACGTGTTTTCCGAGAGCGGTGTGCAGGAGCTACCTCCTCACCGGGAGTTTGACTGTCCCATTAACCTCATTCCCGGCGCCAAGCTGCCAAAGCACGCCTGTACAATCTCTCACAACCGGAGAGAATCGCAATGCGAACCTATATCTCTGAGAGTCTCGATAAGGGGCATATTCGTCCCTCAAAATCACCGGTCGCCGCGGGTTTTTTTTTTTGTTAAAAAGAAAGATGGCTCTCTGAGACCTTGCCTAGATTTTAGGGAGCTGAACCGTATCACGATTCGCGATCCCTATCCCCTTCCTTCTGATCCCAGACCTCTTCAACCAAATTGTTAGGGCCAAGGTTTTTTCCAAATTGGATTTGAGAGGCGCTGCATAACCTGGTCAGGGTCAGAGAGGGGGATGAATGGAAAACAGCCTTTATCACTCCCGAGGGGCATTTCGAGAATCTCGTTATGCCTTTTGGCTTGATGAATGCTCCGGCCGTCTTTCAGCATTTTGTTAACAGTATTTTCTACCATTTAATGGGGAAATTTGTATTGGTGTATCTTGATGATATTTTGATTTTTTCCCTGATGTTCGGACTCATCAGGATCATCTTTTTCAGGTTCTGCAGATTCTGCGAGAAAATAAATTGTACGCCAAGCTGGAGAAATGTGTGTTTATGGTATCGGAGATTCAATTTCTGGGTTTTCTCCTCTCTGCTTCTGGTTTTCGCATGGATCCGGAGAAGGTCCGTGCTGTGCTTGAGTGGGAGCTTCCTGAGAATCAGAAGGCATTGATGCGCTTTCTGGGTTTTGCAAACTATTACAGAAAGTTCATTTTGAATTATTCCTCTGTTGTCAAACCCCTCACTGACATGACCAAAAAGGGGGCGGATTTTTCCTCTTGGTCGGAGGAGGCGCTTGCAGCTTTTTCTAAGATTAAAGAGAGTTTTAGCGTCTGCTCCCATCTTGGTGCATCCCGATGTTTCCTTACCTTTTATTGTTGAGGTGGATGCTTCCGAGGTGGGTGTGGGTGCGGTTTTGTCCCAGGGTCCGTCTCCTTCCAAATGGCGTACCCTGTGCCTTTTTCTCTAAAAACTCTCACCGGCAGAGAAAACTATGATGTGGGAGATAGGGAATTGTTGGCCATCAAGCTGGCTTTCGAGGAATGGCGCCATTGGTTGGAGGGGGCCAGGTACCCTATAACCGTTTTTACCGACCATAAGAATCTGGCGTATTTGAGTCGGTTGAGCGTATGAATCCGAGACAGGCCAGATGGTCTCTGTTCTTCTCCAGATTCAATTTTGTCGTTACATTCCGCCCTGGGATCAAAATGTGAAGGCTGACGCCTCTCTCGCTGTTTTCCGGGAGGAGGAAACTCCGAGGACCCGGGTCCCATTTTGGCGGAGGGGGTAGTTGTTTCTGCTCTGTATTCTGATTTGGAGGCCGAGGTCCAGGCTGCCCAGACTGAGGCACCTGCCCGTTGTCCTTCTGGAAAGTTGTTTGTGCCTCCTGAGTTACGTCACAAACTCTTCAAGGAGCATCATGATACGGTTCTTGCTGGTCACCCCGGGAGTAGAGCCACGGTAGATCTCATTGCTCGGAGATTTTGGTGGCCGGCTCTTCGTAAGTCGGTGGAGGGTTTTGTGGCTGCTTAGAGACGTGCGCCGCGCTTAAGGTCCCTCGCTCACGGCCTTCAGGTCCCCTTCTCCCCTTACCCATACCTTCCCGTCCTTGGACACACCTGTCCATGGACTTTATCACGGATCTTCCTCGTTCCTCAGGGAAGTCGGTGATCCTGGTGGTGGTGGACCGTTTTAGCAAGATGGCACATTTCATACCCTTCCCTGGATTGCCCAATGCTAAAACGTTGGCGCAAGCTTTTGTCGACCATATTGTTAAATTGCATGGCATTCCCTCTGATATTGTTTCCGATAGAGGCACGCAGTTTGTGTCCAGATTCTGGAAGGCTTTCTGTTCTCGCCTGGGGGTTCGGCTGTCCTTCTCTTCTGCTTTTCACCCGCAGTCGAATGGTCAGACTGAACGCGCCAATCAGAATCTGGAGACATATTTGCGCTGTTTTGTTGCAGAGAACCAGGAGGATTGGTGTTCGTTTCTCCCTCTTGCTGAGTTTGCTCTGAACAACCGTCGTCAGGAATCTTCTGATAAGTCACCATTCTTTGGTGCATATGGGTTCCATCCGCAGTTTGGGACATTCTCGGGAGGGGCTCCTTCTGGTTTGCCTGAGGAGGAGAGATTTTCCTCGTCTTTGTCTACCATTTGGCAAAAGATTCAGACTAATCTAAGAAAGATGAGTGAGAAATATAAGCGTGTGGCTGATAAGAGACGTGTGCCTGGTCCGGACCTGAATGTGGGTGATCTGGTGTGGTTGTCTACAAGAAATATTAAACTGAAGGTTCCCTCCTGGAAATTGGGTCCCAAGTTTATTGGGCCTTATAAAATCTTGTCAGTCATCAATCCTGTTGCCTTCCGTCTTGATCTTCCACGGGTTTGGAAGATACATAATGTATTTCACAGATCTCTCTTAAAACCATATGTCCAGCCCACGGTACCCTCCTCTTTGCCTCCTCCTCCGATTTTGGTTGATGGCAATCTGGAGTTTGAGGTTTCCAGAATTGTGGACTCTCGCATTGTCCGCGGTTCTCTTCAGTACCTCGCTCATTGGAAAGGTTATGGTCCTGAGGAGAGGATGTGGGTTCCGGTGTCGGACATTAAAGCCACTCGCCTCATCAGGACTTTTCATAGGGCTCATCCTGAGAAGGTGGGTCCTGGGTGTCCGGAGTCCACCCGTAGAGGGGGTACTGTCACTACCAGAGCTTTGAGACGTTCTCACAGCTCTGTTTCTCCACCCCTGTGATGATGTAACTACTAGAGCTTTGAGACGTTCCCACAGCTCTGTTTCTCCGCCCCTGTGATGAGGTCTTTACTTTCTGCTTCCTTCCTCCCAGCTGTCCCTCCTGTGTTTGATTGCTCTGCCTTTAAATCACCTCTCTTCCTTTGTACGGTGTGGATTATACTACTTCATTTGACCTGTATCTCTCGCTTGAGTATCTTCACTGGTGTGATATCTTTTCTGGACCTGTGTTCTGCTGAAGCAAGTACTCGGACATTGTCTGCTGACTTTGGATCTGTTTTCACTGCTGCTGCAGCTCCTTCAGTTAAGTGTGCAGACATTGTGTGTTTCTGTTTGTTTTGCTGACTGGATCCGAGGCGACCCCGGTTCCGTCCATATACTGAGCAGGGCACCGGTGGCCGTGCCCCTTCCACTACTGTAGGGGTTACAGTGGTCATCAGCCTTAGGTACGCGGGCATGTCTCGATCCACCATCTGGATCTGGACATGGGCTTAGCAGCATAGGGAGAGCTTTTAGGGTCTGACAGGGGTCACCCTTTATGTTCCCTAGTTTGGGTCCGGTCAGTAGCTAACTCACTGTGTATGCTCTTGTTGCTCACATACAGCCGTGACAGATATAGAGCTTCCTGCCTGGACTTCTATACTAATTGAAAATTCTTACCGGTATACAGCACACCTATAGTTAAATTCCATGTGGGTGCACGTTCTCCCGGGATGGTGGATAACTCCCAAAAATAGATGAATCCAAATAAGAAAGAGATGGAGACAGCACTTCCAACCTTGGTGGTTGGAAGTGCTGTCTCCATCTCTTTCTTATTTGGACTTCTATACTGACCCACTGGAGCTGTGTTGCTGTTGTTCCTGGTTGTCGTACCAGAGAATTACCCTCCGGATCCTTGTTGGGCTTTTGTTGTCCGCTGTTGTCGCCCACCTGGGTTTATATGTTTTGTCTGTATTGTCTGTCCTCTCCCTGGTGTTTCCCTTTAGTGTTAGTGGTGAGGACTAGTGCTCCCACTGCCCTATTCACTACTTAGGGCTCAGTTTAAGGAAAGCCAGGGTTTAGGCACGTGATCGGCGTACGGGTGAAGAACCCGTCTAGGGACATCAGGGCAGTCAGGTGCCAGCTTCAAGGTGAGTTAGGGGTCACCACCTCTCCCTCTCCCTTGGACAGGGCTTTCCCTTTTCCCTACCTTTGCGTCACACGTCTGTGATCGGTACGCCGGTCGTGATATTATATCTGGCCCTGGAGGGCCTTCCCTCTCCTGTTGTATTGGGTCTTCCCTGGTTGGTAGTGCACAATCCTGTGGTGGATTGGCAGGCCAGGGAGATATTGGAGTGGAGTGAGCATTGCAGAGAAAATGGCTTAAATAGCAATTGCTTAGTCGCCTCCACAGCTACTCTACCTACATTTGTTTTCTCTGAGAAGGGTTGTCAGAAGTTACCTCCTCACCGTCCTTATGATTGCCCGGTTAACCTGATTCCCGGTGCAAAATTACCCAAGACCAGGTTATATAATCTTTTGGGTCCCGAGAGACAAGCCATGAAAGATTATATCTCCAAGAGTCTGGCTAAGGGACACATCAGACCCTCTTCATCACCCGTGGCTGCAGGGTTTTTCTTTGTTAAAAAGAAAGATGGGGGCCTGCGTCCTTGCCTAGATTTCCGCGAACTAAACCGGATAACCATCCGAGACCCATACCCTCTTCCTCTCATTCCTGACCTGTTTAATCAGATTGTAGGTGCTAGGTGGTTCTCCAAACTTGATCTTAGGGGGGCCTACAATCTGATTCGTATCAAGGAAGGGAATGAGTGAAAGACAGCTTTTAACACCCCTGAGGGGCATTATGAAAATCTAGTCATGCCTTTCGGTCTGACCAATGCTCCTGCTGTCTTCCAACATTTCGTTAACGATATTTTTATTCATCTTATCGGCAGGTTTGTGGTCATATACCTAGATTATATTTTAATTTATTTGTCTGATCTAAAAACACACGAGGTACATGTCAGACAGGTACTGCAGGTCCTATGGACGAATAAATGATATGCGAAGATTGAAAAGTGTGTCTTCGCTATTCAGGAGATACAGTTCCTGGGATATCTATTGTCTGCTTCAGGTTTCCGTATGGAACCTGGGAAGGTCCAGGCAATTCTAGATTGGGATCTTCCTGAGAACCTTAAAGCACTGCAATGGTTCTTGGGATTCGCAAATTTCTATAGAAAGTTTATTAAAAACTATTCTGTGATTGTCAAACCTCTTATTGACATGACTAGGAAGGGGACTGATTTTTCTAAATGCTCTGACGCCGCTAAAATGTCATTTTCCTTTCTAAAGGAGAGGTTTACCTCGGCACCTGTACTAATCCAAACGGATGTCTCCCAGCCTTTTATTGTTGAAGTAGATGCGTCAGAGGTGGGAGTGGGGGCTGTACTGTCTCAGGGTCCGTCGCCTGGCAAATGGCGTCCTTGGGCTTTCTTTTCTAAAAAACTATCTGCAGCGGAAAGGAACTATGATATTTGTCTGATCTAAAAACACACGAGGTACATGTCAGACAGGTACTGCAGGTCCTATGGACGAATAAATGATATGCGAAAATTGAAAAGTGTGTCTTCGCTATTCAGGAGATACAGTTCCTGGGATATCTATTGTCTGCTTCAGGTTTCCGTATGGAACCTGGGAAGGTCCAGGCAATTCTAGATTGGGATCTTCCTGAGAACCTTAAAGCACTGCAATGGTTCTTGGGTTTCGCAAATTTCTATAGAAAGTTTATTAAAAACTATTCTGTGATTGTCAAACCTCTTATTGACATGACTAGGAAGGGGACTGATTTTTCTAAATGCTCTGACGCCGCTAAAATGTCATTTTCCTTTCTAAAGGAGAGGTTTACCTCGGCACCTGTACTAATCCAAACGGATGTCTCCCAGCCTTTTATTGTTGAAGTAGATGCGTCAGAGGTGGGAGTGGGGGCTGTACTGTCTCAGGGTCCGTCGCCTGGCAAATGGCGTCCTTGGGCTTTCTTTTCTAAAAAACTATCTGCAGCGGAAAGGAACTATGATATTGGCAATAGAGAACTATTAGCTATTAAACTAGCGTTTGATGAATGGCGACACTTTTTAGATTGGACAATCCACCCCATCACAGTGATTACAGACCACAAAAACCTTCTGTACCTCAAATCAGCTAAGCGTCTCACCCCTAGAAAAGCTAGGTGGTCTTTATTTTTTACCAGGTCTAACTTTATCATCACCTATCGTCCTGGGGCAAAAAATACCAAGGCAGATGCATTATCTCGTAGTTTCCCTGGAGGGGGTAATGTGGGTGATCCGGTACCCATCCTACAAAGAGGAGTGATTGTCTCTGCTGTACACTCTGTTCTGGAGGGGAAGGTGTTAGAGGCCCAGGGGGACGCCCCATTCTCTTGCCCCTCAGAGAAATTGTTTGTACCGTTAAACCTGCGTCTCGAATTATTAAAGGAACATCATAATTCGGCACTTGCTGGGCACCCGGGTAGTAAAGCCACCTTGGAGCTACTGTGTCGTTGTTTTTGGTGGCCGAGGTTGCGTCAGGATGTAATGGATTTTGTGTCTACTTGTTCTACTTGTGCACGCGCTAAAGTCTCTCATACACGTCCAGCAGGGTCTTTATTGCCACTTGTCATTCCCAATAGGCCATGGACACATCTGTCAATGGATTTCATCACTGACTTACCTTTGTCTGCGGGTAAAATAGTTATCTTGGTAGTAGTGGACAGGTTTAGCAAAATGGTACACTTTTTTGCGTTACCCGCACTACCTAATGCTAAGACTCTAGCTCAGGTATTCATCAGTGAAATCGTGAAGCTTCACGGGGTCCCTTCCGATGTTGTTTCAGATCGGGGAACCCAGTTTATTTCTAAGTTTTGGAAAGCTTTTTGTTCCCGTTTGGGGGTACACTTGTCCTTTTCCTCAGCATTCCATCCTCAATCGAATGGACAGACTGAGCGTACCAACCAAAACCTTGAGACATACCTAAGGTGTTTTGTGTCTGAAAACCAAGAGGAGTGGTCATCATACTTACCGTTAGCTGAGTTTGCTATAAATAATCGCCGTCAGGAATCCACTGGCAAGTCACCATTTCTTGGTGCATATGGTTTTCATCCCCAATTCTGTACTTTCAAAGAAGGGGGGTCATCAGGGGTTCCCGAGGAGGAACGGTTTTCGTCATCACTTTCATCTGTATGGCAGAAGGTGCAAGCTAACTTGAAAAATATGGGGGGTAAATATAAATGCATGGCTGATAAGAAACGTTCACCAGGTCCGAACCTAGGAGTGAATGACTATGTGTGGTCGTCTACTAGGAATATTAAGTTAAAGGTTCCCTCTTGGAAACTGGGTCCTAGGTTCATTGGTCCTTACAAAATAGTAGCCATCATTAACCCCGTGGCTTTTCGCCTGGAGCTACCTCAGACTTTTAAAATCCATAACGTCTTCCATAAGTCATTACTCAAAAGGTATGTTGCACCTCTAAAACCGTCACCGCTACCACCCCCTCCTGTTATTGTTGATAGTAATCTGGAGTTTCAAATATCCAAAATTGTTGATTCTCGTCGGGTCTGCCGCTCTCTTCAATATCTGGTGCATTGGAGGGGTTATGGCCCCAAGGAAAGAATGTGGGTACCAGCGCCAGAGGTAAACGCCAACAGGTTAGTTCAGGCTTTCCATGCCTCTCATCCTGAGAGACCTGGTCCTGAGTGTCCGGAGGTCCCTTGTAGAAAGGGGGGTACTGTCACGAGGGTGTCAGGAGCCACGTCTGACTCCGTTATACCCGGGCTCAGGAAGTCGCAGCGGGTGGCTGCGCGCTCTATGTCTAAAGATCATGATGTTACCTAATGGTAGCTTTCTGTGTTTGCCTTGCAATCCTTTTTGTCTCACTCAGGGATCCGTAGCTTCTTCTCCTCAGCTGTTTCTTGTCCGCCACTCCCAACCTCCTTATATTCCCCCTTTCCACTTCTCTGGTTGCCAGATATAGAGCTTCCTGCCTGGACTTCTATACTGACCCACTGGAGCTGTGTTGCTGTTGTTCCTGGTTGTCGTACCAGAGAATTACCCTCCGGATCCCTGTTGGGCTTTTGTTGTCCGCTGTTGTCGCCCACCTGGGCTTATATGTTTTGTCTGTATTGTCTGTCCTCTCCCTGGTGTTTTCCTTTAGTGTTAGTGGTGAGGACTAGTGCTCCCACCGCCCTATTCACTACTTAGGGCTCAGTTTATGGAAAGCCAGGGTTTAGGCATGTGATCGGTGTACGGGTGAAGAACCCGTCTAGGGACGTCAGGGCAGTCAGGTGCCAGCTTCAAGGTGAGTTAGGGGTCACCACCTCTCCCTCTCCCTTGGACAGGGCTTTCCCTTTTCCCTACCTTTGCGTCACACGTCTGGGTCCAGTCGTGATACTAACTAGCCTATTCCTAGTTTTATCCATGTCCCCGTTACTCTATAAATCTAACTTTTATAATATGCAAATTAGCCTTTAGGAGCAGGGGGGCATTGCTCCTGTTCCTAGAGGCCCTTGGTGATTATGGTCATATTTGCAACTTTGACCCTTGGATTTTGGTTCTATATATCAACTGTTTAGCCTTCGGCAACTTATATTTTTATCAGTTGAATCAAAATTACATTTTATTAAGCCTATATCTTTATTTAAACTCATTGGTATATTTATACAGTATTATCCGCTGGCCATCTGATGCACTTGCACTTTATTATATGTCCATTGATCATGCACTACCACTCCTATTGTTTTTAATCATGTTTTTATGTAGTGTGTTATGCCAATCATGTTGATGATGAATTTGTTGATAATTCATTATTTGATTGTTGATTATTATTTGTAGTTATTTAACTTGTTGATACACTGTAGATCCATATATTTCTATTGGTTGTGCTGTCGATAACATATATGGGCTAATTACTGTTGCATGGAAAATATTTTTGGTTGCTTTATGTGTACCTACATAGTCTGCCACTGGCAGCACTGATTGAACAGTGTCAGAAGGACCAGGCCACCATCAGGGCAGTACTGCAGTCAGGGGCCCAGCCACATCAGCAGTCCCATTAGTATTAACTTTAGTGGAGGGACTGGGTTTTCTGTGCTTAAAAAGCTACTAAATTGTGTTAAGTTTTCGTCACCTTCATAGTTTTAAATAAATAGTACTACTGATGTGAAGGAAACAATTACACCAATTTTATTTATGCTCTACCAAAAACTCTTTTGGTTTGTTATGATTACAGTAATACCAAATGCTGTTTTATGATATTTAATAGTAAGTATAGTGAAACTATTTATTTTAATGGTTTTTGTAATGTTTTTAATTACATTAACTTAGCAGAAAAATGTGCCTGTTACCATATAATAAAAAAATTTGGAAAGTCAAAGTTCCATTTTTCCGCCATAAGTTTTACTAAAAAAATTATTTCACAGGTCTTGGCTGAGATTTGTACCCCAAAATGTCTGTATAGAAGACAACAGCCTTACCCACTACACCATAGTGCTCTGCTCTAAGTATAGGATTTTCTGGATGTAAACAACTAATGAGAAAATTATTTTTCGCCCTATAAGATGCATTCCCCCCCCCCCCCCCCAAAGGTGGGGGAAAAATAGCAGTGCGTATTATGGGGCGGAAGTTGCGTTTTTGCTGTAGTTATAATGATCCACCCGCCGCGATGCCACGCGCAGGTGTATCAGCTAAGAGGGAGGAGGGGCTGTGGCGGGCCTGCATGACAGCTGGGCCCGTGCAGTGACTGCATCCTACTACACAGGCCCCGCTCACTGTATATAAGCTTGCAATATTTGAAGACATTGTTACTATAAAGTAAAAAGCCTTAGTAAACCTTAGTTGTATTATTCTACCTACAATCGGTGGCAGAGAGGAGGGAGGAGGCAGGCTGGGAGGACGGATGCAGGCAGCGTGAGTCATCCACAGATCCCCCATAGCAGTGCCATCCACAGATCCCCCATAACAGTGTCATCCACACCATTAGTTCAAAACCCACCAAAAGCACACATTTTGGTTCAAATTTTTTTTTTCTTATTTTTCCCCTCAAAAACCTGGGTGCGTCTTATGGGCAGGTGCGTCTTATAGGGCGAAAAATATGGTAATATAAAAATTTACAATTCACAATAAAAGTTAATAGAAATTAAACTCTTATGTGTATGGCAAAGTGGCCTGATGCAAAGAAAATGTTAATGGGGTTATCCAACAGTATAAACACCCCCCACAATGACCAGGCCTATGGAAGATACTTACCCGGTCCCTGGCACCCGTGTCTCTCTGGATCTCTGCCCGTCGCACGGATGAAAATATCCGGTGACGGGGGGTGCAGCTAATGGCAGGCTGCAATGGTGACCAGCCCCCTGGCATCAGAAGTGACGTGTTTATACTATTTGATAACCCTGATAACCCCTTTAAAGCTGTTATGACATTGAATATGAGAATGGTGGGGGTGGGAGGGGAGGGGTTTGTAAAGCACATTGTTTGCCTCAATAGGGCCCTCAAATTTCTGGTGGCAGCCCTGGCAAGGACCCACCACAACTGGTAAATTGACAATTCATCCATACATTTCTTGTAGAGGAATGGCAGAAAATTATTAGATGCTCCAGAATAGTCATTTTATGTACTATAACAGCTATGTCAGGAGGGGTGACAGGTCCTCATTAAGTGCCAAACAATCCTGATATGATATTATGTTCTTCAAACATATGAGTTTCATTTGTCTGTGAAAATAACAATAATACCACATTAATATTTACTATTCTTATTAATATTAGCTATCCCTATTATAGCAATAGAAAGCAATCTGTCTGCTTCTTTATGACGCTACAATTTCAAGTTGTTGAAGGGTTTCAAGAATTATGCTGTTATAAATTTCCATTTAGAAATATTAATATTTGCTCAACTGTATTGTGCACTCATTTTCATACCCAGAGAAAACAAATTTGTATATTTATTGCCTGTGCTCTTTCTTAGTATTTTGACCACACTATCCTGTGTAATAAGGAGGTTTTTCTCCTGTGATATTTTGCTATGTCACTGTTTTTCCAGTCTTCTGTCAGTGAAGACTCTAACTCATCGATTTTCTGGCTTCAGCGGCACTCAGGCCTTGCTCATCTTGGAACACACTAAACACTGTGTATTGTGGAAAAGCTATGACATTATGGCAAAAAGCAACTATAGATGAATGTTTACTGTATAAACTGAAGAGAAACTACTTGTTGACAAATTGTTGATTGATACATTTAATTACTTTTCTCAAAATAGCTGTTTATGTAACCTTTCCAGGTAACTCTAAGGAACTGTTGATCTGCAAGTGACTTTCATCATTTTTCGCAGCAGGGTCTAAGAAACACATTTAAAATATTGCTGCATCAATTACTTTAACACATGGGTTGTAAGAGGCTATATTTCTGTAACTTAGTTCAATTTCATGGTGAGTGATGTCATAGGAATAGAATAAGGTTTTGTTCACATCAACATCTCTGTAGCAGATTCTGTGAAAAATGGAAAAAAGTTTGCAGGATACAGCTCTATCTTCTGTTAAAATGATGGACATGATGACAAATGTCAAATAATCTGACACCGCCATTAGAGCGGTATTTCAGTTACATTAAGTTTTCCCCTATAAAACTATTAGGCCCCTTTCACACGGGCGTGATTTCCGCGCGGGTGCAATGCGTGAGGTGGACGCATTGCGCCCGCACTGAATCCAGACCCTTTCATTTCTATGGGGCTATGCACATGAGCGGTGATTTTCACGCATTACTTCTGTGTTGCGTGCAAATCGCAGCATGCTCTATATTGTGTGTTTTTCATGCAACGCAGGCCCCATAGAAGTGAATGGGACTGCGGGAAAATCTCAAGCATCCGCAATTAAGTGCGGGTGCAGTGCGATTTTCCCGCAAGGTTGCTAAGAGACGGGACCCGATCTTTATTATTTCCCCTTATAACATGGTTATAAGGGAAAATAATAGAATTCTCACTACAGAATGCTTAGTAAAATGTGGATTAGGGGTTAAAAATAAAAAAAATTAACTCACCTTATCTACTTGATTGCGTAGTTGTTGATCTCTTCTCTCTTCTTCAAGCATTAGCTGCCGGCTAAAGGACCTGTGGGGACTTCACATCACATGGTCCAATCACATGGTCCATCACCATGGTGATGGACCATGTGATTGGACCATGTGATGAGCTCAGTGACCTCATCACAGGTCCTTTAGCCGACGGCTAATGAATGAAGAAGAGATCGCAACTATGCGATCAAGTGGATATGGTGAGTAAATTTTTTTATTTTTAACCTCTCCATCCACATTTTACTAAGCATTCTGTATTGAGAATGCTATTATTTTCCCTTATAACCATCAGAAAAAATCTACAGAATACTCAACCCGAAACCGGACTTCAGTGATGAAGTCTGGCTTCGGGTCTGGGTACCAAACATGCCGATTTTTCCCACGCGCGTGCAAAACGCATTGAAACGCTTTGCCCTCAAAAGATAGAGCATGTTCTATTCTTGTCCACAGTATTAATCTAATGATCACAGCACTCGGGCTAAATATGACCGGTTTGGGTGCACGTCACAGTTGTTCCAAACTCCACCTTGTGGAACTCAATTGATACAGGATAGATGAGACAGCACTCTAAATTTCTTGTATGCTGAGTGAATTTATTCAGCCGGACATGGTGGTGCAATTCAATATTACAACGTTTCGGGCATAATGAGTGCCGGCTGCCTGCTTCCATAAGCATGCTCACACCTGATGAAGGGCACTCATTATGACCGAAACGTTGTAATATTGAATTGCACGACCATGTCCGGCTAAATAAAGTCACTCAGCATACAAGAAATCTGGAGTGCTGTCTCATCTATCCTGTATTCTTGTCCACAGCCACAGACAAGAATAGTAATTTCTATCACAGGGACTGCCATCTTTGCAAATGGAATGCAAATGGCAGGTGTCCGTGTTTTGCGGATCCGCAATTTGCAGACTGCAAAACACTTGCAGACGTGTGAATAGACTCTTATATCAGTTGAGTCCTATTGCTGGAATCACGAGAACGGGGGCCCCATACCCCCTGCAGCCTCCTGAAGTGAATGAAGTGCTGGTCAGACATGCGCATAGCTGCTATATTCATTTCTATGGGAGTTCCAGATATGGTACTTGGCTATCTTCAGAATTCCCATAGAAATGACTGGAGTAAACGGTCCATTCTCCATGTGCATTTGAGGCCTAGTTGGGTGACTTATACAGTACAGTGACTAAAACTGTAGAGGCACTGAGGTGAAATATAAAAAGAAACCCCCCAGAAATGACACATTTTAGAAACCACACCCCTCACTGAATTTACCAATGGGTGTAATGAGCATTTTCACCCATCAGATGTTTTGCAAAAATGAATTCACATCAAATGAGGCAAAGTGAAAATTGCAATTTTTACACAGTTCTCCCCCTCCCTCATCTCAGCTCAGGATGGCCGGCGGTGCTCATCTCTCTCCTCCCCTTCCCTCCCTTGCTGCAATCTTAATTTCTTCAGGATGGCCGAGCGGTGGTAATATACAGATGACACTCTGCTTGAAACGGACGACATTGGTGCCAGCACCAATGTTGGCTGTTTAACCCTTTCAATGCCACAGTCCATAGGGACCCCTCTATGTAAGGGGTTAACAGGGAGGGAGCTCCCTCCCTCTCCCATCGGGCCACTGCTGTGCCATGGCAGCGGCCTGATGTTTGAATGGTTCACAGAGGGGGGGAGCTTCCTCCCCCATCGGGCTGCTGCACTGCTGTGGCAGTGTCCCGATGGTTACCATGGCAACTGGACGCCTTCACAGGCATCTGGCTTGCCATGGTATATCTGAGCTGGATCAGGCTCCTACTAAAGGTAGGAGCCTGATCAGGCTAAGGGCTCATGCACACGAATCTGCGGTCCGCAGCACGGGCACACGCATGAGCCTTAAGTGTAAAGGACTGGCTAAATTACTAGATCATTAAAAGGAACCTCTGATATGTGTTTTCTACTTGCATTACTCATGCAGCAACAATTTTGGATCATCTTTCCTTAAAACTGTTGTGTCATTCCGCTATTATTTTTACTAAAAGTTTATGAATTAATTTGCATCTGGGTATTACCATTTTGGGGTGTGCACCTACATAGTCTGCCACTGGCAGCACTGATTGGACAGTGTCAGACTGTACAAGGACCAGGCCACTATCAGGGCAGTACTGCAGTCAGGGGCCCAGCCACATTCCATTAGAATTCACTTTAGTGCAGTGAATACTAATGAAGCTCTGTGGCTTTTCTGATTTGGGTGTGGGTTGGTGGATGGGTCCACATACAGTTTTACTAAGGTAATTATTTTACAGGTGTTTGTACCTAGACCTTTCGGCAGTAGATTTATCTTTACATTAAAGACCTGTCCTATTGGAGGGAGTGGGTTTTCTGTGCTTAAAAAGCTACAAAATTGTATTAATGTTTTCGTCACCTTCATAGTTTTAAGTAAATAGTACTACTGATGTTAAGGAAACAATTGCACCATTTTTATTTGTGCTCTTTACCGAAAACTATTTTTTCACCATATTAAATGGTTTGTTATGATTACAGGGATACCAAATACTGTTTTGTGATATTTAATAGTAAGTATAGTAAAACTATTTATTTTAATGTTTTTTGTAATGTTTTTAATTACATTAACTTTGCAGAAAAATGTGCCTGTTACCATATAAGAAAAAATTTGTAAAGTTAAAGTTCCATTTTTCCGCCATAACTTTTACAAACAAAATGATTTCACAGGTCTTGGCTAAGATTTGTACCCCAAAATGTCTGTATAGAAGACAGCAGCCTTACCCACTACACCATAGTGCTCTGCTCTAAGTGTAGGATTTTCTAGATGTAAACAATAGAGATGAGCGAACTTTAAAAAAAAGTTTGGCGTTCGGGTTGTGGTAACTCGCGCATCCCGTTATGGATTCCACTATCGCGACATATGGAATCCATAAGGGGCGGCTTCCACCAACCCGAACTGTTGAACAGCCGAAGGACCTGGGGTGACGTCACCGTCATGTGATCATTGCAGGGGGCGTGGCTCAGCACTGGATTTGATCCCGTGCTGAGCCACGCCCCCTGCACTGATTTTACATTCATCTGACGGTAGATCATGTGCTTTTTTTTATAGAGCAGATTGTTACGGATGCAATAATATAAAATATGTTTACTTTCTATGTTTGTTTGTTTCAGTTTAACATAATAAAGCATTTTTGAGAAAAAAATTATGTTTTTGTGTCTCCATTTTCTGAACGCCCTATTTTTTTATTTTTCTGCCGATCGTCTCGTGCAGGGGCTCGTTTTTTGCAGGAAAAAATTGATAATTTTATTTTGGGTACATATGATTTGTTGATCATTCATTATTACACTTTATGGGGCAAGGTGACCAAAAAATTGGATGTTTTGGCGCAGTTTTTAATTATTTATTTTTACAGAGTCTACCTGAAGGATTAGATCATTTGAATTTTTTATAGAGCAGATTGCTACGGATGTGGCAATACCTAATATGTCTACTTTTTTTATTTTTACACAATAATAGAATTTTTAAAACCGAAATAATTATGTTTTAGGGTCTCCATAGTCTGAGAGCCATAGCTTTTAAATTTTTTGACCAATTACCTTAGGTAGGGTCTCATTGTTTGCGGAATGAGGTGACTGTTTGATTGTTACTATTTTGGGTGGTATATACCTTTTTAATTGCTTGGTGTTGCACTTTATGTGATGTTAGATGACAAAAAAATTGCTTTTCTGGCACTGTTTTTATTTTATTTTTTTACGGTGTTCACCTGAGGGGTTTGGTCATGTGATATTTTTTATAGAGCAGGTTGTTACGGATGCGGTGATACATAATATGTCTACTTTTTAATAGCGGTTTTGAAGCAAAAACATATTTTTTATTGTCTTCATTGTCTGTGAGTGATAGCTTTTTTTATTTTTTGACCAATTGTCTTAGGTAGGGTCTCATTTTTTGCGGGATGAGGTGACGGTTTGATTGGTACTATTTTGGGGGCATATGCCTTTTTGATCGCTTGGTGTTGCAATTTTTGTGATGTTAGGTGACAAAAATGGCTTTTCTTGACACAGTTTTTTTTTTACGTCGTTCACCTGAAGGGTTAGATCATGTGATATTTTTATAGAGCTGGCTGTTACGGATGTGTCGATACATAATATGTATATATTTATTTATTTATTTCACTTTAGCACAATAATAGTAGTTTTGAAACATAAAATTATGTTTTAGTGTCTCCATCTTCTGAGAGCTATAGTTTTTTTTTTTTTTTGCGATTTTCTTATGTAGGGGCTCATTTTTTGCAGGATGAGGTGATGGTTTTATTGATACCATTTTGTGGGACATATGCCTTTTTAATCGCTTGGTGTTGCCCTTTTTGTAATTTTAAGTGACAAAAATTGCTTTTTTTACATTGTTTATTTTTTTTTATGGTGTTTATCGGACAGGATGGATCATGTGATATATTTATAGAGCCGGTCATTACGGACGTAGAGATACCTGATATGTGTGCTTTTTTTCAGTTTTTTATTATAAAATAAGGGTAAAGGGGCGTTTTTTTTCCTTTTTTACTTAAAAAAATTTTTTAAACTTTTTTTTCTTTACTTTATTTCTGACTTTCACTTTTGGGGGTCTGATCCCCTTTGCAATGCATTACATTACATCTGTATTGTAAAGCATTGCCTGTTTGTGTACTAGTAAGGCCTCTTTCACACGGGCGTCATGTTTGACGCCCGGATAAGAGGCGGGTGCGTTCCGGGAATATGTGCGTTTTTCCCGCGCGGGTGCAAACGTTTGCAACACGTTTTGCACGCGCGTGAGAAAAAACGCCATGTTTGGTACCCAACCCGAAGCCGGACTTCATCACTGAAGTCCGGTTTCGGGTATACTGGAGAATTAATTATTTCCCCTTATAACATGGTTATAAGGGGAAATAATAGCATTCTTAATAAAGAATGCATTGTTAAATGAAGAGGAAGGGGTTAAAAATAATAAAAGTTAACTTACCTTAGCCACTTGATCGCGATCTGTCCTCTCTTTCCCTGCAGCATCTATGATCTAAAGGACCTGTGATGACGTCACATCACATGGTTCAATCACATGGTCCATCACCATGGTAAGATGGACCATGTGATTTGACCATGTGATGTGACATCATCACAGGTCCTTTCAGATCATAGATGCTGCAGGGAAAGAGAGGACAGATCGCGACTACGCGATCAAGTGGCTAAGGTAAGTTAACTTTTATTATTTTTAACCCCTTCTCTTCATTTAACAATGCATTCTTTATTAAGAATGCTATTATTTCCCCTTATAACCATGTTATAAGGGGAAATAATAGAGATTGGGTCCCGTTGCTAAGCAACAATGCGGGAAAATCGCAACGCATCCGCACTTGGTTGCGGATGCTTGCGATTTTACCGCAGCCCCATTCACTTCTATGGGGCCTGCGTTGTGTGGAAAACGCAGAATATAGAACATGCTGCGATTTTCACGCAACGCAGAAGTGATGCGTGAAAATCACCGCTCATGTGCACAGCCCCATAGAAATGAATGGGTCCGGATTCAGTGCGGGTGCAATGCGTCCTCCTCACGCATTGCACCCGCGCGGAAAACTCGCCCGTGTGAAAGGGGCCTAACACTGGCAAAAGCGAGGTTTACCATGAGTTTATAGAAGAGGCACTAAATTTTGTCCTAATAAACAATACCTTCAAGTTTGGCCATACCTGGTATAAACAGTTGCATGGTACGGCCATGGATACGCCCGTGGCATGTACCTTTGCAAATATCTATCTCAGCAAGTTTGAAGACAGATATGTCCTTACTATTAACAACCCCTTTCTTTATCTGATACACAGGCGTGTCCGCTATGTGGATGATGTCTTCATGGTGTGGAAGGGAATGCAGGCACAATGTTTTGAATTTGTGGCTTATTTAAATTCCGTGAATGACATGAATATGCTATTTATTTTGAATTTTGGGGGAATGTCCCTCGAATTCCTTGATGTGCGGATCTCCGTATTAGATGGGGCTATCATCACGGAAACCTTTCGTAAGCCCACTGCGTCTAATTCGCTTCTGCACCATGAAAGTTTCCATCCACATAGCGTAAAGGAGGCAATCCCTTATGGCCAATTTATATGCCTAAGGCGCATTAACAATACTAACGCTGGATACGATAAACAAGCATGTGATTTGAAATCCTGATTCCTACAAAGGGGTTACCCTAGTAAAGTGTTAGATAGGGCCTATACTAGAGCTCGATCCAGAGCACATACTGATCTCCTTTACGGAACAAGTACTAAGGAACACAAGGGGGAGGATAGCAATAGGTTTGTCTTTGTCTTTAACCTCTTTCCGACCGCCTCACGCAGGATTGCGTCCTGCGGGCGGTCGGTCTGTTCCTGCACGCCGTGGTTTAAAGACCGGCCATACTTGCTTGAGAAAGGGCACCGGTTAGGGCCCGAAACGTCGCAAACACAAGCTAACATAACAAGCAATACAAGCTACTACTATCTTGGAAATAGCTCATTCAGCTCACTCCATGTTCTGAAATTGTACCACTGGTGTAAATAAATAATCACTGTTTTCAAGCATAACGAGTGTCTTCAGGCGTGCTGTCTCCACACCTTATATTAATGTATTGATGTTTGGACTACCTGGGTGGAAGTCAAAAGGGGACGTGCACCCATAAAAGCCCATACGTGACGAGTGCTGAGGTTAACTTTTTGTTGAATCGGTCGGTCTGTTCCTCTTTGACGCGCCTGCGCGTCATCTCGCGAGAGGCGAGATTTCCTGTGAATGCGCGCGCGCGCGTGCGCGCGTTCACAGGATCACGTCGGGGAGAAGGTAAGCTACAGCCTGCCAGCGCTAATCGTGCGCTGGCAGGCTGTAGAAGTTAAAAAAATGGCATATCAGACGCTGTTTTGTTAACAGCGTCTGATATGCTTGCTGATCGTTCCTTTGGTGGTCCCTTTGCTTGGGACCACCAAAGAAACTTTGTAAGTGCACCAAACACCACACAGACCCCCCACCCATCCACCCCACCCCCCACCCCGTCACTGATTAACCCCGATCACCCCATGTCATCCCCTGTCACCCCCTGACACTAATTACCCCCTGTAAGACTCATTCAGACGTCCGTATGTGTTTTGCGGATCCATGGATCCACGGATCCGCAAAACACGGACACCAGCAATGTGCTTTCCGCATTTTGCGGATCCGCACATTGCCAGAACTATATAGAAAATGCCTTTTCTTGTCCGCAATTGCGGACAAGAATAGGACATGCTCTATCTTTTGCGGAGCTGCGGCCGGATGCTTGGGGCCGAAACCCGTAAGTTTGCGGCCGCAGCTCCGCAAATGCTGATGCGGCGAGCGCATAGTGTGCTCTCCGCATCACCGCCAGCCCTATTCACACTGAATGGGTCCGCATCTATTCCGCAGAATTTTTGCGGACGTGTGAATGGGGCCTTACTACTTTTTTTGCACATTTTTGGCAGAGATTTATTCATCCACATTGATCGATGCGAATGAGGAAATCTGTGCCGTTTTGGTTTTTGCACATTTTTGGGCAGAGATTTTTTCATCCACATTGATTGATGCGAATGAAAAAATCTGTGCCGTTCATTTTTTTTTCTTTTCAGCCCAGAGGCTGAACAGAAAAAAAATCTCATTACCCGTATGCTCAATATACGGAGAATCGCAGAAACTCCTAATGCTGGCCATACGTGTAATGATTGCGGAGACCCTCAAATGCCAGGGCAGTACAAAACCCCACATGTGACCCCATTTTAGAAAGAAGACTCCCCAAGGTATTCCGTGAGGGGTATGGGGAGTTCATGTAAAATATTATTTTTTGTCACAAGTTAGTGGAATATGAGACTGTAAAAAAAAATAAAAATCAATTTCCGCTAACTTGTGCCAAATTTTTTTTTTTCTGTGAACTCGCCATACCCCTCACGGATTACCTTGGGGTGTCTTCTTTCCACAATGGGGTCACATGTGGGGTATTTATACTGCCCTGGCATTTTAGGGGTCCTAAAGTGTGAGAATCCAAATGCGTAAAAATGCCCTGTGAAATCCTAAAGGTACTCATTGGTTTTAGGGCCCCTTTGCGCATCTTGGCTGCAAAAAGTGTCACTCATGTGGTATCGCCGTACTCAGGAGAAGTAGGGCAATGTGTTTTGGGGTGTATTTTTACATATACCCATACTGTGTGTGAGAAATATCACTGTAAACGACAACTTTTAAATTTTTTATTCAAAGTTGTCAATTTACAGAGATATTTCTCTCACCCAGCATGGGTATATGTAAAAATACACCCCAAACACATTGCCCTACTTCTCCTGAGTACGGCGATACCACATGAGTGACACTTTGCAGCCCAGTGCGCAAAGGGCCCAAATTCCAACGAGTACCTTTAGGTTTTATATGGCTGCTCACAATTTAGCCCCACCCAAAATGCCAGAACAGTACAAACACCCCACAAATGACCCCATTTTGGAAAGAAGACACCCCAAGGTATTCGCTGAGGGGCATAGTGAGTCCATGAAAAATTTTACTTTTTGTCAAAAGTTAGCAGAAAGGTAGACTTTATGAGAAAAACAATAAAAATCAATTTCCGCTAACTTGTGCCAAAAAAAAAATCTTCTATGAACTCGCCATACCCCTCACAGAATACCTTGGCGTGTCTTCTTTCCAAAATAGGGTCACATGTGGGGTATTTCTACTGCCCTGGCATTTTAGGGGCCCTAAAGCGTGAGAAGAAAAATGCGTAAAAATGCCCTCCTAAAAGGTACTCATTGGTTTTAGGGCCCTTTGCGCATCTTGGCTGCAAAAAGTGTCACTCATGTGGTATCGCCGTACTCAGGAGAAGTAGGGCAATGTGTTTTGGGGTGTATTTTTACATATACCCATACTGGGTGAGAGAAATATCTCTGTAAATTGACAACTTTGAATAAAAAATGTAAAAAGTTGTCGTTTACAGCAATATTTCTCAAGCGCAGCATGGGTATATGTAAAAATACACCCAAACACATTGCCTACTTCTCCTGAGTTCGCGATACCACATGAGTGACACTTTTGCAGCCAAGATCGCAAGGCCTAAACCAATGAGTACCTTTAGGATTTCACAGGCCATTTTTACGCATTTGGATTCTCACGCTTTAGAGGCCCTAAAATGCCAGGGCAGTATAAATACCCCACATGTGACCCCATTTTGGAAAGAAGACACCCTAAGGTATTCCGTGAGGGGCATGGCGAGTTCACAGAATTTTTATTTTTGGCACAAGTTAGCGGAAATTGATATATATTTTTATTTTATTTTGTTTTTACAAAGTCTCATATTCCACTAACTTGTGACAAAAATAAAATTTTACATGAACTCACCATACCCCTCACGGAATACCTTAGGGTGTCTTCTTCCAAAATGGGGTCACATGTGGGGTATTTATACTGTCCTGGCATTTTAGGGGCCCCTAAAGCGTGAGAAGAAGTCTGGAATCCAAATGCGTAAAAATGCCCTGTGAAATCCTAAAGGTACTCATTGGTTTTAGGGCCCCTTTGCACCCAGGCTGCAAAAGTGTCACACATGTGGTATCGCCGTACTCAGGAGAAGTAGGGCAATGTGCTTTGGGGTGTATTTTTATATATACCTATACTGTGTGTGAAAAATATCTCTGTAAACGACAACTTTTAAAAATTTTATACAAAGTTGTCAGTTTACAGAGATATTCTCTCACCCAACATGGGTATATGTAAAAATACACCCTAAAACACATTGCCCTACTTCTCCTGAGTACGGCGATACCACATAAGTGACACTTTTTGCAGCCTGAGTGCGTAAAGGCCCAAATTCAACGAGTACCTTTAGGTTTTACATGGCGGCTCACAATTAGCCCGCCCAAAATGCCAGAACAGTAAACACACCCCACAAATGACCCTTTTCGGAAAGTAGACACCCCAAGGTATTCACTGAGGGGCATAGTGAGTCCGTCTGAGATTTCTTTTTTTTTGCCAGAAGTTAGCAGAAATTGACACTTTTTTTTTTTTTTTTTCTCAGAAAGTGTCATTTTCCGCTAACTTGTGAAAAAAAATGAAATGATACATGAACTCACCATGCCCCTCCGCGAATACTTTGGGGTGTCTTCTTTCTAAAATGGTGTGATTTGGGGGGTATTTATACTATCCTGACATTCGAGCACCTGAAGAAACATGACAGGCGCTCAGAAAGTCAGAGCTGCTTCAAAATGCAGAAATTCACTTTTTTGCACCATAGTTTGTAAACGCTATAACTTTTACCCAAACCAATAAATATACACTTATTGGACTTTTTTTATCAAAGACATGTAGAACAATAAATTTAGAGAAAAATTTATATAGAAATGTAGTTTTTTTGAAAAATTTTACAACAGAAAGTGAAAAATGTCATTTTTTTGCAAAAATATCGTTAAATTTGTATTAATGGCAAAAAAAGTAAAAATGTCAGCAACAATGAAATACCACCAAATGAAAGCTCTATTAGTGAGAAGAAAAGGAGGTAAAATTCATTTGGGTGGTAAGTTGCATGACGGAGCAATAAACGGGTAAAGTAGTGTAGTGCAGAATTGTAAAAAGTGGCCTGGTCATTAAGGGTGTTTAAGCTAGGGGGGCTTAAGTGGTTAAATTCAGCCCATTAGCGAATCACATTAAACACACGATTATTAATAATTGGGACCTACTTAGGACAGAATCTGGTTTGGGAACTATCATTCACAAAAAAAAAAACTGATTACCTTCAAATGAACATGCACTATCAAAGATAAATTAGTGAGCAGTGTTTATAAAAAGGCTGACATTGGCAGCCGGTGGCTGACTAGCCGTAGACCAATTGGTAATTTTCCATGTGGAAATTGTTCCTTTTGTCCGTATAACTGTCGCAAAAAGATCTTTTCCAAATGGGGAGCGCGCCACAGAGTGACACAGTTTATCAATTGCAGGACGCAATTTGTGGTATATGTGGCACATTCTACATTGGGAAATCGATCAGTCCTCTTTTTGAGCGATTCAGGGAACATTTGAATTCAGTGCGCTCTGGGAAAGGCTGCCCCAGGCTCATCGAGCACGTGCAAAGGGATCATGGCGGTGACATAAAATGTCTCAGTTTCGGAGGATTAGAGGTTATCTCCCCTCTATCTCGAGGTGGGGACAGACACCGCTTTCTCCTCCATCAAGAAGCACGCTGGATCATTCGCACTGACGCGATGGGCTCGGGGGGGGCTCAATGAGCGCAACGACCTCAGTGTTTTTATCTGAGCCCACAGTAACTAGGTCCATTACTCTCATCCCCGGTGGGCTACCGGGGATTATGATGCACTTCCATCAGCCTTAGGGATATGTGATTACTTTGTTCTATACTATGATTGATTCCTTCACTTGATATGTTTGTGCGTGTATGAGCGCTCCATTGTATTACATACGCCTGTATTGTGCATGAGCTGGCATCCTCGTTGCTTAGCAACTTGGCGTATTGTGCCTTTTTAAGGTGCGCATGTTTCAGGCATCATTGTTTGTAGCCGGAAGAAGCGCAAGACTGCGCAAAACGGCCGTCGCTACTTGGCGTGCCTCTTGTGGAAGGCGTCCTATGCCCTATTTGGAATCTGCTCCTAAGCATATGCAATAAATGAAGATAACGCAGTGGTGAGTGCCGCCTTTTTCTTTTTCTTTCTCTACCGATTACCAGTCCTATAGAGCAGTGTCTGCTATACAGAAGGTCTGGGTTCAATTCCCATTTTCCCATTGGAGATAGATCAAGTAATTTTTTAGTAGCGGTTATGTATAAGAAAATAAGTAAATATACAATGCATAATTGATAGAAATTAAACTCTTATGTGTATGGCAAAGTGGCTTCATGCAAAGAAAACATTAAAGGGGTTATCCAACAGTATAAACACCCCCCACGATGCCCCTTCCATACAGGGGTAGCTACGGACCGTGGCATGAAAGGGGTTAAATGGCCGACATCGGTGCTGACACCCATATTGTCCGTTTCAAGCATAGTGTCAGCTGTATATTACAGCTGACACTCTGCTAACCACTGCTCGGCCATCCTGAAGAAATTAAGATCGCAGCAAGAGAGTGAAGAGGTAGGGAAATGAGCACCGCCGGGCATCCTGAGCTGAGATGAGGGAGGGGGAGAACTGATAAGGGCCGGCCACAACAGTTTTGTGTGTGTGTGTGTGTGTGGGGGGGGTATAAACTATTTTTTTGGCTTACAGTCACGGGTGTGTGTTAGATGCCACCAGTTGGGCACAGCATATTGGTCATTAAAATGGCATCTCTGTGTAAGAACTGCACTGCACCTGAATAATCAGACAATGATTTAGAATGTCTGGTTAAGTTCCTGATCATTGCTATTTGCCCATGTTAAAGAGCCTTTAAACAGGAGTAGCTCTAAGGGCCAGAAGTTGTAAATCAGTTGACTGTAAAAAAAAAATGACTTTTTTCCAGGTGCTAATGGTCATTTGAGTACATAAGCCCAACATATTTAAAGAGTGGTGTCTCTATAATTTACTATCTGTGTGTCTGAAGCAAGTTATAAATGCAGCAATTACAGTTGAATAGTATGAATAATACCTATTGAAGACACACAAGGATCTTAAGCTTTGCATATTCTTATTTTATGAATGTAAGTGATCTTCTCGAAATTGAAGTTATGCTCAGTTTATTGTATTCATTTCTAGTGAATGAAAGTACAGAGGTGATTATAGTTAAATGGTCTAGTCTGCCGTAGCAATCAAGCCAATGTTCTGAGACTATCATTCTACACTCCATACTTGTGCTCAGATCGTTTTACATCTTTATCATGAGGGCAATTTACAGAGCTGAAGTTTAAATATGAAAAAGCAAAAACCTTTTGGAAGTGTCACGTAAACAGTGTGTCATACAGCAAGTGTGAGATTTGTATTACTGTGTGATTATTATTCACTCTGTGTATGAGTGTGTACTGAAACACAGTATCTCACCCTGAAAAACATACAGAACTGTGAAACATTGCAGGGGTTAGCTGAGCCTGGAAATGCCCCCCCATATGCCCGGGCCCCTCACACTGTTTCCACTTACCTGGCTCCCCGCGTCGCTCCTGGTCCCCACACGACCGGCGCTGCTTCTCCCCATGCGTGGATGAAAACATCCGGTGTTGGGCAGGAAGGGTTGCTCATCCCCGTCACTGCCTGCCATTGGCTGCCCCCCTCAACACCGGATGTTTTCATCCACGCACGGGGAGAAGTCGCGGCGGCCGTGTGGGGACTAGAAGCGATGCGTGGAGCCTGGAGCCAGGTAAGTGGAATCAGTGTGAGGGGCCCGGGCATATAAGGGGGCATTTCCAGGCACGGATAACACCTTTAAGGAAGGAAAACCTACAAAATACTCTACACAACATTGAAATTGCAACACCAAGACAGACAAGCCACAAGGTTATGCAAGTTGAAGGAGTAACAGGTGTCGCTAAGATCTGAAAATTATCACCTTTTCATGCATCTACTTCCAATCTGTGTGGTAGGGGCATCTGCATGTGGGAGGGGCATAAAAATCAAATTGGTAGCAAGCAACCTTTTTTAGCCACATAAAACCTCAAAAATTGGATCAAGGTACATGGGAGATGATGTGCAATGCCTTCTGCCTTGTTGAGCAATACCTTGTTGAGGTGAAATTTACCACCACTTGTTCCAAACTGAGAGGGACAGAGTCCTTGAACTGAGAGACCTTGGATTATCACTCCAGCAGATCGCCACGTCCCTAGGCCAAGATGTCAGCACTGTTCAACTTTGCATGTTCCATTTGTTGGGAGAACTATGACAAACTAGGACAAAGGATTCCTGGAGTTTGCTGGTCTAGCGATATCACTCCATTTACTCTCCACAGCTGAATAGGACTCCCAGAGTGTGGAGGCACTAAGCCATGCAAAGTACATGGAGTGATATCACTAGATCAGCAAACTTCCGGAATTCTTTTCAGCTCCAAAGACACGTGGAGTGAGCAGACATCAGCTGTAGTGGTCTGCCGTGTGGAGAAACATAGAGCGCATGCTCTGCTTAGACCGATCTCGGCAGCCAACAAGCCTGAAAGCAGTACTATGTGGAGCAATAAGGCGCAGCATCACCTGAAGACCTGTGAAGACAGCACGGTGTGATGACGTGGAGCACGGTGTGATGACGTGAACACGCACGTCGCGCTCTCCTCCTCCTCCTACCCTCCTACCCTCCTCCTCGCTCTCCGGCCCTCCGGCTCCCCTGCTGATGTCCTGAATGCCTGAGCCTGAGCCCTCTGAGCCCTCTGCCTGCCGCCCTGTGGAAAACGCTGGACTCCATGTGCCTCCGCCTGCTCTTAGCTTGCCGCCTGCCCCGATTGCCTCTGGCTGATGCCCGTTGTCGGTCAGGGTGAGCTTCTTCATCCCCTCGTGGTCGTCCTTGGCTGCCCTGCTGTTTGTGGGAGTGTTGGGCTTTTGCTGCCACCCGCTGCTGCTGCTTACTGGGAGTGCGTGTCTCCACCTCCTCGTTCTCCTTCGTTGCTGGTCTCCTGGCTTGACTCGCCCCTATTCTCCTGTACACCGCCATCCTCCTGTACACCGCCATCCTCCTGCTCTGGTTTGTCGAGTCCCTCCAGTTCACCTGCTCACCCCTGCTTCTGGACGCCGGACACGTGAGAAAAAAAAACAACTGTTGTTTTTTTGGTGTTTCCATCTGCTCTCCCACTTGCCTATTGCCCTGCAGCTTGGGACTTTGCTTAAAGACTGATTTAGGATTGTGCTGGGTTGTATTTAAGAAGAAAGAATAAAGGAGAGAAAAAGGGAAATAAGAAAAGAGAAATAGAGAAGGGAAAAATCAAAAAAAGAAAAGAGAAGGGATAAAGATAAAGACAAAAGAAAAAAAGAAAACAAAGGAGGGAAAAAAGAGGGGAATAGGGGAAATAAAATCTACAAAAAAAAAAAAAAATCTGCAAAAAAAAAAAAAAAGAGGGGGTTGGAGCACTTAAGGATCCCTTAAAATTCAAATTAGTAAATATCAAAAAATATTAAAGGAAAAAATATATATATATATATATATATATATATTGAAAGGGGTCTCTAACGTTTAATGGCTCCAAAGCGGCGGTCGGTGGACTCCTCAGGAACAAAACTGGGGGCTAAGACACCCGAGGGTAAAATTGACAAGTTTCTGAAATCTCCCTCCCTTAATGAAAAGGGGTTAGTTAAAGGGAAAATGAGCACTAACTACAAGAAAACTGTTAAAACCTCCCAAGCTGAAGAACTATCTGAGGATGGGTTAGCAGAACAGGAAGGAGGGGAGGAAAGTCTCTTAGCGCGAACAGAAATTGAGCATGCCCCTCGGCCCTGGAAAAAATCCTGTGCGCTGTGGAAAATAATGGCGTGTTAGTGCAGGGGATGTCTATTCAACTCGGGTCAATGCAGAGCGATATATCTCTAATAAGAGAAGATCTGACTAAAATCCGGGATCGAGTACTTAATATGGAGAAGACGGTTGACTCCCTCCAATCCGACATGGACATGATAAAATCTAAGACTCTGTCTCTTTCCTCGGAAAATCACCTCCTACAAAATAAATTGGAGGACCTGGAAAATAGATCAAGGCGGTATAATATCCGCTTAGTCGGATTTCCAGAGGGAGTTGAGGGCTGGCAGTTAGCTGAACAACTGAAGGACGTAGTTTTGAAAAATTTGGGCAGTGAACATTTTTCCTCCATGTTCCAAATAGAAAGAGCCCATCGGATTCCAGGGAGGCCGCCGCGAGTAATCCTAATGAAACTACTACTTTCCATGGATAGAGATATGATACTGAGAAGGGCAAGAGAATGCTCACCCATTGACTGTTATTTTTCCCTGACTTTGCTCGGCAGACCCAGGAAAAAAGAAGAAGTTTCAGTGAGATAAAGAAACGTTTGGCGCTAAAAGACATTAAATATTCCCTACTGTACCCAGCGAAATTGAGAGTGATCTATAATGGGACTACTCAATTTTTTGAGAAATCGCAACAAGCACTGGATTGGATGGAGCAAATGGGCATTTCATATATTTCCATATGTTTACTAGTGATGGAGGGAGGAGGGGACTAGTGGGGGGGGGGGGGGGAGAATGACCAGAGGGTAGAGGTTTGCTAAACCAGATCGGGCGAACCAGAGGGGGGGGGGAGGGAATGGGGGAAGGGATTCAACCTGCAGGGAAGGGGCTTAAAAAATTTTTCATTTTTTATTTTATTTTTTATTTTTTTCTTCCTTCCTTCCTTAATTAATGTCTGTTAGAATCGTTTCTTGGAATGTCAGAGGACTTGGGGAGAGGGTCAAGAGACAAGCTATTATGGATGCAGTGAAGAGATATCTCCCTGCAATTATCTGTATAGTTGAAACTCACCTTACTGAAGAGACCGTGTCCCGGTTGATGACGGGATGGCATTCCCAATCCTATCATTCCACTTTTATCAGTGCCTCTAGGGGTGTATCGGTTCTGATTCATAATTCTATAGATTTTTTCTTAATTGAATCTCACATAGATAACCAAGGCAGGTTTATTTTTCTGTATGGGAGGCTACATGGATATAGTTACATTCTCGCCTTTTTCTATATACCTCCGCCATTCTCTATGTATCCACTCATCCAACTACTGCGTTTTTTGGAAGGAAAGCCAGAATGTCGGCTTGTACTGATGGGAGACTTTAACGCTGTTATGGATCCCAAAAAAGACAGACTGACTTTAGATGCAGATTGGGGAAGAAGCATGCGTAATTCTCCATTGCCTCAGTTCTGCTTGGAGACTGCATTGGTGGATATATGGGAATATGTTGGCGGAGGAAAGAGAGTTTACTCCTGTGTTAGCAGAGGAGGTAGAGCAATGTCTAGGATTGATTTGGCGCTTACTAATGAGAATAACTTGAATAATATTAAAAGGATACGATATGGAGTAAGAACAGTTTCAGACCATTCACCGGTTCTAATTGAGGTTCGCATTGGGGAGAATAAAGACAATAGGGGATTTGGGTTTAAGCTGAACCCGTATTGGCTTACTATTATGGATAACTACCAGTCTATTAAAACACATGTATCTTCCTTTTGGGAGGTGAATCTTCCCTCTGCTAACATCAATTCAGTTTGGGATGCTCTGAAAGCATATCTGAGGGTTCTTATTAGTGATATTACGGCTGTGAGAAGATCATTCAAGAAGAGGGAGAAAGATCTGACTGATACTGTGGCCTCCACAACGGAGCGATTTATTGATCAACCTACTGAATGTAGTAAGGAAGAGATGCAGAAGGCTAGTTGTTCCTTGAAAGAATATGTAATTGAGAAAGCAAACCATAGGCTACTTTTTAAGGGCCAGAAGTATTTTTCAGAATCTGGACGTCCTGGTAAGCTTTTAGCTAAAATAATATCACAACAAGACAAAAAAGGAAAGCTATTACTTTAGTTCGTAATTTAGATGGGGTAACAATATCAGACCCAGAGGGTATAAGAGATACTTTCCTGCAATACTTTTCCCAGATATATAGAGCTTCACCTGGTCTGCCCGCTGACCTGGCGAGACAGTTCCTGGAGAGAATTTCTCTTCCAATGCTAACAGAAGCCCAAAAAGAATCCCTAGAAGGAGAGGTGTCTCTTGTGGAGATTCAAGAGGCTCTGAAGTCAATCTCCGGGAACTCATCGCCAGGGTCAGATGGTTTTCCATATGAAATCTATCGTAAGTACAGCGATGTCATCCTCCCTCATTTACTGGAAGTGTTTGCTCAAGCATCGCAGGGAGGGGTTTTGCCACAGTCTATGATGGAAGCTGTGATAGTTTTAATCCCAAAAAAAGATAAAGACCCGGCGGAGTTGAGCTCATATAGACCAATTTCCCTATTAAATACGGACGTTAAGTTGTTATCAAAGGTTTTGGCTAGGAGGCTCTCTCAGGTTATGTCCTCTCTGATTCATCCAGATCAAAATGGCTTTATGGTGAAAAGGGGTACCCATCACAATCTGCATAGGTTCTTTGCTAATATCCAGTCTCCCGCTGGGGGCGCCCGCTCGGTCCTGTCATTGGATGCTACCAAAGCGTTCGACAGGGTCGAGTGGACGTTTCTCTGGGAGGTGATGAAAAGAATGGGTTTTGGTCCCAAATTTATGGGGATGGTTCAGTTGCTATATAAATGTCCAGTGGCCAGAATTAGGATTAATGACATGCTGACAGAGAGTTTTGTATTGGGAAGAGGTACTCGTCAAGGATGTCCTCTTTCCCCTCTCTTATTTAATATCTATATTGAACCCCTTGCAGCTAGCATAAGGCAAGACTCAAGAGTGGCTGGCTTTGGTGTAATGGGGGAGCAGGATCGTATATCCCTCTATGCAGATGATATCTTGTTTTTTATTCACCAAACAGAAAAAACACTCCCTCGAATAATGGAACTGGTCAGCCGATTTTCTTATTCTTCTGGCTTGGAGGTTAACTGGGGAAGACTGTTCTTCTCCCTGTAGATAAACTGCGAGGATCTGTGGAAAATCTCTCTAATCGGGTATTGATCTCCGATTTAATAAAATATCTGGGGATAACAGCCTCTGCCAAAACTCAAGATTACCTCCAACTTAATCTGATCCCTCTATTATCGAAAGTGAGATCCAAAATTAAGATATGGAAAAAAGTTCTGCCTGCAAGAGGGGATAGAATTTCATTAATAAAAATGGTGGTGCTGCCCCAGGTACTTTATGTTCTTCGCAATTCGCCCGTTTGGATTGAAGATAAGTATTTTAGGTTGATAGAACGGATGATTACTGATTTATTATGGGGAAGGAAGCGTGTGAGACTAAAGTCGCTTTATTTTTCTATGCCCTACAACAAGGGAGGCCTTAACCTGCCCTGTTTTAGGGGATACTTTATGGCCTCTCAACTTTGTTTTTTTAATGACTGGGAAAATAGCCAATTCTGTAGAAAACTGGTGAAAGACTCAGGCTTCTCAGATCTATTTACAGTATTGGAGTCCGATTACTTATTTAATACACAGATTGGCTATAAACCTTTCTGTAGAATGGCTACAAAGGCATGGTTGGTGATAAAGAGCTGGTTTAAAGTTAAGGCAGCACTTATCTGTACCCCACTATGGCATAACTCAAAGCTTTTGAAGTTAGATGATTCAAATTGTTGGCAATATTGGAGGACGAGAAATATTCATTATCTGAATCAGGTTGTTAAAAATGGGCAAGTCCTGTCTCTTATGGAGCTAAAACAGAATTTAAACTTAGGTGAGGTGGCTTGGTACGCATATTTTCAATTGAGGTCAGCACTTCTTAATATTGTTGATAGTTATTCACTTGAGGTAGACACCCCGGAATTTTTGCACAATTTGATTTGTAAGAAAGGTGGTACGAAAGTTAAATTATCACATTGTTACAGGCACTTGATGAAAAGTTTTTTTTCGGAATGTTTTTCTCCAGGACAGAGATCCTGGTCTGCTTTACTGCCAGAGCTGGGTTCTCCGGACTGGGAGAATATAGGGGAGAATTTCAGTCAGGTTTCGCACAATTTTAATCATACTGTTGTACAGTTTAACATTATACACAAAATATATGTGACACCTTTATGGCTCCATAAGAGGGGATTTAGAGCCGCATCTGACTGCCCTCGCTGTGGGGACCCCGGGGCAGATCATATGCATCTGTTCTGGGATTGCCCGATAGTGAGTAATTATTGGAGAACGATTCAAACAACCTTGATTCGGAGACTTAAAATAGATATTCCTCTATCTCCTAAGGTATGGATTTTAGGGGATCTATCAGAGGTTAATTGCCAGCCTATGAAGGGCCGTCTGTTGACTAAAGTGATGTTTTTAGCAAGGCTTCTTGTAGCCAGAGAATGGTTTTCCCCTTCTATTCCAGACTGCAATAACTGGTTATGTTTAGTGGATAAGGTGAAAATCTATGAGAGAATCATGCACAGACAAAGAGGGTCCTATGCGAAATGGGCCAATGTTTGGAGAGATTGGGATGGTTGAGGAAATTTTTTTTTTTTCTTTTCTCTTCTTCCCTGCAGGATTGGGGGGTGGGTTGAGGGGGGGTGGGAGGAACGGGGAGGTTCTTTTTGTAATTTTGTTTTATGAATTTTGTTTTTTGAGATGATTGAAATAAAAAGAAAAAGTAAAAAATAAAAAATAAAAAATTTTTTTTTTTACCACCACTTGTTCCAAACTGAGAGGGACAGAGTCCTTGAACTGAGAGACCTTGGATTATCACTCCAGCAGATCGCCACGTCCCTAGGCCAAGATGTCAGCACTGTTCAACTTTGCATGTCCCAGTTGTTGGAAGAACTATGACAAACTAGGACAAAGGATTCCTGGAGTTTGCTGGTCTAGCGATATCACTCCATTTACTCTCCACAGCTGAATAGGACTCCCAGAGTGTGGAGGCACTAAGCCATGCAGAGTACATGGAGTGATATCACTAGATCAGCAAACTTCCGGAATTCTTTTCAGCTCCAAAGACACGTGGATTGAGCAGACATCAGCTGTAGTGGTCTGCCGTGTGGAGAAACATAGAGCGCATGCTCTGCTTAGACCGATCTCGGCAGCCAACAAGCCTGAAAGCAGTACTATGTGGAGCAATAAGGCGCAGCATCACCTGAAGACCTGTGAGGAGGATGAGACATGCTTCCCAGCACGGCATTTGTACAATTGACAAAATTTTTGAACATTAATATTGTCCGAAGAACCTAGTGACTTGACTTACAGATAATGGAGACAATTACCTGGATCCCAATATGAACAAACAAACTTGAACTAATGTGGATGTACATTGTTAGGGATGCATTGTTATAGCTACATATTGTTTTTTTTATCTGATTTTAATCTATATTGGTTGGTCAGTCTTTTCCAAAAATACTAAAATAGTATAAGCAAAACGCCTTTATTTTTTACTTTAATTTTAAATAATTTTTTTACAGTAAATTTACGGTACATCCTAAATGCAAAATTAAGCAACTTTCTATACAGTCTTCAGTAAATATTTTAAACCATATCATAGCTCCTTTCCATGTTACTGCTTCTGACTTAGATCCAACACCAGAATGCTTCTGTCCACTGTCCACTCATGGCTGAGGTCATCTATTCACTTAGGGCTTGTTCACACGACCGTGACGTGTTTTGCAGTCCTAATATTGCGTATCCGCAAAACACGGATGCCGCCTGTGTGCCTTCTGCAATTTGCCGTTATAAAAATGCCTATTCTTGTCCGCAAAACAGGCAAGAATAGGACATGACTCTTTTGCGGCCCCATAGAAGTGAATGGGTCCACACATGAGCTGCAAAAAATGCAGCTCAGATGCGGACCAAAACCACGGTAGTGTGAACGAGCCCTAACTCTGCTCTCTTCCTTCTTTTTCTAGATATCACTTTTTCAAATTTTGTTATGTTGCGGCCTTGTGTTGAAATAAAAAAGTTAAAATTTTTCTCCATCATCCTCCACTCAATACCCAATATTGAAAAAGAAAAAACTGAATTTTAGAAATCTAATTTATTGAAATGGAAAAGCTAATATATTGCATTGAAAAAAGAATTAAAGGGCATCTGCAGTTCTTTTAAACTGATGATTTATCCTCTGGATAGATCATCAGCATCTGATCGGCTGATCGGTATAACTGGCCTGGGCGCGGCTAAGCTCCATTCAAGTGAACAGAGCTTAGCCCCGCCCAGGCCAATGATACTAGTCGTGACATCACTGGGCCTGAGGGAAACCGAGAGAAGGCCGCGGCGCACCTGGAGCTGATCTCAAACAGCTGATCAGCAGGGGTCCTGAGTGTCAGATCCCCACCGATCAGATGCTGATGATCTATCCAGAGGATAGATCATCAGTTTAAATGAACTTCAGAACCCCTTTAAGACCCTATACTCAATACTTGAAGCATCTTAGGTAGAGATTACAGCCTTCAGTCTTCTTGGGCAGTGTTCCTCAACTCCAGTCCTCAGGGGCCACCTGCCGGTCATGATTTGAGGATATCCCACAGAATAAATACCTGTGGTAGTCCTGTGAAAGTCCTGATGCATTGACACTATTTGTACAACCTGCTCAGTTTACTAAGTACATCCTGAAAACACGACTGGCAGATGGGCCCTGAGGACTGGAGTTGAGGAACACTGTTCTTGGGTATGATGCCACAAGAGTTGCACACCTGGATTTAAGGATGTTATCTGCCATTCTTCTCTTCAGATCCTCTCAAGCTCTGTCAGGTTGAATGGGGGCCGACAGTGAACAGCCAGTTTCAGGTCTCTCCAGAGATGTTTGATTGAAATTAAGGCAGGGCTCTGGCTGGACCACTCAAGGACATTCACAGAGTTGTCCTTAAGCTACTCTTATGTTGTCTTGGCTGTGTGCTTAGGGTCATTGTCTTGTTGAAAGATGAACCTTCAGCTCAATCAGAGATCCAGAGCACAATGGATAACATTTTCATTAAGACTATCTCTGTACTTTGCTCCATTCAGCTTTTCTTCAACTCTGACCAATCTTCCTATCCCAGCCACTGAAAAACAACCCCACAGCATGATGCTCCCACCACCATGCTTCACTGTAGGGGTGGTATTGGGCAGTGCCTGATTTCCTTCAAAGATTACTTAGTTTGAAGGAACAATTAGCTCTAGGAAGATTCCTAGTTTTTCCAAACTTCCGTCATTAATTATGGAGGCCTGTGTGCTCTTGGGAACTTGTAGTGCAGCAGAATTTTTTTTTTAACCTTTTTCTGATCTGTGTCTTTACAAGATCATGTCTCTGGGCTCTACAGACAGTTTTTTTTTCCTGGTTAAGTTTTTGCTCTGATATGCATTGTCAGTGGGGATGAGCGAACTTCATATTTTGAAGTTCTCTCCTGCATAACGGAAACCTGTTATGCAGGCCATAGACTTCTATTATGATGGAATGAATAACGTAATGCCTCTAAAGGCATTCTATTATGCATTACATCATGGAATTGCGTTATGGCCCATGGTAACTGAATCCATAAAGCAATTCAGCATATACCCCAACCCAAACACGATCTCGAACTTCAAAATAGGAAGTTCGCTCTTCCTTAGGGCTCATGCACACGACAGTATGGCTTTTTCAATATTCTGCTGTCCGCAAAAAACGGATCCGTAAAAAATATGGATGACGTCTGTGTGCATTACGTTTTTTTGCAGAACGGAACAGCTGGCCCCTGATAGAACATTACTATCCTTGTCCGTTATGCGGACAATAATAGGACATGTGCTATCTTTGAACGGAATGGAAAAACGGAAACGGAAGGCATACGGAGTAACTTTTTTTGTGGATCCATTGAAATGAATAGTTCCGTATACGGAACCCAAAAAAAGGGAACGTGAAAGGAATGAGACCTTACATAGACAAGGGTGTCTTTGAAAATCATGTTCAATCAACTGGATTTACCACAGATGAAATCCAATCAAGGTATCGAACCGTCTTAAAGATGATCAATATAAATGGGAGGCCCCCAGAGCTAAATTTCAAGTGTCATAGCAAAAAGGTTTTAAGGGGTGTTCCAAGATTTTTTTTTTACTGATGACCTACCCTCTGGATAGGTCATCAGTATCTGATCAGGGGGGGTTCGGCACCTGGGACTCCCACTGATCATCTGTTTGAGAAGACAGCAATGTTCCTGTGAGCACCACTGCCTTCACTCTGCTTTTCCTAGGCCAGTGATGACATGTTCATCTGTCACTTGACCTAGGAACAGTTCAGCCTCATTAAATTCACATGAGTAGGGCTAAGCACAATGCCAAGCAAAGCTGCTATGCAATGTACGGCACTGTGCTTGTTAAGCTATGAGAAGGCAAAGATGATCACAGATCAGATACTGGCCACCTATCTAGAGGATAGGTCATCAGTTAAAAAATCTTGGAAAACCCTTTTAATACTTACGTTCATGCAACATTTCAGTTTTTCCTTTCCTAAATATATTTGCAAACATTTCTAAAATTCAATTTTATCTTCCGCATTAAAGGGGTTATCCGAGAGTATAACCCCCCCAATATGCCATGCCCCCCACACTGAATATATTTACCTGGCTCTCCACTCCCTGCGCCGCTCCTGGTCCCAGCACTGAAAATACTGTGTTGGGGGGGGGGGGGGGGGGGGGGGGAGCCACGCACTCCACAGTTTTAATGTTTGTCAGCACAGGAGAGAGCACTCTATTTAAGGGCTGTAGAATGAAATGCAGTACATGAATGAAGCTGTGCATAACAGCCTGTGCATGCAGCACCAATCTGGATAGACAGACCTCTTATCCAGCATGTATTACTTGGAAGGACACAATCACATGAGAAATGTCTTAAGCTAAGAGTAGGTTGTGAACTGTTTATTAGGGAGTCTGAAAATTAAGTAAGGAATAAAGCTTGGTGGGGGTCCGGCTACTGGCACCCCCGCCAGTCAGCTATTTAAAGAAGCTTTTGCTATAAACCACATGGCGCTCCTTTCCCTCTATGCCCTGCCGTGTGCCCGTACAGTAGTTTACGACCACACATGGGGTGTTTCTATAAACTACAGAATCAGGGCAATAAATATTGAGTTTTGTTTGGCTGTTAACCCTTGCCGGGTGACTTGAAAAAATGGATTAAAATGGAAAAGTTTCCAAAAAAATCGAAATTCTAAAATTTTATCTTCATTTTCCACTAACTCTTGTGGAACACCTAAAGGGTTAACAAAGTTTGTAAAGTCTGTTTTGAATACCTTGAGGGGTGTAGTTTCTAGAATGGGGTCATTTCTGGCTGGTTTCTATTATGTAAGCCTCACAAAGTGACTTGAAACCTGAACTGGTCGGTAAACTCTGTGGCCTCTTCCTAAGCCAATTACCTCATGTTCATCAGTCATATGGCCTAGTTACAGCTCATTCCCATTCAAGTATTGCACTGTGTTTGGTTAGCTGTAAGGAGGCTGGACCTCCCCACAGCGCTGTGGCCTCTTCAAACAGCTGATCGGAAGGGGTGCCCCTCTGAGGATAGGACATCATTATGGAAGACACCAATCAGCAGAACTAAAGAGTTTCTAATGAGGCCTGCAAAAGAGATGAAAACTATCGATAATTTTTGGCTCCACTAATTTATGTCCTGAACAGGCCAGTACATGGCATGCTACCAATGCTGAATGACACCACCTATCTACGAATGAATCCAGCCTTTTTTGATCTCTAGTTTAAATGTTCCTGTCTGATAGCAGAAACAGTGTACTTCAAGCTATATTCTTATATGTAAACTGTAAATAGAACCACCGTAAGCAAAAAAAATGAATATAATAATCCTAATCAAACTGAAGAAATATTAAATAGGAGAGATGGTAGTTTTATCACTATGATGCCCCTCTCTGCCCCTGTCACCAACCACTGCACTCTGATTGCAGCAAGAAGAGTGGTAGTGACACAAATCATCACCTCTCCTTCCTACAATCAGTGCACTCAGCCACAGTGACAGGCTGTATAAATGCAGTAGCAGCAGGAGAGGAAGTGAATTTCTTCAGAGCTCATAATGTATCCATAAGGATGAGCGAACACCTGGATGTTCGGGTTCGAGAGGTTCGGCCGAACTTCCGGAAAATGTCCGGGTTCGTGATCCGAACTCAACCCGGACTTCATCCCGAACCCGAACCCCATAGAAGTCAATGGGGACCCGAACTTTTGGGCACTAAAAAGGCTGTAAAAGACACCCAGAGGGATAATATACCGCAATAAACGCATTGCGATTACAACTTTGAGCTAACGATCACCATGGGAACGCCTCCTCCAGTAGAATGTACTGTCGGATCTGAGAATTAAGTTGAAATTGCAATGCGATTCTTATATATTTGCTTAATCGCATTGCGATTTCAACTTAGCATTGCTAAATAATTCCATCCATATCATTAACTTACTGAGTCAGTAAGTTAACGAATATGGATGGAATTATTTAGCAATGCTAAGTTGAAACGGCAATGCGATTAAGCAGATATATAATAATCGCATTGCGATTTCAACTTAATTCTCACATCCGACAGTACATTCTACTGGAGGAGGCGTTCCATGGTGATCGGTAGCTCAAAGTTGTAATCGCAATGCGATGCTAAATACATAAGAATCGCATTGCGATTCCAACTTTTAGTACTCAACTTTTAAAATCGTACACCACTTTAAGTTCCAAAGTTGCAATCTCGTTCGAATAGAACTTAAAGCTGTCTCTTAGTCAGTTTTAGTATTGGTGTGCTGTAATAGAAGTTACATTCAGTACGCGAATATAACTTAGAGCAATACAGTCAACTTTACACTGTTAGTTTTATTATCGCGATAATACAACTATTCAAGAATCGTGTACGTGCGTCTGTACGTGTGTGCGTTACCTCGGACACTATTCTATTTTGCCAGCCACAGATGAAACCACTGATTTATGGTATTGCTATTTTGGCAATTGAATTTAACCCCAGAAAATAATCTATCCTTTGCCAGACAGCAGACAGTATTATACTTGTCTAGCCAAAGCTGGAACACCAGATTTAGGGGATTGGTATTTGGGCAATTGTATTTAACCCCTTAATAAAATATAGAAATTTCTTTCCTGAGTTTCTAGGGGTGACAATTAGCACAGCCAAGCCCCTGATGTAGGATATAGCAAAAAAAAAAACTAGTATTGATGGATTGATGGACTTGGTGGCAGCTTCTTCTGGCGCACCACAAGTCACAAAATGGCTGCCGATCAACCCAGAAAATAAGTGACAGAAAAACGCTCTGTGCAGCCTAAAAACCAGCGAGCAAGTAACTAGCAGAAGTTCAATGATTCTCAGCTGTAAATTGATCCGTTCATTAGGTGCTGTTGCTGACTTTAACCTGCCTAATCTCGCCCTGACAGAAGCTGCGTCCTCTCCCTACACTAATCAGAGCAGTGTGACGTGCGGCGCTACGTGACTCCAGCTTAAATAGAGGCTGGGTCACATGCTGCACTTGGCCAATCACAGCCATGCCATTAGTAGGCATGGCTGTGATGGGCTCTTAGGGCAAGAAGTAAAACGCTAGCTGATTGGCTGCTGTGCAGCCCTTCAGAAAGCGGGAAGTAATCGACGAACATCGAACCCGAACCCCGAACTTTTTTGAAAATGTCCGGGTTCGGGTCCCGGACACCTCAAAATTCGGTACGAACCCGAACTATTCTCGAACTGTTCGCTCAACACTATCCATAATGCTTTGGCACCTTTAAACATAAATCAGGGTCCAATGAAGAGTATTTGAGTAAAACCAATGTGTCTGGATACAGGTGCATGTGCTCTACTCAGGCTAACTATTTCAAAAGAATAAAAATGTATCACACCATCGGTTTACCTTCTTTCATCCACTAGAATGGCCAGGTAACACAATGGTTAGGGAACCCGAACGGGTACCCGGACCCGAACCCGAACCCGGATTTTTTTTTTTTTAAATGAAGTTCGGGTTTGGATCCGTTGTTCGGGTGACTTTATTATTTTCCATTATAACATGGCTATAACGGAAAATAACAGCATTCTTAAGACAGAATGCTAAATAAAATGGCCATTGAGGGGATAAAAATATAATAAAAACCTCACCTCATCCACTTGATCACGCAACCGGTATTCTCTTTTTTCTTTTTTCTGCAGGACCTGCAAAAGAACCTGCGATGACGTCACCGCGCCCGGTGACATCATCACAGCTCCTGCTGAATGAAGATAGAAGGACCTGCAGTGATGTCACCACGCTCACCACATGGTGAGCGCAGTGACGTCATCGCATGTCCTTTGGCAGGTCCTGCAGAAAGAAGAAAGAAGAGGATACCGGCTGTGAAATTAGGTGGATGAGGTAAGTTTTTAAAATTATTTTTAACCCCTCAATGGTCATTTTATGGTCTTAAGAATGCTATTATTTTCCGTTATAACCATGTCATAATGGAAAATAATAAAGTGAAGTTCGGGTCCCCATTGACTTTAATGGGGTCCGGGTTCGGGGTCAAGTTCAGTTTCCGAACTTTGAACTGAAGTTCATCCGAACCTGGCGAACCTGAACTTGCACGGGTTCGCTCATCCCTAACAATGGTTAAAAACAACATACAGGCATCTTCATGTGTACTCATTTCTCCCATGCCCATTCATCCATATTTAATTATACATTGTGAAGACCAAAGGTGCCCTACAACCTATAACTTCATCTGTGCATGAGCATAACCACATGGGTCTCCACTGTGACCAGTGATTGGGTAAGCGTGCATTTCAAGCTGATTCCTGCCTTGTTTCAGGGTTTTTATTGATCCCAGCAGAAAGTGGAATAAAATTAAAAGGTAGTTGCAATGCAGAAATACTGTGCCTTTTTATAAATATTTAAGGAGAGGTGAGTATCTAATGGGCAGTCACAATCAGGTAAAACGCTGCAGCAGGCCATATTAACCCCTTCAGGATATTTTTCACCTGAACGACCAGGCTATTTTTTGCAAATCTGACATGTGTCACTTTATTTGGAAATAACTTAAGAACACTTTTACCTATCCAAGCCATTCTGAGACTTTTTTCTCGTGACACATTGTACTTCATGACGTTAGTAAATTTAAGTAGATATATTTCACCTTTATGTATAAAAAAAATCAAAAATTTACTAATAACTGGGAAAATTCGCAATTTAAAAAATGCCAATTTCTCTGCTTTTAAGGCACATAGTGATACCTCATAAAATAGTTATTACTTTACATTTCCCATATGTCTACTTTATGTTTAGATCATTTTTTTCCTGTAACACATCGAGGATTAACCGTAGAATTGAGCGAATTTTTCCAAAATTCGATTCGGCGGGTTCACCAAATTTTTTGAAATTCATAAAAAATGGCTATTTCGTGGCTGCAGAGAGCCTTTATAGTGGTGTAGAACACTGTGCCTTGCAGTAACACGCATAGGTAGGGTGCTGTGGTAGTGAAATAATACTGTGACTTAGTAGTGTTGAGTGCGAATATTCGAATAGAGAATTTTTATTGCGAATATCGCAAATTCGATAATTATTGAATATTGCGAATATAGCACTATATATTCGCAATTTAGAATTTTTTTTTTTTTTTTTTTAGATGTTAATCCTTGTTGCTTTTTGGTTGTCTTCCCACTTACCAAAAGCTGTTCTTACCTGTCTGAAGGATTCCTGGCTCCCTGCCCGCTACAGTCAATGCCCGTTGCCGCTTCTGCCGACTCCCTGTGTGCATGGGAACGCCTCCTTGCTAAAATGTACTGTCGGATGTGAGAATCACGATCTCACAAATTTGACTAAGTTGTAATCGCAATGCGATTAATATAACCTGAATTATTTGCATTGCGATATTCATTATATTCTAGCAATACAACCACTAGGAACCCAGCTTTAAGTTGAATTCGCAATGCGAGCAATACAGGTTATATTAATCGCATTGCGAATTCAACTTAGAGCTAAGTTCCTAATGGTTGTATTGCTAGAATATAACGAAGATTGAGAATATAGTGCTATATTCGTGAATTTGTGATATTCGTCGTCTTCGTTATATTCTAGCAATACAACCATTAGGAACTTAGCTCTAAGATCAATTCGCAATGCGAGTATATGTTCGCTTCGCAAATGAAATTTAGAGCTGAGTTGCTAATGGCTGTATTGCTAGAATAAAACGAAGATTGAGAATATAGTGCTATATTCGTTAATTCATGAGTTTCGTCATCTTCGTTATATTCTAGCAATACAACCATTAGGAACTTAGCTCTAAGATAAATTTGCAATGCGAGTATATGTTCGCTTCGCGAATGAAACTTTGAGGTGAGTTCCTTATGGTCGTTGCTAGAATATAACGAAGATTGAGAATGTAGTGCTATATTCGTGATATTTGTTATATTCTAGCAATACAGCCATTAGGAACCCAGCTCTAAGTTGAATTCACAATGTGAGTAATACAGGTTATATTAATCGCATGGCGAATTGAACTTAGAGCTGAGTTCCTAATGGTTGACAACCATTAGGAACTCAGCTCTAAGTTCAATTCGCCATGCGATTAATATAACCTGTATTACTCGCATTGCGAATTCAACTTAGAGCTGGTTTCCTAATAGTTTTATTGCCAGAATATAACGAAGATTGAGAATATAGTGCTATATTCGTGATATTCGTTATCTTCGTCAATTATAGCAATACAAGTTACAACCATTAGGAACTCGCGTAACATTCGCAATATATAGAATAATGACGAATATCCGATTTCAACGAATATATGACTAATATTCAATCGAATATTCGCGAAATATTGCGAAATCGAATATGGCACCTCCCGCTCATCACTATGACTTAGTATGACACGCAGATGACAAGCGTCGCTCTTGGAATCACTGCACACTTCACTTATTTGGGCAGTCACAGGGCCAAAACTGACCAAATAACTCAAGTATGAACTCAGCCTTACAGGTCGATGTTACCATCACGAAGAAGCGCACTCCTTTTACACCGTCGTCAGCTGATTCCAAATAGATGTCTACAGAACCTGTTCTATTAAATGCCTTTACAAGTATAGCCCCCCGAAAGAGTGGAGAGGGTGTCAGCAGTAAGTTTGTGTTGAAATCACTGATTATTTTGCCCTTCCTCTGATCTGTCGGAACAATAACCCCCAAAAAACAGATATCCTGTCTGTTGAGCATCCGCCTTTAGAAAATATAACTGCACCGCTGAACGTCAAATATATTTTTATTTTGCCACTAAGACACACCCCAAAAGGCTTTAGAATATATAACTGCACCGCTGAATGGCAAATATATTTTTCTTTTTCCACTTATACACGCGACAAAAGACTTTAGAACATATAACTGCACCACTGAACGGCAAATATATTTTACTTTTGCCACTTATACATGCCACAAAAGGCTTTAGAACATATAACTGCACCACTGAACGGCAAATATATCTTTATTTTCCCACTATTACACGACAAAAAGGGATTTATAAAATATAACTGCACCGCTGAACGGCAAATATATTTTTCTTTTGCCGATAATGCACGCGACAAAAGGCTTTAGAACATATAACTGCACTGCTGAATGGCAAATATATTTTTCTTTTACCACTTATACACGCCACAAAAGGCTTTAGAACATATATCAGGACCGTTGAACGGCAAATATATTTTAATTTTCCCACTATTACACGACAAAAAGGGCTTTATAACATATAACTGCACCGCTGAACGGCAAATATATTTTTCTTTTGCCGATAATGCACGCGACAAAAGGCTTTAGAACATATAACTGCACTGCTGAATGGCAAATATAGTTTTCTTTTACCACTTATACATGCCACAAAAGGCTTTAGAACATATAACAGGACCGCTGAACGGCAAATATATTTTTATTTTGCCACTATTACATGACAAAAAGGGCTTTATAACATATAACTGCACCGCTGAACAGCAAATATATTTTTATTTTTCCACTTATACACACCACAAATGGCTTTAGAAAATATAACGTCACCACTGAACGGCAAATATATTTTTCTTTTGCCACTTATACATGCCACAAAAGGCTTTAGAACATATAACTGCACCACTGAACGGCAAATATATTTTTATTTTCCCACTATTACACGACAAAAATGGCTTTATAACATATAACTGCACCCCTGAACAGCAAATATATTTTTCTTTTTCCACTTATACACGCCACAAAAGGCTTTAGAAAATATAACTGCACCTCTGAACAGCAAATATGTTTTTCTTTTGCCACTAGTACGTGCATGCTACAAAAGGCTTTAGAACATATAACTGCACTGCTAACCGGCAAATATATTTTTCTTTTGCCACTAATACACGCGACAAAAGGCTTTAGGCTTTAGGCTTCAATATATTTGCCGTTCAGTGGTGCAGTTATATGTTCTAAAGCCTTTTGTGGCATGTATAAGTGGCAAAAGAAAAATATATTTGGCAAATATATATATTTTTTTGCCACTAATACATGCGACAAAAGGCTTTAGAACATATAAATGCACCACGGAACGGCCAATATATTTTTCTTTTGCCACTTTTGCATGCCACAAAAGGCTTTAGAACATATAACTGCACCACTGAACGGCAAATATATTTTTATTTTGCCACTATTTCATGACAAAAAGGGCTTTATAACATATAACTGCACCTCTGAACGGCAAATATATTTTTCTTTTGCCGCTAATACACACGACAAAAGGCTTTAGAACATATAAATGCACCACCGAACGGCAAATATATTTTTATTTTGCCACTACTACACGACAAAAAGGGCTTTATAACATATAACTGCACCGCTGAACGGCAAATATATTTTTATTTTGCCACTAATACATACCACAAAAGGCTTTAGAACATATAACTACACCGCTTAACAGAAAATATATTTTTCTTTTGCCACTAGCACATGCTACAATAGGCTTTAGAACATATAACTGCACCCCTGAACAGCAAATATATTTTTCTTTTTTCACTTATACACGCCACAAAAGGCTTTAGAAAATATAACTGCACCGCTGAACAGCAAATATGTTTTTCTTTTGCCACTAGTACGTGCATGCTACAAAAGGCTTTAGAACATATAACTGCACCACTGAACGGCAAATATATTTTTATTTTTCCACTATATACACGCCACAAAAGGCTTTAGAACATATAACTAGAGCTGAGCGAACACCTGGATGTTCGGGTTCGAGAAGTTCGGCCAAACTTCCCGAAAATGTTCGTTCGGGATCCGAACTCGACCCGAACTTCACCCTGAATCCGAACCCCATTGAAGTCAATGGGGACCCGAACTTTTGGGCACTAAAAAGGATGTAAAATAGCCCAGGAAAGGGCTAGAGGGCTGCAAAATGTAGGTAAATGCCCTGCAAACATATGGAACAGGGAAATGACATAAAATAAAATACAGAAAAATAATAAATAAACATTCTAAAATTTAGCCCAACTGAGTGACAGTTGGACCTGTCACCCGTGCAAACAGGGGATGTGGCAGCAACGCCACCACATCTGTCATTGTCACCAAGCATCTCCACCAATTCCCAAAATCCACAAAAAATAAAAACTTCCATGAACTCACTATGCCCATCAGCGAATACCTTAGGGTGTCTACTTTCCGGAATGGGGTCACTTGTGGGGTATTTTTACTGCTCTGGCATTTTAGGGGCCCCTAAACGTCAGAAGCAGTTTGGAATCCAAATGCGTAAAAATCTCCTGTGAAATCCTAATGCTGGGTGTGAAAAATATCTCTGTAAATGACAACTTTTTCCATTTTTTTTATACAAAGTTGTCTATTTACAGAGATATTTCTCTCACCCAGCATGGGTATATGTAAAAATACACCCCAAAACACATTGCCCTACTTCTCCTGAGTACGGCAATACCACATTTGTGCCCCTTTTTTGCAGCCAAGGTGCGCAAAGGGGCCCTAAATCCAATGAGTACCATTAGGATTTCACATTTTTACGCATTTGGATTCCAAACTACTTCTCTCGCTTTAGGGGCCCCTAAAATGCCAGGGCAGTATAAATATCACACAAGTGACCCCATTTAGGAAAGTAGACACCCTAAGGTATTCGCTGAGGGGCATAGTGAGTTCATGGAATTTTAATTTTTTGGCACAAGTTAGCGGAAATGGAATTTTTTTTATTTTTTACAAAGTCTCATACTCCACTAACTTGTGACAAAAAATAAACTTTTACATGAACTCACCATACCCTTCACAGAATACCTTGGGGTGTCTTCTTTCTAAAATGGGGTCACTTGTGGAGTATTTATACTGTCCTGGCATATTAGGGGCCCCTAAACGTCAGAAGAAGTTTGGAATCCAAATGCGTAAAAAATGTCCTGTGAAATCCTAAAGGTACTCATTGGATTTAGTGCCCCTTTGCGCATCTTGGCTGCAAAAAAATGGCACACATGTGGTATCACCGTACTCAGGAGAAGTAGGGAAATGTGTTTTGGCATGTATTTTTACATATACCCATGCTGGGTGTGAAAAATATCTCTGTAAATGACAACTTTTTCCATTTTTTTATACAAAGTTGTCCATTTACAGAGATATTTCTCTCACCCAGCATGGGTATATGTAAAAATACACCCCAAAACACATTGCCCTACTTCTCCTGAGTACGGCGATACCACATGTGTGCCACTTTTTTGCAGCCAAGGTGCGCAAAGGGGCCCTAAATACCTTTTAGGAGGGCATTTTTACGCATTTTTCTTCTCTCGCTTCAGGGCCCCTAAAATGCCAGGGCAGTATAAATACTGCACATGTGACCCCATTTTAGAAAGAAGACACCCCAAGGTATTCTGTGAGGGGTATGGTGAGTTCATAGAAGTTTTTTTTTTTTTGTTTTTTCTCACAAAGTCTCCCTTTCCGCTAACTTGTGACAAAAAGTTCAATCTTTCATAGACTCAATATGCGCCTCAGCAAATACCTTGGGGTGTCTTCTTTCCAAAATGGGGTCATATGTGATGTGTTTGTACTGCCATGGTATTTGAGGGTCTCTGCAATCATTACATGTATGGCCAGCATTAGGAGTTTCTGCTATTCTCCTTATATTGAGCATACAGGTAATGAGATTTTTATTCCGTTCAGCCTCTGGGCTGAAAGAAAAAATGAACGGCACAGATTTCTCCATTCGCATCGATTGATGTGGATGAAAAAATCTCTGCCAAAAAATATGCAAGAAGAAAAAAAAGAGGGGCCTGGTGATTGCCAGGACATAGGGGCTCCGCCCAAACATCCATACCCACTTCAGCTCCTATGTCCTGGCAAACGTGATTTCTCCATTCACATCGATCAATCCATCGGTGTGGAGGAAGACATCTTTGCCAGATTTTTGATACAAAGTGTTTGCCAAAGCATATGAACTCCAACACCTCTCCTCAGCTCATATGCCTGGGCAAACGTACCTGTACTGCGGAGAAGAAATCTCGTCTTGCAGCGCCGCATACACCGACTTCACGTGTCTTCTGACAGCAGCGCAATGCTTCTCTCAGAATGCACATCAGTGCTGCAGCTGGCTCTTTGCTTGATCCACCTAGAAGGTAAAAAAAAAACAAGAAAAAAAAAAAACAGGCAGCAACGCAATAATTTTATTAACATTAACTTTATAGAACATTAGAAACCGAACGTTAACTTGAACATTTGAAACATAACTTGAACTTTTTTGCTTACCTGTGGATTTTTTTTTGTTGTTTTTTTTTTACCTTAAGGCCTCATGCACACGGCCGTGGAACACAGCAGGAGCGCACGGCGTCAATGGCCGTGTGCATGAGGCCTTAGAGGATAAACCTCTCCTTCCCCGTGTGACAATGTGCAAAGCGCAAATCACCCAGAGATGTGGCGAAGTACATTATGCACTTTGTCCCAGGTGAAAGGAGAGGTTTGCAGCAGCTCTGTGTGAAAGGGCTCTAAGGGCCTTGCACATGAGCATTGCTCACGTATGGTGATCGCAAAGAGCGCCGGTCTGACTTCTCCGCACAGACGGAGTCGCATAGCATCATATTGATTTATGAAGCTATGTAACCCTTACAGTTCTGGAATGCATTGGATAGCACTGGCAGCAGCAGTATGCCAGTGCTATCCAATGCATTCCAGAACTGTAAGGGTTACATAGCATCATAAATCAATATGATGCTATGCGACCCCGTCTGTGCGGGAGAAGTCAGACAGGGCGCTCCTTTGCGATCACCATACGTGAGCAACGCTCGTGTGCAAGGACCCTAAGACCCTTGTGTGCCTGGCCTGTGTCTTGCAATCCCTATGCTAATAATGTACCTGGGTGTGATACTTGCGGAAACACTCCCCTATGCATAGGGCAGGCTGGTCAGGACAGTCAGGACAAAAAACTGTGGTGTCACGCCTTAGTCCACTCCTGCTACAGACACGACATCTTTTTCTTGGGGAACGGTGGCTTGGGGTACCAGGGAAGACACTGGGGAAGTGTCTCTCATGTAGCCGGCTCACTACATCAGGGACTTGGGGCACAGAACCTCCTGGATACAGGAGTTCCGAAATGATCTCTTCCTGGAATTTAAGGAAGGATCCCGTTCTCCCAGCCTTACTGTAGAGAACGTAACTGTTATATACGGCCAATTGAATCAAATATACAGACACCTTTTTATACCAGCGTCTGGTGCGTCGGGAAACTAAATACGGAGCCAACATTTGGTCATTGAAGTCCACCCCTCCCATGTGGAGATTATAATCGTGGACTGAGAGGGGCTTTTCAATGACTCCTGTCGCCCGTTCTATTTGGACAGTCGTGTCTGTGTGAATGGTGGACAGAAGGTGAACGTCCTTCTTGTCCCGCCACTTCACCGCGAGCAGTTCTTGGTCACACAAGGCAGCCTTCTCCCCCCATTCAAGTCGGGTATTAATGAGCCATTGGGGAAGCCCGGCGACTAGGCCGCGCGGTGCCACAGCATTGGATTCCGACTAGATGTAAGTGCCGAAAGAGGGCCACACTTGTGTAAAAATTGTCCACGTAGTACCCCTTGCAGACTAAGGGTGACACCAAGTCCCAGACAATCTTGCCACTGCACCCCAGGTAGTCAGGGCATCCGACCGGCTCCAGTTTTGAGTCTTTTCCCTCATAGACCCTAAAATGATATGTATAGCCTGTGGCCCTTTCACAGAGCTTATACAATTTGACCCCGTACCGGGCGCGCTTGCTGGGGATGTACTGTTTGATGCCAAGGCGCCCGGTGAATTGTACTAGGGACTCGTCTATGCAGATGTTTTGACTGGGGGTATACGCATCTGCAAATTTGGATGACAAATGGTCTATGAGGGGCCGAATTTTATGGAGCCGGTCATAAGCAGGGTGGCCTCTTGGATGACAGGTTTCATTGTCAGTGAAATGCATAAAGCGCATGATGACCTCAAACCGTGCCCTGGACATTCCAGCAGAGTACATGGGCATGCAATGTATTGGGTCTTTAGACCAATATGACCGCAATACATTTTTTTTAGTTATGCCCATGTTGAGGGTAAGGCCCAAAAATGTTTTAAATTTGGAAACGGTGACTGGTTTCCACCGGAAAGGCTGGGCATAGAAGCTTTCCAGATTGGCGGTTATATATTGTGTGGCGTATCGGTTGGTTTCTGCCACAACTAAGTCGTAGAGATCCGCGGTGAAGAACAGCTCAAAAAATTCAAGGGCCGATCTGAAATTGTCTGTCTCCATGCGAACTCCTGATTGGGCGGTGAAAGGGGGCAATACGGGTGCAGCGGAAGGAGGGGATTGCCAATTAGGGTTTGCCAGCACCTCTGGGAGACTAAGGGGTCTACGGGCCTGAGAACGCGGTGGCTGCGACGGGGGAGTTAGTGCACATGCCACCGTACCAGCAGCTGCCCTTCTGGTGCTCACCACTTCACCAGGGAATACGGCAGTGCTAGTAGAAGGTCCAGGATGTGCTGCGCTGCCGGTGTATGCCGCACCATAAAAAAGGTCAGCGCTAGCACCACTCTGCTGCATATGAGGCTCATCACGCGGGATATGCGAAACACTGACATGGGGTCGGTCACGCCTGACCGTAGCAGGGACCTCAACCTCGTCATCTTCGCTAGCGGTTAGAGTGCCACTGCTGTCTACAGGTTCATATTCTGAACCACTGGATTCAGCGGGTGAAGCGTCCCCATTGCTTTCATCCATCACGGCCAGAATCCTGTAGGCCTCTTCAGCGGAATACCCCTTTTTTGCCATTTTGGAGTAACTAAATTTAGGGGGTATTCTTCTGAGACTACCCAGGAAAAAGAGCACACCTACCTAGTAAAAGGGAGTGCTAGCGAAGTAACGCTGCGATCGCTAATAAAGATCCAATAACTCAAAAGTGATCATTTATAGTGGTGCAGCGATTTTACTGTGTTTTTGCAGTGATCAGAAAAAAAAAATATACATGCCACAAAAGGCTACAGAACATATAACTGCACCGCTGAACTGCAAATATATATTTCTTTTTCTACTATTACCCAGGCTGTAATCTCCCCTACTGAACCCTGTTCAACAAAATTGCTGTGGAATAATTCCTCCCTATCCTTTCCCTACATATTGCATAATCTTTCCCTGCACTTGTAAATCGTTTTTTTTTTTAGCACAATGGAGTATTTTCTAACATTGTCCCTAGCGTCTGCTGACGTCTCTCCCTACACTAATTACACTGGTAAATGGCAGAATCCAAGATGGCTGAGGCTATTTATAGGGCTATGACATCACAGGACTGGCTGGCTGCTGATTGGCTGCATGCATGGCATTATGGGTGATCCTGCCTTCCCAGACTTCCTTGTTCCATGTCCTCACACGTTCCACAGCCATTTTAGGAACAAATGTGATTTGTTACCATGAAGCGGGAGGAAATTTGGCTTCGGTGCGAATCAAATTTTTTCCTGAAATTCTAGTTAACAGCCAAACAAAACTCAATATCTATCACCCTAATTCTGCAGTTTACAGAAATTCGCTATATGTGGCTGTAAACTGCTGTAAGGGTGCACGGAAGGGCTTAGAAGGAAAGGAGCAACATATGGTTTTTGAAGGGCAAATGGCTGACAGGTTAGATCAGTGATGGGCAACGTGCGGCTCTCCAGCTGTTGCAGAACTACAACTCCCAGCATGCAAAGCCTGTCTATAGCTATCAGCCTACTGCAGGGCATGGTGGGAGTTGTAGTTTAGCAACAGCTGGAGAGCCGCACGTTGCCCATCACTGGGTTAGATCATGTGCTATTTTTAAAGAGAAAGTTGTTATGGATGTGACGATATCAAATATATCTACATTTATTTTTTTCAGTTCTACATAATAAATCATTTTTGAAAAATCATGTTTTTGTGTCTCTATTTTCTGAAAGCCATATTTGTTTCATTTTTTTTGCTGATCGTCTTATGTAGGGGATTGTTTTTTGCGGTACCAAGAGTTGAAGTTTTTATTGGTACCATTGCTGGGTACATATGATTTTTTGATCATTCAAAATTACACTTTATGGAGGTGACCAAAACATTGGTTGTTTTGGCACAGTTTTTAATTAACTTTTTTTTATGACATTCATCTGAGGAGGTAGTTTTATAGAGCAGATCATTACAGACGTGGCAATACCTAATATGTCTACTTTTTATTTATTTATTACAGTTTTACACGGTAAAAGCATTATTGAAAGAAAAAAAATCCTGTTTTTGTGTCTCCATATTCTGAAAGCCATCTTTTTTTTATTTTTTAAGCAATTATCTTATGTAGGGGCTTTTTTTTTGCGGGATGAGATGACAATTTAATTGGTACTATTTTGGGGTACATATAGTTTTTTGATCACTTGGTATTACCCTCTTTGTGTAAGGTGACAAAAAATGGCTTATTTGGCACAGTTTTTTTTTTTACAACGTTCACCTAAAGGGAAATTCATGTGATATTTTTATTGAGCAGGTCATTACAGACGTGACGATACCTAATATATCTATATTTTTTATTTTATTTATTTCAGTTTTACACAATATATTTAGAAACGAAGAACCTTTTTGGCCCAGAACAATCAGTAGCATGGGCTATAGGGTTATGTCTTTTGGCCTATTTATTCTTTATTTAAAATATAACTTTTATTTTGTTTAAAATAAAATATTCAAAGAGATAAATATATGTAGTTATTTGCAAAAAAGCCTTACGTGATTCTAAAAACCATCAAAGAGCATTAGTGTTTTTATTTTTTGTTTTGCTATATATCATACATAGCAGGGCTTGGACTTGATTATATGTGAGAGCAAAATATGTGTTGTTTTTCACACTATCCTTGCTCTGATAATATACTAAATATCAATTTGTCTTATCATGTTGCTTGTTTAATTTACACATTAAATGTTGCCACCTGGTTTCAGGGAGAAATTAGCTTACTAAGTTCCCCTTGTTAATAGTAACTGTATCTGATAGTAGCTTTGCTTAAAAATGATCAGAGATCGTTTGCCACAATCTAAATAGCAATATTCAGCTATCCATAACTGTCAGATATTTAGCAACTAGATCGCCCTGAAATCGCTTACCGCTAGGTCTATTTCCTTTGCATGTGAAACTTAGTCCTCATGCACACGACTGTTGTTTGATTCCGTGTCCGTTGAGCCGTTTTATCGTGCTTTTCTGAGGACCAATTGGTTTTCAGTGGGTCCGTGCAAAATTCGTCAAATGTACCGTTTGTCCTCCGCGTCCGTGGTCCGTGATTACTGTCTGTCAAAAAAATATAACCTGTCCTATTCTTGTCCGCGAAAAACTGTTCGCGGACCCATTTAAGTCAATGGGACCGTGAAAAAATGTAGAGGCACATCCGACTGTCATCCGCGTCCGCGTCCATGACCTGCATATATATTCCATTAACCTGGGTGGAAATATTAAAATTACACTTCTTTTTCTCTTCTTTTTTTTCTGACGGACCACTGAAACACAACGGAACCAAAAACGGACACGGATCACGGAACAACGGAACCCCATTTTGCAGACCACTAAAAACAACTGTCATGTGCATGAGGCCTTAGTCTAAGAGTCATACTGTCACGTGCCGGAGGCCCAAGGCAAACTTTCAGGACGTCTTGCAAACAGGACACAGGCAAGATTCAGACCAGGGACCAACAGAATACTTTATTACAAATGTAATAAAATAACATGACAGTACAATATATATGCAGATTAGGCAATAGTGGTAGACCTACCACAGAACCAAGTGCATCGGCAGACGAGAGGCAAAACCCAGAGAGCGGAGAGCCAGTGAGCTCCATTCTTCTCAGAGCCCCTGCTGGTGGGGGTGAACTGGGCTGAGGGCTCACTGGTCGCACCTCCAGGAAGGTCCCGGTACACTTGGCCCCTACCTGCAGAGAACCACGCTGGTGAAACAACCAGCGGAAACATACAACAGAACTGGAACCCAAGCAACCACAGGACATGGATCAGACAACAAGAAAAACAGGAACCAGCACAGAAGCAGATGCCTGGACCCCAAGCGGAATCGAAACATGGCGGTCTCAGGCAGAGCTGCACAGAGATTAGAGATCCTCCCTCCGGAGAACCCAGGGACCCTCTCACAAAGGCAGGACAAACACAGGAACAGAAGCAGTAAGGCAATGCAGGACAGACAAGGAACAGACTAGATCAAAAGCAGTAGGCACTGCCAGGCTGGACATAGGACAGAATCAGAAGCAGTTTAGCACTGCCAGGCTATCAGATGCAGTTATAGCACTGCTAGGCTAGACATGGAACAGAGTGGATTAAGACAGAGAACGGCACAGAAGAACAGGCAAGGCATGGACATGGCTAACAACATCATCACAGAATAGGTACAGAGAACAGACAAAGCAACAACAACACATTACCAGTCGACACTACAAACAAGGGCAGATGGCAAAACCCCCCTGGGTCAGCAGCAAGGGGCTACACCCAGTAAGGCACTGGACACCCCCTGGGTGAGCAGCAAGGTGCTGCACCCAGCAAGGCACAAGATAGACTGACCCCCTGGGTGAGCAACAAGGTGCAACACCAAGCAAGGCAGAGGATAGACTAAACCACAAGCCCCACAGCTCACAGATAGATATAGCTGGATAACAGGACACCTGATAAGCCACACCCAGGAACAGACCAGGGGACGTTATCCCCATCACAACCAGGAGTACCAGAACCATAGAACAAACAATACAGACCACAGTTTACACACAAAGCCGCAGCCAGCACGCATCGCAGAACGAGCATATATGGGAACACCCACAGCCAGTACACAAAGAGCATGCAGCCAGCCTGCATGGCACCAGAGACAGGAGCAACAGAGATGCAGATAGGGAAATCCACAAACACAAGCCACAGTTCACACAGTACACCGCAGCCAGCACACAGTCCCAAGCAACCAGCATACACAGGTGTCAGCCTGCAGCCAGTTCACAAGGGAGCCTGCAGCCAGCCTGCATGGCAACAGTGATAAGAACTGCACAGAGATGCAGAAACGGGGAGCGGGTTCACACAAGACACCGCAGCCGGAACCCAGCCCCAAGCAACCAGCATACACAGGTATCAGCATGCAGCCAGCCTACACGGCCAAAACTGTCACAGTGAACCGCACCGTGACATATACCTTTGTGCCCACAGTGCATGTCATGGGTCTTAGTAATTAATTGTTTATACTTCTTCACTACGCATGTTTGTAGACTTAGTCTCATCTTGATTTCTTTGCCCTATCTTGGCCGTTAGTCTTTTTTTCAGAGGATTAGTATATCCATATTAATGGGGGAATCAGGGTCTATTAATTATTGGTGTTCAAAACCTTCTAAGGGTCCATTCACACGTCTGTAAGTGTTTTGCGGATCCGCGAAACGCGGACACCGGCAATGTGCGTTCCGCAATTTGCGGACCGCGCATCCCTAGCAATATAATAGAAAATGACTAATCTTGTCCGCAATTGCGGACAAGAATAGGACATGTTCTATTTTTTTGTGGAAACGGAAGTGCAGATGCGAAAGTGCGGATCCGCAATCTTTTCCTTCCCCATTGGAAATGAATGGGTCCACACCCGTTCCGCAAAACTGCAGAACGGATGCGGACCCATTTTGCGGATGTTTGAATGGAGCCTAATTGTGGAGGACTGAGCTGACCTATATGCATAACATTTTTATCTGTTCTATTTATTAATTCTCTCTTTTGCTATGATTTTCTAAAACAGATATTTTACTTATAGATGTTGATTTATTTACCAAAGATTTATTTATCAATGTTACACAATAATAACTGACTCCCCCTTCATCAGATTTTTATGTTTTCTACTTTTAATCATGATTTTTGATATTTTAGATATCTTATCCAAATATTTATTTTTATCTATTATTAATGATTTTCATTCTAATAATAAATATATTCTTCATTCATCAAGTTTTTATATTTTAATATTTTTTATTATTTTTCAAAGGGATCATGATTGTTAATTATAATTTTTGCGTTTTAGTTATCTTATTAATCTATTTGTTTTTAAATTATTAATCATGATTATCCAACATAATTTATATTACAGTATATCTATATTTATAAAATTACACTACCCACTAATGACTGGATGTTATTATTTAGGGTATCGACTCATTTACAGTAGTAAAATACACTTATATATAGACTTCTAATTGACAACTAAGGTGACTACTATACTGCCTGCGGCTTTTTCACTTTATTCACTGTACTTATCATTATTATTGTTTTCATTCATTAACCCCTTAAGGACTCAGCCCTATTTCACCTTTAGGACTTTTTGAAAATCTGACCAGTGTCAATTTATGTGTGAATAACTTTAAAATGCCTTTACTTACCCAGGCCGTTCTGAGACTGTTTTTTCGTCACATATAGTACTTCATGACACTGCTAAAATTGGGTCAAAAAAGTTAATTTTTTTGCATAAAAAAATACAATTTTTACCAAACATTTTAAAAAATTAGCAAATTTCAAAGTTTCATTTTCTCTACTTCTCTAATACGTAGTAATAAAATAGTTATTACTTCACATTCCCCATATGTCTACTTCATTTTTGGAGCATATTGGGAATGCCATTTTATTTTTTGGGGATGTTACATAGCTTAGAAGTTTAGAAGCAAATTTTGAAATTTTTCAGAAATTTTCCAAATCCCACTTTTTAGGGACCAGTCCAGGTCTGAAGTCACTTTCTAAGGCTTGCATAATAGAAACCACCCAAAAATGACCCCATTGTAGAAACTACACCCCTCAAGGTATTCAAAACTGATTTTAAAAACTTTGTTAACCCTTTAGGTGTTCCACTAGAGGTAATGGCAAATGGACATAAAATTTAAGAAATTAAATTTTTTTGGAAAATTTTACAATATAATCCATGTTTTCCAGGAACAAAGCAAGGGTTAACAGCCAAACAAGACTCAATATGGGTTGCCCTGATTCTGTAGTTTGCAGAAACACCCCATATGTGGTCCTAAACTACTGTTTGGCCAAACGGTAGGACATAGAAGCAGGGGAACGCCATATGGGTTTTGCAAGGCAGATTTTATGGGACTGGTTTTGTTTATACCATGTCCCATTTCAAGCCCCCTGTTGCACCTCTAGAATAGAAATTCCAAAAAGTGACTCCATCTAAGAAAGTACACCCCTTAAGGTATTCAAAACTGGGTTTACAAACTTTGTTAACCCTTTAGGTGTTCCACTAGAGTTAATGGCAGATGGAGAAACAATTTCAGAATTTAAATTTTTGGGAAAAATGTCCATTTTAATCCATTTTTTCAAGTAATAAAGTAAGGGTTAACTGCCAAACAAGACTCAATATGGGTTGCCCTGATTCTGTAGTTTGCAGAAACACACCATATGTGGTCCTAAACTACTGTTTGGCCAAACGGTAGGACATAGAAGCAGGGGAACGCCATATGGGTTTTGCAAGGCAGATTTTTCGGGACTGGTTTTGTTTATACCATGTCCCATTTCAAGCCCCCTGTTGCACCCCTAGAATAGAAATTCCAAAAAAGTGACTCCATCTAAGAAAGTACACCACTCAAGGTATTCAAAACTGGGTTTACAAACTTTGTTAACCCTTTAGGTGTTCCACTAGAGTTAATGGCAGATGGAGAAACAATTTCAGAATTTCAATTTTTGGGAAAAATTTCCATTATAATCAATTTTTTCAAGTAATAAAGTAAGGGTTAACTGCCAAACAAGACTCAATATGGGTCGCCCTGATTCTGTAGTTTGCAGAAACACCCCATATGTGGTCCTAAACTACTGTTTGGCCAAACGGTAGGACATAGAAACAGGGGAACGCCATATGGGTTTTGCAAGGCAGATTTTGCGGGACTGGTTTTGTTTATACCATGTCCCATTTCAAGCCCCCTGTTGCACCCCTAGAATAGAAATTCCAAAAAAGTGACTCCATCTAAGAAAGTACACCCCTCAAGGTATTCAAAACTGGGTTTACAAACTTTGTTAACCCTTTAGGTGTTCCACTGGAGTTAATGGCAGATGGAGAAACAATTTCAGAATTTCAATTTTTGGAAAAATTTCCATTTTAACCCTTACTTTATTACTGGACAAAATGGGTTAACTGCCAAACAAGACTCAATATGGGTTGCCCTGATTCTGTAGTTTGCAGAAACACTACCTATGTGGTCCTAAACTACTATTTGGCTAAACGGCAGAACATAGAAGAAGGGGAACGCCATATGGTTTTTGGAAGGCAGATTTTGCGGGACTGGTTTATTTACACCATGTACCCTTTCAACTCCATAAAAGTGACCCCATCTAGGAAACTACAGGATATGGTGGTTGTTGTTTTGGTACTATTTTAGGATAAATATGATTTTTGGTTGCTCTATATTACACTTTTTTGAGGAAAGATAACAAAAAATTTTAATTTTAAAATTGTTTCTACATTCGCCATTAAGTTTTGTGGAACACCTAAAGGGTTAATACAGTTTGTAAAGTATTTTTTGAATACCTTGAGGGGTGTAGTTTCTTATATGGGGTCACTTTTTTGGAGTTTCTAGTCTAGGCTACATCAGGGGGAGCTTCTAATGGGACATGGTGTAAATAAACCAATCCATCAAAATCTGCCTTCAAGAAACCATATGGCGTTCCTTCGTTTCTATGCCCTGCCTTGTGGCTATATATCCATTTACGACCACATATGGGGTGTTTCTGCAAACTACAGAATCAGGGCAATACATTTTTAGTTTTGTTTGGCTGTTAACCCTTGCTTTATTACCGGAAAAATGGATTGAAATGAAAATTTTGCCCAAAAAATTGTGTTTTTCCACTTTTTTTTTTTTTTTGTATGCTGTTCATCCGGGGAGGGGTTGGGTTAAATGTTATTTTTATAGGGCAGATTGTTACGGACGTGGAGATACCTAATATGTCTACTTTTTATAATTTGTTTAGATTTTACATTATATTATCAGTTGAGGAACACAAATTAAATAATTTTAGTATCTCAATATCCTGGGAGCTACATTTTTTTTTTTGGTTGGGTGAATGTCTAATATAGGGGCTCATTTTTTGCGGGATGAGATGGCGGTTTTATTGGCACTATTTGGGGGTGCATATGACTTTTTGATCGCTCGCTATAACACTTTGTTATGTTAGGTGACAAAAATGGCTTTTTTTTACACAGTTTTTATTTTATTTTTAACCCTGTTCATCCGGGGGTTGGGTTAAATGTTATTTTTATAGGGCAGATTGTTACGGACGTGGCGATACCTAATATGTCTACTTCATGTAAAATCTAAACAAATTATACTATATCATCATTTGAGGAACAAAAAAATTATTTTAGTATCTCCATAGCCTGGGAGCTAAATTTTTATTTTTTGGTTGGGCGACTATCTAATTTAGGGGCTCATTTTTTGCAGGATGAGATGGCGGTTTGATTGGCACTATTTGGGGTTGCATATGACTTTTTAATGGCTTTTTATTACACTTTTTGGGATCCAAGGTGAAAATAAAAATGGCTTTTTTACATAGTTTTTATTAGATTTTTTGGACGGCATTTATCGAAGGGCTAGTTTATGGGGTATATTTATAGACAAGTTTTTTACGTACGCGGCGATGCCCAATATGTATGGCTCTCATACTTTGGAGACACTAAGCAGGCATCCTCAAACTGCGGCCCTCCAGATGTTGTAAAAATACAATTCCACTGTAGGTTGTCTGGGCATGCTGGGAGTTGTAGTTTTACAACATCTGGAGGGCCGCAGTTTGAGGATGCCTGCACTAAAACTAATATTTTTGTGACAAAAATTTGTTCCAGTGTCTACAAAGTCTGAGAGCCATAGTTTTTATGTTCTCTAGGGACTGTCAGGAATTATAAAAATTTAGTACTCCATGGAAGTGTGATACTCCCTGAAGCAATTGATAATGCAGAGGCCCGGATGATCGGGGCAAGTGTCACACTGAGTGGTGGTGTCTTTCCGTATCCCCCTCCTGTGACACACTCTGCATCTTTTTGGGTTCGTCCCTTCTTTCCAGTATGGGGACCACACCTGGAAAATGTTGGCCAGGGACGATCCGGGCCCCTCCAATTCCCGAGGTACTCCGACCTGCTCTTTCCCGGTCTGAAAAGATCAGGTCCTTGAGGACTGCCTCATAGAACTGGAGGAAAGTCTCTGTGCTGCCAGCGCTTCGAGATAGTACAAAAGCGTTGTACATGGCAACCTGTACCATGTAGACCGCAACCTTTTTGTACCATGCCCGGGTTTTCCGCATGGCATTATATGGTTTGAGGACTTGATCAGATAGATCAACTCCTCCCATATACCGATTGTAGTCGACGATTCAATCGGGCTTGAGGACCGTTGCCGCACAGAGACTGGGGTGGTGCCGTTACCATGGATTATGGTCAGGATAAGGACATCCCTCTTGTCCTTATACCTGACCAACAACAGGTTGTCGCTGGTAAGGGCACGGGTCTCACCCCTGGGGATAGGTACCTGGAGGAGGGAGGTAGGGAGGTAGGGAGGCCGCGCTGATTTTTCCGCACGGTCCCACAAGCGAACGTGGATCTGGCGGCAAGGGACCTGAACAAGGGAATACTGGTATAAAAGTTATCCACGTACAGGTGGTAACCCTTATCCAGCAGTGGGTGCACAAGGTCCCACACGAGTTTCCCGCTAACACCCAGAGTGGGGGGACATTCTGGGGGTTGACTACAGGAATCTCGTCCCTCCTAAACACGAAATTTGTAAGTGTACCCTGAGGTACTCTCACAAATTTTGTACATTTTCACGCCATACCTCGCTCGCTTAGTGGGAATGTATTGGCGGAAACTGAGTCTCCCCTTGAACGCAACGAGAGACTCATCAACCGTGACCTCACTTCCAGGTACGTTGGCCTGTGCAAACTTGGCCCCGAAATGATCGATGATCGGCCGTATCTTATACAGCCGGTCATAGGCAGGATCACCTTGGGGGGGACATGCTGCATTATCTGCATAATGCAGGCATTTCCGGATGGCCTCGAATCTGGGACGCGTCATGGCCATACTGTACAGTGGGGTCTGATAGAGGTAGTCCCCACTCCAGTAATGCCTGACACTGGGTTTTTGCACTAGACCCATGTGCAGCACGAGGCCCCAAAACGTCCTCATCTCGGCTGCACTGACTGGCGCCCAGCCACCGGGTCTAGCCAAAAGGAGCCTGGGTGCTGAGCGACGAACTGTTGGGAATACAGATTCGTCTGCTCCACCATCAGATTCACCAGTGGGTCACTGAAAAAAACTAAAAAGTCTATTTCAGTGAACCCCACTGTGGGAATCTGGATTCCAGGATTGCCAACAAAATCTGGAATCGCAGGCTCATAGTCCACTGGGGGACACCAGCTAAGTTCACCGGTGGGGGGCTCCGGTGCGCTTATTTGGTGGGCCGGGAAACCAGTACGAACCCCAGGGCTGCTCGTACTGGTGTGGGCCACGGGTTCCCTAGCATGTGGGGGCCCTGGCTCTGCCTGGTGGCGTCTCCGCCGCCTTGGGGGCTCATCATCATCAGATGATGATGAGGAGGATGCAGATGAAAGGAGGAACGTGGGGTCATCCTCATCCTCACTGGCGCTCTCGGTGTCGGAGAGCATCTGGCATATGCCTCCTCAGCCGAGAACATCTGGCGGGCCATGGGTATGTGTGTGCGTGTATGTGCGTGTGTGACAAACTTTATTGTATGTGCGTGTGTGTGGGGGCGGGTGTTCACGTACTAATAATAAGAAAAAAATTGACAAGTGTTAGAAAAAAAAAAAATTAAGTTCAAACTAGCTGATCAGCCGTCCACACGCTAAAAGTGCCGACCACAGTAAGCGCACGAAAAAAAAATAAAAGTGGTGGTGGTTTGGGGCGGGGGGGCACGGGTCAGCACCCCTGGGTGGGTTTAGGGTCTCACAGCTAAGTGCTGTGGACCCCAACCACCACAAGCAGCACTGAAATAAAAAAAAACCTTTTTACTAACACTAACACTAACTATCCCTTTTAGCCCTGCCTAAGATACCTCTCCCTCGCAGACCCTAACCTACCTGATGGCGGAGGGTGATGGGAGCCAGCCGGGGGGGGGGGTGCGGGGGGGTGACAGGAACGGTGCTGGAGCGGTGCTGGAGCTGTGCGGGTGCGATCCTCACTCAGCAGCAGCAGCAGGAAGAGGAGGGGAGAGAGGAGAGCCGGGAGTTTGAATCTCCCGCCTCTCTCCCCGGACCAATTGGATCCCAGCCCAGCCACAACCGTCCCCAATTCAAGAACGGTGATTGGTGGTGTGATATCACACCACCGATCACCATTCTTTTCCGGTTCTTCGGGTCACCGGAGACCCGAATGGACCGGAAACGCAGTAAACCGCAGGTCTGAATTGACCTGCGGTTTTCTGCGATCGCCGATACGGGGGGGTCAAATGACCCCCCTCGGCGTTGTGACAGGATGCCCGCTGAATGATTTCAGCGGACATCCTGTTACTATTAACTAGGGATGTCCCGATACCATTTTTTTAAGACCGAGTACGAGTACCGATACTTTTATTTAAGTACTCGCCGATACCAATTACCGATACCTCGTATAAACAGCGCCGCAGTTACTGATAGCAATGAAAAAAATTAAAGCTGGAATTTGGTTGCTATGGACAACGGCTTTTCTTTTCCTTTGTACAAGTGTTAATAAATTAATAAATGGGAATATAATAGCGTTTTCAAACCAATGTGCATCCAGGGAGATCTGTTATGGGGGCGCTGTAGATGTCACTGTTATCGGGGCGCTGTGGATGTCACTGTTATGGGGGCACTGTGGATGTCACTGTTATGGAGGCACTGTTATGGGGGCACTGTGGATGGCACTGTTATGGGGGCACTGTGGATGGCACTGTTATGGGGGCACTGTGGATGGCACTGTTATGGGGGCACTGTAGATGGCACTGTTATGGGGGCACTGTGGATGGCACTGTTATGGGGGCACTGTAGAGGTCACTGTTATGGAGGATCTGCTGTGGATGACACTGTTATGGGGGCGCTGTGGATGTCACTGTTATGGGGGCGCTGTGGATGTCACTGTTATGGGGGCGCTGTGGATGTCACTGTTATGGGGGCGCTGTGGATGTCACTGTTATGGGGGCGCTGTGGATGTCACTGTTATGGGGGCGCTGTGGATGTCACTGTTATGGGGGCGCTGTGGATGTCACTGTTATGGGGGGATCTGTGGATGACGCTGTAATGGTGATCTGTGGGTGACACTGTTATGGGGGGGATCTGTGGATGTCACTGTTATGGGGGATCTGTGGATGACGCTGTAATGGGGGATCTGTGGATGACGCTGTAATGGGGGGGATCTCTGGATGACACTAATGGGGGCTCTCTGGATGACACTAATGGGGGCTCTCTGGATGACACTGTTAGGGGGCTATGTGGATGACACATATAGAGCATATTATGCTACATAAGTGTCATCCACAGATCTCCCATTAATGTCATCCACAGACCCCCATAAGTGCCATCATAGTGTATGTGTGTGGGGGGCAGTTTACACTGGCAGGGGCCGGTGTAGCTTAACTCTTTCATACACCGGCCCCGCAGCTCCTATACACTATTGACGACATAAACCTAATCTCTATTAATGTGGCCATAATTACTAACTAATTAATGCGCAGTCTCCCTGGTTAGGCTCTCAGTCCCTCCATCCTTCTCCTGCCCCGCGCGCCTTCTACATTCATAAAATGGGCGGAGCGCGCAGGAGTGACGTGAGGTGCTGGGAGGAATCGGGCAGCTTCAGCTCCCAGTTCCTCCATGCGCCTCCTGTCCCGCCTGCCCGCTCCGCCCACTTTTATGAATGAAGAAGGCAGGCGGGGCAGGAGGAGCATGGAGGACTGAGCGCCGATCCTGAGGAGACTGCGACTAATAGTTAGTAATTCTGGCCACGATAATAGATGTTAGGTTTGCTTCAATAGTGTATGGGAGCTGCCGGACCGGAACTTCCGGTATCGGCAGCGGTATCGGCGGCATTTTCACGAGTACAAGTACTCGTGAAAATGCCGGTATCGGTCCCGATACCGATACTGGTATCGGTATCGGGACATCCCTACTATTAACCCCTGCCACGCCGCACTTGCATTTTGAAGATATGACGTACCGGTACGTCATGGGTCCTTAAGGACTCGGAAACCATGACGTACCAGTACGTCATGCGTCCTTAAGGGGTTAATAAATTTCTCCCATATTCCTTATAGGAAGGCTGAGAAAGAAATACCTTAATTAAGGCCCGTGGGGCTCATTGTGTTAAACGTATATATCCAGCGGGCTTCAGTCTGCAATAATTTTTTATCCAAATTTCCTAGAAATGTCTTTTCAATTCCCCATAATTTTAAAACATTGGGGTTATTTTCAAGAAAATATTTTGTGTCTTGCAATTGACGTGTACTTCTTTGTTTCAATGGCACTTAAAAGGCCAGATATCCACCGTCTTAATTTCTGCGTTGTTTTACCCACATACTATTTCGGGCAGGTACATTTTGCAACATAAATCAAATCCCTGGGTTTTGCAAGTTATAAGTTGTCTAATTTCATACCTTTTTTCAATTACTGGGATTTATAAAGGATTGTGTTCTTAAAATAAATTTACAAAAGGAGAAGTCACCACATGGTGCTGATCCTTTTGGACTATCCCACTGTCTAGATGGAGTGACAGATTGTTCCTGATGGTGGCTATGGACAAGATAGTCCTTTAGATTCGACCCTCTATGCTAGGGTATGGGCTAAGAACTGTTTTTAAGTCTTCTGTTTGTAAGATATGCCAGTGTCTCCATAAATGTTGTACATTTCTTTTGTGTAACCATCATATGTTCCAATACATCTAATAGTTTTTTTATTATTTTAGATTCCAATAAGTCTTCTTGTTTTTTGTCTTGGCGCTATTGAAGGCTTTTTTCAGTGGGCGTGTAGGATGACCCCGCTCCTGATTCTTCGTTTGAGCAGTTGCGACGCGCTCTGAGATACTGCCCCGTTGGTATCTCTCTTTTTAACGAGGAGGGGTGCCAGCTTGTCCAATGTAAATAGCCGCTGGTTGACGTTGGCTTCCTACATATGTCGGTACTTAAAGATCCGTTCTCCAATTTATTTATTTTTAGGTCAGGTAAATATATTTCCATTTCATGTGTGTATTTCATTCCAGTGGTGTTATTGTTTAAAATGTGAACAAATTCTTGAAAGTGAGATTGTGTGCCTTCCCACAGGATGAGAAAGTCATCTATATACCTACCCCAAAACATATTGTGGCAGGTTTATGATGACATCTCCTCTGTGAACACTATGTGATTTTCCCACCACCCTAAGAAAAGATTTGCATTCGTCAGTGCACAGACCGTCCCCATCGCGGTCCCCTTTGTATGTTTGTAGAAACGATCCTGAAAAGTAAAATATTTGTGCTCCAAAATAAATTAAAGTAGTGACAAAGCAAAAGTGTTGTGTTTCTGAAAGTTAATACTTTTTGTCCCAGGGTATGTTGTATGTTACTTTAGAGCGACCCAAAGTCTAGGCTGGCCAAGATTGTATTCTGAGAAAGGGACATATCATTAATCTCTAAAAGCAAGTCATTTGTATCTTTTATATATGAGGGTAATGAGGTTACAAAATTTCTCAAGATTTGGTCCACATAGTTACTTATTCCTTGTGTCAAGCTGCCATATCCAAGTATGATTGGTCTACCTGGTATAGGGAATTTTGGAAGAATGTAAAACATTGGAATTGTTGGACTTTTGTTGAATAGATATTGACATTCATCTAGACTGATCAAATTGTCAGTTTTAGCTTTTGTGAAAAGTTTTAATTTTGTAAGTAGTTTTCAGTGTTTTTTTTTTTAAAGTAATTGGTATGTTTGTCTGTCATTCAGTAGTTTCAGAAGCATATTCACATAATCATCTTTGTCTTGTATGACTATGTTACCACCCTTATCACTAGGTTTTATTACTAGCATATCATTCTTGCTCAGAGCATCTAGTGCTTCACTTCCCTGCGGTGTTCGATTTGACCGAATGCACTCCTTTTGTAATTTTAGCACCTTTATGTCCTGGGTGACTAAATTAATAAAAGTATCTATTTCTTTATTATGTGAGAAAGGAGGTATTTGTTTAGACTTAGGTTTTAGGTTAGTAAATGGTGGTTCTAGAGTTGTTTCTAGGTCTTCATTTTCTCTAACTAGACTCTCCAAGGTACATTCTTTTCCAATCATGTTCAGAATGTAGGTGTGTTTGGTGGAGTGCTAATTTTCGTGCAAACAGATTAACGTATTTAATCCATGTGAATTTGTCACATTGCAGTACTGGTGAAAATGTAAGACCTTTTTGTAACAATGACCCCTCTATTTCTGTTATTTCATATGAAGAAAGATTAATGATCTGTCCATTCTCAATTAGACTATGTTTTTTTTCTCTATTCGTTGTTGTATTTTTCTCGGTTCCGTAATTGTATCCCTGGATGGCCTAATAAAAGGGAGGACAATAGCTGTATTTTTCTCCCCAGGTGGGTTTGGTATTTGTCGATTGTGTACTCATAATTTGTCGTGAATCGAATGCCTGGTTTGATGATTGTGCAAAGACAAAAAGATACCCGAGGAGCTATATTGGTATTTACATTTGTTTCTTTTGTACTTAAACCTGAGGTTTGTATCCTCGATGGTATTTGTTTGCTTGTTCTTATGTCCGGGCATATTTGTCTCGTATCAGCCTGATCTTTAGCTTGTCTGTTTGGTGTTTGAACCTTCTCTTTTTAAATTTTATTTTTGTACTTCCTCTTTGTTTCTGTATTCCAGATTGTACCCAACCCTCTGTACCTGAGGTTTCCATGTCTGAAAAATCTGTGTACCTCTAATGTTTTGTCTTGTTTTCCAGATGTATACTTGGTTGCCTTCAAAGTCTGTGCGATTCCCAAATGTAGTTTCTATGTTTTCTTTATTTTATCTCGCTTTGTAGGTAATCCAAATTCTTTTTAACCCCTTCCTGACCAGCGCCGTAATAGTACGGCGCTGGCCGGGTCTTTAAAGGTGGTGCCCGATCCTGTCCGCTGCGGGCGCCAGAGCCGTGGTTGGCCGTCTGTTTTTTATACCAGACACCTGTGGCTCATATCCACAACTGGCAGTAATGCTGATAGCGGACGTTTAACCCCTCAGATGCTGTGGTCAGGAGCGCTGAAAACAGCGGTCTGAGAGCGCTGAAAACCGAAAGTGAAACCTTTCGGTGGTGTTTCGGCTCCCCCGTGTGGCGATCTGAGGAGCCGGAGTGTGCATGCAGCAGCCTATGTCTTTATAAATGACACGAGGCTGCTGCATAGTATTTCCTATGGAGCCCTTGCCTGTAATAGGGCTCCATAGGAAACTGGTAAAATGATCATAGATTCCAATGCAAGTGCATTGGAGTCTATGATAATAGCAATCTAATGATTGCATGTTATAGGTCCCTATGAGAACTATAAAAAAGTGTAAAAAGAAAAAGTTTTAAAAAATATATATAAACAAACATAAACATTCAAATCACCACCTTTTCCCAAAATAAAAATAAAAGAAATAAAAAAATACACATCATGGGTGTTGCAATGTGGAAAAACGCCTATAGTATAAAAATATATTCCCCATACGGCAAACAGCAAAACGGAAAAAAGCGTCCAAATGGCCTATTCGCCGTTTTTGGTCTCTTCATTTTCTACAAATTTTTTTATAAAAAGTGATCAAAAGTCATGCACACCTCAGAATGGTATCAATAAAAAGTTCGGATCGCCCCGCAGAAAATGAGCCCCATACAGCTCCGTAAAAAAGTTATAGGGGTCAAAATATGGCGACAAAAAAATAAAACTGATTTTTTTCCCACTTTTAATTTTTTTTATCACTATCAAAACGCTAGGAAAACTATACATATAAGGTATCGTCAGATTCGTACTGACCTGTAGAATAAAAGTAACTGGTCAGTTTTATCGTACATCGAACGTCGTAATTAAAAAAACAGTAAAACTGTGCAATTTCACAATTTCAAGATGTGTATTCTGTCTTAATGGGATTCTTAGGCCCTATATACTAACCCCTGTTGTAGATACGTTTCTAAACTAGCCGCTGCCCACCAAGATCTTATATGTTGGTCATAAGTTTTATTACTATTTTTAAATGCTGCATTTATATCTATCTTATATAATGGCAGATTTGTTTTTGAAAAAACTTGCTTTGCCTCTATAGTGAGATTTTCTAATTTTGGTTTTTGTTTAAGGAAGTTTGCAGCAGTTATTTGTTTCCAGCAGTTATTTTTTAGTTACAAGTGAGTGCTAAAGAGGACCCACATTTTTGGGAATTATCTCTATCTTTCAGGGAGAATTTTTTGGGTCAAATAGTTTGTAGAGGGGTAACCTCCGGATTAAAATGTTATATTTTTATAGAGCCGGTCGTTACGGACACAGCGATACAATATATGTCTGTTTTCCTTTTTTTTTTACAACTTTATGTGTTTATTACGGAAAAGGGAAGTTTTATTTTTGCCTGAACCTTTATTTTTTTTTTTTTATGAAAAACACAATTTTTTTTTTTTACTTTTTATTTTTGTCCCACTGTTGGGACTTCAACTTTTGGGGGTCTGAGTCCCTCTACAATGCGTTACTATGCATCGCGTATAGTAATGCATTGTGTGTGAGCACTGCATTCACAGTTGCCTAGGAGACCCAGCCTAATAAGGTCTTATAATCCTATAAGCTCAGTGGAAGGTAAGCCCCTATGCCTGTGTAAGGCATCGGGCTGCCTTCTTTGCCATCGGGTCCCCGTCACCACGGTGATGGGAACCAATGGGGTTAGGCGGGAGCTGAAAATCTCATCAAGCCCCATGTATGCATTGGCCAGCGTTTTGTCAGAGCGTGTATTTAGTGCTGCTGGGGGCATAATAACTGATAAGCGCATCCGCCTGGCACTCGCCCCAAATGTTTTAGAGGGTCAGCTCAGCAGCAGACCATTACCCCTAATTTTGTAGATGGTCAGCTCTGCAGCAGGTCTTCGCCCATAATGTTTTAAGCTCAGCAGCAGGCCCCTAACCCCTAATGTTTTAGATGGTCAGCTCAGCAGCAGACCATTACCCCTAATTTTGTAGATGGTCAGCTCTGTAGCAGGCCCTCGCCCATAATGTTTTAGATGGTCAGCTCAGCAGCAAGCCCTCGTCCATAATGTTTAGATGGTCAGATCAGCAGCAGGCACTCACCTCTAATGTTTTAGAGGGTCAGCACTGCAGCAGGCCCTCGCCCATAATGTTTTAGATGGTCAGCTCAGCAGCAGGCCCTCACCCCTAATGTTTTAGAGGGTCACCAGCAGGCCATCAATCATAATTTCAAGGGTGTGTATGATGCCGTCCTTTATGTGTAATAAAGGGTGTATTGTAGTGCCGGTTCCTTGTAATTTTTGGCAGCCCTTTCACTTAGTGCATAGGCTTTATGAGTGTAGAAGTCCCACTACCTGAACAATTGTGCCACAATGTGAATAAGACCCTCCTTTATGTGATATACAGGTTGTATATGAGTGCCTCTTCCTTGTAATTTTTGGCAGCACTTGCACTTTATATACAAGTAGTAGTTTCCTAATAAATTTTCCTCTAAAAGTGATTTTATTTTCTGTTTTGTGCGTATTTTTGTCAGTCTGTAAAAGTGGCGTACTACTTTGACAACATCATTCCCAGCAACGGCATGGGAGTCCAAGATGCATCCAGACATCTTCCCCATGCTGTTCTCAAACCATTTCAGTGGCTTTTCCATCAATTTCTGACTTTTTCCTGTGAACCAGACATCCTCCCCTCTTCAGAACATGGGGTGCCTGGTTTAATGCTCAGGTTCTCCCACTGACTTCAATTGTGCTCGGGTGCTCGGTAGAGGTGCTTTACTCGAGCACCCAAGCACTTTGGTGCTCGACCAACACTAAGTGGTAACCCTTATCTAGCAGGGGGTGCAGTAAGTCCCACACGATCTTCCCACTAACTCCTAGGATGGGGGGGGGCATTCTGAGGGTTCTGTCTGGGAATCTTTACCTTTGTATATGCGGAACTTGTGGGTGTACCCGGAGCTACTCTTACAAAGTTTGTAAATCTTTATGCCATACCTTGCCCATTTGCTAGGCAGGTACTGGCAGAATATAACCCTACCTTTGAAAACTAATAGGGACTTATCTTCACCAACATTTTTAACAGGGTTGTACACCTCAGCAAACCTGGTGTTAAAGTGGTCAATGACAGGCCTAACCTTGAACAGACGGTCAAATGTCAGGTCATTTTGGGGTGGGCACTGTGCATTCTCGTTGTAGTGTAGGAATTTCCGAATTGACGGAAATCGTTTCTGGGTTATGGTCTTACTGTACAGGGAGTGCAGAATTATTAGGCAAATGAGTATTTTGACCACATCATCCTCTTTATGCATGTTGTCTTACTCCAAGCTGTATAGGCTCGAAAGCCTACTACCAATTAAGCATATTAGGTGATTGTGCATCTCTGTAATGAGAAGGGGTGTGGTCTAATGACATCAACACCCTATATCAGGTGTGCATAATTATTAGGCAACTTCCTTTCCTTTGGCAAAATGGGTCAAAAGAAGGACTTGACAGGCTCAGAAAAGTCAAAAATAGTGAGATATCTTGCAGAGGGATGCAGCACTCTTAAAATTGCAAAGCTTCTGAAGCGTGATCATCGAACAATCAAGCGTTTCATTCAAAATAGTCAACAGGGTCGCAAGAAGCGTGTGGAAAAACCAAGGCGCAAAATAACTGCCCATGAACTGAGAAAAGTCAAGCGTGCAGCTGCCAAGATGCCACTTGCCACCAGTTTGGCCATATTTCAGAGCTGCAACATCACTGGAGTGCCCAAAAGCACAAGGTGTGCAATACTCAGAGACATGGCCAAGGTAAGAAAGGCTGAAAGACGACCACCACTGAACAAGACACACAAGCTGAAACGTCAAGACTGGGCCAAGAAATATCTCAAGACTGATTTTTCTAAGGTTTTATGGACTGATGAAATGAGAGTGAGTCTTGATGGGCCAGATGGATGGGCCCGTGGCTGGATTGGTAAAGGGCAGAGAGCTCCAGTCCGACTCAGACGCCAGCAAGGTGGAGGTGGAGTACTGGTTTGGGCTGGTATCATCAAAGATGAGCTTGTGGGGCCTTTTTCGGGTTGAGGATGGAGTCAAGCTCAACTCCCAGTCCTACTGCCAGTTTCTGGAAGACACCTTCTTCAAGCAGTGGTACAGGAAGAAGTCTGCATCCTTCAAGAAAAACATGATTTTCATGCAGGACAATGCTCCATCACACGCGTCCAAGTACTCCACAGCGTGGCTGGCAAGAAAGGGTATAAAAGAAGAAAATCTAATGACATGGCCTCCTTGTTCACCTGATCTGAACCCCATTGAGAACCTGTGGTCCATCATCAAATGTGAGATTTACAAGGAGGGAAAACAGTACACCTCTCTGAACAGTGTCTGGGAGGCTGTGGTTGCTGCTGCACGCAATGTTGATGGTGAACAGATCAAAACACTGACAGAATCCATGGATGGCAGGCTTTTGAGTGTCCTTGCAAAGAAAGGTGGCTATATTGGTCACTGATTTGTTTTTGTTTTGTTTTTGAATGTCAGAAATGTATATTTGTGAATGTTGAGATGTTATATTGGTTTCACTGGTAAAAATAAATAATTGAAATGGGTATATATTTGTTTTTTGTTAAGTTGCCTAATAATTATGCACAGTAATAGTCACCTGCACACACAGATATCCCCCTAAAATAGCTAAAACTAAAAACAAACTAAAAACTACTTCCAAAAATATTCAGCTTTGATATTAATGAGTTTTTGGGTTCATTGAGAACATGGTTGTTGTTCAATAATAAAATTAATCCTCAAAAATACAACTTGCCTAATAATTCTGCACTCCCTGTAAATTGGAGTCTGGTAGAAAACTACCACCGAACTACAATATTGTCTAACGTTTGGCTTTTTTACAACGCCCATATGCAGCACGAGTCCCCAAAACATCATCATCTCTGCTGCATTTTTATTTTATTGGGCTGTGATGTGTGAAATCTGTAAACCTTTATTTAGTGTGAGGGGTGTGTATGTTGTGTTTTCACACGTGAAGGGGCTTGTAATAAATTTGAAATGTAGCGAAAAGGAGTAGAGAAAAAAGGTTAAAAAAAAAAAATTTGCAGGATGCACGCAAGCACAAAGATGTTGCATGCGTGCACAAATCTACACTAACACTACCTAACTAAAATTGAATTCTATATATATGTATATGGATATATATATATATATATATATATATATATATACACACACACTGTATATATATTGATATAACTAACTACACGAAAAAAAGAAAAAAATCTGCAAAGTAAACTGAGCAGACCGGTCAGAAAAATTGATGTTTCTGATCAGCGCTCAGCAGGTGCAGGTGCAGGACACAAGGACGCACACAGATATTATGTCCGTGCAAAAATCTACACTAACACTACCTAAAATTGATTTTTATTTAACACTAAATGTATTTTTGACACCCCAAAAAAAAAGAAAATTAAGTTCAAAAGTGACCAGTAAAAAAATTGTACTTATTGGTGCTCAGGGCTGCAGAACGCAAGTAAGCTGACATTTGGTGCGTCCGTGCAGACACTGACTGCAGTATAAAAATTTACTGCAGATACAAAAAAAAGAATACTAACTAAAAATCAACGTATACATATATAATTCTAACTATTGCTTAGAAAAAATAAAAGCACAAATGAAAACAAAAAATATCTGCACCCAAAAAATTTGCCCAGGTGCTGAACGATGGATTACGGACTGCTCAGCGCTTGGCGTTCATAGCTTGCACACAGAAAAAGTGGGGAAAAAAATGACAGATAAACGTGACAAAAAGGTCACAATTTGTTTGCGGTAGGCAAAATCAGGCGGGAAGGAAGGGGGGTTAGATACGGACAGGGATTAGTTTAGTGCTTGGGAAGGAGGTGGATTAGGGATGTGGAACTTCTGTTGCTGCAAAAAAATAAAAAATCACTGCTGCAGATGTTCTTCTTTTCATAGGTACCAGTAAGCAGTGGTGGTGCACAAGTCCCAGCAAGCCAACAAGCAGCATAGAAAAGCACATAACCTCTCTGCACACAGTCACCAGCTAGAATGGCTGCCTGCAGACAGGTTCAGCCCTGTCCTGTGCTGCTATAGTGCTGCCATTGGCTTGAGCGTTGTTCTAGCCAATCGCAGTGCTGGCAATGGACACCAAACACTGGAGTCCCCTGCCTGACCTCAGAGAAGACTGCGCCCCACAGCTTCCTTGTGCTTCTGATGCTGCGATGTGCCGGTCTTCATTGACTGGCCAATCGCAGCACTCTAAGCTGTAGGGGGCGGAAAGACACCATGCTACCCTCACCCGGCATGGATGTCTGCCGGTAAGAGCAGCCATGGTGCCCCGATTCCCCTGCGATGCTAAGAATCATAGCCTTCAGAATGTGAACCTGATGGGAGGTCATTGAAAAAACAGCAGAAGACAGTTCAAAATTGGACCCAGCAGAGCCTGACAGGCATGCAATTTTTAAATAAGAATACATTATAGTACAATGTACCCTGAGGCACATCTCTACGAGAAATTTGGAAGAACATTTAACTATCTTTTTCACTTAACATTTAATAGATCACCACAAGAATAAATACATAATTATTTTTTTTTTAAAAAGAGTGTCTTAAGCTCCTAGTCGATAATGGCTTTGCATTTACCGTACTGTTAGTGAGCAGGTTCCTTAATGTTCGAGTCTTTTTATAAACAAATCTAATTATATTCCACATGGTTGCACAACTCTGTGGGAATACTGTTCTTCAGAGAATCATCAAGCTTTAATGTTATGAAAGGTTTTAAAGTCTTAAAGTCAGTGTTGTTCGACAGAAAAGATGATGACTGTCTATATGTTATAAGAGGATTTGTCACTTGATAGTGTAGTACCCCAGACCTGGGGTACTACTATGGTATTTGCAATTGTTTACTGTTTTATATGCAGCGTGAATGTAATGCCCTTTGTTCACCATCAGAAATGGTACGGTTGGCGATGTTTGGTAACATGATGTCATGCTTCGGTGTGGGAGGAAAACGAACACCGAACGTAAGAGGGTAAGGGGTGAGGGGAAAAGGCCTGGAAACTAGTGAAAGGAACAGGTCACCTCATAGAGAAACCCTAATCAAAGTCCTGACTGACTACCAGTATGAACTGACCCCAGAGGTAGGTGAGTTCATACACAGGAACCTAAAGTCATAGCTCACCCTGTAGGACCCTGGTACTATTGTCCGGACTAGACACAACCTGTTCCTCTAAAAGGTAGCACAAACAGGAGTCTCCCTTAGGCCTAAACACAAATGACAGGAAAAGAGCTACACAAGAAAACCCCAAACAATAAACAAAAGAAGACACTTAACTTCAAATAGCTATGGAAGCACAGGGACTCCGCTGAGATCCAAACACCAGCAATCCACAACAAGACTGAAGCTATAAACAGCACAGCATGGTGTGAAGGTTAAATGACCACATAAGCAACACCTGAGGAAAGGGGTGTGGCCGTTACCAAAAATAACACAGACACAAATTGATCCACAAGGAACCTGTCAGATAAAACCACGTGTTGCCAGTCTTACTGAACTCCTGGCACCTGTCACGGGAACGTCCATGACACATGAATGGAACTTACCATTCCATTTCTCCCCTCTTGGTAGTAGTGGGCTAGTCCAACTTACTGCCAATGCTGGGGCTGAGCTGGGTAGAGTCAATCTAATATTGTAGAGAGGAGAGTGAGGAATGTGATCCATCTCCCATTCCTCCAGGCCATGTGGACCACAGAGGCAGCTCACTTGGGAGGATGTAATGACCTCAGGGAGACTGTAGGGTCCTAGGCCATGGAAAAATTGCAAGCTACAGCGCATTAGAGTCAGCAGAGTGATCAAGCGAACAAGCTGTCAAGACTCAGCTGCAAAAGTGGCGGGAAATGCGTTAAGACACCATAACAAGAGTTCAGGACAGGCATAGCAAAAAGCCTGCATCATTCAGTCCACACCTACAGTCACAGGTGCCAAAATAAAGCTATAAGGAAATCCAGGGAGAGCATCAGCTAGTAAGAGTCTTTGCATCATTGCCAGCCATCATACTGTCATAAGGGCCCACTTCCGCAGGCAGACAAGGGAATGTCTAGCATACATGCTGGACAACAAAAAACCAGACATGTAACAACACACTAGACATGGCAACAAATAACCAAATCAAACCCACACAAAACACACAACAAATAATGTGGGGAAAGGACCAGGAGGACACAAAGGGATGACATCACAGATAACATCGATGACAAACTAGGATGGCTCCCAGTCTGCATCCAAGAAAGGAGCAAGCTCCTTTTCACACAGAGGTAGACATAACAATGATCTCAGTCTCACAGCAACAGTATATAAAGAGACCTGAGACCACACCCAGCTCCACCTAGCTCCACACCAGCCAGAGAATTAACCCCTTAGGCACCAAACAGAAGGAGAAAAACCCTAAAAGGAAAGTGCACATACATGCAACAACAACACGTTGTTGCCGGCAACTGCATGTGTGGGAACCAGATTACAGCACACACTACATAGGCCGTGACACAGCCCCCACATCCAACAACCACAATACGTTGACGCAGGAAACAGCACGTGCGGCAACCGTGTCATGGCGCCTACCACAGGCCTTGACACATATCCATCATCTGGGATGAGATAAAGTGAACTTTGTACAAACTGCTGATGACTGTGCTGCTGTTTTTGCGCTCAGTAAGGGAAGATGTTATTTGTTCAGTCATCTCCGCCTGGTTCCTTTCATCATCACTTTTTTTCACTGCACTGAACCCCAGAGAGCGACAGCCCGAGTTAGGACACCATGCCACCACAAATAAAGCCTTCAGGATGGGACTGCCCCACCAGAGTACTAGAGGATGTATAACATGTGATAGTGAATCTGGATCGCACATTCTTAGTACTATGCTTTTGATATAACTGATTTCTCAGTAAAATTAAACATGGTTTCTCAGCCCAATTAATAATAAATATACCCTATGCTATACAACAATGAGGCATTGGTATACAGTTTGATCAAAGAGCATAGGTCCACTTACCACAACAAGGTTGCCTATTCAAGTGGGGACCTACTCTAACTTTGGTGCAGCACTGCGCGGCAACCACCGGCGCCCCAGCACCACACCAGCAGACGACAAGACCCAGTAGTTACACAGCGCCCCCACTGTGCAGCCTGGCTCTGGGCCCCACCACTCCACCAGCACAGCACCAAGGCAGCAATGGCAACTGCACTGTGCTGCACCATGTGAACGGGTGCAAAGAGTTCACCCAGTCACAACCCTCAGGAAATCCATCTGAGAGAAAGTAGGAATTTATAGACTCTTTGCAGACTTCTGATAATTAAAAACACCTAGTCCAAATGGAGAGGAGTGCTCATACCAAAAGGGGGAAAAAGAAACAAGACTGTACAAATGTATAACATGTGAGGGTTGTGTCTGTGTGAACTCTTTGCACCCATTCACATGCTGCAGCACGGCATAGCTGCCATTGCTGCCTTGGTGCTGTGCTGGTGGAGTGGTGGGGCCAGGGTGGCTTTGCTGCACAGTGGGGGCACTGTGGGCCCAGTGCTGCGCCAAAGTTAGAGTAGGTCCCCACTTGAAGAGGCAACCTTGTCGTGGTAAGTAGACCCCTATAAAACTTTTATTAACAAACAATTGATACAATGAACCCACCACAGTGGTCCAACAATGGAATCTGTGAAGCGAAGATAGTGCCCAGATAGATATCTACATAGGGTACCCAAACGGTGAAACGTATATCTTATTTGAGTGTGTTATTGACAGTTAACACCCATGACTGGCTATATACCTACCCCCTGATGAACCTATAAATGGGCTGTGTTTATTAAGCTGAGGGAGATATAAAATACCTTGGCACCCCATTAGGGGTTTGTGTACGTTGCTGTAGGTGATACTAGTTACCCTGGCAGCTTTTTAAAGTTATCTACATGGGTTGTATCTCACTACGGGTGACATTGTGAACCCGTGACACGTTTCTGTCTTATCACAGGATACCCGTGTACTTTTTGACTGTTATTTAACAGCAGGGTGTGCTAAGGGCAGTTAGACCAGGCTCAAGGACAGGGAGTCCCCAGCATCAGGGGACGTCCCTGGGCTGAGGTCCAGCTTAGGGAGAGTGCAGGGACAGGTGAGGCCTCTGGTACTCCCCAACTTTCTGCTATTGCAAAGTTCATGCATGGTAAGATGCAAAGTTCATGCATGGTAAGATGGACCATGTCATTGGACCATGTGATGTGATGTCATCACAGGTCCTTTAGTTGTTAACTGATGCTGGAAAAGAGAAGACAGATCGCAACTACGCGATCAAGTGTCTAAGGTTAGTTAACTTTTATTATTTTTAACCCCTTCCTCTTCATTTTACTATGCATTCTTTATTAAGAATGCTATTATTTTCCCTTATAACCATGTTATAAGGGAAAATAATAAAGATCTGGTCCCGTTGCTAAGCAACCATGTGGGAAAATCGCACTGCATCCGCACTTGCTTGCGGATGCTTGCGATTTTCCCGCAGCCCCATTCACTTCTATAGAGCCTGCGTTGCATGAAAAACGCACAATATAGAGCATGCCGCGATTTTCACGCAACGCAGAAGTGATGCGTGAAAATGACCGCTCATGTGCACAGCCCCACAGAAATGAATGGGTCCAGATTCAGTGCGGGTGCAATGCGTCCTCCTCACGCATTGCACCCGCGCGGAAAACTCGCCTGTGTGAAAGGGGCCTTATTGTGTTTGTTTATTTTTTGTTTGTGTGTTGCTCTCAAGATTCAAACCTGGGATCTCTACCTGCAAAACCAATTGCTTAGACACCAAGCTATAACACTACCACACAAAGATGTATGTTTTTCCATGCTAATAAGCTAAGGCCCCTTACAGACGAGTGTGTCCGGATTATGTCCGAATGCGTTGCGGATGCGTTCAGTGAAAACTGCGCGATTTCGCAAACAAAGTCATTCAGTTTTGTTTGCGACGTTCAGTTGTTCAGTTTTTATTGCTCGGGTGCAATGCGATTTACTGCGTTTTGCATGTCCATGATAAAAAACTGAATGTGTACAAACAACATCTCTTAGCAACCATCCGTGAAAATCGCGTGCGGATGCGATGTGATTTTCACGCAGCCCCAATCACTTCTATGGGGCCATCAATGCGATTCTGTGTGGGCACAATGCGTTCACATTATGCATTGCACCTGTGCGAAATTCTCGCTCATCTGAAAGGGGCCTAACACATGAAGACAGCTTAAAAGCTGTCTTTATAGTCATACATTGTGCCTGTGAATATAAAAAAGCCAGCATATGTATATTAGCTTTCTAACAGATCTCAGTGTGGTGAAGCTATAGTACATAGTGATACGATATTGCTAGCACACAGCTCCAGGACTCAATTCTGCCCTCACAGCCTGCTGTCTAGTCCTGACAATCAAGGGGAGGGGGAATGCGCAGAGCACAGGGGGTGTTACAAAGCAGTGCTCAAATGATTCAGCCCCGTTTCTTGGTGCTCATTTGGCAATTGCTCATTTGCATATGAATAAAAACGCTGATTTCTTTGCAGCTATTAATTGTATTGACAAAAGAAAGGTATTGTTTTAATCAGCATAGTGAGCCCTACCAGGTAGTATGCCTTATTTAATAGGGTTGATTTTGTTGACAGAGCCTCTTTATGTCTGATTTCAGACTTAGTGGCCCAGATTTACTAATATTATAGATGGTGTAGACTTAGACAGGCTGTCTAGACCTGCACCAGATTTATCATAGTTGGTTAGGCTGGATGATGAATATGGTGCATAGACACTTTTGTCTAACTCCATACCAACCGTTAGTTGGTTTACTTTATGATAGAATTTTACAGCAGAATTTTGGTACAGTTTTGATGGCAAACAGTGCATCTACAGTCGTGGCCAAAAGTTTTGAGAATTACATAAATATTGGAAATTGGAAAAGTTGCTGCTTAAGTTTTGATAATAGCAATTTGCATATACTCCAGAATGTTATGAAGAGTGATCAGATGAATTGCATAGTCCTTCTTTGCCATGAAAATTAACTTAATCCCCAAAAACCTTTCCACTGCATTTCATTGCTGTCATTAAAGGACCTGCTGAGATCATTTCAGTAATCGTCTTGTTAACTCAGGTGAGAATGTTGACGAGCACGAGGCTAGAAATCATTATGTCAGGCTGATTGGGTTAAAATGGCAGACTTGACATGTTAAAAGGAGGGTGATGCTTGAAATCATTGTTCTTCTATTGTTAACCATGGTGACCTGCAAAGAAACGCGTGCAGCCATCATTGCGTTGCATAAAATGGCTTCACAGGCAAGGATATTGTGTCTACTAAGATTGCACCTCAATCAACAATTTATAGGATCATCAAGAACTTCAAGGAAAGAGGTTTAATTCTTGTTAGGAAGGCTTCAGGTCGTCCAAAAAGTCCAGCAAGCGCCAGGATCGTCTCCTAAAGAGGATCAGAGTGCCACCAGTGCAGAGCTTGCTCAGGAATGGCAGCAGGCAGGTGTGAGCGCATCTGCACGCACAGTGAGGCGAATACTTTTTCAAGATGGCCTGGTGTCAAGAAGGGCAGCAAAGAAGCCACTTCTCTCCAAAAAAAACATCAGGGACAGATTGATCTTCTGCAGAAAGTATGGTGAATGGACTGCTGAGGACTGGGGCAAAGTCATATTCTCCGATGAAGCCTCTTTCCGATTGTTTGGGGCATCTAGAAAAAGGCTTGTCCGGATAAGAAAAGGTGAGCGCTACCATAAGTCCTGTGTCATGCCAACAGTAAAGCATCCTGAGACCATTCATGTGTGGGGTTGCTTCTCATCCAAGGGAGTGGGCTCACTCACAATTTTGCCCAAAAACACAGCCATGAATAAAGAATGGTACCAAAACACCCTCCAACAGCAACTTCTTTCAACAATCCAACAACAGTTTGGTGAAGAACAATGCATTTTCCAGCATGATGGAGCACCATGCCATAGGTCAAAAGTGATAACTAAGTGGCTCGGGGACCAAAACGTTGACATTTTGGGTCCATGGCCTGGAAACTCCCCAGATCTTAATCCCATTGAGAACTTGTGGTTAATCCTCAAGAGGCGGGTGGACAAACAGAAACCCACTAACTCTGACAAACTCCAAGAAGTGATTATGAAAGAATGGGTTGCTATCAGTCAGGAATTGGCCCAGAAGTTGATTGAGAGCATGCCCAGTCGAATTGCAGAGGTCCTGAAAAAGAAGGGCCAACACTGCAAATACTGACTCTTTGCATAAATGTCATGTAATTGTCGATAAAAGCCTTTGAAACGTATGAAGTGCGTGTATTTATATTTCACTTCATCACAGAAACAACTGAAACAAAGATCTAAAAGCAGTTTAGCAGCAAACTTTGTGAAAACTAATATTTCTGTCATTTTCAAAACTTTTGGCCACGACTGTACATGGGCAGGTCGATTTACATGGGTAGATTATTGAGAATGAATGTTCCTGCTAGCGCTTGTTCTCAACAATCTGCCTTTCTGAAGGTGCAGAAGATTACCTGCCAAAGGACCTTTGATGACGTCATCGCGCTAACCATGTGGTGAGCGGGGTGACATCAGCGCAGGTCCTGCTGAATGAAGATAGAAGGATCTTCTATCTTCATTCAACAGGACCTGCGCTGACGTCACCATGCTCACCATAAGACAGAGTTCAGACTCAGCAGATATGTTTCTACACTCAGAAGTGCATAACCATAAGGCAAATAAAGTTGATTTAAAGATGGCTGCACAATACATCATAAACTAACAGAAAAAAAATAAAAAGGGGCTCATTCCAAAAATTGGAATGAAGGAAGCTCTTAGCGCATATTTTTGATCCTCAAAAGTATGTCGGGCCCAAGTACCACTTAACGGCGGCTTCCACACAAGGGTCCCTAACACTACAGATACTGCCTCTTATAGACTTACCAGTCTCCTTATTTTCAGGGCACTGCAGGAACCAGCTAAATTGCTTTTGTGCTCAGAAGTCCCAGGTACTTGGGCATTGCTCAGTCCAAAAGAGGCGCCACCCTCAATATATACTATAAGACAGAGTTCAGACTAAGCAGATATGTTTCTACACTCAGAAGTGCATAACCATAAGGCAAATAAAGTTGATTAAAAGATGGCTGCACAATACATCATAAACTAACAGAAAAAAAAAAAAAGGGGCTCATTCCAAAAATTGGAATTAATGAAGCTCTTAGCGCACATTTTTGATCCTCAAAAGTACGTCGGGCCCAAGTACCACTTTAAGGAGGCTTCCGCACAAGGGTCCCTAACACTACAGATACTGCCTCTTATAGACTTACCAGTCTCCATATTTTCAGGGCACTGCAGGAACTAGCTAAATTGCTTTTGTGCTGAGAAGTCCCAGGTACTTGGGCGTTGCTCAGTCCAAAAGAGGCGCCACCCTCAATATATACTATAAGACAGAGTTCAGACTAAGCAGATATGTTTCTACACTCAGAAGTGCATAACCATAAGGCAAATAAAGTTGATTAAAAGATGGCTGCACAATACATAAAAAAGGGGCTCATTCCAAAAATTGGAATGAAGGAAGCTCTTAGCGCACATTTTTGATCAAAAGTATGTCGGGCCCAAGTACCACTTCACGGCGGCTTCCGCACAAGGGTCACTAACACTACAGATACTGCCTCTTATAGACTTACCAGGGCACTGCAGGAACCAGCTAAATTGCTTTTGTGCTGAGAAGTCCCAGGTACTTGGGCGTTGCTCAGTCCAAAAGAGGCGCCACCCTCAATATATACTATAAGACAAATAGAGTTGATTAAAAGATGGCTGCACAATACATCATAAACTAACAGAAAAAAATAAAAAGGGGCTCATTCCAAAAATTGGAATGAAGGAAGCTCTTAGCGCACATTTTTGTGAGAGCTTCCTTCATTCCAATTTTTGGAATTAACCCCTTTTTTATTTTTTTCTGTTAGTTTATGATGTATTGTGCAGTCATCTTTTAAAAGTCATACAGTCACAGTTATCAAAGGTCCTTCGACAGGTCCTCAAGGAAGAAAAAATAAGACGATGCCGGCTGACTGATCGAGTGGATGAGGTGAGTTAATTTTTTTTCTTTTTTAACCCCTCAATCCACATTTTAGTAAGCATTGTGTATTAAGAATGCTATTATTTTCCTTTATAACCATGTTATAAGGGAAATAATACAGTAAATTGACTTTAATTTAATCAATTTACTAACATCATCTCGTTAGCAACCATGCGTGAAAATCGCATTGCATCCGCACTTGCTTGCGGGTGCTATGTGATTTTCACGCAGCCCCATTAATTTCTATGGGGCCTACGTTGCATGAAAAACACAGAATATATAACATGCTGCGATGTTCACGTCAACGCACAAGTGATGTGTGAAAATCACCGCTCATCTGCACAGCCCCATTGAAGACATTTTTTTTTAAGGAAAAACCTATTCATTTAAATTTTATCTGTAATAAATAAGACATCTTATCCGCAATTTCCAAACTGAAGAGGGGAATTCTGGTTTGACATAGATCCCTGCAGCTCAATGCACTCAATGCAGCTCAATGCGGACATTTTTATGCCATTTAAAACTAGATAGAAACACAGGTTTTTTTTCTAATATTTTTCTTTCTGACTGCAAATTTATTTATTCAATTTTCTGAACATGACTATGGGGACATTCATCTGGACTGTTCTTAAGGCCTATTGCACACGAACGTGTGTGTCCTGTTCCCGTATTGCGGACCCCATTTGCGGATCCGCAATACACGGGCACCATTTCATGGCCATTCCGCATCACGGATGCGGACCCATTCATTTCACCATTATTTTTCCGCCCCAAAATGGGGGGGGGGGGAGTTAGTGCATCTTATGGGGTGAATATAGGGAAAAAAATGTCCGGTGCTTTTATGTGGCCTCTAATTTTACCTGCCGCTGCAGTGATGAAAGAGCCGGCTGCGCTGCCGGTGCTGGAGTGAAAGAGCCGGCTGCTCTGCGGGTGCCGGAAGGAAAGAGCCTCGCGCGCTGCGGGTGGAGTGAGGCAGGGGCTGGCTGCCGCTGTAGATGGTGGATTCAGGGGCTGGTCGCTTCTGCGGGTGCTCTGTCATATGGGCTGGCCGGGCTGCAGCAAGTGCTGGGTGGTACGGACCCAAAGATGCGCTGTTATGGAGGAGGAAAGTTGATGGGAGCGCGGGAGCAGACGAGGGGCGGAGAAGACTTCCCTGTCACACATGCCTGCTCCGCCTCTCAGTCTTCAGTGCCTGCTCTCAGTGCCTGTCCTCTCAGTGCCTGCTCTCAGTGCCTGTCCTCTCAGTGCCTGTCCTCTCAGTGCCTGTCCTCTCAGTGCCTGACCTCTCAGTGCCTGCTCTTGACTACTGTATATGCAGAGCTGCAGAGCAGTGCCCTGCCAGAAAGTCATCACTAAGTTACCCCTAATGACCCCACTCCTAACAAAGGGACCCCCCAATAAAGTGACCCCACTCCTAATAAAGTGACCCCACTCCTAATAAAGTTACCCCACTCCTAATGAAGTGACCCCCCTAATAAAGTGACCCCACTCCTAATAAAGTGACCCCACTCTTAATAAAGTGACCCCCCTTATTAAAGTGTCACTGGATCCCCCCTTTCCCAATAAGTGTGTCAGCAGCAAATCCCTGCCATAACATTGTGTCGGCAGCAGATTACAATACCCCCTATTTTCACCCTCTAAAACCTAGGTGTGTCTTATGGGCAGGTGCGTCTTATAGGGTGAAAAATATGGTATATATATTTTTTCAAAATAACAAAGCTTTGTTTTTCTCTCAACATTTTTGGCAGCAAAAAACTGTGGCCAGTTTAAACTATAAAATGTCATTGACAAATTTTTTGTAGTGGCAATCTAAGGCAGTTTCTTGCCTTCTTTTTTTGTTTCTCATGTTTTTAAAGTTACTGCATGCTCTGGGGGCCTTTTTTCAGCCATTTTCCCATAAACTTCTCTATAGGCTAAAAAATGACGGTAAATAATGCAAGTAAAACATTGCATTACTCTAAAACGTCATTTTAAAAAAATGCTTGTAAAAATGCATAAATTTCATGATGTATTTTACAATAAAACACAGCACTGTGTTATGTTTTACTAAGGCAAGCTGTAGATGCTGTGAATCAGTGAATTTAATTTACTCATGATGACTGGTTTGCTGTAGCCATATACATCTCTGTACAGAATCTGCACAGGTCCAATCTTGTGATAGATTTCCATGGCTAGGGCATCCAACAGTTGAAACTACGTTTTAATCAGTATGTGAAAAATTGACTATGGCTAAATTTTTTAAAAAAAGATAAAGACCTGTATTTCTAGGTTTCAATTAAAATGTTACTCATTGTCATTTTACTTGAAGGAAAACCCCAATGAAAATTGTTTTACTTGTTAGGCGTAGCCCCCGTTGAATACATAGTATGTCATGGAAACTTTAGGCAAACAGCCGTTACATGTGTAATTATTAGCTGTATAATTAGCACAGCGAGTAGTAATTATGTGGCTATGTGGAGGTCTTTGGATATATAACTCATCTATATTTCTTAATCATTTATATTTACAGCATGTTGTGAGTATGCCATAGGCAAGTATTTAGCATATAGAAACCAGCAGAAATAGTATAAAAATAAAGTATTTTCTTGTTCTACCATCATTTTGGTATTTTTATAGTGGTGTTTTTTAACACATTTTAAGAATATAGAAAGATTCATTTTTATTGCACAGTTTCAATTAACATTCGTTGTGTTTGATCGTGTAGAATGACATTTTGTGTAATTGAACCGATAAAGATATCTTTTGTGTTCATGACACACATAAACTGGTCATTGTTCATGCGAATGAGGTTTCCTCATGCCAGGGAGTAAAAACGCACAATATATGGTACTAGCATTTCTAAAATTGTGTTCGCTGTACAATACGCTATATGACAGCCATTTTCCACATTAAATAAAACTTAATTCATTTTGACTTTTTACGGTCCCACATCAGTGAGGATTACTCCCAGAGGGCCTTACATAATAGCAAGTGTTGGTACTCAGAGATGCTCTGAGACCCTGGCACTGTGTGGGTTTTCTGCAGCAGGAAAAATTTGAGGTTGTGCCACTTATGAAAAATGTTGACTAGAGAAGAGCCAGTTGGCAATTGATATTTATAATCGTTTTTATGGAAAATCAAATGATTCCAGAGATATTTGAGTGCTGGGATTTGGATAATTCGAAAACAGACATCACATAGATGTTACTCTTACCAACATTGTGTCAAACTCATGTACATAAACATAAATATACATAAATAATTAAATGTTGATATGTCCGTTCCATAAATTATAGAACACTCATGTTTGTATTATAGACAAAAATGGTTATTTTTAGTGATAGGAGTGAAAAAACAGCAGACTGCATCTGGAAGACATCCATATTTTCGGATCCATGGTTTGTGGGCCGTAATACGGACACAGTCATGTGCATGAGACCTTATACTATGCAATTTTACTCTCGGGTTACATATTGTGTGGCATATTCACATGGGTAATGATGCAGCATAGAAAATAGTAGCATATTTATATATATGCATTTTCCCATAAAAACATTTCGAAGACCATTTTTCTAGGGCTGATCCATTTCTAAAACCATGACCACAATCGTTGCGTTTCTTTTTTTCTGGCGTGGTAATGGTGTGACTTTCACCATTACCATTATTGTGTGAATATGTCTTAAGAACTCATGCACAAAAACATAAATAAAAAACAAAAACTATTTGCCATTGTATAAAAGTTGAAGCAAATATACAGTGCCTTATGAAAATATTCACTCTCTCCTCCCTTGTTATATTTCCAGTTTTGTTGCATTACAAAACTGAAATTAAACTGAAGTTTAATGTAGACTTTATGCAATGGACCTGACAAAATAGTCCAGATTCTTTCAGTGGACTGAAAAATAAAAATTTATAAAAAAAAAACTGAAAAGTTGTGAGTGCCTATGTATTCACACTTTTTGCTATAAAGCACCTAAGAGATCTTCAAAAAGGTCATAGACAAAGTTGTTGAGAAGCAGGAGTGAACATACCATATACGCAACATGTGCAGCTGTTGTAAGTAAGAGTGCTCACTTCCACCCTAAAATCTTTTCATACTGTTTGTTAGATTGGCAGTAAGGGACTGAATTAATGCCTTTCATGGCTCTTGGTAACTAGGGAATTGTTAGAAAGATAATCCTCTTTAGGAGACGATCCTGGCGCTTGCTGGACTTTCTTGGACGCCCTAAAGCCTTCTTAACAAGAACTGAACCTCTTTCCTTGAAGTTCTTGATCATCTATAAAATGTTGATTGAGGTGCAATCTTAGTAGACACAATATCCTTGCCTGTGAAGCCATTTTTATACAACGCAATGATGGCTGCATGCGTTTCTTTGCAGGTCACCATGGTTAACAATGGAAGAACAATGATATCAAGCATCACCCTCCTTTTAACATGTCAAGTCTGCCATTTTAACCCAATCAGCCTGACATAATGATCTCCAGCCTTGTGCTCGTCAACATTCTCACCTGAGTTAACAAGACGATTACTGAAATGATCTCAGCAGGTCCTTGAATGACAGCAATGAAATGCAGTGGAAAGGTTTTTTTTGGGATTAAGTTAATTTTCATGGCAAAGAAGGACTATGCAATTCATCTGATCACTCTTCATAACATTCTGGAGTATATGCAAATTGCTATTATAAAAACTTAAGCAGCAACTTTTCCAAATTCCAATTTTTATGTAATTCTCAAAACTTTTGGCCACGACTGTAGATCTGCGGTAAGAGAACAAGGGAGGGGTTTTAAATTCAGAAATACTTCCAAAGCAGCCACCCATTATACCCCAATGCCGTTTAATAATTTTATTGATTTCTATACTCAATTCATTATATGTTGAGACAAAAGGGACTCTACTGGGTTTCTGTTTAGGTACACCATTTTTTAAGATGCTCATTCTATCCAAATTGCTTACAGTATCTTTATGCTGTAGCAGAAGTTGATGAGAATAACTCCTTTCTAAAAATTTGTTTACCATGGAATCTAAAGTACTGTCTAGCGTAACCGAATCTGTCACAACACGCTTAGCCTCAAAAACTGTGAGTATGGAAGGGATCTAACCATCTTTCTCAGATGACAGCTACTAAAACACAAGAAAGTATTAGTGTCAGTAGGTTTAATGAACAATTGAGTATGTAATTTACCATTACTATAGCATACCCTGGTATCCAGTTACCAACATAAACTATGCATGCAATATGGCTGTATTCCAGTAAATAAGATGGCGCTTTAGGTCCAACTATACATTGGGCATGCGCCAGCAATGTTAGATGCTTATTACCATTTCAAAGATGGCGATCGCTGCACCAGAGGGTAATGCGCATGCGCGAACCTGTGTGTATATTAGGGTTGCCACACTGATATGGTGACAGATACTTGTTTTGAAAAAAAAAAAGGAGAAAAAAAAAAGGTTTTTACTATTGATGACCTGTCCTCAGGATCAGAGTGGATTTGCTGTGGAGCCCAGTCAGTTCTAGCTACACACCTGCACTTATTATTATAATAAGGAATATCCTTCAGATGCAGTAACTGTTTTCCCTAAAATAAAAATGGGACCCCTATCTATTTAGGAGTTTTATCTCTCTGTATTGACTGTTACAGATGAACAATATTTTCTATTTAAAGGATACTGTATGTGTCATCAGAAAATGACCTATTGCTTACATCATATTTTTAAGTTTAACATATTTTTCAAAGAATTTTTGAAAATGTTATTTTTAATTTTCCATGTCACTATCTATATTTAAACAAACCCCATACATTTCTGCAGTTTTTGCACTGGCCACTAAGCCTAAAAATAGGCACCACTTCTTCATCTATTCAGATCCCTTTACTGCAATTATGTATTAAGGGTGTATTAGACACCCCGATGCTGAAGACAATTGTCGGGAGGGAACCGTTCCCTCCCAGCAGTTGTCAGATAGCTAGCGGAGAACACTGCTGCTAGTACAGTACATGCAGTGATGTCCTCTGTGGCATGGAGAGGAGTGATCGCTATGCCATCATTCGTCCCCATGCAGGGCAGCAGTGTGCCAATAGCAGATAGCTATTACACAGCGAGATCTGCCGCCAGCACCATTGTGATTTTTTGACATGCTTAAATAGCACAATTTGGTCGTTCATCGTAGATTTGGAGGCAGCATTAGACTGCCAGATAATCGCTAATGAGCAATCATAGGAACGCACATTAGCGATCATCTGGCAGAAAATTTGCCCGTGTATTATACCCTTTATTCAAATCCTGCCTGTAATAATAAGGAGAAATCACCTTTGTGCATAGATAAAACTGGATCCTCCATTCACAATAGGTTATTGTCTATTCTTCGCTTGTACAATGACCTCAGCACAGGTCACAGACTATGCCTAGAAAACTGTCCAATAGAAGTCAATGAGGTCCCCTCCTGTCCATTTTGTCTATGGCCCATGGGGCTGCCGTAAAGCAATTTTCTAAATGCTGTGTAAATGCTGTTAAGAACCGCTCAGGCAAGATGGCCGCCGGCTTAATCATGTTCAGGAAATAGAATAAAAAAATCTACAATCAGAAAATAAAATCAGTTTAGATAAAAAGGAGATGTGTCACTATCTGGTTGTAACTAGCCGATAACATTTTTGGTGACACATTTCCTTTAATTCTCAATGGTATACTGCCGAAACAAAAAAGAAAAACATTAGAAACCAAAAAACCTAAAAGAAATGCTTTCTATGGGAGTTAAAAAATAACCCTTTTTGATAGAAGTCCTTTTAATAGACGGCTAACCTTGACTGGTGGCCTGCACTGTACATAAAAAATTTCCAGAGGCACCCTATCCCTGCGTAATCCTCCAGCAGCTGACGATGGAGGATTCTTGGTACTGACACACGAGGCAGCCAGCTTCTGTTCTGCTATGTAAACCTCCTGAAATGAGCCCAGAGGCTTAATGACAAACTGAAACCTATTTATAAGTAACGCATTTCGACGGCAGATAAATTATTTCTTTCTGATTTTATTTTAGGAGTTAAAGTTGCTTCCCTTTTTCACGACTCTTTGGTTAATGCAACACCAAGGAAACAATTTGTCTTTTTTTTCCCAGGGCTGGAAAACAAGCGCCTTGTTACTGCCTACTCATGCTTTGTGTCTGACCACTGCTTAGCCCTCTCATGTATGCAGCTGCACACATCCTTCAAAACAATTAAATCACGCCGGTGTGCTCTGGGACGGCGCACCAGCCAGCATTATGTGAGCAGTTTGCATCTCCTGCTAACTGTTATTGACAAATCCATCAAAGGCAGTGATGCATTGGCTTCCACCTTCTCCGAGAAGGACACTAGGGCAACAGTGACATGCTGTCACCGTGGTAACTGCTGCTAAAGTGAGCAGCCTGCTGGGATTGGTGACCTCTCTTGGCAGCGTGCCTAGACAAGGTTGCACTGGCGTGGCAGCCATAGAGCAGAGACCCAGAGGAGCAGCCTTGTGCCCTTTCATTGATTCATTAGGCTTTAAAACTATTGATCGCTCCAATTTGCAGGAATTTATATATTGATTGAAGACTGATTAACATTTTGTACCAGAGAGGCTCGATAGGCGCTTGTAACAGCCTTTAATGATTAATTGACTTTTATTATTTCATCTCTCCGTTGTCAGAAATCTTCTGAACTGTGGACAGGCTCATTCCCAAGATGCCTCTCAAGTGGCGTAGGGCAGTGATTGAACACCTAGGAAATTAGTGTCCTTGCCGTCCCATTTTATGAGAGATAAATGCTATGACATTTAATTTAGGCCAGATTCTAGAAGATCATTTTGCAATTTAATCATAAACAGGTAAATATTCCAGGCTGCGCATTTACAAGCGCCGAGACAGGCAGCTTTCCAAAAAGAAATGAAAAGAAAAGGCAAGTAGCATTTATTAAAAATCTGGTGCTTGCTCATGAGTGGAATTAATTGTAAGGATTGCATATTGTTTCATTATAAATCATGCATGGATTCTTAAAAAGCACCTATTTTCTAATTGGATTGGAGGCAGACATTTTGAGCTAAAGCAATATTCATGGGAATAAAGCTGATTTACCAGGATCAGAAATGTTTTAAAACTAGAGATTAGTGAATGGATTGTAAACTAATCAGATTTGTTATGAATTTTACAAAAATTCATCAGAAATTTTTTGATTCGTTTTGGTAAAATTTCATAAAAATGGTACCCAGCCAGGGGAGTAACTACCATGGTGGCAGACCATGCCACTGCTATGGGGACCAGGGCAAGAGGGGGCCATTGGAATCATCCCCTCTTCTACTGGGAGTGAAAACTTGGTCAGGACTTTACCCTCTAAAGGAACAACTTTTAGCAAATGAGGCGGTGAGAAAAATGGCCCAAGGGTCATTGAAAGGGGTTTAGACATAAACTTTTGGTTTGATCCTTGCTATAGTGCCCTTACTTCTCTATGTATGCCACTATACCTGACGTTATTTTACTGTTGTGATGGGAAAAACCACAAGGGAGGAAGAAGATGGAGAATCACATGACACTGTGAGAAAGTAGGGGGGAAGGCTTGCCCTGATTGGTTCAAAGGCTGACAGGCAGCCCTGATCAGCCAATCAGGGGCAGAATTGAAAAAGGCCCTTTGTTGAGAATGTCATAGCATGACATTCTGTGTTCAGCTTCTGACCTGGAAGGACGTGTTATAGCACCGTCTGACAAAAAGCTTTTACAAACATTTGCAACTAATGTAGTATAATAGGAACACTATAGGAAGAGAACAGGGAGAGAATAGGGAGATATAACTGGGTATAACAGGGAATTTGATTAACGAAACGAGAGCTTTAGGAAAAGCTTTGAAGGAGTGAGATGCTGGTCACCCAATTGTGTGCTGGCAGCTAGTTCTGCTTTACAAAACCCCCTGCATAATAAACTAATTTTCCTGTATATGAACAGACAGCTTTTATTACAAACAAACAACAACAAACAAAAAAAACTCAGTTCATAGGCTTTATTGCCACCAACACCACAGTGACAAATGCTGTAAATGCTGAGCAATTGCTCATATTTTTTCTGAAAACGTTTTCATTGTATTATACCCATGTTATTCAATGCGTTGCATATTGCTCCAAGATAAAAGGTACTATTGGGAGCACCAATAGTAATAGCAAAACTGCAATAATGCAATTTTTATACCTGTGGCATGTTACTAAACGCATTGCATATTGCTGCAAGCAGGGCCGCACCGCCAATTAGGGGAGGTGAGGCGATTGTTCATCTCCATAGTCATCTGTTGGATGCTGCGGAGCAGGGGAGAGGCATCTCCCATCCCTGTTCCTCTGATAGGCTGCAGGCATTAGGCAGGCATTAGACCGCCTTTGCTGTACAGCGCGGGTCACAGGCCAGAAGAGTCCTGCATCGCATCGCTTGATGGGGGTAAGTATGTGAGTTTATTTTTTTTATATGGTACAATACAGCAGAAGAGAAACATAGAAACATAGAAACATAGAATGTGTCGGCAGATAAGAACCATTTGGCCCATCTAGTCTGCCCAATATGCTGAATACTATGGATAGCCCCATTCCCTATCTTATATGAAGGATGGCCTTATGCCTATCCCATGCATGCTTAAACTCCTTCACTGTATTTGCAGCTACCACTTCTGCAGGAAGGCTATTCCATGCGTCCACTACTCTCTCAGTAAAGTAATTCTTCCTGATATTACTTTTAAACCTTTGCCCCTCTAATTTAAAACTATGTCCTCTTGTAGCAGTTTTTCTTCTTTTAAATATTTTCTCCTCTTTTACCGTGATGATTCCCTCTTTTACCGTGAAGAGCGCTATGGGGGCACTTCTTACTGGCACATGATTGGGGGGCATCTATAGAGGGGGCACTTCTTACTGGTACATTATTGGGGGCATCTATGGGGGCACGTCTCACTAGCACATTATTGGGGGGCACTATGGGGTGATCTATGGGGCACTTCTTACTGGCACATTATTGGGGGCACTGTGGGGGCATCTATGGGGGCGCTTCTTACTGGCACATTATTGGAGGTCACTATGGGGGCATCTACTGAGGCCACAAAGAAGGGTATTTTATTTGGGGGGCACTATGGGGGAAGGGTGGAGAGGAACACTATGGGGGCATCTACTGAGGCCACAAAGAGGTATTTTATATGGGGGGGGTCTCTGTGTAGTGGCATTTTATACTAGGACACATTATGGTGGGTACTATGGGGAAGGGGGGAGAGGAGTACTATGGGTTCATCTACGGGGGGCACTAAGAAGGGGTATTTTATACTTGAAAATTATGGAGGACACTGAGGGCATCTACTGGGGCATTATATAGGGACATTTTATACTGGTACATTATAGGGCACTAGGAGGAAGGGGGAGAGGAGCACAATGGGGGCATTTACTAGGGGCACTATATTGGGGTATTTTATACTGGCACATTATGGGGGTACTATGGGGACATTAGCTCAACTGGGGGCATTTTTTGTTCTGGCACACATTATAAGGGGGCATTTTTTGTGCTGTCACATTTTAAGGAGAATTATTAATACTGGGGGGGGGGGGCATTATGGTGGGCTTTATTACTACTGGGGGTCTATGGGGAACAAGATTACTAGTATGGGCACTATGGGAGCATTATTACTTCTGAGGCACAGTGGGGACATGTTGGGGGCACTGTAGGAGCACTATTACTACCATGTATGCTCTAGCAGAGAATTATTACTATTAATGTGACTTTTGGGAGCACTATTACTGTGGGGGCACCTTGGCACAGTATCAGCTTACCACAATTATTTTTGGGGGACGTTATGTTTACAATATTAGTATCAGGGGCACTTTTTGCTGGGTGCAGTTATTTTAGGACACTGCATGGCAATAATTATTGAAGGGCACTATCTGCATGGTACTAGTATTATCAAGGGGTTTATATGTTTTTGCAGTATAATATTGGGGAACACAGTGGACACGGTATTGGGGGTGGTAGGATGATTTGTCCAGAAGATGGGAGGATGATGGAAAAGTAGTAAACTAAGATCTTTATTTGTCAAACTGCAGAGATGAGAAATGGCTGAAAAATTGTGGTTTGGTCTGAAAGGAGAAGATGTGGAACGAGAACATCTACATCAAAGGAAATGTCAACTTATGTAAGAGGTATGTTGCGCTGTATTAGCCTATATGTTCTGTAGTGATATACATAATGTTAGAAGGGAAGGGGTTAGGTTTAGAATTTGGTATGGGTGGGGGGGGGGGGCGCTTTTTAAATTTTAGCCTTAGGCAACAGAAAGGCTAGGTGCACCCCTGGCTGCAAGATAACGGGTAGTTACAGCAATAGAAATACTGCAATAATGCAATTTTTGTACCAGTGATATTTAATGTATAGTTCAAAGAGATTTTACCGCAAACTTTACCGCAAATTATACCCGTGATATAATTGAACTCATAGTTGAAAGACATATTACTACAAATATCGCATATATCCGTGTTAGCGGATGCATTACTGCTTCAGACTGTGTAGTTGCAAGACATTTAACAAAAAAATCTGCATTGTTATATCTTTGATATTGAACACATAGTTCAGACAGTTTATTGCAAACATTGCATTGTTATATCTATAGCGGATGCATTACTGCATCAGACCATGTTGTTCAAAGACTTTTTACCACAAAAATTGCATTGTTATATTCGTGATATCGAACACATAGTTATGATATTTTACTGCAAACATTGCATTGTTATTGAGCGGATTTCTCAAAAATACGATTTGGTCGGGTCAGCGAATTTTCCGAAAAGATTTGATTCGATTTGAATTTATTCTTGGCTAATCGCGTTAAAAAACAGCTTATTTCCTGGCTGCAAAGAGCCTGTATAGTGGTGTAGAACACTGTGCCTTGCAGTAACACTCATAGGGAGTCTGCTGTCATAGTGAAACAATACTGTGAGTCAGTATGACATGCACATGACAGGCATTGCACATGACAGGTGTTGCACATGACACACTTACGGTGCCAAAACTGACCAAATAACTTGTGTGAATTCAGCCTTACAGGTCGATGTTAGCATCAAGAAGAAGCGCACTCCTTTTACACCGTTGTCAGCTGATTCCACATATATGTCTATAGAACCTGTTCTATTAAACGCTGTGGTGAAATGGCAACAGCATGAGGAGACCACAGAGTGGCCCAGTGACATTGTGGTGAGATGGCAGCAGCATGAGGAGACCACAGAGTAGTGAGGTGGCAGCAGCATGAAGAGACCAAAGAGTGTCCCGGTGACAGAGTGGGTAGGTGGGGGGCAATACCAGTACCAGCTGTACCAGCTGAAGATGGTGGCTGACAGTAGGAGCACCTTGCAGCAGGTGTGGCATCAGGCATGTGGCAGCATCAGAATAGTAGCTGAAGCAGGTAGCCAAGGGTCTGAACATGTCTTTTTTGTCAAAGTGTTGGTGTGACACCATGGATGATCTAGTTTGATGCATCAGACATTGGTGTTTGAAAATCCTGGCTGATTCACGCCTGATTCATTTTCACAAAGGTCAGTTTCTCTACATTTTGGGTGGACAGGCGAGTTCTCCTTGGGAAAACTATGCCCCCCCCTCCCCCGCATTAAACACCCGCTCTGATGCCAAACTGCTGGCTGGGCCGGAAAGCTTGTCCAGGGCAAACTCGGTCAGTTGCGGCCACTAATCGAGTTTGGCTGCCCAATAATCCAGGGGATCTTCGATGTGGGGTGGCAGGGTACACTCCAAGTATGCCACAACCTGCTGGTTCAGGTTCTGCTCTATGTCTAACTGCTGCTGGTAAGTAGTTTATTCAGTAGGTGGGTGAAGAAAACTGCTCATCAGCAACTCTAGACTTAAGTTGCTGCTGATGGAGGACTCCCCCTCCTCCCCAGCAGCCATGGCAGTGGAACGTGAGCGCAGAGGGCCCTGCATGAGGATTGGCGATGGCGCACATAGGCAGCGGCCAACTGACTACATAGGTTGTCTCGTAATAGTTCAGTTTGTCCTCCCTCTCAGCGGGTGTGAAAAAAGCCCCTATTTTGGACCAATAGCGAGGGTCTAACGTGGTGGAGAGCCAGTAGTCATCCCTCTGGTGAATGGTGACAATTTGTCTGTCACTATGCAAGCAAGTGAGCATGCATCGGGCCATTTGCGCAAGTGACTCGGAGGGACTCCCTGCCTCCATCTCCACTACATACTGCAACGATGTGTCTGGGTCCTCTGCCTCATCTTCTTCATCGCCCTGTAGCTCCTCTGGCTGCTCCTGCTCATCCTCTCCTGTCACCTGTGTAAAAAATACACCCATTTCTCTAAATATTGCTTGTGCTCAAATGTCCTCCTCCTCCTTCCCCTCCTCCTCTAGTTCAGCTCCCACAGGACTCATTTGACCATGAGATGTAGTCGCCAAGTCTCCTGTCCCCTGGCCAGCCAGATTTAGAAACATCTGTTCCAGGACATGAATCAGTGGAATGGACGTGGAATGACGTAGTCTTGGCAACTTACAAACAAAGTGGCCTCCTCCAAGGGTCCGAGCAAACGGCAGGTGTCACACATGAGCTGCTACTGGCTTACATGGAAGTTACACAGGGGAGTACCTCTGTCAGCTTGTATCATCAAGAAATTATTTATGGCCTTTCTCTGTTCATATAGTCGGTCCAACATATGGAGGGCGGAATTCCAACGGGTGTAAACGTCGCATATCAGCCTATGTTGGGGGATGCTGTTCTGCCGCTGCAGCTCAAAGAGGGTGCGCTTTGTAGCGTACGAGTGGCTGAAGTGCATGCAAAGTTTCCTGGCCATTTTCAGGATGTCTTGCAGCTGGGCAGAAGACTTCAGGAACCGCTTTACAACCACTTGAACACTTGCGGCATGGCTCAGCTCTCCTTATTGCAGCACAGACACCATGTTCTTCCCGTTGTCGGTCACCATGGTTCCGATTTTGAGTTTTCAAGGAGAAAGCCAGGATTCGATTTCTTGATGAAGGACGCGGATCAGTTCCTCCCCTGTGTGACCATTTGGCCAGGAAAAACTAGGTACAGAACAGCGTGACACCGCCGTGCACTGCACATGTGGTATGCTGGTGGGGCACTGTGAATTGTCTCTGCAGTGAAGGCTGAGGACATGGTGGAGGATGAGGAGTCAGAGGTGGACATTGTTCCACGACCAATGGCGTGAGAACATGGAGGCGGAAGTGGTGTCACCTGGCCAAGTTGCTGGTGTGGCTGGGCAGGAACCACATTTACCCAGTGGGCTGTAAAGGACATATATTGTCCTTGCCCGTAGTTAAAGCTCCACTTTGTCAGACACCAATAGGCTCAAGAACTGGCCCACCTTCTGTTCTACACATGTGTGCAGGGCTGGTACTGCCTTTTTGGCAAAGAAATAATGGCATGGGACTCCACCTCGGCTTAGCACAAGCCATCAGTTCTCTCAAAGGGGTAGAGTCCACCACTTGGAAAGGGAGGGACTACAGCACCAGAAACTTGGCCAGGAGCACGTTCAGCTTCTGTGCCGTTGGATGAGTGCACGCATACTGTTGTCTCTTGGCAATCGCTTCGGTGATCGATTGTTGACGGAATGACTTACGAAGAGTAGGAGGACTAGGAGCAGAAGCATCAGGACCAGCAGATGATGGGAAGGACAGACAGCTCCCTTCGGCTGAGGTGGTGAAGCCTTGATTGCATGAAATTGGGTGCATGCCACTGGGTGATGCAGTGGTTGCTGGCACCACATCGGAGCCACGGTTCTCCCAGGCCACTTTATGGTGACACTTCATCTGTTGACGTAGGGCATTGGAGGCAACATTGGCACCCTGGCTACGCTTCACCTTCTGCCCACAAATCTGGCAAATGGCCATGTTCACCTCCCCTGGCGGCCTAACAAAAAACTGCCACACCGCCTAGTATGGCATTTTCCCACCAACATTCTATGCTGACTGCCTGCTATCGCTGCCTCCGTGAACCCCTGCACCGCTACTTTCCTGCGATTCTGGTGGTCTACCCTGGGCATGTTTGGCTCCCGACCTCCCACTGCTGCCACCCTGCTGACTCACAGCCACACTGCCATGCTGCTGGCTCATCTGCTGCCTTACGCGCAAGATGCCACCCTCTTCTCCTGTTGATGATGATGATGAAGCCCCCTCTTCAACCAGCTCCCAAGTGCGATCGGCTACATCATCATCCGCTACTGTCTGCACGTCACTGATGTCCCTCTCAATGGTCTCAGGAGCCTGACTGCTCGCAACACCTGCTCCCACACAACTCTCCTCATCACTACTTGCCTGCCTACCGGAGGAAGCGGCGAATGTCTCCTCCAGATCTTGGCTGGGCAGTAGCTGCTGACTGTCCTTTAGTAGCTCATCCTCGCTGAAAAGTGAAGCCGAGCCTATGGCATATAATACTTCTCACGCTGAGGGAACTGAAAATGACAGAGGAAGATTCAAGACAGGTGGGGGCACAGGGCCTGCTCCCGGGCCATTCCAACTAAGCATCGTGTCAGAGGAAACCACCGACTCTTGGCTGGGGGTGTCTGATTTCACTTGCGACGAACTCAAAGACCAAGTCAACCATTCAAGCACTGCTAGGTTGCTGGTGAAGACATGACTGTTAGATGACATCGGAAGCTCAGGCCTCTCGCTGCGACTCCTGCTGCCACCCTCCCTTCTTCTGCTGCCTGCGACAGAAACATTTTGGCCACTGCCCATTCCCTTTGAAGGGCCTGTCAGTCAACTGTCTGTCTGACATACTGTATGATAGAAGAATTTAATTAAAATAATACACCCTAAAAAGGCTGTAGTAAAGGTTACTTCACTGCTGAACAGCAATTAAGACATATATATATATATATATATTTTTTTTTTTTTTTTTTTCTGATTAATAACCTCCCTCCCCCCAAAAAAAACCCCATAATTCACTGCAGAATGGCAATTAAGACGCATTCTTTTTCCTATTTCTACACCCCAAAAAAAGAAATATAACATTCACAATACACTGCAGAATGGGTGATGGGACGTAAATGGCTGTCAGGATTCGAACCCGTGACCGGCCATGTCCCAGGCGGTAGCTCTCGCCACTAGACTACCAGCCCTCCTATACTTTTCCTTCCACTTCCATTGATCCTGCTGCTACGACTTGATCCTCCTCCTCCTGCTGCTGCTGCTACTACTACTACCTACCTTGACTGCTGCCAACCTCGGAATTGTCCTCGACTACTCTTTTGCTTGATCCTCTACTACCGTCTACCTCTCTGTTGCCGACCCGGACGCCTCCACCCCGCCTCTTCTCCTTGCGGTCTCCCGCTACTGGACTCCACCCGGTACACTGCCTGGTGCTCTCCAACGCAGGTGAGCTAGCACCTCATAACAATGCATATGGTGGAGGATACCCGCAGCGGACCACAAGTACCACAATAGACATCCTACACAAGATGGCAATTGTGTGGATGTGATAAATAATATAACAACATAGCCCGAGCACCACGCCAAGGTTTCTAAAGTAGCTCGTGACCTAACACTCACCTACCTGTGACGTATGGGCAATACCAGGGGCCAGTGGGCCAAATTATAGGAATGTAAAGGCCGACTCGCAGCAAACTCCTCAGTTACCTCCAGCATGTAATCATGCCTGCAATGGGGGGAGGGAGAAGGCTGTGAGTCCCACCCAAGACTGGCTGATATGGCCCAGGCCTCACAGGTGCACCTAAATGTAGAGGATGTGGATGGAAAACAGGCTACATTTACATAGGAGTTTATACACCTCCAAAAAATGTCTAAGCCCGTGCACCCCGCCAAGGTTTCTCAAGTAGCTCGGGACCTAACACTCAGCTACCTGTGCCGTATGGGCAATACCAGGGGCCAAGGGGCTAAATTGGGTTGAGCACATCCTGCTTCATGCCACCCTTCAGTTGTTTTGTATATATAATTGTTTGGAGGTGTATAAACTCCTATGTAAATGTAGCCTGTTTTCCATCCACAGGCTACATTTAGGTGCACCTGTGAGGCCTGGGCTATATCAGCCAGTCTTGGATGGGGCTCACAGCCTTCTCCCTCCTCCCATTGCAGGCATGGTTACATGTTGGGGGAAACTGGGATGTTTGCTGCGAGTCGACCTTTACACTCCTGTAATTTAGCCCACTGGCCACTGGTATTGCCCATACGGCACAGGGATGTGAGTGTTAGGTCCCGAGCTACTTGAGAAACCTTGGCATTGTGCTCGGGCTTAGACATGTCCTCCACAGCAGGACATGTTGACTAATCTCTGAATTTTAACATCAGTTTGAGGGCTTAGTAAGACCGCAGTGTGCACCTGTCTTGTCATTTGTTATTGCTATATTTCACTGTAATGTCCATTATTCTGACCGGAAAAATAGCACTGCATGCAACGCTGTTCTTTCAAAATGAAAAACTACAGAATTTGCGTCCGAGAGTCCTAAAGGAATAAATGTTCTAACTAGATAGTTGTTTTCTTGTACATAAGGCGCAAAGATAAGTTGTTTTGAAATTAATGCACATTGGGGGACATTTATTAAGACAGGCATTTTCCTCAAGTGATAGGCAAAAAAAAGAGATCCATATGGTTTTAAATTGGTTGTTCAAGCCCTAAAACATTGCTTGCTGTTGGTTAAACATCTTCTGATAGCATACCAAACATATTACTGTACTTCTCTCTATATTTGACGTTTATTTGACTCTGCTGTTTACAACTTGAAATTCCAGGTTGTGGGCATTTCAGAGCAGCAGCAACTTTCCATAATGCAGTGCACTGCCAGCACATTTTGAACTGTTGACGCCCAGGAGACCTCTCCCTCAGCAGAAAATCTCACACTTTCCATCCTCCACTGCTGCCTCGTCTGAATGGCACCTCCAACACAGGCTCGATTTCAAAAGCATTGGACTCTACTTATCCTGCTTGTGGCTTGAAAGGGGTGTGGATAAGCTTGTGAACATTCAGCACATGAGCTGACGTTTCCTGGAGTTTGGAGGGGCAGACTGTGAAGTCACTTCCCCAGTCCAAAGTCACGTCGGATTGACATCATGACATTCATAGGGCACGATGGGAGGCACGGCTGTGATGTCAGAGGAAATGCAGAGTGCAGGAGTGATCACGTGATAAGTTCCCCGATCTCTGGAATTAGGTGGTTTGAGCAGCATAATTATATTATCAAGTTAGAATTGGCAGTAGAGGCACAATGATAGGGAAAACATTTTTCTATAAACCACCATTAGTAGGTCAGAAAGTGGCTGACTACAGTTATATTAATATACTCGGTTAGAAGAGTTAAAGGGGTTATCTTGGTTCAGAGCTGAACCCGGACATATCCCCATTTTCACCCAGGCAGCCCCCCTGACTTAAGCATCGGAGCAGTTCATGCTCCGACGCTCTCCTTTGCCCTGCGCTGAATCGCGCAGGACAAAGGCATTTTATGGCGTAAAACAGCTAGGGCAGAGCTAAAGCCCGTCCGATAGAGCGGGTGACATCACAAACACACTGCTGGGCGGAAGCTTCCGCCCGGCAGTGTGTTATTGCAAATAAAAGAGCCCTTTCCCTGCGCGATACAGCATGAAATGCTCCGATGCTAAAATCAGGGGGCTGCCTGGGTGAAATTATGGGTATGTCCGGGTTCAGCTCTGAACCCGGACAACCCCTTTAAGCTATGAGTCAATACAATTATCTAGTAAATCTTCAAAGCATCACCCAATGAATGAAAATACACATATGATTAAATGAGCTACAGCATTTTTATTTTTGTATGTTTTTGGAAACACTTGATAATATCATCCTATTCTGTAGACTGCATGCACACTGTAGTGTCTGTATTTCAGTCTGCAAACAACGGATACTTTTTGTGTGCTTTCGCATTATTTTCACTGCCATCAATAGAAAGGGGTATTCTTGTTTGCAGTGTGGACCAGTATAGGACACTGTAACAAGACACAATGCTATACCACAATTTGTTTCTTGTTGGACTCACATGGAAAGAGTACCCCCGTCTAAAATCCAAGCATAAGGAGGTACACTATGGCCCCATACACTACACTACAAGTGCCTTGTTACTGCTTTGTACATAGCCATGATACTGACATGTGCATGAGGCCTAATAAAGAGGTTGAACATACAGTGAAGAGGTCTTTATCATGTATTTCATAAACAGATTAATACAGTGTCTATAGTCCTGTATATATACTGACAACCTAAAGGACTGGAAGAAAAGCAATAGCTGAAAAATGATGTGCAAACTTAAAAAAAATCTTTGATTACCATTAAAACAAACCACTTATAATCATGCTTCCAATTACCTCGCATGTTTATTGGCTTTGAAATTGTTATTTTCACCTTGATGTTCCCAAGGTTTGGGATTTTATGATTATTATTCTTTCATCATATGGAAGTAACATTGCATTTCATCTTCTTACGGGTTCTTCAATTGTTTATATTTCACCTGCATGGTTATGATTCCCTTTAACTCTTCAGTTTTCCCAAATTATGTGCTTGCTTTGGAAATGGTTCGCCTTTGGCTATATTTACTTTTATGATACCTTCTGTTCAGTTAACTGAATGCAGATAGGACACAAGCACTGGAAACCTCAAAGCTCTTTGCTAATGCTTTCAAATTGAGAACGCAGAAACATAATTGCTTTTGTTGGATCACAATCTAGACTAGCAAAAGCATTTTAAACATCTGCCTAGCTTTTGATTGGCTTTCTGTCATCTTCCCTTTTGGCCATAGTTTGATGTTCAGAAAAAAGCCTCTTTCACCAAATCAGCAAAAGTCATAGTAAATAGACTTTATGTTGAGAAACACAACAAGAAAATGATGTTCAGACCAATTCATTATCTAACAGTAAATTGTGCAAGTAGGTAATAAAAAGGAAGATGTCTGTATTAGGTTTGTGGGGATGCCACTTCTAATGCATCCAACAACTCAGGTGGATAATATTAGTATAAAAGACTGCTACTAGGAAATATTTCATCACATAGGCTTAATAAAATAACTAACTGCTCTTATTATAGCAAAATGCAATACCTCCAGTGTTAACAGGTGGACCAGATGGAAAGATATAGCACCTTTCCTTGAAGAATATATGCACATTATTTTGATTGATATTCTCCCAGTTTAGAATATAAGGAGACTTTGATTTTCATTTTTTCTGTTGAATTATGGGTAAGTTACTACTTTGGTGCAATATAACTGTAACAAGTAATATTTATGTTACCTAGATATGATGCAATAAATATAATTCAGCTTGAGAAAAGTTACTTTTATAATTTACTTTATGTGGCAGAAATGCTCCAGTTGTGAGATATTCTTTTTTCTTCATTAAAATTGTGCATAGAGGTGTGTATTCCGTATAATAATGTGCTGAGATGGTTACGCATCCTCAATTCCATCCTTCAACTGCCATCAGCAATACCTGTTAGAAGCTGTACAGGGAGAGAGCTGCAGTGTAAAGGACACTCCCTCTGAGAAAGGAAACACCCTGTGGAAAAAGGTATGCCCCCTGAGCTGCCAGCCTGAAATAAATCTAGCAGAGCACCAGGAGCAATGAATGGGGAAATCCCTGGATCTATGTGAGGTACAAGGCTGGTTCTACCTTTGTTAGAAAGAAATTGCCATGTACTATATAATTTATAATTTTATTTTTACATCAATCATGGCATAAACCCTTGAAGAGGACATTAGACCTAATTTATAGCCTAAAAGATCCTACTATAACTCATTTCAGAGCTTACAGAAAACTAAGTAAACTGACTCTACTTAGGTTGGCCAGTTTAAAGGGGTTATCTGGAAATTAAGAAAATAAAATTACTTAAAATACTAAAATATTGCTTTATTATAAATATATTCCCAAATACCTTTCATTAGTTACAATAACTATTTTTGTCCAGGGAGCAATCATCAAACCTGTTCTAACCACATAGCAGGACAAGTTACTTCAGAACACTTGGCTAAAGAGCTGCCTCATCCTCCTCTCTGCTCTGCTCTACTTGTCATGGATTATAATCCTGAATATAGCTGATAAAATCTTCAACTGAATCTCTGTAGGAATGAAGTTCATGAAGAGACATGAAGTACAGGGAGGAGAGTGGGATGTGGATAATAAGCAGCAGCACTTGCTTGCAGTCTCCATTACCACAGTCTGTCCTGTCCACCCTCCCTGTACTTCATGTCTCCGTATAAACTTCATTCCTACAGAGAATCAGCTAAAGTTCTTATCAGCTATATTCAGGATCATAATCCCTGGCAAGCAGAGTAGAGAGCAGGACGAGATAACTCTTTACCTTAGTGTTATGTGCATTGGAGTCTATGAAATAAGCAATCTAATAATTGCTGGTTATAGTCCCTTATGGGAGCTATAAAAAAGGAAAACTTTTTTTTTATATAAAAAATAAATTCATAAATATAAAAATTCACGCCCCTCCCCAAAATGTAAATTTAAAAAACATAAAAGAATACACATCATGGGCATCAACGCAAAAACACCCGTTCTTTTAAAAAATAAAAATACTTATCTCATACTCAAAATGGCAACATGGCCGATTCACCATTGCTTCTCCTCCCACAAAAAAATAAATAAAAAGTGATCAAAAAGTTGTTTACACTTCAAAATGGTAACAATGAAAAGTACAGATCACCCTACAAAAAATGAGCCCCCACACAGCTCCAGACACATAACTTTCAAAATTTTTATTTTTTTTGTAGTATAAAAATGCAAGAAAAACTATACATATGTAATTTCGCTGTAATTGTACTGACCTGGGGAATGAAAATAACTGCTCAGTTTTACTGTACAGGGAATGCCATAAAAACAAAACCTAATGCGGAATTGCGTTTCTTTTTCCAATTTCGCCCCACTTGAAAAAAATTTCCAGCTCCCCACTATATCGTATGCCATATTAAATGGTGGAATTAGAAAGTGCAACTTGTCCTGCAAAAAACAAGCCCGTATGGAGCTATGTGAACGCAAAATTAAAAAAAGTTATGGTCCCAGAAAGGCAGGGTGTGAAAAATGAAAACACAAAAATAAAAAACCTCCAGGGCTAAAAGGGTTACAACATAATTTTTCTCAGCAATGCGGGCACATTAGAACATGGGACCAACACAGATACCTTCAGCTGCCAAGCACACGTGCAGCAGGTCAGCCAGTTTCATAGCTACAAATCTGCTGACAGATGCCTTTTAAACTTTTAGTTAGGCTAGTTTCACACTAGCATTAAAATCTTCTGGCAGGCTGACCCCACATGGTTTGGGGTAATTTCTTCAGGCAGTGCCTATTTGTTGTGATTTTAGCCACTGCCGCCCTGTGCAGTATATTTATGGCGGTGGAGCTATATATTTAGGGGGGAATTTAACATTCACCCCCTGCTGCGACAACTTTGTCACAAGTGGCCATTCTACGCTGCCTTTGCCAGTTTCTTAAAATGGGGTGTAGCGAGGACATGGATGGAGATGGCCCAGCAGACCTGGGATATTTTATTCCACTTTTCTGGCGTGAATGAAGACAGAAATCTATGACAGCTCTGAGGCTGCCGTAACTTTCAGTCTGACAGAAGAAAATGCCAGTCTTGATAAATGTCCTCCTTAATGCCTAGCACCATAAATGTATGGCACTGAGCCCACACCAACAGCAGTGTGTGTCAGATGAAACGTGCAGCTAACCCTTTTTCGACGTTCAATCTGTTAGTACCTTAACATGATATGCTGATGGATTGCCATGGCAGCAGGGGATCTAACAAAGGTCCTCGCATCTGACATGGATGTAAGCCTCTTAGAGAAGGTATTTTAAAACAGACAGGCCCACTTGTGTGATGAATGTGAAATATGTTTGCGCCCCTCCCATCCGCCCAGTGCTAATAGTATATTTGGATGGACATTACATTCACCATCCAAGAGAATACAGCAATACTGTACCTATTATATTCAGTGACCTCTCCTCTAATTGAAATGTTCTCCTTTATCTTCTCCATTGGGAGCAGACCGTAATGACGACATCTTTCAGATGTGTCTTCTCTCTGCACAGTTTACCACACTGATCTTAGGTTCCTCATTTTACCATCATCCTCCCCACCATCTCATCACAAACTTCCCATCCTGATGAACCGACATTGTTATCCTGCTGCTACCCCTAATAGCGTGCCCGCTGTGTTCTCTAATGTCTGCAAACGCTCTACTGCAAAAATAATAATGCTCTACAGATAGTACCCCACATAGTAATAGTGTTCCCCCAAAGATCCACCAAGAGCAACAATTTTCTCCCATAGTGCTCTCATTAGTGACAGTATCCACAATAGTAATAATGCCCCCATTAGTAGGAATGCTCTCCATATTGTGCATAATAATAATAATAATAATAATAATAATAATAATATCCCCACAGCACCTTCAGTAGTAAAAATTCCACTACAGTGCCCCTCATGGTTATAATGCCCCCTGTAGTGCCAGTTTGTATACTGCCACTCTTTATTAAAATGACACTGAAGTGGCATTATGTATAATGCTCCCCCTCTGTACTGCCAGTATATAATGCTTCTCCATCCCCTCTCCCAGTACAATATGCATAATGCTCCCTCCCCCTGTAGTGCTAGAGCTCCTCTATCCCCCACTGTAGCGCCAGTATATACTGTAATGCTCCTTTCTCCTCCTCTGTACTGTCAGTATTTATAATGCTTCATCATTCTCTCCCCCAGTGCCAATATGTATAATACCCCCCCCCCTTAGTGTCAATATATACTACTCACAAAAAGTTAAGGATATTTGGCTTCTGGGTGAAATTTATAGAAAACATACAAAGTTCACGCTATAGTGATATTATATCACGAAAGTAGGGCATTTAAGTAGAAGCATGCAATGGTTATTCCTCATCTCAAAAATTTATTGAAACAAAAGCAAACAGTGGAGGGCATAATCCCACAAAAAATGTCAATGTATCAAAAACTTGTCATGTGGCCTTGAGCATCAATTACAGCTTGATAACAACGTATCATGTTGTTCACAAGTTGAGTTTTTGTCTGCTAAGGCATGGCATCCCACTCTTCTTGAAGGGCGACCCTCAGGTCATTGAGGTTCTGGAGTACAGAGTTATGAGCCTCTACACAGCGACTCAGCTGATCCCATAGGTTTTCAATGGGAGTCAGGTCTGGAGGAAGTGCAGGCCACTCGATTTTAGGTACTCCAGTCTCCAGCAGTTGTTTCCTAATGATGCAATCTTGATGAGCAGGCGCATTGTTGTCCATGAAGATAAAATTAGGCCTGTGTTGTTCATGCAGAGGTACAATGACTGGATTAATGATGTTTTCAAATACTATGGGCCTGTCACTGTACCATTCACAAAGAGTAGGGAAGTTCTGTATTGACTAGACACATCTGCCTACACTGTAACACCACCACCACCAAAGGCTCGTCTGATGACAGCAGTGGCTGATGCCATAATTTCTGCTCAGCGTGAATCGACTTTCATCAGTGAACAGAGGCCATTTGTTGGGCAATTCATGGATCAAACACCTATTGTGAATTTTGCCATTAAGCTCCTTGGTTAGAGAACAGCAAGTTCTGAAACATTGAACATATGCATTCTAAACTTTAGAGAAGGTCACATTAAGTTCACCTGTAAAGGTTAGAGTGCATTTTAGCTTTATCTTGACATGTCAACCACAAGCCAAATATTCCTAGCTTTTTGTGAGCAGTTTATAATGCTCTTCTATCTCACATAGTGCCACTATATATTGCTATCCTCTGTATTGCCAGTATATAATGCTCCCCCGCTATGTAGTGCAAGTATATAATGGTCCCCCAGTAGTGCCAGGATATAATGCTCCCTAACCTTGTTGAGCCAGTATATAATGCCCACCACTTTGTAAAAAAATAACTAAATAAAATTAGCACTGTATTGCCACTGTAACAACCTGCACCAAAAAAATTCTCACATTATTTTTCCTGCATGGTAAAAAGGGTTAAAAAAAGAAGAGGAAAACATCAGTATTGCTTCTCTTTTGTTCATACTGCCTTTCAAAAACTGAAATAAAAAAGTGTTAAAAAAGTTATATGTATTCTAAATAGTACAAATTAAATCTACAGGGAACCAATTCAAAATTCCCCAAATTTAGAACCTCTGCATATCACCAACTAATAATTAACCAATCAAACAATATGTAGAGACAAATCGTTTATTATAAACAATCAAAAATTACAACTATTAATAATAATAATTCAGAAATACATGATTGACACACATTAAAAACAGTTAAAAACCTAACCTAGGTCTGCAGGTCGAGGTCTCATGAACACAGAGTTAAAGTGCCAGTGCAAAAAAGGCAGGCAACACCAATGTTACATATGTGTATCCCGCCAACCAAGTGGTGTGGTATGAATCATTAAAGGATAACTGTCACATTTAGACCCTAATTTCAGTTTTCATATATATAGTTACTAATATGATAATATTCCTGAATCAATAACTATTAGACTTACTTACCCCTTATTTAATAAGATTCAGCCCTTAGCAACCAGTCTGCATAAAACTACAACTTCACTATTCTGTTAAAATGGCCGCCCTCAGCCCTGAGGCTAATCCATAGGACACCTGCAGTGAAGTTAATGAAGACCAGCTCTGTATAGGGGGGTCTTGCAGTGAAGTTAGTGAAGACCAGCTCTGTATAGGGGAGTCTTGCAGTTAAATTTCCAGGTCTGGCTGAAGCCTGTAGTCCTACAAGCTCTCCTCTTATCAGATAAGGTCATTTATACCCTGAGCAGCCACATTGTCCTGCACTGCTAAGGGAGTGTCTGCCAAGCACAGGTATGTGGAGAAGTTCACACACACAGCCCAGCACTGTTATCTCCTGTCAGGAAGAACCTGGCTTTTTATACATTCCCTTACAATGTTGACTCACTATCAGTTCCCAGTGCACGCAGCTCGCTCCGTCCTCATCTGGTAGACGGAAGGAGCATAGCAACCTGTTTTAATCTCAGGTAAAAATAGGCAATACTGGGGACTTATAGGTGGCTTTTAGGGGTTATTTATTAAACAATCAAAAATTAAAACAGGGCCAACAAGGTGATATTAATCACCAGAATCCAATAGTAAAAAAAAAAAAAGTTTGACAGTTATACTTTAAGATGACATATAAACAAAGTGCCAAGAAGTACACTACATTCGTGTTTCGCCGTCAGCTTTTTCAAGGGGTGACCTTGAACAAGCTGACGGCGAAACGTGCGTCGGGGAGGTCTGCAGGTCTCGGCGTCTCTGGACTTTGGTTGGTACACTTGTTCTTATATTAATTATTTGATCATATATGTCTCTTTGACCAATTTTCAGTGGTGTATGGGAATGTACTTCTTGGCACTTTGTTTATATGTCATCTTAATGATTCATACCACACCACTTGGTTGGCCGGATACACATATGTAACATTGGTGTTGCCTGCTTTTTTTGCACTGGCACTTTAACTCTCATGAGACCTCGACCTGCAGACCTAGGTTAGGATTTTAACTGTTTTTAATGTGTGTCAATCATGTATTTCTGAATTATTTAACATATTAATAAAAAAATGCTTAATAGTTGTAATTTTTGTACTATTTTTGCTTGTTTATAATAAACGATTTGTCTCTACATATTGTTTGATTGGTTAAAAATTAAATCTACAGCCCATCTGACAAAAAAAGGCTCTCATCCAGCTGTCAGTAGAAAAATATAGATGTTATGGGTGGGAATGCTGTAACACGTTTGTTTCATAAAATAATTTTCATTTCCTAAAACATAAAAAACGATATAAATGTGGTATTATCATAATCATACAGACCGGCAGAATAAAATTAACATGTCATTTATACCACATTGTGAACACTGTAAAAACAAAAATCAAAACACAATTACAGAATTGCTGTTTCTTCCAAAAAAAGCAACTTAAAGTGATACAATACTTTGTATATTTCACATAATTGTGCAATTGAAAAATACAACTCCTCCTGCAAAAATTAAGCCCTTATGCAGGCAGGTTGATAGAAAAATCAACAATTTATGACTTTTAAAATGTGTGGATGAATCATTAATAAAAAAAAATACAAAGCTGCATCTTCAAGTCCAAAAGAGACTGCCTCCTTAAAGGGGTTGTGCAACTAATAAAATGTATCCCCTATCCACAGGACAGAGATGAGTGTTTGATTGCTGGGGTCCGACCACTGGGAAACCCAACAATCACCAGAATGGGGGTGGGCAAGTGCCACTCAACTGCCCTATGAAAATGGAGTGGTGGTGCACAGCAGTCTCATAGAAATAAATAGAATGGTGGACACGCATACACACCACCCCTCCTTCTCAGTTCAGCAGCACCTGTGGACCTCCAATATTCATGATTGCCGAAGGTCCCAGAGGTCAGACCACCAGTGATTAAACACATATTCCTTGTCCTGTGGATAGGGGATATGTGTTTTTAATGGCACAACCCCTTTAATGGGTTAAAGGAGCTGAGTTAAGGTAAGAGAATACTGAAGAGTGACAAGCACTGGGAGCTGGAAGAAAGGAGAAGCAGAGGAAAATTGTGTGACTTCACCCTGTGACCTTGATTGGAGAAGGGACTCATACTAGATAGGTAGAAGCTACTTGTAGCTTCTGGGCCTCAATATCAATTCTGTATCAGGTCCCTACCTACCATGTGCCATTCATAAGCATGGTGTATTCTTAGGCGGTAGAGGAGCCCTTTGAACCCAATCAGGCACTAGTGCCTTAGTGTGACTGGTACCTCTCTGCACCTCCTATAGCTACACTGTTGCAAACTTCTATTTCCTGTCAAAGCCTGAAACATATGGCTTCTCAATCGACCAAGCCCTGGCTGAACTCACTGCCTACAAGGATATATGAGCACAGGCAATATTTTATTTTGCACTAATGATGAGCTTTTCATTGTAGATAAATATAATTTCATATGATTTAGGGCTCTTTCACACTTGCGCTTTTGCTTTCCGTCCTAGAGTTCCGTCCTCGGGGCTCTAGGGCGGAAAGATACTGATCAGGATTTATCTTAATGCATTCTGAATGGATGAGAAATCCGTTCAGGATGCATCAGGATGTCTTCCGTTCAGTATGTGAACGTTTTTTGGACGTTGACAAAACCGTAGCATGCTGCGGAGTTGTCTCCGTCCAAAAATCCGGAAGACATGCCGTAACGCCGGATCCGGATTTAATGCTCATTAAAGTGCATTAATCCGGCATTAAGCTAAACGTCGTTTCGGCGCATCGCCGGATCCGAGGTTTAGCTTTTGTGAATGGTTACCATGGCAGCCAGGACGCTAAAGTTCCTGCTGCCATGGTAAAGTGTAGTAGGGAGGCAGGGGAGAAGTCTACTTACCGTCCGTGCGGCTCCCGAGTCCCGGGGTGCTCCACAATGATGTCAGAGCGCCCCATGAGCATGGATCACATAATCACATGTATCACGTGATCCATGCACGTGGGGCGCTCTGACGTCATTGTGGAGCACCCCGGGACTCGGGAGCCGCACGGAAGGTAAGTATGCTTCTCCCCTGCCTCCCCACTACTTACTATGGCAAACAGGACGGTGCCATAGTAACACTAAAAGCATTTTGAAGACTGATCAGTCTTCAAATGCTTTCAGTCGTCTTGCGCTGTGACGGATCCGGCAGGCATTTCCGGCGACGGAAGTGCACGCCGGATCCACACAACGCAAGTGGGAAAGAGGCCATATTTCAGTATGAGGAACACATAGACCTAACACAGAGATTCCTTATTCTCCTTTACATATACTTTAGGGGTACAGATAGGGCAATCTGTCACAAAGACCGGGATCGTCGAACGGTGTGTTGTCTTCCTGGCGCTCGAGTTCGACACATCGCGGATCGGGTTGACAGATTACTGGGAGGGGCTGGAGAAGATCCAGCGGTCATGGTCCATATTGGAACTTGAACAGTATAGTAGTCCAGCTCACCTGCAGCTTAAATCACAGCTCTTCCTGTGCACGGATTGACAAGGAAGTCCTTGATTGAGAATGAAAAGTATGACAGTGGATCCAGCACTCCAATTTTCGTAAATAGCTGTAAATCCTTTATTGCGGTGTGAAGAATATGCATACAACGATAAAGTCACCAGCAGTAAATGCGCGCTCCTGTACGGTCTACGAGTTTCAAACCATGCGGTTCTTATTCATGACCTCCAGTGTGACTGCTGTCAGGGTCAAGATATAATAGCCCTCGGATAGTTGGTCCCTCCCTTTGGGTGGGAACATGTGCAGGTGTATCTGCTACTGAACCTGATTGCAGGCACACTGGAAAGCTTTGCTAGTTTAACATATATTGACATTTAAAGCAACATGCACAAGTGCAAAAAAAATAAAAATACAAAACACTGCATTAAAAAATACAAAGCAGGAGCTTTAACCCTGGGTTCAGACCTGAGCGTTCCAAAAACGCGCGTTTTACGCGCGTTTTTGACGCGCGTTTTTTTGCGCGTTTTTGCAAATAGGAAACGCGCAGTTCGTACGCGCGTTCTTGTGATTGACTACTGTGGTGTCAATCACAAAACGCGCGTCAAACGCCCCAAAAGAAGCTCAAGTACTTGTTTATGCGTTGGGCGTTTTACAGCGCGTTCAAACGCGCTGTAAAACGCTCAAGTGTGAACCACTCCCATAGGGATGCATTGGTTTTAATCTGTTGAGCGTTTTACAGCGCGTTTGAACGCGCTGTAAAACGCTCAGGTGTGAACCCAGGGTAAGTGTTCATAATACAGATCTGTTCACATAAAAATTTAACAGGTGGAATACCCTTTGTTCAGGCGTCACAATAAAAAGGACAGAAAAACTGCAGCGTCTGAATAGCGTTTGATAATCTTATACACAGATTAGAGCAAAGTCCTATATTTCAGCATGAAGGAGGCAAACCTCAGTATCACTCTTGATAAAAATGCAAGAATTCCCTTCTAAAATTCATGCCCAAAGGAAATCTTGTATTTAATTTGAATAGCCAGTAGGCTTCCCTGAGTAGAACCTTACGCTTGATGTCACCTCCTCTAGGTGGAGAGGATACTTTCTCTATCGCAAAGGCTCTAAAGCAACTCGTATTTCTATTGTGAATGGAAATAAAATGTTTGGCAGCTCCAGAGATGTTAGTGCTGGATTCATTAGTAATATAATTCAAATGTTCTAGTATGTGAACTTTGAGCTTTCTAGTGGTGCTGCCGACATACAAAACATTGCAAGAAGTGCATGCGATAATGTAAATAACGCAGGCAGTGTTGCAATTCATGTAAGTATTAATAGTATATTCAGTGGTTTGAGTGAAATCCTGAAGTATTTTTGTGGGAGTCACAAACCTGCAAGTTTTTCAGGGATGACTGCCACAACGAAAAAAGCCCTTGCAACTCAATCATGTTGCTCCTCCGCTTTTGGAATGTGACGAGGAAAAGAACGATGGTGAGACTGCAGTCGCGATTGTAGGAGAGCGTTTACTAACTATCCTGAAACCTTCCTTTAAAATGGCACTCACCGTATCATTCTCATGGAGAATTGAAAGATTATTCAAAACAATCTCCTTAATTAAGTTATATTGCCTAAAGTTGGTGTAGACGTTTTATTTTTGTGATTATTGCCAAATAGAAGGTCTCTACGATTTTTGTTTTGTGCTATTTTAATACCTCTATTGACCATCCAATGTGGATAGCCACGATCCAATAGTCGATGTGTTATACTGGTACATTCTTTTACAAAATCATATGTGCAACTGCAGTTTCTTTTGGCCTTTATAAATTCCCCTACTGGCACTGACTTAATCGTGTGTAATGGGTGGTGACTATCAGCCCTCAAGATAGTATTACCTGAACTGGGTTTCCGATAAGTCTTTGTTTTAATACATATATTAGGAACACCTATCAAGGTAAGCTCAAGAAAGTCTATACTAGTGCTATTAAAATGGCACGTACATTTTAAATTGTACTGATTAGCATTGACATATTCCAGGAAAGAGGGTATGGCAGGTACATCGCCTGACCAAATGACAAGCAGGTCATCGATGTACCTGCCATACCACTCTATTTTAGACACAAACGGATTATCAGGGGAAAAAATGACTCTCTCCTCCCAATATGACATTGTTAAATTTGCCAGGGAGGGGGAAAATTTTGCCCCCATAGAAACACCCTGGGTCTGCAAATAATAGAAGCCATCGAAAGAGAAATAATTGTGTGTTAATAAGAACTGCTACTTTCAAAATGAAGTCTGTTTCTCTTTCAGTGTATTTGCTATACCCATGGAGATAATACTCCAAAGCAAGTAAAGCTACTTGATGGGGAATGGAAGGGTATTCCACCTGTTAAATTTTTATGTGAACTGATCTGTATTATGAACACTTTGTATTTTTTTTCACTTGTGTATGTTGCTTTAAATGTCAATATATGTTAAACTAGCAAAGCTTTCCAGTGTGCCTGCAATCAGGTTCAGTAGCAGATACACCTGCACATGTTCCCACCCAAAGGGAGGGACCAACTATCCGAGGGCTATTATATCTTGACCCTGACAGCAGTCACGCTGGAGGTCATGAATAAGAACCGCATGGTTTGAAACGCGTAGACTGTACAGAAGCGCCCATTTACTGCTGGTGATTTTATCGCTGTATGCATATTCTTTACACCGCAATAAAGGATTTACGGCTATTTACGAAATTTGGAGTGCTGGATCCACTGTCATACTTTTCACTCTCCATATTGGAACCAATGAAAAAGTTAGAGGTAGGTGAAGCGTCCTTAAAAATGATTTTAGGGATTTAGGTCAAAAGCTTAAGGCAAAGACCCTTATTTCTGATATTTAAGAACAGTGTTCCACAGGATTGGCGCATAGCAAATGTGTGCCAATATTCAAAAAGGGTCCAAAAACAGAGCCCGGAAACTATAGGCCAGTAAGTTTAAAATCCATCGTGGGTAAACTGTTTGAAGATTTTCTAAGAGATGCTATCTTAGAGCACGTCAATGAAAATAAGCAAATAACGCCATATCAGCATGGCTTTATGAGGGATCGGTCATGTCAAACTAACTTAATCAGTTTCTATGAGGAGGTAAGTTCTAGACTTGACAGCAGCGAATCAATGGATGTCGTATATCTGGACTTCTCCAAAGCATTTGACACCGTACCTCATAAAAGGTTAGTATATAAAATGAGGATTCTCGGACTGGGAGAAAATGACTATGTACAGTTCTGGGCTCCTGTGAACAAGGCAGACATAGCAGAGCTGGAGAGGGTTCAGAGGAGGGCAACTTAAGTAATAACTGGAATGAGCGATCTACAATACACTGAAAGAATAACCCTAATTTATTCACCTTAGAAAAAAGACGACTGAGGGGAGATCTAATATCTATGTATAAATATATCAGGGGTCAGTACAGAGATCTATACCCTCATCTATTTATCCCCAGGACTGTGACGAGGGGACATCCTCTGCGTCTGGAGGAAAGAAGGTTTGTACACAAACATAGAAGAGGATTCTTAACGGTAAGAGCAGTGAGACTATGGATCACTCTGCCTGAGGAGGTGGTGATGGTGAGTTCACTAAAAGAGTTCAAGAGGGGCCTGGATATATTTTTGTAGTGTAATAATATTACAAGATATAGCTACTAGAGATGGGTCATTGGTCCAGGGAGTTATTCTGATTGCCTGATTGGAGTCGGGAAGGAATTTTTTTCCCCTTAAGTGGGTAAAAATTGGCTTCTACCGCACAGTTTTTTCTTTTGCCTTCCTCTGGATCAACCTGCAGGATAACAGGCCGAACTGGATGGACAAAATGTATTTTTTAGGCCTTATATGCTATGTTACTATGTTACTTTCTTCTTGCTTCATGAAGAGTCTCCGTGGCAGACTAGAGAAACACATAATGGTACTTAGCAGGCTAGCATTCCACTCTATTGAGTGATATTCTTAATCATGGTGGGCATACTGTTTTTGTATCTTACACAGTGTCTTTAGAAAATGTAAGATCGTGATTAATATGATAGGCTTAGATGGGAGTGACATGAATTCACACTTAGCTCAAGGGCAGATTTTTGACAAAGTGTGGTCCTGGTCAAAATTAAAAGTGGGGCCCCAAATGTTTAAATACTGTACCAACAATATAGTCACATCTGTCAGAAGGTGATGTTCAGAGACCTGTAGCGCAGATCTTTACTGCTGCAGGTCATTACTAGTTAAAGAGGAGGCTGTCACCACAAAATTTATTGCAATCTGAAGGCACCATGTTATAGAGCAAGAGGAGCTGAGTAGATTGATATATATTTTTTATGGGCAAAAATTCATAATTTATACAATTATGTATTTGCTTTTTCCAGAATTAATACAGACCCCAAAATTAATACAGATCTTTGATCAAACACCAAAATAAACAAACCCCAGACAAGCCCTCAAATTCTTACAAACCCTGCATTAAACCCCAAATCATCCACAAGTTCATTCAGACCCCAAATAATCCCCTACATCATATCCCAAATTTTTAGAGACCCTAGATTGGCCCCCCTAAACGACCCCCAAATTCATACAGACGCCAGATGAGCCCCTAAAGCAGCCCTCAAATTCATACAATTCCCAGATCAGCCCTTAAATGCATACAGACCCCAGGTCAGCCCCCAAATCTATTAAGACCCCTAATCAGCCCCCAAATTTATACAGACCCCAAAGATATGCAGACCCAAATCAGCCCCCAAAACTTACAGAACCCAATTTAGACCACAAATCAGCCCCCAAATTTATTCAGACCCCAAATTAGCCCCCACATTTATTTAGACCCCAAATTTACAAGGCTCCCGAATCAGACCTAAAATTTGTACAGACCCCAGAACAGCCCTAAAGTTCATACAGACCCCAGTTCAGCCCATAAAGCAGACCCTAATTTCCCTAATTTCATACAATGCCAAGATCTGCCCCCAAATTCATACAGACCCCAAATTAATAGACCTCCAAATCATCCCCTCAAATTCATACAGAACATAGACCAGCTCCCAAATTTATACAGACACCAGATCAGTCCTCCTAATTCATACAGACCCCAGATCAGTCCCCCCACATTCATGCAGACCACAAATCAGCCCCCTTAATTCATACAGACTCCAGATTTAACTACCTAATTCATAGACCCCAGATCCAACCCCAAGTTAATTCAGACTCCAGTTCCTCCTATAACCTCCACCCTACAGTCCCCTAAATACTCACCTCTCGTTCTGTGCTCTGAAGACCACCACCTCTACACTCTTCTTCCAGGCTCCCGCACTTCACTGTGACCTGATGTCGCACAACGTCAGATCATAATGCATGCCTACAGACACTACTTTCTGGTGCTGTAGAGAATAGGACTGAGAGAATTGACCTCCCAAAAGAGCCTTAGGCTAACAACTATCTCGTGTATTACCAGTCTATTCGAAATACATTGGCTGACAGTCTTTTCAATAAGGTTATCAGGCAGCATATCCTCAGCAAATAGTCTGATTCAGAATATCCCTCAATTAGGCTACTTTCATATCTGCGTTTTTTTTCCGGTTTTAAACGCATCTGTTTTGTCCCCATTCATTGTCAATGGGGAAAAAACTGAACAAACTGGAATGGAGTGCACTAGAATGCATTCCATTCCGTTTTGTTGCGTTCCCATGGCAGGCACAAAACTGCTACTGCTCAAGACGGTTGCGGCATGAAACATAATGCAAGTCAGTGGTACCGGATCCATTTTTTCGGGCCAGAAAAAAACAGATCCGGCACCAGATACGTTTTTCTTTTAAAATACATTGTAAGTCTAGTTCATTTTGGAGATAATACAATCAGATTCGTTCTGAATGGATACAGACAATTAAATAATTGACTGGATGTGAAAGTAGCCTAACACCCCTACATAAAAACACTGTCTCAGCTCTAATGGACGCAGACCATCCCCAATTTATATCATTTAATTACAGTAAAATACAGTCATGTTTAGAAACTAGAAATAGCAATACTCACTAAAATAGTTTTGCAAACAAATAAGTTCTTGCTTGCATCAAGTTAAAAGTCACTAGTTCCATTAAAACAGGCGCTCACATAAAAAAATAATTCATTGATACTAGCTGACCAGGGTAGTACATATTAATGCATTCTATAATTTCTAAAGTTGTTATAGTTGTCGTAGGTTAGAATAATTCAGTTCTGCACTGTTGCTAAAACCAAAAAATAGCTGGCTTTTGATAAGTTTTAAGGTATGCATTTCTCTGTTGCCTTGAAATGACACATGGAAGCAGCATGGGCTCACACTGATGCAATTAGCACCCCTAGGTTCACTGCTTGGGGCTCACCCCTGGTGATGGTAACCCTGCATTCAGCAGCTTCTTTCATGTACCTCCCCATGGTGCTGGATCCCAGCCATCTAATTTAGCAGTTCTTGTGATGTCATGCTGAGTGTAACCTTGTGCAACCTTTGCAAGTACACAGAAATGAAAACCTCAAGTGGTTTGCATAGTCCTGCTGGGTTATTTTGCTGGCATCAGTTTAGGTATCACTTCAAGAATACTCTGTATGCAAACTTGTTAATTGGTCGAAAACTCCTGTGTAAGAGTAAAAAAGTAACTGTAGAAAAAAAAAAAAAATCAGGCAGAAATAGGTAACATTGCAAATTAGCTCCCTTTACAGGAAGTTTTTAATTCTACGGTATATTTGGTGTGTTTGGTGTAATATCTTTTAAAAGTCACACAGCTAATGATTTTCAGTGTAGGTTCTTCAGCACTGCTTTCTCCAGTGAAAGGATAAATGGGCCCAAAAATCATTGGGGAGCAGAGGTCCTACAATAGTTTCTAAGTATTTTTGAGGAGTATTTTTAACCAATGAGAAGTAAAAAAATAAGACTGTGGGTGGCTGTTTTTTCCTAGCAATAACTTTTTATTTTTCTGTCAATGTAGCTGTATGAAGGCTTGTTTTTTGTGGGCCGAATTTTAAAATTGGGTGACACGAATTTAGGATACATATTTCTATTCAATTAACTTTTACTACATTTTTCGGAGGGGTGTTAATGGGAAAAAAGCACAGCAGCATGACTAGCATGTTACTTTTATTATATGGATCATTACAATTACCACAATAACAAATATGTACAGTTTTATATGTATACTTTTTTACTACTTTTTCACAATAATATTACCTCATGCAAAAATAATAAGTGTCGTTTTTCATATTGCTGCATTCCAAGGGCTATAACTTATTAATGTGGCTTGTTTTTTTGTGAGATATAATGTGGTTTTCATTGGTACACATTTTGGTATACATGAGACTTAACATGTAATAATTTTTAAGGGGGAGGGATAAACCCCCCTCCATTCTTTTGGTATTTTTAATTTTTGCTTTATGTTTACAAGACTGTTTAAAAATTATTGTTTTTTTTTATTATACAGGTTGTGGCAAACACGATGAAATCATATGTGTATGTGTGTGTGTGTGTGTGTGTGTGGTTTTTACCACTTTTACAAAATGTGGAAAAGATGGTTTTATTTAAATAATTTTTATTAACTATAGATAGAGATAAGGGCTGCAGCTGTCAGTCCTGACAGTAAGTGTACTGTATACCTATGTTTATTTTGCTTACTTTTTTCTGCATCGCTGTCCTCTATCTTCACATTGCTGTCTCTGATTAGTTAGTAAGTGCTGAGCAAGCAAATTACAGCACTGCAGTAAACAGTAAATGCTAAATACAGGTGTACAGTACACTGTCAGTGCTGATCTCTGCTGTCCCACTCCTATCTGTCTTACTAGTGAGTTTCTGGTTAGTGCTGGGAAGATAGGGAGAGGAGCCAGGCTGCAGTGTTCAGCACTGACAGTAAATTATATAGATGGGGACACTTAGTACAAATGTATTAAACCCTTGATTTAAATTGGATGGTTACATGTAGGGGGTCAGTGGCTGTAGCAGAGAGTAGAGGCAGACTGAGAAGCTAGCCTTTGCATCTTACAGTAAGCCAAAGCCATATTCAGTGTTCAATAGAACATTGACAATGAATTCTGCTGACCAATGCTAGGGAACTCTTTTTTCAAATAAAGTACACATCTTTCCCTAAGAAAGTATATTACAAAGGTTATTAACATCACTGTCCTACGCGTTAAAAAAAACACTATAACTTGATTCTATTATAGGGAAGGCCAACTTTGACAGGTACCAATGCACTATAAGTAACTTGACCAAATATGAGGCTCAGCTACTAATATTAATCACCAATCAGATATAAACAGCAACTGAACCAATATCTGTTTACCCATAAAAACAGTCTTTATTAAATATCAAAAAAACAATCAATATTCTAAAGGAATGCCATACCAAAAATGGAGCGGTATATGTGGTCCTGCCCCGTACCTCGATGAGCGTTTCGTGTTTTACCACTTCGTCAGCTAACGAAGCTATAAAACGCGAGTCGAGGTACGGGGCAGGACCACATATACCGCTCCATTCTTGGTATGGCATCCTTTAGAATATTGATTGTTCCACTTAATCTTATCCTCAAATGAGCTCTAGTACTGATACATGAATAGTTATTCTAGGTCTAAGTCAAATAGGCTTAAGTATAGATGTCAGATTGGGAAGTATTTCCTAAGTTACAGTGCCATTGGTAACAACATGGTATATATTCCTGTCATATATTAATGTCAATAGGATGAATTGTGGTTCTATCCTGAGTTGGTATTTCATCTCCTTATTTTGGTCATTAGAAGTTTTATTGGATATTTAATAAAGACTGTTTTTATGGGTAAACAGATATTGGCTCAGTTACTGTTTATATTTGATTGGCAACTTTTGCAGGTGTTAGAAGGGCTCTGCTTATAATCATTCACATGTAGCATACCATATACCACACATAATGAAAAGTCATGTCAGTTTAGTAAATCTATATGAACTGCATTGTATCTGTATATCACAATACAGTACGACCTGCATATCCAGTTGGGATAAGATCCAAGACCCCCGGCGGATGCCTGACACTGCAGATAGTAGTAAACACTATAGTACTTGACTTTGCATCACCACTCTTTCTCTTTCTGGTTCTTATTAAGGGGCTATTTACACAAATGTGTTCTGAACATATTACACATCCAGAAGTAACATGAACATTTGAATATCCCATAACCAACGTAAGGGTCACTTGAACACGAGCAGAGTAACATTGTGAGAGTTGCTCTAATAAATGAGACGTCTACTCAGAGCACTGCACAATTTTAATAGTGACTGTTTACATGCAGACAAGTGAAACTGCGGTAACTAAAACAGAGATTTCACTTTATTCCTTCATTTAGGTCGTAATCATTTAATTTAACTTGGGGAAATGTAGAACATGAAAAAGGGTATTTCATTGTACAATAAAAATATACAAATGTAGATGCTTCATTTCTTTTTCTCCAATTTAGTCTCTCAACTTCCACTATGTTTATGCCAAAGGATGCACTCAATACCTCTAGCGGGTACTCAATGTACCCTCTTTCTTTTCTAAGGAGGTGCAGCGTAGGGGATACATTCATATAATTTACTCAGCTAAGAAACATTGGGAAACACTGTTCTAGAGGTTGAGAATCCGACCTGAACTTCTGATTTGATTATACAAGAGTATAGCCCATTAGGATATCTTAAAAGGGATATCTTATCAAAATACAGTGCCAGGTCCTGCTACTGGCACCCCCAGCATACAGATGATTTTGCAGGAGAAGTCATGGTCAGCCATGCAGCTCTGCAGGGAATATATACAATTACATAGTGGCCATACAGATAAATTGCAGCTTATGTAAAAGAAGGATGGGGATTAGGGAGTCATATGGACAATGTTGTCTTTATGAAACTACCCCTTTAACGTAGACTTGTAGCTGAAAATTCTGGAACTATACTATTTATTTGACTTTAGATTGTGGAAATCAGTGCACATGTTGTAGAAACATTTTACAGATACAGTTATCAGAGCCTTGTTTTGTAATGTGGTGTATACATGTGTGAGTGCCCTTATACATGGGCAGGTTATCATAACATATGCATTTGACGCCATTCACCCAACAAACGAGCAAATGCTTGTTTAAATTGTCAGTTAACTCCATCATTTATTTATCACATAAAATCATCTTTGTTGGCAGTACATTGGCCTGTGCTGCTGGCAAACAATGAAACTTACGGGGACGATCATCCCTATACAGAAGCAATGATAGCTGCATGTAAATACAGATGAACGAGTGGGCAATGATCAGGAATGTATGGTCCATTCCCAATCATTGCCCTTCATTTCGGCCCATGTAAATGACCTGTCACCTCTTCTAATATGTCTGTTTTAGTAACTGTTTGCTTTCGCCAAGACATCATAATTCTGGAGCGTCTATTTCTATGACTCTGTGCTGTGCCATTCCTCTATTATTCCATCTTAAAGTTATGAATGAATGTCCAACAGTCTTCAATAATAATAAAAATATCCATCTGGGTATTACCAGTTAGGAGGGGAGCAGGGACACCTCTGGACGCCTTTGATAGTCATTCAATCATCACTTCTAGCAGGAATAATAAATGAACTTTACAACATAGAGTCATAAGAATAAATTTTCCAGGGTTATCTTTAATAATAGAACCAGAAGAAAATTTCACTTTCTTGAAGTAAACAATGTCCCTGTCGACTGACTGAAGTACAGTACTATCTTGGTGTGGCTAAAGGGAGTGTGGAAAAAAAGGATAGGAGAGAAAAAGCTTTTTTGCCTAATTTTTATTGTTGCTGTTGGAACATACCATTCCCCGCCGCTTTAACCCACCTTCAACTGCCCCTCACGTACTATGAATGTATCCAGCTATTTTTGACAGAAACATTGTAATTCTAATTTCACTGTCCAGCGTCCAGCACATGTTGCTCATGTGTCTTGTTCGCCAACCCTTATCTTGTAACTATGTTGAAAATTTAGTAATGTTTAATTTAGCCACGAAGGAGCAAAACTATTTTGGGCATGGAGAGGGTTAATATCTCATTTGTACATTAATTTACACCTTCTTGTGATTTGCAATGTATTTTATATGGTAAAAGAAACACTAGCATGATCCTAAACTGTCCAGCTGCAGCAACCACCACAGGTAGACGGATCTCATATCTCTGAGCTGGTCTCTTGCCATGAACTCTCTTTCTCAAATGCATCTCCAGCTGCCAAAGCTTCGAGTACTTTTCCAAACGTACATCCCGCCCAGTGCACAATTTACGGTCAATTATTCTTGGAATGGATTGTAAAGTATTTCATGTCTTATAGGCCTGTGAACTGGGGAGGGACAATAGCCGGCTGGCTTGGCAACTCATATCGCTTGATTTCTCCAGATCTTTGCAACTAGAGCCAAAACTAATGGCATTTGTAGTATTGTTGTGTGTTTTATTATGAAGCAATACACATATCTAATAGAGGGCCATAATGATTATACTGTAATGACATTTCACTCTAAATGTAGCTTCCCACAACTACCATCACGATACTCTGCAAAAGGGTGAATAATGTGTTTTTATGTGGTATGTGCAGTTACGGTACTTATTGCACGCAGGGAGTTAATAGGCCTTAGCAGCCAGTTGCTAGGTGGGGCTATTGTTACCCTTCTCATAGGGAGTGGCTAGAGCATTCCGTATAGAAATAGTATTTCTTAGGGCTGCATATATTCACTAAAATTTGATTCACACCGAATCCGAATTTCCTCATGCTTCGTGGTAAAGAATCACATTTTTTCCTAAAATGGCTGCTGCATGTGTGAGGAGATGGAGAAAGGAACTCTGGGAAGGTGGGATCACCCATAATGTCATGCATGCAACCGAACAGCAGCCACCCAGCCCTGTGATGTCACAGCTCTTTAAATAGCCTCAGCCATCTTGGATTCTGCCATTTACCAGTGTACTTAGTGCAGGGAGAGACATCAGCAGTGCTAGAAAACCAGTGCAGGGAAAGATTATTTAAGGGAAAGGATAAGGAGGAATCATTCCACAGCATTTATGTTGAAAAGGGTTCAGTAGGGAATGTTATAGCCTGGGTAATAGGAACATTCCTATTACGCCTTGCTGCACTGACTGGGGACCCAAATTGCCATTATACAGCTCTGTAATTCCAGCAAACCGTTCATATTAGGGTGCAAGTGCTGTTTTAAGCAGGCATTAACAGGGTTTATTACAAGGAAATATTTCTATGTCTTATTTGCCCCTGTGCAGTGCAGTTATATGTTCTAAAGAATTCTTTGACTTGTATTAGTGGGAAAAAAGGGCTTATTAGCCGTAGTGTGGTAAAGTGCTAAAATTACAGCCCTTTTTGTCGTGTATTAGTGACAAAAGAAAAATATGTTTGCCGCTCAGCGGAGCAGTTATATGTTATAAAGCCCTTTTTGTCGTGTAATAGTGTCAAAATAAATATATATTTGCCATTCAGTGGTGCAGTTATATGTTCTAAAGCCTTTTGTCGCATGTATAAGTGGAAAAAGAGAAATATATTTGCTGTTCAGCGGTGCAGTTATATGTTCTAAAGCCTTTTGTGGCTTGTATAAGTGGAAAAAAATATATATTTGCCATTCAGCGGTGCAGTTGTATGTTCTAAAGCCTTTTGTGGCGTGTATAAGTGGAAAAAGATAAATATATTTGACGTCCAACGGTGCAGTTATATGTTCTAAAGCCCTTTTTGTCATATAATAGTGGCAAAATAAAAATATATTTGCCGTTCAGTAGTGCAGTTATATGTTCTAAAGCCTTTTGTGGTGTGTATTATTGGAAAAAGAAAAATATATTTGCCGTTCAGCGGTGCAGTTTTATGTTCTAAAGCCTTTTTTGTGTGTATTAGTGGGGAAAAAAAGGGCTTATTAGCCATTGTGTGGTGAAGTGAGAAAATTACAGACTTTATTGGGGTGTTTTAATTTCCTTTTTATTTATTTATTTATTTATTTATTTGATTTAACGGTATGTCAGACAGAGTAGTGCCAGGCCCTGCACAGAGGAGTGGCAGAGGCCTTATTGTTTCTGGCACAGGCTGAGTTCGCAGCAGAGTAGGGGGCGGTGTCAGCAGGGGTCACTTTAAGAGCTCCCAGTGACAGCTAGCGGTTGTGTCTTGACCAGCAACCCAGCGGTTCTTGAATGGTTGACTCGATCTTCGACTTCATCGCAAGTGACATCAGACAACCCTAGGCAAGAGTCAGTGGGTTCTTTAGACACAACCCCTAGTTGGCATGGCCCAGGAGTATGCCCTGTGCCCTTACCTGTCCTCAACCTCCCTCTGTCCCTTTCTGTTCCCTCAGCCAGAGAAGTATTGTATGCTGTGGGCTCAGCTCCACTATACAGTGAGGACGAGCTACTAGACGAAAGTCTGCAGCTTCTGGCAAGCCAAGATGTGGAGGAGACATCAGCCACCTCCTCCACAAGGCGGGCAAGTAGTGATGAGGAGAGTGGCGTGGGAGCTGGTGCTGCGAGTGGTCAGGGTCCTGTCCAGAGACGGTTGAGGAGGACATCAGTGACATGCAGACAGTACTCGATGATGATGATGTAGCTGATCGTACTTGGGAGCCGGGTGGTGAAGGCGCTTTATGATCATTGAGAGAAGAGGGTGGCAGCTTGCCAGTGAGGCAGCGGCGGAGCCAGCAAGTCGATAGCGTGGCCGGAAGTTAGCAGGGTGGCAGCAGTGGGAGGTCGGGAGCCAAATGTGCCCAGGGTAGACCACCCGCTTCGCAGGAGCCTACCTGCCCGGCAAGTAGCAGTGCACGGGTTCAAGGAGGTAGCAGTCAGTCAGTGTTGGGGGTAAAATCACCTACTCGTCAGTGTGGCAGTTTTTGTTAAGCCGTCGGAGGAGGTGAACGTGGCCATATGTAGAATCTTAGGGCAGAACGTGAAGTGTGGCCAGGGTGCCAATGTTGGCACCACGGCACTGGGTCAACTTATGCTGCGTCACCATAAAGTGGCCTGGGAGAACCATGGCTCCGATGTGGTGGTCCAGCCTGCTGCAGCAACCACTGCATCACCCAGTGGCATGCAGCCGATTTCCGGCAGTCAATGCTCAACCTCCTCAGTCGAAGGGAGCTGTCTGTCCTTCCCATCATCTGCTGGTCCTGATGTTCCTTCTCCTCACCCTCCTACGAATTGATTGCCAAGAGACAACAGTATGCGTGCACTCATCCAACGGCGCAGAAGCTGAACATGCTCATGTCCAAGTTGCTGGTGCTGCAGTCCCTCCCTTTCCAAGTGGTGGACTCTGCACCTTTTAGAGAACTGATGGCTTGTGCCGAGCCAAGGTGGAGAGTCCCAAACCGTCATTTCTTTGCCAAAAGGGCAGTACTAGCCCTGCACAAACATGTAGAACAGAAGGTGGGCCAGTCCTTGACCCTGTCGGTGTCTGCCAAAGTGCAGCACCGACGCGTGAAGCTGTAACTACGGTCAGGGACAATACATGTCCTTTATGGCCCACTGCGTGAATGTGATTCCTGCACAGCCACACCAGCAACTTGGCCAGGTGATGCCACTTCCGCCTTCACGTTCTCACGCCGTTGGTCCTAGTAACAAAGTAACATAGTAACATAGTGCGACAATGTCCGCCTCTGCCTCTTCATACTCCACTGTGTCCTCAACCTCCACTGCAGGGACAATTCACAGTGCCCCTCCAGCTTTCCACATGTGCAGGGCACAGCGGTGTCACGCTGTTCTGCACCTCGTTTGCCTGGGTGAACAAAGTCACACAGAGGAGGAACTGCTCCGTGTCCTTCATCAAGAAATCGAATCCTGGCTTTCTCCGCGACAACTGAAAATCGGAGTCAAGGAAGACTGAGTCAAGTGCCCTGCATGGCACATTTGGTCAATCTGGTTGTCAAGCGGTTCCTGAAGTCTTCCACCCATTTGCAAGACATGCTAAAAATTTCCAGGAAACTTTTCATGCACTTCAGCCACTCGTACACCCTCCTTGAGCTGCAGCAGCAGAACAGCATCCCCCAACATGGGCTGATATGCGACGTTTCCACCTGTTGGAATTCCACCCTCCATATGTTGGACTGACTATACAAACAGAGAAAGGCCATAAACGATTTCTTGATGATCCAAGCGGACAGGAGTACTCCCCTGTGTAACTTCAATGTCAGCCAGTGGCAGCTCATGCCTGACACCTGCCATTTGCTCAGGCCCTTTGAGGAAGCCACCTCATTTGTCAGTCGCCAGGTCTACGGGATGAACAATGTCATTCCACTGCTTAATGTCCTGGAACAGATGCTTTTAAATCTGGCTGGTCAGAGGACTGGAGACGTGGCGCCTACATGAGCCCTGTGGGGGCTGAACTGGAGGAGGAGGACATTGGAACACAAGAAATGTGTAGTGAAATGGGTGGTTGTTCTACACAGGTGACATGAGAGGAGGAGCAGGAGCACCCAGAGGAGCTACAGGGAGATGAGGAACCGGAGAAAGAGGACCCAGACACACCTTGGCAGTATGCAGTAAAAACGGGGGCAGCGAGCCCCCCCCCCCCGAGTTACTTGCACAAATGGCCCGATGCATGCTCACTTGCTTGCGTAGTCACAGCCGAATTGTCACCATTCGGCAGAGGGATGAATTCTGGCCCTCCACCTTGTTGGACCCTTGCTACTGGTCCAAAATGGGGGCCCTTTTTACACCCGCTGAGAGGGAGGACAAACTGAACTACTATAGAGACATCCTATGTAGTCCGTTAGCTGCTGCCTATCTTCATCATCATCCATCCTCTCGCAGGTCTGACTGGGGGGGCCCTCTATGCTTAAAGAGAACCTGTCACCAGGAAATTCACTGATAAGCCAGGCATGCTGCATTGTAGGGCTCACTCTGCTGAATATAATGATACCTCTCACTTGGTGATCTGTTGCTTTATTGTGGAGGAAAAGTACTTTTAATCCATATGCTAATGAGCTGATTGGAGTCCAGCAGTTGATATGAGTCCAGCGTTTTTTCTATTCAGAGCTGTAGCCCCTCCCCTATTCACGTCTTCAGTTGTAAAAGGGGCGTGGTTTATTTATTTATTGATCTATAGAAGTGAATAGGGGAGGGGCTACAGCTCTGAATAGGAAAAACACGCTGGACTCGTATCAACTGCTGGACTCAATCAGCTCATTAGCATATGGATTAAAAGTACTTTTTTTCCACAATAAAGCAACAGATCACCAAGTGAAAGGTATCATTATATTCAGCAGAGTGAGCCCTACAATGCAGCATGCCTGGTTTATCAGTGAATTTCCTGGTGACAGGTTCTCTTTAAGTTCCACTGCTATAGCTGCTGGGGTGGGGTGGCAGGAGCAGTACCAGCTCCATCAGCAGCAGCCTGTGTCTAGAGTTGCTGATGAGCAGCTTCCTTCACCCGCATAGAGAAGAAACTTCTCACCAGCAGCTAGACATAGAGCATGACCTGAACCAGCAGGTGGTCGCATACTTGGACAGTACCCTGCCATCCCACATTGAAGATCTGCTGGACAACTGGGCAGCCAAACTGGATTTGTAGCCGCAACTGGCAGAGTTTGCCCTGGAAAAGCTGTCCTGCCCGTCCAGTAGTGTGGCATCAGAGCGAGTGTTTAGTGCTGCGGAGGCCACAGATACCCCAAGAAGAACTCACCTGTCCACCCAAAATGAGGAAAGACTGACCTTTGTCAAAATGAATCAGGCGTGGATCAGCCAGGATTTCCACCCACCAATGCCTGATGCATCAGACTAGATCATCCATGGTGCCACACCAACACTTTGATAAAAGAGACAGGTTTCTTCTGGTTACCTGCCTCAGCTACTATTCTGATGCTGCCACCTGCCTGATGCCACACATCTGCTCCTTTTTACACCCAACATTGTCAACTGGTACTGTTATTGACACCCACCTCCCCACTCTGTCGTTGTGTCACTCTGTTGTCTCCTGATGCTGCTGTCATCTCCACTCTATGTCACCTTGCCATTCTGTGGTCTCCTGATGCTGCTGCCTCCTCCACACCATGTCACCTTGCCGCTCTGTGGCCTCCTGATGCAGCTGCACCCTCCACACTATGTCACCTTACCACTCTGTGGCCTTCTAATGCTGCTGCAACCTCCACACTCTGTCACCGGGTCAAACTGTGGTCTTCTCATGCTGCTGCCACCTCCACACTAAGTCACCTTGCCATTCTGTGGTCTCCTCATGCTGCTACCAGCTCCAAACTATGTCACCTTGCCACTCTGTGGCCTCCTGATGCTGCTGCCACCTCCACACTATGTCCCCTTGCCACTCTGTGGTCTCCTCATGCTGCTGCCACCTCCATACTACGTCACCTTGCGACTCTGTGGTCTCCTGATCCTGCTGCCACCTCCACACTATGTCACCTTGCCACTCTGTGGCCTCCTGATGCTGCTGCTGCCACCTGCACACTGTCATTGTGCCACTCTGTGGGCTCCTCATGCTGCTTCCACCTCACCACTAGGTCATAAGGCCACTCTGTGGGCTTCTCAAACTGTTCCCACCCTCTCCACTTCATGACTGGGCCACTATTTTGCCCTTCGGCCTGGCTGACATAATTTATTATTTATTTGACCCTTCTTCTGATCTGTCAGAAGGAAAGAAAAATGAGACACACAACGGATCCTGTCTGTGTAGCAGCTGTAAGGCCTGTATGGTCCCATCAGAATTGGCTTGTGATTTGGTAGCTAAAAGCAGGAGTGGGTACAAAACACAAAAGACATGCAAATATTCCATTCACGTGTCATCTCTGTTTTGGATTCACTCCTGTTTTTTTTGCATTAGCAGTACTGATGGTTTACTGACTAAATGCTGACCGAGTGAAGACGGATGCTCAACAGACAGGATCCGTTTTTGGGGGTTATTGTTCTGACGGATCATAGGAAGGGCAAAATAATCAGTGACGTTAAAACAAACTTACTGCTGACACCCTCTCCACTCTGTCGGGGGGCTCTACTTGTATAAGCGTTTAATAGAACAGGTTCTGTGGAACCAGCTGACGACGGTTTAAAAGGAGTGTGCTTCTTCTTGGCGTTAACATTGACCAGTAAGGCTGAGTTCATACTTGAGTTATTTGGTTAGTTTTGGCCCCGTGACTGCCCAAATAAGTGAAGTGTGCAGTGATTCTAAGAGCTTTTTTTTACATTTTGGGATTTACCAATAAATTGCCTTCTCTTGACACTAACCTATCACTTGTTAAAATGTAACTTTTATTAAATTATTATTAATAATACCGAATAACAAGGCCCCTGTTAAAATTTAGTAGGCTAACCCTGTGGTAGGAGTCTGTTCCAATGTGCCAGTGTATTGTGTTTATAATGGCTATTTCGCACGGCTGGTTGCGCAATCCAGAGCTAGTCACCACAGTTCCTGAGTCAGTAATAGAGTCTTAGGTACATCCACCACTAAAAGCCTACAAAGTATTAAAAACTATCTGGCACTGCCCCCCACATGTTTCGTCAAACACTTGGCGTCCTCAGGGGTACGGGCAGTGTGCACGCTAATAGTAACTTGCGGGGGCTTTTAAAGCCTTTTAAGGCTGGCATGTAAAGGGCAGCAAAATGTGGGTTAGTGCCCTGCAAACAAATGTGGATAGGGAAATGACTTAAAATAAAATAAATAAAAATTACAATAATAACAATCTTCATCTAGGAGGAGGAAATGGATGTGGAGTAGCAGGTTGAGGAGGCATCAGGTGGTAATGCCATCAGCAGCGCGTCTACCAGCGCAGTCATGCATCTTTCGATCAGTAGCAGACGTTTTTACCAAATTTGGTTCCCTGTCAGCAATGCACAGCAGGGGTTTTTCACCGGCAAAACTGGGTTAATGTCACCCACCAATGGAACAGATGATTTTTAAAAAAGTAGGCCCCTGGCATCCAGGCAGAGCAGGGGTTTATTCACGGCAAAACTGGGTTAATGTCACCCACCAATGGAACAGGCGATTTTAAAAAATGTAGGCTCCTGGCATCCAGGCAGGGGAGGGGTTTATTCACGGCAAAACGGGGTTCATGTCGCCTGCCAATGGAACAGGCGATTTTTAGAAATGTAGGCCCCTGGTACCCAGGCAGAGGAGGGGTTTATTAACGGCAAAACAGGGTTTGTGTCACCCTCCAATGGAACAGACGATTTTTAGAAATGTAGGCCCCTGGCACCCAGCCAGAGGAGGGGTTTATTTAAGGTAAAAAGGGGTTCATGTCACCCACCAATGGAACAGGTGATTTTTTTAAATGTAGGCCCCTGGCATCAAGGCAGAGCAGGGGTTTATGCACGGCAAAAATGGTAAAATAGCACCCAAAAATTTAAAAGAAGATTTTTCAAATTTTCGGTCCCTGTCACCTATGCAGAGCAGAGGTTTGTACCCGGCAAAAATGATAATATTTCACCCAACAATTTAAAAAACGATTCAAAACATTGGAATATGTCAACCCCTTAACTCCCAGACGGATTAACTATATTATTGTCCTCGGCACATATGCAGAGCAGGTCGCAAAGGTAATTCCTGGTGTAAAAAAAATATGATTTTTTCACCACCCATGAAAAACATGGATTTAAGGGTCCATTCACACTTCCGTGTGTGTTTTGCGAATCCACGGATCCCCAAAACACGGACATCGGCGATGTGCGTTCCGCAATTTGCGGACCGCACATCGCCGGCACTATGCCTTTTCTTGTCCAAAATGCCTTTTCTTGTCCACAATTGCGGACAAGAATAGGACATGTTCTATTTTTTTCGGGAACGCGATTGTGGACCCGAAAGTGCGGATCCGCAATTGCGGACCCAGCCAGGACATCGTCTGTCCCCATTAAAATTAATGGGTCCGCAATTCCGTTCCGCAAAATGCGGAACAGAATTGCGGACGTGTGAATGGACCCATAGTGGTATATTTTGGGGTGTAGGATCTCATCGTTCCCAACCATATCTTCCACCCAGTCCTCACCCCTGCCCTCTTTTTCGATCTGCACACCGCAGAAAGCCGCAGCAGTTTGCATCACAGACGTGCTGCGGTGGTCTTCCCATGTCCTCATCCTCAAACCTAAGTGGTTAGGCATCCGTCTCTTCCACTTCTGGGGCAGGGCTATGGTTATGGCCCTGGGAAACCCTGTCAGCAGAGTCATCAAAAAGCATAAGAGACTGCAGTATGACTTGGGGCTCAGATTGCTTGGCTGATTTGCAAAGGGGTGAGGTGCAAGATAGATGACCATTGGCTGCAGGTGCCAACTCTGAGCTTTCAGCAGGGGACAGGGTGGGAGACAACGTGAAGGAACTGGAGGCACTGTCAGCCACCCAATCTACTATCGCCTGTACTTGTTCTGGCCTCACCATCCATAGAGCAGCATTCGGTCCTATCGAATAACGGTGCAGGTTCTGTCGCCTACGCGCACCTAAGGAAGGTGTTTTACTTGGACCTGTAGCTGGCGCAGTAAAGTTCACAGAACCGCGCACCCTTTCACCGATCCAATATTTCTGACCAAACTGTTCCTCCTCTCCAGTGTAAATCAAGTACTTCTTTTCACTTGTTTCCTAAGTACCGATATAGACCACACAATAGTGCATTATCTTCTAGTTTTTTTAATAAGGTATAAAAGATACACTTACAGGAAAGTCAATAGTCAAACGTCCATAAAATTCATAAATATCTCGGACTTCGGCGTCCTCGTGTCCCGACCCGGGTTTCGCTCGCCAGAGCTTCGTCAGGGGCGTCACCGGGCGTCACTGTAGCTGGCGCAGAATGGCCACGTCCTCTCCCAGCAACAGGAGCTCCACCAACACCACCACGACCATGTCCACGTCCCTTTTTTGATGTTCTCCTCATTATTTGCGTTCACTGACCAAACTAACAGATGGTTTATCTCAAGTGTCAATTTAACAGCCAATAGTCAACGATTAAGTTCACTAAGGCCCCTTTCACACGGGCGAGTTTTCCGCGCGGGTGCAATGCGTGAGGAGGACGCATTGCACCCGCACTGAATCCTGACCCATTCATTTCTATGGGGCTGTGCACATGAGCGGTAATTTTCACGCATCACTTTTGCGTTGCGTGAAAATCGCAGCATGCTCTATATTCTGCGTTTTTCACGCAACGCAGGCCCCATAGAAGTGAATGGGGCTGCGGGAAAATCGCAAGCATCCGCAAGCAAGTGCGGATGAGTTGCGATTTTCCCGCATGGTTGCTTAGCAACGGGACCCGATCTAGTGGCTAAGGTAAGTTAACTTTTATTATTTTTAACCCCCTCCACTTCATTTTACAATGCATTCTTTATTAAGAATGCTATTATTTCCCCTTATAACCATGTTATAAGGGAAAATAATCAATTCTCCAGAAGACCCGAAACCGGACTTCAGTGATGAAGTCCGGCTTCGGGTCTGGGTACCAAACATGGCGTTTTTTCTCACGCGCGTGCAAAACGCGTTACAAACGTTTGCACCCGCGCGGGAAAAATGCGCATATTCCCGCAACGCACCCGCCTCTTATCCGGGCGTCAAACATGACGCCCGTGTGAAAGAGGCCTAACAGTAAGGCAGTGCCCGTTGACATAAACAGAATAAATTTCTTTAGGTCACACAACAGTGTAACCGAGCAATTCGAAACAATTACTTCACTATCACCAAAAATTTGATTTTTCAAACCAACAATGTAACAGCAGAAGTTAACGGTTTAATTTGACTGTCAGAAATGCAGCGTACACCGCAAATGTGCTATCTACTACAAAACCTGTGTGTTTGCAACCAACTATTTAAATAAGGAGTTCAAAAGGTTACTTAAAATGACTGAAATACAGGGTAGGCCTCAGATCTACTATGTAGCATAAAGTGTTTATTGCAACAAACTACAGAAATGCTGTATGTCACTGCTAAATTTTAAAATAGGTGTTTCAGCATTGTATGCAAAAGTGCTCTGTGGAACAACAGTACAGGTTTTTTCCCCCAACTACAGAAATGCAGTATGTCACTGCTAAATTTTAAAATAGGTCTTTCAGCGTTGTATGCAAAACTGCTCTGTGGAACAACAATACGGGTTTTTTCCCCCTACTACAGAAATGCAGTATGCCACTGCTAAATTATAAATTAGGTAATGTAGGGGGACTTGACCTGCCAGAAAAAAGGAATTTTTCCTGTACTGAGCTACCAGAGAAAAACTAGACTAATGTCCATGGCACACAGTTGCTAAAATGGCTGCCGACCCCCATCTCACTAACAGATGGATTAAAAATGATTTTGCAGTATCACTGGGCTCAGGGCTGGTTTGATTATTTAACACAACCAAGTTCAACAGATTTCTTCCCTAATCTGTCCCTCACAGCAGCAGCATCCTATCCCTACACTGAGAAGAGCAGTGTGACGTGCGGTGCTACGTGACTCCAGCTTAAATAGAGGCTGCGTCACATGCTGCTATTAGTAGGCATGGGTGTGATGGCTTCTTAGGGCAAAGCAGCAAAACGCTTGTTGATTTGCTGCCCTGCAGCCTTTCAAAAAGCGGGAAGAATCACCGAACAACGAACCCGAACCTAAACTTTTACAGAAATGTTCAGGTTCAGGTCCAGGTGCGAAAAACCGTAATGTTCGGTACGAACCCGAACTTTACAGCTCGGGTTTGCTCAACCCTACTGATAAGCAAAAGTTCAATCCTTTGCATTCTCTGCAAGAGCATGCAGAAAACTGACTGCAGACTGACAAATAGTGAAAGCAAGATTGAAACACATTTGCTTTTATTTCTAGTTTTAGTGTTCATTACTTTTTTTGCCACGTGAGGTATAAGGAGCTTCTGACTTGAGGACATTGGCCTCTTAGAATGTCAATTAGTCAGGTCTAGGAAACACATGGCTTCTATGAAAAAGGCATTGCTTTTGTTTTATGCATTTTTACGTGCCATGTTTTTTCCCACTGGAGCCAGGATTGCCTTTACTCGCTGGTCAAGCCTTCATACTGGGAGTTAATTGCACAAATTGTTTTTGTGACTATTTTGCAGCCATCACTGTCATATATAATAATGACCTCTATTTCCTCTGCACATACATGTTACATAATTGTCAGTAACTACTGGTTGTGACTCCATTTATTTCTCTAGGACATCAATGAAGCAGCAACTTTGATTGAGAGAACAAAGCTACTGTTACAGTCAACTATCACAAAGCAGCAGAGGTTATTGCATTTCTAATATCCCTTTCAACTAGGACTTCACATCTGTTCCACAGTCTAATTACAAATACAAAAAGGCCATAATTCACAATTGCATCATAACAAAGAAAGATTGAAGTGATTTAAATTCATGTGCATAGTCTTCATTCATTGAGGCATACATCTGTTACGTTATTTCTATGTTGAAGATAGAGATCATGAAAAAAATGTGTGGATTTCAATAAAAGACATTGCCTCAGAGGAGCAATTTTTCAATATAAGTCTGAGCTTATCACAAGAAGGTTACACTACTGGCACACAAGATCTTTGTGTCAAACTATTAGTTTTGGATTCTTCGTATGCCACTAAGCTTGCTAATCTTATTTATTTGTCTTAAAATAGATTTACATATAGTTGGCTATTCCTTTAGAAGATTTCCCTGTAAAGAGGTTGATTCATCATAGACATTAATAGCATATGGCTAGGATGTGCTACCAGTGTGTGATCTGATCGTGGTGCTAGAAAAGTGACTTGCCACTTTATTTCCTGTCTGCTTGGCTTGGCAAGAATTCACTCAATAGTGCCAGACTGCTGTCCTTTTAGACATATTATACATGTTTCAGTCTTACAGTCCTATTGTTACTAGTTTTGGCTTTAAATATATTTTTAATATTTTTTTAAGGGTTTTCCCAGTAACCAATGGCATATCACTAGGATATGCCATCACTTACTTATTATGGGGATCCACAATTCCAAGAATAAAGGAACCGTTGGCTTTTTCTCTGCATAGCACCACGCCTGTTTACTTACTGTATAAAGAATTGCAACACTGCCATATTTAAAGGGCTTGTCCACCGTTCCTTTTCTTTTTTTCAGACTCCTAAGTGTGCCTGCTTCTTCTGGTCCCCTATAGGCTGGATGTGTGATGTTTCTTCTGTCATCACATGCACCACTGCAACCATTCACTGGCCTCAGCGGTCAAGTAACAGTTGGGGAAACTTCATTGCTGAAACCAGTCATCACACTTCGGATCCACAAAGGGCCAGAAGCAGTGGGAATGGGATTCTCTATGCTGGAACAGATCATAAGTACAAGCTTTTTTTTTTATAACAGGTGCTTTCAGTGGCATAAGTAAAACTGATTTTTGGGTCAGACAACCCCTTTAATGGTTGAGCAGTTTGCCTAAAACCACATGGCTATCAATATTCAGCACCAGAGAACAATTAATTAATTTGCAGATGGCGCAAGCACCCAGCTTTTGGACATACCATGGCCGCATATCACCTGCTGTGCAATGGGCAATATGTGGGTAACCACTATATCAGACAAGATTAACATACAGCTGACAACCTGCTGCATTAGAGATAACGCCAGTCCCTGTTTTCTAACCTCTTAGATAGCGTGGTCAATAGTGAATTCTTCTCAATTCTGCTGTTGAATATGTGCATTTTTGCATCCACAAAGGTATTGCCACTTTGACCAACAATATCTAGTGGGAAATCTATATGTTTTCCCAGACATTTGCATGGTACGCTGTATCTTGAAAAGGTCACTGCACATTGATGCTCTCAAGAAAACAGTAGAGAAACACAATTTCACAGTGGCAGTAAAACAATGTGATCATGATAACAAAGATACAAGAGGAATATATAGAGTAGCTAGTTTACTTATTATGCATAACCAGATGCCTTCTCCATTCTGCTTGTCACTCAAACCACATTTGGCTCCGGATGCTGTTTTGTTTCACGAGATAACATTGTAGCTGAATAATTCTACCTTCAAGTTTTCATCTGCTAGTTCTTCCTACAAAGTTTATTTCTAGATTACAGAAAAATAATGTTTGCCTTTATAAACTCCAACCTCTAATTTAAAATGGTATATGATGGATCACAGCAAATGACACTCTCACCTTCACCAATGTCGATATTTCACAGGTGGTATCTGAAGAGAAGGGGTCCTGAATAGAGCACAAATAACATAGGATTGATAGAACATATCAGGTGGCATAATATGTGCAGTTCAGTTGCTGATGCTGCTGCCCACAGAAGGACAAAGCCGCGCAGGCGCAGACAGAGCAGAGAGGTGCACCTGTGCAAGACTTCTAGTGGTGGCCTGTTGACGTTGGGAGCCGTGGAGAAAAGACGCATAGGAGAAGATTCACATGGATGCTGCTGGGATGCTTGGATGATAGGAACACCCCCTTGGGCTCTTTTATTCTAATTTGCATATTGATGAAAAACTGTTTTTTGGGGATAAAAATAAGGGGATGGGGAACTGAACATAAAGGAATATTTGGGATTGGGAGTATGAGAACTATAGTGTGCTGGGAGTTATTATACTAGTTGTTACAAATGCAGCATATCTTTTTATTTTTTTTCCAATAATAAAGCAACGTACATGAGAAAAAACTATTTTTGTTTTTTCTGTAATTCATTTAGATGCCATGGGCTACATTGACAGCAGCATCTGAGGGGTTAAACAGTTATAAGGGATAGAGAGGTGATTAGATGATGCTCATCTTTTCACTCCTTTTCTGGAAAAAAAAAGATCTCCATCATTTGCATGAACACAGAGCAAGCAAAGTCTCTGATATGTGGGGAGCTGACTTTAAAGGTTAATGTCATTCTTTTGGATTATATAAACTCATACAGGGACAGGAGGAAAGTCTATCAGCCTCCTCCTCCTCTCGCCTAAGGCTACTTTAACACTGGCGTTAGGTGCTGATCCGTCTGGTATTTGCACAGACGGATCCGCACCTATAATGCAAACGTTTGTATCCGTTCAGAACGGATCCGTTTGCATTAGCTTTAAAAAAAAATGACAAAGTCCAAAACGGTTCCATTTTGAATTACATTGAAAGTCAATGGGGAACGGATCCGTTTTCAAATGCACCATATTGTGTCATTGAAAACTGATCCGTCCCCATTGACTTACATTGTAAGTCAAAACGGATCCGTTCGGCTCCGCATCGTCAGACGGACACCAAAACGCTGCAAGCTGCGTTTTGGTGTCCGCCCCTAGAACGGAATGGAGACTGAACGGAGCCGGACTGATGCATTCTGAGCGGATCCTTATCTATTCAGAATGCACTGGGGCTGAACTGATCTGTTTTGGACCGTTTGTGAGAGCCCTGAAATGGATCTCACAAACGGAATCCAAAACGCCAGTGTGAAAGTAGCCTAACACTGCTTGCTTGTTCCCCTCCAGCCCCCCTCTCCTTCTCCAGTACAGTATAAGCAGCTCTCACTGCAGCCTGCTCTAATTCAGGCAAAAAGCATTGTCCTGTTCTGCATGAACAAGCTTAGCTTGACTAATCAGTCAGTGGGTGTTAAAGGAATTGGGTGTTATATATATTTTTTTTTTGGGGGGGGGGGGCAAACTGCAGGAAGCCAGTTGTTCAAATCCAGCGCTGTTAAGAATAGCCCAGGCAAGATGGCAGCCCCCATAATTATGTTCATGTAACAGTATACAAAAATCTTTAATCATAAAATAACGGATCAGAAAAAAGATATAGTACCTTCAAAAAGTATTCGTACCCCTTGAACTTTTTCACATTTTTTCATGTTACACCCGCAAACTTAAATGTATTTTATTGGGATTTTATTTGATAGACCAACACAAAGTAGAAAGTGTGTGTGATGTAAAGAGTAAATTATACATGATTTTCAAAAATTTTTAATAAATAAAAATTTGAAAAGTGTGACGTGCACCCTGTATTCTGATACGCCTTCAGAAGTCACTTCATTAGTAAATACACTGTAGAATCCCCCTGTGTGTAATTTATTCTCAGTATAAGGCCTATTGCACACGACAGTATGGTTTTGCGGTCCGCAAAAAACACGGATGACATCCGTGTGCATTCCGTTTTTTGCGGAACAGAACATCTTGCCCCTAATAGAACAGTCCTATCCTTGTCCATGATGCAGACATTAATAGGACATGTTCTATCTTTGAACGAAATGGAAAAACGGAAATACGGAAATGGATGGCATTTGGAGTACCTTCCGTTTTTTTTGTGTGGACTAGAGATGAGCGAACATTTAAAAAAAGTCCGTTGTTCGGGGTTCGGGTGGTGGTTAATTGCGCATCCCGTTATGGATTCCACAATAGCGCATATGGAATCCATAAGGGGCGGCTGCCACCAACCCGAACTGTCGAACAGCTGAAGGACCTGGCGTGACGTCACTGTCATGTGATCAGTGCAGGGGCGTGGCTCAGCACGGGATCAAATCCCGTGCTGAGCCACGCCCCCTGCACTGATCACATGACAGTGACGTCACGCCAGGTCCTTCAGCTGTTCGACAGTTCGGGTTGGTGGCAGCCGCCCCTTATGGATTCCATATGCTGTATGAATCCATACGAGATGCTTGCACCACCCACCCAGGCAACGACTTTAAATGTTCGCTCATCTCTAGTGTGGACCCATTGAAATAAATGGTTCCGTATACGGAACGCAAAAAATGGCCTGTATACTTGCAAAAAAAAAATGTTTATGTGAAAGAGGCCTAATCCTGAACTCCTCCTAGTGGTTACTGCAGGAAAACGCTGTTGTTTTATCAGAAAGCAGGACGGGAATTCAGTGCTGCGCCTCATACTGTTCTAAATCTCCTGCTTCGTTAAGTATGTGACAAAACTGTCAGTCTGCAGGCACCTCTATTGGGCTCTCAGTAAATCAGAATTTGTACAGTTACCATTGAACTCAATGGAAGCTGTAAAATCTCTGTGCACGGAACTCCTCCTGAAGGAAAATGCTATTGTTTAATGTTAGAGAGCAGCATACGAAATCCAGTGCTGCCACCCTCACCATTAGCCCCATGGCAGTGCCATGGTCTACTTCCAAGTTAAGGACGCCACTATTTGGGCATCAATGTGCACCCCTTATAGTTTAATGCCTTCTAATATATGACATGGACCCCACCTTCTTTGACCTTAACATTCATGACTTTCTGACATGATAAAAACAGGATTATTATAATATAAGAAAGTACCTTGCCGAGGGGTTGGAAGCATGGATGAAGCTTGAAACTACTGGAGATGCATAATACAGGTGATATAATGGTCAGGAATATAGTTACAGCAGACCCTAAACATATAATATTAATTAGTTCCAGGACAACCATTGTATGTTGAAAAAACGATAATTCTTTCTGAAGCCACAAAATGTCAATCCAATATAAGAAAAAAAAAAGTCTGACTGAAGCAAATTAACCACAAAAATAACACAAATAAAGAAAGTTCTTATTTTTGGCCCTCAGAAGGAGCAATTGGGTACTTCTAAAATAATGCAAAGTATTTACAGGGTATTTATTGGGCCATAGTGGATCACACTGTAATGGTGGACGTTGGATGGCATTGTTAGGAGGGCATGATGGCTTACACTGTAAAGCAGGGCATTGGCTAGCACTATGTTATGGCTCATACTGTACTGGGGGGAACTGTTAGAGGAGCATTATGGCTCACACTGTAGTAGAGCCCCAACTGTCTGGAAATCATTGTCTCTTCCCTTTTCTCCCTCTCTATGCACTTCTCTCTCATTCTCTAGTCTCTTGATTTTTCCAAACCCAAGAAATTCACAAAAAATTTGAACTCTTTCTAACCTAAATTTTTTTCCTAAAATTTTAGAACACTCATCTCTAATTATCACATTTTTGCACGTCCTTTTACACCTTCTATACCATGTCTTATTTATTATTTCACTGATTACTGCTGGTTTTCATTGGGTTCCTCCTCAGTATCAGCTGCTAAATGTTAGAATATTGCTGGAAAATGGTTTATAATATACAGAGATAATAGGGAGCCATCTAAGTGGTATTGACCCCCCCCACCCTTTTGTTCTATCACTGATATAGTGAGACTAGGTGTATTACAGACACCTAGGTATCCGGATAAGGAAGTAGCCCTTTCCTGGACATATATATTTGATGGCAAGATCATAAAAGCAACAGCATGATTTGACACAGATCCCAGCACACAGCCATAAAATATTACTGACCAATATTTGGCTGCTCTCCCACCACAACAATACAATGAAGATCTAGTGGAAAACACTATATCACATGTAGTTTAACTACACCCTTCACAAAGAAATGTTCCCTTACTGCAGATAAAATTGATCTCTCATTTTTTATATCAATAAAAATGTCTTAACTTTTGAAGTAAAATTATGACCAAGGGCATACGATATATTTTCAGGCAGAAATGACAAAATAAGACATTAATTTTGTCAACTGCAAGAATGTTTTGAAGATATAGCGTACAGTGTAGTGCCCTAAACCATTAGAGTTGTGTCTTATTTTTTAGACCAAACTGGGACAGGTTTTGAAATCTTACTTTTGAGCCATAAATCGTCTCTCTGTTATAGGTCTGTGACATTGGTTTTAAATCAGTGTCCTCTATGCTGGAGAAATCTATAGGAGGGAGATAAAATAATGATACTGGTAACTGCTTGGTAGGAAGAAATCAGCCTATAATTCTCATATTTAGCATGTTTGTTAACAGTCATTTTGTAGAAATGCTTCTATGTTCTTTCTACTTGTTTTATGAGAAATCCAATCAGCAAGGACATTTTTATTGAAGTAGTGTAATGATAAGAGATGGCACAGTATCTTATCCTCCAGGGATTGTGCACACGACCATATTATGCCTCCCTCCATCTCTGAGTTGTAGAAGTAGAAGCCTATGGGGCCTCTTATTTCATATGGAGGCTTACAAAGGTTTTGTATGAATCCAGCACAAAAAAAATCATGCTTGATCAGATGATATCTCATATAGTGGTCTGTGGAATCTACAGCACTTGGAGTTAAGAGTCATGAGTAGAGATGAGTGAATCAATTATACACAAATTGAATTTACAAATTTCCCAAAAATATACATTTGGGAAAATCTGACACTTTTGTGATTTGTCCTCTACAAATCGGTTAAAATGGCGGCAACTATTTTACAGATCAGAAAACAGAGAAGGAGGCATATCCCACCAAAAAGCGCAAATTTTTGGACTGTTTTGTAATTTAAAAATCTGACAGTGCCCCACCATCACTACCACCATTTACCCATAGCCATATATATTGCTGTCACTTTGACATTACTAATGCTGTCTTGCTGTTGACGGGGTTGGATTCAGTCCTAGGACACCTCAGAGTGTCATACACGACTTTTCAGGGTAGTTTTAGTCTTAAAGATCAGACACCGTTGACAGCTATGTGCTAACGGCTTGAACATATATTATAGACTCTTACATATTTATTACTGACACATAGAGCCATGTTTATGTTCCTTGTATTCAAGAGGAACATGTCAAGTCATTTTACCACCTTAAAGGGTTTCTCTGGCCCCTACTTGAAAATTGTCCATGTTAATAACCTGTGGAGGGATGGTTAATATATTAATACTTACCCTCCACAGCGCAGGCGATCCTACGAGCCTCTTCACGGTCACTTGACCACTCCCAAATGATTTCCAGGCTTCCGGTCCAGATCCATCTTCTTCTTTTCCTCTCTAAAGCAGGAGACGGTGTGTCATCACTGACGTCACCGCCTCCTGCTGTCCTTCCTTGGTCCCGTCCCTTGCACACTACTGTGCATGTGCTGGGACCGCTGGCTGGTTTCTGAGTGTACAGGCTTCTAGGTGTGTAAGCGCTGTGCATGAGTGACAGTATAGCAATCAGCCACAGAGGCTGATCGCTATGCTGTGCATGTCACTGGGGGCACTTTGGATAGTCATTAGGGGCACTGTGGATGACACATGGGGACTCTTTAGGGGCACTGTGGATGTCATTAGGGGCACTGTGGATAGCACATGGGGGCACTGTGGATGGCATTAGGGGTGCTGTGGATGGCACATGGGGGCACTGTGGATGGCATTAGGGGCACTGTGGATGGCACATAGGGTCACTGTGGATAGCACATGGGGCACTTTGGAGACACTGTGGATGGCACTTGGGGGCACTGTGCATGTCATTAGGGGTGCTGTGGAGGGCACAGGGTGGCACTTTGGGGGCACCATGGATGGCATAAGGGGCACTGTGGATGGCACATGGGGTCACTGTGGATGGCACATAGGAGCACTGTGGATGGCACATGGGTGCACTTTGGGGTCACTGTGGATGACACTGGGGGCACTTTGGATGGCATTTGGGGGCACTGCAGATGTCAATTTTATGGGGAGCACTGTGGATGTCACTGTTATGGGAGAGATGTGGATATCACTATTATGGGGGCACTGTAGATGTCACTGTTACGGGGCGCTGTGGATGTCGCTGTTATGGGGATGCTGGGGATGTCGTTGTTATGGGAGTGCTGTAGATGTCATTGTTATGGGGTGCTGAAGATGTCACTGTTATGGGGGTGCTGAAGATGTCACTGTTATGGGGGATTCTGTAGATGTCACTGTTATGGGGGCACTGTGGATGTTACTGTTATAGGAAGCACTATGGATGTCACTGTTATGGGGCACTGTGGATGTCACTGTTATGGGGGAGCTGTAGATGTCACTGTTATGGGGGTGCTGTGTGACAGGCACAGCACCATGAAGTGCCTTTTGCGCTGTGGCATAAGAAGAGTTTTATATCTCTAACTTTTTAGTCCAACCAGACTGTCTATTACTCTCCTTCATTCTTGTTTCTTTTGAGCTAATTCCGTAACAACCTGCTCTATTAAAATACCACATGACCTAACCCCTCAGGTAAACACCATAGAAAAAGAAAAAGAAAAAACGGTGTCAAAAAAGCCATTTTTTGTCACCTTACACCACAAAAAGTGTAATAGCAAGTGATCAAAAAGTGATATGCTCCCCAAAATAGAGCCAATCAAACTGTCATCTCATCCCGCAAAAATGATACCCTACCTAAGACAATCGACCAGAAAAAAAAAAAACTATGGCTCTCAGACTATGGAGACACTAAAATTATTATTTTTTGTTTCAAAAATGATATTATTGTGTAAAACTTAAATAAATAAAAAAAGGATTAAGTATCACTGCGTCCGAAATAACCTTCTGTATAAAAATATCACCTGACCTAACCCCTCAGATGAACACCGTAAAAAAAATGCTTAATTATGTAAAACTGAAACAAATAACCCAAAAAAGTATACGTATTTGGTATGGTCGCGTCCGTAACTATAAAAATGCCACATGATCTAACCTGCTAGATGAACATTGTAAATAACAAGAAAAAAACAGTGCCAAAACAGCTATTTTTTGTTACCTTGCCTCACAAAAAGTGTAATATAGAGCAACCAAAAATTATATCTACCTTAAAATAGTAGCAACAAAACTGCCATCTTATCCCATAGTTTCCAAAATGGGGTCACATTTTTGGAGTTTCTTCTCTAGGGGTGCATTCAGGGGGCCTTCCAAAAACCATATGGCGTTCCTTTCCTTCTGCGCCCTGCCGTGTGCCCGTACAGCAGTTTACGACCACATATGGGGTGTTTATGTAAACTACAGAATCAGAGCAATAAATATTATGCTTTATTTGGCTGTTAACCCTTGATTTGTTACTGGAAAAAATGGATTAAAATGGAAAATCTACCAAAAAAGTGAAATTCTGAAATTTCATCTCCATTTTCTATTAATTCTTGTGGAACACCTAAAGCGTTAACAAAGTTTATAAAATCAGTTTTGAATACTTTGAGGGGTGTAGTCTCTAAAATGAAGTCACTTTTTGGAGTTTCTACTCTAGGGGTGCATCAGGGGGTCTTCAAATGTGACATGGAAGCTTAAAATTATCCCAGTGAAATCTGCCTTCCAAAAACCATATGGCGTTCCTTTCCTTCTGCGCCCTGCCGTGTGCCCGTACAGCAGTTTACGACCATATATGTGTAGTTTCTGTAAACTGCAGAATCAGGGCAATAAATATTGAGTTTTGTTTGGCTGTTAACCCTTGCTTTGTAAGCGGAAAAAAATGTATTAAAATGGAAAATCTACCAAAAAAGTGAAATTCTGAAATTTCATCTCCATTTTCCATTAATTCTTGTGGAACACTTGAAGGGTTAACAAATTTTATAAAATCAGTTTTGAATACCTTAAGGGGTGTAGTTTCTAAAATGAGGTCACTTTTTTGGAGTTTCTACTCTAAGGGTGCATCAGGGGGTCTTCAAATGTGACATGGCAGCTTAAAATTATCCCAGTGAAATCTGCCTTCCAAAAAACATATGGCATTCCTTTCCTTCTGCGCCCTGCCGTGTGCCTGTACAGCAGTTTACGACCACATATGGAGTGTTTCTGTAAACTAAAAAATCAAGGCAATAAATATTGAGTTTTGTTTGGCTGTTAACCCTTTCTTTGTTACTGGAAAACATGGATTAAAATGGTAAATCTGCCAAAAAAGTGAAATTCTGAAATTTCATCTTCATTTTCCATTAATTGTTGTGGAACACCTAAAGGGTTAACAAAGTTTGTAAAATCAGTTTTGAATACCTTGAGGGGTGTAGTTTCTAAAATGGGGTCATTTTGGATGGTTTCTATTATGTAAGCCTCACAAAGTGACTTCAAAAGTGGGTTTTGGAAATTTTCGGAACAATTTCAAGATTTGCTTCTAAACTTCTAAAAAAAAAAGGCATTTACAAAATGATCCAAACATGAAGTAGACATATGAAGAATGTAAAGTTATACCTATTTTTGGAGGTATTACTATCTATTACAAAAGTAGAGAAATTGAAATCTGGACATTTGCTAATTTTTCAAACTTTTTGGTAATTTTTATTTTTTTTATGAATAAAAATGAATTTTTTTTACATAATTTTACCACTGTTGTGAACCACAATATATGACGAGAAAACAATCTCAGAATGGCCTGGATAAGTAAAAGCGTTTTAAAATTATCACCACATATAGTGACAAATGTCAGATTTGAAATAAATGGCCTGGTCCTTAAGGTGAAATATGGCAGGGTCCTTAAAATGGTTAAGCTTACCTTACATTCACTTGCTGAATCTTAAAGGCATATTATCTTTTCTGCTTCTGTGAACACTATATATAACTGTTATTTGACATCCAGAAATAGGAAGTCAAGGTAAATAACTCTCTTTCTGTTTCTAATATATAAACATAGGAACTGTATTAAATTTATTGACAAGTCTAGCTATATAAACATGTAAGTCATATTGGCAACCTAGGACAGTTCTTATCTGGCCAGCTACACGCTGTAGATGTCACTGTTATGGGGACACTGTGAATGTCACTGTTATAAGGGCGCTGTAGATGTCACTGTTATGGGGGAGCTGTAGATGTCACTATTCTGGGGGCTCAGTATGATTTATTGTGCTCATGCAAATGATGATCAGCCTAGGAATCACGTTACATGGTCGGCCACATTTTCCAGGCGACGGTGGCTTTCCTGACCCAAACTGATTGTATGATAGTATTGTACAGATGTACAAAAACGAAAGTATTTACCTCCCTTATTAAAATATACCTTTTATTGAATTCAAACAGTAAAAATGTCTTTTGAAAAACCTTCCTTAACAAATATTCAATACACCATCTATATAGAGTCAATATCTTAGGCAGGTATCTCAAGAGGTGGGACAGTTAATGTCCTTCTTATTCATGATTTGTTGATAGAAGGTGGGACAGTTTGTGTCCTTCTTGTTCACGGTTTACTGACATAAAATATGTCCCAAATAACTCTCTAAGTCCAGGTTTGTGGGAATAAAACATCTGTCCCTATTCTGTCCCTGGATCTCACCCTGCCTACAGGCAGATTATCCTCCCTGAAAGGGGCGACCCCACCTCTCGGTGGAAAAACCCTTTTAAGCCCCTGCCCTTGCTCTTAAGATTGGTTGTTATTCCTGTGAGTAAGGGCTCGTTCACACAAACTTGTTTTGCTTTCCGTATACGGGCCGTTTTTGCTTTTAGTATACCGCCTGTATACGGAACAATTCATTTCAATGGGTCCGCAAAACAAATGGAATGTTCTCCCTATGCATTCCGTTCCCGTATTTCTGTTTTTCTGTTCCACTACATTTTGAGTCATGTCCAAAACCATACGGTCGTGTGAATGAGCCCTAAGAAGGACATTAACTGTCCTACCTCTTGATATACCTGCCTGAGATATTGACTCTATATAGATGGTGTATTGAATATTTGTTAAGGATCTAAGATTATCTTATCGTTAGTGGTTTTTCAAAAGACATTTTTAATGCTTGAATTCAATAAAAGGTATATTTTAATAAGGGAGGTAAGGTAAATACTTTAGTTTTTGTGGTTTAACACTTTTTTTTTTTTAATGTACAGATGTAGTAGAGTTAACACACATGCTTTATGAGACTTGTTATCTAAACTAAATGCGTTAAGCAAACTGTGTTATGTCCACCCAGGCTCGGAATGGCCCATGGGGTCCAGGTGAATCCCCCGGTAGGCCCCTGACCAAGGTAGTCCACTAGTCTTCCTACACAATGGGCACATAACACAGTAGACTTACTGCACTAGATATAGTTAGGCAGTGTACAGCACCTCAACCAGTCTATGTTTATATAAAATCTGGGTAGATCATTTAAAGGGCTGATCTCCAGAATAATATAAAAAATGAAAATTACACATAGTCTAGTACATGACAATCTCTTTCTAATAACACTAGAAGCAGCACTGTAACTCGCATGGATCCAGAGATCTTCCCATTCATTGCTCCAATTGTCTGGCTAGATTCATTTCAAGTTGACAGCTTAGGTGGCATGCCTTTTCTCAGGGTTGTGTCCTTTCTAATGCAGCTGGTGGCAGTTGAAGGATGAAACCGAGCATGTGCTTCTGTTTCAGTTAGCAGGACAGAGAAATTAGAAAAAGGGCAAACAGCAGGTGGCGCTATACAGATAGATTTCAGTGAATAACTCAGTAGCTATAAAAAATATTTACTTACATGCATTTACAAAATTATTCAGATCCCGGTGCTTTTTGAAAACTGTGAAATATTTGTGCGGGACAACCCCTTTAAGGAACTACCAAGTTTCTTATTATTGCTGCAATCAAGTGGCAGAGGTGACTTATATACGTACATAGGCCACCAGCCAATATCATCTTTTCCCAGGGACCCACTTTCTCAAAGTCACTTCAGGGACCCCCATAATCAATCATTTTGTAGCGTCTTGCTGCTGTCTAGGCCCCTAAAATAAATATTACTGATGGGCCCTAGGGACCCCAGTGCCCTAAACTGTGTCCACCTCTGGTGTCTTAATCATCACAGAAGAAATCCTAGTGTTTGCATACAAATTATTATGGCACTGCATTCAAATCTAAAGATCATTAAGCATTGGAGACATTTTTTCAAATGCCCTGCTAGACAGATTAAAAGTAGTGTAAAGTGATCTAATTTGATCTTTATAGCCATCATGTATTAGAATGTGATTTAATAGGTAAGAAGTGAGCATCTATTAATTGTGCAGTGTATATTGGTCACGGGTGAGGATTTAGTATGAATCACATGACATTTATAATTCTGCAATATACCATTGATACCAATGACCTCCACATTTCTGGTGTATGTGAAATAGTAAAATCCCTTCTTGCTTTGTATCCCCCCTCTTGTTGTAAAATGCACGGTGATGTACTGCAAACTAATCTTTTATGCTGTAGAGCATATACTAGGGTTGAAATACAATGTAGACGAGAAATCACTTGTGGCAGCAGAAAACAGATCTATCAGCTGTTGTGACAGTAGATTAGAAGCCTCCAATTCTCTATGAACAACATGTAACATACAGACAGAAGGTGATGGCTTAGCACGTGTCTGCTCAGTAGTATGATTGATGGATAGCACCACTCATTTACTATTAGGTGCCAATATCCATTCTTCTGCTGAGCTCTATAACCTTTATAACCCCTGTGGCTATACAATTGCCAGACGTTTTACATTGCAAATGAACTTTTTACATCTAACATGCAGGAACAGAGTGGAAATATATGGAGCAACTAAGTGGAGAACTTAAAAAAACTGTAAAAACAGTGCTAGACAATATAAAGACAAAAGTGTTGCGACACCCCTCTTAAAGGGGTTCACTGTGAATAAGGAATTTTTCACAAGTGCCAGCCACTCTAAACAGATGATTCATACTCTGCTTCCTGCTGCTCCAATCCTTTGTGAAGGCCCCGGTGTGCCCATGTTCCGGTCCCCAGAGTGTTTACATGTGACACAACATGGGCATAGTCACATGCTCCACTGCAGTCAATGACTGGCTTCAGTGATGACGTGTTGCTTATGTCCACATCCCCATACCCATGCTTTGTTGGAAGTAAACACACTGGAGGCATCACATAGGACTGGAGTAGTGGGGAGCAGGTAACCCCTTTAACCTTTATAGCTCTGGGAATTTCCAGTTTTTCCATTTTTGTTTTTCACTCCCTGCCTTCCCAGAGCCATAACTTTTTTATATTTTAATTCAAATAGTCATATGAGGACTAGTTTTCTGTGGGACAAGTTGTACTTTCGAATGACACCATTTAATATTGCATCTGATGTAGTGGGAAGATGGAGAAAATTTTCCAGTGGGGTGCAATTGGAAAAAACTGAATTCCACCATAGTTTTATGGATTTCATTTTCACATTGTTCCCTAAACAGTAAAACTGAACTATGCCCTTCATGCTCTGGGTTAGTACGATTACAGCGATACCACATTTATATCTTTTTTCTTGTGTTTTAATATTTAAAAACTATGTACACCTTCAGGGGCAATTTTTTATGATTGCATTTTATTAATTTTGGGCTAAAAATCATTTGTTCAGTTGTTCTTTATTAAAAATATTCAGCTGTTCTGTGACAAAGGGTTAACAGTTTGTCTAGCTTTGTGAATTGTACTTTCAGTTTGTGCTGGTCATCTAATAACCCTCATCTCTAAATTACTAAAAGGTCATAAACACTTATTTACGCCACATTCTTATCAGTACGATAAGAACTGGGCTATAATGAGTGTTTAGGAGGGCAGAGATCAGAGATAAGGAGCCATCAGCTGAGCTGGCTGATGGAGCAGAGTGAAAACAGACAGTATGCTATTAGAAAATCAGAAGGTTGTACAGAGAAAAAGGCTCAACAATTAAAAAAATAAATTTTTTGCTCAAAATGAGAACAATGCAATTCATAGCCTTTAAAAAAAAAACTGTGAAAAAAATATTTTTGTCTTTTCATCACCATATACTGACCACCATAAGTCTATGTCTTATATGTATATGTATACCATAAGTCTATTTCTATGGAAGGCTAATTTTTTTGCGGGACGATCTGTACTTTTTTTTTATACCATTTTGATGTGTAAATAACTTTTTTATTACATTTTACTCAATTTTCTGGGGGAGGTAAAAATGACAAAAAAAATTGAGAATTTGGCTATTTTTTTTATCACAGCTTTCAACAAAAAGGATAAATACATTTATATTTTATTAGTACTGGCGTTTTGAGACATGGCAATGACTATTATCTTTATTTTTTATTCTTTATTTTTATTTTTATTATGGAGAAAGAGATTGTTTAGAATTTTTAAATTTGAATATGCAGTTTTCATATTTCTTCTTCCTTACACTGCAATGACTTGGCATTTCAGTGTATGGAAGATTCGCTATGTTGTTATGGAGCTGCCACCTGAGGGCCTCCATAACAACTACCACTGTAATAGCTTTGGATCCTTCCTAAGACTCCAGGCTATTATAAGAAACAAACTGCTTCCCTGATCTCTGCGCAGGGAAGCAATTCGGGCCCCAGAAAAGCTTCCTCAGATGCCATGATCAGCATCTGAGGGGTTAAATGTCTGCAATTGGCGTTATTACTAGATATTATCCCGAGCAGTAACTAGGCAGTTATGGCACTCACTGCACTTAGTATACAGATGGCGGGGTTAACGTGCTGTCCCCAGCCTATTTCCACCCAGAAATATAAACAAATGAACTAACCCCTGAGGGGGATAGAGGGGGATTGATGAAACTAAAACATAACTTTTAATACTCAAGTGTAAAATATGCGCCAGGTAGTGAAACTACACAAAAAGGTAAAGACACAGCTATAGAGCCCTTGGCCAAATTCCAGGCTCAAAGAGCTCAAATAGTCAGCAAAAATCAACGAGACATATGCGTAACAAATGAACGTAACCACTGTGATGTGACCAAGTCAAAAACATGGAACTTGCTCCCCGGATCCTCGATGTGGTCAATCGGATAGGAGGAGGTGGATAGATGAGATGGCCACCGTGAGTGGATGGAATCAGAGTCTCGGTTGGATGCTGTAAAAACTGTACAAGAGAAGAAGGGGCTCTGCAAAGGGGAAATGGCGAGGAGCTGTCACGATATCCCTATGGATACCCTGCGGAGGGAAAGGGGACTGACAGACGCCCTACCTACCTATACAGAGCTACCCGCCCCGAAAGGGGCGACCCCGTCCGGTTGCCTGTCCCTAACACGGCCGGAGTCCCTAGTAAAGCCCTAGAAAGAGAAAGAGCTCCCTACATGCACAGGCACTCACCATTGGAGGCCTCCCCTTTCCTGCTTTGTCCCCTTTTCCCACTGGACTAGGACAAGTAGCGATTATACTTTTTTGCCCACTGGCATCCCTATAATCCAATCTCCTGTCTGAGCCTTATATTGTCATATACTGGTCCATGGCATCGTGAATATCGATCCCAGTATTTTCATATGGGCTCTCAGTACTCTAGCACCATTTTTGTCTATTACTCCCCTGATGATTTCTGAGGCACGATTGAAACGTGGCACGTCGGGAGAAATTTGTTTGTGTATGGGAGCTCTTTCTCTTTCTAGGGCTTTACTAGGGACTCCGGCCGTGTTAGGGACAGGCAACCGGACGGGGTCGCCCCTTTCGGGGCGGGTAGCTCTGTATAGGTAGGTAGGGCGTCTGTCAGTCCCCTTTCCCTCCGCAGGGTATCCATAGGGATATCGTGACAGCTCCTCGCCATTTCCCCTTTGCAGAGCCCCTTCTTCTCTTGTACAGTTTTTACAGCATCCAACCGAGACTCTGATTCCATCCACTCACGGTGGCCATCTCATCTATCCACCTCCTCCTATCCGATTGACCACATCGAGGATCCGGGGAGCATGTTCCATGTTTTTGACTTGGTCACATCACAGTGGTTACGTTCATTTGTTACGCATATGTCTCGTTGATTTTTGCTGACTGTTTGAGCTCTTTGAGCCTGGAATTTGGCCAAGGGCCCTATAGCTGTGTCTTTACCTTTTTGTGTAGTTTCACTACCTGGCGCATATTTTACAATTGAGTATTAAAAGTTGTGTTTTAGTTTCATCAATCCCCCTCTATCCCCCTCAGGGGTTAGTTCATTCACTCACTGCACTTACAAGCAGGCAACATCTTTAAAGATCCAACCAGCGCCGAACATGTACATGTATATTTCTGTCTACAAAGCAGTGTGCTGAGTTGTAGTTTTAATTGGTACCCTTTGGGGCACATATTACTTTTAATCACTTTTTATTCTATTTTTATAGGGGAGGGGCAAGGTGACTAAAAATCATACACTTTTATTTTTCTTTAAGGCATTCATCATGCATGATAAACAACTTAACAGGCAGTTTCCTATGACAGGCCTGAGATTCTTAACAAGGCCCCATATTAACCAATTGGAGCCCTGTGATCTTGCTAATATGGCTCTGATTGAAGGACAGAGGTAGCCCTCCCCCTCTGTCTGACTGCTCAGATGCTGTGGTCTCTATTGACTGAAGCATCTGAGTGGTTAAATGACCGGGATCGGAGTTACATCATAGCAACTGTCAAACATGGAGGTGGTAATGTAATGGTGTGGTGTGATTTGCTACTGTAGGACCTGAACAACTTGTCTTAATTGATGGAAATGGAAGATTCAGATATAGAATTTTAGCCTGTCAGTTTGTGACCTAAAGCTCAAGTGCAACTGCAGCAGGAAAATGTTCCAAAGCACACAAGCAAGTCTACCTCTGAATGGCTCAAAAGAAACAAAATTAAGGTTTTGAAATGGCTGCATAAATGGCCTGACTTGAATCCCATTGAGATGCTGTGACAAGGCTTCAAACAGAGAGTTCATGGTCTAAAACCCTCCAATGTGGCTGAATTTTAAAAACATTCTGCAAAGGAGAATAGACCAAAATTCTTCCACAGCGATGTAAAAGACTCATTGCAAGTAACATAGTAACATAGTATATAAGACCGAAAAAAGACATTTGTCCATCCAGTTCGGCCTGTTTCCTACAAGTTGATCCAGAGGAAGGCAAAAAACCCCTGTGAGGCAGAAGCCAATTTTCCTCACTTAAGGGGAAAAAAAAATTCCTTCCCGACTCCAATCAGGCAATCAGAATAACTCCCTGGATCAACGACCCCTCTCTAGTACCTATAGCCTGTAATATTATTACACTCCAGAAATAAATCCAGTCCCCTCTTGAATTCCTTTATTGTACTCACCATCACCACCTCCTCAGGCAGAGAGTTCCATAGTCTCACTGCTCTTACAGTGAAGAATCCTTTTCTATGTTTGTGTACAAACCTTCTTTCCTCCAGACGCAGAGGATGTCCCCTTGTCACAGTCACAGTCCTGGGGATAAATAGATGATGGGACAGATCTCTGTACTGACCCCTGATATATTTATACATAGTTATTAGATCTCCCCTCAGTCGTCTTTTTTCTAAAGTGAATAACCCTAATTTTGATAATCTTTCAGGGTACTGTAGATCCCTCATTCCAGTTATTACTTTAGTTGCCCTCCTCTGAACTCTCTCCAGCTCTGCTATGTCTGTCTTGTTCACAGGAGCCCAGAACTGTACACAGTACTCCATGTGTGGTCTAACCAGTGATTTGTAAAGTGGTAGGACTATGTTCTCATCACGGGCGTCTATGCCCCTTTTGATGCAACCCATTATCTTATTGGCCTTGGCAGTAGCTGCCTGACACTGGTTTTTGCAGCTTAATTTGCTGTTTATTAAAATTCCTAGATCCTTTTCCATGTCAGTGTTACCGAGTGTTTTACCATTTAATATGTACGGGTGACTTGCATTATTCCTTCCCATGTGCATAACTTTACATTTGTCAGTGTTAAACCTCATCTGCCATTTTTCTGCCCAAGCCCCCAATCTATCCAGATCCCTCTGTAGCAGAAAACTGTCCTCTTCAGTGTTAATTACTTTACACAGTTTAGTGTCATCTGCAAAAATAGATATTTTACTGTGCAGGCCTTCTACAAGATCATTAATAAATATATTGAAGAGAATAGGGCCCAATACTGACCCCTGAGGTACCCCACTAGTTACAGTGACCCAATCTGAGTATCTACCGTTAATAACCACCCTCTGTTTTCTGTCACTCAGCCAGTTACTTACCCACATACAGACATTTTCTCCCAGTCCGAGCATCCTCATTTTATATACTAACCTTTTATGAGGTACGGTGTCAAATGCTTTGGAGAAGTCCAGATATACGACATCCATTGATTCGCCGCTGTCAAGTCTAGAACTTACCTCCTCATAGAAGCTGATTAAATTTGTTTGGCATGACCGATCCCTCATGAAGCCATGCTGATATGGCGTTATTTGCTTATTTTCATTGAGATACTCCAAAATAGCATCTCTTAGAAACCCTTCAAACAGTTTACCAACAATAGATGTTAAACTTACCGGCCTATAATTTCCAGGCTCTGTTTTTGGACCCTTTTTGAATATTGGCACCACATTTGCTATGCGCCAATCCTGTGGAACTTTCCCTGTTATTATAGAGTCCGTAAATATCAGAAATAATGGTCTGGCTATGACATCACTTAATTCCCTTAGGATACGGGGTGTATGCCATCCGGTCCTGGCGATTTGTCTATTTTAATCTTTTTAAGTCGCTGTTGTACTTCTTCCTGGGTCAGACAGGGCACTTTTAATGGGGATTTACTTTTACATTCTGCATTTCATCTGACAGTTTATTTTCCTCAGTGAATATAGTGGAGAAAAAAATATTTAATAGTTTTGCTTTATCCTCGTCAGCTCTCTGCAACACCCCCTCATTGCTATGTAGAGGGCCGACTCCTTCAGATTTATATTTTTTACTATTTATATAATTGAAGAACATTTTAGGGTTAGTTTTACTCTCTTTGGCAATTAATCTCTCTGTCTCTAGTTTGGCAAATTTTATTAGTTTTTTACATATTCTATTTTTTTCCTTATAGTTTATCAGTGCTTCCTGACTCCCCTCCTGTTTTAGCGATTTATATGCTTTCTTTTTGTCATTTATTGCCTTCTTTACGGTTCCATTTATCCACATTGGTCTCTTATTGTTCCTTAGCCTTTTATTCCTATAAGGTATGTACCTCTCACAATTAGATGTTACAATGCTTTTAAAAATCTCCCATTTTATGGTTGTATTTTTATTTTTGAGGACTTTGTCCCAGTTAGTTAGGCCTATGGCCTCGCTTAGTTGGCTAAATTTTGCTTTTTTGAAGTTTGGTATTTTTGTTCCTCCCTTTAGAAACTCTCGTTTGAAGGATAATTGGAAGGTTATAACTTTATGGTCACTATTTCCCAGGTGTCCCCCAACCTGCACATCTGTTGTTCTATCAGGTCTATTGGTTAATACTAAGTCCAGTATGGCCGTCCCTCTAGTGGGGTCCTGAACCAGTTGGGAAAGGAAATTGTCTTTGGCTATTGCCAAGAACCTGTTTCCTTTATGGGATGTACAGCTTTCAGTTTCCCAGTCTATATCTGGGTAGTTGAAGTCCCCCATGATAACGACTTCATTATGATTTGCCGATTCCTCTATCTCGTTTAGTAATAGATTTTCTGTGGACTCTGGTATATTAGGTGGTTTATAATACACTCCTATTAGTATTTTATTATTGTTTTTGCTCCATGTATTTCTACCCACAGTGACTCCACATGTTCATGTCCCTCAGAGATGTATTCTCGAATTACGGGATTTAGACACGACTTCACGTAGAGGCAGACCCCTCCACCTCTCCGGTTTTGACGATCCTTTCTGAACAGATTGTAACCTTGTACATTAACTGCCCAGTCATAGCTATCATCCAGCCATGTCTCAGTTATTCCCACTATGTCATAGTCCTCCTCACACATCACTAATTCCAGTTCACCAGTCTTGTTAGTCAGGCTTCTGGCATTAGTATACATACATTTGACAGGTTTATGTGTATTTTTACCCTACATCTTTCATTCTGAGCTGTTCTAGTCCCCCTTCCATTCCTCCCCCAGACACACTACCTCGCCCCTGGTCTCTATCTGCACTATCTTCCCCTCCTATAACGTAATTACCCTCCCCCAGTCCCTAGTTTAAACACTCCTCCAACCTTCTAGCCATCTTTCTCCCCAACACAGCTGCCCCTTCCCCATTGAGGTGCAGCCCGTCCCTACGGTAGAGCCTGTAGCCAACAGAGAAGTCGGCCCAGTTCTCCATGAACCCGAACCCCTCCTTCCTACACCAGTTCTTGAGCCACTTGTTAACCTCCCTAATCTCCCGCTGCCTTTCTTGTGTGGCTCGTGGTACAGGCAGTATTTCAGAAAATACTACTTTTGAGGTCCTTGCCCTAAGCTTTTGACCTAAATCCCTGAAATCATTTTTAAGGACTCTCCACCTTCCTCTAACTTTGTCATTGGTTCCGATATGGACCATGACCGCTGGATCTTCTCCAGCCCCTCCCAGTAATCTGTCAACCCGATCCGCGATGTGTCGAACTCTAGCGCCAGGAAGACAGCACACTGTTCGGCGATCACGATCTTTGTGACAGATTGCCCTATCTGTACCTCTAATAATTGAGTCTCCCACTACCAGCACCTGTCTGGCCTGCCCTGCTCTCCTGGTCCCCTGCTTACTGGAGCTGACATTCCCCTGACTGGCAGAGGAAGTGTCTGGCTGCAGCGGTGCCATCCCTGAACTGTCATCCCCCTCATCTGCCAACCGTGCAAACTTGTTGGGGTGTGTCAGATCAGGGCTAGCCTCCCTGGCACTCTTCCCTCTACCCCGCTTTCTTACTGTTACCCAGCTAACTACCTCACTCTCCTCAGCCTCCTCGCTACCACCCTCCCCACATCTACCCCATAGAGTGCTTGCTCAGTGAGCAGCAAACTCTTTTCCAAATTGTCAGTGGCTTTCAGTGTTGCAACTCGCCTGTTTAGAGACTCGATGTGCGATTCCAAACGGGTAATTTGCTCACATTTTGAACAAACATATACACCCTCGAACGGCTGTTCCAGGACTGCATACATCATACAAGATGTGCACTGGACAGCGCTGTCAATAATGGAAGTCATACTAAATGGGGATTACACAGGAAAAGAGAGGGAAAAAAATAAATAAATACAATATAGAGCAGTGATATCAAGATTCTTACTTACTGTGGTCCCTTACAGCAGTAGGAAGACTAGCTAGAATCAAACCAACTGTATACAAGGATGATCTAATGAATCTCTGTTTCTTGATCCTTTTCTTAAACTCCGGTTTCTTCAACTCCACTTATGAAAGCAGCCACTTAGGAATGCAGGCCTCAGGTAGAGCAGGCTTTTCTAGGTAAGCAGCTTCACACCACACTCAGACACTTGCAGTCCCAACAAAAAGACACTCAGCAGAACTCCGGTTTCTTCAACTCCACTTATGAAAGCAGCCACTTAGGAATGCAGGCCTCAGGTAGAGCAGCAAGTTATCACAAATGTTTGATCCAAGTTATTACTGCAAAGTACTGTAAAACTATGTATTAGATTTAGGGAGTTATTACTTTTTTATGAGTTATATATATGTTTTGAATACATTTTTGTCTTTAATAAATGGATGGATCATTTAAAGGCTGTATTTTGTGTTAAGTATCCAAATAATATCATGTAGTGTCCAAATATCTTTGCCATATTTATGTAACTTTTCCTAAAAAATAAATAAATAAATGTATCTCACTGTTGCGGATTAGAGAGTGTGGGCCCACTGTGTCAACTAACCAATCTTTGGGCTAAACCCTAATGGTGTTTTCCCTAGTATTCACACTTTAACTCCTATACAAGGATCTGGCCATCTGTGCAGGGAAGCAACCAACCGCTACCTTCTGGGATAGTCCTGGTGTGGTTGGCAGCTGACCCACAGGGGTTAGGAACTATGGTGCAAGCACTAGAAGCACAGAATACAGAGAACTTACCAAAAATGAAAACCACAGGTATAGTTTGAACAGACACTAAGACTTGAATGCAGTTTTCTGAGATCCAGACAGCACACTTGAAGCATAGGTTGTGGGAGACATAGGATAAACATACAGGCAGGGTGATAGTAAAAATACACGAGTCAGGCGCACTGGATACTTGCTAGAAACACAGATGAGGCAGAAGGACAGGGTTAACTTAAACAGAGACAGAACTGAAACTGAAATTGGAAGTGCTGGAACACACAGGCAGAGCAAGTTCAAGCTGGAGCACAGACAATAACAAACATGATAAACACAGGTAAATCACAACACAATCAGAACACCTTTGCTGTTCACCAAGGAACCTAAAGCTCAGGCACCCTTCAGCTGGAAATGCCACTTTAACTATCCAAGAACCATCAGCTATCGGCTGGGGAAGGATTTTGGAGTTAACTCGATAACCCCCAGCCTCTTAAATTGCCAGTTCCTCCTAAGGAGACAAAAGCTTGAACACAAGGCAGAACCATGGAGGCAGCAGCATTGTGAGTAGCGTAAGTATGGTGCCTGATGGAAAGAGAAGAGCAACTGCGGACATAGCTGACCTAACATTAGCCTTAGGCATAGCTCAAGCTTGGTGTCATCTGTTTGCAGGAGGCAAATGCTTTACCACTTTCTCCTTTGAAAATAAGATTCGGCTTGAGAATTATGGTAAATCTAAACATTGCATTTTAAGTCTTTCAAATATGAAAATTTATCCGAGATTTCCCATTCTTCAGACTAAACTGTGAGTTTTAAAAAATATTATACTCTGTATTTACTATTTTTCCTTTTGCATTTGGTCTGTCTCAAGTGAGTATTTTAGAATTAGCTTTCTAGTATTCAGTTCTCTTTTGATCTGTGTACTAGAAGTAGTGATTGTTTGCTTGGCATCAATACAGAATTTTTTGCAGATGTATCTTCCTTGATCCACATAAGCTTAAAGAGATTTTCCTGGCAGCAGTACCTAGCCATTTAATGGTAACATGTAAACTCCCTTTTTGTTCCTTTTTGCTTAGTGAGCAAAACACTTGACTTAGAATTTGCAAAATAAATATCCACCCAATATTATTATGCTTTTATCACAAGAGACACAGATCAAATTATTGTAAATGTTCTTTTTTCAATAAATCACAATTCATAAATTATATAATGCTTTTATAGGTTTAATATTTTATATCTATCTGCAGTTGCAACAAAAAGTAAGTAAACCCATTGGAATTATCTGAATGCCTACCCTACATTGAGACACATGGTAAGTGAATTAATGACACACAAACATTTGTATTGTTCCTATTTTTATTGAGTACATTGAGTAAACATCAACTATGAAAGAATAAGAAAGTGAACCCTTGAATTTGGTAATTTAAAAACTGTAGATCCCCTTTAGCAGCAGTTAACAAACAGTTCCTGTAGATCCAAATAATATTTGCACAAAGATGGAGTGGAATTTTGGCCATTCTTGCATGTACAGCTCGGGCCATGCATCAGCATCCTGATGGGGTTAAGGCCAGCACTTTGCCATTCTAAACACAAATCAACCTTTTCCTTCATTCTTTTGTTGATCTATTTGCTTTGGGTTAGTTTCTTGTTGCATTACCCAATGTAATCAATATTTCTCTAATAATGGAGGGTTTTTTACAGTTTGTAGAATTGTTGGTCATTTGCTGTTACCTTTGGGTTGTGTCTCACCTCTTTAAGGATTGCCCGTTGTACTCTTGGGCTGATCTTAACAAGAGAGTAGCAACAGTCTTGAATTTTGTCCATTTGTAGATAATTTGTCTAACCAGGGATTGATGTACACCCAGGTCTTGAGAAATGCTTTTGTCGCCTTTTTAGCCTCATTTGCCTCTATATCATGTCTTCAGAGTTTTTCTAAAATATTTCAGCTATGTCACTGGACATTGGAACATTATTATGTGTAGAAAGCATTAAACAACTAACTGAGGCACTCCACAATTAAAGCAATTTGAGCAAAATTGGGCACATTAAAACATAATATTTACATAAAAGCTCCATGAATGATTGTACTGCTCTCCCTAGCTCCTACCTAGTGGCGTCAACAGTTTAGCATGGTCAAAACGCTGACAGATTTCCTTTGATTCCTCCAGACATGAGGCTTAGAATTGACACTAAAAAGTTCAATCTTGGTTTCATCAGACCAGAGAGTCCTTTAGGTGTTTATTTGCTAAATCCAGGTGCTTTTATGTGTCTTTTACTGAAGAGAGGCTTTTTTTCTGTTTACCCTGCCATAAAGCCCAGATTGGTGGAGTGCTGTAGTGATGGTTGACCTTCTGGAAGTTTCTCCCATCTGCACAAAGGATCTTTGACGCTCAGCCAGAGTGACCATTGGGTTCTTGGTCACCTCACTTACCAAGGCTCTTCCACTCCAATTACTAATTTTGGTGGAGCAGCTAGCTTTAGGAAGAGTCCTGATTGTTCCAAACTTTTCAATTTAGGAATTATGGAGGCCACTGTACTCTTGGGAATTTTCAGTGAAGCTGAAATTTTTTGTACCCCTCTACAGGTCTGTGAATCCACACCATCCTGAAATGGGAGGCCACCAGAGATAAATTTCAAGTGTCATAGGAAAGGGTCTGAATTCTCATGTCCATGTGAAATAGTTTTTCTATTTTAATAAATTAGCAATTTCTAAATTCTCTTTTCATATTTTCATTATGGGCTATTGAGTGCAGATTGGGGGTGAAAACATTGGGGGTCTTTTACTCTTCTGAAATACGCCTAAATTAGGCTTAGTTAATGAGTCAATGGCGGCGCAACCGCTATCTGCGACTTTTCCCCGCTCACGCAAGATGTAAAATTATGGGTGTGGAAAGGGGACGGGCCTAGGCGTATAAAATGATCTAAATGTAAGACAGCTAGGAAGCGCTAGATGCACCGAAGTTATGGGGAGGCCTGCGCCTCTTCATAAGTTCGGCAGAACCACTGCCAGCTATGGGCCTTTAGTAAGACCAACATCTAAAATGTTTGGGTGTTTGGTTTACAGGTGTTTTATGCTTATCCTAGTAAACCGCCCCCCTCGTGAAGTAAGTTTAAATGTCTAATATATTTTGATTTTAATTCTTTATACTATATGATACAACTACTTTTTATACAAGTAACACCCCTTATATGTTAAAATTTGTTGTATCTATCTACCCTCTATCCACAAAACATTGGCGCTCGAAATTGGGTTCTTGGAATAGGCGTGATCTGAGTGAGGTTTTGACACCCACTCACCCTCCTATCTCCTCTTACCCCACACAACATCTAAAACGCCAGTCTTAAAACATGTGCCACATTATTTTTTATCATAGCACTAGGCTGCAATGTAACAAAATGTGAAAAAAAAGTGAAAGGTTCTGAAGACTTTCCAAATGCATTGAATAAATATAAAAATATATATAATATATATGAATATAAACAAAATATAACTTGGAATTTATATGGTGCTATAATACAGCCATGTGCATGAGCCCCAAATCTTTAAGAATATAACAAAAGCAACATTTATGCACGCATATTTTATGTACATTGTAAGTCTAAAAAGGAATACAAGAGAAAACTACAAATCATTCAGTAGAATCATAGAGCTGACTGCCTGCAGCTCAGAATCCCTCTTTTCAACATTGCTCTGCGGATGTTGCTGACAGAGATCAGATACTACCTACTGTGCATAATTTAACATCATCACATGAAGCCAAGGTAACTGTGTATTCAGACAGCATTTTTTAGAAAAATATGGCTTTATTAACTTGGCATCTATGACTGAAAATTTATGTGGCATATTTGACTGTGTAATTATAGATTGTATCTGTGATGAGATATGACAAGAATTCAAGAATTCTTGATTTTGGGGTGCTGTGTCACTGTAGGGATTCTACTGATACTCTAAAACACTGTCTATAATGAATAGTAAACTGTGCTGCTCAAGTTACAAGTGTCTTCAGCCTCTCAACCAGGCTAGAGCTACACTTAAAGGAAATGTGTCACCAAAAATGTTATCTGCCAGTTAAAAACATATAGTCACACAGCTAATCTGTTATATTTTCTGAGTGTGGATTTTTTCTTCTATTTCCTGAACACGATTATGGGGGTGGCCATGTTGCCTAAGCTGGTCTTAACAGCATTTTGAAACCATTAAGAAAATTGCCCTACTTCCTCCCCATGGGCCATAGACACAATGGTCAGGAGGGGACCTCATTGACTTATATGGGAGACATGCTCTGTGACCTGTGCAATGGTCATTGTACAAGGGAATAATAGATACTATAAGCTTTGACAATCACCTATCGTGAATGGAGGATCCTGTCTTATCTGTACACAGAGGTGACATTATAGGCAGGATTAGAATTAACTGCAGTAAAAGAATCTGCATAAACCAAGATGTGGCACCAATTAATATCCATAGTGCCAAAGAAAAACTGCAGGATTTTTTGTTTTAGTTTAAATATAAAAAGTAACATGGAAAACTTAAAATAACATCAAAATTATTTAAAAATATGTTAAATATAAAAAAGTTAATTAAACAGCAGGTCATTTTCTTATGGCACATTTCCTTTAAGACCTGCAATATAATTTAACATTAAATGTAACCATTTAACCACAGTTAAAGTTAGAGGAACATAATGAAAGATAACAGATAGCAATCTTCTGCAACTTTGTCTTAAACTTAATTTACAAAGGAGCTGTCCAGTGCCAAAAAATCATGTCATGTCAGTTCATGAGCTAAGCCAGCCCCTTTCTCTGCTTCTATATGAGCCATGACATAACTTTTTCTGATCTGAATGCTTTTTGTATTTATCTGTGCTTATAAAAGCCCTTTGAATGTTCTGAAAAAGCAGCCAGCTTCCACGGAAATCTATGTAATGAAAGAACCAGTGGTGACTGAAATTGTGCATGTAGGTGGTAATTGGCCATTTGGTCAGGGTCCTAAAATTATTTTTGCATTGAATAATAATTGCAGAAAAAAATGTGGACAGCAATTGAAAAAGCTGCCTATCCAGAATAAAAAATGGATACCTTTTTGAAAAAAATATGGACAAATCTATATTGTATCTTTTTACCTTTATTAATTGCAACAAATAATAATTGTGTTGCATCTCCAATCAGCAGGGCAGAGATTAAGGGGGTAATGTATCAATATGTGACTTTTTGGCATTTTCTGCTTGGTTTGAAGCAAGGTTTTTTAGACAGACTTACAAAATGTTAGTACTTGCGCTGAATGCTGGATTTTTTCTCCGTGTTTGCTCTGTATGGCCATACAGCAAAGTATGAGCTGGATCTTCTTCTGTTTCAATGTGTAATATTGAAGTGTGTATGATGAGGTTCTGCAGCAGCTGAAGTAAATATTATTAGGTTCTGCAGCAGCTAAGGTATGTATCATGATGATCCGCAGTAGCTAAAGTGTGTATTATGAGGTTCTGCAGCAGCTGAGCTATTTATAGTGATGGTCTGCAGAAGCTTATGTGTGTATTATGATACTTTGCAGCAGATATGTTTATTGTGAGGTTTTGTAGCAGTTTTGGTGTGTATTATGATGTTTGGCATCAGCTAAGGTGTACATTATGAGGTTCTGCAGCAGCTGAGGTGTGTATTTTGAGGTTCTTCAGAAGCTGAGATGTGTATCCTGATGTTCTGCAGCAGCTAAGGCAGGGGTGCACCACCAATGAGGCCAGGTGAGGCGTTTGCCTGAGGCAGAACCAGGTAGGGACAAGAGGGGGGCAGCAGAAGGGCAATGGGCAATGAACACTTTCATTGTGGCAAAGGGGTTAGGTTAAGAAATCGGCATTGGGTGTGGGGGATCGCCGTTTCAGTTTTCGCCTCAGGTAGCAGAAAGGCTAGGTGTGTATTGTGCTGTACTGCAAAAGCCAAGGTGTGTATAATGATGTTTTGCATCATCTAAGGTGTGTATTATATTATTTTGCAGCAGCTAAGATGTGTATTGTGAGGTACATTAGCAGCTGGGGTGTGCTTTATGAGTTTCTGCCGCAGCTACAGTGTACATTATAAGGTTCAGCAATAGCTGAGACGTGTATTATGAGGTTCTGCAGTATCTAAGTTTTGTATTACAGGGATCTGCAGCAGCGAAGATGTGAATAATGATTTTTTGCAGCAGCTGCCATGTGTATACCGATGTTTTTCAGCAGCTAAGGTGTGTTTCTTGATGTTCTGCAGAAGCTGAGATGAGTATTGTGATGTTCTAGAGCAGCTGAGTTTTGCATTATGAGGTTCTTTAGCAGTTGAGGTGTGTATTATGAGGTTCCACAGTAGCTGAGGTGTGTATTATAATGTGAAATATGTGTTTACCAGTAAGAAACATTTTTTATTTGCATTGATCCAATTAAGAGCATGCATTGTATGAATATCAGGATGAGTAAATATCAGGATGAATGAACTTTTGAAAAATTCCATTCGGTAGCTTCGCCTAAGTTCAACAAGAAATTCGATTTGTTACGAATTAATTAATCATAAATCGTTATAACTCAGGTATACCCAGGCCACTCTGCCTTAGGGCACGACCACACTGAGCGGCCATGCGGCAGGCAGGTTGCGGCTATACTGTGATGAAGAACCACATGGCCAATTAGCCTTCAGCTGCCTTTCATTTAATAATAAATACTTCTTGTTAATTGTCTCACTGCACCTTTAAACAGAGGCTGTTGCTGGTATGGGGTTTGACTGGTTAGGAGGAGGACAATATGCATATTATTGCTGTTCTGGTCTGCAATCTCCTGCAAGTTGACAGTTAACACAGAATATTAATCAGCTCTGGCATACCCACTTGTCCAACCCCAGCGCTCTCCTGCCCTACAGGTGGGAACCCTTCTTCTGCCATCTGCTTTTCCTTCTTTTCCACATCACCTAATATCAATGAGGATATTTTATCAGGAACATCCAGCTCTTCTCTGCATCTTGCTGACTTTTCGAGGACATGGAGACTTTGAAGGATGATTTGGAAGAAGTGAAGCCAGCAAAAGATAAGCATGGTCATCATTAAGATCTGGCCCCCCTAAGGGGTACAGACTGGATAGTATTAGTTGGCGCGCTGGCAGTGGAATAATAAAGGCTTCTATATTATTGGTATTGAATTACATATCTTAATTTATGGCTGATGTAGGAATAAGTAAATGTAGGACTAACTAAATAAAACACAGCAAAAATCTCCTGCACTCTCCCTCTACTCTCCCTGTAGTCTCCCTACACTCCCCCTCTCCAATATTCTTCTATTACTCATTTTCAGCAATACTGTCCCTAACACATTAGCGCTTGCCACCTCTTTCCCTATGCTCAGCTCATAGGACAATGGTGTAGACTGTGCAGGATGAGGGTTTTATAGGGCTGTGACATCACAGGGGATGGGTATCTGCACATTGGCTGGCTGCACGGCATTATAGGTGATCTTGCATTCCTGGGCTCTCCTCTACACTTAGTTTAATTTTGTAACACATGCAGCCTCCATTTATTGAAAGCCTGATTTGTTACCACAAAGCACAAAGAAATTCGGATTAGTTGCGAATCGAAGTTTTTCTAAACTCGGACTGAATTCCGCTTTGAATGCTTCACTTTGCTCAACACTAAACAGGTGAATCAAATGAGATAGAGTACACCTCTGACCAGAGGTTATTACATACTTCATTGAAAAGGCATATGGTGAGATATGCCACAAATAGGCCCCATATCCAAAAATGGATACTGGCCAAGTGCATGCTACCATTTTTTTCTTTACTTCTGCAGAAATAACCTATTATTGTCTGCTAAATGGACAAGAATTGTACATGTTCTATTTTTGGTGTGGATCTGCAAAAGATGCGGACAGCACAAGGATAAACCCACAAAAAATTTAACATGTACTATTTTTGTCCGCTTTGCAGACAAGGATATGATATTTCTGCAGGAGTAAAAAAAAAAAAAAAAAGGCGGCATCCATGTTTTGGATCCATGTTGGGTCTGCATCTGAACAGCAAAAAACGTGGATTGGATGGCAACCAAAACTACGGTCATGTGCATGAACCCTAATGCAAAAAAACTATTGGACATCAGGGAAATCTGCTGCTATATGCTATAGAAATATTGTGCTAGTAGTAGTTGACAATAGTAAAGTAATGCAAAAATGATGTTGATCTCCTGATACAAATAAGTGCATTTTTTATACATTCTGTATAACATGTCACCCTTTGGATATATTGCCTAGCGATGTATAGGTATAGGTTTTGCCTGGGGATCCAGGGATTTATTCTCATGGTCATATCTGGCAACAGGAATTTTTGAAACTGGCTTTAACCTCATGGTAGTTTTTACCTTCCTCGTCTGGATCAACATTGCAGCACATTGGGCTAAACTGTATTTTTTACTCGTTACTATGATGTGCCAGCCACACCTTTGGGTGGATGATATGGCTCACAAATCATAGTGTACATAGGTTTTAATAAATATAATAATCTTTATTCTACAGCACTTCATAATTCAGAGGGTACATGTACAAATTAAAATAGATGTTGCAGAATTACAGGCTAAAATACAATTGAAGTGGGGGCCCTGCTCTCATACATCTTACAATCTATGAGGAAGTGATATAATTGGTAAAATTGGTTGTTTTATAAAGTGGTCCAGCCATAAAACAAACTTCACTCATATGTCACCAAAACCAGGAGCAGGTCAAAAACAGCGAACAGGTGCAAATCTTTCCATTATGCCTTTTCTCTTTATATGCTACTCTCCTGGTTTTGGCTCACAATCACTGATGGAAATCACCGATCAAACACTGTGTGAAAGTGGCCTAAGGCTCATTGATTTGTGTGAGGAACGAAGACTAGCCTGTCTGGTTTGATCCTGCAGAAGAAGTACTGTAGCACAAACTGCTGAAAATGTTCAAGGGATTTTCTGAGACTTTTATGCTAGTCATCAGTATATGATCGATGGGGTCCGACACCTCGGACCCCCGCTATTCAGCTGTTTGAGAAGGCACAAGTGCTCGCAGTAGGGCTACAGCCTTCTCTCAGCTCATCAAGGCTCGGCGCTGTACATTGTATAAAGGCTGTGATTGGTGTCGCAGTTCAGTTCCAGTCACTTCTGGGGGGCTGAGCTTCACCTAGGCCATGTGACGACATGGCGTCACATGGCCTAGGCTAAGCTGCGAGAAGGACTTTGCACTGGTTCCTTCTCAGACAGCTGATCATGGGGTCCTGGATGTTGGACCCCCACCAATCAGATACAGATGACCTATCCAGAGGATAGGTCATCAGTAGCAAAGTCTTGGAAAATCCCTTGAATCCTTAACACCTTCAGAGGTCTTGTGGTCAGAGGTCAGATCTTTTTTGACAGCACAAGGATGACCTTTAATGTTATGGTTAATTGGTATTTAGGGTGGGTTCACATCACATTTTCACGAATCGTTTGATTTATACATTGCGGGGAAAAAGATACAAAAGTATAGCATACCGCGCTTTTGTATTCTGCAGAATCTGGTAAAAATAAAATATACGTAAATATTTTTTTACAATGAAATTCTATGGTGAACGGATGCCACTATATGGCATCAGTCTGAGGCATCCATAAATGTATACATTTTTCGTATACGTTAAACGGATAGCAAAACTGTGACCTGAACCAAGCCTTATAAATCATACATCTTTGCTATTTTCACTCCTTTTACTTCAAAGTCATTTAATGATAAGATAAATAAATAGACCCCTCGGTGTATATTCATTTATAATTGAAATGCTTAGCAGTAAGCTTTACACTCCAGTGTGATCACAGGCCTATTGTGAAAGAGAATCAGGGCACACATCTGTAAGGGTTAAAAACTGAGTCAATCCAGAATGCAGTTTTTCTTTCAGCAAGTCAGCATCCTCTCACCGGTAGATGGCACTAATGCCTTTAGAACTACGTGACACTCCACCAGTGGGAAAGGCTCCTGGTTAATTCACAATGCAAATAAACAGAGCTCTTTTTTACACAGTTATTGTTAAATATATGGCATATCTACGTCAGCCAAAGAATATAACATAACTGGACACGGGGTGCTGTGCATAGTGGGAGAAGAGTGAAACATTTCACTTCTTTACTAAGTTGTGTGGCTAGTTTATTGTTAACCAGGCTAACTGCTAGTCGAGGTGAAAGGTGAGGAGACAGATTTTAGAGAACAGCTAATTTTTAAACCTCACATGCCTTTCCTGTGCTATACTTGAGCATTTCAGAGTTTAGTGTGACATTTCCATTACCATTGTTCCTTAGGCCGCTTTCATACAGCAGTATCGTGCCAGAAAGATTTGCTCCCCTTCTGCGTTTTGGAGACACTCCTGGTTTTGGCTTATAAATACGGATGCAGCTGCCCAAAGTACACAAGTGTGAAAGTGGCCTATGACCATGCAGAGCAGGCCTTACTCCTTGATCCCATGAGTTATATGTTGAAATAATGTCATCTGTCACGTGGAAAAAAAAAATCTGTATTCTTGACTAAGGTCTCTTTGAGATTATGATTATAAACTATAGAGTCTTTACACATATATCTGTTTTTACAATTAAATTGCTTTTGTGTAACCATTGACTTTAATATTCCTGTTTTGTACTTGTTGCCAAGGTTAACAGGTTATCTAACCTCAACTTAATATGGTTCCATTATATCTTCATATCTTCCACCAAAAGCCTTAGGCCTCATTAACATTTCTGTTTCTCACTGACGTATTGCTATCTGCATTTTCCCTGGACAGCACACTTACCCATTTATTTTAATATGACTATTCACACATCAGTATTTTTTTACTGCCTTTGGGTAAGTGAAAAAAATCACAGATACATTCACAATTTTGGCCTGTGATGTGGGCTAAACATGCCTATTGAAATCAATGGGTCTGTGATAACTGCAAACCCAACATGGATAGCATTCGTGTTTGATCCGTGTTAGGTCAATTTTTTAACTGACGACTGATAGGAGACGCTTTTGAACTACATTTTCAGCTGATCAGTGTCAGTGGAAATGGATGACACATGGAGGCCAAAAAACAGACAAATGGACCAAACACCGATCCTTCATGGACATCCTCATGGATGAATTGCGGACTGATTTGTTTCACAAAAGTAAAGTGGACACGGAAATGTGAACAAGGCCTTAGGCCTCATCCAGGCAGGTATATTGTACTCATTTTAACTGTCTCTAGCCTAGATACCTACCCACTCTTCTGAATTAACCATACCTGCCTACTGAATTGAACTTCCTGCACCATAGATCACTATGAAGAACCATTAAGGATCCAGAGTTACATTAGAAATATAGAAAGTATATGATATGATGCATATAAGAATGTGCCTGTGTAAATAAGGCCTTAGATATGACAAATACATTCAAAATAATAAATGGTCCAACATCAGCACATGATCACTTCGAAATAACTTGTGTCATAACTAAAGGGTCATATAAATGAAACGATTAATCGCTAAAATACAATTTAACTTATCTGTTAATGAGACAAATTATCCGTAATGGTTATCTGATTGGTCAATTTATGATAGCATCGTGATCAGAGATCAATTGAAATTTTAAAAATTGTCATAATAAAAGTCAACATCTGTAGAACTGGTCATGTCAGATCTTTTTGATGCAAGATATTATCGTCGACCATAATCCTTTTTAAGGTCTATCGTGCAGATTGTTCCATCGTAAAGCACAAAGCCATCATAGAGATACGTATATACCCGATATGATCCTTTCTGTTACATACAGTGCTGTCATATGAAATTATACGACTAGAACTTCAGCGATAACTATTTTACATGTGCTGCATGGTACGATAGGAAATAACTTGCATTGGATGTAAGTATCAATGCCTGCATTCCATTTGTTTCCCATAACTTTCCATTGCACAGTTACTTATCTGACTTGGTAATTCTCCTTTAAGAAATGAACTATTCCCTATGAATATTTAATGTACTTTGCCTGCATTATCCACATGACGTGGGTTGGAGCTTCACTTAGACTGGAAGATCTGAAAGGTGCTGGAGAGAAGCAGCAACATTTTAAACTACCTTGTGATTGCAATCCCTGAGCAGAGCTGCAAACATTTGCGCTGACATTACAAGATGACAAATAAGGCAAGACCGTGGTACAGGGGAATGAGCGGGGTAGTTTGTTCATTTCCATGACAATGCTGGGAACACAGTTGGAAGCTGCATTTCTTTGCCTGGTGCACTTCTCTTCAGCAATCAGCCTTGCCAGCTCAGAACCTTAAGTGTGTGCATTTGTCTCTGATTGTGTAGGTAAAATGTGCGTAGAGATTTTTGTTCTTTTTTAGAAATTCAGACAACCTCCCTTTGTTTGTGTGTCCAGAAAAACTGCACCTCTGGGGTAAGTCAAAGCATCAAGGGTTTTATAAAGAAAGGTGGTTTACATTGTCCAGGTACTGCTAGACAGAGCCTGATTCTGCTTGTGTAGCCTGCATGCATGTTTTACTGGAGGGACTGATTTTCCTATTCTTCTAATGTTCTGCATGCGTCTTCCTTATGCTTGTGTGGGTCCATTTTTAACTGTTTCTGCTCAAACAGAGATGAAATTGTTATCTACTAATTGCACACGTTCCCTGTGTGAGATTGCGGCATATCATCTCCCCTCACAGTGAGAACTTGACATATTAGTTTCCATCTTTAGCAAAGTGTGTAAAATTAGAATGGCTTTTGTTCCCGACTTGTAGTCCTGCATGTAGTCCTTCATCTATTTACTGTCTTATCCTAAAATATAGGGAGGTTACTATATACTGAGCTGTTTAGGGCAGGATTTTATATTGATTTCTATTGTACCATCTTAATAAATTATTTTCAATGATGATTTTATATGTGTATGGTCATTATTATTCTAAACATCCCAATTATTTATGGTAGTAGTAGTAATAATAGTTGTAGTAGACACTGACAGTAATAGGCAATTATAACTACATTTGTAAAATTGGCAAACTGGGCACATGCCTAAGGCATTCCTATGTAGGAGGTTGCATATATAACCTGTATAGCTATGTATAACCTATATAGCTATATATAACCTACATAGCTATATACAACCTATATAGCTATATATATTTTATTTTTATTTTTTTTTATTTATACTTACTTATATGTACCGTATATTATTGCAATAATCGAGAAAGGGAAGATAGGGGGAATGTAAAATCCTAAAGTAGGGCGGTGTTATTAAGCAAACTCTGTACTTTATGTCAATGTAGCTGCTTTTCCTCCCACATGAATGACTAGTACTTATTTTAGACTTTCTGCCGAGAACATTTGTAAAAGAAGATATCCCAATTTATTCAGTTTGTGTCTTTTATCTTATTAATATCCTTTACAATGGTGTGAAATCCAATAGTTACCAAATACTTGGCTTCACATCCGTATAGGCCTTTTCAGTAGTTGTCAGTTTCTGTATCCCTGTAGTGTTCATTTTCAATAACATTGTTGTATCCCATATTTGTGCATGGCTATCCTGCTTATTTGAAGACTGATACAAATGTTTGGTAGACAATGGGTTGCTTTAGTCATTTTATGCTTTAATTATGTTTGTGTAAATGGTGTTCTGCAGTCATTTAGTCTGTATTCCTGACTTGGGCTTGAAACATAATGATAGATTCCTTTTAAGACTGTGATTCTTATCAGGTAGGCTCCTTGCATGATCAATAATGCCATTAGGATTAGAGAACCAACACACGCACCTATATCCAATTAACCTGTTAACGTGAGAGTGGCGGCGAGAGAATTGGAGACCCAGCTAAAGCAAACAAACAGTATATTATATAATATATATTGTAGGCAATAAATAGATAGATAGATAGATAGATAGATAGATATGAGATAGATAGATAGATAGATAGATAGATATGAGATAGATGGATAGATAGATAGATAGATAGATAGATAGATAGATATTAGGATAAATATTGCTAAAAACTAAATACTTTACAGAAATTAGCTATTTATAAGTTTTGTAAACAGTGGCATTTTATTTTTATTAAAAAGCAAGAAAGATTTTCCATGAAAAGTATCCCTTCATGTTAGAGTCATGAAAAGTATAAATTCCCTTTTCCTTTGATTTTTGTGAATTTAGCATCTATAGAAACCAATGAGGTGGTAGTTTACATATTACAAACTGGCAGCTGCAGTCTAATTGGTTGGCATATAGTAAGCTACAGGTGTTCATACAGGACGGTAAACTAAACGCCATTGTAATATCTACCGGTATGTATCTTTAATTGTTACTGTATTTGTGTGTTATACTGTGAAGTGATACATTTATCAAAACACATTTGCTAAATCTATTATATCTAAAATGCAAACAAAGCCATTGATAGATTATTCTACCAATAGAAAAACTGATGTGTACAAAAAATAGAAATGGTGACATATTTAGCATTGTGGTGTCAATAGTTACTTAACACAGTTGTAGTTTATAGAAAATTGTTACTATTACTATCACAAATTAATCTGAGGTGAGACTGTACAATTCATAACCTGCATCGTATTAAAGTTAGATTTTGTCACACTGCAGCTAAGGCTCTTGTCACATATACCAGTTGAGTCCAGCCGGGATCCAAACACAACTGATAACATGTATGAGCAGTTTGTGTACTAATCCAGCCTTCATAGATTGAAAGTGCTGGAGAGAAAAACGCTGCATGCATGATTTTCTGTCCTGGGCAACTTTACATCTGGCGTCAAAACTAACGCACCCAATGATATGAAAGATCGCATAGAAAACTATGGGATCAGTTCTGGCATCAGTTTCCCTTTGGCATTTCTTTGGCATTTTGGAGGAAAACTGAAATAGATGGCCAGATATGTGAAGCTGGCCTAAGAAGGAAGAGGCATAATTATAGGTGGTGCAGTGGGAGCACTCAAACCTGGGCCTTGGTGCCTGAGGCAGCTCAATGCCCCCTCTGCCACATAAGAAGTCACCAATAGTATTAATGCCACATGGTAGGTGGGAGGCTCTGTTGCAGATGTTGCCGTATGGCTGGGAACTTCAAGTGACAAACTCTGCAAAGAGATCCACAACATGTGTGCATGTAAATGAAATGGAAATGGTTAACTGGAAATGGCACAAAACCATTTATTGGTGGAGATGGTCACACAAAACATTTTGGGGGAAATTTATAACGCTCTGCACGTAAGAATTCTGTCTTCAAAAAGTCATAAATTAGGGGCTTTGCAAATTTTGGGGTTTATTTGCAAAAAAGAAATTGAAACATTTTCCATTTTTACACTACTTACTCTAGTGGGTGGGCAGTGGGCATAATTAGCCTGAAGAGCTGATTAAAGCCAAATTTATCAACTACGTCTTTTTAAAAAGTCACAAAAATTGTCGCAATCTTCCTGCAGTAAAGACGTGGTATAAAAAGTAGAAAAACATCTGAGAACAGAAATGTTTGACTTTAAGATACTCCAAAGTATTCAAACATCATGCACAATTAGATAAACTTGGCGCAAAGTACTGCAATGCAAACTCCGGCAAAACTGACTTTAAAAATACCCCTCGTGCTAGGCCCTTAGTCTTTTCTGCTAGATTATTTATTCTTCCTTTAGAAGCCATAGATATCTGTAGAGAACGTCTGCATGATATGAGAGGTGTCTGATTATACTTGGTAGTGAATCTGGAACAGTGGTCGCATTATGTAGAATAGAATCACACTGTTGTCTGTGGAGCCTCAGACAATGCCCTCGATATGTATAATCTGGCCTATGTTCAGTAGATGGTGCAGGGAGAGGTTACTGAGCAGGAAACAGTGTGGAGACTGCAAGAAATAAGTGTTTACTGCATGCTAAGATGGGCTTGCCTTTCTCTAGATGTCCAAATAAATGTAATGTAGTTTTCAATACGTTTCAGTTATGAGTGCTAGCTTGTACATTGATTACTTTTTCCATTTTATCCTTAATACAGTTTTTGCAATTTATCTATATGCTTTACACATAACTGGAAAATTGGCATAACCGTCATGTTCAAACAATGAACATTTCTCTCATCCTCTTTTCCTTACTATTTTATGTTTTTGCCGATAATTTATGCTATATCCTGTTAATCCTGGATATGCATTACATCTGTCTAAGTAAGGTGGCACTAGATTTTAATGCTGAAATTGCTTGTGTGACAATATTAACCTATTTACTGCAATCAAATAAATAAATATATATATATATATATATATATATATATTTTATTATTATTATTATTATTATATTATAGATAACTTTTATTATTTATCATATTATCTTCTCATATCTCATCATAACTCATATTTCACACTTATATTGTAATTATCATCATTTATATCATCATATTTTGACTCCAAATGTGTTGGTGCCAGTTGCTCTGGAGATAAAACACTCCCGATTGTGCAGATAGTTGTAAGGTATTCGTTTTAGGCCTTGTGTTAAACTGGCCATACTTATCAAATTGTGGACCAAAAGTTAATGGCAATTCTCAAAGCCATATGATCGTTACATCAACAATGAGATAATAGGATCAAATATAAAACAGTTCGAAGCACCCTAACCTGTTTTTCTTTTTTTTTTTGCATTATTTAGCTATCTGAACACTTGATTATTCCAATTCACTTCCATGGGACAAACGTCTGCCAAATTACATCAGACTATCGAAAGACACTGTAAAAAATAAAAAATAAATGCACTAGTGTGGACGAAGCCCTTACGCAGGCCACTAGAACAGAGCAGAAATTACACCACTTTCCCAGTCATGCAACAATATTACCTCAGCTTCTTGGTAACAGCAATTCTCTCCCATCCGTGCCTGATTTCTGCAAGTTAAAGTAGATTTCTTCATAGAAATGTTGTAAAAATGATATACTCACAATACTAACAATTATCCAATGTTCAACAGAACTTTGATAGACTCTTGTTTCAGTAATATTTTAATTTTATATCAAAGTAACGGAAATGCATCATGGTCTTCAAATCCAGTGTCACATGTCCTTCAAAGCATAAAAAAGGACAATTTGGTGTTGTAAGTAACTTCATAATTGAGTTGCAAGACTGAAGAGTTAGAATTTGTTGTACTCTACGTGGTCTTCAGGATGGAGGGAGTAGGACCAGTAACACACTGTAGAAAGCTAGTAAAATGTGTTTTTATGTTATCATAGATACATTTCCATGGTCATTACCTTCCTCACCCCAGTGCGCACATAGATTTTATGAGGCCCAGTTCATGCTGCTTATAGGCATCTTTATACACAAGAGTATTCCTCTCCTTTCTTAAAATCAGTTCCTATTTTTGGGTAATTGTGACCCACACTACGACACTTCTAGGACACTTCTGGAGCTGCTAACACATGTGCTATGCCGTGTTCACCCTCAATGAATTGTCTTTCTTCCAACATACTGTATAATGTATTTCCAATAATGTCAGGAAGGGTCAAATTAATCCTATGATTTTTCTCTAACGTGACATCCAGAAGGCAGTATGTGGGCAAATTCACAGCTTTTCTGTTAAAAAAAAGTTAAGGTTTAATGTAACTTCTTTATGCTGCATGGTGGTCTAGAAGTGTGATGCTGAGTTTAGTCAGCACACTGAGTAGGAAAAATTCTGCACACCCAGTCATATGTAGAGGAAATAAATCTACAGGAATGAAAGTCCCACCTTGTGCTTCATTACACCAGGCTCCTCAATCCTAGCCTAGAGAGACAATGTTTGTTACCTCCCTCCCCCCATACCATGTAGAAGACACAAACATGACCATGTTGCTGTGTTTGTACTGACGGGTGACACCTCCCATATGGATGAGAGCATGGGTCAGCTTCCTGGGCCCCCCTAGCAGCTGCAGGGGCCACGTCTATGACACACTGACCCTTGCACATTGGTTCACACATTTTTCTTTGTTATGCAATTATAGGCAGCAAAGTGTTTTGAAGATAAATTCACTTTATGGTTTCCTAGGTACAGCTAGAGGTTTGTGTTTCCCTGCTTCTAGTAACTAAAGCAATGTATACAACAATCCAAAAGATAAAAAAATAGTATTCCACATTTGCATCACATCTTTACTCTTAGTTACTTTGTTCGAAAAACAGAAGGCTTTGTATTGCTTTATCTTAAAGAGAATCCTTACACTATGATGCTGTGTGTGGGACTTTTATGCTCCTTAGTATGCAGCATTGTCATCATGACCATAGTTGTGCGTGTTCTGATGTTCCCACAGAGGACCACAATCAATATTGCTATGCAAATTTCATACCTTACATGCCACAAAATGTTTTACTGGCCTGGAAGACCCTGATAGAGTGAACTACTTACCCTGACATAGATATTTATAATATAGGCAGACATGCACATACTGTATAGGGGGACATTTATCATTTAAGGTTGTTTCTATGTCACTTTTAAAGGGGCATACCCAACACAAACAATGGGGGCATATCGCTAGGATATGCCCCCATTGTATGAGAGGTACGGGTCCCACCTCTCGGACATGCAACTACGCCGAGAATGGAGCAGAGAGAGTGGTGGCTGGAGGACCCCGGGTTTCCCAGGGTCCGGCCACCACCAAGCTCTCTCCACTTACAAGTAAATGGGAGCGCACTGCACTTGCTCAGCCACCGCTCCTATTCATTTTTATGGGCCCAACAGAAATAGCCGAGCCAGCGCTTGGCAATTTTTGGCGGCCCCATAGAAATGAATGGAGGGTGGCTGAGCATGCACAGTGCACCCTCCGTCACCTTCCCTGCTCCATTCTCGGTGTAGGTGCAGGTCCCAGAGGTGGGAACTGCACCTATCAGACAATGGGGGCATATCCTAGCGATATGACCCTCATTGTCTGTAATCGAAATACCCCTCTAAGTCTGGATTTACTTTGTGTGCCTGTTTATGAACTGGTGCACCTTAATAATATATGTGGCGTGAGTGTAATGTGGTTTACACCTTTAGGTGTAAAAGTAGACCAGGGGGTTGCAACTTTTTTAAAACAAAATTTAGAAAAAAGTTGCACATAGTCAAAGACTATAATCCAGGTCTAATCTCACTTTTAGCTCTTAAATGTAGACCACTGTAAAATGGTGGCAAGGATTGCGAAAGGTTGCAAAAATGTCACAGTTGCCATAGTAATGTCACAGTTGACATGACTTGCAACTTTGTTACGCCACAAAACTAACATGTCTGATTTCATAAATGACCCCCGTAGTCTTTAGTGCAATTTATGTCAGGTTAAGTTCTCAGTGGCATGTACGGTCCATTTCAACAGGTTGTTATTGCACTTGATGAACCTGTCATTGCCCTGTTCTACATGGTAAAGAATGCAACCCTGATTACAGGGAGTGTCCCCCTGCTGCTTGGGGGACACTTCTCTGCTGCAACCAGTCATTGGCTGCAGTGTTGCACAAGTTTATATGCGAGGGCCGAAGAGCAGTACAAACAGTGGTAGATCCAAAGAGCTGGAACCGAGCGGTGGAGAGCAGGTAAGTATGTTTCCTTTGACAGGTCCTGCTGGGTGGGTTCACTTAAAACACACATAGAAATTGGACAACTCCATTAAATCTCTACATAAAGTCAAAGCAATATGTTAGGTCCATATCCATTAGTGATCTTTCAGAATTGAAACAATGATGTGGATGTAGCAGAGACTAGTTTTATACAAAGTTTTTTTTTACAACCACTATTAACGAGGACTTGTCACCACTCCTGACCTGTCTATTTTAATAGTATTTCCCTCAATATAAAAATCCTGCAGCATTCCTCTGCTATTCCCACTACACATTCCTCTCACACTGTTCAATAATGTGCTGGCAGTGTCAGGCTGCGCAGAAACAAATCCCTTTGGCAGGGGAAATTATATAAACTTTTAGGCAATTTATTTATACGTTTCTGGATGGAATAATCGAAGAACTGTACAATGCAGATTTATAAGAAAAGATGCTCCAGAATTGTTATAGTATGGAGAATGCAAGCAGACAGGAGGGGTGACAGGTCCTCTTTAACCACTTCAGCCCCCCTAGCTTAAACACCCTTAATGACCAGGCCACTTTTTACAATTCCGCACTACACTACTTTCACCGTTTATTGCTCCGTCATGCAACTTACCACCCAAATGAATTTTACCTCCTTTTCTTCTCACTAATAGAGCTTTCATTTGGTGGTATTTCATTGCTGCTGACATTTTTACTTTTTTTGCTATTAATCAAAAATTACCGAAATTTTTGCAAAAAAATGACATTTTTCACTTTCTGTTGTAAAATTTTTCAAAAAAACTACATTTCTATATAAATTTTTCTCTAAATTTATTGTTCTACATGTCTTTGATAAAAAAATCCAATAAGTGTATATTTATTGGTTTGGGTAAAAGTTATAGCGTTTACAAACTATGGTGCAAAAAGTGAATTTCTGCATTTTGAAGCAGCTCTGACTTTCTGAGCACCTGTCATGTTTCTTCAGGTGCTAGAATGTCAGGAAAGTATAAATACCCCCAAATTACACCATTTTAGAAAGAAGACACCCCAAAGTATTCGCGGAGGGGCTTGGTGAGTTCATGTATCATTTCATTTTTTTCACAAGTTAGCGGAAAATGACACTTTCTGAGAAAAAAAAAAAAAGTTTCAATTTCTGATAACTTCTGGCAAAAAAAAAATCTCAGACGGACTCACTATGCCCCTCAGTGAATACCTTGGGGTGTCTACTTTCCGAAATGGGGTCATTTGTGGGGTGTGTTTACTGTTCTGGCATTTTGGGCGGGGCTAATTGTGAGTCGCCATGTAAAACCTAAAGGTACTCGTTGAATTTGGGCCCTTTGCGCACCCAGGCTGCAAAAGTGTCACTCATGTGGTATCGCCGTACTCAGGAGAAGTAGGGCAATGTGTTTTGGGGTGTATTTTTACATACACCCATGTTGGGTGAGAGAAATATCTCTGTAAATTGTCAACTTTGTATAAAAATTTTTTAAAAGTTGTCGCTTACAGAGATATTTTTCACACAAAGTATGGGTATATATAAAAATACACCCCAAAACACATTGCCCTACTTCTCCTGAGTACGGCGATACCACATGTGTGCCACTTTTTGCAGCTTGGGTGCGAAAGGGGCCCTAAAACCAATGAGTACCTTTAGGATTTCACAGGGCATTTTTACGCATTTGGATTCCAGACTTCTTCTCACGCTTTAGGGGCCCCTAAAATGCCAGGGCAGTATAAATACCCCACATGTGACCCCATTTTGGAAAGAAGACACCCCAAGGTATTCTGTGAGGGGTATGGTGAGTTCATGTAAAATTTTATTTTTGTCACAAGTTAGTGGAATATGAGACTTTGTAAAAACAAAATTAAAAAAACAAAAACAATTTCCGCTGACTTATGCCAAAAATAAAAATTCTGTGAACTCACCATGCCCCTCACGGAATACCTTGGGGTGTCTTCTTTCCAAAATGGGGTCACATGTGGGGTATTTATACTCACCTGGCATTTTAGGGGCCCCTAAAGTGTGAGAATCCAAATGCATAAAAATGGCCTGTGAAATTCTAAAGGTACTCATTGGTTTTAGGGCCCTCTTGCATCCAGGCTGCAAAAGTGTCACACATGTGGTATCGCCGTACTCAGGAGAAGTAGGGCAATGTGTTTGGGGTGTATTTTATATATACCCATGCTAGCGTGTGAGAAATATCGCTGTAAACGACAACTTTTTAAATTTTTTTATTCAAAGTTGTCAATTTACAGAGATATTTCTCTCACCCAGTATGGGTATATGTAAAAATACACCCCAAAACACATTGCCCTACTTCTCCTGAGTACGGCGATACCACATGAGTGACACTTTTTGCAGCCAAGATGCGCAAAGGGGCCCTAATTCCAATGAGTACCTTTTAGGAGGGCATTTTTACGCATTTTCTTCTCACGCTTTAGGGCCCCTAAAATGCCAGGGCAGTATAAATACCCCACATGTGACCCCATTTTGGAAAGAAGACACCCCAAGGTAATCCGTGAGGGGCATGGCGAGTTCATAGAAGATTTTTTTTTGGCACAAGTTAGTGGAAATTGATTTTTTATTGTTTTTCTCACAAAGTCTCCCTTTCCGCTAACTTTTGACAAAAGTTTAATTTTTCATGGACTCATTATGCGCCTCAGCGAATACCTTGAGGTGTCTTCTTTCCAAAATGGGGTCACATGTTGGGTATTTATACTGCCCTGGCATTTTAGGGGCCCTAAAGCGTGAGAAGAAAAATGCGTAAAATGCTCTCTCAAGGTACTCATTGGTTTTAGGGCCTTCGCATCTTGGCTGCAAAGTGTCACTCATTGGTATCGCCGTACTCAGGAGAAGTGGCAATGTATTTGGGGTGTATTTACATATACCCATGCTGGGTGAGAGAAATATCTCTGTAAATTGACAACTTTGAATAAAAAATGTAAAAAGTTGTCGCTTACAGCAATATTTCTCACACGCAGCATGGGTATATATAAAAATACACCCCAAAACACATTGCCCTACTTCTCCTGAGTACGGCGATACCACATGAGTGACACTTTTTGCAGCCAAGATGCGCAAAGGGGCCCTAAAACCAATGAGTACCTTTAGGATTTCACAGGACATTTTTACGCATTTGGATTTTCACGCTTTAGGACCCCTAAAATGCCAGGGCAGTATAAATACCCCACAAGTGACCCCATTGTGGAAAGAAGACACCCCAAGGTATTCCGTGAGGGGCATGGCGAGTTCACAGAAAAAAAAATTTGGCACAAGTTAGCGGAAATGGTATTTTTTTTTTTTTTTTTTACAGTCTCACATTCCACTAACTTGTGACAAAAATAAAATTTTGCATGAACTCACCATACCCCTCACTGAATACCTTGGGGTGTCTTCTTTCTAAAATGGAGTCACATGTGCGGTGTTTGTACTGCTCTGGCATTTTAGGGGTCTCCGCAATCATTACACGTATGGCCAGAATTAGGAGTTTTTGCTATTCTCCTTATATTGACCATACGGGTAATGAGAATTTTTTTTCCGTTCAGCCTCTGCGCTGAAAGAAAAAATGAACTGTCACAGATTTTTCCATTCACATTGATCAATGTGGATGAAAAAATCTCTAAAAATGTGCAAAAAAAGAGGGAAAAGCTATAAAGCTGCGATCGCTAAGGGACCCTAAGGCCTCATTCAAGCTGCCCGCAATTCTGTTCCGCAAAATTTTGCGGAACAGAAATGTGGATACATTCAATTCTATGGGGACAGACTTTGTCCCGCTCGATCCGTAATTGCGGATCCGTAATTGAGATCCGCAAAGTATAGAACATGTCCTATTCTTGTCCGCAACTGCGGACAAGAAAAGGCATTTTCTATATAGTTCTGGCAATGTGCGGATCCGCAAAATGCGGAAAGCACATTGCTGGTGTCCGTAGTTTATGGATCCGCGGATTTGCGGATCCGTGGATCCGCAAAACACATGCGGACATCTGAATGAGCCTTACAGGGGTGATCAGTGACAGGGGGTGACAGGGGTGATCAGGGGGTGACATGGGAGATCAGGGGTTAATCAGTGACAGGGGGTGGTGGGTGGGTGGGGGCGGTGGGGGGTTGTGTGGTGATTGGTGCACTTTGATATTTTTTCTCTGGTGGTCCCAAGCAAAGGGACCACCAGAGAAGCGGGTAGCAGCAGATCAGACGCTGTTCACAGAACAACGCCTGATCTGCGATTTTTTCTGCCATATACAGCCTGCCAGCGCACGATCGGCGCTGGCAGGCTGTAGTATAACTACATGCGAGCGCCGCCGATGGCGCGCATTGCGCATGTGCGGGCGCGTCCTCGCGTCATCTCGCGTCTCGCGAGATGACGCGCCGATGCGTCCGATTAGAGCTACAGGGCCGCCGCCAGGACGCAATCCTGCGTGCGGCGGTCCTGTAGCGGTTAAAGGGCATCCGTCTCAGATTTGTACCTATGACACTGGCTGATCTGTAACTTGTGCACTTGGCAGCTGAAGGCATCTGTGTTGATCCCATGTTTATATGTGCCTGCATTGCTAAGAAAAAATGATGCTTTATTATATGCAAATTAGCCTCTAGGAGCAATGGGGGCGTTACCATTACACCTAGAGGCTCAGTGATCTCTGCAACTGCTGTGCCCTCTGGACTTTGAGTGACAGGACCAGACAGTGAAAACATCATCACACCGATGAAAATTCAGCGGTCGCCTCCACTGACGAGCAGGCGAATGCTTCCTTCCTGACAATTCTCTGCTGCATTGGGCCATGTAAAGGGGCCTTAAAGCTGCTCATCTATCTGCTGAATGATTGCTTGGCTGACAGATATTCCTTGTGATTCCCCTATGTTTTTTGGTGAGAGGGTATAAGATAATGCCAGACACCTCTGGCACTGACTTGCAGGGACAAAGTATGGGACAAACTGAAATCTGACAGGCCAGGTCCTTCCAGGGGGACAATTGTGAGACCTCCATACATATTAGATAATCAGCAGACCCCAAAGAAATCAGCCCACATATACCTAATATGTGCGGCCACATTACAAAGAGCTGAAAGCTCATTTCTCCTCCCACAGGAGCAAAATATGAGTGAGTTATAGTATCTCAGGCTAAATATGAGGTTAATATTTCGTTTTTGTAAATTTAAATGATATACAAAGCCCAAGGTGCCTGCTAACATAAGGACAACTTGCTGTTTGAGGCCTCGACACAAACGAGTCAGGTCAGGGATTAATGGCCAGATATTTTGCTTCTTGGCAGGCACGTCTATATATACACTGACGAAGTTGGTGAATGCATATAGCTGGGTAATTGAATTCCAGGAGCTTTGGCAGTTTCAAATCTGTTTTGCATTTGGCTGTATATGTGCGCACCTAAAATGTGTTATCATCATGTGCTTCATGCTACACATGCACTGTATACATGATATGCACCTACACTTCAGAGGTTTATTTACCAAAGGGCTGTGCCATACAGTGAGCTCCAGTTAGTGATGTACACAATTGGATGCCTCTCCATAGACCAAGCAGTGAGAATACGTGTAAAGCCGGATGACTCATAGAATGTGCTGTTTCGTTTTCTGACTTACTGTCTGGCCACATTTACTGGGATTTAACATAAAGAGGAGCAAGAATATAACTTGTTTAAATACGACTCAATGTTTTCTAGAAATAGTTTATTTGAAATAAAAAATGGTTCGCTCTCCAGCCCCGATGCTTACATTGTGAGCTGTAAACATCAAATTTAAGCCAGTCATACAAATATAAACAGTCAATGTATTGAGACTCTCCTGTTCTGGGTTCCTCCCTTTCCTTTTGTGGTCCAGCTTAATTTATAACACATTGAAGTGACTTTATAGAGCTACATACATGAACGTCGTTCGCTGTGAATCTGAAATAGTCACTCTGCAAAAATAAAGCAACAAAGAGACAGCCGTCCTTTGCTGCTATAGCAGGAAGAGATTTTCATATAAAGGCCCCATGTACATGACCGTATTTTTCATCGATGTGCTATCCGTAGTTTATGCAGCTTGCAATATGACCCATTCATTGCTATGGGGAAGGGCACATATCAGTGGTTTTGCAGATGTATTTTTACATTCCATAAATTATAGAACATATCCTATTCTGGTCCACATTGCAGAAGAGAATAGCTCTTTCTTCAGACGGGCGTGAGAAAAATACGGAATGCACATGGAAGGTATCCGTGTTTAGTAGGTCCCTTTTTGCGGACTGAAATGCAGAAACAAATAAAATTAAGACTTCTACACTCCACTTAAATTGCAAGCAGTGCTGTATTCTTTATTAAGTTTCGTTTCGTTTTCTGCCATAAGCGTTTTAGGCCATAATAGTCCTGGAGTGCTGCACCAGAATATAATTGCCGCTGTTCTATTAGTACACAGAAAACCTGTACTAATCAAACAGGAGGACAAGTTCCTTCACAACACTGAACTAAAGAGCCGCCTCATCCTCCTCTCTGCTCTGCTTGTCAGGGCTTATGATTCTGAATACAGCTGATAAGCAGGGGTGTAGCTAAAGGCTCATGGGCTCTGGTCCAAGAGTTCAGCTTGGGCCCCCTCCCCTCAGTCCTTTGTGGCCAGGGACAGGGAAGCACATAGCCTTCGTGCGGCCTGAGGCAAAAATTGAGCACTCTCGGGTAGAATTGATTTGAACCCAAACAAAATCAGTTGAACGATTTGGCCGAATCAAACCCGAATCGAGTTTTTTGATCGATTCGCTTATTTTTAGTCTTCAGGCTTCTATGTTGCTTTTTAATGGACTATAATTTATTCATAATGAATGTGGGAAGAACGATTGCTACCATAATCTTTCCTCCCTTATTCTGTTTTATTATCAGCCGCACACCTCTGATTACACAAGGAGATGTGCTGCCAATAATCTCAGCCAATGAGCGGCTGCTTTATTATATAATCCGATTATCGGGAATGAGTGTTTGTATTCCCATTTCCCAATAATTGACCCGAAATTGTGCAGTGAAATAGTTCCATTAGTTTTGAACATTGAAGAACATCTGTTAAAGGTAAAGTTTACTTATAAGAACACATTTAGCAGTATGCATTTATATGTAAATTAGGCACTAAGGAGGATATTTTTCAAAACAAGTGATTCCTCCTTTCATTCTTCAGAGCTCCTTTGGAAAATTAAAGTTGGAATCTGATTGGTTGTTATGGGCAACTAAGCAGTTTTCCTTTAAACCAGTTTTGATAAATCTCCCCTAATAGGTGTTGTGAGATAAGGTAATGACACCCAAGGAGGGACGAAGGAAAAGCAGAAGAAGGTGTCAGACATTGTGAGAAGCACACTGCAATATTCTGCTTTTCTTACCATGCACTTTCTATGTTTGGGAGTCTAGTGGGAGGTCCTGAACAGTTATTGACAGCATGCCATTTATTTAATCACTAATTAGGACCACCCAGTGGACTTTTAAGCACAGAGAGACCAGAGGTTTAAATTAATAAAATTACAAGTTATACGGAATCTTCTCCCACAAAACTATAATCAATCTGCTCTGCTTTCTGATCTATAATTTGCTACCTGCAGGTTGGACAGCATGTTCAATGTGATGTTTCCTTCAAGGTTGTATATGACAAGATGGAGAATAATTCATAGGCGGAGTCAATGGCTTCATACAATCCGTGAGATGTAAATCCAGCACTGTCTCTAGTTCTTCTGTTAAGAATTTTTATTACTCTATTCAGCCATTTATTTTTTTCTGTTAATGGGAAAGCTGTTTGACAACCCTAATAGCTACCATTCTGCCTCATACAGGAGTAAATCAACATAATTTTGAATTCCAAGGCATAGAATATATTACTCCAAAAGAAAGATCTGCTATTCAGTTTCCATAAAGATCTGATCACAATGTCAAATTACTGAAAAGAAAATAATATTTTTGGAGAAGCTGGATGATCAGTATATAAGCACATACTGCTATTATATAATATCCCTCTCTTTTGATGAGTTACTTTTTGAATTTTGTGGTGAGTTCATTTTTAATAAACGTCTTGTTGATGACAGAAACCATCACTAAAGTTCCACCCTCCCTTTTAGCTTTTGTTAAGTGCTACTGTATGTATACTGCTTGCCAATAATTTCTAAAATAATGATTCAAAATATTCAGATGAGGGTACGTTCTTTTATAGTCTCATAGATACAAATATTAGTGAAACAAAATGACAAAATGGAAAAGTGAATAAATCAAACTGAGGGATGATGACACTCTTTTATTGTTTACAGATTCTTCAACTGCATCTTCCAGAAGAATTGGGACTACATCCGGATCATCTGTAGAAAAGAAGAATCTGCCATGAACTTAAAAACACCTGGACATACATGTAACTCCAAAACTGGAGCTACTGCTGCATTTAATGTATATGCATGTTCTAGTTATTGGATGGGAGTCTAATAACTCATTAAACTCACATTATAAACCATTCTAACAAGTCATGATTGAGCACCACTATCCCAACCATTGAAAAGTGTTATTTTTGTGATGAAGCATGACTTTCTCCTTTATAAGCTATAGCTGACCACTGTTGACAAAGAGCAGATCTTACTGTATTACATGAATGAATCATTGACTGGCATGTAATACTACATACAGTACATGTATGGCCAAATGCAGAGATCACTTGATCACCAGTGAACTTTAATCTAAAAACGGTTGTCATCATGAGATAACTCCATTAGATATGTCAGATGTCAGGAGACGGAAGTGAGGCAGACTCATAGACGTTCTGTTGATCCCATCTCCTGCAGCGAGGTGAGATAAATCACTATGTGAGCGATTCTCTCTCCTTGATTTAGCAATCACTGGCGATCTCGGCATTCAGACCCCTACAAGTCAAACCTTTGATATGTCGCTATGGGGAGGGGAGGGGGGGGGGGGTACTAGGATGCACATTTAACATACTGGTAACCCAGGTTCATATTATTGTGCACATGAATATTTCGGTCCATAATAAGACTAAAAAGAAAATAATGGACTGTTATATGTTTGTTAGCATCAGTGATGAATGAGAGGAAATACACTACCTGAAAGTTAAAAAAAGACTACCTGGAAAACTTAGTGCAATTGAGCTGAGATTGACAAAGTATAAACTGCTAGTGGTGCTTGGTCAATGATACAAGCTGCCACTCTGGAATGGTAACAGCTATACAGATGCTGGATATCCTCCCGTAGTATGTTTTTCCAAGCTCTTTCAACTTGGATCTAGTTCAGCCAGTTTCTGGCTGCTGAGCATGGGAGATCCATCGTCCCATCCAGTCTCAGTTATTCTCCATGTGGGAGCGATTTAGTGATCGAGTTGGCCGAGGGAGCTGCTGTGCCCATGCTTTCTTGGACTGGATAAGGTGATGGATTTCTCATCCACAGCAGCCAACAAACACCTTGACTGAACCACAGATCCAAATTGAAAGAGTTTGGAATGACATGCCACAAGAGGATATCCAGCATCTGCATGACCAATACCATGTCAGAGAGCAGCCTATATCAGAGCAAGGGGAAAACCCAGTATTAACATGACCCTCCCTTAACGTATACCCTGCCCCAAACCCCAAAATAAAGGGTGCACCACCTTGTTATGTGATCATTGACCAAGCACCACTAGCAGTTTATGCTTTGTCAATCTTAGCTCAATCACATTTTTTTCAGAGGTTCTTCCTGTATTTACTGATAGTTCTTCCTGTATTTGCAGAAAGTGAAATAAACCCCTTTTAAGTGATTATCATTGCATATACCATATACGTATATGGCATCCCCATATTGTAAAAGCCGTAACAATAAAATGAAAAAAATAATTACTGTGATTCTTTAGCTGTATAGAAAAAACACAATAGGGAAATGTGTCTCCTGTCCAGTCTTCTTAAACATTGTAACTTGAACAGGCAGTCAGCAGTCAAATTTTAAAGGCATATAGGCTGTTGAAGAGAGGATTTTTATCTTCTGTTATATGTTCTCGATATGCACTGAAGAACGCTGTATTACGCTTGTGTGAATATTGCCTAATGAAGAACTGTGTGCCTACTGTTATCATCCATATCCAACCATGTGGAATAATCCAGGTGATCACTTGGCTTTCATAGCCCCAATACTCAACGAGTGCTAACATATGGCAGCAGCTGTCTTCATTCAAAGTTAGCACATTCTGTTAAAACAGGGTAATCTTTATTGCTGCAGGAAATTATCAACAGAAGTATAGGAATTATCAGGAAGGAATGAGTAGTCATATTTTATTTTAAAAGTACAGTGATGTGATTTGAATAATCGTGCGCACATATGCAACAATTTTAGCTTGTAATATGACCGTATTCAGTGAGTCAAGCAATTATCTCTATGCATGTGGCACATTTGAAATCAATACATAATGTCCCAAGAATTTGATCACCCGTTACTTGGAAACAATTATATTGCTCTGTGCCTGTGGAAGGGGTGAGCTATGGCTGAGAGATTAAACTGTCTGTTTCTTTTTTGATCTCATTATCAGTTTCACAGTGATTTTACTGAACTATGTTTAGGATCCTACTCAGATGCCTAGGGCCTCCTTGAATTTTTATTTTGTTTATTTGAGACATGTATACATTGTACTTTATATCTTGTAGAGGAAACTCAATAAGTTTGGAAACGTTCTGCTTTACTATACTCTAACGAATGTCTTAAATCTCAAATTTATTTAGATTTCTCGCTTTGTTCCCCTGGTATGGACACACTATACTGCATATGTATATAGTAATCATTTGGCCATGTTATAGGATGACAAACAAAGCTAAGATATTATTTTTCATGTCCTAACCAATAAGGAAGGTCTCATAAATTACCATCATGGGCATTGACACGGCACTTTGTGGCATTACTGCACTTTTTGGGGGTTGGTTCATACGTAGTCATCTCACCATGTTCTGTCAAAAAGGAGAGGGAGATGCTGACAGAGAAAGCAGTATAAGCAAGGGTGCACGGAGTGGCTTAGCCCCTCCCCAGTGCACTGAATCGCTTGTTTCCATATTGATTAAAAGTACTTTTTCTTCCAGCATGAAGCAACTGAATGTTAACTGAAAGATATTAGAGATGAGCAATTTAACTCTAACAAATCAATTCATCTCATTGGCAGGAATTCAACTGTGAAGAAATGCCCACCTGCCACTAGATGGACAGGGCTGGACATTTAGCCCCACCTGGACAATATTCTGTCTGCGCTGCTGCTCCAATTAGCCGAGCAAGGACAGAAGTTCTTTTTCAGGGCTGCTACTGTGCAACTTTCGTATTGCTGCACCTTCACAGTCACTGCTCTGATGCCCAAAGAGGTTTTGCCCTTGCTTGACTGACTGGACCCGCAGCACAGGCAAGAAATTGTCAAGGCTGGGCAAAATGTCTAGCTCTCTCAATCTAGCGGCAGGTGGGCACTTATTCCCAGCCCTCCAGAGTCTTCCACAGTTTAAGAAGTCCTACTGATGACGCAAATCAATTTGCTCATCTGTAAAATGTATAATTACCTTTAGCTGAGCTAGCCCTATAAGACATTGTGCTTCATTTACCGGTGAATTTCCTCATGACAGATTACATTTAAGGGGTCCATACAACTTCAATAACTGTTGGTCAAATGCTTGTTCGGCCAACAGTTATCTCTCACAACTCCCCAATACGAATACTGTACGCAATCAGTTGAGCACAGCGTGCATGTGTCTTCAATGGGGGGAGAGGAGAAAGTCACTGCCAGAAAAACAAAAAGATCAGGCAAAAAAAAAAATTTCCTTGAACCTTCTTTAATGTGTATGGGAAACTCCTGACTCCTCCCAGACAGGTGATTTCAGGGAAGAATTGGAGTCTCCCCATACACATTAAATTGTCAGGCACAGAAATTAATATGAGTGTCTTTAGGTGAACCCACATGTTACTCATTGTTTACCAGACATTGCCATAAATTTTATAGTGGCTCTGCCTTGTACTGCCGTATAGTGCCATTCACTTAAATAGGACTGAGCTGCAGAGGGCTGCAATACTAGGGACAGTCGTTACATAATGTATGGAGCTGTGACCGATAAACAATAAAGGAAAAGCTGTGCTCATCAGCGTGCGATGGATGATTTAATCTTCTGATCGGCGGGTGGGACAAGAGCTGGACCACCACCAATCTTATATTCATTACATCTCCGAAGAATAAGCCATCAACTTCAAAGTCCTGGACTATTCTTTTAATATTAACTATATGAGCACAATAATGCAAATTCAGTTTTCCTGCATTGTGGTTGCCTCCTCTATCTCCTGTACAATAAAATAGTTATAACTAGACTGATTAAAACCAAGTAGAAATAACCCTTAGAGGGCCAGGCAATTATCCATTTTTGCGTTTTAGGTTTCCACTCCCCACCTTCCTATAGTCATACATTTTTTTTCTGTTCACACAGCCCTATGGGGGCTTATTTTTTGCAGGACAAGATGTACTTTCTAATGGCACCATTTACGGTTGAATACATAGTGGGTAGAGGGTAAAAAATTCCAAAATTCCAAAATTCCAAAAAAATCATCACCACATTCTGTACCCTATAACTTTTTTCAGTTAGCGTGTGGAGCGTATGGAGCTATGTGAGGGCTCATTTTTTGTTAGCCTGTCATGGCCTGCTATTGGTTGCCCCTTCCCCCACAACCACCACCCCCATTGCTGCATGTTTTTATCCACGCAACGGAGAGATGCAGTGGCAGGCGTGCGGGCATCAGAAGCGATGCGGGTGGCGGGGAGCAAGGTAAGTGCCACCTATGTGAGGGGCCCGGACATTAGAGGGGGCATTATAGGGATGTATAACCCTTTAATCATTATTATAAAGTCCATTAGCTTAAAAAATAGAAAAGGAGCCAACCCTCTTTATTCAGAATATGGCAATGATAGGACTGTGAAATAATCAAATGTTTACACTGGAGATGTTGGTAAAATGACCGTGAATAGGTTTTAATTTCCTTGTTATTATTTCTAGATAAAGTCTTTAATCCCATGTGATATATGTACATGATTTATCACACGCATTAAAAAGTGCACATTTATTGGAATCAACAAGGTCATATTTCATTCTAATAATCTAGTAACTAGTGACCTTCCAGTCAACACATCACAGATGATAAGTGCTACCTGGAGTTTCTATATTCTAACAGCTAATTTGCTAGAACTGTTTGATGCATTGGAACTGACATGGACCAGGACCCCTGTACCTCACATTTCACAGTATGTTCAGTTCGCGCCCTAACAAGTTCAAGATCATCATAATGAAGTGGGAGAGAAACTTGCTGATAAGTGAGAAATCTGATTACAAACATGTGTGTGGTGTCTGTATACATATACTTATATAATGTATTATACATATGTATAGCCAGATTGACGCTCATTTTGCAGAGGTATGGTTCTGTGAACTGAGTGGTATTTATTCTCTAAACAGAATGCAATTTAAGTATGAAAATACATACATGTAGAAAGCAATATATTAAAGCAGTTGTCTCCCCCTCAAACACTGGTGGCCTATTGTTAGAATATGCCACCAATGTCAGTTTGGTATGAGTCCCACCTGGGACCAACACCTATCTCTAGAACAGAGCTCCCAAAGTGAAAGAGAGTGTACCACACGAATCGGCGCTCTTGGCTATCTTTGGAAGTCCCGTAGAAATTAATGGAGAGCACATTGCACAAGTGCTGCTGACGCTCCACTTCTATGGATTATAGCCAGTGCTTGGCTATTTTGGCACTCCCATAGAAATTATCAGAGGGTGGCCACACATGCATGATGCACTCTTGTTCACTTTGTGAGCTCCATTCTAGAGAGATCTGACATTGGTGGCACATCCTAGCAATTTGCTACCAATGTTTGAGGTGAGACAACCATTTTAAGTCTGGTTTCACACTGCTGTATAGGGATATTTTATGGATTATGGTAATCCTGGGGGGGGGGAGAGTCAAAGTGTCGCTGTAATACAGATTTACTGTGCATGCGGCTGTATTATTGCAATTTTAAGCAAACCTCAAGGCTGACCATGCACCTAGCTGCTGGTCGAAAGATTGTTTAGTTGACAGCTATCAATTCTGACTCCCACATACGCATGGCCTTCTTGGCTCAAAGGAGGGGAAAGGTGCTGCTCCAAGACTCCTCTGGCAGGAGCTTATCTCCCAAAGAATAAAAGGATTGGGCAGCTGCTCTTGGGGGAGAGTCGGGGGACCATCATTCACATAAGATGATTGGCTGATTTTGCTAAAATTAATTGGTTTCACCAATGTAAATCTAATCTGTATGACTAGCTTAACTCTCATGGCATATCACATACTAATCATCTGCATTATGTTTATGATCAATCATACTTTTGATAGTGACCGTTTAGTGAGATATGTTTGTGTCTTGCACATAGTTTAGACCACTACAGATACTAGATTGAATAAAAATGTTTTTCATCATAAAGGCTATGATCAGGGACTCTGTATAATGTTCCACTTAAAATATACATGTTTTTTTCTTTCCCATGTTGGAAATCTAAGTGCAGGAAGCATAGGGCAATGAAGTAAAGAAGGAACTAGAGGGGAAGGTTAGAGGTCAGATTACCGGTGAGAACTCTAAACTAAAGTTTCTCAACTCCAGTCATTAAACATGCCCAACAGGTCAACTTTTAAGGATTTCCTTTGGTGGGATCATGAGGAATAATTACTGACTAAACCAAACAGATTAACTCACCTGTACGTGATTAAGAAAACCCCTACAACATGACCTGATGTGATAGTTCAAGAGCAAAACTGAGAAACCCTTAACCCTCATCACTTTCTCTCACACCCACGTTCTTGTCAAGTCGACTGGTTGCTTTGCAATCATGCATAAACCTCAAACCTACAACTGTTGTGAAATAGAGACGAAAATGTGAAGCATACAAAGGTTTGCATCTAGCTCAGTAATTATTGCCATTATTTTGGTCAAGTTTCTTTTTTTTTTTTTTTTTTTTTAATACAACTTTACAAATAGCCTTAATGAGGTTTTGTAGTGGGTAAATACTGATGAACTATCCTCAGGATAGGTCATATGTATCAGATTGGTGTGGGTCCGCTACCCAACACCCCTGCCCTTCATCTGTTTGAAGAGGTAAGGCACTCCTGAGGAGAGGTTATCAATAGTTGCCCACTGCAGAAACCCTTTAAATATTGCCTATGGAAAAATCACTTTTAAGTTATATCTTTGTAATTCTTATATAGGGAAAAATGGGGGAGGTGACAAAAAAGATACATGTTGGAAGTTGTGATTTCAAGATAAGGAGGGAAAAGGGGTATGCACACTAACCTTTATAGATCCAACTGTTCAGTGTTTCAGTACTTTTTGCACAACTTGCTGTTCTCTAATAGGGATGAGCGAACCAAAACTGTATAGTTCGGGTTCGTACCGAATTTTTGGGTGTTCGTGACACGGACCCGAACATTTACGTAAAAGTTCGGGTTCGGGTTCGTTGTTCAGCGATTTCTATGGTGCATTTTGAAAGCCTGCAGAGCAGCTAATCAACAAGCGTCATACTACTTGCCCCAAGAGGCAATCACAGCCATGCCTACTATTGGCATGGCTGTGATTGGCCAAGTGCAGCATGTGACCCAGCACTTCACTGTGCTCTGATTAGTGTAGGGATAGGATGCAGCTGCTGTTAGGGTGAAATTAGGCAGAGATTAACTCAGCAAAAACACTTAATGAAGTGATCGATCTACAGCTGTGAATCATTCAACTTCTGCTAGTTAATTGCTCACTGTTTTTAGGCTGCCCAGAATGTTTTTCTGTCACTTTTATCTGGGGTGATCGGCGGCCATTTTGTATCTTGTGGTGCACCAGCACAAGCTGCCACCAAGTCCATTAATCCATCAATAGTAGGTTTTCTTTTTTGCTACATCCTACATCAGGGGCTTGGCTGTGCTTATTGTCACCCCTAGAAAAAACTCAGGATAGAATTTTCTATATTTTATTGAGAGTTAAAATTCACTTATAATAATAAATAACAAAAATAGCAATCCCCTAAATCTTGTGTTCCAGCTATGGTTAGCCAAGTGTAATACTGTCTGGCAAAGAATATATTTTTTTTTCTGGGGTGAAATTCAATTTCCAAAACAGCAATACCCTAAATCAGTGGTTTCTGCTGTGGCAGGACAAGTTTTATAGTGTCCATCAAAGGATAGCTTTTGTTCTGGGTTGAAATTCAATTACCAAAATAGCAATACCATAAATCTGGTGTCCCAGCTGTGACTGGACAAGTTTCATAGTGTCCGTCAAAGGATATATTATTTTCTGGGGTGGATTTCAGTTGCAAAAATAAAAATACCGTAAATCTGGTGTTCCAGCTGTGACTGGAAAAGTTTCATAGTGTCCGTCAAAGAATATATTATTTTCTGGGGTGATATTCAGTTGCAAAAAAAGAAATACCGTAAATCTGGTGTTCCAGCTGTGACTGGACAAGTTTCATAGTGTCCGTCAAAGGATATATTATTTTCTGGGGTGAAATTCAGTTGCAAAAATAGAAATACCGTAAGTCCGGTGTTCCAGCTGTGACTGGACAACTTTCATAGTTTCCGTCAAAGGATATATTATTTTCTGGGGTGAAATTCAGTTGCAAAAATAGAAATACAGCAAATTTGGTGTTCGAGCTGTGGCTGGACAAGTAGTTTAATAGTATCCGTCAAAGGATATATTTTGTTCTGGGGTGAAATTCAATTGCCATAAAATAGCAATACCCAAAATCTGGTGTTCCAGCTGTTGCAGGCCAAGTGAAAATCTGTCTGTAAAACGGTATATTACACTCAGCGTGCATCTCCAAGTGTATTTCTTTCCGTAAAAAGGGTATATTACACAAAGTGTTAAATTACAATTGCTTAATCCATCGGTAACAATGAGGAAAACATCTAGTAAGGGCCCATCACTGGTGCGTGGCTGGGGGGAAACGGAGGACGATGACGATACGCCTCCCACAGAGGACAGCTTGTCCTTACCTCTGGGCAGCCTGGCACACATGAGTGACTACATGCTGCAGTGCCTGCGCAACGACAGCAGAGTTGTCCACATTTTAACGTGTGCGGATTACTGGGTTGCCACCCTGTTGGATCCCCGGTACAAGGACAATGTGCCCACCTTACTTCCTGCACTGGAGCATGATGGGAAGATGCGCAAGTACAAGCGCACGTTGGTAGACGCGCTACTGAGAGCATTCCCAAATGTCACAGGGGAACAAGTGGAAGCCCAAGGCGAAGGCAGAGAAGGAGCGAGAGGTCGTCAACGCAGCTGTGTCACGGCCAGCTCCTCTGAGGGCAGGGACAGCATGGCAGAGATGTGGAAAAGTTTTGTCACCACGCCACAGCTAACTGCACCACCTTCTAATACGGAACATGTTAGCAGGAGGCAGCATTTCACTAACATGGTGGAACAGTACGTGTGCACACCCTTCCACGTACTGACTGATGGTTCGGCCCCATTCAACTTCTGGGTCTCCAAATTGTCCACGTGGCCAGAATTAGCCTTTTATGCCTTGGAGGTGCTGGCCTGCCTGGCGTCCAGCGTTTTGTCTGAATGTGTATTCAGCACGGCAGGGGGCGTCATTACAGACAAACACAACCGCCTGTCCACAGCCAATGTGGACAAGCTGACGTTCATAAAAATGAACCAGGCATGGATCCCACAGGACCTGTCCATCCCTTGTGCAGATAAGACATTTAAAACTACCTCCCCTTAACCATATATTCTTGGACTCCAGGGCACTTCTTCATTCAATCCTCTTTTTTTAATTTTACCATTATATTGCGGGGCAACCCAAAGTTTAATGAACCTCTCCTCTGTCTGGGTGCCAGGGGCCTAAATATCGTAAAGTGGCCTGTTCCAATGGTGGGTGACATGAAGCCTGATTCTCTGCTATGCGACCACTCTCCTCTGTCTTGGTGCTGGGGCCTAAATATCTGAAAGTGGCCTGTTCCAGTGGTGGGTGACATGAAGCCTGATTCTCTGCTATGGGACCTCTCTCCTCTGTCTGGGTGCTGGGTCCTGAATAAGTAAAAGTGGCCTTTTCATTGGTAGGTGACATGAAGCCTGATACTCTGCTATGGGACCTCTCTCCTCTGTTTGGGTGCTGGGGCCTAAATAAATGAAAGTGGCCTTTTCCATTGGTGGGTGACATAAAGCCTGATTCTCTGCTATGGGACCTCTCTCCTCTGTCTGGGTTCTGGGGCCTAAACAAGTAAAAGTGGCCTTCTCCATTGGTGGGTGACATGAAGCCTGATTCTCTGCTATGGGACCTCTCTCCAATTGATATTGGTTAATTTTTATTTATTTTATTTTAATTCATTTCCCTATCCACATTTGTTTGCAGGGGATTTACCTACATTTTGCTGCCTTTTGCAGCCCTCTAGCCCTTTCCTGGGCTATTTTACAGCCATTTTAGTGCCCAAAAGTTCGGGTCGCCATTGACTTCAATGGGGTTCGGGGTGAAATTTGGGTCGAGTTCGGATCCCGACCCGAACATTTTCGGGAAGTTCGGCCGAACTTCTCGAACCTGAACATCCAGGTGTTCGCTCAACTCTATTCTCTAACAAGGAGCTTAATGGCAAAATTCGCAACAGGTTTTTGATCCATGAGTCGCCCAATAAAGTACCTGGTTAGATTAAAATTGGTATTTAAAAAGTCCTCCTCATCATGCTGTTCACAGTTTGACATTATGAGACCAAGACGACACCTAACAATTGATCAACAGTACCTCGCCATTGCGAAGCTTTAAGCAGGATGTTCTCAGACAGAAGTGGCCACTGAGCTTAGTGTTACAGAGTCTCACCATCAGGCTGAAACAATGATACAGAGAGACTGGAAGTCACAAAAAGGAATAGAAGTGGACGTCCTTTGGCCATGTCCCACACTGATGACCGCTTCATTGTCAACAATGCCCTGCAGAATAGGATGAAGAATGCTACACAACTAAAGGAACATTTATAGGAGGTGAGGGGCACCCAAGTGTCACGTCAGACCATTCAAAACCGTTTACATCAGCGTGGTCTGCGCGCTAGATGACCTGCAAGGGTACCTGACCACACCACCAGGCACAGGCATCATCATCTTGCATGGGCCAGGGAGCATCTATGCTGGATGAAAGTCGATTCACACTAAGCAGAAATTATGGCCACCAATGATGTTGGAGGACGTCAATGAGCTCATCTGTTTTCACCAGACGAGTCTTTGGTGATAATGTTACAGAGTGGTCAAGTGTGTCTAGTCAATACAGAACTGTCCTACACTTTGTGAATGGCACAGTGACAAGCCCATACTACTTGAATAACATCATCAATTCAGTCATTGTGCCTCTGCATGAATAACACAGGCCAAATTTCATGTTCATAGATGACAATGCGCCAGCTCATCAAGGTTCTCATTATTATGGAACGGCTGCTGGAGACTAGGGTACCTAAAATGGAGTGACCTGCACTTTCTCCAGACCTGAATCCCATTGAAAACCTGGGATCAGCTGAGTCACCATGTAGAGCAGGGGTGCACAACGTTTCCTGGTTGGGGGCCACATTGCCAGACCGAACCAACGACGAGGGTTGAAATTAAAATTTAAAGGGGTATTAACAACTGAAATACTGTATTTATGGCATATTGAACACACAGTATATACCATTAATGTCTAGTTGCAGTTCCAGGACTCCCATCTAATGGGAGAAATACATGAAAAATACATGTGAGCAGCAACAAGACATAGACATACATGTCTGTTACCATATGGTCGGGGGCCGCACAGAATGGTGCCAAGGGCCGCATGTGGCCCCCGGGCCGCAGGTTGTGCACCCCTGATGTAGAGGCTCGTAACTCTGTACCCCAGAACCTCAATGACCTGAGGGCCTCCCTTCAAGAAGAGTGGGATGCCATGCCTCACCAGACAATAAGTTGACTTGTGAACAGCATGGAACTTTGTTGTCAAGCTGTAATTGATGCTCAAAGCCACATGACAAGTTATTGAGACAGTGAAATTTTTGTGGGGGTATACCCACCACTGGTGTTGGCTTTTGTTTCAATAAATTGTATGAGATGAGGAAATCACCATTTCATGCTTTTACTTAAATGGCCTACTTTCATTAGATATTATCACTGTAGTGTGAACTTTTTACGTTTCCACCAACTCTTTGTGACTAGTGTATACATATTGTTTCTGTATAGCATAAAATATTGTAGGTACTAGCGCAGAAGAATTCATCGGTCTCTAAAGAAACATGTAATTATTTATGTTCTGACATTTTTGTATGAACAGAGAAAAACATTGTATTGCCTCTGAATAAAATCTGAGTATGATGTCATACATTATGGGGGTCATTTATCAAACAGTGCGTATTTCTGGCATATTTTAGGCGAATTTCTGGTGCAGATTGTGGCGCAAAGGTCCAGCGACTTCTCCCCATTCACACCAGGTCTAAATAATGGAGCATAGTGGGGAAGAGAATGGGCCATTAGGCGTACAAAATGGTCTAAGTGTAAGATAGCTAGGAAGCTGTCGTACATTTAGAAGTGGTGGAGGATCCCCGAAGTTATGTAGAGGCCGGGGCCATTAAACTCCGGTGAATCCAACTCCAAGTATAGGGGTTAAGACCAGAGTCTAAAACGCCGGTCTTAATATATGTGGCCCTATATTTCCACAGGTGCTGTATTACTCTTGTTGAGCGAGCATGCTCGGCCAAAGTGGTGTTCGACTCGAGCATCGCAATGCTCGGCCGAATACCGTGTGTGCTAAAGTCAGTGTATTTAAATCTAATTAAGCCTATTTCTGAAAAGTTTCTGCTGGGATTTGAGCTCACAACCTTCTACATTACAGGCAAGGACCTTAACCACACAGCTATAAAGCTGAATGATAAACTGTGTCAGAAAAACCTCATAGTAGCTTGCCATGTAGTAAGCATACCTATACAGCAGAAGTATAATTTTATATTTCACTGCAGGTTAACATGTAGCTGTATAGCGTAGTGGTTAAGTTTCTTGGCTCTAATGTAGAAGGTTGTGAGTTCAAACCCTGGAAGAAACTTTTCAGAAATAGAGGCTAAATTAAATTTATATATATATAAGTTTTTAGCCATAACATATTTACATATATTATTATATATTTAGAATAAATAATATATTAATATATGTAAAAACATCAGTAGTAGTTTCCCACATATTATGCATTCATATATATCAGAAGTATGATTCTATCTATCTATCTATTTATCTATCTAAAAAGATGGCAGCACTGTCGTAAGTAAAAAGTTGGGTGCAGCGCCTACAAGGAGAAAGCCAACCCTCAAAATACAGATAGAAAAAATGGGCAGCACTCTGGAAAATGAAGTAAAATTCACCTTTTAATCACCCATGTGGAAAACGCAACGGTTCGGCTTAGAACTAGAGCCTTACTCAAGCAACTCATAGGAAAAAGTGTTGGGTATATATAGCCAAAGCAATTAATGTGCAATTACAATATATAATCAAACAATCAATTAACAAAAATAAAAATGACAATCATGTGCAAATGCAAATATCAAAAAGTGACAAGCATATTCTTATACAAAAATTATACATAAATACATATTAAAAATTATGTACAATAGAATACAAAATTCATGTTATATATAATTACAAATCAATGTGAGATCAAAATCATGTGCGATATAATAAAGTGCCAAGTGCAAAAGTTATTTCATGTGTATGTTATTAGATGTGTCCAGCAGAAGGGAGGGGAGAAGGAGGAGGGAAGACAGACATTACAAGTCCAATAACCAGATGTAGATGGCGACCACAGCGTGTAACACGCTACACTTCGTGCATCAAAATATGTATTGCGCATGCCCGGGTTACGTCCCTGAATTCTATTACGTCACTATGTCCGTCGGTAATGAGCGCATGTGCCCCACTGTCTAGTGACTACCGCAGCCATATTAGATTAAGGAAATGCTTGTGATGTATTAAAAAAGGTCTGCTATTTTTTCTATACTGCTGTTAACTGGCAGTAAATGCATGATATGATAGACTCCTGAAAAAAGCATCCAGGGTCCAAGAAAAGGGCAAGTGGTTATACGGACCAGGGTGAGAGCAAACACATCTCCACCAGAACGCGATGCTGTCCCCGATTGGGGTAAATCGGGCAGACGCCCACATGTCAATACCCTGTTGATCCCTCAGATCCATACCACTTAAATGCCTAGGAGGGATCTCCTCCAAATCTCATGGGTAAATTAAAACACCAGAAAAAAGAACTAATAGGCAGACACTGTAAATAATATAAATAATATAGCAAGCCCAACCCAAGGTAAAAGTCATTACAAAATAATAACTTTGCATATACATCTGGTCAGACCTTCTATCACAATTTCATCTCCTCCCACCTCTGGTTCATCATCTGCAAAAAATAAAAAAAATATTAGAAAAGTTACAAATTTCCCTCATATACATAAAAAACATATTTTTCGTCTAAATAATAACAACCTAATATGCAGTGATTCAACAATGCAGAGAATCTTAGGCAAGCCACCATCCTACAACACAGCCCCAATATTATAATCTGTTTGTAGCCCATACGGTTTGAGAGAATTAAGTAAGTAAATCCAATATAGTTCTTTTTTCTTTAATAAATTAGATCTATTGCCTCCTCTTCTAGGTATAGGTACGTGATCTACAATACAACATTTTAGCTCACTTTTAGCGTGTTTCAACTCTGCAAAATGTTTTGAAACCGGTAAGTCAAGTCGTTTCTTTCTGATCGTATATCGGTGATTATTAAGTCGTGTTTTGAGATCAGTAGATGTTTCGAATCACTACCTGCAAAGACGTATATAAAACCACTAACTTTATTAGAAATATTGTCCCGTGGGACTAAAAGGCAATTAAACCTCGAACAGGTAATACGGATCAGTTTAGACCCGGAACCAGTACAACCAAATAACCTGGTTTCCAGTCCCTGATCCGTCTGAAGTGCAGTAACCTGAACTAGTCACTGGGCATGGGGGGTTAATGTATAGATCCCTCAACAAGCCCTACTAGACCAGAGCAATACCTAGTTGTTGTGGTACACGCTGTGTAAGTGTAGAATCACAGCCTCCCACACAAGCAACACGCACACCGCCACTGATCACCTCACTCAGCGAGGAAGCACCGTCGCTGACAAGAGGCGTCAGAGCGGTAAAGACATGCGGCCACCTGTATCAATTGACGCGCTCAACGCGTTTCCACAGGACTAGGATAATGTCCTGTATCCTCAGGAGCACCATATACTGAATAGGTAAGTTGACAGAAGGAGCCAGACACCTTTTGCGTGTCACGGCACCGGCACTGTGACGGCCGTACGCGGCCGCCAGACTGCCGGGTTTAAAAGCCCTAAGCCACACCCACTGCATATCAGCTGACCGGGCGGGAGGCGGGGCAGCCATCGAAGCAGGGAGAACCACCCACCGTGTCCCGCATCCCGTCCCTCTCAATACATAACTAGATATCCACAGTAAAGGTGAGTATATACTGTATACGGGCATGAAAAATCGCGGCAAAATCAAAACCAATATCAGGCCGTAGGCACTGGGAAACACCAAGGAAAGTATCACAGGGAAATGTATCCAACCAGTTACTACTGTAGCAGAATGTATAGATAAAGACCATAGCATAAGGATACAGAATAAGGAGCATCACGATTGTGTAACCTCCTGCATCTTGACCGGTATCTATATAAAGCAGGCATATGAGATAGACTCATTCAGACCCTGCGGCTGGACCGTTTGTAGATCGAACATCCATCTCGCCTCTTTCTGCAATAGGAGGCGATCAATGTCACCACCCCGTGGAGATGGCTTCACCGTGTCAATGCCTTGCACAGTGAAGCACCTTCGTTCTCCATTATGGTGGTCATGCATATGTCTCGCCACCGGAGTGTCATTAGAGTCACGTATGTCCAGAAGATGCTCTCCTATGCGTCTCCTTAATTCCCTTTTCGTCTTACCGACATACTGAGTACCACATTGACAGGTGATCAAGTAGATCACCCCTACTGTGGTGCAACGGATAAGCGAGCGGATCCGATATTGTTTCCCAGTGGAATGACTGATAAAGAAGGAGCCCCTTCTCACCAATCCACACATCAGACAGGATCCGCAAGGGAACGTGCCTTGCAAAGAGGTGTTCAACCAGGTGGTACTGATGGGTCGTGTGAACATGCTGTGAACCAGTTTATCCCGTAGGTTGGAACCACGTTTGAACGTGACCGGTGGACAATCTGGTGCCAACCGTCCAATATCCGGATCCGACTTAAGGATAGGCCAGTGGCGCTTCAGTACCTCCTTTATTTGGATATGTGCCCTGTCAAAAGTTGCAACAATCCTAGGAAAGGAGTTACAGTCCTTCCTGGCCTTGGGAACCAGAAGTTCCTCTCGTTTGGCAGATAACGCATGATGATATGCGTCACGTAGCACTGCATTCGGGTATCCCCGATCAATAAAACGGTCCCTAAGATCTGCTGCCACTGCTTTGAAGTCCCCGAGGTTGGAGCAATTTCTCCTTGCCCGCAAGTATTGTCCCTTGGGGATACCTCGACGCAGGGCTAGCGGATGACCGCTTCCCCATTCAAGGAGACTATTTGTCGCGGTCTCCTTTCTATAGAGGCTCGTTTTGATATTACCCTCTTTATCCAGCGTGATCGTGACGTCCAGGAAGTTTATTGTGTCTGCGTGTATCTCATGAGTAAACGAGAGGCCTAAATCATTCACATTTAGTTCAACAACAAAGGCCTCAAAAGCCTCGCGTGATCCCCTCCAAAGGATCAACACGTCGTCGATGTACCTTATCCAGAGTAACACCGACGACGTGTAGTGTTCAAGGCTCTCATCAAACACGATCTCCCTCTCCCACCAGCCCAGGTAGAGATTAGCAAACGTGGGGGCACATGGGCTCCCCATCGCAACTCCCCTGAGCTGGTGGAAAAGGCGACCATCAAAGAGAAACACATTCCGTGTCAGTATAAAATCCAATAATCGCATGATGAGGCCATTATGGCGGTGACAATGGGCTCCCCTCTGCTGGAGAAACCCCTCCACAGCCCTACACCCCAAATCATGGGGAATAGAGCTGTAGAGGGCCTCAACATCAAGACTCGCTAGCCACACTCCAGATTCGCATCTAATGCCGTCCAGCCTCTGGAGGACATCCATGGTATCACGGGCATAAGATGGTAGGGATGTCACAGACGGGCGTAGGATCTGATCCACATACTGACTGATATTTGCGGTTAGGCTCCCCACACCAGAGACTATCGGGCGCCCCTTCAGCACTGGACCCTTTTTATGGACCTTAGGAAGGCCATAGAATGTGGCCACAATTGGATATTTAGGCAACAGAAAATGTCGTTCAGATTTGCTAATCAACCTGTCAGTTAGAGCTCCATCCAGAATACTTTCGAGTTCAATCCTGAACGCTGGGGTAGGGTCAGAGGGCAAGCGCCTGTACGTAAGGTGGTCATTAAGGAGGTTTAAGCACATCTGCTGATATTTTTCCACATCCATGATGACAATGTTCCCACCTTTATCTGCCGGTTTTATTATGATGTTAGAGTCATTCACCAAACCGGTCAGTGCCATACGTTCATCTCTTGTCATATTGTCACTACCAATGGGAAGTTGTACCAATTTCTGTAGATCATTAATGACAAGGGTACGGAAGGTGTCTATTGGTGTGTTGTCACCCACAGGGGAAACACTTTAGAGGGGTTTTTAGGGTGGTAAGGGACCTTCTCCCACACTTTCACCTCCCTCTTCTGACAACCCCGCCAGGAGCTGAACATCCGCCAATTGTTCAGGATCGATGCCCAGCTCCTGGCAGGTGCGTCTATCATGGAGCATAAAGTATTTCCTCCATTTTAATTTACGCACATAAAGTTCTAAATCCCTGACCCACCCAAACAGGTTGAATTTCTGTGATGGTACGAACGACAATCCTCTGTTGAGGACACGCATCTCTGTGGCCGTTAATGGGCGATCAGAGAGGTTAATCACGCGTAGATCAGTATTGAGGGGTCTTATTGGGGTTTTTTGTTTCGCAGCAGATAATCCGATATGGTAGGGGCTTGATCTAAAAAACCACTGCCTCCTCCTCTCTTCCCACCTCGGTTACCTCTGCCTCTAGATGTACCACCTCTTCCCCTTGAAAAAGTCCCACCGAAGGCACCTCTGTCCCTCCCTGAGTTTGCTCTGATGTGACTGTCAGTATCACTTTCAGAGGAGGAGATTTCTGTCTCTGTTTGTATCAGTAGATGTTTCCCCCACATATAATAGATGGCAAGGACAGGTAAAGACATAAATAACATAACTTGAGTCACACGTAAGATGAAAACGTATCGGATATGAGACACCTGTGTTCGGATGTATAAAGGTTTTCCCTTTTTTTATATATCGGCAATTAACACAACTGAGACATGGAAAACAACCAAGTCCAACTTGTGTTAATGTAGTTTGTCTACAGGATCTTCCTGATCTAACATCTGCCCTGACCAACTGATCACACAGACTTTTGGATCTATGGTATGAAATTAGTGGTGGAGATTGAAATTCAGTAACAGACTTGTGACAACCACCTAATATGTTCCAATGACGTTTAATGATTCTGGAAATATCAGTGTTCAATTCCGTGTACAGTACGTGGAAATAAATGGAATCCTTTGTGTTATGTTGTGAGCTTTCTTATTTGTCAGAGTTACAGTTCAATCCATTTTAAGGACAGTGTCCTTATGCTGTTGCAATAATCTATGTGGGTACCTTTGTTCCACAAATGTATCAGTCATTAAATTTAGAGTGCTGTCAAATGAATTGGAATCAGATATAATACTTTGTGCTCTCATAAATTGTGAATAAGGTAAATATCTTACCATAGTCCTAGGATGACTACTGTTGCACGACAGGATAGTATTTCGGTCTGTTGATTTGGTATATAATTGTGTATGTAGTTTACCATCTGTAAAAACTACATTCATATCCAAAAATTGGACCTTACTGTATGAATGTACAAGCTTAAATTGTAATATAAAATCAAAATAGGGCAGCACTACCTTAGTCCACAATCGGACAGTCCTTTCAAGTCCTTATGCTTGAAAAAGACTGATTGTCGAAACGTCGCATGCTGGGCTAATAAATTTCACAGCTTTCAAGAAAAGTGCCGTGGTCTTCATCTATTACTCTGGAGCCTAAATTGTAAGGCGTCCTCAATGCTATTTAGAAAGGTTCGAAAATCAAATAAATGTACTTCAGTACCAGTCCAAACGAGGAAGACGTCGTCGATATGATGCCACCATCCCAGCACATGGCTGAAATGGTGGGAAACATAGACGACATTCTCCTCAACACTCGCATAAAAATATCAGCGTAAGTAGGGGACACATTGGACCCCATCGCCATGCCTTGTTTCTCATGTAATATTTATCCTGAAACAAAAAATAATTTTACCTCAAAATAATCTCAAGTAGTGATAAAATAAATTTGGAAGCCTGTGAAGAAATTGAAGAGAGTTCAAGCATCCGTGAGACGGCTAGGGGCCGCTTATCATGATCAGTAGATGTATAAAGTGAAGTAACATCAAAGGATGCCAGAATAATCCTTCCTGTATGAGGTAAATTGACCCCCTCTAATTTTTGTAAAAAATTTGATGTATCCAGTATGTGTGAACTGCCACCAATAGCAAAGTTTCGCAATACTTTATCCACAAAAATTGCAATATGGCTGAAAATTGAGTAAAATCTGCTATATTAACAAAAGCTGGACTTGGTTGTTTTCCATGTCTCAGTTGTGTTAATTGCCGATATATCAAAAAAGGGAAAACCTTTATACATTCGAACACACGTGTCTCATATCCGATACGTTTTCATCTTACATGTGACTCAAGTTATGTTATTTATGTCCTTACCTGGTCTTTCCATCTATTATATGTGGGGGAAACCTCTACTGATCTCAAAACACGACTTAATAATCACCGATATATGATCAGAAAGAAACAACTTGACTTACCGGTTTCAAAACATTTTGCAGAGTTGAGACACTCTGAAAGTTATATAAAATGTTGTATTGTAGATCACGTACCTATACCTAGAAGAGGAGGCATTAGATGTAATTTATTAAAGAAAAAAGAACTATATTGGATTTATTTACTTAATTCTCTCTCCTAGTTGACAGTAATGTCTGTCCTCCCTCCTTCTTCGCCCCTCCCTCCTGCAGGACACATCTAATAACATGGCTTCCAATTTTATTTTATCCGGCCCTGCAGCCTTTCAACAAGCACCATTAAATCGCCGAACACCAAACTCGAACCCGAACTTTTAAGGAAATGTTCGGGTCCGATGGCCAAAAACCCTAAAGTTCGGTACAAACCCGAACTCTACAGTTCGGGTTCGCTCAAGCCTACCTGCCAGCAAAAGAATAAAAGTATGATTTTATCAAAAATTGTGGTGCTGAGAGTGAGGAGCAATCATTTTAAACTGCAGGATCACCCCCTAGGAGGCTATATGCTTGGTTAAATAGGGGTGATCTGGTGACAGAGCAGCCTCAAATCTACACCAGATAGTTCAAGGCATCTTACAACTTACAAAGTATCCAATGAGAAATGGATGGAAATATGCAGCATGAATAAGACAAAATGCTATACCAATGTTATCTGCTGGAAAACATCATTCTATAAGATGAAATGGAAAAATAAATCAGAAATACAAACTAGAATCAGAAATGCCATGGACAGCAACCAAAAAAAAGAATGACAGCAAAGTTTGTCATTTATTGATGCTGCATCAGAAAACGCCTCTACGATATTAGCAGCTGGGCACCGTCATCACACAGGAGTGGAAACAGCACAATTGCATTTATTGTACAACCTACTAGTGAAATGAAACTGGCAAATTATGTATTGCATTTTTCATTGACCTCTTTTAGCCTCATTATTTTAACCTCATTATTTTACAGATTTTGACCTGAAAGAACTGGAATTGTAAATATTACAACCAATGGAGCATCATTCATCAGCTTTCATTAATGTATATCGGATTTCTGAAACTGTAAACCGAGAAACCTGAATCGGTTTCTAATCATGTTTTCCAAAAGTGCAAAAATAGATTCATGTGACAAACCCCAAAATAGAAAGACAAAGATCTGCCTTCTTAACACATATGGTTTTCATTAAACATGTTCATTATACATGGATTTAGTGTATCAGAAACTCATTCTTATACATGACCCTTTAGGCTAGTATAAAAAAAAGTCTTATTCTACATAAAAAAAATGTACTTTTATAAAATATATATAAATGCATCAGAGGGTTAACTATAGGGAAACCAAAGGCTTTGATTACACCTAGGCCTTGGATCCTAAGGAAGCTCATATGTTCTGTGCACCATTTAAGGAGATCAGTACCATAAACAAAATGTTGTACATTTTGCGTTTGAGCCCATGGGGTTTGAGGTATACCTCCATTTTCATCTGAACCCATAAGTAAATGTATTGGGTTCAGATGAAAAAAAATATATATATATTCGTTTTTACAAATATATCACTATATTCTACATATTTGTGATTTCTAGCAAGCCAATGCAATAGTAGAGTTGCCTATAACCTGACCTTACTCAATTAACGCACATATTACATTGCCAAAGGTAAAATAAATTAAATAATGAAGAATATTCTCTATTCACTACTGAATTCGAATATTTTTCATTATTTAATTTATTTCATCTTATGAGAATAATCGGCAATGTAATATGCGCATTAATCGAGTAAGGGCGGGTAGTAGGCAACTTTCCTATTGGGTTGGCTTGCTAGAATTCGCGAATATGTGGAATACAGTAGTGTGATATATATTCTTAAAAACGAATATCAGTTTTGTTTTGTTTTTCATCTGAACCCATTAGATTTACTAATGGGTTCAGATTTAAAAAGAAAAAGGAATATTCGTTTTTACGAACATATATCCCACTATATTCTACATATTTGCAAATTCTAGCAAGCCGAACCCAATACGAAAGTTGCTTATAACTCGCTCTTTCTCTATTAACATGCATATTACATTGCCGATTTTTCGCATACAAGAGAATAACCTCGAATACAAATATTCGCAAATATTCGCGAATATTCTACCACAAATTCGCTAAATATCGCGAATTTGAATATTGCCCCTGCTCATCACTATCCAATACCCAGGAGCCCCATCGATCAGCTGTTTGAGAAGGCTCCAGTGCTCCTGTGAGTGCTGCAGTCTTCTGCGTGCTCCCCAAGCACAGCATTGTTCCTTGTACAGTGGCTGTGCTTGTTATCGCGCTCAGCCCTATTCACTTATATGGGGCTGAGCTGCTGCCAGGCGTCAGTGCCGGAGCCTTCTCAAACAGCTGATTGGTGGGGGTCTTGAGTATTGGAGCCCCACTAATCAAATACTCATGACATATGCAGAAGATAGGTCATCAATTATAAGGTCTTGTAAAAAGTGTTTTCCAGGATTAATTAATTGATGACCTATTCTCCTGTGAGCGCCACGGCCTTCTTTGTGCTTACCAAGCACAGCACCGTATAGAAGCTGTGCTTGGTATCGCGATCTGTCCCATTTCAGTGAATAGGGCTGACCGCTATACCAAGCATAGCAGCTTGAATGGGGCTGAGCTATGCCTAGGCAATATGACCAATGACCATGTTGTCACTGGCCTAGAAAAAGCTGAGAGAAAGCTGCAGCACTACTGCTTCCTTCTCAAACAGCTGATCTAGAGGATAAGTTATATGTATTCAAATCTCAGAAAATCCCTTTACGGTAACGTCTTGCTCTACTTTCCAGTCTACCTTTTTCAGTGAGTGAGTAAGAGGATACTATGGTGCTGGCTCCCTTATTGAAGATGGTATGTGACTGGGAAGTTGAGCAGGACACTGTCTAATTAAGTGCAGCCCGCAGCACAGACCTCAGCCAATCCATGCTGTGGGTCAACAACAATTGCTGATACGCTGATTTAGAAAAAAACTATTATATTAAGCAGTCCTGCTTTATAATTGTTTTTCCTGTGAAACAGTTACCCCTCTAAATACATTGAACCATGGTTAATGGTCTTCTAGAGGAGTGGTCCTCTCTAACAAAAAGACCAACATACATGGCATAGGATATAAAAATCTGTCAAAGAAAATTGTGGTCTAGATCAGGGGTGGTCTTCTCAAAGAGTATATATTTTAAATATGGGGGTCATTTATTATGAATTGTACGCCAATTTTTAGCATAGTAATGTTGCAGATTTTGTCGCAATGGTTATTTGTGGCAAAATCTGAGACTTTTTTCCGCTCCGGCCACTTTTTTCGAGTGCCGAGAGTGGTGTGGACGGGGAAGAGGGTGGGTGGGCAGGCAGTTTATGACATGGAAAATTACTTAAATCTAAGTATTTAAATATGTCGCATGGCCTGCTGGAGGAAGAGTCAAAGTTATGTAGAGGTCTGCACCTCCACATAACTTTGGTGCATCCACCGGCAGCGCAGAGGGACTAAGACCAGTGTCTAAATAAATAAATGTCCCCCTATATATTTATGTGGATGTAGTGCTCTTGAATTTTTCAAAAGCATTTGATATGGTCCTTCATAGGCACTTAATTGGTAATATAAGGTCTATGGGCCTAGAAAGCATAGTTTGTAATAGGATTGAAAAGGACCGTGTCCAGAGAGTTGTGGTCAATGATTCCTATTTAGAATAGTCCCCGATAAAAGAAATGTACCACAAGGTTCAGTGCTGGGTTTCCTATTATTTCACTTATTAATAATATTGAGGATGGGAATAGCACTATTTCTATTTTTGCAGATTACACCAAGCTATGTAGTACAGTGTAGTCTGTGGAAGATGTCCATAAACCACAAGGTGAAATGGACATTCTGGGGGAGATTTATCAAACTGGTGTAAAGTAGAACTGGCTTAGTTGCCCATAGAACTAGTCAGATTCCACCTTTTTTTTTCACAGCTCCTTTTAAAATGGTTGCTATGGTAAATCTCCCCCTCTGGGTGTTTGGGCGTCAACTTGGTTCAATGTGGATAAATGTAAAGTTATTCATCTGGGTAGTAATAATCTATGTGTATCATATGTCCTAGGGGAAGTAACACTGGGATAGTCACTTATAGAGAAGGATTTGGGTGTACTTATAGATCATAGATTAAATAGCAAGATCAATCAGCTGTTTATAATTATAAGACTAGCAGGATATTGTCATGTATTAAACGGGGCATGGACTCGCAGGACAGGGTTATAAAGCTTTATAAAGCTTTGGTGTGGAATATGCAGTTCAGTTCTGGGCACGTCCATAGAAAGGATACTCTGGAGCTGGAAAAAATACAAAGGAAAGCAACTAAACTAATAAGGAGCATGGTGGGTCTTAGTTATGAGGAAAGATTAACAGAATTAAATTTAGTCTTCAGACGAGACATTTGAGGGGGGACATGAATAACCTATGCAAATATATAAATGGGTTGTACAAAAATATGGTCACAAGCTGTTCCATGGACTGGAGATGAAAAAGTTCAGTATCCAGAGGCGTCAAGGCTTCTTTACTGTAAGAACTGTAAATGTGTGGAATAGTCTACCTCAGGTAGTGGTCACAGCAGGAAGAGTAGACAGTTTTAAATTAAATCACATTAATACATAGAAGTCTGGGTTTCTAAAATTCACATCCCCACCTATCCCTTGGTTAAACTTGATGGGCTTTTTTTTTTAACTGCATTAACTATGTAACTATGTACGTATATCCTGTACAGTTTTGTAACTATGTATGTATATCCTGTGCAATTTTAGAGGAAGAATTTTTATATCAAGTTTTCTCTGACATTAATAACTAAAAGAGATGAGGGGGCAAAAAGTCCACTGCATCAAGGGAAAATAGCAGAAAAGATAACAAGATAGCCAGTCATGTGGGGACAATTACAAGAAGTTTGGAGACCTGCAAACACTAAATTGATGCAATTTGAGCATTTGGAGTTGTTTTTATGAAATACACTTACTGGGATTGAAAGAACTTGCATTAACAATTTGACTCAATTGCATAAAAAAGTGGAGCGTGTTCTGTAATTATGAAGTAAAGAGGCTCCATAACAGTTGAAGTTCAGGTTTTTACAAATTGCACCCATTTAGTAAGAGGTGCGCAAATCATTTGCAAGCAAACGGAAATCAGGCAAATTCAGCAAATCACCTTTATTTAATGGTATTCATTATATGTGATTTATATTTCTATTTGTTAAGTAATCACTTAAGTTCTTCACAGCTCCATCCTTGGATATGAAAAAAATCAACACATTGCTTATTTTTTTAAGCTGTTGAACAAGTGAAGGAAAAACGGCGTTTAAAATTTAGAAATGTGGAAAACAATCTTAACAGCCATGGGTTTACAAGTGATTTTTAAAAGAAAACAAAGGTGCTGTGAATTTCTTGCTCTTTTTCGGCAAAGCAAACTTTATTTTTATAGTGTTTGTTCATTTTTGCATATTTCACACTAGAAATCTATAGACAATACTGAGAAAATTTTTAACACCCTAAGCAAAATGTAGAATTAAATTCTACTGTTCTATTTTCCTATTTCTAGATTGTTCATACAGTATTGGAGGACACTTCAGGGCAACAAATGAAATGATGAAATCAGCAATGGTTATTTATGGAGAGAAAAAACATAATATAGCTCAAAGTAAGCAAAGCAAAATTGTGCAAAGTTATGCAAACATAAAAAAAAAGGATGAGACAATGGTTAGCACCTCGAAGTGAAAACAGTTCCAGTAAGAACATTACCATCTACATGGACATTCCTTATTCAATGTACAGTCGTAGCCAAAAGTTTTGAGAATTACATAAATATTGGAAATTGGAAAAGTTGCTGCCTAAGTTTTTATAATAGCAATTTGCATATACTCCAGAATGTTATGAAGAGTGATCAGATGAATTGCCATGAAAAGTAACTTAATCCCCAAAAAAACCTTTCCACTGCATTTCATTGCTGTCATTTAAGGACCTGCTGAGATCATTTCAGTAATCGTCGTGTTAACTCAGGTGAGAATGCTGACGTGCACAAGCCTGGAGATCATTATGTCAGGCTGATTGGGTTAAAATGGCAGACTTGACATGTTAAAAGGAGGGTGATGCTTGAAATCATTGTTCTTCCATTATTAACCATGGTGACCTGAAAAGAAACGCGTGCAGCCATCATTGTGTTGCATAAAAATGGCTTCACAGGCAAGGATATTGTGGCTACTAAGACTGCACCTCAATCAACAATTTATAGGATCATCAATAACTTCAAAGAAAGAGGTTCAATTCTTGTTAAGAAGGCTTCAGGGCGTCCAAGAAAGTCCAGCAAGCGCCAGGATCGTCTCCTAAAGAGGATTCGGCTGCGGGATTGGAGTGCCACCAGTGCAGAGCTTGCTCAGGAATGGCAGCAGGCAGGCGTGAGCGCATCTGCACGCACAGTGAGGCGAAGACTTTTGGAAGATGGCCTGGTGACAAGAAGGGCAGCAAAGAAGCCACTTCTCGCCAAAAAAAACACCAGGGACAGATTGATCTTCTGCAGAAAGTATGGTGAATGGACTGCTGAGGACTGGGGCAAAGTCATATTCTCCGATGAAGCCTCTTTCCGATCGTTTGGGGCATCAGGAAAAAGGCTTGTCCGGAGAAAAAAAGGTGAGCGCTACCATCTGTCCTGTGTCGTGCCAACAGTAAAGTATCCTGAGACCATTCATGTGTGGGGTTGCTTCTCATCCAATGGAGTGGGCTAACTCACAATTTTGCCCAAAAACACAGCCATGAATAAAGAATGGTATCAAAACACCCTCCAACAGCAACTTCTTCTCACAATCTAACAACAGTTTGGTGAAGAACAATGCATTTTCCAGCACGATGGAGCACCGTGCCATAAGGCAAAAGTGATAACTAAGTAGCTTGGGGACTAAAATGTTGACATTTTGGGTCCATGGCCTGGAAACTCCCCAGATCTTAATCCCATTAAGAACTTGTGGTCAATCCTCAAGAGGCGGGGGGACAAACAAAAACCCACTAATTCTGACGAACTCCAAGAAGTGATTATGAAAGAATGGGTTGCTATCAGTCAGGAATTGGCCTAGAAGTTGATTGAGAGCATGCCCAGTCGAATTGCAGAGGTCCTATAAAAGAAAGGCCAACACTGCAAATACTGACTCTTTGCATAAATGTCATGTAATTGTCGATAAAAGCTTTTGAAACATATGAAGTGTGTGTAATTATATTTCACTACATCACAGAAACAACTGAAACAAAGATCTAAAAGCAGTTTAGCAGCAAACTTTGTGAAAACTAATATTTGTGTCATTCTCAAAACTTTTGGCCACGACTGTATATCTGTTTTGTTGTGCACGTATTTGTAGCAGTGACATTGGATTGTTAGTGAAAAAATCCAGGGACTAAGGGAACACAGAATCAGAATGAACATAAAATGTGAGTGTATTCTACAGATTTACATTTGACATTTGCTTACAACTTTTAGATCTTTATCCAAAACTGCCTCTAAATAAGGCTACATTCACACGAACGTATTTTGTTTCCGCGTCTATTCCGTTTTTTTGCAGATTGGATGAGGACCCGTTCATTTGAATGGGTCCGCAAAAAATGCGGACAGCACACTGTGTGCTGTCCGCATCTTTTTGTCCGTTCCGTAGCCTCCCAAAAAATATAGAGGAATTGCTCTGATAAAAAAGTTTAACAAATCGGTCAGGGACGAACAACAAAAACAATTCTTGTTGAGGGTAGCCGAGCATCACAGAAAAGTCGTCACCAAGCTAACAAAAGCACTGTGTGCTGTCTGCATCTGTATGTCCGTTCTGTAGCCCCACAAAAAATATAGAGGATGTCCTATTCTTGTCCGTTTTGCGGACAAGGATAGGCATTGTTATAATGCATCTGCCAAAAAAACTGATGCAATACGGATGCCAAAAGAAGGTCATCTGTATTTTTGCCAGATCAGTGTTTTGTGGACTGCAAAAACAAATACGGTCGTGTGAATGTAGGTTAAATCTGCATGTACTCAGATATGATGAGATGCAGGTAGTAATACTGAATCTACTGCATATGTTCTGCACCCCAATACAACAATATTCCCCTGTTAGATACCTGGGCAGTCAACTGAAAGCCAGATCACATGACACATGTGAGGATCACATGACTGACATCATGTTTTGTCCTATCCAGCTCTCCAATGGATGTAAATTGGCCACACCATTTTTTTTCTTTAGAGAGAGGCTACTGCGTGGATAATAAAGGTCTGAGGGCAACATTTTGAAATAGATGTATGTAACAAAATTGTTCATCATCCTATTCTCTAAACAAATAAATGTAATCATTAAACTGGAATACCCCTTTAACCAGAAAGTCCCATCTCACATTGCTCTTCGCAGATGCCCAGTTGGATACAGGAATAATGAGACAAGGAAGATGTGGTAATGTCACATGAAATGATCACACGGAGATCACAGTCAGTCACGCAGGGTACTGTTCACATTGATGGCCACAATCACAGTGGAGTACACGTTGGTAAATGCCTAATTTTTTACATTTTACTGTTTTGTTTATGTCATCATTCATATAAAGACAAAATGCACTAAATTCTAATAAATTTATGTGATTTTGCTTCTCACTGGTGAGTTCTAAAACTTCTTTACTGTTAGATGGTGACATGGGATGTGATGTCTTCACATAAACATGACATCTGTTTGAAAACACGTGAAATGAAAAGTATTTATGACCCAGTGGAACTCTGCAACCTTGCTTCCATACCATGGTATCCTAGGTGGCACAAGTTCACTGCTTATGTGGCTGCAGCTATGTGCTAGCTTAAATGCTACTAATGCTACTAGCTCAAGTCCCTGAATTTGAGCCACTGCATTATGGCCGGTTTATACGGCCTGATTGTCAGACAGATTGTTGGGGACGAACATCTTACACTTGCTCCGGCCGATCACTGCATGAATAAGCGAAACACTCGTTCATCGAGGGAAACTGTCATTCGAGCTGGTGCATAAATTATTGTTTCTGGGCAGCAGATCGTGTGGTCTAAAGAGCACTCCTGTCCAAAAACAAGGAAGCTGTAAGAGGACAAGCGATTGCAATAGCAACCGTTCATCTTCATACTGTGGAGGTGATCTCTGCATATAAATGCAGTGCTCACCTCCACTGAGCGAGCAGCCACTTATCATGAAGGAAGTTGTTCTTCCCGATAGTTGGCTGTTCCTCTGACCATGTAAACCGACCATTAGTTTCAGGGTTTGGTTAGCAGAAAATAAATTTACCTCAGTGTGATATGTGGCCAACATGTCAAAATATTTCTGTAGTCTCCTAGCTATGTCCTTCAGTGGATACTGCTGCATGAGAGATAATAATATAATAATGATTTTTTTTATAGCGCCACAATTAGGGTGTTTCATTTTTCCAAAGATGTGATTTTCATATGACTTTGCTTACGCCACGAGTCTCAGTGATGTAGAAGATATATATGCCAAATTTCAAAAAGATTGGATAATATTTAGGGGTTGCACACATTGATCACTTTTATTACAACTCTCACTCCTGTACCTAGGAGGTTGGTCTAAAAACGACTTCGGAAAAAAAACGACTTTGTTTGGCCTCTCCCTCATTTCTTCAACCCATGTCTTTGTTTGGCCCCCTCTAGACAATTTATATGTGCCAATAATAAGAGCCCCCACCATTATGTGCCAGCAGCCAGAGCCCCCCCCCCATATCATGTGCCAATAGCCCCCCTTATGTGCCAGTAGCCCCCCTTATCATGTGCCAGTAGCCCCCTTATGTGCCAATAGCCCCCACCCTATCAGGTTCCAGTATTGTAAAAAAAAAAAAAAACACTTATAATTACCTCCATGTCAGTAATGCGATGCAGGCCTCTTCCGGCCTGCGTCCCTCGCTGTATGGCTCCAGCAGTGCGATGACGTCATCGCGCCACCTGCACCGGCCTCTGATAGGCTGCCGGCCTAGTGCTGGCAGCCTATCAGAGGAACAGGGAGGGGACACGCCTCTCCCTACTCTGCCGTAGCATAGACATACAGATGACTATGGAGATGAGCGCAATGGAATCGCTCATCTCCTGCTGTGCCCTGCCGCCGGCCGCCCGCACTTGTCACCAGGGCCGCGGCAGGCCAGTCTGGCCCTGGTAGCCTGTAGCGTCTGCGAGCTGTGTCAGACGCCGGGCCGGGTGCCCCTGTTGCAATGGCGCCCTGTGCGGCCGCACAGCTCGCACACGCCCAAGGCCAGCCCTGGGATTGCAATGACTGCTACTAAACATTTCCAGCAATTGTTGATTAGTTATGCACATCAGCTTTTAGCCCATTCCTTCATGAAAAACTGTTTCAACTCACGTTGGTGGGCTTCTTCCCATGATCAGTTCCCTTCAGGTCTTTCCACATTTCTATTGAAATGTTTTAGAAAGACTTGTGTACCTAGAGTCATTGTCTTGCTGCATGACCCACATTCTCTTGAGATTTAGCTCAGATGTCCTGACTTCTTCCTTTAGAATTTGGTATAACTCAGAATTCATTGATCCATCAATTATGGCAAGCTATCCTGGCACTGATGCAACAAAACAGACCCAAACCTTGATACTGCCACCACTATGTTTCATGGGTTTTTATGCTGGATTACAATGGTTTCCTTTCTCCAAAAGTAACACTTCTCGTTTCAGCCCAAAAATTATATTTTGGTCTCATCCATGCACAAAACATTGTTCCAATAGCCTTCTGGCTTGTCGAGGTGATCAGCAAACCGCCATTGTTGTTCAGTGTCCTCCTGATGGTGGACTCATGAACATAAACATTAGCTAATGTGAGAAAGTCTTTTAGTTGCTTAGAGGTTACCCTGGGCTCCTTTGTTACCTTGCGGACTATTATACTCCTTGCTTTTAGCATGATCTTTGTTGGTCAACCATTCCTGAAGAGGGTAATAATGGTCTTGAATTTCCTCCATTTGTACACAATCTGTCTGAATTTGTACTGGGGGAGTTCAAACTCTTTAGAGATGGTTTTGTAACCTGTCGATCAATAACTCTTCTTCTGAGGTCCTCAGAAATCTACTTTGTTCATACCATAATACACTTTCAAAAACATGTGTTGTGAAGATCAGACTTTGATAGATCAATTTTCTTTAACCCTTTCACTACCAGCGGAGTACATGTACATGTATCAAACAGCAGAGACCCGCTGCTAATGACCGTGACCGGCAATAATGACTGCGGTCATCAAAGCCTTTAGATGCCGTGATCGAGTGTGATCATGACATCTAAAAGCTAAAAAACCCGGAAGCTCGCACTTCTGGGCTTCTTACCAGCATCCTCTGTGGCAAATAAGGATGACAGTGACCCTGGGTTCACACCTGAGCATTTCTGAGACGCGCGTTTTACGCGTGTTTTTGTCGCGCGTATTACAGCGCGTTTTTGCAAATAGGAAACGCGCGTCATACGCGCGTTCGTGACTCTGGAGACCAATTGAAAAAGGCATATCTACACTTTAACGCGTGTTAAACGCGCGTTTTACACGCGTTTTACGCACGTTCCTATTAAAGTCTATGGGTGCAAACGCGCGACAAAACGCCCCAAAGAAGCTCAAGAACTTCTTTGAGCGTAGGGCGTTTTACAGCGCGTTCAAACGCGCTGTAAAACGCTCAGGTGAGAACCATGCCCATAGGGAAACATGAGTTTTCTCCTGTTGAGCGTTTTACAGCGCGTAGGAACGCGCTGTAAAACGCGCAAGTGTGAACTGAGGGTAATTGGTTTCAATATGCTGCGTCACTTTGAAGAGACCCAGGGTATTGGAGCAGTAATTCTTAATTTGGCAAGCAGGTGGCAGGCCAACATAAGAAATGAGCAATTCTAGAATAAATAAAAAATAGTGAGTCTTGTAAACTCAAACACGAGCTACAAAAACATAAAAAAAAGTAAAAAATATAAAAAATAAAAAAATGTAAATTTTTTAGTGAATAAAAAAATAAATACATAAATAACAAAAAAAATAAACATCATAGGCATCGCTGCATCTGGAAACACCTGTACTATTACAGCATAAAAATATGTTTCCAATGCAGCGAATGGCAGAAGAAAGGGTCAAATGGCCAATTCGCCATTTTTTCATTGCTTCTCTTACCCAAATAAATGTAATAAAATGTGATCAAAACATCACACACTCCAAAATGGTATCAATAAAAACTACAGATTGTCCTTCAAAGAATGAGCTCCCACACAGCTCAGTAAAAGTTATGGGGACCAGAATATGGTGATATAAAAAAAAATTGTTTTAATTTATTTTTAAACTATCTAGACATAGAAAACCTATAAATATGGTGGTATCATTGCAATTATACTGACCCAGAAAATAAAGGGCATGGGTCAGTTTTGCCACAAAGGGAAAGCCGTTTGGACAAAACCCGTACATTCCCACTACATTGTATGGCATTTAAATGATGGCATTAGAAAGTACAACTTGTCCCACAAAAAATAAGTCCTTATATGGATACGTGAATGGAAAAATAAAAAAGTTATGGCTCAAGGACGATAGGGAAGAAAAATGAAAACGCAAAAATGAAAAAACCTCCGGTATCCAAGAGGTTAAATAAAGCAGCTCGCTCATTCACACCTGATTGTCATCCCATTGAATGAAAACACCTCACTCCAATTTTACCTTCAAATTATCTGCTAATTCTAAAGGTTTACACACTTTTGCCACTCACAGACATGTTATTGGCCAAGTGTGTTATTTTTGACTCTTTTGTTTGAATTGGTTATCTTTATCTACCTTTAGGACTTGTTTCATGACTGATATTTCAAGAGAAATTTAAGCAGAAACATAGAAAATTCAAAAAGGTTTACAAACTTTCAAGCACCGCGGTATGAGTACGTGCACTTTACAGCACTGGTCTGGCATCCACAGACTGACATGCAGAATGCAGCGTTTTTTTTGTTCAGCAACTGATGCATCGTATGAATATGGACAGTCTCATAGAAAATGATGGGATCAGTTCTAGCTTAAGAAAACGCCAGAGGGAAATTGAGCTGGATCAATGGAAGATGCCCTAACAGCTCAGAGCTGACCACAGTTTTAAGGTTAGAAAGTCATAAAAAATGTGGAATAGCTTGTGAAAAATAAATAAAGCAAATAAATAACCCAAAACCTTATTTTTCAGCTGCTGCATTCATCTTTTATGATGAGGATTTTATTAATCTTAAAATTCCTGCCTGAATATTATACATTCGTAAGCATTTCATATTAATCCTGATGAACACAGAAGCTTTAAATATGTAAAAGAGCACATTGTGCACTTAAATTCTGTGATGAGAAACTTACACACATAACTCTGCTCTGTGCTGTATCCTATGTCTGTAAACATTTCACTGCCAAGAAAAAAGGATTCTTGAAACTATTTCAAGGTCTAGTTTCCTGCAGTACTTCACTATATTTTCTCCTGTAATAAAGGTAGTCAGAATGCTGCTATTCAGCTTTCATACTGTAACTCCCAGTATCCCCTGTCAGCTTAAGACTTGCTGTAGACCTCTAGAATGCTTCCTTAGGCCTTACTTCTAGAATATGTTAAAATGTGTTACTTATCCAAATTTCTTCTTTTGCTTTCCTACATGGTAGGTCAGCAAATAACAGTTTCTCCTATTCTTCACCTCCAGGCATGAATCTCTGCAACAACCTCAATGGGGAACTTCCCTGAATCAGGAACAGCTTTGACGGACACTTGACTAATTGACAGAGGACATCAAGTTCTGCTGAATCTCTTTTTTGCCATCTATATGTAATTCCCTAAGAAATAAAACAAAAATTCAAACCTCAGACTTGATGAATAGTTCCTTTAAGTGACATACTGCAGAACTAGAAAGATTAACATAATAATGAGAGTTATACAGTCACAAATAGGCATAAATAATTACATAAGATAGAAACCACCAGCTCAACATTACATGTGTTGAGCATGGAGTATTTGGCAAGCTAGTAAAATGGGTATAAAAAGAATGGATCAAAATCTCATATGACCAAGGCTAAATCAAGCTTGGTGGGGGTACCTCAATAAAAAAAATGTGGCTGATGTTAACAGTAACATGCCCAACTGTCTATTTGGGATATAAGCAGGATCAATCCACCACTGGATTTTTTCATAGTGCGCAGAGCAGGCAAATGTGGTATCAGAGAACCAAACAAGAAGCATAGAGCCAAAACCCTTTGTAATAAAAGCAAAAAAATAACATACTACATATTTATGTCATCGAAGGAACGCTAAATCTTTCCAATCATCCATGGCTTGCTGCTAGAAGTGAATTGGAAGAGCTGGAAGGAAGGATCTAGGTGTTAGAGACCCCCTAGGTCCCCAAGGTGATGGAGGCCCAGGCATGTGACAATAGTTGGACTGAGTTTCCTTGAGGCCACCAGAGCAAATAGTTCTCAGGGTCCAATCTCGATATTATGAATGATATCTTTTGATTCAAATAAGTAGACCCCAGTGGCAATTTATTATCTCCAAAGGCAGCGCCAAATGATTTTTTTTTTTTCTCATGGACCTTTGGATCTATCAGAATCATAGTTCTCTGGTGGGCCAGTCCAATACTGCATGTGGCTGCCCTGGGAATGTTTCTTTGTCCATTTATAATATGCAACAACATATTTATGACAAAAATGGTGGCCCATTGAAGCATTATTTCTAGAGAAGAATATTTCCATACAAACAGAATACAATGAACCTGTATGATGGATGTGTGACCCTGTGCAGCCTATGTGCACTGCCATACCCTTGAGAGAGTGTGCAACACCCACAGCAGCTAATAGAATTGGTTAATGATTCCCCAATTAACATTTCAATATAAAACCGCAAGATCAAGATCTGCAGGTCCTTGTGATCTAAAATTTGGCTTTTAAAAATATTATAGGATCATTGAATCATTTATATCCGCATCATAGCAATATTCTCAATAGCAATTATGTTTATGGGGATTTTGATATTTCCTCCAGCTTTTTCAAAATCCATCAGTAGATTGGAGGTTTCCGTTTACGCTAGTGTCTAGTCTGTGCATGGTTTTCACATTACAGTCAAGAGTCTGCTTATAGATTTAAGCTAGGGCTTTTCGACAACTTCATTGGTCCAACTTTTATGTGACTTGGTCACACAGCTTTTTTTTCTCCAATTCTTTTTTTAAGTAAGGTAATAGTAAAGCAAGTTGTGCAGAAAAACTCACTGAAATTAACTGTATGGGACTATGGCAGTCAGCTGCAATTGAAATAGCGTGTCTATACTATTGCATAACCAAAGTAGCAGTGCAGTTCTAGCCTCATAGCAAAGCTAGGTTGGCAATAGCCCTTTATGCTGTTATTGGGTTGCTCCCATAGCAAAATACAGTGATACAGATTTTACTTGAAAATAGAAGTATTTACTGCATCTAGATTTCTTTGGAATCTAAAATATGGCAAAAAATCCTATTATACTGATATAAAATATCAACAAATACCATACAGAAATAACACGTGAATATGCAGTAAAAATGTAGGCTTAGGTAGGTAGTATAAGCAGATGGCTTCTCAGAATATCTGTAGTGAAGCAATATCAAAACTAAAGGATGAATCAATAAAGCCTGTTTCAACACTGATGATGGTATGAGCTTAGAGAAGGTACAGCAGACTTGGAACATGAAATGTACGGGAGGGAAAGAAGCAACAGAGCTGGAGTCACAAAAAAAGAACAAGCAAAGGGCATTATCTTTTCTTTGAGTATAGGATGCATATGTGGTGTACATGTGTGGGTGTAATGAAAAGGAGGAGACAGGCATATGTGACAAATTATACATTGTGAGTCTTTATGCTGGCTAATATCAGTGGAAATTGCACACGATGCTAGTGGAAAGTCAGGCATATCTGCATGTTTTGCAAAACCAGAATCCATTCATCCCCACAATATAAATGTTGTGCCCCATGTCTCCACTGGGATGATTGCTAAGTCAGTACATTTTTGCCTTCAGATCTTATTACACTCGTAGGATATATAGACATATAGAGCTTCTTACATCTCATGGCAGAGTGCTCTTTAATGTGAAGTAAAACATAAAAATAACATATGTTTCCATTTGAACGGTTACCTTTGCCTACATTTTTTTTAAATAATCATCACCTTGCTGAGGACTGGAAAGTATCCGGTTTCTTGTGTAAAGGATCAGTAACAGGGTTGGTACTGCAGCGGATTCAAATCCAATTGTTAGAAGTATGAAACAAAAGTTAAAACACAAATCACAAATACATAAGTGCTCTTTAAGTCTAATATTTTCTTAATTGCAAAGGTATGTGGTCAAAATACAGCAAGAATTTTGATTTTTGTTCCTCACATTTCCATTCTGCAAACTTTATTAATCCCACCGCCGCTCTTGATTTTGATTGTTAGAAAATATCTTATGTTTCCCTGAGGCGAGTACCAAAGCCCATGCTCTGTAGTGCGCTCCTCTTAGAAGTATATCCTTATACATAAATATTCTTGTGTGGCCTCTCTATAGGCCGCTGCCTACGTATTCTTTGTGCAAATTCATTACATTTACTAACACTGGGATACCAATTTTCTCCCAGTCAATACATTGGCCCAGATTTAGTATTGGCTTACATACTCTGTGATTATTATGCCAGAATTGTGCCGCAAAATGGTGCCTTTTGGGCTACCCCCTTTTTTGTAAAGCCCCACCCCTGTCCTCGAATTGCCACCCTTTGTTGCGCATATCAGGAAAAGTGCAGAAACCCTAGATGCGGCAAATTGTGCCAATTTGCACCACTTTTCTGGCTGATTTTTGGTGCAAAAACAATAGTAAATTTGGGCCACTGTTATACATAATATTTACATAGTTGTCAAGGCCAGACCATGAAAGGGGCAGAGTTTCTGCTAATCTCCATCAAAATGGGCCTTTTCAGGATATTCTTCGGTGGAACAGGAATGGGGCTTAAAAAATCCCGTAATTTAATTTTGAAATAGAAGTATGTGTTTGAAATATATATTTTTTCTTTTTTTTTTTAATGTACTATATGTGATATATGCATTATTAGTTATCGAGGTTGTCTCATCTCACCTTCGCTAAGGTGAGATGAGGCTATGTCCCGACCACCAGGTGGCCGGAAAACAGCGGAGCAGCACTCACTGTCTCAGTAGCTCCCATTACAGTGCATGAGATCCATGGAAACACCACAACACAGCAAGCTATGTAGTTTCCCTAAGTCAGAAACAGCATAGCGTGCTGTCCTGCACTGTTTCCGTAGTTCCCAGGCAGTGCAATGAGAGCTACTGAAGCAGTGAACACTGGCCGCTCTGCTGTTTCCCGGCCACCTGGTGATCTGGACTTAGCCTCTTCGCGCCTTAGTAACAGCGAGAAGAGACAGTACCTTTAAGTTAAAGTCAAATTTAGATAAATAATACTAAATAAAAAAATACTACATTTAAAAAAGTTACTAAAAATATACAAATAACAAAAATGTAATAAAAATATGCAGATACATTGGACCTCATGCATAAAACTAAAAAAGTGAGAAAAAAGTGTTGGTGTTGCCCATAGCAACTAATCTGTATGCTGCTTTCATTTCCCACAGTCCATTTGGAAATGAAAGAAGTGATCTAAGTGGTTGCTGTGGTCAACTTCAAGACTTCTACATAAGGCCCATTCAATGTTGATCTATGTTTTTTTTTTTTTCATTCTAATCTACAAATTATGCCAGTCAGTCACAGGGGACTGAATGTGCACATTGGAAGAACGTCGCTTAACAGAAATGCTCTTGTATATCGTTTCCTCAGCAGGAAATGCACACAAGGTGCAAGTACATGGTTTACAGGAGTGGAGCAGCAGAATTGGTTGATTTTATGTGTAGATAGCGCCTTTAATTTAGTAGCTGTACTTAGATTTACATGTAAGGGTACTTTCACACTAGCGTTGGTGCGGATCCGTCTGTTTATTTTCACAGACGGATCCGCACTCTATGCAAGCGTTTGTATCCGTTCAGAACGGATCCGTTTGCATTAGCTTTAAAGAAAAATGACAAAGTCCAAAACAGATCCGTTTTGGATTACATTGAAAGTCAATGGGGAACGGATCCGTTTTCAAATGCACCATATTGTGTCACTGACAACGGATCCGTCCCCATTGACTTCATTGTAAAAAACGGATCCGTTAGGCTCCGCCTCTTCAGACGGACACCAAAATGCTGCATGCTGCGTTTTGGTGTCCGCCTCCAAAACGTAATAGAGGCGGAACGGAGCCGAACTGATGCATTCTGAACGGATCCTTATCCATTCAGAATGCATTGGGGCTTAACTGATCCGTTTTGGACCGTTTGTGAGAGCCCTGAAACGGATCTCACAAACGGAATCCAAAATGCTAGTGTGAAAGTACCCTAATACAGAGGACGTCTAGGCCACAGATGTCCAAATAAGAAGTCTACAAGTTCTTACCCTGGCCCAGTAATGTCCCTTTTCACATCAATTTATTCAGAAAGAGATGTTTTGCTTCATATAGAATTTATTAACCTTGAAGATCCTAGCATTACATTACTCACAGAATGCTATTGGCCTGATTATGAATCATCACCTCTTAGTGCCAGTCATACTAAGCATGCATACAGTATGTATGAGAACATGTATGGTGGTCTTTACTATCAAAATAAAGTCGTCCAGTGAAGAGTCAAAATACATGTCCTCGAATATCATTTTGCGGAAAATGAGGTATTAGTATTAATTTAGATCACTAATTCCAACCAAATCATCTATGTATCCATTGAACCTTTTACTGCAAATATTTATGCTCTGGGGGCTTATCTTGCCTACTCTTCCATTAAACTTTTCTATTCTGTTTAGCCCTGGTCAGCTGACATTTTGTAGTCACAGGGGGTTAGATTGGGCATTTCGCTTTGCACACTTTGTATTTAGACAGTCGTGTCCTGGTTTTCTTTTCATATTGATTATATATGTGTGTGGCATATTTATTTCTGGGAACACTGCCAGAGACGTATTTCTTTCTGAACTGTGTGGATTTTCCGCTATAACGGCTATATATTCTCAGATCTAATTTCTGTGAATTATTTTATTCGGTACTATTACATTATATTTTACAGATATACTTTATTTATAAAACGGATAGATGTGGTATTATGAAAGCAACTAACACAAAGTCATAGGTCCTCACTGCGTATTTGCTATGTACATATATAAAATCCCATTTCAGCCACACTGACCATTGTTTTTATGAGCAATGATTTATTTACCTTCTTATTTTAACCACTACAGTGTTATTTTCTTATTATTGCTAGTAATTAATAAGATGTTCCAAGGAGAATGTTCAAACTAGTATCACATTTCTGTTTTTCAGGTATGGTCAATGGTTTCTCCACTGATTTCAATTCTACAAATGACGGAACATTAAATTAAATTTTTGGGAGGGATCAAAGCTATGCTATTCTTGTTGGAAATAGAAAAATTAGAACCTGTCTTAATAAAAGCTGAAGCCAGTATATGGTCTTAGCTATCAGAAAAACCAATGGGGCCATGGGTATTTCTGTAAGCGTATCGGACCTGTATAAGGATCACACTTCTGTTAGATCTTTTCCATAAGGCCTCTTTCACACATCAGTGTTTTGGTCAGTGATTTTCATCAGTGATTGTTAGCCAAAGCCAAAAGTGGATGCTACACAGGGATAGGATACTCAAAGATTTGCACCTGACCTGAGTTTTTGACCTGCACCTGGTTTTGGCTCAAAATCACTGACCAAACATTGACCAAAACACTGACGTGTAAATCAGGCCTAAAGTTTCTGTTGCTCTTAGAGCAATAGAAAATCGTAATATGTTGCACTGTTCTATCAAGTAAAAAAAAAAAATGGGAACCTGACGGGTGCATTATATATCAATTTATATATAATAATATAATATATATTGACAAAGGTCTCATTGTGTGGACAGGCTTGGCAAAGGTCTCATTGTGTGGACCGAAACGTTGCCTGGGGAATAAAGAGGGTCACCTATATTCTCACTAAAGCTGGAGTGCTGCCTCGTCTTTGGATTATATATATATATATATATATATATATATATATACTCCAGAAAATAGCAGCACTGTTCAGGTATGGGTGGGTGCAATTCCTCAGGAAAACGGACAATCTTCCCCAAATATACCAAGTCAGATACGAGGCAGCACTCCGATGCAAATAGTAGTGACCCAAATTTATTCCAAAGCTACGTTTCTGCCTTCTCAATGAGGCCTTTGACAAAGGCCTCATTGAGAAGGCAGAAACGTAGCTTTGGAATAAATTTGGGTCACTAATTTGCATCGGAGTGCTGCCTCGTATCTGACTTGGTATATATATATATATATTGGACCTGTGGCTCTTCTAGAAACAGAAGGCTTGACACCAGGGTGTGCAGACTCTAACCTGCAGTAAACACCAGAACCTATTCATTTCTATGGGAATGCAATTGATGGCAATCATATCCAGTCATTTTACAGTATGGATTGATTTATTAGTGCAAATTGAAATAACTGGTGCCAGTTTGTCATCAGTATTTCAATCAGTTTATGTGGCACTAGAAAAGATGCAGAGAAAAAAAAATTAAAGGGTTGCACCACAAAAATAATTCTACATACATAAAACCAGCAACTAGATCTGAATACTTTTGTAACTGCATTTAATTAAAAATGTAGTATAGCCACTGAGTTATTCAATAAAATGTATCTGTATAGCATCGCGTTCTGTTGGTTCTTTTCCTTATTTCTCTGCCCACTCAATTTAAATGTTTAACTGTCACCAACCATATCTTTTTTTAGAAGCCATAACGCTTACAGAAGATAGCTACAGCGCACACAGGACACACCCAATGAGCTGCCAGAAATAAATCTAGCAGAGGATTGGACCAATGAATGTGGAGATCTCTGGATCCATGTGAGGTACAGGGCTGGTTTTAGCTTTGTTAGGTCTCATGCACACGAACGTCTTTTCTTTCCGTGTCTGTTCCGTTTTTTTTTGAGAACTGTATACGGAACCATTCATTTCAATAGGTCAGCAAAAAAACGGAAGTTACTCCGTGTGCATTCCGTTTCCTTATGTCCATATTTCCGTTCCGCAAAAAAGAGAACATGTCCTATTATTGGCCACATTACGGACAAGGATAGGACTGTTCTATTAGGGGCCAGGTGTTATGTTCCGCAAAATACGGAATGCACACGGACGTCATCCGCATTTTTTGCGGATATGTTTTTTGCGGACTGCAAAATACATACGGTTGTGTGCAAGAGGCCTTAGAAGGAGATTCTCATGCACTATATGATGTCTGATTTTCATGTTTTACATTAATAATGGCATAACCCCTTTAATTGTGAAATAAATTTGAAGTGGAACATACAATATGTCATGATTTTATTCTGTTGGATTAGTACACAAACAATATGTGTCTCCACATGAAATCATAGGTATAAGGAGGTACAGCATACACTTAAATGGATGCTGTATTACACCGCCATACAACACAGAGGTTGTACAGAGATGCAAAGGCTGTGTGCGTGAGCATAGCACCCGCACTGAATCCTGACCCATTCATTTCAAAGGATCTGTGTACATGAGCGTTTTTTTTCACCCATTAGTTCTGCGGTGTGTGAAAAACGCAGCATGTTCTATATTCTGCATTTTTCATGCAGCCCTGGCCCCATAGAAGTGACTTCTATGAAAAACGCATTGCATCCGTTGATGCTTTCTAATGTCGTTGTTTGTAAACTTCAGTTTTTTATCACGCACGTGAAAAACGCATCAAAATGTATCAAAACGTATTGCACTCGCGCGGAAAAAACTGAACAACTGAAAGCAATTACAGACAAAACTGACTGAACTTGCTTGCAAAATGGTGTGCGTTTCACTGAACGCTCCCTGAACGCATCCGGACCTAATCCGAATCGTTTGTGTGAAAGAGGCCTAAGGCTACTTTCACACTAGCGTTTTGGCTTTACGTTTGTGAGATCCGTTCAGGACTCTCAAAAGCGGTCCAAAACGGATCAGTTTTGCCCTAATATAGCAAATTAAGGCAGCTCTCATCTGTAGAAAACACCGTTTGGGCATGGATGCCGCACCTGGATGCAGAAATAGTCTAAACGCAAAAAAGAAAAATCCAGCTCAGGTCAGGTGAAAAATATTTCAGACTTTATTCCAGCGGTTATAAAACTTCCATATGACAATACGTGTGCAGTTACGCGTTTCAGACCTCTAGTACATGTGGGTCCTTCCTCGTGACAAGCACAAATTTTTCCCTAATGCATTCTAAATGGAAAAGGATCCGCTGAGAATGCATCAGTTTGCCTCCGGTCAGTCTCCATTCCGCTCTGGAGGAGGACACCAAAACACTACCTGCAGCGTTTTGCTGTCCGCTTCACGAAACTGAGCCAAACGGATCCGTCCTGGCACACAATGTAAGTCAATTGAGATGGATCCGTTTTCTCTGACACAATCTGGCACAATAGAAAACGGATCTGTCCCCCATTGACTTTCAATGGTGTTCAAGACGGATCCGTCATGGCTATAGAAGAACTAATAGAACCGGATCCGTTCATGACAGATGCATGCTGTTGTATTATTATAACAGAAGAGTTTTTGCAGATCCATGACGGATCAGAAAAAAACGCTAGTGTGAAAGTAGCCTAAGGCTTTGCAAACATATATCAGCTGTGTCGAGCTTTTTTTTATTTTTTTTGTACACGTGCACTTTATTGCACGGTCCAGCATCCATAGCCTGATAAGCCCAGACACAAATGCTGCATGATTTGCATCTGATGTGCAGGATGCTATGAAGTATCCCACAGAAAACTATGGGATCATTTCCGACATCAATTTCCCTCTGGCAATTCTGTACTTTGCTGGAGGGAAACTGAAATGGATGTCCACGTGAACCCGGCCTGCGTCAGGACGCCTCCTACCAGCACCTCAAAGCTTAATAATAAACTAACAACAAGCTTACAAAAAAATGCAATAACTGTAAAGCTCTTAAAAAAAAACTAAACATCATCAGTTTACCTAAGTCTATTTACCATTGATCTCAATGGTGGGGGGAACTAAACAAAAAAAAAACTTGAAAAATGAAAAAATAAGAAAGATCACATTAGATCTAGTAAAAAACACTTTTTTAGTAAAAAAAAATACACTGCAAATAAAGTGTGAACACAACACACACAGCTGGCCATACACTTTAGCTAGCCCCTGGCCAAATGCTGGTTTGGCCAACGGCTATTCTTACCAACTTCCCTAGCAGCTTAAGGCCTCATGCACACGAACATTTATTTTTACCGTATGCGGTCCGTATAAGGAACCATTCATTTCAGTGGGTCCGCAAAAAAAATGGAAGGTACTCCGTATGCCTTCCGTTTCCGTATTTCTGTTTTTACGTTCCATTCAAAGATATAACATGTCCTATTATTGTCAGTATAACGTTATCCGTATTTTTTGAGGATCCGTTTTTTGCAGACCGCAAAATACTGAAAAAGCCATACAGTCATGTGCAAGAGGCCTAAGCCTCAGGGCTTGTTCACATGACCGCATGGTTTTGCGATCCGTTTTTCATAGATCCGTTGTTCCGTTTTTTTGATCCGTTGTGTTTCCGTTTCTGTTCCATTTTTCTGTAAAAACAGGAACTTTGGAATCATTGCAAACACCAAACACATGTGCAAAATGGGCTGAGCACAGCATTTCTGCAGAATGGCTCCCCAAAAACGGATGACATACGGACATGTGTTCTGAATACATTCCGTTATTTATACGGACCCATTGACTTGAATAGAGCCACTGAATGTGATTTCCGGACAATAATAAGACCTGACTCAAAATGTTGCGGAACGGAAATACGGAAACTGAATGCATACGGAAAACATTCTGCTTTTTTGCGGACCCATTGAAATGAATGGTTCTATATACGGACCATATACGGAACGCAAAAAACGGGCCGTGTATGGAAAACAAAAAACATCCGTCTGAATGAGCCCTCATTCACACGTCCGTATCTGTGCTCAAATCCATGAGCAGGAGGTCAGTGATGTATCCGTGAAGCTGTCCGTGAATGATCCATGTGTCAGTTTTTTGCTGTCAGTGTTGCATCCGTGTTTCGCTGACACTGAACAGCTGAAAAATAATTTTCAAAGCATCTCTTCTTAATAATCTGTAAAACATGGATGGCATCCGTGTTGCATCTGTGGTTTTCACGGACCCCTAGACTATAATTGACGTGATGGATCTATGAACACGGACAAAATAGAGCATGCATCCGTGCTGAAAACACGGACCCACGGACCGTGCTAAAATACTGATGTCTGAATCCACACATTAATAAATGAATAGGAACATTTGCTGTCAGAGTAGAACATGTACAGCACATGTCCATGAAACACTGACGTGTAAATGAGGCTCTATCTATATATAGTGGGAACAAAGGATTAGGCCTATTGCACACGAATGTGTGCGCCCCGTGGCCGCGATCCGCCCGTGAATGGGTCCGTGATCCGCCCGTTCCACAAAAAGATAGAACATGTTCTATTTTTTGCAGAATGGAAGTACGGGACGAAACCCCACGGAAGCTCTCCGTAGTGCTTCTGTAGTATTCTGTTCCGTAAGCCTGTTCCACACCGTTCCGCATCTCCAGAATTGCGGACCCATTGAAGTGAATGGGTCCGCATCCGTGATGCGGAATGCACTCGTAACGGTGCAAGTGTATTACGGATCCGCATATGCGGTCACCAATATGGCAACGGGACACCTACGGTTGTGTGCAATAGGCCTTAAGCACATTAAAATCCAGCCTGGCTGATTCTTCTTCCCCCCAATATCTGCCATCAGGTGGGAGGCGGGACAACCCCATAGCATTTGGCCAACTTTCATCTATTCTGCAAAACCAGGGCTGGGTCTTAAAAATGATAAGTTCCTTCAACTTAGGTGCTGCTCCTCTTAGGTATCCATTTCCTTATGCCCCCTTAAGAAATGGCTAAAGGGTTGTGGAAATGTATAATTTATATTAGATTATGGGTAGTCCTAATATCTGTGAGCAGTTTGAAACGTCATTATCTGAACTTGTGCTTTTTTAATCTGCATGTTCAATGCACTAGTATGCTGCTATTGTTCAGTGTACAGCACAGCTGCATACGCTAAAGCTTAGTGTGTTCAGTACTGTGATATAATGCATTAAATATGGGTAAGCAGTGGGAATGTACATTTAATTATGATCATATGTGTAATGTGCTTGCTTTATATCCTCTGTATGTCTTTATAAAAGCTGTCAGAAACTGTAAATGATTATCATTTCTCCATTTCAAGAGTTCTCCCAGAGCCTCATCATCAGGCCGTGGGGAAGTGGCCTCCATTGAGCAGTACATATTCCAATATGAGCTGCTCCCTAACGTATATATCTTACTAGTTAAGGTCCTTTCTGCATGGGCTTATAGACCATAATGACCTGTCAAACGGTTTAGTATGGGGACGAACTGGTAATATCAATAGTTTTCATTTGTTGGCATTTACTCGGGCAGAATTCTGCATTATGCCATGTTAACGGATTATAGAAGAAATGCACACACCTTACTACATACTAAAAACACTGTTTACATTATATATTTTTTCACAAAGAGTTAAAGAGTTTTTTCTCACTATAGGTACTGATAGCATATTACTAGCATGTGGTATCATATACTAATCAGTGGGGTTTCTGAATGATTCTCAGAATGAAGCAGCAGCAGTGCCAGTTGAGGACCTTTTAGCTTTTTCCTTGCATAGCAGTGCTCATGGCGGTTCTCAAGTGAATGGAGCTGTGTTGTAGTTTTCTGCACAGCTGGTGGTTAGGAGCTTTGCTGTACAGGATACTACAATGCACGCCTATTCAGCAGAGCCACTGTGCAGGCAAGAAGCAAAGAGACATTGGTCCCTTCAGGGAATCTGCAGGGTCCCAAAGGTCAGACCACATAATAATAATGTTATGGCACGTCCTAGGGGAATGCCAGAACACCATTATATGGGAATACTCCTTTGAGAGACATTCATAACATTGCTTGCAATTCTAACAATATTATGTTATAACAGCAATGCTAACGTTATATACACACATTATACTTAATACATGGCCAAATGTTAGAACACCAACGAGGTGATTCATAAAATTTCCACCCTGCTAAAGATACCCTTGGCACTTGGCAAAGCAAGATCACAGGGGGCTGCCAAGTGCTGGGGTGCGAATGTAAAAACTATCTGCCCTTAGTTGCAATGAAAACGAACTGCCTCTAGAAGCAGAGTCATCACTAGAACTGTTTGCTTGGTGCTTCATGGATTGGGTTTTCATGGCTAAGCAAATAAATACAAACCTGAGATCACGATATATAATGTCAAGAAACAGTTGTGGTGGGGTAAACTACTATGCCAATAGACTCTGAATCTCAATGTCAGGGTTTAATGAATGTCTGGGTTTGTTGGGTAAAAGATAGATAGACAGACAGATAGATAGATAGACAGACAGACAGACAGACAGATAGATAGATAGATAGATAGATAGATAGACAGATAGTTAGATAGGAGCAAATTCATTCTAAACAAATCAAATTTGCTATAAATGTCCCCAAAAATTTAGATTCTAGCAGTCTAAAACTTTTGCAATTCATTTCGGATAAGTCACTCAAAATGACATCCACAGATTTACAGATCAGAAGACAGCAGAGAAGATGAAGAAAGAGGATCACATGACCCCGGTCGGCACCTTGGCCGGCAGGCTTGCCCATAATTCCTTGCAGCCTGCCTCAGCCCAATCAGGAGGGACTATACTGACATAGGGGCTAAGTAAGATTCCAGCCCAATTCTAGGCTTATACATTGATGTGATAGGCCTTCTTACAGAGAGAGAGAAAAGAAATCTTATCTTAAAGCACAGAATACAGCTAGTTTAGTCTCAGGGACTTTAGTGGGACAATAATAGCTACTTAGATGTAATAGACAGACAGAAGGTGGATTTACTGGATTTACATGCTCCAACCAGCAGCCAATTTTTAGGAAGGAAGCGTTCTTTCCCGACAATTGCCTGCTCATCAGTGGAAGTGAAGAGCTGCATTTACACTGTATGAAGACAAAGTGATGGCTACTTCTATAACTCGTCCTCATTCAGGTGCTTTGTTTCTGGGCAGTAGAGTGCTGTTTGGAAAGCATGATCTGATCTGCTTCCCAGAGACGATAATTTAGGTGTTTCCATTAATGATTATCTCACCCGATGACAAGTGATCTGCATCACCTTCGTAAGAATGTTGGTCCCTGATAATCATCCTGCACATCAAACTTTGTAAGCCCAAAATTAGCCTTTAATTTGAGCCAGGAATCAGTGCAGTGTATCACTGTGCCAGCCATTGTCAGTGGGTGCTACAGCAGCATTTGAATCTGTATCAATCAATTTTGTATTAAAAGGGTTGTGCAACTTGGGTTTGGCAAATCCCCTTTCCTGGGCAGACTTGCCTAGGGAAGCATACTTACCTGCTTCCCGGTGATGGCTTCTGACTCCTTTACTCTCTGGCCTTGGCTGCTCTGTTGGGCTCTATGGATGTAAACCTCCTGTTTGACACCGCTGCAGCCAATCAATGGCAACAGTAACTTGCTCCGCTTACGTCATGACAAATGGTCACACGTAGCAAGGCGAGCAGGTCACCGTTGTGGCGAGTAATTGGCTGCAGTGGCATCAAACAGGAAGTTTACAAGGAGTCCAGCGGAGCAGCCAAGGCTGGGGAGGGAAGTAGATGGGAAACAGCACCGGGTAGCAGGTAAATATGCTTCTATTTGCAGGTATGCCAAGGGGGGAACTTGCACAACCCCTTTTATGTGCATCTCGCCAATGTACATCTCACAATCACTGACACAAATCTTTTACAATATTTATCCTAGTGATGGTAGTATACCTCCTAACTCATTTTTCTGCATCTTTCTGCAGTTGCATTGCACTGGACTCTGTCCAACTGACCATTTTACAAAAAAATTGGTTGATCAGACAGTTACTGTAACAATGTGTTGGTGGAGAATAGAATATGTGTGTGTGTATATATATATAATTTTTCCCTTTAACATAACAACAATCCTGTTGCTTCTCCTCAAGAAAATGCATTTAAAAAAAACATAAAAACTCTGACAGAGCAGAGCCATACACAACTTTTCGGGGCAGTTGAGACACTTGGATTCGGGTCGCATTTATTCGTACCCAAATCAAACCTACAACCAACACATGTGAATCAGGCCTAAAACGAATTTCCAGATATTCATCCCTAAATGATAGCACTGACAATTCTGAAGAGTCTCTTTGACTGGTTCTGAATGACAATTTATTAAGGCCTCGTTCACATTTCCGTTTTTTCACTGACGTGTGCTGTCCGCATTTTCCACGGACAGCACACATAACCATTGATTTAAATGTGTCTGTTAACATTTCAGTATTTTTTTACTGGCTGTGGGTTAGTAAAAAAATCTCGGGGACATGCACTCCCATTAAAGTCTATAAGCCCGTGAAAATCACTGACACACATCCGTATTGTGTCCGTGTTGCGTCCATTTATCACTAAAGACTAATAGGAGATTCTTTGGAATTCATTTTCAGCTGAGCAACGTCAGTGAATTATGGATGACACATGGATGGTAAATACGGACACACGGACCAACCACGGATCTTTCAAGGACATCTTCACGGATGAAACACGTACACTTTTTTTCACGGACATGACACTGACACGGAAATGTGAATAAGGCTAAAGGCTGGGACCATAAGAAAATCTAATAAACAACAAGGATAGAAAAGAATGTCACTCAGTACGGCTATTAAAACAGAAGGTTGCCTGGAGCTGTTCACACTTGCGTGTTTTTTGCTTTTTGTTCTGCAGCTAAAAGCTCTATTAACATTAGAAGTTACATATTTACAGAAGCCATGGCAAATATAATCATCAGTTTATAACAGAACGCGATGAATACCATTGATCTGAAATGGGGATTCAGATTTTAGATTTTTATGCTATATTAAATAGGGCAAGATGCTAAACTATTCTGGACATCAAAGAGAAACAGAACCGAGTGTGAACCGAGCCTAAACTAACTGAGAACCTGCTGATAAATTGACAATATTTGACATCTGTTGGCCTCAGTTTTTTCAATCAATCAATTATTGACCTCAAAAAAGGAAAAAACATTCAATTTTGTAAAAAAAAAAAAAAAAGTTGTGACACATGGACAGAGCTATATGAGGTATAGAGGTAGCAGTTGCACCAGTGCTCTCGTGTGTGAGGGGCCAAAGCCCATCTGCCACATGGGGAGACATCAGTATTTTAAATGGGACGGAGGGTGGGGACTCCATTTTATTTTATAAATTGTAAATGCACCCGAAGAAAGCAACATACTACGAGACTCTTACATCAACAGATTGTCCTTTTTTGTGTCTTACTAGTTCGGAAATGTACATTCCATTACAAAATTGGTTGCCAAGTTTGTTGCCAAGTTTGACTGGCTTTCATAAAGCCTGAACTTCCATCTCATACAACAGTTTTGGTGTTCCCTGGAATAGTACAGTCTAGAGCAGGGATCAGCTACCCTCGGCACTCCAGCTGTTGTGAAACTACAATTCCCAGCATGCTCCATTCATTTCTATGATAGTTCATCAAAGAGCAGAGACAGTAGGCATGCTGGGAGGTGTAGTTTTACAACAGCTGGAGTGCGAGAGGTTCCTACCCCTGGTCCAGAGGAAAGAAAGAGAAAGAGGCAGCATGATCGAAAAACCTTAACTATGTTTAAGGTCTAAATAAGGTTCAGGAGGGAGGTGTTTTAATAAGAAATTGAACGCTGGAACAAGGGGGTTCAATCTGAAATTAGTTGGGGGCCAGATCAGAAGCAATTTCAGGAAATAACATTTTGTTGAAAGAGTAGTAGGGGGTTGCATTATCAAAGGTAAATTAGTGTAAAAATGCTTAGGATAAACACATAAAAATAAATATTATAAGAGAAAAATAAAAAGTAAATAATATAAGAGCCAAGTAGACTTAATAGAGACATAAAAGAATGATGGCTTAATGTTTATAGCCCACCATTGGTGCCCAGCTTCACTAATGCCCTTGTGGCTGTGGATACAAATCCCTGCAGCGTGCACCAAAATGTGGCAGAGAGTTGTCACAAAAGTGCGGTGGCTCTGACCGCAGTTATATGCAGTATATTAATTCCCACAGTTTCCGCCATTCGGTATATACGGTAGTCATATTTACGCATTCAATATCTATCTATCTATCTATCTATCTATCTATCATATAACTATACACTTAGGCGGCTTCACATATAGCTATGTATATTAGTTTCCCTCTGGTGTTGTACAGAAAGGCTGGAGGGAAACTGATCACATAGTTTTCTATTTCATTTTAGTTCATCAGTGTTGATGCCAGATGTAAAATAGCTCCAGACAGAAAGATTTAGCATGCAGCATTTGTCTGTCCTGCTGGACTGGTACACAAAGTGCACATAGACAGTACATGTATCAGTTGTGTCTAGTTCCTGCATAAAACAACTGGTCAGACACAACTGATACGTGTCAGATCAGTATTATCCTCTATAAAATTCCTTACAGCAGTTATGGATTATTCATGCCAATAAACTGTCCTGAATCAGTTAAATAAAATGCAGGTATTTCTCTCAAAATATATGCAGTATAATATATGCTGTCATCTACTCCAGCAGTGTCTTTTGCTGTCTTTTTGTTTCATTAAATTATTTCTGAGTTATGTTTTTTTTTTATAAATACCCTAGTTGCAAAACCTCTCTATTTTCTTGCTCTCTATGTATATATATATATATATATATATATATATATATATATACACACACACACACACACATTTCAAGACATTGCAGCTGACCTCCCCATATCTCACTGACTGGCCTGCACCAGCCAAACAATCTGTTCTCTTCTATTGGGAATATTGATTTCATTGCTATTCATCTCCTCTGCAGGATACAAGCCCTGAGAAAACATATACCTTCCTAAATGCAAATAGCTTTCCGATGTATTGTCCTAATTGCACAAGTGGGAGACCTGTTGTGTTGTATAATTTGTGGAGCAACTAATTGTATACATTCCCTCTGCAATGTCATTAATAACCGCTGCATGTGGCTTCTCTTCTACACACGCCTATAATACTGTACATACACGTGCGATATACAATGTATCAGGAGGGGTTTATACCGTGCAATTACCACTGCTGCCAGCCTGTTCCAGGGATTCCCACTCAGTCCTCTGCTGCGGGAGAGTGGGGGTTACCTTCCTACTGTATTGGTTACTGCTTTACTCAATGTGCGCTTCTTTGGGCGACTTTGCTGAAAATCTAAAAAGGGAAAATACTTTTCTGAGGTCTATTAACGATTTACTTTTTTCAAATCCATTTTTTTGAAGGTTCATGTGCAGATTACAAATTTAAATTCGGCATGAATGCAGACACTGCAGAATATGTGCAGGGCTTTAAACTGTAAGTATATGTTTTAGGAGTCCTCATACTGACTAGCACCCATCCTGCTGCACATCAGAGGCACACACATACACTGACTGCAGGAAGGGGAAAGATCTAAGAATATATCTATCTATCTATCTATCTATCTATCTATCATATCTATCTATCTATCTCTATCTATCTATCTATCTATTGTCTATCTGTCTATATATATATATATATATATATATATATTAGATAGATAGATAGATAGATAGATAGATAGATAGACAGATGATAGATAGATAGATAGATAGATAGATAGATAGATAGATAATAGATAGACACATATGTATTTGCATTATTTTTAAATATTGCAGGTTTCCCTTTGTGACCTGGAAACTGGAGAGTGACTTGTTGCTGTTACATTTTGATGTCCCCATCAGTTACTGTTATATTTTGTCTATAAAACGAAGAAACATCGGCTCCAACCAACAGCAGTGCCCAGACTGGTGCCTTCACCTTCTCTACAATTATCATCATTGGACATTGCGCTCATTTATCACATACATGCAGAAAGCTATCCCACTACAAAATTTGTATACTACCAGTCTAAATACACTGCCCCATGCCTGATGTGTAATACCAGTCCACATACACTGCCCCATGCCTGATGTGTACAACCAGTCCACATACACTGCCCGATGCCTGATGTATACTACCAGTCTACATACACTGCCCAATGCCTGATGTATACTACCAGTCTACATACACTGCCCCATGCCTGATGTATACTACCAGTCTACATACACTGCCCCATGCCTGAAGTTTACAACCAGTCCACATACACTGCCCCATGCCTGATGTATACTACCAGTCTACATACACTGCCCGATGCCTGAAGTTTACAACCAGTCCACATACACTGCCCGATGCCTAATGTATACTACCAGTCCACATACATTGTTTCATGTCTGATCTTCCATTCCACATACATGGTCACATTCCTGACCTGCAATGCCACTGGTCTCCAGGACACCAGGGATCCAGAGTCACCGGTGCGGTTCTCAGACAACTACTGGATGGCAATTCACCCGCGAAATTGAAATCCGTGTAAGCAGCAGAGGCTGGCATGTGCGCTGCCCTGTGATACTGCTACATATGGCAGGACCCATCTACTAATACCAGGACCCAGTGACACCATCCTGGAGCGTTATACAAAGCACTTCATCATGTTTGATGTTCTCGGCTGTTATGGCAGGGTTTTCATCTAGGATAGGATCACATCTGATGTACTAACCACCTATAATGTACAGACAATACTACATTTTTTACTAGGACCTGTAAATTGTTGCGATGGGAAATCTAAGAAGAATATATAAACTAACAGCAGAATAAAAAAGCCCTTCTAGATCAGACCAGCACCTTTACAATAGGGAAAGCCTTCTTCTGGAAGGAGGCTCCCAGCTCTCCATCCTTCAGACGCTTGGCATAACACTAAGATGCCGACTCTTCTAGCTCCCTGGGCACAACAGATGAGCTACAGGTTCCCGCACTCTAATACTTATAACTTCATATAACAAAGTTCATAAAAAACAATATTAAGTCATTAGTCAGACACACTACATAACCATCACAGTTCCCCAATGTTGATACACTCGGCTATAGTACACAACTAGAGGAGCAAGAGATCATTTAGGTCCTCAGGATCAGGTCAGATACTGATGAAAACCTCGGAATATCCCAGGGCTGGTAAAGTAAGGCTGAGAACAGCTGTACAATGGCGGCAGTCCTCACCACCCTACTACCACAATCCTCACCACCCAACTAACACAGTCCTGAGCACAGTCCTCACCACCCTACTACCACAGTCCTCACCACCCTACTACCACAATCCTCACCACCCAACTACCACAGTCCTCACCACACTACTGCCACAGTCCTCACCACCCTACTACCACAGTCCTCACCACCCAACTACCACAGTCCTGAGCACAGTCCTCACCACCCTACTACCACAGTCCTGAGCACAGTCCTCACCACCCTACTACCACAGTCCTCACCACCCTACTACCACAGTCCTCACCACCCAACTACCACAGTCCTCACCACACTACTGCCACAGTCCTCACCACCCTACTACCACAGTCCTCACCACCCTACTACCACAGTCTTCACCACCCCACTACCACAGTCCTCACCACCCTACTGCCACAGTCCTCACCACCCTACTGCCACAGTCCTCACCACCCTACTGCCACAGTCCTCACCACCCTACTACCACAGTCCTCACCACACTACTGCCACAGTCCTCACCACCCTACTGCCACAGTCCTCACCACCCTACTACCACAGTCCTCACCACACTACTGTCACAGTCCTCACCACCCTACTACCACAGTCCTCACCACACTACTGCCACAGTCCTCACCACCCTACTACCACAGTCCTCACCACCCCACTACCACAGTCTTCACCACCCTACTACCACAGTCCTCACCACACTACTGCCACAGTCCTCACCACCCTACTACCACAGTCCTCACCACCCCACTACCACAGTCTTCACCACCCTACTACCACAGTCCTCACCACCCCGCTACCACAGTCTTCACCACCCTACTACCACAGTCAGGACATGGAGACTTTTCTGGGGCTGGGCTTCTCAGCAACAATCAATAAAAAAAACTCAAACGCTAAAGTCTGCCCACCAAAAGTATTCACAAAGCAATTCATCAATATACGATGTATACTGTAATACTGCATGTGGGACATAGATGCTCTATGATAAAGAATACCATGTCCATCAAAGAGCGACTTCTGTCCAGTGAGTGAGATAGATAAATAGATAGATATGAGATAGATAGATAGATATGAGATAGATAGATAGATAGATAGATAGATAGATAGATAGATAGATAGATAAATCGATGGATAGATAGACAAATAAGTACAAGATAAATTGGTAGATTAAATAAATAGATTAAGTAGATAGATAGATGATAGATATAGATAGGTAGATAAATAATAGATTTATAGATAGATAATAGAGAGATAGATAAATAGATAGATAATAGAGAGATAGATGGACAGACCGATAATGTGAGATAAGTGATGTTATAAATATACAAATAAATATTAGATAAATAGATAGATATATAGATAGATAGATAGATAGATAGATAGATAGATAATAGATAGATAGATAATAGATAGATAGATAGATAGATAGATAGATTGATAGATAATAGATAGATAGAATATAGATAGATAGATAGATAGATAATAGATAGATAGATAGATAGATAGATAGATAGATAGATAGATAGATAGATAGATAGATAGATAATAGATAGATAGATAGATAGATAGATAGATAGATAGATAGATAGATAGATAGATAGATAGATAGATAGATAGATAGATAGATAGATAGATAGATAGATAGATAGATAGATAGATAGATAGATAGATAGCTTTGCCAAAACAAACCTTCATAGTAAATAGATTGCTGTATTGTACAGATCACACATCCAGTACTTTATCAAACGGAATGCGCTATATATATATAATGTAATAATACCTTATACCACCACTACTATCATTAAGGAAAAATGTATACATTCTTAAAGCTCTTAATCCATGCAATGTACAGTTATTTGAATTTGACTATAATGATAATTTTATTGTGAACCTCTCCCATATATGGCTACATGTAGACAGTATTAAACAGGAAGCACTGCATATTTAATGGACCTATGATATATATATATATATATATTATATATATATATATATATATATATGAATCCCTCTTAGGAATGTGTGTGTGGCTGGCACATACAGAGAAGAGCTGACTGATTTCCCTGCTAATGTCAAGGTCAAAGCCTCCTCTGGAGCTGCCAGTCGTGACGTCACGGCACTGACCCCCACCTCCCTCAGATAGCCTGTCAGGATGGATAGACACACAGCACACACAGCTCATCTCTGCTCATCCCTTCATCTATCAACTCCCCGCTACTCCATTACATTTTACAGACTCCGGGCCCATGTCATCTAGATGCCCCCAGACTCCTGCCTGTCATAGGTATGATCACCAGAATGACTTGCATCCCATGCAAAGGGAACGCCTGTCTTGTGGCACTGAGCCCCACACCGAGCACCACAAGAACTTCTGCCAGGCCAAGAACAACAGACGTGGCCGCAGTTCATTTCAGTCACCTCAGAGGGCTATTTTATTATGAAAATAAACGGATAAATACAACCAAAAAAATGTTTTAACAAGATAAATAGGTTACAAATATATAATTTAAAGGGAACAAAAACAAATGTAGAAAAAAGTAATATGAAATCAAGTTACACTTGTTGTAAAACTGCAGACAATTATTTGGTAGAGAACTCTCTACAGTTGTCATTACAAATCATTCATTATTATGAGACATAGCATGGGGAGGGGTGAGAGGAGAGAGACTTATCACAGCACATCATGGAGATCTAGATATACCACCTAGGCCACTGATGATCACTAAGAGCCATCATCAATAATAAAAAGAAAAAAGAAAAAGTGTCTTTATACATAGGGCAGGAGGGGTTAATCGGCTTCCTGGCCCTACACTACACTGCCAGGCACCTGGCACAGCCAGAGGAGCAGGAACAGAAGAAGGAATCTATTGTCTAATAGAATATCACAATGGGAAGAGCTACAAGAAACAGTCACCACATAGCTTTAGATCCATCTTCTTTCCATTATACAAAGGATTGGGTGACCTTATTGCGGGAACCATGGCACAAAAAAAGAAAGGAAGATAATAGTCCCCCAGTGCAGCCCTTCATAGGCACATCCCAGGCATGCTGGTGTCACTCTCAAATCTCTGAGCACACAACAATGTCAGGCCAAGAAGGCGGCCATGCTAGAGTCATTCATGTCAAGCGGCTCCCTGGCTCTACAAACCTCCATTCTTCATGGGTGAAAAATAGGATTGGAGTCCATGTGTGAATAGGGAGGCTGCTGGGAGATCATGCACCGAGGTTAGCCCTACTTTTACACAATATACACACTAGGCACCACGTTACTAACTCACTGCACCAGGATCAGTAGGAGGACTGTGGGGTCGGGTCCAGCTCTATGGAGATGAATTGTCACCCTGAGAGATCAAATAAAGCTGCTCAGAACAATGAGATCTGCCCGGATGCCAATGACAAGAGGCCTGGCAGAGAGGAGGCTCAGGGTCGCCTTCTATGCACAAAGGAAAAGACTACCAGTGAGGAGCTGCAGTGTACAATATCACCCCATCCATGGGGACTAACCCAACCAGGAGGAGACCACAAAAGGAACATCTCACTGGGTCTCTACCGTAAACACAGGGCAACGCTTCTCTAGGGATAATCCACTACACACCGGCACAACAAGGGTTCATCCGTCCCAGGCACCGTCTCAATCGATAAAGGTCGTGAATGGAATAAGAGCCTCTTTCCAGAACTTATATGATTTGTATGGCAGAGTGAGGGTTAACGCAAACAATGCAGACCTGAGCATGTTATTACTATGTTCACCACCATCATCAATATTATTCATCGTTACTATTACTAATCATAATTCAATTTACCCTAAAAAAAATGCTGAAATGCTTCTACCGTTGGGAGTTTTCACAAATATCTAGAACGGGAAAAAAAATCCTCCTGGATAAATAATCAATAAATCAACGCCCTGGATGCCAACTTTCGCACGGGCACATTACCGTTATTGTTATGAATTAAAAGGCATTGATTAAATTATGGAAGACAGCAATGACAGGCAGAAATGTGAAAAAAAGGCTTTCCTAAAGCCTCTGGAAATGGAAGGATTTTCTCCAGTTATACGCACCACACACAGATCTGTCTCATTCTAACAAATTTATTTTTTCTCGATCATCTCTTACGGAACCACTACGAAAATTAAATTACAATCAAAATGATCACATCAAAAAAATAAAAAAAGACCATTGTCACCTGTCCGTATTTTCTCTTCCATTATGATTTGTGCTCGTGTGAAAAAAAAAGGAAAAAACAAAAAAACAAAACAAAAAAACACAAATAAAATAATAATAATAATAAAAAAAAAAAAAAAACAAACACGTAATAATACAAGATCTGGGGAAATAAATTACCGTTCTGCAGCAGTTTATAGGTTTTCTGAATAAAATATTAAAAGGAGTCATTTGATGAAAATATAAAGCACATTTTCCTGTAGATCAACCAGGGATCTAATAGTTTTCTTATTCTTATTATCTTAGCGCTGTCTTTTTTTTTTTTCTTTTTTTTTTCTTTTTTATCAGTCTGTTTACCACAACCTAACAAAAAAGACACTGCTTGGAAACTGCAGGAGTGGATCTAATCCTCAGGGTTGGCAACGGACTCAGAAGAGGAGTAGTGACGGTAATTGGACAGACAGGGGGTCAGTTTTGGTAGATAATTAAATCCGTATTATTAGAGTTTACTTGGAGTCCTAGAAAAGAACAGAACATCTCGGGACTTGTGGTCAGAACTTTAGAAGGAGCCAGGAAAGAAAGAGAGGGGGGCAAAAAAAAAAAACAAAAACACAAGGATTTCTTCTTGACATCTTGGAATGATTCTCCTCTGGTGCCTACTGGGCAGACAGTTCAGGAAGCAGAGCATCTCTTGGTCCCTGCGTATTTGTATTTCCAATGCATTTATTACAGTCACTGTAGTGCCATGTGCGTATTTATTGGCTGGGTGGGTAAGAGAACACATTGTCCTTGGCAGGGCATCTGTGGGGGTAGGTGGCTAAGAGGTGCTGCAAGTTCCAAGCAGCAGTCCAGTAATTGGCCCTACATTATTCTTCACAAGTAAAGGAGGGAAACCACACAGTCAGGGATGTGGGCACAGCCTGGACATATCATAGGGTGGCATCAGGAGGGTTCTTTTTTTTTTTTATATAGTCCTTTTTCTGTGAAACTGGGAACGAGTCGTAAGGCAAATAAAAACAATATTAAAAATATAATATATATTAAAAAGAAATATCTGCAGTTCTGGCAGCACTGTACACGTCCACCCGTGTGCCACAATGCCATAGTATTCGCCCTGTGCCAGTGTTTGCCCTGTGGGTCTATATATCTCATTATTTATATAAAAAGAGCAGTCTGGGTGAGGGGGGCTGTGTGTGGAGGGTCTCTCCCGGGGCATCACTGGCCAGGCAGCTGCTGGATGCCCACTCCAGTCATTGCACACTAGTCTGCATCCCGTGGTGAGGGGGCGGCGTGTCAGCCCCCACATTGCCCACCTGGGAGTAGACATCATCTGGCGTCTGTTGCTGGATGCCCGGTGGGGTCATCCTCTTCTCTTTTTGCCGCCGGTTGCAAAACCAGACCCTGACCACCTCCTTCTCCAGCTGTAGACTGTCCGCCAGGTTGGTGATCTCCTGGGCAGAGGGCTTGGGGCACTTGAGGAAGTGGCTCTCCAGGGCGCCCTTGACGCTCACCTCTATGGAGGTCCTCTTTTTCCTCTTCCTGCCTTGGGCTGCGATCTTGTCAATGCTGGTCGGGCTGCCCGTGGAGGAATCGGCCTCCTCCAGCCACTTGTTGAGCAGGGGCTTCAGTTTGCACATGTTCTTAAAGCTGAGCTGCAGCGCCTCAAACCTGCAGATGGTGGTCTGGGAGAAGACATTGCCATAGAGGGTGCCCAGGGCCAGGCCCACGTCCGCCTGGGTGAAGCCCAGCTTTATCCGGCGCTGCTTAAACTGTTTGGCAAATTGTTCTAGGTCATCCGAGGTCGGGGTGTCCTCGTCCGAGTGGGGGTCATGGCTGTTGACCCCGTGGTGCTGCTGCTGCTGCTGGTGGTGCTGCTGGTGCTGCTGCTGCTGGTGGTGGTGATGGTGGTGATGGCCGGGGTGGTCGCCGAGCTCCGGGGTGTCCCCCCTGACCAGGCCCGGGTGCACGAGGCTCTGGCTCCCCGGGGGAGGGCTCAGCATCCCGTTCACAGTGAATGCCCCGGACTGGGAGTACAGGAGTGCTTGCTGCTGCTGCTGCTGTTGCTGCTGCTGCGCCCCTCCCGTCATGGACTGGATGTGAGAGGCGGCCGCGGCTCCCCAGCCTCCCGGGTGTCCTTGGTGGGGTCCTAGGTGAGGCGGTCGGTGATGCAGGGCGGCCCCCGGATGCAGCTCGTCCCTCCCCGCTCCCCCCTTCACGTCCTGCTGCTGCTGCGGATGCTGCGGGCTGCCGGTCATCCCCACGGGGCTGCTCGACCAAGGAGAACCTGCCTCTGCTGCTGCCGCTGCCGCCGCCGCCGCTGCCGCCGCCGCGTGTGGCAGCGCCGTGACCCACTGGTGTGCGTGGCTCAGCATGTGCCCCCCGTTACTGGCAGCCATGGCTCCCTGCATGAAGTCGCTCTGCACCATCTTCACCGTGGGATCCCCCCGGTAACCGCCCGACACCGAGGTGACAGCTGCGCTGCCGGGCTGCATCCCCCCGCCTCCCCCCGAGTCCGAGTGCACGATGGAGCCTGGCGACAGGATGCTGTTGCTGGGGAGGTAGGGGTTAGAAGCAGCCGTGGCCATGGCTTCCCCCCGGGCCGTTGCTATCCACAGGTTTGGGGCTCGCTCTTCTCCTCCTCCCCCGCAGCCTGTGTACGCTTCCCCCTTGAGATGCACTTTTGTCCTTGGAGGATGCTTGAAGAAGAAATGCGGGGGGCGCTCGGTCACCTGTTCCCCGGGTCACTGCTCTCTCCCGGCCGGCACTGTAGAGCATAGATTACTGACAAGTTGCCTCCAGTAAACTTCCTGTAGTGGTGAGGATGCGGCGGCGTTACAGAAAGTTGTGCTGGAGCTCTGGGTCCCCTCTGTGACAGGAGCCGTGTCCCCGCTGCCGCTGTGTGTGCACAGGTGACTGACACATCGTCCTTCTCATCCCCCGGAGCGACTGAGGGGCAGCGGACTGTGCGCTCCACAACTCCACTGGAACTTGTGCGGGCTCCCTGACAGCTGTGTGTCCCTCCCTCACTGAGCGGGGACTGGAGAGTGTTTACCCTGCACGCAGCGCGCACACCACCACACTATCCCAAATACGAGCACGCCGAGCGCACGGCCCCCGCTGATTGGCTCCACGCTGCGTGATTGACAGCGAGGCGCTGACTGGCTCCGGGCGCGCACCCCCTCCTTCCGGCCTTTCCTATTGGCTGCTCATTAATTTAGGCGAAGGTGTCGTAGGAGCTGGGAATGTGGAGCCCCTGATGTACACACATCTATATGTATAGGAGGCTACTGGTAGTGAGGAGTCCCCTCACACCCAGCTCAGGCCATCACATGCTCTACAGGGGTGTACTGTATAGGGCTACACTGGAGCACCAGCCCTTCTCTATGGGATCAGGAATCAGCTATGGATATCAGCACATAATAATGGAGCTCTACCTGTTCTCATATATATACTTCTATCATCTATCTCTCTATCTATCTATCTATCTATCTATCTATCTATCTATCTATCTATTATCTATCTATCTATCTATCTATCTATCTATCTATCTCATATCTATCTATCTATTATCTATCTATCTATCTATCTATCTATCTATCTATCTATCATCTATCTATCTAGTATCAATCTCATATCTATCTCATATCTATCTATCTATCTATCTATCTCTATCTTCTATCTATCTAATATCAATCTCATATCTATCTATCTATCTATCTATCTATCTATCTATCTATCTATCTATCTATCTATCTATCTATCTATCTATCTATCTATCTATCTCATATCTATCTATCTATCTATCTATCTATCTATCTATCTATCTATCTATCTATCTATCATCTATCTATCTAGTATCAATCTCATATCTATCTATTATCTATCTATCTATCTATCTATCTATCTATCTATCTATCTATCTCTATCTTCTATCTATCTAATATCAATCTCATATCATCTATCTCTATCTATCATCTATATCTATCAGAGGCAGGTTCTCCTTGGTCTGTCTGTCTGTCTGTCTATCTATCTATCTATCTATCTATCTATCAATCATCTATATATATATATATATATATATATATATATATATATATATATATATATAATCTGTCTATTATCTATCTATCTATCTATCTATCTATACATATATCTATCTATCTATCTATCTATACTATATCTATCTATCTATCTATCTATCTATCTATCTATCTATCTATCTGTCTATCTATCGATCTATCTATCTAATATCTATCTGTCTATCTATCTATCTATCTATCTATCTAAAAATGCAAAAATGAAGCACACTCAAATGAACAAAAAGTGTATTATTCAGCCATGTGAATTGCTTATGCTGCCTTTTTGCTTTTTACCTGGGCAATGGTCTAGTCCTATTAGGCTTGCACCTCTCCGTTTTTGTTTTGCGCTCTGGTGCTGCCATTTTCTGTCTCTATCTATCTAATATCAATCTCCTATCTATCTATCTATCTATCTATCTATCTATCTATCTATCTTCATATCTATCTATCTATCTATCTATCTATCTATCTATCTATCAATCTACTATATCTATCTATCTCATCTATCTATCTATCTATCTATCTATCTATCTATTCTATCTATCTATCTATCTCATCTATCTAGCTATCTATCTCATCTATCTATCTATCTATCTATCTATCTATCTATCTATCTATCTATTATCAATCTCATATCTATCTATTCATCTATCTATCTATCTATCTATCTATCTATCTATCTATCTATCCATCATCTATCTATCTATCTGATGTCAATCTCTCTATCTATCTATCTATCTATCTATCTATCTATCTATCTATCTATCTATCTATCTATCATCTATCTATCTATCTATCCAATATAACTTCTATCTATCTATCATCAGTCTATTATCTATCTGTCTATCTATCTATCTATCTATCTATCTATCTGCTATCACTATCTATCTACTTATTAATTATCATCTATCTCATGTCTATCATCCATCTATTTCTGTCTGTCCATCTTATCTATCTATCTATCTATCTATCTATCTATCTATCTATCTATCTATCTATCTATCTATCTATATCTATCTATCTATCTATCTCATCATCTATCTATCTATCTATCTATCTATCTATCTATCTATCTATTCTATCTATCTATCTATCTATCTATCTATCTATCATCTATCTATCTATCTATCTATCTATCTATCTATCTATCTATCTCTATCTTCTATCTATCTAATATCAATCCTCATATCTATCTATCTATCTATCTATCTATCTATCTATCTATCTATCTATCTATCTATTATCTATCTATCTATCTATCTATCTATCTCATATCTATCTATCTATTATCTATCTATCTATCTATCTATCTATCTATCTATCTATCTATCATCTATCTATCTAGTATCAATCTCATATCTATCTATTATCTATCTATCTATCTATCTATCTATCTATCTATCTATCTATCTCTATCTTCTATCTATCTAATATCAATCTCATATCTATCTATCTATCTATCTATCTATCTATCTATCTAGAGGCAGGTTCTCCTTTGGTCTGTCTGTCTGTCTGTTCTATCTATCTATCTATATCTATCTATCTATCAATCATCTATTTTATATATATATATATATATATATATATATATATATATATATATATAATCTGTCTATTATCTATTCATCTATCTATCTATCTATACATATATCTATCTATCTATCTATCTATACATATATCTATCTATCTATCTATCTATCTATCTATCTATCTATCTATCTGTCTATCTATCGATCTATCTATCTAATATCTATCTGTCTATCTATCTATCTATCTATCTAAAAATGCAAAAATGAAGCACACTCAAATGAACAAAAAAAAGTGTATTATTCAGCCATGTGAATTGCTTGTGCTGCCTTTTTGCTTTTTTACCTTTTGGGCAATGGTCTAGTCCTATTAGGCTTGCACCTCTCCGTTTTTTGTTTTGCGCTCTGGTGCTGCCATTTTCTGTCTCTATCTATCTAATATCAATCTCCTATCTATCTATCTATCTATCTATCTATCTATCTATCTATCTCATATCTATCTATCTATCTATCTATCTATTATCAATCTCATATCTACCTATCTCATCTATTATCTATCTATCTATCTATCTATCTATCTATCTATCTATCTCCTATCTATCTATCTATCTATCTATCTATCTATTATCAATCTCATATCTACCTATCTCATCTATTATCTATCTATCTATCTATCTATCTATCTATCTATCTATCTATTATCTATCTATCTATCTATCTATCTATCTGTGTGTGTGTGCTTGTATATTATATATATATATATATATATATATACACACATACACACACACACACACACACACACACACAATGGATATGTGAAAGACATCGATAAATAATAGATGGAAAATAGATAACTGTTGATTGACAGATAACATAGATAAGTGTGTGAAAGAGATGATCGATATGAATCGATAGATAATCCCTAGATCGCTGGCTAGACAGCAGTGTACTTCTCCTAGGATGGCCATTGAGGGAAGCTGGCCGTGTGAGAGCAGGTCCCACAGGAGAGCTCAATTGGCCCTTGTTTTGGTTGCCACTCTCTCTTTCTTTGCCTTGGATCACTGAGGTTGCCTGTGCTATGTTTCCGCTTGGTTGCATCCACCTCATCTCCCCCTTCTTGTTAACTCCTTCAGGAAGGACTTTAATAGAAACAGACAATATAGAAATTGTAAGAGAGGGCTTCTTCTGGGCCTGCAATGTGCAACAGTGTCAGCCTCCCGTGTACTCTGCTTCCATAGTCTGGTGGGCGGTGGGGGGAGAATGGCACATCAGTGCAGCATATGCAGATTTATTCTATATATATCCCTGTCTACATTTATCTTCATTATATATATACACTCTGCTGGCATGCCGCGAGCAGGTGCCCCCCACCATGCCTCGGCTGCCCCCCTCCCCTGCGCAGGGCATCTCTGGGGCTCTGCAGTGGGGGCGCCCCCGGCCCCCTTCTGCCCCACATGCAGTAAATGGTTGATAAAGGGGAGCACACAACGGGCTGTTGTTGCTCTGGAGCCGACATATAACACAGATCGCATTGAATGGAGCGAGATCTCCAGGTGCAGGCGGTTCTAGAGTCGCTGCCAGACCCCATGTTTTCCTTTCCAGCCGATTTTGCTTGGATCCGGCTCAAGAAAGCGAGCGAGTCTCGTGGTTTTGTTTACACTGAATGGGGAGGATAGGAGCCGTGCCATGGGGCCGCCTTTCATTAATATACACTGAGGATTCTGTCTAAATGACTGCTATGAATTTCACAGTACAAGCTTTCTCAAGGCGTCTCAGGTGGCCCCATGCAACGTGATCGCAGCTCAGCAAACACATTCACCTTCCACCTCCAGCATCCTCCTCATCATCCAGGAGGCCAGACCTGATCATACCCCATGCCTCCCTGTGTATCAATACCTATAGGTACTGCCATCCCTCCCCTCCCCCTCCTTCCTACAATGCCATTGTTTTGTCTGCAGAAAAAAAAAAAAAAACAACAAGCTAAAGTATAACAAGGGGAGAACAGTTAGTGCTGATTTTCATTTGCATAAATTTTCATATATTTTGGAGAAAATAATAGACTAGTGGAGAGCTTGTCTTCGAGGAGTCAGTGCATGGGGGGACCTGAGCAGGCTCGTTTCGCTGGAGAGCACAGCAGCCCTGCTCTATCATCAGCCACTAGAGCTAGAAATGCCCCCAGATCATTCAGGTATTGATTGTTAATCACCAGAGGCATCTGCTGGTAAGTGTCCTGTCCGTTCTCTCTGTGCTGAGGGGAGACTTCACTGTAAATATTGATCATTTCCGGAGACTTTACTGTAAATATTGATCATTCTGGAGACTTTATTATAAATATTGACCATTCTGGAGATATTCTGTAATTATTGACCATTCTGGAGACTTTACTGTAAATATTGATCATTCTGGAGACTTTACTGTAAATATTGATAATTTCCGGAGACTTTACTGTAAATATTGATCATTTCCGGAGACTTCACTGTAAATATTGATCATTCTGGAGACTTTATTATAAATATTGACCATTCTGGAGACTATACTGTAAATATTGACCATTCTGGAGACTATACTGTAAATATTGACCATCTGGAGACTTCACTGTAAATATTGACCATTCTGGAGACTTTACGGTAAATATTGATAATTTCCGGAGACTTTACTGTAAATATTGATCATTTCCGGAGACTTTACTGTAAATATTGACCATTCTGGAGACTTCACTGTAAATATTGACCATTCTGGAGACTTCACTGTAAATATTGATAATTTCCGGAGACTGCAGTAAATATTGATCATTCTGGAGACTTTACTGTAAATATTGATCATTCTGGAGACTTTACTGTAAATATTGATCATTTCCAGAGACTTTACTGTAAATATTGATCATTTCTGGAGACTTTACTGTAAATATTGATCATTCTGGAGACTATACTGTAAATATTGATCATTTCCGGAGACTTTACTGTAAAGATTGACCATTCTGGAGACTTTACTGTTGATGCGTTATTGCTGTTTTTTTGGGAGGACTATGGTCAGTATTTCTTCTAACGGGTGGTTGAAATATGGGTGGAGATCTGTGGAATGAGGTGGGAGTCTCTGTGAGGAATACGAAGGTTTGTTGTTGGGGGTGTGTGTGTGTGTTAGGTTCTTCTCTAACAAAACGATTGTGATGGGGTGTTTACAGTGGCTGCTGGTTGGGTTTCTGGTGGAAATGAGTGTTTTATCTAGTAAACTGATACAGAGCTGGGATCCATCTCCTTTATATGGTGGAGCGGGAAGGGGGTTCTCAGTTTAATCTCCAGAAAATTAACATCTGACAGTCAAAGGGAAAAAAATGACGTTAAAGGCCCTGGCAGCACGAGTCAGGAAGAGGATTGAAAGAAGAAGCCAAATGTATTAAAAGTATTATTTTATTATTAATTATTATTTGTATATATATATATATATATACTGTCCTTTATATATCTGCCTTTGTATATCTATATATCTACCCATGCAGTCATGAAACTTAGAGAAAGTGAAGGTACCAGGAGCTGATACCTGGTTACACCCTGTGACCCCCATTTCTTTAGCACTCCTTGCATGCACCCTCAGAGGATCTCTTTAAGACGGATTAACTCTGTGTGCCCCAATGCAACAGATGCCATGTACAGCAGCTCCCTGAAGATCATTTGTTTTCCTGACAGGGAACATTTCTGAGCAGAGCATTCCGGTTGCCATAGAGAGGAAAGAAAAGGAGGAACACTAGCCACATTAAGCTATATATTTGTGCACTGGGCTTTAGATAAAAGAGCTCAGCTTTGAAGCAGCCTCAGGGAGCAGGGACAGAAGACTTTTAACTTGCTACCAGAAGCTGTATACTGTGCTAGATTTTTATATATATACTTGTCTCTCTTTTAAAACGCACCAAGTGATTTTATTGGTTTGTTCTCTAATTTTATATGATACGGCTTGCTGAGCAAAATAAACTTTTTAGAGTACAGTTAAAGGGATATTGTCCGGCAGGGGGCGCAGCTGGTAAGTAAATATACACAGGCAGATAACTTATCTATTCACTTATTGTTAAGCTTCTGGGAGAAGCTGTGGATCATTCCTTTACCATTAACTCCTTACTAACCCGCCGAGTACTGGCTGGAAGAAGTGTCAGGTTTTTAGAACTATTTTTGGTTGCTATTTAGTTGCTATGGACCATATACTTGCTATACAAGGATGTTGTGTCATGATATCTTTTTTTTTTTTTATATATATGTCATGATTTACATTTAATATGACATGATTTATAGTGTATAGTATTATATTATGATATGGAGATTTTACTTAGGATTTACATACATGTTTAAATATGTGAGCAATGCTGATGATGTCATTCAGTAATTGTGTAAGCACATTTGTGCAGTGCATTTGCTGGAGAGGGACGCCAGAATTTAGGGCATTACAGCTTCACTGGAGGAACATAAAAGGATAAAAACAAACAGGAAGAGTATATTACTTTATGAGAATAGTTTATGGGATTAGTTTATGGGTGTTCAGCAAGATTTAGAAATTTAGTAAAGGATTTCCACAATTAGTGAATATATATATATATATATATATATATATATATATATATATATATCCATAAACATCTATACTCGTTCCTATCATATTTAAAACACCATTGCATCGTCCTTTAGATCAAAATATACAGCCAGATCGAAGCTGGAGATGGGTAATGAAGTAAAAAAAAAAAAAAAGTTTTGTAGAAGAAGTAGAAAATCGTTAAAAAAATCTTGTTTGATGTCATCACTTGCCCCACAATTAAATGGCTGTCACTGTGAGCATACGTTTACAATCGATTATTGGCTAATACTAATTACAACTAATCAAGTAGCCATTTACAATTAGGGCTGGAATTCACTCCTTCTGAATGGTTTGATTTCTTTGATGTTATATAGCGATACACATAGATCTTCCAAATGATTTCTAATATAATTTGAATGGTTTATTCCTTTATATTTTAGAGAAATAATATAAGGCTCCCACAACTTCTGTCACTATTTCGATGTACATCCATAGCATATTCCCACCATACTTATCGTTTGTGTACCACACAAGTATTTAGCTTCACACTCCCAAGAAATGACTGCATTCATTAATGTATGTAAAGATACATCTATAGAACATAAGCTTACTATAGAGTTACATGCAGAGAAATAGTATCAATCTAATATTCTATGAATACGGTCCAATGAAGAAGATGTGATACAGAGCAGTGACCTTCTTTAAAGTCTACTGAAGGTAACCGGGTGAGAAGAGGACTCTTTAGTGTCTGTAATCTTCCTTTCTTTCTTCTTTCTTTCTTTCTTTCTTTCTTTCTTTCTTTCTTTCTTTTTCTCAATAGGCACATATATATAGAATACTATGTTGTCATACAGAGATATCAGTACTTGTAGTGAGTTATGTAATACAATTAGTGCTCCCCGAGTTTAATTAATATATTAATAAGTTTAAATAATACTTACTCCTTGGACTAGACAGTAGATCTGGAGCAACAAATACTAAATTCCTGCAGAATGCATTGATATATGAATAATATATATATATATATATATATATATATATATATATATATATAATCTAGAACATGTGTATAGGATGATTCCCATAGTTGGCTTTCCTTGTGCAAAGTTACATAGAAAATCATGCTATATTTGTAGTTGATATTGTGTAAAAGGACAAGTCACTTTGTATGCTGGAATGATAAGGGGTTGGGGTCATTTTAGAATTGAATGACTGCCTTGGCTCCTGCAAGAGTCTTTCATAATATGTAGAGAACCAAAGTTGCAGGATTCCTAGAGCACAGTGGGACATCTTCAAATCAATAAAACCCCTGTATAGGGATATGTAATGTTCTGTTTATAAATTCAAGACGATATTTTGTAGCAGATCACATCGGCCCAAATCTCCAAAGTATATAGATCGACTCACTCTGTATGTATATATATATATATATATATATATATATTGATTCTACTGTAGACTTGCCGGTAGTAATAGGCAGGGAAGCAGTCATATAGCACACACACAATGATTGATTGGAGGCCGGCCTTTCCACACAAGATTAATAGACTTTCTCCCTGGAGGAGTGAATACATCGCTTCTAAATCCTTTCTCACCACACTACATATTGTAATGAATTTGCCGGCTAAAGAGTTACTCCAACTAGATGAGCCACAAAGCCTGGGAATTCCTTAAAATACTATTTCTTGTAATTAGTGATTAGAACCTATACATGATGTTTCTGAAAGGAGGCCATGCACATGGATAAATAATAGAAAGATAGCTTAATAGATACATATGTAGGTAGCATGGGTGTAGATATAGCCATAGCAGCCATAGTACTTGCTATGACACCCAGAGTATTTTTTTATTTTTTTTTGGGTGGGGGGTGGTGGGGATATAACAATATGCTGGCTTTTTGCAATGATGTGGGTATTCTGGTGCTATTATACATGTCACATATCTTTAATTCTTGCTATTTTTGCTGTTTTCATTTTCTTACTCTAGGTGGTGGGAGCCCCATCCTATTTTGCTATGGGGCCCTATGAATTGTAGTTACATCCCTGGAAGGTAGGTAGATAGAGAGATGGGTGATATGGTATAGGAATATAAATGAATATATGGACAGAAGATTGAAAAATAGACATGAAATAGATGACAGATCTGGTGCACGCAATCTCTACTGGTAATTCTATAATATTTTATCACCAATGATAAAAGCCATGCAGTACCAGATAGTAATTTTCGCAATCATTTATCCTGCATGGGATAAGCCCCTTCCCCGATCTCTAGTGTCGGGACAGCTCAGTAACTTCATAGACGTGTTTGCAGTACAGAGGGGGCTTAGGCTTTTGTAAAATCTCAGAGTGGGCGAGTGAGCTTAATAGTCAGGTCTTTGCACTTTGTATTCTGCTGCTGGAGGATTCAATGAGAAGAGCATCCAGCGACCTGGCCTGCCAAGGGGAACAAAGAGAGCTCAAATAAAGAGTGCACAGCTTCCCATGGCTGGTTTTATATCTCAATGGCTGGAAGCATAAAAGCAAGCAGGGACTGTGACATGCACACATAGATATCCACACCCACACACAACCCATATACCTCCAAAGCCCCAGATATATATTCACACTCAGACACACACATAGGAAATAAATGCTAAACTCACTCACACTCACACATCCAAATTTTATGTGTATAGGATAAGACGATTTTTTTTTATAAATCTTTCAGTACTATTTTAATATTGTTTATTTTTTTATGTTAATATTTGTAATAATAAAATAAATAATAATAAAATAATAATTAATAATAATAATGTTTATTTTTGAATAATTTATCATATTATAATAATGTAGCAATAGTGATAACAACAAAGGCCTGTAAATGACAAGTGACATAAGATAAAGAAAGGACGAAATGAAATGAGAAATGAAAATGCTGGAAATCCTGAAGATGCTGTTGCAGTGTTCCTCTGTGTAGTAAGGTGTGGGGGATGGTAATGCACTTGCCTGGCTTTATTCTGCATACAGTCCAGGAGTTATAAAGGGATGACAATCAATACTGTACAGCTTTGTAGCATGCTGTATCATTGTGTGTGTAATACACTGGCAGGGAGACCCCTCATGCGTGTAAAATGTGGGTGCAGGGTGAGCAGTGACTGCTCTTTGTCTGCCAGCTCTGCTCTTCTCGGGGGAGAGGGGCATGTGGCAGACCCCAGCCTGGGATTACATTCATCAAAGCCTTATTTCCCTGGGGAGAAGCAGCACAAATGACCATAAATCCTGATAAAATTGGATAGCCAAAAGTAATCTGCAGCTCCCTCACACATTTAAAGCTGCACTTAATTCTTTCCTTGGAATTTTGGTGGCAGGAACTATGTTTTCTTGTTAGATTAAAACAAAGGCATCAGGAAGAAAAAGTTGCCAATGCAGTCATATACAGAGAATGGACAGGAGGAGCTGGACCACAAGTGGATAGATTGTCCAAGTTACATTTAGTCACCAGGCTGACTGGTGGAGACTCTAAACAGAAATAGGTAGATTATCTGTACTCTGGTAGGATCAATTCAGGTGGCATATACAAAACTGTCCTAGGTCATGTTAGTAAAATGTGGCATAGTTCAGATAAATGTCTACAAAATCAGATTCTAGATTATAGCACAAGCATTATGCCAGGTGGAACCTACCTGTTAGGCCCCTTTCACACGGGCGAGTTTTCCGCGCGGGTGCAATGCGTGATGTGAACCCATTGCACCTGCACTGAATCTGGACCCATTCATTTCAATGGGTCTGTGTACATGAGCGTTTTTTTTCACGCATCACTTGTGCGTTGTGTTAAAATCGCAGCATGTTCTATATTCTGCGTTTTTCACGCAGCCCTAGCCCCACAGGCCCCTTTCACCGAGCGAGTTTTCCGCGCGGGTGCAATGCGTGACGTGAACGCATATCATCCGCACTAAATCCTGACCTATTCATTTCAATGTGTCTGTGTACATGAGCGTTTTTTTTTCACGCATCACTTGTGCGTTGCGTGAAAATCACAGCATGTTCTATATTCTGCGTTTTTCACGCAGCCCTAGCCCCATAGAAGTGAATGGGGCTGCGTGAAAAACGCATTGCATCCGCAAGCAAGTGCGGGTACGTTGCGTTTTTTACTGATGGTTGCTAGGAGATGATGTTTGTAAACCTTCAGTTTTTTATCACGCGCGTGAAAATCGCATCAAAACGCATTGCACCTGCGCGAAAAAAACTGAACAACTGAACGCAATCGCAGGCAAAACTGAATGGCTTTGCCTGTGAAATCGCACAGTTTTCACTGAAAGCATCTGCAACGCATCCGGACCTAATCCGGACACGCTCGTGTGAAAGAGGCCATAGAAGTGAATAGGGCTGCGTGAAAAACGCATTGCATCCGCAAGCAAGTGCGGTTGCGTTGCGTTTTTCACTGATGGTTGCTAGGAGATGTTGTTTGCAAACCTTCAGTTTTTTATCACGCACGTGAAAAACGCATCAAAACGCATTGCACCCGCGCGGAAAAAACTGAACAACTGAACGCAATCGCAGGCAAAACTGAATGGCTTTGCCTGTGAAATCGCACAGTTTTCACTGAACGCATCCGCAACGCATCCGGACCTTATCCGTGCATACTCGTGTGAAAGAGGCCTTAGGCCCCTTTAACACAAGAGAGTTTTCCGCGCGGGTGCAATGCGTGGTGTGAACGCACAGCACCCGTACTGAATCCGGACCCATTCATTTCAATAGGTCTGTTTACATGAGCATTGTTTTTCACGCATCACTTCTGCATTTGCGTGAAAAATCGCAGCATGTTCTATATTCTGCGTTTTTCACACAGCTCTGGCCCCATAGAAGTGAATGGGGCTAACAAGTGCGGGTGCGATGCGTTTTTCACTGATGGTTGCTAGAAGATGTTGTTTGTAAACCTTCAGTTTTTTATCACGCGTGTGAAAAACGCATCAAAATGCATTGCACCCGTGCGGAAAAAACTGAACAACTTAATGCAGACTTTATGCAGGCTTTGCCTGCGAAATCGCGCAGTTTTCACTGAACGCATCCGCAAAGCATCCGGACCTAATCCGGACATGCTCGTGTGAAAGGGGCCTCATACATGTGTCTTCTCATCACACCCCTCCCTGCATGGTCCTTTTTTCCAAAATTCAAAAGAGCCCTCCAGTATCATTTCCCTTTTACATAGTACAAAAGCTCCAAAAGAAAACTGATGACAAAATAGATCTCTCATAGTATCCTATGGGGCCAGTTTTGTATCTAGAGGCACCAGTTGTGATGTTGAACATCTCCCCAGGCCTGAGCTGTGGAAGCCGAAGTGGTGCACATAGTTGTGTCCAACCTTGACAAAAAAGAACTGACAAGATATAAAGACCTTTATGTGAAGTCCCACACAGACATCATCAAACCTCACTGTTTGAGAAATTTGGATCAGGTCATCAAAGGCAGTTATCAGGACTAGCTTTTAACTTAGAACACATTTTAAATGTGCTCAAAGACGTTAGGGCAGAGGTGGCGAACCTGTGCTTTGGGTGCCTGAGGCGACTCACTCAGAGTCCTCTCTGTGGGCACCCGCACCCTGGAAAAAGTCTATGGTGTACCAATATGCCTTAGACTTTTCCTGCCATTCATCAGCGCAGGGTGCACTATGAACAGCACAGGCAACGCACTGAATGTAGGCAGGCTATAGCTAAATGATAAAGTACATGGAAGATATACTATATTGGACTGTAGCATTCAGGGTAAATTGCTGTGTTGGCACTTTGTGATAAGTTTGTTTTGGGTTGCAGTCGCCATCACTGCTTTAGGGGCTATTCATGAAGATATGGCAAAGTAGAACTGGTGTTAATCCATTAAAGGGGTTATCCCATAATTGATGAAAAAATGAAGATCAGAAATCATATAGAAATCATATGATAATACCTTTCTAAAAAAGCTAGAACCATCCCTGTACCTCACATGGGTCCAGAGATCTCCAAATTAATTGCTTCAATCCCTCTGCTAGAATATCTTCAGCCTGGCAGCTCAGGGGGCGTGTTCTTTCTGCTGCAGCTCTCTCTCTGTAACTGCCACAGATTCTAACAGAACATATGGCTGGTGGCAGTTGAAGATTTAAACTGAGCAAGTTCGACTAGCTCAGTGAGACGGACAAAAAAATAGAAGTAAAAGAACAAACAGCAGGTGGCGCTATACAGATACATTTTTATTGAATAGCTCACTGGCTATTCTAAATATCTAATTATAGGCAATTATACAAGTATTCAGATCCAGGTGCTGGTTTGAAAATGTAGAATATGTTTTGTGACACAACCCCTTTAAGACTGTTTGATGTTAGAGGAGTTTTCCTTTAGTCCAACATTCATATTTTTTTATTTCATTTTTTGGGTTTGTCATTTTTGGTAGTAAGGGTTCTTATATATCCATTGTAGTTTCCTCTGGCGTGGTACAGAAACGCTGGAAGCAATCCTGTGGTTTTTTAGGGTTTCCATGGGATGTTTCTGCCATTTCGTGCATTAGTTTCAATGCTGAATGTCTCCCCGCAGCAGGCAGAAATATGTAGAAGGTATAGTTTTTCTGTACTGTGCTGTTAGACTATGGCCACTGGTCCGATGTACAAATATCATCAGTTATGTCCAGCATCAGCATAAATCTACTGGCCGGACACAACTACCCAACTGACGTATGTAGACACAACCTTAATTATGGGATACATAACATTTTCAGTGTGTTATGTGTGGTTATAGTGATATATATATATATATACCTACTGTCTCCTTCTCCCATACCATGTAGATTGTAAGCCCTCACGGCCCTCTCTCCTTCTGTACCAGTCTGTAACTCGTCTTGTTCATGCTTAGTGCAATTGTCTGTATTATGTATGTACACCTCTTATCATATGTATAGCGTCATGGAATGAATGGCTCTTTAATAATAAATAATAATGATAATATCATTTATGCATTTTTTTAAAAATGAAATCAGTTTCATTTGATGGCAAAAATAAATTTTTTACAATTTTTTTTTTGCTTTGGTGTGTTTTTTTTTGTTTTCACGAAAGGTTAATCATTTTTTTGTCCCACTAGGGGGACAGCAGAGATAAAGGTTATCTCTGAAGCTGACCACTACAGTGCAATGTTGTCTGTCAGTTACAGCAGGTGATTGCACAAGCACTGCATGATTATGGTAATATAAGCGTATGGAAGTTTGCTGAGATATAAAGTATATGGCCTCATGCACACGACCGTAGGTGTTTTGCGGTGCGCAAACCGCAAATCCGCAAAACACGGAAGCTGTTCCGCCGTTTTGCAATTTGCAGAATGGAACGAGGCCCATTGTAAAAATGCCTATTCTTGTCCGCAAAACGGACAAGAATAGGACATGCTTTATTTTTTTTGCGGGGCCACGGAACGGAGCAAAGGACGCGGACAGCACACGGAGTGCTGTCTGCATCTTTTGCGGCCCCTTTAAAGTGAAGGGTCCGCGCCCGAGCCGCAAAATATGCGGCTGGGAGGCGGACCCAAAATACTTTTGTGTGCATGAGGCCTATATCTGTGTAATATAAAATCTCAGGGAAGCATTAACTACACCAAAATACGATGTTACTTGTTAAAGAGGTTGGCCAGGATTTTACTATTGATGGCCTGTCTTCGCCTTTACTGAAAGTTGGCACTTGAATTGCAGACCATCGTCCATTAGACCTCATGCCTACGATCATTTGTATTTTGCGGTCCTCAAAAAACGGTTCTGCAAAAAATACGGCTGACGTCCGTGTGCATTCCTTGTTTTGCGGATCAGAACAGCTGGCCCCTAATAGAACAGTACTATCCTTGTCCGTAATGTGGACAATAATAGGATATGTTCTATTTTTTTTGTGAAACAGAAATACGGGCATACGGAAACGGACATACCTTCGTTTTTTTTGCGAGCCAATTTAAATGAATGGTTCCTCATACGGTCCGCAAACAAAACGGAATGGACATGGAAAGAAAATACGTTTATGTGCATGAGCCCTTAGGTAGTGGATGGAGCTGGTAACTAGTGCTGCTCCCACTGAAGTGAAGGGGATAAGCGCTGCAGTAACCAGCTACCTCCACTACACAACAATTACATCTGTATAGTTCCTGTGCCAGCTTCTGTCACTGCAGCTACCCCGAAATAGTTGATTGATGGGTGTTGGACCCCACCTTATCAGTTATTGATAGCCAATTCTGAGGATAGGCCATCAATAGTAAAATTTGGACAACCCCTTAAAAAAACTACCACTAGGGTAATTTAGTTGTATTTTTCAAATGGATATCATTGTGTTTTTCTTTTTAATCAGTGTCATAGACAGACCTATGTGTACTACTTCATAATGTAAGAGGTGGCACACAACAGGTAGTATCATAGAGCTTCAGTGCAGTAGCTTAGTGACCGTACATTATGTCAGCCAACAGTTCTGCTCACCAACCCATTATTATAAGAACATTATTCATACATGCAATGTGTTCTGTAAGAAGCATTTATGACTATGGCTGACTACAGTGTTCTTCTTTAGGTTACTGACAGGTGGTGCAGAAAAATATCTGCCTCACGATTCATGATCTCTACTTTATCTTACCTATGTCCAGTTATAATGGCCAAAATAATGTTATTTGTAAATGATTTCTTCAGGTACTTCAGCCTTAGTGCCACATTAACCAAAATAGGGAGCATTACATTAGGTTTACATTTTTCTTGTATATTCTCCAGGGTTTCCATTATGTTGAAATATTTGTACTGCTGGCATGTGATATAGTCTGCCACAGTTACTCCATACAAATACATTTCTACCATTTCTCAGCTTTGTATCACTGCTTAGACCTGCAAATTAATTTAGCACAATCCAAAGCACGTCCCCACTCTGCCATATCAGGGTGGGTTAGAGGGCAGTGGATGTGGGATGATACATCAGACATGTGAGGGCAGGATTCTTTACGTTCTACTTTCTCTAATTAGAGGAAGCTGCGGAGTCTTGGAAATGTATCGGAGCTTAGCGGTTTAATGCTGGAAGGCACACAATAAGTAAGGGATAAAAGGATCTGGGACTGAAGTTACTTTCTTAGTCTGACACATCACTGCTTGGGAATCCATTGACACAGTTTAGGATACAGCTGTTGGGGTGCTTGTGGAATACATAATGTATTGCTGCTCTAAAACATACAGGGCCAAACTAACATAATGTGGAGGAAGAATGCGACTAGTATGACAAGGGCACTGTGGGCATGAGAGATCTTAACTACAGTACAGTATATGACTGTAAAGTATCTGACACAGAAACGGAGTACCTTGGTTGAATTTGACATATTCCCTAAGGCGAATGGGCATATAGTAATTGCTAATTATGCACATGGTGAAATAATGTGATGGTATCTGCCTGCACCTTTGCATACGATTATTTCTATAGCAATACATGGCCCACTTCGTATGAACCATAGGAATAAAATATAGAAATGTGAGGAAAGGTGTCTACTAATCTAGTAATATTTAACTTTTATTTTCTTTTATTATAGTCAACATAATATTTACATAAGTTTTTATCTAAAATTAGCAAAAAAAAAATTCCATCTCTCTATTATATGGGCTACCCATCATAAAGATAAAAATAAATTTACGAGATTCTGTAAGATACTGCAGTGACATTATTTTCAAACTAAGAGCACTAATGGCAGCCTTCCAAGTCCTAGTGCAGTACCTAGAGGATAGAAGACATACAGTATGAAAATAGAGATAACTACACTTTTAAATTTGGTGGGTGTACTATAGCACACATAAGATTTATAAGAATTGGATTCAAAATTTGTCTGATGAACAAATCTGGTTTTGGTCGTTCATTTAGGAAGAATCGCGCAAAAAAAGGCACCAGCACCATTTTACTGTGAGTAAGGGCAGGGGTGGACTGGCCATAGACCATACAGGGAAACTTCCCTGGTGGGCCGATGCCCAGAGGGCCAACTAAGGCCTCCTTGTGGACATTAGCCAGGTCGATTGCAATGTGATGGTCTCAGCATTAATTAATACTAGGAGCATCTGGTAATTATGCAACTGAGCATCTGGTAATTATGAATTATTATTCAACTCTGGACTCTGAATGTTGCAGCAGCATTTTGTGATGCACTGTGGATTTGGTTCTGCTGGGGCAGTATTTTGTACTGCTGGCCCTGCCTACTTATGTTGGCCCTGCCTACTTATATTGACCCTGCCTTATGTCAATTTGGACCTGCCTACAACATGAGAACACTTTTAGTTTTTTTCCAGGGCCACTTTAAGTTTCCAGTCTGCCTCTGAGTGAGTCTGGTAACTCTGAGTTGTATGTTGTTTCATAGTTCATACAGTTTAAACGAAAGTTCTGTCCTGCAACAAACTATTTTTATTTTTTTGTATAAGGACAGCCAGACAGCTTTATTTTGTTAAAACCTCAGGTTTCTAAAGTTCATAGCCTTATTGTCAGCACCCCAATAGCATATATTCTGATGCAAATGCTGAGCAATTGCCCCCTTTCTTTTTTTAAAACCTTAATTTACCATTTGTAATTGGACATTTTCAGTGCGCTGAAGTGCATTAATATACCCATATAATAATTGTGTTCTACTGCAAAAACTGCATGATTTTACCCTATACCATAACACTTAAATGTGATGTATCACTTCAAGATACCATTCAGTTAAAGCAAATGCATTTTACTATAAAATCAATTATTATACCTGTGTTATTGAACGCGTTTTACTGTAAAAACTGCATAATTATCATTGCAAATGCATTTTACTATAAAATCAATTATTATACCTGTGTTATTGAACGCGTTTTACTGTAAAAACTGCATAATAATCATTGCAAATGCTAGTGTGCAGTTTTTTTTTGTTTTAACAGAAAAAAAGTTTTTCTAGTGCCATTTAATAATCTTTGTACCCAACATGTGACTTTTCATATGTGTCTCAAAAAATATCTGGTAAATGTAAGAGTACAATCAGAATGTGGATATTAGTGCAAACAGCAGTAGCAGCACCAGCCATCTAGCCAGTAGTAGTAGTGGGGGAAAAAGCATTCCTCTTGCAGCCCCAGAAAAAAACCTCTTCAGTTGCATCATTTTTGTCTTCACTGCCTGTTCTTAGTGGGGCACCTTCTGTTTTGCTAACTAGAGGTGTCGAAACCCGATGTGCTATAAAAGATACTCGATAGTCTTCCTGTTGATGACTTGTGTGAGAAGCATCAGCTTCAGCATTTAGACGGCCATGTGGAGGGGGCTCCGGGGGAGGTGGGGGACCCCATGCACAGCTGCGTTGGTGGTGGTAGCAGTAGTGGCACTTGTAGCCATGGTGGTGGCAGTAGGGGCACTGCTAGCTTCAATGGCACTTGGGGAAAATGCAGAGCAGGGAATCGTGAGGGGGTCAAGAAGTCCACAATGACATATCACAATCTGATAAAAGTGGTAGGAAGGGTGAAGACTCTGACAATGATTGTGTTGGAGGGTGGTGGTCACAGTAGAATTAGCAACAAAGAGCAGAGGCAACATACGGCCAGTACCCTAGGGCCAGATCTGCTTTTATTATGGTCAGCTTGGGAACTGATGATGCCACTAATACTGTGGGTGCAGGCTCAAAACGTTCCAAACCCAGGCCAAGCTTGGCTGTGACTAGCTCTGTTCAAGTATCTTCTGTCTACCAGTTTTTCTTAAGAAGGCCAGCATATATTACTGTGTCGTGTGCAATATCAACAGGTTGAATCAAACACAAAACAGGTACTAGGGCTCTATTGCAACACATGAAATGGCATCACCAGATCCTGTCAGTAAACAGAACTGACCAGCATTGCAAATCAGAACAACTCTTTCCTATTTCTGTCGGTCTTTCTTTCTGGCAGCCAGGCCATATCCCAAAACAGTACAGTGTCCTTATCATCATCAGCTGCTTGTTCTCCTGTTCAGACACCTCCTCTTCCTTGTCTTCCGCTCAATCATGAGACATCATAATGTGTGGCCATGAAAAAAGTATTTGCAACCAGCAATTAGCTTTTGTGCAGGCTTAACCCCCATCTGGCCAAGTTGCTGGCTGTGCAGTCCCTACTGTACCTCTTAGTGGATTCTACTGCCTGAATGGAACTGATGGCATGTGCTCAGCCTCGCCCCACTGAGTCCATGTTTTTTTGCGGCAGTGTCGACATAGCACCGCAGGCTAGGCTTTATTGATACCTCCATGTTTGTGTTGGTCTGGTTGCCACACCAGGAGCTTATCCACCTCCCTAATGTTCTCCTCCATGGACATCCTCCTCTTCACAACAGAAGCAGGGCATTGCATTGCTCCCCCTCTCTCCTATTATATGTGTAAAGTGAATCATTGCCATGCTGTGTTACTGGGCGAGAGTGGCTACACAGCCAATTAGTTGCTAAAGTGCATCAACCAGCAAGCATCCAGCTGTCTTCTTGCCAACTCCCATGCCAACCCCATTTTGCCAACCCCATTTTAGAAACTGCACCCCTCAAGTTATTCAAAACAGATTTTACTAACTTTGTTAACCTTTTAGGTGTTCCACAAGAATTAAAGCAAAATGGAGGGGACATTTTAAAATTTAATTTTTTTATGCAGATTTTCCATTTTAACCCCCTTCCGACCAGCACTGTGGAAAGTGACTTCCCAACCAGCGTTATAGTACTACGGTGCGTTGATCGGGCGGGTGCAGGGGACCGGCTGTTCCCGTTAGCCAGACCCCTGCTGTATGCGCTGGCATCAGTGAAAACACAGATGCCGGTGCATTAACCCTCACTATGCCGTGGTCATTGCTGACTGCGGCATGTGCGGGGTGTGTGGAGGGAGGGAGCTCCCTCCCCTTCCCCATCTGGTCCCCGTACCATTTCTTGTGGAGGTGAAGTTGGTTAAAACGGCAGTTGTGTCAGTGTTCCTCTTGAGTTAAACAGGACCTTTCATCAATATTTCCGCACTGAAATTAATGACCTACCTAGCTGGGCGCCTTCCACTGATGTGCCCTCCTTTTTTTTTTTCAAATCGACCCCCGAATCACTTTATAATTGCCCCGTTTTTTCTGCCGCCTAATATGCAAATGAGGCAGACTTTTGTATGGGGCGGTGACAAAGGTTTTGCCTCGGGCGTGGCAGCGCTTCTCAAAGACCGAGAGCGCAGGCAATCGCAGCGCTCGGCTCTCAGCCAATCGCAGCGCTTGGCTCTCAGCCAAGGAGAAGGAGCTCAAGTTCTCTTCTCGTGAGAACTTGAGCTCCTTCTCCTTGGCTGAGAGCCAATTAACTAAATGAACGGATATGAGAAAAGACAATTTGTATTTTTTTTTTAATCAAGACCCATTTGGATTTTGAAGATCCAGTGGATCTGATGGCTATACAGTGCATTGCAATAGTCATCTATTGCAACGCACTGTATAGTCAGTGCTACATTTACACTAAGGCGGATCAGACCCTCAGGTTGCATGGCAATTGGCAACCATCGGACCGCTGCCATCGCAGCAGTGGCGGCCCGATGGAAAAGAGAGGGAGCTCCCTCTCCTCTAGGTGGCTACTGACCGCGGCATCTATGGGATTAAACGGCTGAGATCGGTGCAGGCACCGATTTTGCCCGTAGCAGCAGAGTCTTAGCTGTAAGTTATAGCTGACACTCTCTGCTGATGGTGGCGGCTCTGGAGGCATATGAGGGGCATTGCCGCTACAGCGGGCAGTGGGGGCATCTGGAGGCATATGAGGGGCATTATCAGAGGCACTGGAGGGCCACAGACATGATCAGGGGCACTGGAGGCACACAAGGGGTCTTACCCAATTTCAGGCTGCGCTCTCCAGCGTGGAGATCACAGCCTGAAACCCGCATTTTAACACTAAAGCGCTCCGATTGGTTAGTCTGCAGAGGCTAACCAATCGGAGCGCTTGTCGGCAAGGGACCACTCTGATTGGTCCATTTCCGGCTTTCCCAGTGTCTCTGCTCCCTGGGAGAGAGGAGACTCCGGGGCTGTGACACTTTATAGTGTCACAGCCCCAGTAAGCAGTTTGGACGTAACTGTATGTCCAAATGCAGTAACTTACTTGCGATTTGGACATACAGTTACATCCAAATGCATAAAGGGGTTAAAGGGGTTGTATCACTTCAGCAAATAACATTTAATCATGTAGATAAAGTTAATACAAGGCACTTACTAATGTACTGTTATTATCCATATTGCTTACTTTGCCGGATGTACTCATTTTTCTATCACATTATACACTGCTCGTTTTCATGGTTACGACCACCCTGCAATCCATCAGCGTGGCTTTGCTTGCATGCTATTAAAAAGCACTAGCCTATGTGAGCTCCCACGGTGCAGTGTATAATGTGATGGAGAAATGAATCCAGCCAGAAAAGGACGCAATATGGGTAATAACAATACATTAGTAAGATGCTTGTATTAACTTTCTCTACATGATAAATCCATGATCAATCCCACTTGCTAAAGTGACAAAACCCCTTTAAGTCTACAAAGCCACCACTATTACTACTATAACTGCAACAGAGCCGCACACACATCATACTGCCTTGTTTGTTCCATCCTGTGCTGCTACTGCTGGTGCTACTATTCCTGGATTACGCTTATTACAGCCACATTATACTGCTACTGCTCCCATATAAAAGGGAGAATTTTTCAGGCCTGTTTAACTTCAGAACAAGTCACTGTTTCTTCTGACAATTAACATTTGTGTGTATGAAAATGAACACTGTGTCCCTGTTGACGCATAATTTTTGGACACGTTCAGAACAAGCCACTGTTTCTCATGACATTAACGTGTGTGCATAAACAGGGCAGGGATCTGCCCCTGTTCACGCCTAAATTTTAGATGCTTGATTCCAACACCATCTGCCCCCCCAGTAATGGACAATTACAAAGCATAATACATGTGACAGAGCAGTGTATTCTTAAACAGGCTATTTGTTAACACCATCAACCATGTGTTTACCCATAGCTATATATGTCAGTGTCATTTATTATTTGCTATTGCTGTCATTGCATTAAAGTGGCTCTGTTACCTTATAATACCTTTCTTTTGTCTGCCGAGATTTCAGAATTTTATTCATATGCAAATGAGAAGTTCGAGCACCAGGAGGTGGAGCTAAATCCTTTGAGAACTGCTTGTGTGCTCTGCATACTTCCCCCCTCCCCTTGATTGACAGGAATAGACATGATGAGGGCAGATCTGTGTCCTAGCATCTCTAGTATGTCTGGATTGATCCTGGTGACAGATCGGCTTTAAAGAGTTTAAAGAGTTTAAAAAGAGGCGGGGTAGTGGGGTTGGCCGGGTGAGCAGAGAAAAAGCTTCAATTCATAAAAAAACAAGATATAAAGAATCTGAGTCCTAGGAGACCTCAGAGTGTCATATATCAATTTTCAGGCCAGTTAGAACACTTTTGATTTATCTGCAATCGATTTGGCCACACATTGACTTTTTTCAAAAATTTGGTGAATCGGAAACAAAATTATTTTCAAAAAGTTCTTTCACTTCTCTGACAGAGAACTGCAAACAATCCAGAGACTTACAAGACTAGTAGTTGAGGACGGACAAGCTAATTAAGAGAGCTATCTGGTTAAAGTCAAAAGTGACAGTACCATATCATATTGCATGCTAGAAATCTGTCTGCTTCGAGGTCCCCTTCTCATAAGTATATATTCTATATGTATTTTTTTTTACGACTGAACAAATAATCCAGAACATTTGATCATCCAGCAACATTTTACTTCTGTTTATCTACTGGGTATTTACTGAATATATATCTTTACCACTAGGTGCAGAGAATTTTATTTTTATTTTTATAAAACATATCATAATATGAAGATTGTTAATATTATTATTGTTATTGTAGTATATAATATTTAATATTTGTACGACACAATGACACAAACATCATCAAAGAGAGAAGTTGAACCAATCTGTAGTGCACCACCCCTTCTGACCCTGTGCTAGGCATAATACAGAACATCATTTTTGTCTGGAGTGCTCCTTTAATGTAATGTCTGTCTTAAATAAAGCAAGAAAGCTAAATAAAAAGATTTTTTAACATTACATATACAGCGATCCCTCAAGATACAATGGCCTCAGGATACAATATTTTCAACATACAATGGTCTTTTCTGACCCATCGTAAGTTGAAACTAGACTCAAGATACAATGCCTCAGACTCAGCTCCAACCCATCAAGGTCACTTCTCTGGTAAAATAGCTGTATTAGTTTCTAGTTAGCAGCTATTCCTGACTATGACATGTAACCTGTTTTATCTGTCTTCATTATCTGCTTATTTTTCATAAATACGCTTTTTCTCTTATCTTGGATGACATTTTGGGGCAGTGATTATGACATACAATGGTCATCCTGGAACCAATTAATATTGTAACTTGAGGGACCACTGTATATCATGATACATGAAATAAATTATTTGTGCATGTGTTTATAAAGTTTTTACTGTAATTTTAATCTTTTCCATTTCAGACAACTCTGGAAAATATATTCTCTGCTGTGTTGTAGGACAATGAGGATGATACTGTCATGAGAAGCGCCTTGGGCATTTAACCTGAAACATGCTGTGATGACCATGCTATGGTGTGAATTGTGTTGGGCATTTGATCTGAATCACAAGATGTGTGGCTTGAAATCACTTCTCATTAGTCATACCAATCCTGCCTATAGGATCATTATCAGCTTGTTGGACGATGTTGAGCATTGTCCAGGTGACCAATGATAGTTACAGTTGACAATTCCTTCCTGACTCCAAATTTGGAGTTCAGAATAAATCACTGGATCAATGTCCCATCTTCAGAAATCTAGTATCCATAACCTTCAATATTTTTACATTCACATTTCCATATTTGGAGTCAGGAAGGAATTTTTCTCTCTTAAAATGGGGCAATTGGCATATGATACATGTTTTCGCCCTTTTCTGGATCAACATGATAGAATTATAAGGTGAATTTCACGGACCTGTGGAGATTTGAAGGGGTTATCCGAGACTATAAAAAGCTCCCCCATATTCCAGGCCCCTCACATTGAATATACTTATCTGGCTCCCCGCTCCCTGCGCCGCTCCTGGTTCTTGCACTGCCGCTGTGGCGTCTCCCTGTGTGTAGATGAAAACATCCTGTTTCGGGGGGAGCAGCCAGTGGCTGGCGGGGATGGGGACGAGCCTCACAAGCGTCATCCATGATGCTAGGGAGGCTGGTCCCTGCCTGCCATTGACTGCCCCCCCCAACACCGGATGTTTTCATTCACGCACAGGGAGAAGCTGCAGGTAAGTATATTCAGTGTGAGGGACCCGGCATATGGGGGGCAGTTTATAGCCTTGGATAACCACTTTAATTTAGCTTTCCGGTAAAGTTAAGAGTGAAACATGGAGTATCACCTACTTAGAACTAGTTTTACATTCAATAAAGGCATTCCAGATCCTTCTTAAACTTGTTCGATGAATCAAACATCACAACATGAGCGTTCAATATTCATATTACTGTTACAATAAGGTATCTCCATCTATGATGATTGTGAAACTTTCTTTCCTCTAGAATAGATGATGCCCTCCTGTCATAGTTACAGGCCTAGGTATAAATATATCATTAGAAAGTTCTCTGCACCGTCTATTCATACATTTGTAAATTGTAATTTAAACTCCCCTAAGCCAGCCTTTTCCCAGTCAACATACTTCTTTCCCCACAATTCCCCTTCTAGGTCATTACCCCAGTACCATCACTCACATTCCCATCTTTTGACGCCCACACCCTCAGAGTCTTCCACCCTCTCTACCTTAGCGTAGTGGATGTATACTAACCCCTGGCTCACCCACCCAGTTCCTGAATCAGTTTTCTGCCTCGCTTCCCCATTTCCTGTCATCTGAATTAACAACTCTGATTTTGGATGACTTTAACATCCTTATAGACAGCCCAATCTCATCATCTGCCTCCCAGGTTCTATCTCTAACCTCCTCTTTTGGCCTTTCACAACTTACTAATTACCAGGCATATAAAGATGGTAATAGACGTGACCTGTTTTTCACTTCATTAACTCTCTTTTCCCACTCTGTGACCACAACCACAACCTTCTGTCATCCACCCCAGCACCTTATTGCACATTTAGAAATCTATATGCTATTGACCTTTAAAAACTTAAAGACACTGTACAGTCATCATGGTCCCCAATCTCTTCCCTATCATGTACTGATCTCTCTACAAAACAATACATTGATACCCTCAGAAGCATCCTGGATAAAGTACTGCCGCCTACACTTAAAACCCCCCAACATTGAAGAAAGCAACACTGGCACACACCTTAAAGTCGCTATAGAGAACGCCTATGGAGAAATGCTCATAAACCAGAAGATTTCCTCCACTATAAGTTTATACTACAAACCTATAACTCTGCCCTCCACCTCACAAAACAGAACAATTTCACCTCTCCCACCTCTTCACTATCAAAAAATCCCAAAAACTATTTGACACTTCTCCCCTCCCTCCTCTATTCCAAAGTGTAGGCGCTCATTACTGATCTCTGTGCCAAAGTTCTGCCCACCTACTTGAAAGAGAAAATTGAAAACATCCATCATGAAATTAGCTTCCAGTCTCCAAGCATCATCAATCTCCTCTCCCCTGCACTACCTCTGGTACTCTTTCTACATTTGACCCAGTCACAGAAGTCTCCAGGCTCCTTTCTTCTTCTCACTATGCTACCTGCACTAGTGACCCTATTCCCTCACGCCTCCTCTAGTCTCTTTCTAATCTCTCTCTCTTCTGGCATCTTCTCCCCTCTTTCAAACATTCTGTTATTACTCCATTACTGAAAAAAAGTCTCTTGACCCATGCTGCAGAACTAACTACATACCTGTCTCTAATCTCTAATCTCACCATCACCTCTAAACCTTTGGAATGCCTGGTCTACTCTTGCTTTATCCACTGTCTCTCTGCTAGTGATTGGGTTTGAGGTAGCCCAAACACTATGTTAAATCCCCTGGACACTGTTGAAGTGTCACGGTGTCACAACATGTTGCTGCTCCCTGGAGTGGATGGAAAGGCATGGTGTACCCCAGTGGAAAGTAAGGCCTTGCAGTAACCCTCTGTTGTTCTTTTCTGGAGGAACTCAAGTGCAAAACAATACAGGCAATACACTAAGCTGGCTTCTCTAGTCTCCTCTCAGAAGGCAGATACCCTATCCAAAGGGTTGGTGACTCAGTAGTCAGGCAGGGCAGTGTTGGATTGGGATGCCTAGAGCCCATCAGTAATATTGACTCTGGGTACCCACTACACAGATACATGCAAATATTATCTACAAGATGACTGACTGTGGGGGTCCCTGCAGCGACTTCGAGAAGCCGGGTCTCTAGGAAACAGGGATACTGTCTTGCTACCTCCATACCTACAAGTTCTCTCACCAACCAGATGCATCTATAATAATAAAAGTGATTTGTTAAACAATGTATCCAATTTTTTATATGAACATGGGCTGGTTGAGATGCTGTCTGTTGCCTATCTGTATATAGTGCAGTCACTCTGCAGTGCCATGTACCACTTCTGAAGGGGATGAAGGAAGAGGGGCCAGGATTTACCTGTTCCCCTATGGGCCAGTCTAAGCCTGAGGAAGGGTATCCATATCTCAGTTTCTTCTTCTGGTCACTTATGCAGTCTGGCAGAGTCTCTCTTACTAAACACTGGTCTCTATTAGCAGACATCTAGGGACTCTAACTGCTGTACTTTTATACAGTTTCTAAATGATCTAGAACCATCTGGTAGGAGGGGTAAGGCTGGAGAAGCAAAGCCTAACTAAACAATATTGCTGTTCAAGTCTGCAATAGATTTGTATTGGGCCTTAATGCAAGTGAATGGAGTAACTAAGCAGTTTCCACACATATAAAAAACTGCATAGCATAAGCAAATAACGCCATATCAGCATGGATTCATGAGGGATCGGTCATGCCAAACGAATTTAATCAGTTTCTATGAGGAGGTAAGTTCTAGACTTGACAGCGGCGAATCAATGGATGTCGTATATCTGGACTTCTCCAAAGCATTTGACACTGTACCTCATAAAAGGTTAGTATATAAAATGAGGATGCTCGGACTGGGAGAAAATGTCTGTAAGTGGGTAAGTAACTGGCTGAGTGACAGAAAACAGAGGGTGGTTATTAATGGTACACACTCAGATTGGGCAACTGTCAATAGTGGGGTACATCAGGGGTCAGTACTGGGCCCTATTCTTTTCAATATATTTATTAATGATCTTGTAGTAGGCTTGCATAGTAAAATATCAATTTTTGCAGATGACACTAAACTGTGTAAAGTAATTAACACTGAAGAGGACATTATATACTGCTACAGAGGGATCTGGATAGATTGGAGGCTTGGGCAGATAAGTGGCAGATGAGGTTTAACACTGACAAATGTAAAGTTATGCACATGGGAAGGAATAATGCAAGTCACCCGTACATACTAAGGTAAAACACTCAGTAACACTGACATGGAAAAGGATCTAGGAATTTTAATAAACAGCAAACTAAGCTGCAAAAACCAGCGTCAGGCAGCTGCCGCCAAGGCCAATAAGATAATGGGTTGCATCAAAAGGGGCATAGACGCCCGTGATGAGAACATAGTCCTACCACTTTACAAATCGCTAGTCAGACCACACATGGAGTACTGTGTACAGTTCTGGGCTCCTGTGAACAAGGCGGACATAGCAGAGCTGGAAAGGATTCAGAGGAGGGCAACTAAAGTAATACCTGGAATGGGGCAACTACAGTACCCTGAAAGGTTATCAAAATTAGGGTTATTCACTTTAGAAATAAGACGACTGAGGGGAGATCTAATAACTATGTATAAATATATCAGGGGTCAGTACAAAGATCTCTCCCATCATCTATTTATCCCCAGGACTGTGACTGTGACGAGGGGACATCCTCTGCGTCTGGAGGAAAGAAGGTTTGTGTCAAACATAGAAAAGGATTCTTCACGGTAAGAGCAGTGAGACTATAGAACTCTCTGCCTGAGGAGGTGGTGATGGTGAGTACAATAAAGGAATTCAAGAGGGGACTGGATGTATTTCTGGAGTGTAATAATATTACAGGGTATAGCTACTAGAGATGGGTCGTTGATCCAGGGAGTACTTCTGATTGCCTGAATGGAGTCGGGAAGGAATTTTTTACTCCCCTTAAGTGGGGAAAATTGGCTTCCAACTCACAGGTTTTTTTTTTGCCTTCTTCTGGATCAACTATCAAGATTACAGGCCAAACTGGATGGACAAATGTCTTTTTTCGGCCTTATGTACTATGTACTATGTTACTATGTATCACACAGGATTGGATTAGATACACAGCTCAGCAGACCATATGACACAATAGATTTAAATACACAGCAGACAGTATCACATATGATAGGATTAGATACACATCTCAGCAGACAGTATCACACAGGATAGGATTAGATACACAGCTCAGCAGACAGTATCACACAGGATAGGATTAGATACACAGCTCAGCAGACAGTATCACACAGGATAGGATTAGCTACACAGCTCAGCAGACAGTATCACACAGGATAGGATTAGATACACAGCTCAGCAGACAGTATCACACATGTCGCAGTGCGACACCATAGCCTATCATTATAAAAATTGTTGATACAAAATGTCGCACGACACATGTCATCGTGTAGCCCTAGCATTAAACGGGCAGGGCACTGTGGAGGTCACTGTTAAAGAGGTGGGCACTATGGAGGTCACTGTTAAAGAGGCGTTCACTGTGGATGCTACTGTTAAGGGGGCAGGCTGCTGTTGAGGTCACTGTTAAAGGGGCAGACACTGTGGAGGTCACTGTTAAGGGGGCAGGGGCCACTATTAAAGGAGCAACTGATGTGGAGGTCACTATTAAGGCAGCAAGGTACTGTGAGGTCATTGTTAAGGCAACAGGGTACTGTGGAGGTCACTGTTAAAGGAGCAGGCCCCTGAGAAGGTCACTGTCAAGGGAGTGGGGTGCTGTGAAACTCACTGTTAAAGGAACGGGCTGCTGTGAAGGTCAAAGTTAATGGGATGGGCTGCTGTTGAGGTCCCATTTTAAACTGGTAGGGCACTGTGGGGGGGGGGCAGTGTTAAGGGGTGGGGGACTGTGAAGTTCACTGTTAAAGGGGCAGGGTGCTGTAGAGGTCACTGTTCTGGCGGGATATTCTCGATATCTTTTAACGACACACAGAAACATTAAATTAAATAGATGAAATATACCTATGCTAGTGAACATATAAAATGCAGTTCAACAATATAAAACAGTATAAGTGTCAAAAACAGCATAAATCATAGTACAAGTCAACCCTTTAAAGTGCAATAAAGTAGGGAGTTGATGGTTTTGTGTAGCGGCACTAGGGGCAAATGTTCACAAACGTCCAAACTCCAAACTATCCTTTCTCTAGGGCACTATATTAACTCTTTCCTTGACTCCTTATAATTTGGTTTCTGCTCTGTACACTCTAAAGAAACTGCTCTTACCAAAGTGTAAAATCACTTCCAGACAGCCAAATGTAATAGTAACTACTCATTCTCCTAAAATTTGACAATGTGGACTATCCATCTTGTACTCGGTATGCTTTAATCTATTAGACTTAAGGAGCCGGCAGCAGCGTCACCTGACTAAGTTGCTGGTGTAGCTGGGCAGGAACAACATTTACCCAATGGGCCGTAAAGGACATATATTGTCCTTGACTGTAGTTTCAGCTCCACACATCGGCACTGCCGTGCACTTTGGCGGATACCGACAGGATCAAGGACTGGCCCACTTTCTGTTCAACATAGGTGTGCAGGGCTGGTACTGCCTTTTTCGCACAGAAACTTCGGCTTGGAACTCTCCACCTCTGCTCAACGCAAGCCATTAGTTCTCTGAAAGGTGCAGAGTCCACCACTTGGAAAGGAAGGGTCTGCAGCACCAGCAACTTAGCCAGGAACACGTTCAGCTTCTGCACCATTGGAGTGCTTGCATACTGTTGTCTCTTGGCAATTGCTTTAGTGATCGATTGCTGACAAAATGACTCGAGGAGTAGAAGGACGAGGAGCAGGCGCATCAGGACCAGTAGATGATGTGGAGGACAGACAACTGCCTTGAGCTGAGGTGGTGGAGCCTTGACTGCAGGAAAAGGGGTGCGGACCACTGGGTAATGCAGCGGTTGCTGCGGCAGGCTGGGCCACTACATTAGCACCATGGTTCTCCCAGGCCACTTTATGGTGATGCTGTATGTGTTGACCCAGGGCCGTAGTGCCAACATTGGCACCCTGGCCATGCTTCACCTTCTGTCCACAGATTCAGTAAATGGCCATGTTTACCTCCTCCGGCGGCTTGACAAAAAACTGTCAGACCGCCAAGTATGGCGTTTTCCCCAAAACACTCCACACTGACTGCTTGCTACTGCTGCCTTCATGAACCCTTGCACCGCTACTTTCAGGGCAGGTAGGCTCCTGCAAAGCGGGTGGTCTACCCCAGGCACGTTTGGCTTCCGACCTCCCACTAATAAGACGTACTATTTTTTTAAATTAATAGACTAGAAAAATATCTATAAGGAAATGCACGTTCACTGCAAAATGGCTAATAAGACGTACTATTTTTTCTTATTAATACACCACAAAAATGTCTATAAAACAATGTAAGTTCACCGCTGAACAGCTAATAAGACATAGTTTTTTTTCTTAATATACCACAAAAATGTCTATAAAGAAATGCACGTTCACCTCAAAACAGCTAATAAGACGTATGTGTAGTTCCTATTTATAGACCGCGTAAATGGCTGTATCACACAGCACTTGCACCACAATAACAAGAAAGGTTTGCAGAATTACTGAGCTATCATATAGTGCAAACCTAAAATCAGCAGTATAACAGCAATTTGGATCCCCAATGAGTGCAGCAAGGTGTAATAGAATCGCTCCTATTACCCAGGCTGTACACCGCCTATTGGACCCTGTTCTCCTTTTATAGTGTAGATGATGCCTCCGTATCCTTTCCCTACACCTTGAATTATCTTTCCCTGAACTTGTAAATCTTTTTTTCAGCACAATAAAGTCTTTTCTAATACTGTCCCTAGCGCATGTTACGTCTCTCCCTGTACTAAGTACCCTGGAAAATGGCTGAATCCAAGATGGCTGAGGCTATTTATAGGGCGGTGACATCACAGGGGCTGGCTGGCTGCTGATTGGCTGCATCCATGACATTGTGGGTGATCCCTCGTTCCCAGTGTTCTTTGCTCCATGTCCTAACATGTGCTGCAGCGATTTCGGTGCGAATCAAATTTTTCCGGAAATTCGGATCGAATTCCACTTCGTCAACTTCTATTCGCTCATCTCTAGTCATCATTTTTTATGTTTGTTCACCTTCTTCTGTCTTGGCCCAGAAGACCACTATGAAGGCTTCTAGCCATGACTCATCTCTGTACACAACCGTCCATCCTGCTTCTAACCTCTGCACTCTTTCAGCGACCCTAAACAGTACTACGGCCCCTATTTGTGACCCACAAAGTAATAGTGTTTCCACAAAGTAAAAATTTCTCCACTGTGCCCACCACAAACTGATAGCTGCACATTATTAATTTCCCCTTTGTACACCCAAAGACTAATAATACTCCCTTTGTAATAATGCCCCTTAGAAAGTAATGAAGAGAGATGTTGGGGTCTGCAGTCATCAGCCATTATTTCATGACTGTGCTGTTAATTCTTCAATTTACTTCTTAGACCTCTTTCACACTTGCGTTCTGAGGATCCGGCGGGCACTTCCGTCCCGCCGGATCCGTCAGAATGCAAGTGGCCGGAGAGCATTTGAAGACTGATCAGTTTCCTGATCAGTCTTCAACATGCTTTCACTGTTACCATGGCAGCCAGGACGCTACTGGAGTCCTGGCTGCCATGGTACTCAGCAGTACTTACCTGCGCTGCGGCCGGCGGGCGCTCCTTAATGACGTCACAGGTCCGGGCGGCGCATAGATCAATGCGCCGCCCGGACCTGTGATGTCATAATGGAGCGTCCGGCGGCCGCAGCGCAGGTAAGTACACTGCTGGGTTGTACTTACCATGGCAGCCAGGACTCCAGTAGCGTCCTGGCTGCCATGGTAACCGATCGGAGCCCCAGCTTGCACTGGGGCCCCGATCGGAGCGGCTGCTGCGCATGCGCAGCGCTAAACGTCGGATCCGGCAATGCGCCGAATCGACGTTTAGCTTAAAGGATAACTGTCACATTTAGACCCAAATTTCAGTTTTCATATATGTAGTTACTAATATGATAATATACCTGAATCAATAACTATTTGACTTACTTACCCCTTATTTAATAAGATTCAGCCCTTAGCAACCAGTCTGCATAAAACTGCAATTTCACTATACTGTTAAGATGGCCGCCCTCAGCCCTGAGGCTAATCCATAGGACACCTGCAGTGAAGTTAGTGAAGACCAGTTCTGTATAGGGGGGTCTTGCAGTGAAGTTCCCAGGTCTGGCTGAAGCCTGTAGTCCTCCTACAAGCTCTCTTCTTATCAGATAAGGCTGTCATTTATACACTGGGCTCTACATTGTCCTTCACTGCTAAGGGAGTGTCTGCCAAGCACAGGCATGTGGAGAAGTTCACACACACAGCCCAGCACTGTTATCTCCTGTCAGGAAGAACCTGGCTTTTTATACATTCCCTTACAAGGATGACTCACTATCAGTTCCCAGTGCATGCAGCTGCTCCGTCCTCATCTGGTAGACGGAAGGAGCATAGCAACCTGATTTTATCTCAGGTAAATATAGCCAATACTGGAGACTTTTAGGTGGCTTTTAGGGGTTATTTATTAAACAATCAGAAATTAAAACAGGGCCAACAAGGTAATATTGATCACCAAAATCCAATAGTAAAAAAAAAAAAAAAATTTGACAGTTATACTTTAATGCCGGATCCGGAATAATGCTCTTCAATGGGCATTTATTCCGGATCCGGCACTGCGGCATGTCTTCCGGCTTTTTGGACGGAGACAAATCCGCAGCATGCTACGGTTTTGTCAATGTCCAAAAAACGTTGACATACTGAACGGATGACATCCTGATGCATCCTGAACGGATTTCTCTCCATTCAGGATGCATTAGGATTATCCTGATCAGTTTCTTTCCGTCCTAGAGCCCCGACGACGGAACTCTAGGACGGAAAGAAACAACGCTAGTGTGAAAGAGCCCTTACTGACACTGTACTTTTGGCAGCAGTGTAACCTGAATCCTCTTCCCCTGTCTCTTCCACTCTGGCACCGGAGAGCACCAGAGAGCAGGAGACCTTGCTTAGTAACAATTGCAGCTGCTTCTCTCCCTATAGCTACACCACTGAAATTATAACAAGAAAAATCACTGTAATATACAATAAAAATATCACAAAAGGCTATAAAATGACATTCCTATTTTCTACTAGAGGTAGATATGTTACAGGGGTGTATTTTAACTGGGCAGTACCCAGATCAAACCTGGATACAATAGTGATACTAATACTTAAAGCACATAAAATCAGGGTGTCTTGAGATTATAGCTAGACTTGTGTGGCATACATCTGGAAAACATGCTTTGGCATGTGTTTCTTGGCTTACATGACTAAAGCCTCTGAGCGGCGGCTATACATTATTGTGGCTCCCAGAAGGCACCCTGATATAAAAGATAGATATATAAGCCGTGTTTACGTTTCAGAATCCTTTTATGAATTATTTATGCATATCTGTATTTCAAATGCAAAATACAGCCCTTTGGATTAAACTAGAAGCTGGCCCTGACAAATGGGGTCATTTAGTAGGTATGATGTACTGTACTCTGTTTACCTGTTTAGTCTATCAATCCCTGCCCTTATTCCTGTAATGAATATTTGAATCATCATATTATTTTTTAAAAATAAACATTTCTCTCATATTTTCACGTCGATGCCTATGCATGCATTAAAATTGCAGTATTTTTCAAGCTTATTGGTGTATTGCAAGTCCCTCTCTATAGCTTTTACTATAACTCGGTTACCTGACCTCTGCCTGTGACCTTGACATGAGTAATTTGGTATCTCGTTTGTCTTTTTTGGCTGAACTTGGTCTGCTTTCTCATCTGTTTGAACTGTGGCTTTGCACTTTTTCTCTTTCTTTTAGCTTCCCTTATTCTGTCTATCTGGATCTACAGGGAATATTTGAAGGTTTTATGTATTAAACTGAAGACTACTGAAGCAGAAGAATGGCAGCTGGGTTTTGGATTTTCTTGGTGATATATAGGACGACTAAATAAACCTTGGAGCAAAATTCACATTATGGGGTAGACCAATCCTTTTTAAAGAGGTAAGTCATATTAGGCACAAATGAAGTATGGCTGTGGACTCCAGAAAAAAGACCTTTGGACACCAGGAAGCATCTTAAAAGGGTGTTTCCACAAAAAACAAACAAAAATAAACTTCTATGGTACGTCAGCAGAAATGCTAGAAAAGTGTGATAAAAGTGAGTATACTTGGCTGTTCAGAAGCCTACTGAACTCTTTTTCCTGAATCCCAGTTGTGGGACCTCTTCTGATTACACTTTTATCTAAAAGGATTGTCTGTTGTAGACAATTCATATGCACATGCTGTACTAGGGTTCATGGAAATAATAAAGGGGAGTTTGCTGCTTGGGACTCCCACCTTGAGGTACTGCTACAAAGAGTGTGTCTCCCATTCTTGACAGTGAAACTCCCATAACCAATTCATCATAAGGGTAATAACAGGTAAGAAAGGGGATGTCCAAGCTAGAGTGGAGTGTATGGAACTAAATGTAATGAATACATCAATAGTACAACTGAATATGAGAAGCTCTGCACTATATCTTATCAAAGACAAAATGCTTCTCCCCCCACCGCCCCGCTACCATAAAGTAGTATTCCCTACTAAATCCATCTTGAGAGACAAAACAAGTGTATTGAAGGATATGCTTACATTCTGCCCATAGAAGACTATGGAGATCAGTGCGGTGAGGAACAGTGAGGTGTAATAAGAGAAGAAGGGACAAACAAGCTTAGGCTCCATTAAGACATCCGTATGTGTTTTGCGGATCCGCTGATCTGCAAAACATGGACACCGGCAATGTGCTTTCCCCATTTTGCGGATCCGCACATTGCCAGAACTATATAGAAAATGCCTTTTCTTGTCCGCAATTGCGGACAAGAATAGGACATGTTCTATATTTTTGCGGACCCGGAAGTGCGGATCCGTAATTCCGGATATGAGCGGGACAAAGTCTGTCCTCATAGAAATGAATGGGTCCGCAATTCCATTGGAACAGAATTGCGGACATGTAAATGGGGCCTTAAACAAAGAGACAGATGTAGATGCTGAGGAGTAAACTGCTAGATGGAGAAAAAGGCATAGTAAAGTATCAGCTGCACAATCACAACACTGTTAATTTGTTGACTGTAAATTCCTATATCCTGTCTGTTATCTCAAGTTTATAGGCAACATAATGGGGTAGTTCGGGCTTTTACTATTGATGACCTATCCTCAGGATAGGTCACCAATGTCAGATCAGCGTGGGTCCGACACCTGGCACCTTTGCCGATCAAATGTAGTCAGCGCACGCTGTCCGCATGTGCGGTCTCCCTTCTCTCTTCCTGTGGACCGTCTCCTCATACAGCTGATTGGTGCCGGGTGTCAGACCCTGCCAATCTGATATTGATGACCTATCCTGAGGATAGATCATCAATAGTAAAAGCACGGGCTACCCCTTTAAACCTGATTTATCCTATCTACATGTTCACCATTTTTCTTATGTGTATGGCCTCAGAATTGCTTCCTACTTCCATTAGTATTTTGTCTTATCCAAGATTTGATAACCCTCAAAACATTTCCCCCATAGTTTTAGTTAAATAGCTTTCCCCATAAGCCCTTGAGTCCTTTATTATATAGTGATTAAAGGGGTAGTACAACAATAAACATACATCTTCAATCAATCAAATATGCCAGAGTGCTTATTTTTACAATGTATTTCTATTAAAAAATTGTTTTACAGTTTAGTAGATATAATAACTACCATGGTCACCATTTTGGATAGAAGTTAGGACCTGTTGCTAGTGGAGACAGTTACAAGCCATCACTATGATAGCATCCTGATATTCTGGTATAAGAAGAGGTCTAGCTTTTTTTTCTTTGGATTTGTCTTTGCCACATAATTCCCATTAAGATATATACTGTTACTATGTAATATGTTTGTAGTAAAATCTGACTAAGGAGAATTTCTTACCAAATCGGAGGTAAAGATGACTATTGAAATTACAAACAAATGAGTGCAACAACCAAATAATCTCAAATAGCAGGTAAGTACTGTTTGTATTTCCATTGCATATTAACCACAAAAGTCAGAACTTTTTGATATTGGTGTTCAAGAATGTCACACCTAAGAAGTTTTGTGTTATTAGAAATGAACTATTTCAGAGAAAATTGTTCACAGCAATCAATTACATTTACAGGGGTTTTCTAGAATATATACATTGAAGGCAGAGGTGGAGTGGCCATAGACCTTACAAGGAAATTTCCCTGTGGGTTGATGCCCAGGGGACCCAACAAGTCCTGCTTTCTGCCGCTGGCTAGGTACCTAATGAGATCTCAGCAGTAATTACCATATTTTTCGTCCCATAAGACGCATCTTTCCCCCCAAAAGTGGGCAGAGAAAGGCAGTGCGTCTTATGGGGAGAATGCAACCATTTTCCCATCGCTAACGCTCATACACCGCATTGCGTGCGATGTATCAGCAGGGTAGGAGGAGAGGGCGGAGTCCAGCAACTCCCGGCAGGGGCGCCCTGCCGCTCACAGTAGCATTTATCTCTAAGTAGGAATCTTTGTCCTCTTAATAACTAACTAAAGTTGCGCTATCCCCGTATGCTTACTTACTAATCGTGTCCTATAGCAGGCAGAGCGGCGCAGCGGCTGTCAGGGTAACATCCTCAGTGACGTCACGCGCCTGCTTCGCCTGCTTCTGGGAGGAGCAGGCACGTGACATCAGTGAGGACGTTACCCTGAAAGCCGCTACGCCGCTCTGCCTGCGATTAGTAAGTAGGGATACGGGGACGGCACAACTTTATTTAGTTATTAAGAGGACAAGGGTTCCTACTTAGAGTTAAATGCTACTGTGTGAGTGGCGGGGCCCAATCTATTAGTGGATGGCACATATGGGGGGGGGGGGCATCTGTGGATCACACTTTAATAGCGGTGATCTGTGGATGACACATAAGGTTTATAGCATAACATGCTATATATGTGTCATCCACAGATCCAACCCATAAGTGCCATCCACAGATGCCCCCCATAAGTGCCACCCACAGATGCCCCTATAAGTGCCACCCACAGATGCCCCCATAAGTGCCACCCACAGATGACCCCATAAGTGCCACCCACAGATGCCCCCATAAGTGCCACCCACAGATGCACCAACAAGTGCCATACACAGATGCCCCAATAAGTGCCATCCACAGATGCCTCCCATAAGTGCCACCCACAGATCCCCCATAATAGTGCCATCCACAGATCCCCAATAAGAGTGCCATCCACAGATCCCCAGTAATAGTGCCATCCAGAGATCCCCCATAAAAGAGCCATTCCCAGAAGCCCCCCATAACAGTGTCATCCCCAGATCCATAACAGTGCCATCCACAGATCCCCCATAATAGTGCCATCCACAGATCCCCATAACAGTGCCACCCACAGATCCCCCATAACAGTGCCACCCACAGATCCCCATAATAGTGCCATTCACAGACCACCATTAGTTAAAAACCTACCAAAAGCACACCTTTTGGTAAAAAATATTTTTTTCCTTATTTTCCTCCTCAAAACCTAGATGTGTCTTATGGGCTGGTGCGTCTTATAGGGCGAAAAATACGGTAATGCTGTGAGAATCAGGCACTCATGTACACGGCCAGCACATGTCCTCCTAAACTTCTGGGGCCTGGATCTCACCTCATAAGCCCCGAGCTCCATATCTTAGCAAACTGGACGACAGAAAAGGACATCTTTTGATGGCCACTACATTGGGACAGCTTTTAGGACAATATATTGTGCTTTAATGTGGTATATGGTTCTGATGGGACAATATTTTGCACCATAGTATTGCTGACCCTGCCTACTTATGTTGCTCCATCTTCTGTCAGTTTGAACCCTCCTACAACATGGGGCCACTTTCGTTTTTTTTTTTTCCAGGGCCACTTTAAGTTTCCAGTCCATCCCTGATTGAAGGTCTGTTCTTAGTAGGTATCTGAGCTGGGGCTGTGAGACCTCTGCTAATCTGCACAATAAAAGTGCCTTGATGCATATATTAATGGAACAAGTTGCAGTAACCGGCACAGCCACCAATGTGGACAAGCGAATAAAGGTTCTCCTTTATTGTGCAAATTGTCTTCCATTTTGAAGGTTGGATCTCACCAATAAAATCTTGATGGCCTACCCGAAGTATAAGGCCTCTTTCACACAAGCGACACGGATTGTGTCAGGATCTGTTCAGGGAAAAACTGATAGCTTTGCACGAAAATTCTGTCTTTTCTGTTATTGTGTTCAATGTGTAATTTTTTTCCATTTGTATTGTATCCGAATTGAATGTTTTTTTCATGTGCATGAAGAAAAAATGAAGAGTAACAATCTACATCTATCAACCATGAGTAAAAGATGGATTGCATCTAAATGTCTTTCGTTTTTTATACAAACCTTATTCACTTTTATGGTGCCAGGGCTGAATGAAAAATGTACAATATAAAATATATTGCGATTTGTCCTTGGAAATGATGTATATGTTGTACATAGTACATTTATATATTCTACCCTTCAGAAATTAAAGGAGTACTCCTTGGGCTGTGAAGTTCTCTGCACCGCAGATAGACAGGTGCACCACTGTGCACAGGAAAAAGCCAAAAGTCCCAAGATCCCTTAATTATAGAAGTGACACTCCCACGGATCATAATGTTATAGTATATACTAGTGATATTAAGTGCCTCTTTGTATGTGTTTGAACAGTATAAAATAATGCAACTTTTTAGTTTATCAGAGCCATTATCAATGATATTTTAATTAATATTATCATACCTATTCTATGTGACTGGGAGCTTTCCAAGCTTATCTAAAGAAGCAGGGACGGACACAGACAGCAGAGGGCACCTGTGCAAAGAATGTGCCTGCCCCCCCAGCCAAATTCTCGACCTAACCTATTACTTATAGCAATTCAAAACATACAAAAATTACAGGGTGAGGAAACTTTCAGACCTGCAGCACTATGCTCCGGCCACCTGATCCGGCAGAGAATGCAGGCAATTGGCTGGACACAAACTCAGGCATGCAGTGGTTTTTGTCCCGCTGATTCTCTGCATTCTTGCCAGATTGTTGCTGAATCTCTGCCAGACCCCATTATAGTTAATGGGGCCGGCGGGCATTCTGTCTGCGTCCAGCAGTGCTAAAGCATTCCAGCAGGCTGCTGTCTGCTGGAAGAGCCTGCCAGAATAACTTACTCACTTACTTACACTAATACAGGCCCACATACCTCTTACATCCAGTGACGTCTCCTTTGATGTAGATGTTCTCTGTCCTCATCTTCTCCTTTTAGACCAGACTGCCATGATGATTTCTTTCAGCCATCTCTTCTCTCTGCAGTGTTTGACAGGCAGACATCTTAGTTTCCGTTTTCCATCATCCCACCTTTTTGAACACCCCATTCTGTAACCCCCAATACTGTGTCCGCTGTGCTCCCTATACTAGTTACACACAGATAGTCCCCCTTCAATAATTATTGGCACAAAGTGTCCTAAAAAAATAACTGCGCCCAGCAAAGAGTGTCCTTGACACTAATAGTGTAAACATAATGTTCCCCAAAAATAATTGTGCTATGCTGATACCGTGTCAGGATGCCCCCCACAGTAATATTGCTCCCTAAAGTCCCACCAATAGAAATAATTATCTGCCAGATAACATATAGTAGTAATAGCGCCCCTACAATAATAATGTCCCCACTGTGCCCCAGAAGTAATAATTCTCCCATAGTGCTCATACTAGTATTCAAGTTCCTCATAGTCCCTCAACTGTAATAAAGCCCACCATGATGCCCCCGGTAGTAATAATTCTCTTTATAATATGTAACAGTAGAAAAATGCCCCCTTGTATTGTGCGCCAGTGCATAAAAATGTCCTGTTGTGTGGCAGTATAAAAAATACCCCCTCTTGGTGCCCCCTGTAAAGCCAATGTCCGCATAGTGCTCTCATAATGTGTGCCAATGCCCCCTACTGTGTGCCTAAAAAACCCTCTTAGTGCCCCCAGTTGAGCCAAGGTCCCCATAGTGCCCTATAATTTGCGCCAGTAGAAAATACTCCTATATTGTGCCCCGATAGTGCGCCTCCCCTTATCCCCATGGTGCCTGACATAATGTACCAGTATAACATGCCCCCATAATGTGTGCCAGTATAATGCCCCTATAGAATGACCCCAATAGTGCTCCTATCCTCCCATTCTCCATAGTGCCCCCCATGTGTGCCAGTATATAAGATAAGGACGCCATAGTGCTCCTCTACCTTCTTCTTCATAGTGCCTCCCATGTGTGCTAGTATATAAGATAGGGCCCCATAGTGCTCTTCCCACTTCATAGTGCCCCCCATGTCTGCCAGTAAATAAGATAGGACCCCAGAATATGCCCTCATAGTGCTGCTCTCCCCCTTCTTCATAGTGCCCCCCATGTGTGCAGCATATAAGATAGGGTCCCCATAGTCCTCCTCCCCCTCCATAGTGCTCCCTATGTGTGCCAGTATATAAGATAGGGCCCCCATAGTGCTTCGCCTCCTCCCTAGTGCCTCCCATGTGTCCCAGTATATGAGATAGACCCCTATAATGATCTTCCCCCTCCATAGTGCCCCCCATGTGTGCCAGTATACAAGACAGGGCCCCCATAGTGCTCATCCTTTTCCAAAGTTACCAATATGTGTGCCAGTATATTAGGTAGGACCCCCAATAGTGCTCCTTCACTTCCATCGCGCCCCCTATGTGTGCCAGTATATAATATAGGGCCCCCATAGTGCTCCTCCCCCTCCATAGTGCCCCCATGTGTGCCAGTACATAGGATAAGGACCCCAGTAGATGCCCCCATGAGTGTAAGATAGGACCCCTAGCAAAGTGTAAATAAAAAAAAATAAACACTTATACTTACCTCCTTACCGCTTTCAGTGTTGCAATGCAGACCTCTTCCAGCCTGTGTCCTGTGCTGTACGGCTCAGGCGGCGAGATGACGTCATGGCGCCGCCTGAGCATGCATCTCTGATAGGCTATAGGCACTAAGCTTTTAGCCTATGAGAGGTCTGGGAAAGAGAGACACCTCTCCTCTACCCCGGCCGCAGCATCCATCTGTACCGCCGTCCTAATATAGAGAGATGAGCGCTTCCAGAATGGAAGTGCTTATCTCCCTCTGCTGCCGGTAAGAAAGTGCAGCTGAACGGGATGATGGGAATTCAAACTAATCTTTTGAATGTTAGGCACATGGTTCCTGGCCACCGCATGTCCTGCTGTACCCTGTGGGCATGGCACTGCGCTACTCACCATGCTACCCACCATGACATCCTATGTCCTGGACCCAGGTATTTCCTGCAAGCTGCCACCTCCATGCTGCTGCCCAGTGCTTAAGTCTCTGTCTCCTTAGGGTGTGCATGCACTCCCCTCCAGCCTCTTAAAAGGTCAGTGCGCCAATGGCTAGGGGTCTCTGGGTATTTAAGGCATCCTATTCAGGCAGAGGGTGCCTGAACTTAAAGATTCCTTGGTGACCAGCAAAGGAGAATTGAAGTCTAGTGTTTCGGCAATTTGCCTTTAGTTTATCTCCTGCCTCTGTATCCAGTATGTCTCCAGTCCTGACCTACCCTGCATGTGTGACCTTGTACTTTCAGTTTTGTTTGTAGTTTGATTTCACCCAGTTTGTCAGCCCTTGTGTGTATTCCTGAAAACACCAAGCCTACCCTGCCTGTGTCTGCACTGCCACCTTTGAGCTTCACCTTCAAGTAGCTTTTTGCTACTTAAAACTTCCATTGAGTCACCCGTGAAAAGATTGCAGCTAAGTAAAGCTACAACTCACAGCGAATCAAATCAAGAGCCCGCATCACGTGGGACGCCACGGTCGATGACTTAAGGGACCACGTGGGATGCCGCGGCAGGTCCTGGAAGGGCGATAAGAGTAAACTCACGGGCGGCCACATACTCCCCAAAGGAGCGGTAAAGTACTAACATTCGTGATTGCAACAAAATAGAAGCATTATTAAGTGCACGGTTGTACACAAAGGACTTGCGATCAGGTCCAAAGGTCCAATATTATCATCACAAAGTGAGAGTGGATGTGTTGAATTGAAGCAAATCGGGCACATACACTATTGTTATATGTCTGGAGTTCATTGGATATAACCTATATCGGACTTCAAACAATTTGCAACTGCAGTTGGCAACTGCGTTTGGACACTGATTATATCAACAGGCGACTCTATTACTGCCATATAGTCCATGAATTGCGTGCAAACGAAGTGTTCTAGTTTTTTCACAAATTTTTATGAAGCCTATGAATTTTTATGTAGTTATAAAAATTTAATGAATTTGCTACGTTTTTGTGCAAGTATTATACCAATTTGAGGCAGGACACATGTTTGAATGGACATTTATTGAAGTACGGTGTTTTAATGCGGTATAGATTATGTATTTTAATTGTTTCCAGAGCTAATATATTGGATAATAAATAGCTTTTAGCACTTTATAATATTCTGGTCTGTGGTTGAGATATACCTCTACATACGAATAGTGATAATCCTTTTTTTGAGTCTGCAGGTAGACCCAGAGGAGTGCACCTGATTTCATGCTGTTGGATAGGTGTGCCACTACACATACAAAATATTTAGAAACTACAACATGTTGCGGTTTGCTCTCCGGTATGTGAACGCAACTGAACGGAACGGAATGCAGTTTAGAGCATTCCATTCTGTTCAGTTTAGTTTTTTCCCCATTGACAATGAATGGGGACAAAACTGAAGCATTTTTTTCCGGTATTGAGCCCCTATGATGGATCTCATTACCTGAAAACTAAATTGCTAGTGTGAAAGTAGCCTAAGCTGGCCATACATGTTAGATAAATGTCGGCTAAACCTGACAATTTCTGCATGTCTGGCTGAACATCTAATATGTATGGAGGCCTCCTCTTTCTTCCTCGACGGCAGGTATTGGAGAAGTTAAAGTGTAACTGTGCTTTTAGTTTATTTTTCATATAGTGTAGGGACAGGAATGTTAAAGATTTTTGTAATGTAGTTTATTAGATAAATATTTTTCTTTGTTCTAGAAAACAAGGTGTAAAGAGTCTTCTTAGCAAAGCTCTGACTGTTGCTGAGGAGCGTCTGCCTTCAGTTTCCAGTTCTGCTGAGCACTGAAGACACCTGTATGTAACAAATCAGATAAGCAGGGTGATGCAAAGTGATAGTTAGGGCATACACACATAGGGACTAGGGGAGTGACAAAAGGCAGGCGGAAAGCTTCTGTATGTTACACACAAGCATCTTCACTGGAATGCCGAAGACTGAATGCAGACTTTCCTTAGCATCGTTCAGTTAAAGTTTTGCTAAAACAACTCTTTACACCCTTTTTTCTAGTTCAAAGCAACATCTTTCTCTAATAAAATTTATTGCAAAATATTTAACATTCCTGTCCCTACATAATATTAAAAATAAACTAAATTGACAGTTACATTTCAAGGATTGGGCAGTTGGATTTTAACTGCCCGATCCATTTGTTCTCAGGGACATACTGTAAGTCTTGAAGCCTTTTCCTATTTCCCTGTTCTTGTTACGTGAAGGCTCTGACAAGCTGAGTGAGCATGTGTATACGGAGGGGTGCAGGATGGGGATGTTGAGTGTTTTTGGCTGGTCTAAGGAATACAAACTGGTTCTGTCAATATTATCTTTCTTACAGACTCTGTCCCGATTACTTTTCCTACAGCATTGAGGTTAATAAAATTAATACATTTAGATCAGTTGAAGTGAACAAACCTGTTTTGATTGATGTACAGTATATAGAAAATAAAGTAATTATACTTTTGTGTAAAATGATTTACTTTTGCAATACTTTATACCAGGTAAGGCAAGTAAATATAGTTTCCAAAATTAAAACAACTACAAAAACTGTAATAGAAGAAAGATCAATCACACATATGCATCAAAGGAATCTCTTGATGGAATTCCTAAATACAGGAAACTTTTCTTCAGCTTTCAGTCCTTGTTCAACCTATCAAAGATAGATATTAACACATTGCAATTCCAGTCAAAATACACAATCAAATGGACAAATATAGGTATCTACCTCATCAAGCTATTTTAAAAGACCTTGAAATATTTCATGTTGTAATAAAACATTATTGGTTGACTATAATAAACTTTAAAAATTTCATAGTAAATTAGAAATGAGCATTGCTGATTCTCCTCTTACAGCTGTCTGAAAGTCTTCACATACAAAAATAGAATAAATGCTGCAAAAGTAACTTTCACCTTTTCTGCTTTCCATGTATCACCTTAGTCACAGCTGTTTATAAGTGATTGAAGTAACATTGACATGTCTATAATACTGATGGCATTTTTATTACACTTTTTCCAGTAATACTAAAATATATAACGTTCTATTAACCATATAGCATGCCTAAACTTTTCTAGAGTCATTCTGTCCAGTTGTTCTTATTTCGAAAAAATATTGTCAAGTTGTTGTGAACACTCAATGAAAGCAACACATACATTTTTTTGTAAAACACAACACCTAAAAGTTGTAATTACCTGACTGTAATAATGGGATTAACAAACAGACCATAGTAACATAGTTTAAAAGGATGAATAAATACATCTGTCCATCCAGTTCAGACAAAAAGCCCTCGCTAGGTAGTAGCAAGTTTTCCCCATTTTAGTGGAACCAATTCCTTTCCAACTCCAATCATGCAATCAGAGTAACTCCATGGATCAACAACCTTTCGATGCACTTCATGAAAAATAATTCTTTATGAAATTCGGAGAAGCAGCCGAATTGAATTTTTCATAACTTCCCTCGTCTCTAATTATTTGACTTCAGAAATACATTCATCTTTTAGAGAGTTCCATAGTCTCACTACTCTAAGGCCCCTTTTCAGACTGCATTGCACCCGCACTAAATCCGGACCCATTCATTTCAATGGGGCTGTGCAGATGAGCAGTGATTTTCCCGCATCACTTGTGTGTTGCGTGACAATCGCAGCATGCTCTATTTTCTGTGTTTTTCACTCAACACAGGCCCCATAGAAATGAATGGGGCTGCGTGAAAATCGCAAGTGTCCGCAAGCAAGTGCGGATGCGATTTTCACGCATGGTTGCTAGGAGACGATTGGGATGAGGACCCGATCTTTATTATTTTCCTTATAACATGGTTATAAGGGAAAATAATAGGATTCTTAATACAGAATGATTAGTAAAATGTGGATTGAGGGGTTAAAAATAAAAATAATTAGTTTACCTTATCCACTTGATCACGTAGTTACCGATCACTTCTTTCTTCTTTAATCATGAGCTGCCGGCTAAAGGACCTGTGGTGATGTCACATCACATGGTCAAATCACATGGTCCCTCACCATGGTGATGGACCATGTGATGAGCTCAGTGACGTGTTATAAGGGAAAATAATAAAATTTACACTGCACTACACATTCAGTTTTTTCTTACGAGCGTGCAAAACGCATTGCACTCGCACGGAAAAAAATGAACCATGCAACGCAATCGCAGTCAAAACTGACTGAAATTGCGTGCACATTCGGAAGATTTCGCCACCATGCACCCGCACCCTATCCGGCCCAATCCGCAACGCCTGTGTGAAAGGGGCCCAACAGTAAAGAATCCTCTTCTATGTTGATGTGGAAACCTTCTTTTTTTTAGACATAGAGGATGTCCCCTTGTCACAGTCACAGTCCTGGGTATAAATAGATAGATAAATAGATAGGAGAAATCTCTGTACTGACCCCTGGTATATTTATACATAGTTATTAGAGCTCCCCTCAGTCATCTGTTTTCTAAGCTAAGTAACCCTAAGTCCACCTTTTCCAGTTATTTCTTTAGTTGCTCTCTTCTGAACCCTCTCTAGCTCTTTTATGTCTTTCAAAAAGACAACACACCATTCATCGATTCTGGTCTTTGTGACAAATTGCCCTATTTGTACCCGTGATAATTTATTCTCTCCCTGCTCTTCTTCTCCCCTGCTTATTGGAGCTGACATTCTCTGGGCTTGCAGAAGAAGTGCTTTGCTGCAGCAGTGCCATCTCTAAACTAACATCCTCCTCGTCTGCCAACTTTGCAAACTTGTGTTGTGTTAGATCAGGGCTAGCCTCCCTGGCACTCTTACCTCCACCCCACCTTCTAACTCTTACCTAGCTTAGCTACCTCACTTTCCTGCTCCTCCCTACTGCCACCCTTCCCATCAACTACTCCATCAACTGTCTTCACAGTGAGCAGGAAACTCCTTTTCGTATTGTCACCATGTTTAACTAGAATCTGCTTGACTGATAACATGTGGGGGGTGCAATATAAGAACATTTTGCTATAACATAATTATACATTATTTAAAATAGGAGACCTTGAACATAAAGCTAGTTGTTATGGACAGTGGGTGTGGAACCACTGTGTCAACCAACAGGTTTGACTTTGGGCTAAATTTAACGGTGTTATCCTAGTGGACCCCTATAAAAGGATGTGAACGTTTCTGCAGGTGAGCCACCAGAGATCAGGCAAACCGTAGTACAGTACGAGGTCAGCGCAGGCAGAGTATATGCAAATCCAACGAAATTGTATAAACTATGTATGCAGTTAAGCACAGTACCAATATTGAAAATAAAATTCCCCACTTGCAAGAATTCTAAGATGTCTCAACTGGTAACAACCATTTCACTGTTCATCTAATATAAAAATCTGAGTGTATGTATGTATGTCCGCTAAAATTTGGCACACAGGTACATCAGGTGTCCAGGAAGGTTTTAGACCAGGTCTCAGCTCTTTAGTTCCTGAAATATTCCCCAAAAATACAAATATGGCACATCACATGATCTACATTAGCCAATAGAAGCCTGCAGGTCTTTCTCCTCATATCTCAACTGCCATAAACACATGACCCTTATCAGCCAATAGAAGCTCGCAGGCCCTTAGTCTCCACATACACACAATTTTACACCAGGTTTCCATAACAACCCAACCATTTTTCTCCACTGCTGTAGGTCAGCTTTAAAGGGGCAAGGCGCTATGAATGACACTGTTAAGGGAGCGGAGTGCTGTGGAGGTCACAGTTAAGGGGGCAGGTAGGGTTGCCATTCAGGCCACCCTCAAAAGATGGACTTAAAAACCCCGCCCCCAGGTCAGCTAAGCCATGCCCCAACCTGATTAGGCCATGCACCCTCTCACTCCACAGCCGACGGGGATTGAAAAAATGAAGGTAAAAATAAAATTCTGTCAGCTGCAGGGGTGGGAGGGAGGATGACTTTCTCCCTGCAGCTCACACTCAGACAGCACAGTGCTGCTGTCTGAGAATGAGCTGTTCAAAAGGGCATCCCTGTGTCCGTCCAGGCCTTGCGCCAGACGAAGGACAGGGAGTCTAAAAGCTGGGCTGTCCTGCCTCAAACCAGTCCTCTGGCTACCCTAGGGGCAGGCTGCTGTGGAGGTCACAGTTAAGGGGGCAGTCTGCTATGGAGGTCAGTGTTAATAGGCAGATTGCTGTAGAGGCCACTGTTAAGGGGGCAGGATGTTGTGGAAATCACTGTTAAGGAGATGGGGTACTGTGGAGGTCCCTAATAAAGCGGCGGCCGCTGTGGAGGTCAGTGATAAGGTGCGGAATGCTGTGGAGGTCTCTATTAAGGGGGCAGGGAATGGTGGATGTCACAGTTAAGGGGACGATCCACTATGGAGGTCAGTGTTAAGGGGCAGGGTGCTGTAGAGGTCACCATTAAGGGGGCATGGTGTTGTGGAGATGACATTTTAAGGGAATGCAGCTCTGTGGAGGTCACTGTTAAGGGTGCGGGTTATTGTGGAAATCACTGTTAACCAGACGGGGTATTGTGGAGGTCACTAATAAAGGGGAGGCCACTGTGGAGGTCACTGTTGAAGGGGATGGTGCTGTCGATGTTACTGTTAAGGGTTACTGTTAAGGGGGAACGCTGCTGTGTAGGTCACTGTTAAGGGAGGATGGGACTGTGGAGGCCACTATTAAAGGGGCAGCGGGGTACTGTGATATCACTGTTAAGGCAGCGGGGTACTGTGAGGTTACTGTTATAGTGGATACTGTCGATATCTTTTAACGACACACACACTAACATTAAATTAAATAGATGAAATATACCCGTGCAAAGCCATGTCCATCTGCTAGTCACTCTTAAAATAGCCGTGGGTTCACATGTGCATGTCTTCTCTTGGATATGCAACATACTTCCTATGTAAGGAAAATGGAGCTGCAACCAAGATAGCTAAGTTATGAAACGAATGAGTTAAAAGCACACATTTTTATTATACTCACAGACAAAGAACATAAAATCACATATCATAAATAGTGTTAAGCGAATCGAAGTGAAATTAATTAAATTCGATCCGAATTTCTGGAAAACTTTGATTTGCAATGAGTACGAAATTCCTCTCGCTGCATTGTAACAAATCAATTTTTTCCTAAAATGGGGGCTAACCATGTTACAAAGTGAGAGTACGACGCTTGGGAAGGAGATATGACCCATAATGCCGTGCAGCCAGACAATCAGCAGATAGCCATCTCCTTTGATGTCACAGCCCTAAAAAAAAGCCTTATCCCGCCCACTCTCCACCATTTTACAGTGAACTGAGCCTGGAGTCAGATGTGCCAAGTACTTGGGACAGAGTTTAACATAGCTTTAATTGTAGAATCTTGGATAGGGACAGTACAGGAACAGTGCAGGGAAAGTGTAGGGAGATCGTAGGGAGAGTTTTCAGACACTGTAGGGAGAGTATAGAGAGAGCATAGGGAGACTGCAGGGACAGTGTAGGGACAGTGCAGGATCTGTGTAATCCCCCTGTGCATTATGTTCGACTGCAGCACCATTCATTCTTAATCTGTTCTGTTATACATAGACTGAATGTGCATCAGACTTAGGGTTCATTCAGATGGCCGTATGCTGTCCGCAAAAATGCGGATCCGTTTTTTTGCACATTAGCTGCCCCATTTACTTCTATGGAGCCCTTTTATTCCATTGCACGGTTCAGCAAAAAAATTAAACATGTCCTATACTTGTCAGTGAAAATCAGGAAATGGCCCTATTGAAGTCTATGGATCAGCAAAAAACAGAATGCAATGCTTTTTCTTTTGCAGACATGCTGAACTGTCTGCAAAAAAACGGATCCGCATTTTTGGGGACAGCATACGTCCGTCTATATGAGCCCTTAGTCTCAACAGTCAGTCTAATATATAGGCGTGTGTATCTAGTTAATCTGCTGCGCTATTAATAATCAATCTGTTATATATAGACGTACGGTGGATCAGACCCATTGTCAACAGGCATAATATCTAAGCACTTTTTTCTAGTCTATCTACTGCACCATTCCTGCGCCATTCCTACTGTTACATTACTGATTCAGTTACTGTACACTATGGCCAAACGATAGTTGCCTAGGCCCTCAAAAGGAATGAGCAGTGGCAAAAATGTTGCGGTAACCATCACAAGTAGCAGCAGAAGGTGTGGTGGTAGCAGCAGCCGCAGCAACAGGACAGAGTTGCCACTGTCATCTAGCAGTCATGTTTTGACCAACAATCCAGCTGTAATGTAATAGTTGACTGGCGATGATGACAGTTGGATGGGAGCACGTGTTGCGAGTGGTCAGGGATGTGGCCATGAGACTGGTGAGGGTGACATACATTACAAACAGACATTAGCGGATAATGATGCAGCCAATCGCACGTGGGAGCCTGGTGAAGAGGGGACATCCTCATCATCATCAGGGAGTGAGGGTGGAAGCAGGCCCGTGAGACAACAGCAGGGTGGCAGCCTGCTGATTAGCAACTAGGGTGGAAGCAGTGGGATATCTGGAGCCAAATACATGCGGGGTAAACCGTCTGCTACTCAGGAGCCTACCTGTCAGGAAACAACAAGTGGTGCACAGGTTCATAAAGGCAGAGGCAGGGACTCAGCACAGAGTGGTGAGGGTAAAATGCCATACTTGGCAGTGTGGGGATTTTTTATCAAGTCGCTGAAAGAAGTTAGTGTGGCAGTATGTAGGATACGTGGGCAGAAGGTGAAGCACGGTTTGTTTGCTAATTTTTGCACCATGGCCCTGTGTCAACACCTGGAGCATCACCGTAGAGTGTCCTAGGAAAACCATGGCACTAATGTAGTGGTACAGCCTGATGCAGCAACCGCTGAATGTCCCAGTGGCCTTCTCCAGCAGTCAGGGCTCCTCAACCTCAGCACCTCAGTATCTATTGCACCTGATACTGCTCACTATGATGTGTTTTTTATCATGGGTTTTCTGCGCCAATGTCCGCCTCTGCCTCCTCATCCTCCACCTTGTTCTCAGCTTCCACTGTGTTCAGAGTGGTTCTCCAGCATACCATCTATGCAAAGCACAGTGTTGTCACTCGGTTCTGCACCTGGTTGAACGGCCTGGGCAAACAGAGTCACACTATGGAGGAACTGCTCTGCCTCATCAATCAAGAAATTGAATCTTGGCTGTCTCCTCACCAACTGGAGATAGGAACCATGGTCACTGATAACAGGAAGAACATTCTGTCTGTGCTGCATCAGGGAAGGCTGACCAATGCGCCCTGTATGAAGCATGTCTTTAATCTGGTTGTCATCCGGTTCCCAAAGTCTTCCACCCAACTGAAAGACGTCTTTAAAATGTCTAGGAAACTGTGCATGCACTTCAGCGACTTTTACCCTGCAAAACACGCCCTTCTTGAGTTGCAAAGGCAGAATAGTATCCCCCTACATCACCCCATATGTGACGTTTCCATATGTCGGACCAACTGTATAGGCAGAGGAAACCCGAGACTGATTTCTTGATGATGCAGACAGACAGCACTACTCCCCGATGTAACTTTGACGTTAGACAGTGACAGCTCATGTGTAACACCTGCTGTTTACTCGGGCCTTTTGAGGAGTCCACTTTATTTGTCAGTGGCCAGGACTAAGGGATGAATGATGTCATTCCACTCCTTCATGTCCTGTAGGGGATGCTAATAAATCTGACTGGCGAGGGGACAGAAGATCTGGCGTCTACATCTCATGGCCAACTGAGCCCTGTGGAGGCTGAACTGGCACAGAAGAAGGAGGAGGAAAAGGAGGAGGAAGGAGGAGGACATATATGCCCAGGAATTATATACAGAACTAAGTGGTTTATCTCCCCAAGTGACAGGAGAAGAGCAGGAAGAGGAGGAGTAGCGACGAGAAAGATGATGAAGATGACCTTGAAAAACTGTGGCAGTATTCAGTGGAGATGGAGGCAGGAGTCCCTCCGAGTCCCTTGTGCAAATGGCCAGATGCATGCTGAGTTGCTTAGGTAGTAACAGCCGTATTATGACCATTCGGCAGAGAGATGACTACTGCCTCTCCATGATATTAGACCCTCACTACTGGTCCAAAATGGGGGCCTTTTTTAACACCTTCTCAGAGGGATAAAAAACTCAACTACTATCGAGACATCCTTTGTAGTCGGGTTGTCGCTGCCTATGCGCCCCATTGCCTATCCTCACGAAGGTCTAACGAGGGGGACTCTCTGAGCTCATGCTACACTGCCATGACTGCTGGAGGAGGGTGGGGGCAAGAGCAGCACCAGCTCCATCAGCAGCAACTTGAGTCTTGAGTCTCCGATGAGCACTTTTCTTCACCCGCCTACTCAAGAAACCGCCTATCAGGCCTGGATCAACCAGGATTTCCAGACACTGGTGTCTGATACAACATATTAGATCATTTTGACAGTAATGATCTGACTGCAGTGTGCTGCCACACCAGAAGATTGTGACAAATGGCCCGTTAATTCTGCCCATGTCCTACTGACACTATTCTGATGCTGTAACCTGCCTGATGCCCCATGCTTGCTGCCTTTACTGCCAACTGCCTGTACTGTTAACAGCCACCATCTTGTGCCTTTAATAACACTGCTGTTGCCCCCCCCCCCCGTGTTCCGGGGCCACTTTTGTGACTCATCATGCTGTTGCAACCCTCCCCAGTCTGTTACGCCCTCTAGTTTCCCTGTTTGGTGGTGTTGACATCACCATTTATTTTTCCGCTCTTCCGTCAAAAGAACAGAAAAAAAAAAAAAAAAAAACAAGCCTGATGTTTGAGCGTCCAGAAGGCCTCTATCACACCGCCAGTATTTTGCATCAGGATTTGATCATGATTTGTAAGCCAAAAGCAGGAGTGGGCCCAAAACACAGAAGACATGCAAATATTTCCATCACATGTTATCTCTGTCATGGACCCACTCCTGTTTTTGCCTTACTAGTACTGATCAAATCCTGTCAAAATACTGATGGTGCGAAGGCAGATGCTCAAACTACAGGATCCACTTTTTTGGGCTGCTCTTCTGATGGATCAGATGAATGGAAAAATAAACAGTGACGTGAACACAGCTTTACTGCTGACACCCTCCCCACTGTCTTGGGGCTACTCATTGAATTTTGGGCCACTGCACAGTAAAGTCCACTCCAATAAATTAGACCTGAAGTTACATTGCCCTGACTTCTGTTATTCGATCAGTTATTTCTATCACTTATTGTGATGCAAATTCAGGAGCCAAGCCTACTCTCTGATTAGGTATCATGAATAGATCTGCATCTGTTCTGTGGGTTTGACCCACACCTGATTTGGCCTGATATTTACTGACCAAATAAGTGAAGTGTGAACTAAGCCTAATAGTGACACACAATCATTCTACAGCTAACAGAAGGAATTCAAGTGCATGTGTTTGCATTGCTATAGCATGGATTAAGAGAACATTTTTTTTTTCTCGACTACTTTATTGGCACTGCCTCCATGTCTTTATTATGTTCCACTAAAGAGTCATAGGGACATCGGGCAGGGTGCTAATTTTTTTTTGCATTACTGGATGCTATATGTTTTTTTTTGGTTTAGCTAGGGGGTTAGCTAGGAATGTTGGTGGGCTACACGATGCAGAGCAACTGTTTCACCATCAGAAATGACTAGCTATGCATGTTGCTGCACTGCACACTGATGTTCACCAGGATAGATTTACCCTAAAGATTAACTGCAGGACGGGATAGACCTGAATTAACACACTTTGTAACTAATTTATTAACTAATAAGCACATTTTTGGGAAAAATTCAGCAAAGCGACCTAATTTAATTTTTGAAAACTTTACTCATCTCTAATAATAAAACTACATATAATGTGAACACACAATTCGAGTTTCACTATAGCTTCTTCTGGGACATGGAAGAAAAAATAGTGAAACTTGATTTCAGAGTTCACGTTATGTGTTGTTATACAATTATATGCAATTTTATCTCCATGGCTATTTAAAGAGTGATGCACAGTGATGTGTGCAAATTCGAGAAACAGTCCAAGGTCAGGGCAGGCTGTGAAGCGTCAATATGGTGAACAGGCATAGATCAGGTCAGTGTAAATCAAAAATCAAGACAGCACTACCTGTGTAATCTCTCATGCAAGGACTCGGTCTAGTCCACAAACAATCCAGGAGAAAAAGGGAAAAGATGTCCAGCACTGAGATGAAAATAAAATTTTCAATCTTTATTTGGCTTCACATAAAAATACATCTACACAAGGACAGTGGTAATGCAACAAACGCCTTTCGATCTAACGGATCTTAGACATAGTCAGGCAGATCAAGCAGCAGAGAGTTGGAGTAGGGACTCAGGCACTTATTGGTACACGGGCAGACAATCGGAACAGAACACCTTTGCAGGGACTAGCAAGCTAGAAGCACCTAGGAACAGGAACCTATCCCCTAGTGGACGGTGCCTAAAGTACCCCAATATTGCCATCTATTGGTTGGTGAAGATTAGGGCATGTGCTCGCCCTTTAGGAGCCAGGAAGCATGCATGTGCCATATAGGCAGTTTGAGGAGTCCCAGCTTGCAAGTGCAGTCTGTGATCTGTGAAGGGAGGCAAGACATTGGATTCTGGCAGCCAGGCCCACTGCTGGAGGGCAGAGGAGGTCCAGTGGGTCCAGACCACTGGATGAAGAGCAGCACCCTGACAATGACCAAAAAAATATTCCATGCGTTAAACAATTATTTTGACAGATGTCTGCCTGTCAATGTCTGTAATAAAAGATTAAAAAACAAAATCTCTAGTGTATGGACAGCTTAACAGATTTTATGCATCATGATCAGTGTCAACCTTTGAGGAAGAAGAAGATAGGCAAGCCCCCTTCCCCTTGGCAGACCTGTGAAGGGAATCACACTTACCTGTGTCCCGATGCTGGCTCCCGGCTCATTCTCTTCCTGGCCTTGGTTGAAGTGGCAACAAAATGGAAGTTTACATCCTGGGCCGGGCCGATTTTAGCCTTTCTGCTGCCTGAGGTGAAAATTAAGATGGTGCCCCCACCATGACAAATTCTCAATCCAACCCCTTCCCCCAGCCCTACTGTTAAAGACATATGTTAATGAACATTGCATACAGCCCTACAAAAGATACAGGACAATACAGCGTCACATACCTATTACATCCAGGGATGTCTCCTCTGATGTAAATGTTCTCTTTCGTCATCTCCTCTATTCAGACTTGGATGACTTATTTTATCCTTGTTTCTGCAGAGTTTGATATATAGACATCTTAGATCTTTTTAATCATTCTCCCCCTCCTGGTGCCCCAGCAGTGTGCTCTCCAATGCCCTCAAATACTATATTGCAGAAGTAACAGTGCCATACAGATAGTCCTCCCATAGTAACAGTGCTCCCAGACTGCTATCAATAGTGTTAATGCGCCCTACAGTACCCCCAATAGCAACTCCTTTCATAGTAATGCCCTCCATACTGTACCCAATAAAGATAACAAGGTACTCCTAATATTATTAATGCCCCCATAGGGCCCCTAGTAAAAATAAGAGCCCCTATAATGCCCCCAGCAGTAACAAAGCCCTCAATAAGGCACCCCTTTAGAGACCCAGTAGTCATAAGACTGATCTATAAGGTACTCTTATAGAGTCCACAGTAATAATAAAGTCCCCTATGGTTTTCCCAGTAGTTATAATGCCCCCTATAGTTGCACCAATTTCTATAATTCTCTTTGTAGGAGCCCCAGCATTTACAAAGCCCTGCGACAGTGCCCCCTGTATTATACTGCCTCTGTACTACCAGTACTTATAATGTGCCCCCTTGCAATGCACATATGTAGAATGCCTCCTGTATTATAATGCCCCTGTAGTGCTCCTGCATAGATTAATGCCCCCATGTAGTGCTAGCATGTATAATGCTCTCACCCCCCCTGTGTAACACCCCCTGTAGTGGTAGTATATATAATGCTCTTCCCCCTTATAGCCCACTGTAGTATTATGGCCCCTCCAGTGGTAGTATATATAATTGGACCCTGCATTGGTAGTATATATATGTAATGGCCCCCTTAGTGGCAAAACCTCCAATACTGGCAGACTGTGCCACTGCTATGGGGCCACTGGGGGAAGGAGGTCTGGCAAAGATGAAGGGCCCTTCCCAGTACTTTACTACAAGTCAGGCTCTACCTTCGCCTATTAGTGGCAGTGGCTCCATAGCAGACCAAGTCTAGACCGGCGCTCTATCACTCTGCTGCCTGTTGGGCACTGACCAATCAGCATTAGTAGTGCTAGCAGAGCCTGCTGCTGATCAACTAGCCTAGAACACAGCAGAGAAACTTTACTGAGCTGCACGGTATGATCTGCAGACTGTCACACCAATGTGGCTGGTGCTGCGGTTATTATACAGTGTGCCATAACCGAATGAAATGTGTTTGCAACTGCAGTTATTATATAGTGTGCAATACCCCTATGTAATATGCCTGGTGCTTTAGTTATTATAGAGTGTGCCATACCCCCATGCAATGTGCCTGGTGCTTCAGTTATCATATAGTGTGACATACCCCCATGTAATTTGTCTGGTTCTGCAGTTCTTATGTACAGTGCCATACCCCTATGAAATGTGCCTGGTGCTGCTGTTATTATATAGTGTGCAGCCCCTGTGCAAAGAATGTGCCTGCCCCCCCAAGCCAAATTCTCAACATAACCTATTCCGTCCAAACATTACTTATAGCAATACAAAACATACAGGGTAAGGCAACTTTCACACCTGCGGCACTACGCTCCGGCCACCTGATTCGGCAAAGAATGCAAGGAATTAGCCGGAAATTAACTCAGACATTCAGCGGTTTGTGTCCCGCTGATTCTGGCCGGATCTCTGCCAGACCCCATTATAGTTAACGGGGCCGCCGGGCATTCTGTCTGCATCCAGCAGTGCTGAAGCATTCCGGCAGTATGTTCTCTGCTGGAAGAGCCTGCCAGAATAACTAACTCCGAAGTGAAGGTAGCCTAATACAGATCCACATACCTCTTACATCCAGTGACATCTCCATTGATGCAGATGTTCTCTGTCCTCATGTTCTCCTTTCAGACCACACCGCCATCATGGTTTCTTTCAGCAGAGTTTGCAGAGTTTGACAGACAGACATCTTAGTTACCTAGGAAACAGTGTCCCTGACACTAATAGTGTAAACATAATGTTCCCCAAAAATAATTGTGCTAAGCCGATACCGTGCCAGGGTGCCCACCAAAGTAACAGTGCTCCCTAAAGTCCCACCAATAGAAATAATTATCTATCAGACAACACATAGTAGCAATAGTGCCCCTACAGTAATGTGTCTCAGAAGTAAAAATGCTCCCATAGTGCTCATACTAGTATTCATGTTCCTCATAGTCCTTCAACTGTAATAAAGATTACCATAAAGCCCCTGGTAGTAATAATTATCTTTATAATGTGTAACAGTAGAAAAATGCCTCCTTATAATGTGTGCCAGTACATAAAAATGCCCTCTTCTGTGGCAGTATAAAAAATACCTCCTCTTAGTGCCCCCTGTAGAGCCAATGTCCCCATAGTACCCTCATAACGTGTGCCAATGCCTCCCTACTGTGTGCCCAAAAAACCCTCTTAGTGCCCCCAGTTGAGCCAAGATCCCCATGTGCCCTATAATTTGTGCCAGTATAAAATACTCCTGTATCGTGCACCAAAAGTACGCCTCCCCTTGTCCCCATGGCGACTGACAATATGCCAGTATAAAATGCACCCATAATGTGTGCCAGTATGATGCTAAAGGCAGAAGTCTGATCAGACTATGTAAAGTAAAAAAAATACAGTACAGTACACTGACATCAGACCCACTGGATCTTCAAGAACCAAGTGGGTCTGGGTAAAAAAAAAAAAAATGAAAAAAACATATCACTGAATAAAAAAAAATAAAAAATACACTACACATATTATGTATCGCCACGTCCGTAAAAACCTGCTCTATAAAAATATCACATGACCTAACCCCTCAATTAAATACCGTAAAAAACAAACAAAAAAATTGTGTAAAAAAAGCTTTTTTGTCACCTTACATCGCAAAAAGTGTAATACCAAGCGATCAAAAAGGCGTATGCCTCCCAATATAGTACCACTCAAACCGGCATCTCATCTCGCAAAAAATGAGCCCGTACATAGGACAATCGCCCAAAAGTAAAAAAATATGTCTTTCAGACTATGGAGACACTGAAACATTATTTTTTTTTTCTAAAATGCTGTTATTGTGTTAAAGTTAAATTAATAAAAAAAACAGTATACATATTATGTATCGCCGCATCCGTAAAACCTGCTCTATAAAAATATCACATGATCTAACCCCTCAGGTAAATACCGTAAAAAAATAAAAATAAAAACAATGTAAAAAAAACATTTTTGTCACCTCACATTACAAAAACTATAATAGCAAGCGATCAAAAAGTTATATGCACTCAAAAATAGTCCCAATCAAACCGCCATCTCATCGCAAAAAATGATACCCCACATAGGACAATCGCCTAAAAAAAAAAAAAAAATATGGCTCTTAGACTATAGAGACATTAAAACATGATTTTTTTTGTTTCAAAAATGATATTATTGTGTAAAACTTAAATATATAAATAAAAAGTATACATTTTATGTATCGCCACATCCGTAACAACCTGCTCTATAAAAGTAACACATGATCTAACCCCTCAGGTGAACACAGCAAAAATATATATATATAAATACCGTATCAAAAGCCATTTTTGTCATTTTACATCACAAAAAGTGTAATAGCAAGTGACCAAATGTCATATGCACCCCAAGATAGTGCCAATGAAACCATCATCTCATCCCGCAAAAAATGAGCCCCTACATAAGACAGTCTTCCAAAAAATAAAAATAAATATGGCTTTCAGAATGTGGAGACACTAAAAAAATAATTTTTTTCAAAAATGCTTTGTTATGAAAAACTGAAACGAAAATCCTCAAAAAGTAGTCAAATTTGGTATTGTCATGTCCCTAACAACCTGCTCTATAGAAATAGCACTCGATCTAACCTGTCAGATCAACTTTGCAAATAACAAAAAATAAAAACGGTCCCAAAACCCCGAAATTCTAAAATGTTATCTCCATTTTCCATTAACTCTTGTGGAAAACCTAAAGGGTTAACAACGGTTGTAAAATCAGTTTTGAATATGTTGAGGGGTGTAGTTTCTAGATCGTGGTCAATTTTGGGTGGTTTCTATTATGTAAGCCTCACAAAGTGACTTCAGACCTGAACTGGTCCCTAAAAAGTGGGTTTTTAAAAATTTCAAAAAAATTTCAAGATTTGCTTCTAAACTTCTAAGCCTTGTATCATCCCCCAAAAATAAAATGGCATTCCCAAAATGATCGATACATGAAGTAGACATATAGGGAATGTAAATTAATAACTTTTTCTGGCGTTATTACTATGTATTCTAAAAGTAGAGAAATTGAAACTTGGAAAATTGCAAATTTTTCCCATTTTTTATTTAATTTGGTATTTTTTATTATAAATAAAAATGAAATTTTTCAACTCCATTTTACCACTGTCATGAAGTACAATATGTGACAAAAAACAGTCTAAGAATGGCCTGCATAAGTAAAAGCGTTTAAAAGTTATCACCACATAAAGTGACACTGGTCAGATTTGCAAAAAATGGCCGGGTCCTTAAGGTGAAATAGGGATGAGTCCTTGAGGGGTTAAGGGGTTAAAAATAAAAAAAATTAACTCACCTTATCCACTTGTTAGCGTAGTTGCCGATCTCTTCTTTCTTCTTCAATCATTAGCTCCCGGCTAAAGGACCTGTGGTGATGTCACATGGTCCACGGTGATGGACCATATGATTGGACCATGTGATGAGCGCAGTGACGTCATTACAGGTCCTTTAGCCGGCAGCTAATGATTGAAGAAGACAGAAGATATCGGCAACTACGCGATCAAGTGGATAAGGTGAGTTAATTTTTTTTATTTTTAACTCCTTAATCCACATTTTACTAATCATTCTGTAGTGAGAATGCTATTATTTTCCCTTATAATAAAATCTGCTGAATACTCAACCCAAACTCGAACTTCAGTGAAGAAGACCGGGTCCGGGTCTGGGTACCAAACATGCCGATTTTTCCCACGCGCATGCAAAACGCATTAAAATGCTTTGCACTCGCGCGGAAAAATCATGCATTTTCCCGCAACGCACCTGCATCTTATCCGGCGTCAAACTTGACACCCGCGTGAAAGAGGCCTAACAGTGCCTTACACAAATCCCCATAACAGTGTGTCATCCACAGATCCCCCATAATAGTGTCATCCACAGATCCCTCATAAGAGTGTCATCCACAGATCCCCCATAAGAGTGTCATTCACAAATCACCCATAACAGTATCATCCACAGATCCCTCCCATAACAGTGCCATCCACAGATCCCCCATAACAGTGTCATCCACAAATCCCCCATTACAGTGCCATCCACAGATCCTCCATAACAGTGTCGTCCACAGATCCCCCATAACAGTGTCATCCACAGATCCCCCATAACAGTGTCATCCACAGATCCCCCATAACAGTGTCATCCACAGATCCTCCCCATAACAGTGCCATCCACAAATCCTCATAACAGTGTGTCATCCACAGATCCCCTATAACAGTGTTTCATCCCCAGATCCACCATAACAGTGTCATCCACAGATCCCCCATAAGAGTGTCATCCACAGATCCCCCCATAACAGTGCCATCCACAGATCCCCCATAACAGTGTGTCATCTACAGATCCACCATAACAGTGTCATACACAGATCCCCCCATAACAGTGTCATCCACAGATCCCCATAACAGTGTCATCCACAGTCCCCCCCCATATGTGTGATCCACAGATCCCCCTCAATAACAGTGTCCTCCACAGATCCCCCTCCATAACAGTGTCATCCACAGATCCCCCATAACAGTGTCATCCACAGATCCCCATAACAGTGTGTCACCCACAGATCCCCCATAACAGTGTGTCATCCACAGATCCCCCATAACAGTGTCATCCACAGATCCCCCATAACAGTGTCATCCACAGATCCCCCATAACAGTGTGTCATCCACAGATCCCCATAACAGTGTCATCCACAGATCCCCCATAACAGTGTCATCCACAAATCCCCTCCAGTGTCATCCACAGTCCCCCCATAAGTGCCATCCACAGATCCCCCTCCATAACAGTATCATCCACAGGTTCCCCATAACAGTGTCATCCACAGATCCCCCATAAGAGTGTCATTCACAAATCACCCATAACAGTATCATCCACAGATCCCTCCCATAACAGTGCCATCCACAGATCCCCCATAACAGTGTCATCCACAAATCCCCCATTACAGTGCCATCCACAGATCCTCCATAACAGTGTCGTCCACAGATCCCCCCCCCATAAGTGTCATCCACAGATCCCCCTCCATAACAGTGTCATCCACAGATCCCTCATAAGAGTGTCATCCACAGATCCCCCATAAGAGTGTCATTCACAAATCACCCATAACAGTGTCATCCACAGATCCCCCCATAACAGTGTCATCCACAGATCCCCCTCCATAACAGTGTCATCCACAGATCCCCCATAACAGTATCATCCACAGATCCCCCATAACTCTGCAACAGGCAACATAGCGTGTAAGAAGAGAGCTAGCCTCAGTCCTGACCATGTGGAGATGTTTTCTTTATTACATTCTAATGAACAATTGTTCTAATTATGTAACTCCTAAAATTGTTTTAATATGGCCTTTTTTTGTCATTTTGGTGTTTTTCCCGATTAATCGATGACCCCATTGATGCAGTAATCATGCAACAGGAGCCCCGACCAAGTATTGAGGGTCTATACTGTACATACTTTTCAGTAAGCCAACATTAATGTATTAAAAATTATTTTTTAGTTGGTCTTATGTAATATTCTAATATTATGAGATACTGACTTTTGGGTTTTTATTAGCTATAAGTCATCAGCATTAAAAGGAATAAACTTTTGAAATAGATCACTCTGTGTGTAATGAATCTTATGATATCCGAGTTTCACTTTTTTAATTTAATTACTGAAATAAACTTTTTGATGATATTCTAATTTATTAGAATACACCTGTATATAATGCTTCCCTCCTGCCTCCCTGTAGTGGCCCCAATAGTGTCAACATATTTTCATAAAAAAACAATAAAATACTCACTTGCGTCCTGCTCCTTGCCTGTAGCCTGAGTTGCCACATCCCGAAGCAGGTGGTGCGATGACATAGTAACAAAGCAGTGCTCATGACTCGACGCAAGAAGTTATAGTGAAGTTCTACTGCCTCATGGCAGAAGTAGGCCTGAAACTGGGAACCAAATGGAAAAGCCAAGGCTGGGAAGAGAAGAAGGTGGGAGCCAGCTCTGGGAAGCAGTTAAGTGTGCTTTCTTTCGAAGGTCTGCCAAAGGAAGGGGAAAGTTGCCAAACCCCCACAAAGGAGGGGTATCTCTGTTAAATGCAGTGTACTCCAGGCAGCCAGCACAGATATACTAGTGCAGGAGGCACTGCTAGTCACACGCTGTCATTGTTTAACATCATTGATATATGTTAGCGCTCGCTCTAGCTCCTGATGATGTGCGTTTACAGAGGCACAGAGTTTCATAAATCATGATAGGCAGAAGTATTCCTAAAGTGGCAGGGGCTCTGTTAGCTTCTGTTATATTTATGCAGCAATCCTGGTTTCCAATCCAATCTCCCACAATGAGTGTTCATCAATTGCCCTGTAGAAGGGTGGATCAGTGTGGGCTTGGTTTCTGTAGGTGGAATTCGGTTTTTAGTCCTATCCCGATGGGTCACCTGAGCCACCAATATAAGTCCCTGCTTGAGAGCCTTTTTTACTTTAGTATAGGGCATGCAGCCCATGTGTTTTAAAGGGAGTCTGATTATTTAATTTTTATCTTCATACTCACTTGCATTTTGACACTACTCCCGCAAACCAGCAGTAAAATGCATTGCGAGAATGACTCTATGAGTTCTCTTCACCATATGCATGAGCATGGAAGTCCTCTCAATGCATTTTACAGCTGGTTTGCGATAGCACAGCGTCAGAATGCAAGGGAGTATAAAGATAAAAATTATATAATCAGACTCTGTGCCACTTACAAAGCTATGCCCAGTTGTTGCCCAAAGTAAAAAAACGGTCTTAAATAGTTATTAAGCGTAGTGCAAATCTTGTATGCCACTCTTTTTGTGCCTGACTTCTGGCACATTTTTAATAGTACATCTGCATAGCAACTGCTTCAAATAAAGATAGCAAGAAACAGGCAAGAAATCCCTGTTGCTCGTAAAAATTGCAGTTGCCTGTCTTTCATGGTCAGCACCTGTGTTGTCTCCATCCAGTGGATTTTATACATGAGGCCTATTGTTTTTAGTATCAGAAAACATAGCATCCTCTTCTTCTCACAAATTCACAAAGAATCAATGAGAATTTGACTTTCTGTGGACCTTTAAGTTGTATTATAGAAAAAAGCCTTGTCACAGTTTCCTTAAAGGGAATGTCCATCCACATACGCAGATGCAAACAAACTTACAATGCTATATAATGACAAAAGAAGAAATGCCCAACTTACCAATCCCCTGCCCATGTTTCCTGGGTCCCCTGCAAGTCTCTGTTGACCTGGCTCTATCAATGACATGTTCACATGACATAACTGCTGCATCCAATCACTGGCCACAATGGTGACCTCTGTGGTGTCATGTCTAGTGTTGAGCACGAATATTCAAATCGCAAATTTGAATCGCGAATATCGCCACTTCAAGAATTTGCGAATATTTAGAATATAGTGCCATATATTCGTATTCGTGAACAGTGTTAATCGCAAATATTCTAATCGTGAATTTATCATGAATTTATCACGAATATCGTTACTTAGCAACATCCCTAGCAACCAATAGGAAAGTTGCCTACCGCTTAGAATATTCAAATCGCAAATTTTTATCGCGAACATATTACATTGCTGATTTTCGCAAACAAGTAAATAATGACTGGAGATCACAAATTCTCGAATCTGCGAATTTATAGTGAATATCCGACAAAAAATGTGTGAAATATCGCAAATTCGAATATTGCCTAAGCTGCTCATCACTAGTAGTGTTGAGCGAACAGTTCGAGAATAGTTCGGGTTCGTACCGAATTTTGGGGTGTCCGTGACACGGACCCGAACCCGGACATTTTCAAAAAAGTTCGGGTTCGGGTCCGGTGTTCGTCGATTTCTTCCCGCTTTCTGAAGGGCTGCACAGCAGCCAATCAGTTAGCATTTTACTTCTTGCCCTAAGAGCCCATCACAGCCATGCCTACTAATGGCATGGCTGTGATTGGCCAAGTGCAGCATGTGACCCAGCCTCTATTTAAGCTGGAGTCACGTAGCGCCGCACGTCACACTGCTCTGATTAGTGTAGGGAGAGGACGCAGATTCTGTCAGGGCGAGATTAGGCAGGTTAAAGTCAGCAACAGCACCTAATGAACGGATCAATTTACAGCTGAGAATCATTGAACTTCTGCTAGTTACTTGCTCGCTGGTTTTTAGGCTGCACAGAGCGTTTTTCTGTCACTTATTTTCTGGGTTGATTGGCGGCCATTTTGTGACTTGTGGTGCGCCAGAAGAAGCTGCCACCAAGTCCATCAATCCATCAATACTAGTTTTTTTTTTTGCTATATCCTACATCAGGGGCTTGGCTGTGCTAATTGTCACCCCTAGAAACTCAGGAAAGAAATTTCTATATTTTATTAAGGGGTTAAATACAATTGCCCAAATACCAATCCCCTAAATCTGGTGTTCCAGCTTTGGCTAGACAAGTATAATACTGTCTGCTGTCTGGCAGAGGATAGATTATTTTCTGGGGTTAAATTCAATTGCCAAAATAGCAATACCATAAATCAGTGGTTTCAGCTGTGGCTGGCAAAATAGAATAGTGTCCGAGGTAACGCACACACGTACAGACGCACGTACACGATTCTTGAATAGTTGTATTATCGCGATAATAAAACTAACAGTGTAAAGTTGACTGTATTGCTCTAAGTTATATTCGCGTACGAATGTAACTTCTATTACAGCACACCAATACTAAAACTGACTAAGAGACAGCTTTAAATTCTATTCGAACGCGATTGCAACTTTGGAACTTAAAGTGGTGTACGATTTTAAAAGTTGAGTACTAAAAAGTTGGAATCGCAATGCGATTCTTATGTATTTGCTTAATCGCATTGCGATTACAACTTTGAGCTACCGATCACCATGGGAACGCCTCCTCCAGTAGAATGTACTGTCGGATGTGAGAATTAAGTTGAAATCGCAATGCGATTATTATATATCTGCTTAATCGCATTGCCGTTTCAACTTAGCATTGCTAAATAATTCCATCCATATTTGTTAACTTACTGACTCAGTAAGTTAACGATATGGATGGAATTATTTAGCAATGCTAAGTTGAAATCGCAATGCGATTAAGCAAATATATAAGAATCGCATTGCGATTTCAACTTAATTCTCAGATCCGACAGTACATTCTACTGGAGGAGGCGTTCCCATGGTGATCGTTAGCTCAAAGTTGTAATCGCAATGCGTTTATTGCGGTATATTATCCCTCTGGGTGTCTTTTACAGCCTTTTTAGTGCCCAAAAGTTCGGGTCCCCATTGACTTCTATGGGGTTCGGGTTCGGGATGAAGTTCGGGTTGAGTTCGGATCACGAACCCGGACATTTTCCGGAAGTTCGGCCGAACCTCTCGAACCCGAACATCCAGGTGTTCGCTCATCTCTAATCACTAGTCATGTCATCTGCTAAATCTAGTGATTGACTGTTTTGGTCATGTGTCAACACCTCATTGCTGGAGTCTAGCAAATGGAGACTGTGGAGGACAGTCACTACAGGAGATTTAGGGGATTGGTAAGATTAGTTCTTTTGTTATTTTGCCGCATTATAAACTGCTTGTAGAACATTGTTTGTGTCTGTATAGCACCGTTTTTTTGGTGTAAAAGTGGAGGGCGACTTTGGAAGCCAGATTCCCAGAGTGTGAGTTTATCATGCCATCAGGAGGAAGAGGGCTTTATTAGTGGCATTATCCTATAGCTTCTCAGCTCTCTCTATTAAAAGAATACATGGGTAAAATTCTACAGAATATAAGATCTAGTTCTAAGATTCTAGTTTGTGTTGAAACTGTAGTCTATTTTAATAGTTAAATGATGAACTCAAATGCTGATGAAAACAGAGAAGATATCAGACTCATTAACTTGCATGTCTCAGAAAAATGCATAGACTGATAATGTCAAGGAATTAAATATGTTGACATTTTTATGAGCAGAGAATGACTACCACTCAATGAAGATAAGGCAACCTGTAATTTAGTCATTGCTAAAGAAAGACAGGTAGACCGGTTTGTCTTCAGTATATATTCCTTGTTATCTCTCTGTCATACAATACTGCTTTAGTTCTAACATGGATTGTAAACAGGAGGGAGGAAAAGGCTACTTCATTTAAAATGTTATAATGCACACACTTACTGACTCCATGTATAAATTAGGTTTGTGGTCAGATCGGCTATCAGAAAGGTGTACCTAACCTATCTAACCCTATCTACAACAAGCAGTAGAATTGTGCCATAACTGCTGCGGTAGGGCAGCCTAAAGGGGGCCACCCTAATATGAAGTGACTGTAAGATGGTGTGGGTGGGTGAAATCAGCTGAATCGGCGTCAGCCTGGGCCCACAGGTGCCTATAAATAGCCTTGTAATCAGCCTCCCCTCCCACAAATACAGCAAAGGTCTTTGCTTAATACTTATTAGATTGTGTATACACATACGCTATATGGACAAAACTATTGGGACACCTACACATTTCACCTACAGGAGCTTTTATGACATTACATTCTAAATCCATTGCCGTTAATATTGAGTTGGTTCCTCCCGTGCAGATAAAACAGCTTCTACTCTTCTGCGAAGGCTTTCTACAATATTTTGGAGTGTCTTTTTGGCCATTCATCCACAAGAACATTTGTTAGGTTCGACACTGATGTTAGACGAAAGACTCTGGCTTTCAATCTTTCTTCTAATACATCCCAAAAGGTGTTTGATGCGGTTTCAGTCATGGCTCTGTGTTGACCAGTCAAGTTCTTCCACACCAAACTCACCCGATCATGCCTTTATGTATCTTGCTTCGTACACTGGAACACAAAAGGGCCTTCCCGAAACTTTTCCTAGAAAGTTAGTAGTGTACAATTGTCCAAAATGTCTTGCATTAAAATCCCTTCACTGGAACTAAGAGGCCTAGACCAACCCCAGATAAATTACGTATAGCATTATCCCACCTCTGCAAAACTTTATAGTTGGCACAATGCTGTGAGCCAGGTAACGTTCTTCTGGCATTCACCAAACCACACTTGTCCATCACACTGCTAGACAGTCTTAAATGAAGCTGCTTGGCCATAGAAACTCATGCCATGAATCTCACTTTGCACAATTTTTGTGCTCATGTTAATGCCAGAGGAGGTTTGGAACTTTGCATTTTTTGAGTCAGCAGTGGCACTATGCTTTTCAGCACTTGGAGACCTTTGCCCACTCTGTAATTTTATGTGGTCTGCCACTCTTTGACTGAGTTGCTGTGGTTCCTAAACACTTCCACTTTACAATAATACAATTCACAGTTGATCATGAAATATCTAGGAGGGAAGCAATTTCTTGAACTGACTTGTTGCAATAGTGGCATCCTAGTACAGTACCACGCTCAAATTCAGTGAGTTCTTTAGAATGAACCATTCCCTAACAAATGTTTGTAAAGGCAGACTGCATGGCTTGGGGTTGAATTTTATACATATGTGCCAATGGGACTGAAAGAAATACCTGAATTCAGTCACTTAGAGGTGTTTCCCAGTACTTTTGTCCATATAGTATGAATTCAAATACATATGGAAATAAAACATTTTACAAGTTTGTGTGTTATTAGGGAGCACACTGCAATAAGATATGTGCTGATAAATCCCATAGAACTTCCATGTAGGAGGTCTTAATACCCCTGCGCTGGTGCTTTATGCACCTTAGTTATGTAGAGGCACTGGCCTCTACATAATTTAGGCACATCCACCGCCAGCCTAAATTTACGCCAGCTCCCTTGCCTTAACAGGTGTAGAAAATGATAAATGAGACGAGCCTGCCGTCGGGTCCCCTTCTCTGCCCACCGCACGCCCCCCTTTTTTTTTTGGAACTGGCGTACGTGGCATGGATGGGGAAGAAGTCTCAGATTCGGCAACAAATTCCCTTTGAGATCTAATTGGTCACAGATATACGCCAGAAATTGGCGTATATCTATTCATAAATGACCCCAATAGTGATTTGTAAGTACACAAGTTAAGTTAGGACTGTCATCCTCATAAATGAATTACAGTCATTTAAAGGGCTTTTTCATTAGAGACAACCCCGATCAAAATGCAGACCACTGCTCTGAAATCCATATGCCCTAGTAGTATATTATGGGACAAATATATAGGTGTGGTGAGCTTACCCAAAACCCTGGAGGCACAGGACCACGCCGAGGAACCACAGGCGCCAGAATGTGGTTCCCTTCTTGGATTTGCATGTTATAGGTGATGTTGAGGAGGGCAGGGTTCATACCTGTTCCTTCCGCAAGGACACGGCAGGCAATGCAATTTTGCATGCTGATTCCTGCCATCTCACACATGTTGTTAAAAACATTCCCAAGGGGGAATTTATTCGCATCAGACGCAACTACTCACAAGATGGTGTTTGCAGCGCGGCTCTGGATGCTGCGGCCAGCCGCTTAACAGTGAGAAAATATCCGAGCGGCTTACTTGAAAAAGAGAAAGAAGCTGCCTTGTCCATGTCACGCACAGAATTGATTTTTCCTAAACCTAAATCTAAACGAAAAAATAATTTTTCTCAATCCACCCCCATTTTTGCGACTAATTACAGTCTTGAATATTCGCAGATCTGTAATATCATTAGAAGACGATTATCTGTCTTAGAACAAGACAATCAGTGGCATGATATAGTCAAGGAAGGCATTAAATGTATTTCTCGAAGAGCAACTACCATTGCCAACAAAATTAGCCCTTCCTTGTTTGTGGATCAAGCCACAAAAAAACCTACTTGGTTGAGACATATAGGCACCTACAAGTGTGGCCATAAAATCTGCACTTGTTGTGCCTATACTCACACTGGGAATCAGGTGCAATCTACTACTACTGATTAGTTTTTTGCAGTTAAGCAATATATAAACTGCAACACCTCATATGTTGTTTATTGCATAACATGCTCTTTATGTCATCTCCAATACATTGGCTGCACAAGTAATAGTTTAAAAACGCGAATTTGCAGACACTTATCTGATGTGCCACATTCCAAAGAAAAAAAAAATGTTTCTGCCGCTAGCTTACATTTTGCGTCTGTTCATAGGGGTGACATAAGTGGTTTTAGAGTACAAGGTGTTGAAAGAATTATTCCCTCCCCTAGAGGAGGAGATCTAAAGAAAAAACTTTTCAACAGAGAGTCCTATTGGATTTTTCGTATGAAAACATGTGTTCCGGAAGACTTAAATCATAGGCACGATCTGATCCTTCAATATTGATGCTTCTCATGTCTCTGTCTTTTTTGTGTTTTGTTTTTATTGAATTTTATGCTACCTTGACAGGGTTAACTTTTTTGTGGGCTGGGTTTTGACATTATGGGACTCACCTGCTGTTTAGCACTTGAAGTCTATTTAATGGCTGCCTTAATACTTTTGTACTTTGTGTCACGAGTAAGGATCGAGATATGTGGATCCGAAACGCGTAGACAAGTACCTCCTTGCTTTTAACCTGTACCGCACCATGTGAATAAAGCTCTTCACGTTTGCTACGGAAGCTGGACCTTCTTTTCTTTACTTTGTACATTATGGGACAACTCCTTTAGTTAACAACATTAATTGGTTGCAGGTCAACCATCATAACCTGAAAGTACTGGAACTTGAGAGCATGCAGTAACTCTAACTAGCTGTTGTTAAATTGTTTCCAAAGACCCCCAAATGTCAACTTATAGTACGAAAAAGTGGAGATTAAAGAATCAATGCATCTAAAATCCTAACTTATAACAGAAATAGCTGCTGGAAGCTATAAATTACTTTCTATGTAGAGAAGTACAAAATAATCTACAGTAATAATAAAATAGAGACAAAGAAGCTGCTCATCTGGGCAAAGGTGGAGGAAGGACTGTACATTCTACTATACTATATATTATACTATACTATATATAAAACTATTAAATACTTGAGACTTAGATAATGCAAAATTTGGGACTCCATTATTAAGCTTTGCTGATTTTATACTGAAGATAATCAAATGTCTTAAAAAATTCAGAGAAACCTGCATACTGCAGAATTGCCTGTATGAAATGAACTTGTGACCGGGTCTGTTGGTGGAAGAATTTTTGTGATGCTTCTCATCATATCTTTTTTCATACTATAGTATGAACACCATTAAATGTAAAAAAATTTTTACAACTAGAGTTGTGGTCATGTACCTAATGTTACAGACAGCACGCTAAGTTCCAACATGTTTTTGTATTAGGAAACCTGGTGTACCTGGAAAAAGACACTGTAAGAACAAATTCCATGCAGATGGTGCCCTGGTCAGAATAGAAGCCAAGACCTCAGCTTGGCAAGGGATCTGTTCTAGCCACTGTGCCATTAAAAACAATTTGTAACTCACCACCACTGCCAAGAGAGGTGCCAAGTGGATAGATTCAATTTCTAAACAAAGGACCTTAATGGACAAAACTGTTAAACACTTTTAGGCCACAAATGCAGCAGAATTGATTTCGAATGTATATTAAATCATGGACTTAAAAACATGGACATTTTAGAAAAAAAATCTTTCATTAGCAATTCTACCTAAAATATTTAAAAAAAAAACCTAGGGTATATCAGTTTGGGCTGCTTGCCTCTGTCACATTTGCAGATTCTTACATTTTAAAGAGAAACTATGAGCAAGCCTCTGAGTTTTTTAACTGCAGGCAACAAGATGTAGTGACTGGGCCATGATAATATTATATTCTATTTTACTTTCAAATACCACAACATTGTTACAGATAAAACACAATTTTAACACTGGGGTTGGGAATCTGTCCACTAGATGCTCTATTCACAGTGCATAGGGATAGACCTGTAAAGATACTTTCACACTAGTGTTAGAAGAATCCGGCAGGCAGTTCTGTAGCCGGAACTGCCTGCCGGATCCGGAAATCCGTGTGCAAATGGATATCTTTTTTTTTCGGATCGGGATCAGTTAGACTTTTGAAATACCGAATCCGTTTTTCTGAAATCCAGATCCGGTATTTAATTTTTTCAAAGCTAGAAAGAACTGTGCATGCGCAGACCGGAAAACCAGATCCAGCAATGCGGCAATTTCCAGAACACTTGGTACCGGATCAAGCATTAATTCATTTCAATGGAAATGAATGCTGCATCTGGCAAGTGCGTTAGTGTTCCGGGATTTTGGCCGGAAAAAATACTGCATCATTCTGTTTTGCATTCTCTATTTTGTCTGGTCAAATACCGTACAAGGGACAGAACGGAAGACATCCTGATGCATACTGTACAGATTGCTTTCCATTCAGAATGCATTGGGACAAAACTGATGCGTTTTTTTCCAATATTGAGACCCTTTACAGGATTTCAATACCGGATGCTAGTGTGAAAGTACCCTTAGCCAGAGAGGAGCTGCTCAATGCTTCTCCCCAAACCCAGTGTTAAAATGTTGTTTTCTCTAAAACACCTTAGTGCTTAAGGGAGCAGCGAAGGGAACCTGTCATCAACTTTATGCTGACCTCACTGAGGGCAGCATAAAATAGTGACAGAAATGCTGATTTCAGCGGTGTGTCACTCATGAGCTAAAAGTAAGTGGTTGCTGAGAACCAGCCTAATAACCATTGCAGCACAGGCCTTGAAAAGAGTCACATCTACCTGAGAAGAGTCACAGTTATTCCTAATCTCCTGCTCTCCACCATCTGCTGATGATTGGCAGTTTTCTCCTAGAGAGAAAGGGAGAAAACTAGGTAGAAGCCTGTCAGTCATCAGCAGGTGGGCAGGAGAGCAGGAATTCATGAGTAACCAGGACTCTTCTCAGGTGGCCGTGACTCTTTTCCAGGCCCAGTCTGCAATGATTGTGATGTTGGTTCTCAGCAAACACTTACTTTTAAGTTTTAAATGACAGACCGCTGAAATCAACTCACCTGTCTCTATGTTATGGTGCCGTTAGTATGGACAACATAAAGTTGATGACAGGTTTCCTTTAAGAGTAAAACATATCAACAGGATTAGGAAAACTGTCAGTAAATGATGCTGCATGATTTTTCTGATAGGATCCCTTTAAATAGGTTTTCCTGGAGTAAATAGGTCATCGATCTCTGATCGGTGCGGCCACCGATCAGCTGTTTGAAGAGGCAGCAGCGCTTTAGTGAGCGCTGCAGCAATCTTTACAGCTTACCAAGCACATATATTAATTATATAGCATCTGTGCTTGGTATTGCAGCTCAAGCCCTTTAACTTGAATGAGCTGTATCTAAGCCATGCGACTGATGAACGTGACGCTCACTGGCCTAGAAAGAGGCCGCAGCACTGAAAGGAGCGATGCAGCCGTTTAAAACAGCTGATTAGCGGTGGTGCTATGAGTTGACCCCCCACTGATCTGATATTGTGACCTATCCTGAGCATAGACCATCAACATTAAACTCCTGGAAAACCCCTTTAACATAGTACTTGCACATATAAATAGTAAAATGTAATTTCATAAAAAGAGTGAGGGTTGCCCACAGCTAATGATTGTAATTGTTAAAAACTGAAAACTGAAATCTGATTGCTTGCTATGGGAAACACTGACATTGTTTTAGCCTCTTGCCTCTTCCACATCACCTATAGAAGATCTTATGACTTTTGAGATAAAAAAAAGGTTCAATTGTAGCACATGGATGAGGGTAAATATTTCCCAAGGAAATGGTAGAGAATGCTTCATCCTTTTCTTGTTCCATGATCTGATAGCCGGTATACCTCTCTGGAGTGGACGTGTGAACCTTAATTAATGTGACACGAATTATCTCATTCTATAGTTGAAGGCATATTTCTAAACTTTTGGTGAATACTGTCTATTTGGAAATTCCTTGCTAATAAAAACCAACAGCTTATAATAGAAACAGAAGTGTTCAATCAAATCTGATTAAGCCATAAAATTAGCAAAGGATGAAGGCTTGCAGCTAAGAAGTGGGAATGTTTATTTAGATCACAGAATAAAATCATTAAAAAAAGCACATAAGGTTTTTATTATGTTTGCGAATTACAAAAACTTTTGTATCTTTTTGCTCAAAGCTACTGGTTATTTAGGTTTATCGTTTTCTTCAATTCACTAGCGCTTTTACCTTCTTTATATTCATTTGTTTGCAATGGCATTTAAAGCTTAGTACTGATAGGGAGCAGCTCAACAACTTCATAACATAAAAAGCAGCTATCATCAGCAATTGTTTTTTTTTTTTTGTTATTAAACATAATCCAAACTCCTTATTTATGACATACATACAGAACTGAGTGTTAATTACAAATGAAAGTCAGAAGATCGCATCAGTGGTATCCATGAGCTTGGTCCAGATCTGATTTCCACAGGACGATGCACAGGCAATAGTCAGGAATGAGTCAAATGTTCCTGATAGTGTTGAGCGCATCTGGTCCGAACTCGATTAGCCTCCATACTACCATAAAATGTTTGGGCTCTGCGGAGGTCTGTGATCTTGCTGCAAGTTTCTGTACCACGAGACTTGCTTTGTCTAATGTCCATGACATGACACTGCGCATAAATTACGGTGTCAAAATCCGAAGCAGAACTCGGCTTTGTGCATCATTAAAGAAGCGCATAACCGAAGTGTCACATCATAGACGCGAGATGAGGAAAGTCTTGCGATATTTGCAGCAAGATCTCAAAGATCCGCAGAGCCCATATTTTTTTCTACGTCCTCTGGTGGAAATCTTACCCTCTGATATAAAAGACACAAATGACATTTTAAAGAAGATGAATAGAATCCTTCTTGATGCCAATGCGGTTTTCGTAACTTGTGATGTGGAGTCTTTCTACACTTTTATTCAACGGGATGGCAGCTTGTCGCCACTTATTGTTGACCACTGACTTGGATTCGGATTTTGGTGAGTTCCTATTGACTCTTTTGGATTTTGCCTTACAGCATAATTTTTTTACTTTTAATGATTGCTTTTTCCTACAGCTCCAGGGCGCGGCGATTGGGGCGGCCTGTGCGCCCTCATATTCCAACCTCTTCCTGAGGCTGTGGGAAAGACAGATCTTTCTTACGGAACCTGCACTACTAATTGAGAAGGTACAACTATGATGCCGATTCATAGATGACGTGCTATTCATCTGGCAGGGCTCGCTGGAGGAACTCCATACCTTTATAGAGGGTCTGAATCATAATGATATGAATATCAAACTCACTTATAAGGGAAACACACAGAAGATTGAATTTCTTGATGTCGAGTTTCGGGTGGCAGATGATGGGACCGTGGTTTCTGATCTTTTTAGAAAGGAAACATCAGTCAACGTTCTGTTGCATGCTAGTTCTTCACATCCGAAATCTCTCATTAAAAGTATCCCTGTTGGAAAATTTTTACGTGCCAGAAGAATCTGCTCCAGTTTGGAGATTTTTGAAAATCAGGCGGTGGATTTACAACGGAGATTTCTGACACGTGCATACAACAAATGAGATATCAGGGCTGCATATACTCGAGCTAAGTATTCCAACAGAGAAACTCTTTTGTGGGACATCCCACGTTTCATCTCTACCTATACTCCTCGGCTTTTTGAAATGAGGAAAGCGTTGAGTAAGTACTGGGACCTGCTCACGGCTGATCCTGTCCTTGCACGGTCTTTACCTGTTACTCCATCAATCACTTTTAGACGATCTGAAAACCTTAAGGACAAACTTGTTAAAAATCCTTATTCTACCTCATCTAGTGGGAACACCTTTGGTCCTTCTAGATCACCTTGGGGGATGTAAACCTTGCAATCGCTGTGTTGCATGTAAGAATGTTGACAGAGAAACCCACTTTAGGAGTTTCGATTGGTCAAGAGAATTTGCAATCACTAATACGATAACCTGTTCTACATCTAGCATAATTTATTATGGAGATTGTCCCTGTAATCTGATTTATGTGGGATTTACATCACGAGAGTTCAAACGCCACATCCATAAACATGTTTTTGGAGGCAGCAAAGGATACGGTGGACATGTACACATTGAAAACTATTCCCAAACATTTTCATCAATACCATAACTGTAGGGGTGATCTCCTCAGATTTTTTGGTATTGATCGGATTCTAATTTCACAACGAGGGGGTAATTGGAAAAAACTGCTATCACAGGGGGAGTCCAAATGGATTTATACTCTGAATACGGTGACACCTGCGGGCTTGAATGAAAATCTGTCTTTTGCATCTTATATTTGAGGAGTTTTTTTTTCTTGTTTCCATTTCTTTTCTGTATATTTACAGTTGTGTTCAAAATTATTCAACCCCCACTGAAATTGAGTGTTTTGGCCAGTTTGACATTGATTTTGATCATTTCAGTCATCTTGTTTACAATTAAATCAAAGAGGCACTTGTAAGTCAGACAAATATAACATAACATTTATAATGAAATGACCACCAATGTCTTTTCTGTACTCACATCATTATCAGTTTTATTCAACCCCCAAGTGACATTCAATCTTAGTACTTAGTACAACATCCTTTTCCAGTTATAACAGCTTTTAAACGTGAAGCATAGCTTGACACAAGTGTCTTGCAGCGATCTACGGGTATCTTCGCCCATTCTTCATGGGCAAAAGCCTCTAGTTCAGTCACATTCTTAGGCTTGCGTGCAGCAACTGCTTTCTTTAAGTCCCACCAGAGGTTCTGAATCGGATTTAAGTCTGGTGACTGCGATAGCCACTTCAAAATGTTCCAGCCTTTAATCTGCAACCATGCTCTAGTGGACTTGGAGGTATGCTTGGGATCATTGTCCTGTTGAAAGGTTCAACGTCTCCCAAGCCTCAGGTTTGTGACGGACTGCATCACATTTTCATCCAATATCTCCTGGTACTGAATAGAATTCATGGTACCTTGCTCACGCTGAAGCTTCCCTGTACCTGTAGAAGCGAAACAGCCCCAAAGCATGATTGACCCCCCGCCATGCTTCACAGTAGGCAAGGTGTTCTTTTCTTTATAGGCCTTGTTCTTCCTCTTCCAAACATAGCGTTGATCCATGGGCCCAAACAGTTCTAATTTTGTTTCATCAGTCCACAGAACACAAATGTGGTTTGTCCACATGACTTTTGGCATACTGCAGTCGACACTTCTTATTCTTTGGAGACAGCAAGGGGGTTGGCCTGGGAGTTCTGGCATGGAGGCCTTCATTACGCAGTGTGCGCCTTATTGTCTGAGCTGAAACTTCAGTATCCGCATCTGACAAATCTTTTTTCAGTTCCTCAGCAGTCACACGGGGACTTTTCTCCACTTTGCGCTTCAGGAAGCGCACAGCAGTCGAATTCAGCATCTTCTTTCTGCCACGACCAGGTAGCGTTTCAACAGTGCCCTTTGCCTTGAATTTGCGAATGATGCTTCCTATGGTGTCTCTTGGTATGTTTAACATCTTTGCAATCTTCTTATAGCCATTGCCCTTCCTATGAAGAGAAATCACCTCTTCTCTTGTCTTCCTGGACCATTCTCTTGACTTCACCATGTTTGTAAACACACCAGTAAATGTCTAGAAGGAGCTGAGTATCACAGTCATTTTAAATCTGCCAAATTGGTGCTTATTATGCTTGATTGCTGCTCCTTGACATCCAATAGGTGTTTTCAATACCTGATCGAAAACACTTGAATGAACCTCTGTTCTTAAAGGGTTTCTGTCACCAGATTTAACCCTATGAAGTTAGCTGACATTAGCGATGTGCTAATGCCAGCTAAACCTAACTAGCCTATTCTTACTTTTCTCAGTGCCTGCATTAACCTAAAAATCGAACTTTTATAATATGCTAATGAGGCTCTAGGAGCAGGGGGGGCGTTGTTCCTGCTCCTAGAGCCTCCGTTCTCCCACCTTGGTCTCCTCCCTCCAAGTCTTGATTGACAGGGCCAGGCAGCGCTTGCGTCCGTCTGCCAGCCCTGTGCTCGGATGTAGTCTTGCCCGTTACGAACTCAGCGCAGGCGCGGTGAGGAACCTGGCAGCCGACGAGCGTCTTTCCCTCACCGCGCCTGTGCTGAGTTCAGAACGGCGCGAGATTTCATCCGAGCACAGGGCTGGCAGACAGACGCATAGCGCTGCCTGGCCCTGTCAATCAAGACCTGGAGGAGGAGACCAGGTGGGAGAATGGAGGCTCTAGGAGCAGGACCAGCGCCCCCTGGTCCTAGAGCCTCATTAGCATATTATAAAGTTCGATTTTAAGGTATGCAGGCACTGAAAAAAGTAGACTAGACTAGAATTTAGCGACATTAGCACATCGCTAATGTCAGCTAACTTCATAGGGTTAAACCTGGTGACAGAAACCCTTTAAGAGTGGTAGTCTTTAGGCCTCTTTCAGACGGGCGTTGCGGGTGCACTCCGTCAAACAGTGCGGGTGCGTTGCGGGAATCGCCGCGATTTTTCCCTGCGAGTGCAAAGCGCTGTCATGCGTTTTGCAGCGGAGAAAAATCGGCACTTTTGGTACCCAGACCTGAACCTGCACTTCTTCACAGAAGTGCATGTTTGGGTCAGAAATTGTCCCGCTGGTATTATTTCACATTATAACATAGTTATAATGTAAAATAGTACCCTTGGCCATCTCCCTAATGTTTAAACTGGTGCAGAATGAGTTAAAATAATAAACTAATAATTACTTACCTGTTCCATTTGATCGCGAAGCCCGGCCTCCTCTCCGTTAGCTTGAAAGATGTAAAGGACCTGTGATGATGTCACAGCATCACATGGCCCAATCACCTGCTCCATCACTATGGTGATGGAGCATGTGATGGTCCATGTGACCATGTGACATCATCCAAGGTCACTAAACACTATCCACAGCCTGAGGATAGTGTTTAAGGACCTTGGATGATGTCACATGGTCACATGGACCAATCACATGCTCCATCACCATAGTGATGGAGCAGGTGATTGGGCCATGTGATGTGACGTCATCACAGGTCCCTTAGATCATAGATGCTGCAGGGAAAGAGAGGACAGATCGCGACTACGCGATCAAGTGGCTAAGGTAAGTTAACTTTATTATTTTAACCCCTTCCTCATCATTTAACAATGCATTCTTAATTAAGAATGCTATTATTTCCCCTTATAACCATGTTATAAGGGAAATAATAAATTGAGTCCCGTTGCTAAGCAACAATGCGGGAAAATCGCAGCGCATCCGCGCTTGGTTGCGGATGCTTGCGATTTTCCCGCATCCCCATTCACTTCTATGGGGCCTGCGTTGCGTGAAAACGCAGAATATAGAACATGCTGCGATTTTCACGCAACGCAGAAGTGATGCGTGAAAATCACCGCTCATGTGCACAGCCCCATAGAAATGAATGGGTCCGGATTCAGTGCGGGTGCAATGCGTCCTCCTCACGCATTGCACCCGCGCGGAAAACGCGCCCGTGTGAAAGGGGCCTTAAGGGGTTGAATAATTGTGTCAATGAAGAAATCACAAAAAAAAACATTTAATACTCTATTACAAAAACAATTGATGTCATTTTAGTTGCATTTGGTTCTTTAAAAAGTCCTTGTAAGATTTGATTCTGAACACAATTACAAATGTACACTAAATTCCCTAAAACCCTTTACAGCATTGGGGGTTGAATAATTTTAAACACAACTGTACCTTTTTACTTATTTTTCCCATTTTCTTTTACGTTTCTTTACCCTTTTTTTGCATTTTCCTGTTCTAATCCGCCTATGATCTCCTTTGGGCGATCACCCTTCTATTTTATCGGATGTTTTTTTATTATCTTTTTTATTTTTAATGTTTGTATGTTTCATTTTATTATAGAACTACCCAGTCTTAACATCTGGAGCATTTTTCACACTCCTGTTGTGGTTGAGCCTACACCTGTACAGTCTTCAGCTGTGGATCTATCAGCATGGAAGAAAGAAAAAATCTTTGATCTCTATCTAGACCTTTTTACTCCTTGACCTGTATTGTATAAGTTATTTAAGGTTTTAGCCTTGACCTTCCGTGGCAGCTTTTTTCTTGTTCTCTGACAAGTGCCCTTTTTATTTTTTATTTTATTACAGATCTGGCTGGTGGTACTTCCTTTCCGTCACTATTTTAGAGTGTTTTTTTTTATGTTTTTTTATATGGATTATTTTTTTTAATTAATGTAACTGTGTTTCTTAACCTTATCTGGTCCCAATTTCAATTTTTTATTTTTATTTTTTATAAAAAAAAATTCCACTTTTTCTTACACACACTTACACTCCCTTCACAGTCGGTTTTTATACAACCATTTTGTGTTTTTTTTTATATTTCACTTTTTGCATTCTCATGTTTTTTTTCTTTTGTTCTACTTGATACAATTTTTTTCCTCCATGTTTACACATGACACATACCTTTTCTACTCCTCACTTCTTCTACCATTTTTTCTTTCTTCTTTTCTTTTTCATTCTTTACTTCTCACTACTCTTTTTTCAACACAAATTTTTCCACACAATAATAATGAAATAATAAAAAAGTTTTATTCATCAAATTTTCTACATTTTTTGCACCTTTTACACATGCACACCTTGTGTTATACTTAATTCGCATTCTCATTTGTCCCTTTGCACTTTCCATTTTTTCTCCCTTTGCCTCCTGTTCACACCTCTTGGTTTTTACCCTCTGGCAAATCACACACTTTATTTCACTCCTTCTTCTGGTGTTTATTTCTACTTGCCTACTTTTTCCTGCACTGACAACGCTTTCATAAATCCCAGACATTTTGGTGGGGATTACTGAGTGTTTTTTTTACTTTGGGTGTTTTGCCTTATCCAAGATGGTGGATCTGGCAACTGCTCGATTCCGTGCTTGCGCCACACCCCCACCGGATCATGTGATCAATGGGAAGGTGTCGCATGCCTTTCTTATACTGGCTAGTCTAGGTATGTGCTCAGTACTTAGTATTATGTGTTTCTGTTACAGCCATAGTCTTGTCTTGATGGGCGCTTGTGCCGAGGCTATCATTCATTATTTGATGCTAGTATTAAGCGCAGTCTTCTACTACTCTTTTTTTATCTTGTGTCACATGACACTTTGGTCATATGATCGCAATCTGCTAGATGTGCTTGCAGGAAGATATGCCCTGTGTGAATGGCTGTATGATGTGAAGTGGGGCTTAGCTCATATCATTTTCATCATGTGTGACTAATTGGTAGTACTGGGTATATTTATAGGGGCCTCTCTGCCTTATGCCTGTATTCCCCATGAGAAAGCTCATGAGAAACACGTGTCAGGGTCTCTAGGAGGTGCCACTACCCGGGTATGTGTTGTGTATATGTTGTGAATCATGTTTTTTTTTTTATCTAGGTGGGGAGCCACATGGTTTGATTTTGTATTTATTTATACTTGTTTTTCCATCCCAGTCCCACCTATTCCATTACTTGCATTGCTATAACTTGATGTCCCGACGTATTGTGTGCACTCTCAATGTGGTTGTGCCAATTTATGCATCTATTTATTTGTTTTATCGATTTAAATAAAGATACATTTTTGGATATACATTTATTTATTATATCTGTGTATATGCTGAGTGTCTGGGTTTGTCCCATCTAGGAGCTATAATTAAAGTGAACCGTCATTTATTTGACCTTATGTACTTTACATCCATCATACAGTACTCATAACTCATTGTCCATACTATGCATGTGCAAATTTTTTTTTTTTACAGAGACACATATAGTTTTTTTTCTCATGATTCCAGATGGTTTATAAATGTCCATACTACTTTGGTATCTCCCCTAACATCCTATGGCAACAGAAAAGGCAGGACCGAAGTTCGGAACTTGTGTAGGAGTTTAGCCCTATGTGTAGTACATGTCTCTTAGAATGTCATGGCAAAAGGAAATGGGAATTAATAGTCTCTGCCATCATGATCATTGCTATAAATCACAGAAGATCTATTTTGAGGGGGATTTTCCTGTCATTCACTTTTTAAACAATAGCTTACAAGACTGCCTAATACATCACTGGTGTTCTTTCTATAAGAGGTTTGACTATCTAGTAACAACCATTTTATTACCACAATGTAAATGTAACAAAGAAGTTATACATCTTCCAATACAATAGAATAGTAATAGATACTGCATACTGCCTTTGCTCTTTTTTCCTTACAAATGCCCTTCATAAGCTAACATCTCAATCATACACCTGAGCTCTAATACTTGGTACATGTTGGTCATGCTCATCAAACCTCAGCTTTGCTATGATCAGATAAGATATATTTGAATTGCTTCTAAAATTCTACTGATCTGAGTGACTATTTGATGTCTTCCATGCCAATCAAAAGATAACCAAACGTCCTGTTTCTTAAGGCAGGTGTCTGCTGTCAATATTACAGTCTTCAAACACTAAAACAATGGGATTCAAGCCTTTGAATGTTGAAAATTCTGCTTAAAAAATATCTTTTTGACTCAAAAAGACATGTAAAATAACAATGGTAAGTAACTAAAGGTTGAAACACATTGTATGGGATTTTTTTATTGCAGGAGTTTTCCAGGGCCTATATTTATTAAAAATAGGATGGAATGTGTTAAAAGTAAAGTTAAAAAATCATTATTTCTTGTGTCAGGTCGGGAGCAGGAAGTTAAGAGCAGCAGGGATCGGGGCAGGTGAGTAATGATTCTTTTTTTATTTGTAAACCATTCGGCCCCCCTTTAAATAAACCCTTCAATGTCACAGATTTAGAGCTTGCTTCACATCTACAAATTCTGGTTGTAATTTATCAAGCCAGACACTCCTACATTCTGTGTTAAAAAAAAAAGTAAAAAATAGGGCTTTTGTGACTTTTTGAGGTCACTTCCTCAAAATGATTGCAAATTTTTGCATTTTTCACACTCATTCCAGTTCTGAAAAGTAAGATGGAGAGGTGGGCATGGTTAGCCATGTTAATGAGTTTCACTCCCTAGCTATGAGAGCTACTTTTTTTAAAAGCCCCCAAAAAAGCCTTAAAGCCACTCAGGTAGGAGACTGATGTAGAAAACGGGGGTAGCATTTCTAGACAAAAGTATTAGGTTTAAAGATGTGCCAAATTTAACAAATGTGTGCCATTTTATGAATTTGGCACAAAGTATGGCAACGTAGACTCAAGCAAAACTAAATTCAAACATTCCCTATCATGATAAATTTCCCTTATGTTTTATGTTTAATTAGGAAAATTTCACAATCCACAGTAAATATTTTTAATATATAACTAGAAAAGACTTTGACAACATAAACCCCTCTCTAGGTTGTATCTGACCTGAAAATTTGGAATAGAATAAGTGCATTTTTGTAAGATTTTCACACATTAGGCGGTACTATGGGAGAGGTGAATGCAAATGATACTGCAAGTGCCCAGTGGGTAGTCCCCATCACTGCAAGTACTCAGCTCTTGGTAATAATCCCTGCACCATGCCTCCCTACCTGTCATGATTGATGGCTCATTTTCAATCTGATGTCACCAGTTCCAGTTAATTTTAATCAAGATCAAATTATAATATGCAATGAAAACAATTAAAAATAACTTTGTTGAATAAACATTGCAAAACAGAAATAGAACATAAACATTTCAGTATTCAGTAGTTCAGTGAAATTGGGTACAGGTAATATATGATATGGAATCAAAATATGCTAGTATACATGTGGCCTAATATGTTTCCCACTTTGACAGCTTATGGTGGTTTATGCAGTTGACTGCAAATACGTACAAAATATATCCCTCAAAAATGTATAAAACCTATGACCATCTATAACAGGGATGCTCAACCTGCGGCCGTCCAGCTGTTGCAAAACTACAACTCCCAGCATTCCCTAATAGCTGTAGCTAGATTGCCGTAGGTTGAGCATCCCTGATCTATAAAAATATTTTTCTTGTCCCAAAGAGATTTAAAGAAAAAAATTATTTCTGTATGTTAGAAATATATATCAGGAATCATCCCTGTTGCAATAAGAAGAGCCATTTGTGCCACTGTGGTGCACAGTTCTGGCTGATATTGGCATGCTTCCAACTTTAATGAAATCTGAGTGGTCAAATTTTGTTTCAAAATCCCTCCCTGATTATAATTACGTTCCTTGTTTATCATACGTAACATGCAGCCCTAGGAATCCTTTATAGATCGTATTTTATATTTGAGCTGTATATATAGAATTCACAGCATGGAGTGACGATGCACCTCCTTAATTCAAGGTTTGATACACCTATCACTACAGCTTTGAGACTCAGAATGTGCAAATGTTCAATATCAGTGACTGCAGCTCACTTCTCTGTATTTATATAAAGCAGCATTTCCAAGTAATTTACTAGAATTATTGTACATTTCGGTATGCATGTAAACCAATCCAAGTGACAGAAATTTACTGTAATCTGTGCTTATAGCATTACTTACAGTAAGTAATAATCATAATGCTTCTGTTAAGTAAGATATTGCCAAATAGTACAGTGGCATTAAACTTGCAGAGAATTAAATTGTATCTAATGTCAACTATTTCTCTTCTATTTCAGATACTTTAAACTTTAATTTCCTTTCAAGATGGAGTATCTGAAATACAATGACTCTATAGTGCTCATCTGTCCATGTATTATTGTATTGCTGGAAGAAACTGAAGACATTGTTACTTTTTTTTTCCTTTGCGAAAACTACTATCATTATTTTTTCTCTGTATTCCTACAAATCCTTAAATGATAAATCCACTTTCTACAGGCTGTATTAATTGTACATGGTTGGGCACTATGATTAAACCTACCCAAAATATACCCTTAGATAATCTAATATTGTCCTATTAGAAGAGTATCTGAGTGAATGTTAAATAGCCTCACTGTCTTTTCTTTTTTTTTTTTTTTTTTGGGGGGGGGGGGGGGGATTTTTACATTATGGATTAAAACAGATGAAAATAAATGGACAGTCCAGCAAACTGATCTAATTGTCATGTCTAAAAATTTGAGATGAAAACACTGATGGACAAAAAGAAAGAAATGTATTTAAATTAATGAGATCAGTAACCAGGTCTGTAGGGCAAAATGTGCAAGTACAGTATAAAGCTTCTTAGGTGCAAGTATAGTATATTGCCAGGTATAGTATGTCATGGCGTACAACCCGGTCAGTATCTCAGAGATAGATGTAATAGACATATGTATGCATGGATGCAATAGATATTGTAGTTACCTCTCTGCTCCAACAATCAATGGGTATCTATGCTCCAATATTCAGCTGGCAGCTTAAATGGGCTGATCATGGGAGACGGCCAGTACAACTGTATGATTATAAGGTGGAAAGTGGTTTTGCATCATGAAATTTTCAGATTTCTATTTCTTGAAGAGGACCTGTGACCTCTCCTGACATATCTGTTTTCGCAACTACTTGCATCCTCCTCTTCCCCATTGTAATAACAGTTCTGGAGCATCTATTCTTATGAGTCTACCATATGCCATTCTTTAATTATTCCTGCTAGAAGTTATGAATGAATTACTAGCAGTGTGCAATGAAGGTCAACATGGGTGTTATGAGTTGGGGATGTGATAACAGCCAGATCGAACTTCAGGCAATTCATTTATAACTTCTAGCAGGAATAATAAAGAAATGGCACAACATAAGAACTGATGCTCCAGAATTGTTAGTATATGAGGAATGCAAGTAGTTACAGAAACAGACATGTTAGTCTAGAACAGGGATGCACAACCTTTTCTGGATGGGGGCCACATTGTCAGCCTAAACCAATTCCAAGGGCCGAAAATAAAACTTAAAGGGGTATTACCAACTGAAATACTGTATTTTTGGCGTATTGAACATACAGTATATACTATAAATATCTAGTTACCGTTCTAGGACTCCCATCTAATAGGAGAATACATGAAAGATACATGTAAGAAGCCATAAGACATAGACCTACATGTCTTTCACTAGATGTTTGGGGGCCGCACAGAATGGTATCGAGGGCCGCATGTGGTCCCTGGGCCGCAGGTTGTGCACCCCTGGTCTAGAACAATAGTCAGAGACAGGGGTGTAACATGAAACTCCTGGGCCCAAAGGCAAAATCTATAACAGTGCTCCCCTAAATATCATATGGCATTTATAATGTTAGTATTTTGTGCTGTGGCAGAGGGCCCTTTGTGTCATCTCAGTCGCCAGGGCCCATATTCCTCCCATATAGCTATGGTAAATCAGGTATAACAGTTTAATATCTTCTGCATTATAATACTATTTCTTTCATTCATGTTGTTTATTTTACTTGCAGTATACTGTTTTTCTAGCATATAAAAAATAACTTACTATTGATGCGTGTTTATCTGATGGTTTCATACCTCGTCACAGATTTTGAGTTTGTATATTATAAAGTAACAAAATTGTTATGTAGTCAGTAGTAGGCAAGGTTGACATGGACTCACTCCAAACCCAAGGTCTAAACACATACTCCGTAGTCTGTTTTTCAGCTCTCTCAGGAAATCGTCTTATTTTGTGTGAGATGAGTGTACTGACCTGCAAACTACTGTAACGTGTCGAAGACACTAGAGTGGAAAGGAGAAATCATGGGCAAATAACAAAATATGATTTTAATTCTAACATCATTAAAAAAAAGCTTGAAACTTACAACCTCTGTGTCTTTGAATACCCAGAAGTAATCTACTGCTCTTTCAGACACATGCTTTATCCCTGACATGGGTGGCTTTCTGGGATAGTCTATCCCCCAGAGATGTTTTGAAAGCCATATTGTATGTGGGCTTAGTTTCTTTATTCCTGATGACCCTCATAAACAAATCTCTCTTCCGTCCATAAATAGTAAATATAAAAATGTCAATGCAAGCGCACAATAAAACTACAATGATATAAAACATGTTTATGTATTCCTGAGCATAAAACATTGTACAACTTCAGATAATATAGGAATGAAATGCAGCCACACAGCTCTAGATACACAGAACAGCCATGTATACCAGGGAGAAAGGATCACTTATTAATAAGAAGACTTAAACTGCTCTTTGGTGCGGATACGATAGAGTTAAAGTCCGACAAGTTGCCGGCATTTTCAGTGTGCCCCCTTCAGGACATAATGAATATATCAGTAAGTCACCATAACAATATCTGTGAATATTTCCACTTTCATCTTTTTCTTTGCATATGTATTTGGATTTCCAAATTTCCCAGTATTCAATAAATGCTACTGTGAATCTATCAAGTTATGTTATCAGAAATGATATGCAGTGATTGTATACTGACTGATGAACCTATAGTAATGCTACATTCAATCTACTTTATGGCTGGGAACACACCTAAGCGTTTCTGAATCGCGCGTATGAAGCGCGTTTTACGCACGTTTTTGGATGCGTGTTTTTGCAATTAAGAAACGCGCATCATACGCGCGATTCAGTGATTCACCACTATTTTAGCATGGTCCATAGGCGCGTTAAAACGCCCCAAAGAAGCTCATGCTGAAGCGACAGTGTGTGAACCATGCCCATAGGGAAGCATGGCTTTTCACATGTTGTGCGTTTTACAGCGCGTTTGAACGCGCTGTAAATGCTTAGGTGTGTACCTAGGGTATATGTGGGGAAATGCTACCAAGTTATACATCTGTGTCCACAAAGTATGCCAAAAAGTGTCCTTTTGCCATTTTGGTCATTATATGTCGGTATAATATTTCTGTATTGAGAGCGAATACTATTTTCAGTATAACCATATATAGAGTTTTTCCAATGGGACTCAATGACAGATACAGATGTAGCTAACATTATCATGACCTTTTTGGCGTACCTGAAGTCAAGATAGCACTGGCTACATCTGTCTATGCAGCAGTAGTGAAGTGCAGCACATGTATCTAGTGAATGTAGTGCAGCATTAGCCTAGCTTATGGTTGCATTCCAGTCCAGGCTAATCAATATGAGTATTTTGGTATGGTGATCCAAATGTATGCGAATCACTAGATGTCTAGTATATATCGTTTTTTTTGCAGCATAATTATTGCAGAGATTTTCTAAATACAATTTTAAATTCATGTTAGCTGAGACTCAACCTCACACTAAGCTTGGATTCTGTCAAATAATGAAACTCAATATTTAAGGTTTAAATATATTTTTAAATAAAAATTCTGCCATATCAAACCATGTGTGAGGCCTGATTCTGCAGTCCTGTGTTGCTCTCTTCTCGCTGGTCCTCTTATACTGCCTTTTGGTTACCATGAAGGGGCTGCATTGCCAGGTAAGTCTTTACAGTCTTTCCCTGTGCAGCTGTACACTGTGCAGGGAAATGTGCTGTAGTCCACCTTGCAAAGTGGGTGTGGTTGTGAGAAACTGTCATTTTCCCAAAGACCCTGCACTGTACCCCAAGCTTGAGCCCCGCTTCTTCTTTAACAACACACTGACATTCTGGTGCTAATGTATGTGCCCCTGAAGCATACATCAGACATATCCATAGGCATCCATTTGTGCGACTGAGGCTAGAGTGCGTGTGAGGTCTGTTTCGATGAAGTGTTTTATGCTGTTTGGAAGAGCATACAGGGGCAGCTAGTAAAAAACTGTTTCATATTACTGTTAAAAGTAAGAACTATATAAAAAAAATCTTCTTACTCTTGTCCCAGGAGCTCAGCCATGTATTTTCTCCTCTTCCTCACTGTCCTGTGACTAGCTGTAAGACAACTGGCTGGTGCAGGAGCCTCCTTCCCTGTTTGCAGGGAGACAAAAGTATTGTGAAGCCTTCCCTCTGTCTAAGCTGTACCTCTCAGTTGGTCTCCAGTCAATGATGTCAGAGATCAGCCGAAGATTAACACTTGGATTCTCTGTAGGATCTCTACTATTAAGATTTTTAAGACTGTTTGTGTCGTGCATTTCTAGGTTTAGTGTACCTTTAAAAGGAGCTTATTATATGTTGTCCTATTTTACAGAGCAGGAGCAGAGGACAGCAATATATTGTGTTGTGTACAAGAGTTAGTATAACTTGTACTTTACTCATTTAAATCCCTGTTCCATCTGGGCTTATGAGTTCCTTGGATTGAGTAATTCACTGATTGACAGCCTTACCTATATAACTGTGCTTACAAATATATCTCTCAATCACATGGCGGGACCGCCCAATGGACTCTTAAGACCATAATAAGAAGGGATTTAAGTAATTAATTTGCAAATTTTACTAAACCTTTTTCCACAGACCGCTATCTAAATCTGCTCAGCTCCTCCTGCTCTATAACATTCTACACACCAATTGGACTGACTGTTTATTGTGACAGGTACCCTTTAAGTTTGACAATGGATGAGATATTTCTATTTAAATGTGTGCTCCTTTCTGCCAGTGTGGATATGCCAATCTCTTGAAAGGCTTTTAAAATAATCTGTGCTTTATGAGTTTGCTGTTGCCACTTCACAGACGTATTGAGAGTCCATTAATTTCCTCATCTCAACATGACCTTGATGGTTTCCAAGTGAGCGGTGTAAGGTCACGTCATGCTAAAGAATGTTCAGTACACTAGCATACTATCTGATTCAAGGCCCAAAACGATTTGAAAACTATAATACTGTAAATATGTAATAGTCAAATGTCATGAAGCTTTAGTGGTAGAAAATAAATGAGCGCAGATATACAATATAAATCAGCTACTGTATATACGAATTGTTATATAACCACATTTCTCTGCTGCAGAACATTTAGTGCACCTTTGTATTCTATTGTATATACATACAAGTATTTCATCATACAATTTCCATCATACAGGTGTAAGAACAGGCAAGTACAACCATTCTAAGGCAAATACAATCTATTTTTGCATGAATGATAGGATTTTAAAATTGAATAAAATAAAAACCTCTGAATGCTTTGTCTCTTCTTCATGAATATTTAAACCATTAATATGTCAAATTGTATAATATGCTTTGCCAGCTTTTGTCAACCATCTTTCAGAAAATGTAGAATCTCAGCTAATTAATAATTGCATAAAAAATAATGAAATAATCATAATGAGACTTATGAACAAGTCACATGGCTCAGAACACTTTTATGTTACTAAAGCGGCTTAGTGTTAATTTAGAATAAAATGACCTCTGGGATCTTTTATATGTGCTCCATTCACCTTACAAAAAAAGTGAAAAGTTAATTTTCACTTAATTTGAAGTCAGCTTAATTATTGCAATATTTAATAAAATTCAAAAAAAATATCACCTATATTTGATATATTTTGCCTGAGACAAAAATTAAAACAGCACCCCCCCATGCCACATTTTTGACCTAACCCCTTCCCTCCAGCCAGAGGTGTAACTGGACTAGCATGCACTTTCTATAATAGTGGTGTCTTCTTATGCGGCACAAGGGTCTTTGGCCCCCTCAGGCCTCCAGGGCCGGGTAGCGACTGCTACCTCTGCACCTCCTATAGCTACTCCCATAGCGAGGAACCATCATTACAATAATCATACATCCCCATACAGATTCATTATTTGTCAGCAGAAGCATGTGCTGCATAAACGACGGACCACCTGACAAATGAACATTTTGCTTATTTGCTTGATGATTGGCATTACATTTACATAGGGCAATTATTGGGAGTGAATGCTCATAAAAACATCTTTTTCCCATAATTGTCCTGATAAATTAGCCATGTAAATGGGCCTTAAGATAAAGAAGATCAGCGGGATAGGAGTAGTACATTACTACAGGATCAGAGTTTGCTTGTAGTCTTTAGCTATCTAGAAAGATAGGTGTGCATAAGTGCTGTATACACAAAACAGTAGGCTTGTATTACTTGACTATTTGCAAAGTAGCATTTCTTGGCTTCGTGCCTTATTTATTTAATCATGGTACATAAAAAGTATCAACTATAAAATGGCTTTGTGGAGAACAGTAAACAGTAACAGTTCTGTAATATGTCCAACCCTATCTTATATTTGTTTTATGCATTGGTGGTTTTTCACACGTGATAGTTATAGAATACTTCTCACATAGGGTTTGCAAAAAGAGAGATAATACTTCTCTGAGACATGCAAGCCAGTTCTCCTTCCAAAAGCACAAGAATTGCACTGGTTATCTGAGTGGCCTTGGGGGTGCTCTTAGGAGGTGTTCTTTCTTATTAGTTCTAGGGAGACTGCCATCATTAGGAATCAAATAGGTGGAGTGTTCTTTTCTTTGGAAGGAAAGCTAATTTGCATATCTTTCAGAAACTCAAAGATATTCAGGTATTAGCTTTCTTTCCAAAAAGAAAAGAACACTAAGCCTACCTGATGCCACCAAATATAAGTTATGTTAATGTACATACATTTCCCCCCGAAACCCAGATCAGTGTTGCCAGGCATACAATACTCATCATTTGTACTAAGCAGTCTCCATAATTAGAAAGAGTGGCAAAGGCATCTCAAATGTTTCTTTAACTAGTCTGAGGTACTGGTTTGCACCTGATTTGGACCGGAATTGAATTTCTTGAAAAATTCACAAAATTGGAAATAAAACTAATTTTGAGAAATTTGCTTATTTCAACTGTAAATTAAACTATATATTTTATATAAACTTCTATATTTATATAGAAATTATTGCAAAGTAAAAGTTTGGTACAATAAAATAAAAACTTTTTTTCTCCTTTAGCCAATACCATTTTGTGAGAACAATCTCTTGAAGGACATGATGTCCTTTTGTTGGTACTCCCAGAAGTCAGCTGTAATCTGTGGGGTAATCTGCTAGAAAGTATTTAATTTCCATACACGTCCACCACAGGAGATAAGAATCATTACACAGATCCTATTTGAATCGAGGTTTGGTCTGCGAAATGCACAGACATGTCTCATCAAGAGATAACTGCTCTTGCCAAAACTTTTATGGCTGGTGCTTTTCTATCAACTCAAAATTTCCTGATTCTCTGATCATTTACAAAATGGTTTCTAAACTGGACAACTCCCTTAAATATTAAAATCATATTGTAAAAACCTGCATTAAATGTGCATGTGCTTATAATTGCTTAAATCAGTATCTGTTACTGGAACCTGCTATAACTGGTAGAATAATTTCTCTAATTAATATTAATATTGTACTGTACATGTTAAGAAAACACAATCATAATTAGCCTATTTTTTGTTAATTGTTATGTTTTTGTCTATCTAATTATCACACAGTGAAATCAATAAAACATGACCTGCTGGTGGCACTTGATTAAAAGGTTGATATGATTTAATAAGACACTGAATAAAAACCATTAATTTTATTATCAAAAATTAGACATATCAGCTGGGACTGATCAGTACATTCCACTGGCTCTGCTGGTCTTTAAATGTGTCCATGAACATAACAATTCTATAAAATATGTAGAACAAAAAGAAATAGGAAAAACACTAGAAAGTGATCAGTGCCTAGAAATACCTAAATTGGCAATATGAAGCAATATTGGATAGATACATGAATAGATGGCTAAATATCTGGTTCAATGGATCAATGAATGGACAGAGGTATTCTAGATACCATAGTGCATAACCTAGTATGGAAATGCATTCATTTTTATTACAATAAATGGAATGTATCAGAAAATGACATTTATACCATGGGTCACGGGATAAGTAATGTGCTATCTTTTCTCCATGGGCCATATACTGTAGCTACTGTATTATCTATTTTTTATTGTTTAGTTTTTGTTTAAACAGTAAAAACAGATTTTCTTTCTCTTTTTTTTTTTGGGGGGGGGAGGGGATTTGTTTTAATACACTGTATAAAAATTTTTATTAAACATTTTTTTTTGTCTCACTAGAGGACTTAAAGGGGTTTTCTGGAAATATTAACAGTTAAGAAAAGGTCCCCAGCCTGCTTACCCTTCTTAAATGGTTCTGGCATCCCCAAGTGACACGTCAATGCTGAAGACAGTCATTGGCCATACATGGCTATCAAAAATTGAATTCGGCTGCTTCCCCAAACTTCACAAAGAAAATCGATTCGTCTTGAATTACTTTGTTGCAAATCGCATTCCATTGTATGTAGTAATGTAGTAGACACAATTACTAAGAATGGCGATTGCGCTGGCCCCCGTCATTGAACCCCTCAGATGCTGCATTCATCGCTTATTGCGGTATATGACATTAACATTGAGGCCTTTCAAGGGTTAATGGGTAAAAAAAAAAAAACATACTCACCTCATCCATTTGCTTGTGGAGAAGCCATTGTGGCCATCTTGATTAAAGAAACCATGTAAAATCACAGTGACATGATGAATAGTGTTGAGCGAATCGAGCTGTTAAAACACTTAGTTTTAATGCTATATGGAGACCTGTCTCCACACAGCATTAAAATGTATTGCCTCTGTGGAGGCAAGATTTGTTTCACCCAAAGTCTCGGCATATATTTCTACATCTTTAAAAACATTTAAAATTAGCTGAAGTCGGGTTTGGTATTGAGGTATCATCCGGTACCGACCCTTAGAATTGCTATTTTAACCTTTCGCTACCAGCAATGTGTAAACTTGGGGCCCGCTCGCATGTGCAGCTGGCACTATGGACGGCAGAGCTCTGCTGTTTCAAAAAAGCAGAGACCTGCGGCTAATTACCGCGACCGGCAATAATGTCGATCGCGGTAATCAGATGCTTTAGATGCCGTGACCAAGTGAGATCACAGGCTCACAGCATCTAAATGCGTGTGGCCAATTTGGGTATAGGTAGTTGCGCTGGACACTTTCAGCCTTGCTGACGAGGCTGAAAGTGTTCATGCTGCAATTCTTATTTTGGCCACCAGATGGCAGGCCAGGATAAGAAATGAACAAAATTGAGTTTCAATGGCATTTTAAAAATCCCTGATAGAACAAAATCAAAAATTTAAAAACATTATTTATAGGCTCATATATGAGTTTTAAAATCATCACAAAAAATGTATAAAAAATTTGAAAAAAAAATAAAAGTTTATATCACACCCCTTTCCGTATAATTAAAAAATAAATACCTAAATAACATAGTAACATAGTAACATAGTATATAAGACCGAAAAAAGACATTTGTCCATCCAGTTCGGCCTGTTTCCTATGATCAATGAATGGACAGAGGTATTATATAAATATAAACATCATGGGTATCACGACTGAAAACGCCCATACTGTTAAAATATATAAAAAAATTACAATACGGAGAAATGGCAAAAAAGGGTCAAAATGGCCAATTTGCCATTTTTTTTTTAAGTGAACAGAGCTTAGCCGCGCCCCGGCCAGTTGATACTAGTCGTGACATCACTTGGCCGGTGGTTAACAGTTGATCGGGGGGGTCCCGGGTGTTGGACCCCTGACGATCAGATGCTGATGATCTATACAGAGGATAGATCATCAGTTTAAACAAAGTGCAGAACCCCTTTAAGGGGGTCAGAATATGGTGATGAAAAAAAAAAGGTTATCAAAGTTTAACATTTATTTTTACACTATTTAGACATAAAAAACCTATATATATATATATATATATATATATATATATACCAGGAAATAAGGCAGCACTCCAAATATAAAAAGCAAACGATCAGTTTTATTCACCCATGTGGGCAGTGCGACGTTTCGGCTCCAAACAACTGAGCCTTTCTCAAGCGAGAAAACTGAGAAAGGCCTCATGCACACGACCGTTGCCTGCCTCCGCGTCCGGTCCTCCTTGAAATTTCGCGTCCGTCAAAAAAAACGGATGACGGACCGTTTTTTTTGACGGATCCGATTTTTATGGCAGATCATTGTAAAAATGCCTATCCTTGTCCGCGACCGTGAAAAAAATAGGACATGCACTATTTTTTTGACGGAATGAAAACACGGATCACGGAAGCGGAAGGAAAACGGTTGACCATCCGCATTTTTTGACGGACCCATTGAAATGAATGGGGAAGCATCCTATCCGTGAAAAAGAACGGAACGGACGCGGAAACAAACAACGGTCGTGTGCATGAGGCCAAAGGCTCAGTTGTTTGGAGCCGAAACGTCGCACTGCCCACATGGGTGAATAAAACTGATCGTTTGCTTTTTATATTTGGAGTGCTGCCTTTTTTCCTGGTATACTATTTTTGAGACTGGCTGGTCTCTGTGAGGCTTGCACCCGCCGTTCAAACTTGATACGGTGCTGCCACAATTTTTCCTATATGTATATATATATATATATATATATATATATATAGTGTATCATTGTAATTGTACTGACCCAGAAAATGAAGGGCATTGGTCAGTTTCGCCATAAACAAAACGCCGTGGAAACAAAACCTGTAAAACGGTGGAGGAATTGCATTTTTTTCCAATTCACCCGATTTGGAATTTTTTATACCACTTCCCACTACATTTTATGCCATAATTAATGGTGGCTTTAGAAAGTACAACCTGTCCTGCAAAAAATAAGCCCTCATACAGCTATGTGACTGGGAATATAAAAAAGTTATGGCTCACGGAAAATAGGGAAGAAAAATGAAAACGCAAAAACTAAAAAACCTTCGGTATCCTAATGGTTAAATGTTTTAAAAGATGCAGATGTGATTACTGAATTAATTCACTGAAGTCTTGTGCAACTTCGGATGAAACTAATTTTGCCTACACGGAGGCAATACATTTAAATGCTGTACGTAAAGACAGCAATAAAACCAAAATGCTCAAATGAATTGACTTCGGATCTCTGATCCAAAGCTCGATCCGCTTAACACTAATGTTGACGTCAGCCAGCTCACTGATGTGGTGCCGCCACATGTGCGAGATTTTGGGTGGTTTCTTTAATTAAGATGGCTGTGACGACCTCTCTGCGAGCAAATGGATGAGGTTTTTTATTTTTTTGTATGGCCATCTCTGGAAAAATTGATTCGTTACCACAAAGCGCAAGGAAATTTGTCTTTGTGGCAAATCAAACTTTTCCTGATATTCGGATCAAGGTCAATTTGTTTCACTTCAGTTTGTTCAACACCCAATAGCTATGTCCATGCCCTGGCTGGAAGAAAACAAATTGGTTACTAGAAGATGGAGGAACAGGAGCCAGCACACAGGCCCAGAGCGGCAGGGACCCTAAACCGTTAATATTCACTGAAAATTCTTTTAAAGCTGCAATCAGTTTGTCAGAAAAATAATGCTTTGGGATATAAATAGTCCAACTCCAAAGCATGATTGCCTCTCAGTATTAGGCTGGACTCCAAAAAGAAAGCATATACACCAATAAAGCACTGATCCTCTATTTTGTATCTACTCCTGTGTTTTGGTCCAAAAAATCACCATAAAAGCTGCATGTGTGACTTCAGCCTTAGAGCTCATGCACACGACCGTGTGCAGGCCGTGGTCGTATTGCGACCCGGATACAGCGGGTCCGCAATACACGGGCACCGGCCGTGTGCATCACGGAACACGGACCCATTACAGAGTGCTACAGAGTGCTTCCGTGGTGTTTCTGGCCGTGCCTCCGTACCGCAAAAAAGTAGTGCATGCACTACTTTTTTGCGGAAAGGACGGATCACGGACCCATTCTAATTGAATGGGTCTGGATCTTTCTGTGGCAGCTGCATGGATGTTGCCCGTGCAATGGGGACCTCAATTGTGGTCCCCAATACACGGAACAGCCGGCACACGTTCGTGTGGATGAGCCCTTATATTGATAGACAATCCAATAGTCCACACCTCTGAGCTGCCAAAAGGTATATAGAGTTTGTCACCGCCCTCTGTCAAGCACATTATGTGCCAGAGTCACTATTTACCCTGGGTTCACACCTGAGCGTTTTACAGCGCGTTCAAACGCGCTGTAAAACGCTCAACAGATTAAAACCAATGCATCCCTATGGGAGTGGTTCACACTTGAGCGTTTTACAGCGCGTTTGAACGCGCTGTAAAACGCCCAACGCATAAACAAGTACTTGAGCTTCTTTTGGGGCGTTTGACGCGCGTTTTGTGATTGACACCACAGTAGCAATCACAAGAACGCGCATGTAACGCGCGTTTCCTATTTGCAAAAACGCGCAAAAAAACGCGCGTCAAAAACGCGCGTAAAACGCGCGTTTTTGGAACGCTCAGGTCTGAACCCAGGGTTAGTGTGACATCTAAGGCAAGAGGTTAAACTTCTGGGATCAAAGTGAGCTCTGATCCTGGCAGATGCAGTACAATCTGCTGCTGATTTGTGGGTACACTGGCAGCAATCATGAGATCATTTTAATGGATATATTTATCATAGAGCACTCGCCTGTGATGGATGTAAGTGGTTAAAGGATTTGGTGTGGACAAATCCAATCCTTTAAGAAACATTATAATTGAAAGTAATGTTAATACAAATAATAAACCTTTGTATTTTGTGCATCGAAAAAGTAATCATTCCAAATCTTAGGTTTAATGGTATTTTCTGTGTTCAGGATATTGATGGATGAATGTAAGCAATGGAAGTAAAAGGTGACATGGCTTTGTGCACACACATACATAAAAACACATATACAACATACACATCCATTACATACACATATAGAATACATACATACACACCTGAATAATGACTACAGTGATTTCTTTCTCTTTTCTCTCAGTCTCCCATCATGTCTTTATCTGTTTCTATGTGCTCTGTCTTGCCGTTCTGTTTTCTTCTCCCTCCCTTTCCTCTTTTTACAGAAGGCAGGCCATCTTTCAGTTTCCAGCTTATATTACAGCACATTAAGCAAATGCGATGTCAAGTTGTGGATGCCCGTTTTTTTCCCCTCAGATGGATAACAAGACCTCATTTGTAAAAAGTCAAGAAATGGACTTCCCAGCAGGAAGCCAATGAAATGTCATTGGGATTAAGCAATCTGAATACAGGAACTAATGACTATGGTTAGCAGATGCGTTATGCACTGAAGTCTCTCCACTGTATATTCTTTGAGATGGAAACCCTTACAATAAACATTCGGTCAATTAAATGTAAACAAATATGTTGTCTTAATAGTTATGTGACCAATATGGATTTTATTTAAACCATGTGTAAATGAGCTCAGAAAAAGCAGAGATATAAATCTATAAATTAGAAGTTTTACTGAATTTTTCCCACAAGTCTACAGTATATACCATTCTGCTCAGCTCCTTCTGTTCTATAACCTGCAGCCTGCAGATTGTATCTCATTTCATGCTGACAGGTTCCCTTTATAGGGAACCTCCCAGATAACAATGAACTATATTTTACTCTGAAATGCGTAGCTCTGGAAAGAGTATTTGCTGGGTAGCTAAACTCCAATGTCTCTCCACCCAACTTGGCTTGATTAACAGGTCTATCCGTATACACATATAGGAAGAGACCTTTCAACAAAGCTTATCTGGGTGGTGAAAACTGGATGTTAGTTAGTTGTCCAGCAGACACGTCTCCCAAGCTCCTCAATTTCAAAACCTGTGCTTTTTTTTATAGGTTTTTAAAATTGCTATCAAAAAGCCTGTTCATGCTTTCCGCTGTTAGTGTGACAGTAAACTGCCTTTGAGAAGATGTATTTTTTTTCTGGGAAATGTAATCAACATTTGTCGAGAAATAAAAGGGCACTGTCTCAAAAGCAATGAAAATAACATTCAAGCTCACCAAAAGGGTTCTTGACAGTAAGCTGTGGAATAGTCTAAATCAGAATCAAGTCTTATGAAGTCATTTATTAAGACAGGCGTTTTAGACACTAGTCTTAATAACCCATTGGAGCTTGATGTGCCTAAGTTATGTTGAGGCGCTGGCCTCTGTATAACTTAGGCTCATCCACCACTGGCCTAAATCTCCACCAGCTCTCTTGCTGGCATAGATTTAGATAATTTTCTACGTCTAAAACAAATGAGATGGGTTTTCCATCCCACCCTTTTTTCCTAGCCCACTCCACGCCCCCCTTATTAGAACTGGCATACGTGGTGTAGATTGGGAAGAAGTCGCAAATTCGGCCACAATTCCCTTTTGCGACCGATCCTGCTACAGATATACACTGAAAATTGGCTCATATCTATTAAAAAATGACCACCTTAGTTTATATAACCTTTTGCTTAAATAAAAGATTTAAATAACAGAGTAAATAAAATTTATTAAATGCTTAAAAGGGGTTTTCCTGGACCAACATATTCATAGGATAGCAAACTAATGCAACAAACGGCTTACCTTATTCAAAGTTGGATTAATATACACACATATATATATATATATATATATATATATATTGGATCTATGATATAATCTGGTGCCAGATGAAGAGAGGTTATGAATAATAATGGACAGGTGCTCTAAATATATACTTCTAAAATGTAATTTAATTAAAATAAAAACCATTAAAGACAATACAAAAACAATACAAACAATAAAAAAACATTAAAAAACATTAAAATAAAAAACTATTTTTCATATGATTTTGTCAAATAAGTTTTGTATTGAAATTTTTTTACATTTTTTTAGGGTTTTATTTTAATGAAGTTTGTGAATTAATTTGTCTATTAATATATGTAAGTCCTTCTCATGAAGGACAGCAAGGACAGCAAGAGTAAGGTTGTACATATAAATATACAAAATCTGCAAGCATAAGCATAATCATAGGTTGTGCAGGCATATCAACAGTGGCCCCTTGGGTTCAGGCACTTAGTTGTGTTTCATGTTGTGGATATCCCCTCACATTTTTAAGGGCATTTGGAGATGGGAAAGGGGTAAACGGGAGAAGTGGGAGGGATAAACATCTTAATACTGAGAACCATAGGGGGTAAGGAAAGAGAAAAAGTTACAAAGCCAGAAGTAAACTGTGCTCAGGAAGAAAAGAATAGAAAACAGATCTATAGTGAATTAAGAAGAAAGAGAACAGAGAATAGTGTCCATCATTATATATGGCCTCATACACAACATACTTTAAAGTTTTTTTCCAGGGATTTCTAAAGTAGTATATTGATGACCAACCATCCTCCGGGTTGGTAATCACACTATACCTTGTATTTGTCTTGTAATCGTTTATATTACACCAAAGGAGCTCTGCAAAAATTGTGAGTTCATTTAAAGGGGTTTTCTGGGAGTTCAATTTTAATGCTCTATCCTCAAGATAGGTTATTAATATGTGATCGGTGGGGGTTCACCCCTGACATCCCTGCCGATCAGTTGCTGTGGTGCTCCGGTGAGTGCTGTAGTCTAATCTCAGTTTACCAAGCTCATGGCCGTACATTATATAATGGCTATGCTTGGTATTGCCGTCCAGGCCCATTCACTTGAATGGAACTAAGGAGCACATAGGCCATGTAAAAAATGAATGTGACATCACTGGCGTTTCGCTTGTGTCATTGTAATGTGAGCACCATTGTTGATAGTTGGCAGGTTTGAAATGGAGCTAGTCAATTACTTGTGGTGTGAATTGTGGTAATGTGCTTGTATCTTCCCTCAGTTCTGTATTGTGAGGGCTAATCATTCCCTGGCTGTTTTTGTGTGTATGTGCTAATCTATTGAGTTCATTAAGACTGCTATTTTTTCCTGAGTTTTGTGTCAGACTGGAATATGTTTCTTGAGTTCTGTGGCCTGCCCTGGTTGTGTAACATGTTTGCTTGAATCAGCTTAGATTCTGTCTTTGTCCTGTGTTGAAGCTTTATTCTGTCAAGTTCTGAATCTGTGCCTTGTCTGTCCCTTTTTTGCGCTAGTGTCTCTGACGTACACCAGAACGATCCCAGTAGGTAGCAGTCTGGTTTCTCCCCTGCAGTGCAGTCCACATGTCTGTAAAGATGTTAAATGAAGTGCCAGAATAATGTCCTTAGAGTTTGGCTCAACGTCAAACTACTTACCGTATTTTTCGCCCCATAAGACGCACTTTTTTCCCCCCAAAAATGGGGGAAAAGTGCCCCTGCGTCTTATGGGGCGAATGCTGTAATTTTTACATCGCCAGCTGCGATGTATGCGCGAGCGGGGAGGGACTGGGAGGAGGAGCTGGGGGCCGGCAATTGCGGAGGGGCCGGTGCAGTGACTGTACTCCGCCCCGCCCCCCGCTCCAGTGCTGCACTATTGAAAAATGAAATATGTAATCCGATTAAAAGTTCCTGTCTATGCCCCCCACCCCTAATATTACCGACACATGGCAGCTTGTTGAAAGCAGGCAGTCGGGCGGCGGCGCGTCACTCACTGACGTCACGTGCCTGCGCCGCCTACTTTATGAATGAAGTAGGCGGCGCAGGCACGTGACGTCAGTGAGTGACGCGCCGCCGCCCGACTGCCTGCTTTCAACAAGCTGCCATGTGTCGGTAATATTAGGGTGGGGGCATAGACAGGAACTTTTAATTTAATTAAATATTTTGTATTTCTATAGTGCAGGGGGCGGAGTACAGTCACTGCACCGGCCCCTCCGCAATTGCCGGCCCCAGCTCCTCCTCCCAGTCCCTCCCAGCTCGCTCAGTTTTATGGGGGAGGGTCTGAGGATGGCACTGTTATGGGATGGGGATCTGTGGATGGCACTGTTATGGGGTGGGGACGGTCTGTGGATGACACACATATATAACAGTGCCATCCACAGATCCCCATAACAATGCCATCCACAGATCCCCCATAACAATGCCATCCACAGATGCCCCCATACAGTGCCATCCACAGATGCCCCCATACAGTGCCATCCACAGATGCCCCATAACAGTGCCAGCCCTGTTATGGGGGATCTGAGGATACTGTTACAGGGGGCTGCACAGTATCCTTCACAGATCCCACCCATAACAGTATCCTTCACAGATCCCACCCATAACAGTATCCTTCACAGATCCCACCCATAACAGTGCGTCATCCACAGATCCCCCATAACAGTGCGTCATCCACAGATCCCCCATAACAGTGCGTCATCCACAGATCCCCCATAACAGTGCGTCATCCACAGATCCCCCATAACAGTGCGTCATCCCCAGATCCCCCATAACAGTGCGTCATCCACAGATCCCCCATAACAGTGCGTCATCCCCAGATCCCCCATAACAGTGTGTCATCCCCAGATCCCCCATAACAGTGTGTCATCCCCAGATCCCCCATAACAGTGTGTCATCCACAGATCCCCCATAACAGTGTCCTTCACAGATCCCCCCCCATAACAGTGACATCCACAGATCCCCAGTAATAGTGCCATCCACAGACCACCATTAGTTCCAAAACCACCAAAAGCACACCTTTTGGTTAAAAATATTTTTTTTCTTATTTTCCTCCCCAAAAACCTAGGTGCGTCTTATGGGCCGGTGCGTCTTATAGGGCGAAAAATACGGTACTTGGTACAGTGGTTCCACAACTGTAGTACCTAGGAAGAGGCTGTGGTGCTCACCAGAGCACTATGGACTCGTCAAACACCTGATTGGTGGGGGTGCCGTGAGTCAGACCCCCAGATCTGATATAGATATAGATTCTGAGAATTGGGCATCACAATTGATCTTCAGAAGCCCCCTTTAACCACCTCAGCCCCCATAGCTTAAACACCCTTAATGACCAGGCCACTTTTTACAATTCTGCACTACACTACTTTCACCGTTTATTGCTCCGTCATGCAACTTACCACCCAAATCAATTTTACCTCCTTTTCTTCTCACTAATAGAGCTTTCATTTGGTGGTATTTCATTGTTGCTGACATTTTTATATTTTTTTCGCTATTAATAAAAATGTAACGACATTTTTGCAAAAATGACATTTTTCACTTTCTGTTGTAATTTTTTTTAAAAACTACATTTCTATATAAATTTTCTCTAAATTTATTGTTCTACATGTCTTTGATAAAGAAAAATCCAATAAGTGTATATTTATTGGTTTGGGTAAAAGTTATAGCGTTTACAAACTATGGTGCAAAAAGTGAATTTCCGCATTTTGAAGCAGCTCTGACTTTCTGAGCACCTGTCATGTTTCTTCAGGTGCTAGAATGTCAGGATAGTATAAATACCCCCCAAATGACACCATTTTAGAAAGAAGACACCCCAAAGTATTCACGGAGGGGCATGGTGAGTTCATGTATAATTTCATTTTTTTCACAAGTTAGCGGAAAATGACACTTTCTGAGGAAAAAAAAATAAAAATAAATAAAGTTTCCATTTCTGCTAACTTCTGGCAAAAAAAAAATAAAAAATCTCAGATGGACTCACTATGCTCCTCAGTGAATACCTTGGGGTGTCTACTTTCTGAAATGGCATCATTTGTGGGGTGTGTTTACTGTTCTGGCATTTTGGGCGGTGCTAACTTGTGAGCAGTCATGTAAAGCCTAAAGGTACTCGTTGGAATTTGGGCCCCTTTGCGCACCCAGGCTGCAAAAAAGTGTTACTCATGTGGTATCGCCGTACTCAGGAGAAGTAGGGCAATGTGTTTTGGGGTGTATTTTTACATATACCCATGTTGGGTGAGAGAAATATCTCTGTAAATTGTCAACTTTGTATAAAAAAATTTAAAAAGTTGTCATTTACAGAGATATTTCTCACACAAAGTATGGGTATATATAAAAATACACCCCAAAACACATTGCCCTACTTCTCCTGAGTACGGCGATACCACATGAGTGACACTTTTTTGCAGCCTGGGTGCGCAAAGGGGCCCTAATTCCAATGAGTACCTTTAGGATTTCAAAGGGCATTTTTACGAATTTGTATTCCAGACTTCTTCTCACTCTTTAGGGGCCCCTAAAATGCCAGGACAGTATAAATACCCCACATGTGACCCCATTTTAGAAAGAAGACCCCCCCAAGGTATTCCGTGAGGGGTATGGTGAGTTCATGTAAAATTTTATTTTTTGTCACAAGTTGAGACTTTGTAAAAAAAATAAAAAAAAAAAATATCAATTTCCGCTAACTTGTGCCAAAAAAAAAAAATTCTGTGAACTCGACATGCCCCTCACGGAATACCTTTGGGTGTCTTCTTTCCAAAATGGGGTCACGTGGGGTATTTATACTGCCCTGGCATTTTAGGGGCCCTAAAGTGTGAGAATTCAAATGTGTAAAATGCCCTGTGAAATCCTAAAGGTACTCATTGGTTTTAGGCCCTTTAGCATCTTGGCTGCAAAAGTGGCACACATGTGGTATCGCCGTACTCAGGAGAAGTAGGGCAATGTGTTTTGGGGTGTATTTTTACATATACTCCATGCTGGGCGAGAGAAATATCTCATTGCCCTACTTCTCCTGAGTACGGTGATACCACATGAGTGACACTTTTTGCAGCCAAGATGCGCAAGGGCCCAAATTCCAATGAGTACCTTTTAGGAGGGCATTTTTACGCATTCTTCTTCTCACGCTTTAGGACCCCTAAAATGCCAGGGCAGTATAAATACCCCACATGTGACCCCATTTTGGAAAGAAGACACCCTAAGGTATTCCGTGAGTGGCATGGCGAGTTCATAGAAGATTTTTTTTTTGCCACAAGGTAGCGGAAAGTGTTTTTTTTTTTTTTTTTACAAAGTCTCATATTCCACTAACTTGTGACAAAAAATAAAATTTTACACGAACTCACCATACCCCTCACGGAATACCTTGGGGTGTCTTCTTTCTAAAATGGGGTCACATGTGAGGTGTTTGTACTGCTCTGGCATTTGAGGGTCTCCGCAATCATTACACGTATGGCCAGCATTAGGAGTTTCTGCGATTCTCCTTATATTGAGCATGCGGGTAATGAGATTTTTTTTTTCCGTTCAGCCTCTGGGCTGAAAAAAAAAAAAAAATGAACGGCACAGATTTCTTCATTCGCATCGATCAATGTGGATGAAAATATCTCTGCCAAAATCAGTGACTGCGGTGCGGTGGGCTGGGCGCTAACTACCCAACAAGTGCTAACTACCCAACAACAGTGCGTCATCCCCAGATCCCCCATAACAGTGCGTCATCCACAGATCCCCCCATAACAGTGCGTCATCCCCAGATCCCCCATAACAGTGTGTCATCCCCAGATCCCCCATAACAGTGTGTCATCCCCAGATCCCCCATAACAGTGTGTCATCCACAGATCCCCATAACAGTGTCCTTCACAGATCCCCCATAACAGTGACATCCACAGATCCCCAGTAATAGTGCCATCCACAGACCACCATTAGTTCCAAAACCACCAAAAGCACACCTTTGGTTAAAAATATTTTTTCTTATTTTCCTCCCCAAAACCTAGGTGCGTCTTATGGGCCGGTGCGTCTTATAGGGCGTAAAAATACGGTACTTGGTACAGTGGTTCCACAACTGTAGTACCTAGGAAGAGGCTGTGGTGCTCACCAGAGCACTATGGACTCGTCAAACACCTGATTGGTGGGGGTGCCGTGAGTCAGACCCCCAGATCTGATATAGATATAGATTCTGAGAATTGGGCATCACAATTGATCTTCAGAAGCCCCCTTTAACCACCTCAGCCCCATAGCTTAAACACCCTTAATGACCAGGCCACTTTTTACAATTCTGCACTACACTACTTTCACCGTTTATTGCTCCGTCATGCAACTTACCACCCAAATCAATTTTACCTCCTTTTCTTCTCACTAATAGAGCTTTCATTTGGTGGTATTTCATTGTTGCTGACATTTTTATATTTTTTTCGCTATTAATAAAAATGTAACGACATTTTTGCAAAAAAATGACATTTTTCACTTTCTGTTGTAATTTTTTTAAAAACTACATTTCTATATAAATTTTTCTCTAAATTTATTGTTCTACATGTCTTTGATAAAGAAAAATCCAATAAGTGTATATTTATTGGTTTGGGTAAAAGTTATAGCGTTTACAAACTATGGTGCAAAAAAGTGAATTTCCGCATTTTGAAGCAGCTCTGACTTTCTGAGCACCTGTCATGTTTCTTCAGGTGCTAGAATGTCAGGATAGTATAAATACCCCCCAAATGACACCATTTTAGAAAGAAGACACCCCAAAGTATTCACGGAGGGGCATGGTGAGTTCATGTATAATTTCATTTTTTTCACAAGTTAGCGGAAAATGACACTTTCTGAGGAAAAAAATAAAAATAAATAAAGTTTCCATTTCTGCTAACTTCTGGCAAAAAAATAAAAATCTCAGATGGACTCACTATGCTCCTCAGTGAATACCTTGGGGTGTCTACTTTCTGAAATGGCGTCATTTGTGGGGTGTGTTTACTGTTCTGGCATTTTGGGCGGTGCTAACTTGTGAGCAGTCATGTAAAGCCTAAAGGTACTCGTTGGAATTTGGGCCTTTGCACTCAGGCTGCAAAAGTGTTACTCATGTGGTATCGCCGTACTCAGGAGAAGTAGGGCAATGTGTTTTGGGGTGTATTTTTACATATACCCATGTTGGGTGAGAGAAATATCTCTGTAAATTGTCAACTTTGTATAAAAAATTTAAAAAGTTGTCATTTACAGAGATATTTCTCACACAAAGTATGGGTATATATAAAAATACACCCCAAAACACATTGCCCTACTTCTCCTGAGTACGGCGATACCACATGAGTGACACTTTTTGCAGCCTGGGTGCGCAAAGGGCCCTAATTCCAATGAGTACCTTTAGGATTTCAAAGGGCATTTTACGAATTTGGATTCCAGACTTCTTCTCACGCTTTAGGGCCCCTAAAATGCCAGGACAGTATAAATACCCCACATGTGACCCCATTTTAGAAAGAAGACCCCCAAGGTATTCCGTGAGGGGTATGGTGAGTTCATGTAAAATTTTATTTTTTGTCACAAGTTGAGACTTTGTAAAAAAAATAAAAAAAAAAAATATCAATTTCCGCTAACTTGTGCCAAAAAAAAAAAATTCTGTGAACTCGACATGCCCCTCACGGAATACCTTTGGGTGTCTTCTTTCCAAAATGGGGTCACGTGGGGTATTTATACTGCCCTGGCATTTTAGGGGCCCCTAAAGTGTGAGAATCCAAATGTGTAAAAATGCCCTGTGAAATCCTAAAGGTACTCATTGGTTTTAGGGCCCCTTTGCGCATCTTGGCTGCAAAAAAGTGGCACACATGTGGTATCGCCGTACTCAGGAGAAGTAGGGCAATGTGTTTTGGGGTGTATTTTTACATATACCCATGCTGGGCGAGAGAAATATCTCATTGCCCTACTTCTCCTGAGTACGGTGATACCACATGAGTGACACTTTTTTGCAGCCAAGATGCGCAAAGGGGCCCAAATTCCAATGAGTACCTTTTAGGAGGGCATTTTTACGCATTCTTCTTCTCACGCTTTAGGACCCCTAAAATGCCAGGGCAGTATAAATACCCCACATGTGACCCCATTTTGGAAAGAAGACACCCTAAGGTATTCCGTGAGTGGCATGGCGAGTTCATAGAAGATTTTTTTTTGGCACAAGGTAGCGGAAAGTGTTTTTTTTTTTTTTTTACAAAGTCTCATATTCCACTAACTTGTGACAAAAATAAAATTTTACATGAACTCACCATACCCCTCACGGAATACCTTGGGGTGTCTTCTTTCTAAAATGGGGTCACATGTGAGGTGTTTGTACTGCTCTGGCATTTGAGGGTCTCCGCAATCATTACACGTATGGCCAGCATTAGGAGTTTCTGCGATTCTCCTTATATTGAGCATGCGGGTAATGAGATTTTTTTTTTCCGTTCAGCCTCTGGGCTGAAAAAAAAAAAAAATGAACGGCACAGATTTCTTCATTCGCATCGATCAATGTGGATGAAAATATCTCTGCCAAAATCAGTGACTGCGGTGCGGTGGGCTGGGCGCTAACTACCCAACAAGTAGCTAACTAACTGGTGGTGATAAGGGACCCTTATTCCCCATTCACACGGCCGCAATTCTGTTTGCGGAACGGAATTGTGGACCCATTCATTTCTATGGGGACAGACTTTGTCCCGCTCGTATCCGGAAGTACGGATCCGCGCTTCCGGGTCTGCACTTTCTTTCCGCACAAATATAGAACATGTCCTATTCTTGTCCGCAATTGCGGACAAGAAAAAGCATTTTCTATATAGTTCTGGCAATGTGCGGATCTGCAAAATGCGGATAGCACATTGCCGGTGTCCGTGTTTTGAGGATCTGCGGATCCGCGGATCCGTGGATCAGATCCGCGGATCCGTGAATCCACGGATCCGCAAAACACATATGGACGTCTGAATGGAGCCTTACAAGGGGTGTGATCAATGACAGAGGGGTGATCAGTGACAGGGGGGTGATCAGGGAATCTAGATGGGGTGATCAAGGGGTTAACAAGGGGTTAATAAGTGAGGGGTGGGGGGGGTTAGTGTAGTGTTTGGTGCAACTTTACATAGCTACCTGGTCCTCTGGTGGTCGATCCTAGCAAATGGGACCACCAGAGGACCAGGTAGCAGATATATCAGACGCTGTTAACAAAACAGCGTCTGATATACTTGTTTGATGCTATTTATTTAGCATTTACAGCCTGCCAGCGATTGATCATCGCTGGCAGGCTGCAGTAGAACTCCTAAGACGCGCGGCACTGAGAACGTGCACGCACGTTCACAGGAAGTCTCGCTTCTCGCGAGATGACGCGCCGACGCGTCAGATCAGAACTACAGGACCGCCCGCTGGACGCATCCATGCGTTAGGCGGTCCTGTAGTGGTTAAATTAATCAACAATTTGCTGTGATATAAAAGATTACAAAAAATATATATATAAGGTATACAGTGTAGTAATATACAGTTCTAAGGAATTGTTATTTTGAGGTTCAGACTACAGTCCACTGATCTTATACTATCTTATAATAAAATGCTGCTCTTTTGAGTAGTAACATTTGTGATCTGCTTCTGGATTATCACCAAAGAACAGATCAGTCTGAGATGTATGCATTTACTGTTTTTATCTACTCCGTGGAAATTGCTTAAATGATTTTAGTGTAGAAAATAAGTGTTACGGCTAAATTGCTTCATTGAAAACATTACTTGTGAACTGAGGTATAAAGCAATATTAATCTAATATATTTTACCATCTAAATAGTGTGATTAATATGGAATATTATCTAGAAATGCTGCCTAATGACACTTTAGCAGTCCTGCAAACAGAAGAATCACATGCAATTATACTCATTATTTTTCTGCCAGTTCTTTCTATGAATACAAAATAGATATTGTTGGGCAGCAGCTTCACAAATATAAACTACTATACACACAACCTCATGTTTTTTACTCATAGTTTTTATGAAATGCATGTTAAAGCTAGAATAGTGTAGCAATAGGGATGAAAAGGTTTCACTTGCACATACACGCTATTCTATGAGGAATGGGGGGGGGGGAAGACACCTCAGGCATATAACAGTACAGCAGTGCTATAAGTGCCACAGTTGTAGTGACAGTTGGAGGACCCTATTGCTCCAAACTACAATTTTGTCATGTAGGCAGAGCTCTTTCTCCTGCTGCATCTCTTTCATGGCTCTTCCATTAGTTACACTTTGAGTACTGCTTTATGAATGTCAAGATTCAAGATTGTGATGCTAGAGAAAATTAAATGGGTCAGCCCATCTGGGATATTGATGGCATAGGATATGCCATCAATGTCAGATAGGTGCAGGTCACACATCTGGGACTCATTCCTATCTAGACAACAGGGGCCCTAAAGTGAAGGAGGGCACGCTGTTGTCACATTCGGGTGTGGGAGGGAAACACCACACCGAACATAGTAGGGATGGGTGAGGGAATAAGGCCTGGAAACTAGGGAAAGAAGATGGACACCTCCTAGTAAAACCCTAATCAAAGTCCTGACTAAATACCAGTATGAACAGACCCCAGAGGTAGGCAAGTTCATACATCGGTATACCTAGTGTCCTAACTCACCCTATAGGACCCTGGTACTAATGTCAGGACTGAGACAACCTGTTCCTCCAAAAAGAAGAATGAACAGGAGTCTCCCTCAGGCCTTAATAAAGATGACAGGGAAATGCAACACCCCAAATAACCCAAACAAAATACAAAAGGGAAAGAAAACACTTAACTTCAAGTAGCTATGGCAGCACCAGGAACTCACCCGAGAGCCACACATCAGCTATCCACAACTCCAACTGAAGCTATAACCCGCATAGCATAGCGGGAGAAACAACACTAAATAGGGAAGGTTACATGACCATAATAGCCACACCTATGTGGAAAGCACCAGAAACAACACATACATCATTCGATCCAAATGGAAAACATGTCAGATCAAATCACATGTTGCCAGTCTCACTGATATCCGGCCACCTGTTGTGGGAATGTCCGTGACAGCTGCACATTCATCGCTATTGGAGTTCTAAAAATAGTTGAGCAAGTGGGCTTAGCTGTTTTAAGTTCCATAGCAGTGAATGGAGAGCACACTACTCAAGCATGGCCAGCTCTCCAATCACAGCTATGGTACCACTGGAAATAGCTGAGCCAGCGCTTGGCTATTTTCGGAAACTCCCATAGCAGTGAACAGAGGGTGGAGATAGGACCATGTCCCAGATGTGGGAGCTGCACCTATCTGACAATGATGGCATATTCCTAGTGGCATGCAATTTTTTAGATGGTCAGCTCAGCAGCAGGCCCTCACCCCTAATGTTTTAGATGGTCAGCTCAGCAGCAGGCCCTCAACCATAATTTTTTCAATGGTCAGCTCAACAGCAGACACTCGCCCCTAATGTTTTAGAGATTCAGCTCAGCAGCAGACCCTCGCCCCTAATGTTTTAGATGGTCAGCTCAGCAGCGAGCCCTCGACCCTAATGTTTTAGATGGTCAGCTCAGCAGCATGCCCTCACCCCTAATGTTTTAGATTATCAGCTCAGCAGCAGGCCCTCGCCCATAATGTTTTAGATGGTCAGCTCAGCAGCAGGCCCTCACCGATAATGTTTTAGATGGTCAGCTCAGCAGTATGCCCTCACCCCTAATGTTTTAGATGATCAGCTCAGCAGCAGGCCCTCGCCCCCAAAATGTTTTAGATGGTCAGCTCCGCAGCAGGCCCTCAACCATCATTTTTTCAAGGTCCGCTCAGCAGCAGGCCCTCGCCCAAATTTTTTTCCATGGTCAGATCAGCAGCAGGCGCTGGCCCCTAATGTTTTAGAGAGTCAGCTCACCAGCAGACCCTCAACCATAATTTTTTAGATGGTCAGCTCAGCAGCAGGCCCTCAAGCATAATTTCTTCAATGGTCAGCTCAGCAGTAGGCACTCGCCCTTAATGTTTTAGAGAGTCAGCTCAGCAGCAGACCCTCACCCATAATTTTTTCCATGGTCAGATCAGCAGCAGGCCGTCGCCCCTAAAGTTTTAGATGGTAATCTCAGCAGAAGACCCTCGCCCCTAATCTTTTAGATGGTCAGCTCAGCAGCAAGCCTTCGCCCATAATGTTTTAGATGGTCAGCTTAGCAGCAGGCACTCGCCCCTAATGTTTTAGAGAGTCAGCTCAGCAGCAGACCCTCAACCATATTTTTTTCAAGGTCAGCTCAGCAGCAGGCCCTCGTCCAAAAATTTTTCCATGGTCAGATCAGCAGCAGGCCCTCGCCCCCAATGTTTTAGAGATTCAGCTCACCAGCAGACCCTCAACCATAATTTTTTCAAGGTCAGCTCAGCAGCAGGCCCTCTCCCAAATTTATTTTCATGGTCAGATCAGCAGCAGGCCCTCACCCCTAATGTCAGCTCACCACTAAGTCACTGGGCCACTCTGTGGTCTCCTCATGCTGCTGCCACCTCCCAACTCTAACATTGGACCACTCTGTGGTCTCCTCATGCTGCTGCCATCTGACCACTATGTCACTGGGCCACTCTGTGGTCTCCTCATGCTGCTGCCACCTTACCATGCTGCTGCTACCTCACCACTCTGTCACTAGGACACTCTGTGGACTTCTTATGCTGTTCCCCCCCTCCCCACTCCATGACTGGGCCACTATTTTGCCTTTTTGGCCTGACATTACCATTTATTTGACCCTTCTTCTGATGTGTTAGAATGAAGCAAAAATGAGATACACAATGGATCCTGAGCTATGAAGTAGCTGTAAGGCCTGTATAACATGGTCCCTTTTTTGCATCAGAATTGGCTTATGATTTGGTAGCCAAAAGCAGAAGTAGGTACAAAACACAGAAGACATACAAATATTCTATTCAAGTGTCATCTCTGTTTTGGATCCACTCCTGTTTTTTTTTTTTTTTGGCTTTAGCAATACTGATGGATTGCTGACCTGGTGAAGGAAGATGCTCAACAGACAGGATCATTTTTTTGGGGGCCATTGTTCTGATGGATCAGAGGAAGGGCCGGCGCATCCTATAAGCGGACTAGGCAGCCGCGTAGAGCGCCCCTTGGGAAGGGGCGCTGCTGGGAGCGCCGGCCCCGCCTCATGCTGCAGCCACCCGAACACTCTATATTGAGCCTCTGGCGGCTGCAGCACTGCCTGGGCTGGTGCGTCGATGAGGGCGCACCACCCGGGCGCAGCTCAGCGCTCCCTCCTGTCACTCCCTCATTGTAGCGTGGCCGAGCCCTGTATGGTCCACGAGTACAGGGAGCATCTGTCTCCTGTACCCGGCCGGACTGACATGAAGTGCGCACACAGTGTGCAATGCCTGTCAGTCCACTCAGGTACAGGAAACAAAAGCGCCTGTACCTGCGGACCATACAGAGCTCAGCCACGCTACACTAGAGGTAGGGGGGAATTGGAAAGAGAATGACATGGAAGGTGTGAAGAATGACAAGAAAGGGAGAGAATGACAAGAGGGTCAAAGAGAATGACAAGAGGGGGAGACTAGAGAATGACAAGAAAGGGAGAGAGAATGACAAGGGGGGAAAGAGAATGACAAGAGGGGGAAAGAATGACAAGGGGGGGGGGGAATGACAAGAAGGACAAAGAGAATGACAAGGGGGGGGAAGAGAATGACATGGGAAGGAACAGAATGACAAGAGGGGGGAGAGAGAGAACTGGCGTTAGTTAAAGGAGTTCTGCAGTTTATTTAAACTGATGATTTATCCTCTGGATAGATCATCAGCATCTGATCGGCAGGGGTCTGACACCCGGGACCCTCGCCGATCAGCTGTTTGAGAAGGCAGCTGCGCTGGCAGTAGCTCCTCGGCCTTCTTGCTGTTTACCGCAGGCGCAGTGACGTCACAACTAATATCACTGGCCTGGGCAGGGTTAAGCTCTGTTCACTTGAATGAAGCTTAGCCCCACCCAGGCCAATGATACTAATCGTGACGTCACTGCGAGAAGGCTGAGGCGCTACTGCCAGCGCCGCTGCTTTCTCAAACAGCCTATTGGCGGGGGTCCCGGGTGTCGGACCCCTGCCGATCAGTTTAAATAAACTGCAGAACCCCTTTAATATGGGAGATCATATGGGTGGGGCATTGTGATGTCACATGGGGGGGGGGGGCGGCAAACATTTCTTTTGCCTAGGGCGGCAAAAATCCTTGCACCGGCCCTGATCAGAGGAAGGGCAAAATAATCAGTGACATTAACACAAACTTACTGCTGACACCCTCTCCACTCTGTCAGGGGGGCACTACATTTATTATAAAACATTCTGTAAAAATCTATGTGGAATCAGTGGTGTAAAAGTGCACTTTTTCACACTATAGTAGGATCCTGGGCCTCTCTACATGGTTCTTTATACCTGCCGCTAACATTGATCTATAAGGCTGAGTTCACACTTGAGTTATTTGGTCAGTTTTGGCCCCATGAAGTGTGCAGTGATTCTAAGAGTGACGCCTGTCATCTGCGTGTCATACTGACTCACAGTATTGTTTCACTTCCACAACGAACTCCCTATGCGTGTTTCTGCAAGGCACAGTGTTCTACCCACTATACAGGCTTTCTGCAGCCAGGAAATAGCTGTTTGTTAATGAGATTCACTACGAAGAAACTCGGATTGAATCAACTTTTTGGAAAATTCTACTGATGACCTATCCTCAGTGTGACACCGGGGACCCTCGTCGATCAGCTGTTTGAGAAGGCACCAGTGCTCATGTGAGCGGAGCAGCCTTTTCAAAGCTTACGAAGCACAGCACCATACATTATATAGGGCCTGTGCTTGGTATTGAAGTTCAGCCCTAAGCACTTCAATGGAGCAGAGCGTGATACCAAGCAAACGCTCTATACAATGTGTGGCACGATGCTTGGTAAGCACAGAGAATGCCAATGTGCTTCTGAGCACCTGTGCCTACCAAAACAGCTGATCAGATACTGATGACCTATCCTTAAGATCAGTATCAAAATCCCGGAAAACCCATTTAAAAAAATTAAAAAAAAAAGGACAAAGTATCCTTAACTTTGGAATAGCGCTGACATATTCTGAAGCGCTTTACATACATTAGGATCTCTCTGTCCCCAATGGGGCTCACAATCTAAGTTCTCTATCAGTATGTCTTTAGAGTGTGGAAGGAAACCCACAAAAACACTGGGAGAATATACAAACTCCAAGCAGATAGAGACCTTGATCCAAGTCAGCAATAAACACATCTGCACCTCCACCAGTGTAAAACATAACCTTTATTATTAATAACTAAAAATACTCCAAAATTAGTGAATTAAAATTAATGTGGCAATGGAAAGAGTCTCCGATACTACAAAAAGGGAAAATAACTCACCCTAATCACCGCCACTACAAACTATTGACCCTGACTACAAAGCGGAATGGCTGCCCTGAAAGGGGCAATCCCTTGTCAGGAACCTCCTAAAGGCCCTAGATTGGCCTGACAAGGGATAGATCTGACCACCAGATAGATCTCAAGCAAATACGTCAATGGTCCTTAAATTTCATCTAGGATCTCATGTAATTTATTATGGACAACAAATAATTATAAAAAGAATGGGCATAACCAATACTGATTAGCCTATCCAAAACATATATAATCGCCTACAAAAACTATACACCATCTCAGGTGTCAGTTCTTCAGGGGACTGTATGAGGGTTAATACCCAAACTATTAAAGGAAGGATAGTCCAACATGAAATATCAAAAACATATGATAAGTTGCAAGGAACTTAGGCGTTCAACTTTCCATCACCCCTCCACCACTGGGCCACCACGCACCTGGACTTCCACCCTGGTGGCATGAGGAACAGCATACGATTATGGAGAAATATTTATGAATAAGATACCGCACGCAAGTAGAATACCTAGCAGTTCATTGTATTATATTTTCTCTGTATACTAATCCTGTATCCTATACTACATTAATGTGGGGTATACTATATATTGTATAGGTGCTTGGTCCGTGATCTCTATAACATAGTACCAGGCCACTTCTCTTTGGTTTCAGTGCAGTAACTGTAACAGACTATTTCTTGGTGGCCATTTTGTGTTTGTGGCTCTCTAATGATTGTATCTGCTGGGCAACAGTTTTGCGTAAGTTAGTAAATTAGAATTGGCTAATTTTGGGCTATTTTTAGTTATTACTAATAAACACTTAATAATTACACTTCAGTTATTTGGTCAGTTATTTCCATCAGTTAGGGTATGTTCAGACGACGACAATTGTCGCGCGACAAAAAGTCGCGCGACAATTTGGGAACCACTACACTATGGTGGTGTCGCACGTGCAACATGCAACATGTTGCGACTGTGACACAACAGTCGCAAAAAGTCCATCCCGGATGGATTTTTGTCGACTGTCGTGTCGCAGTCGCAGCATGTCGCATGTCGCACTGCGACACCATAGACTCCCATTATAAAAATTGTCGCGCGACAATAGTGCGACTTTTTGTCGCGCGACAATTGTCGTCGTCTGAACATACCCTTATTGTGAGCCAAAACCAGGAAATGGAGCCTGCACAGAGATGAAGTGAAATGTAAAGATTTCCTCTTGTTCTGTGTTTTTGACCCACACCTGTATTGGCTCACAATATCTTGTGGAACTAACCGACCAAATAACAGAAGTGTGAACTCATTTTTCAAAATTTATGGTAAATTTGGGATTTTTTCATAAATAAAGGTGAAATATATTGACTCAAATTTATGACTGTCATGAAGTACAATGTGTCCCCACCTGTCCTAAACCTGCCTCTGTCATTTTCTGTTCCCCCAGCATAAGAAGTAATTCTTCTGAAATCCGTCCTTTACTTTCCAAAATGTATAAGTATTTTATTTTCAGTTGAAGCACAGAGCCCAGAATGGTGATACATCTTATCACATCCTCTAGCAGTGGTAAAGAGTTTCCTGCTGGCTCCTTTTCATTCATTCATTATCTGCCATTGTTGGGTGGGATAAAGCCATATGCTCTGTATAGAAAACAATCAATGACTATCTGTGACAGCAGTTGAAAATGGGAGATAATCAGATCATTGAGCTAATACAGTCTTCACTTCAATTAAGTGTCCTGGATCAATGCACAACCACAAACACAAATTCTCTTACTGCTAACATACTGTACTGCAGATAGTGGGAACTTGCTTGAGCATCCTTCCAGTCTTGCAAGCAAAATATTGTGAGGCTTAGATATCATATGGATCACATTCATCTTATTAGAGAGAATCTTTCAACTCTAGTTTTCTAGTCACAGTAGGTCTCTTCGCCATTATTGCTCCTGGTTTGGTCACAGCGTGCTTATAATCGTGAATGCATTGAGTGTGTCTAGAAGATACAGCACACATGGAAGAGACAGAGGCAAGACATCAATTTTCATTCTTAGCGAGGATGTCATAGCTCCAGTTAAAAAGAAGATAAAATCCCTCAAAATTCCATACAAACTGCCATATGAAGAGCACACGTCCTATCCAATGATGCACAAATTGCACTCTCAGTGGGTTTACACATCACACTCACATGAATGCAGACAACTAGACAGGAGTTTAGCTTTCAGATGAAAACTTTACTGATTTATTATTTCAAATAAAAAAAAAGTTCAGAGGTTTGAAGGTTCAAAAAAATCTCTTGCGGGAATCTTTTTTTTTGTCTGCAATGGAAATAAAATTTGACATGGGCCTATAATGCGTTTGCACAGCAGTGATCTGAGAAGACAGTAACACTGTCAGAAAGAGATATTTTAATGAGGACTGGATAACACACAAAACAGGTACAATATTCATCATATTCTTATATGTCGAAAAACCAACAGTAATGCCCCACAGCAGAATTAATTTACCTGCTGCCGATTCATCTCTTGCCCTTCTCTTACTCAAAACCAACTAATCTACTAAATATGTTTTTTGCTAAGGTAAGTGCCTACAGAAAGCCCCTTGTTTTCTGATGGAAATGGCAAGCATCCTATTCCTGTGAAGTCTGGAGCGGTGTGTGTGAATGCTTAGGGAAATATCTCCTGCACTCGGATTTGCTGTAGGCCACAACTATGTCCTGTGATTACTATAAAGCTCTGGTTTTGCTTTGACATGACTGTTCTCCTGATCAGCAACCAGAAATGCATAGGGATGATCTGCTGCACAGAGTCATTCAAGAAATACGGAAAAGCGAGAAAGTGACATAGTTTACTTAAAGTGGTTATCCCATGATTAAAGTTAGAGATGAGCGAATTTTTTAAAAAATTGATTTGCCGGTTAACCGAATTTTTAATTCGAATTTATTTGGGGCGAATTTCGTTAAAAATGGCTATTTCCTGGCTGCAGAGAGCCTTTATAGTGGTGTAGAACACTGTGCCTGCCTTGCAGTAACACGCATAGGGAGTCTGCTTTGGTAGTGCAATAATAATGTGAGTCTGTATGACATGCAGATGACAGGCGTTGCTCTTAGAATCACTGCATACTTCACTTATTTGGGCAGTCACAGACCAAAACTGATTAAATAACTCAAGAATGAACTCAGTCTTACAGGTCAATGTTAGTGTCAAGAAGAAGCACACTCCTTTTACACCGCCGTCAGCTGATTCCACATAGATGTCTACAGAACTTGTTCTATTAAACGCTTATACAAGTAGAGCCCCCCGACAGAGTGGAGAGGGTGTCAGCAGTAAGTTTGTGTTGACTTCACTGATTATTTTGCCCTTCCTCTGATCCGTCAGAGCATTAACCCCCAAAAAACAGATCCTGTCTGTTGAGCATCCGCCTTCACTCGGTCAGCATTTTCAGTAATCCATCAGTATTGCTTATGCCAAAAAAAACAGGATTGGATCCAAAACAGAGATGACACGTGAATGAGGAGACCACAGAGTGGCCCAATGACATTGTGGAGGTAGCAGCAGCATCAGGAGGCCACTGAGTTGCACAATGACAGAGTGTAGAGGGGGAAGCAGTATCATCAGGAGGCCACAGAGTGGCACAATGACAGAGTGTAGAGGTGGCAGCAGCAGGATCAGGAGGAGGCCACAGGGTGGCACAATGACAGTGTGGAGGTGGCAGTAGCAGCATCAGGAGGCCACAGAGTAGCACGGTTACAGTGTGGAGGTGGCCGCAGCATCAGGAGACCACAGAGTGGCAAGGTGACATAGTGCGGCGGTGACAACAGCATCAGGAGATCCCAGAGTGACAGGGTGATAAAGTGGGGAATTGGGTGGCAATACGAGTACCAGCTGAAGATGGTGGGTGAAAGAAGGAGCAGTTGGCATCAGATGTGTGGCATCAGGCGGGTGGCAGCATTAGAATAGTAGCTGAGGCAGGTAGCCCGAAGAAAACGGTCTCTTTTGTCAAACTGTTGGTGTGGCACCATGGATAATCTAGTCTGGTGATATAACTGCACCGATGATCGGCGAATATATTTTTTCTTTTACCACTAATACATGCCACAAACGGCTTTAGAACATATAACTACACCGCTAATTGGCAAATATATTTTACATTTGCCACTAATACACAACAAAAAGGGCTGTAATTTTAGTACTTCACCACACGACGGCTAATAAGCCCATTTTTCCCCACTAATACAAGCCAAAAAATGCTTTAGAACATATAACTGCACCGCACAAGGGCAAATTGGACATAGAAATATTTCCTTGTAATAAACCCTGTTAATGCCTGTTTCAAACAGCACTTGCACCCTAATAAGAATGGTTTGCTGGAATTACAGAGCTGTATAATGGCAATTTGGATCCCAAGTCAGTGCAGCATTATTATTATTACCCTCTTCAACATAAATTTAGCGGAATGAGTCCTTCCTATCCTTTCCCTACACCTTGAATAATCTTTCCCTGCACTTGTAAATCGTTTTTAGCACAATTATGTTTTTTCTAACACTGTCCCTGGTGCCTGCTGACGTCTCTCCCTGCACTGAGTACACTGGTAAATGGCAGAATCCAAGATGGCTGAGGCTATTTATAAGGCTTTGACATCACAGGGCTTGCTGGCTGCTGAATGGCTGCATGCATGGCATTATGGGTAATCCCGCCTTCCCAGAGTTCTTTGCTCCATGTCCTCACACGTGCAGCAGCCATTTTAGGAAAAAATGTGATTCGTTACCAGTGCAAATCGAATAATTCCTGAAATTTTGATCAAATTCCACTTCGTCAGCTTCAATTCGCTCATCTCTAATTAACGTAAAAAATGAAATTCAGACCTCATATAGTACATGACAATCTCTTTCTAACAAAGCTACAACCAGAACCACCTGTGCCTTACATGGATTCAGAGATCTCCACAGTCATTTCTCCTATTGCTCTATGGCTAGATGGCAGCTCAAGGGAAGTGTCCTTTCTGTTGGAGATCAGGAGGTATGTTCTCTCTGCTTCAGCTGTCTCCCTATTGAATAACTCAGTGGCTATACAAAATATTTAATTATATGCATTTTCAAAAGCTTTCAGATCCAGGTGCTGGTTTGAAAACTGTAGAACATTTTTTTGTGGAACAACCCACTTTAAAATATAAGAATTTTAGCATCAATTAAATATGCATTAATTATGATATATATATATATATATATATATATATATATATATATTTATTTATCATGCTATACAGGCTTTTTATTTTATGTATATATGTAACTATCACAACCACTCTTTAGGTAACTATAACTATATTGTATAATATATGTAATGCAGACACAATATTGTATCTAACCTTTATCTTTTGGGTTTTGCTGGTTTCACTAAATGTACAATATTTCTCTCCATATTTGAGTAAGTGATCACTTGCTGGTATGAAATCGAGCCCACAAAGAGTGAGATACTGAATCCCCACATTTTTCTTCTCTTTCTTCTATTTACCGGTTCTCATTTGATGGATTCTTTATAGAAAAAAATGTTTCTGAACATTTAAATGGAATGTGTAATTCTATTTAAAACTTCGGGTACTTTCACACTAGCGTTAAAGTTTTCTGATATTGAGTTCCGTCACAGGGGCTCAATAGCGGAAAAAACAATTCAGTTTTATCCTAATGCATTCTGAATGGAAAGCATTTGTTTCAATATGCATCAGGATGTCTTCAGTTCTCCCGCAAAAAGTCCCGAACACTTGCCGGAATGCTGGATCCGGCATTCATTTTCATTGAAATGTATTAATGTCGGATTCGGTACCAAGTGTTCCAGAAAAAGGGATCCGGTTTCCTAGTATGCGCATGCGCAGACCTTTAAATCTCTGAAAAAACGGAACTGCCTGCCGAAATCTTCTAACGCAAGTGTGAAAGTACCCTTAAGTAGATAGCTTTTAAAGATAGTTCAGGATCTTGGGAGGCGCTGTCTCGACTCAGCTGAATAAAACTTTAGGATCGATGTTTATGAGAATGTATGATCTTTATTTGATAGTAGTCTACGCGTTTCAAGGGCTGAATTGCCCTCTTTGTCAGGACTTGAGGAAACGCAGAGGACCACGGCTGCAGCTGAGGACAACAGCTTGCTGGTCGGGATACGAAATAACCAGCCAAGCGATCTACAGTTGTTGTGACTCTTGACAACGACATTCGGTAAGCACATCTTTTTAACCTGACACTAAACAACTGATACTGCACATGTGGCTCCCCATTCTCCCTATTTTTATTTTCACGTATTTAAAACTTAAAACATATTTAAACGTATTATGATTTTTGGTATGTTTTTTCATTGTTACTATGTGTTAGAAAATCCTACAATCCTGCAGTTTTCATACTGGTCACTAAGCCTAATAATATGTGGTGACTTACTGTTCTCTACTAGAGATGAGCGAACTTCTATTTTTAGTTTGGCGTCCAAAGTTCGGGTTCGGGTTATCGTAGCATCCCGTTATGGATTCCGCTACCACGGACCATAACAGCATTTGGAATCCATAAGGGGCTGCTTCATTGAACCCGAACCTTGGACAACCCTAAGGACCTGGGGTGACGTCACCGTCATGTGATCAGTGCAGGGGGCATGGCTCAGTACTGGATCACCTCTTATCCAATCCAGTGCTGAGCCACGCCCCCTGCACTGATCACATGACGGTGACGTCACCCCAGGTTCTTAGGGTTGTCCAAGGTTCGGGTTCAATGAAGCAGCCCCTTATGGATTACAAATGCCGTTATGGAATCCATAACGGGATGCTACGATAACCCGAACCCGAACTTTGGAAGTTCGCTCATCTCTATTCTCTACCAATCATTTTTCAGCAGTCATCTCATTATCCTCACAGACAGGGTTTTAGTGAAACATAAAACCTCTCTAAATATGGTGTCACCTGCAGTTTTTTTGAGCCATTGCCAGAAATGAATCCAGCAGAGAAGAGATGTCTAATGGTGCATTTAGATGCTCTGAGTAAAAGCCAATTGTCAGGAAGGAAGCGTTTGGCTGCTTTTTAAATGGAGGTGATGCTCTGTATTTACATGCAGTGATCACCTCCACAGTTTGAAGATGAGCAAGCGCTACTACTATCGCTCATCCCCATACAAAATCATTGTTTCTGGGCAGCAGAGTGCTGTTTAGACAGGACGATTTACTGCCCTGGAACATGATTGAGTTGTCTGCACCCAATGAAAGAGCTTTTTGCACGTTCTTCAGGTGATCTGCTGCACCTTTTCACGGGCAAATCATCAGGAACGAGCATTTGTAGGAACGTTTATTCCCAATAATCTGCCCGAAAATTGGGCAGTGTAAATCTAGTTTCAGTCTTTCCTTAATATTTCTCATTCCGTTCCAACCCACTTCTGGCTTTGGCTCAAAAAGGCAATGAGGTGCGGATCATAGCCTGAAGTAACAGCACGAAGGGCTGTTTATTGGGTATCTTAGTGAGTGAACAAAGCCTCAAGTAAATTCGGAATTAAATTCTTGTTTCAGATCTTCTTTGAAATCATTTCTGTATCTTACTATCAAGAGAGAGCCAAGCAATATTCTCCTTATCCCAAGAGATGACCCCATTCGGGTCTGGTGAACCTTACTGTGGAAATGTTTTGCTTGTAGTTCAAGTAAATTCACAGCTATCTCTTGATAACAACACAGGAGACCATTCAGGGGATGCCCATGGATACACCATAATGCATGGTTGTCAGCGTACCTGCAATTATATAAAACACCATCTGACCACACTGCTTTGACTGTCTGCAGCTGCCACTAACATATCAATTGCCTCTTCTAGCCATTGTTGGTATAATTGCAACTGTGAAAATTACATTACCGGGAAACACACTGAGACTGAAGATCTCTTAGTCTTTCAGCATTATCACCATTTTAGGGACAAAAGAGTCTTCTTCTGTCTTGAAAGCTTTTGAAAGACAATCATTTCTTATAATATTCATTTATTGGTGTCAGAGATTGCTAGTCATTCAGGGTTCCCAGGTCCAAGGCAACTAAAAACAGCCTTTCATAAACAGCTTTCTGTTGCAATCGACACATTTGTGTGGCCGGACTCGGATCAAATAGCTTTATTTTCTGAGTGTCCATAATTAAGGAGCAAATAGCACTGAGAGGAACCATGCGGTTATTATCATGCAAAAATGCTGCCTGTTCTGAGCTCATTTCATACTGCACTGAGTGTCAGAGTGAAAAAAAGTGATTTGATCTAGTGAAAGGCATACACATGACACAGAAGTCATGAGGCAGGCATACTCATACAACCCAGAGGCCTGCTGTTCCAAAGATACTTTTATCAGCAAAGAGACTCTTTAATGTAGTGTCACTGAAAAAGAATTCTAAAGTTGATGTTTTTTCGTATGCAGGAACTAAAATAAAGGGCAGTGTGCCACAAACATACTTTGAAATAAAGAGCAAAGAACTTCTCCAGGATCTCTCCTTTGAATGTGTTGTTTTAATTCTCGAGGGACTGGAACGTATGAGACAGTGGATGGCGTTCCACAATGAAGAGGCCACACAACTGTCTCTCAGAATTATTTCCAGTTTATTTTTTAGCACTCGCTTACATGTTGGACAAGTTTTAGAAATAAGTACCCTATGGGAAATATGATGTTTCTAACATTGCATCAATAATATAGGAGAATTGGAAATATTATCGTTTGGGAACTTACAGCAATTTGCAACCTTAATTATTTTCTGGATATTAGCCAGAGTGGCCATCATGCAGAAGGGAAATGAGCACCAGAAAACTCAGCATTTATTCGACTTTTTGTTGCTTATTTGATACTAAAGTATATTACACCTTTGTATGTGATATTTTACAGTGAAAATAAGAAAATGATGATACCAGACCAATTCATACTATGCAAGGTAAAGCAGCTGGTAGGGTAATGTAGGATGTACCTGTAGGATCCTGACTGGCTTACATTTCCTAGGAATCAGCCTTAGGGCTCATGCACATGGCTGTTGCTCCGCCGCTCCGTGCATTGGGGACCGCAATTTGTGGTCTCCATTGCCTGGCCAACATCTGTGCAGATTCCACAGACGGATCCAGACCCATTCAACTTGAATGGGTCCATGATCCGTCCGCACTACAATAAAATTGCATGCATTGCTTTTTTGTGGTACGGAGGAATGGAGAGAAACCCCATAGAATCACTCCATAGTGCTTCTGTGGGGTTCCGTGTCTCCGTTCCGAATCGGACCTTCCGGATTGCTGACCCTTTCCAGTGAATGGGTCCGCATCCATGATGCAGTGCAAAAACCGCAGGGGCCAGTATATTGCAGACCCACTGTTTGTAGGCCGCAATACATGCCTGGCTGGCACACGGTCGTGTGCATAAGCCCTTACAAACATATATCTGGACGTCTGTGCCATCGATCCTACAGTGAAATTTCCCTGTGGGCCGATACCCCAAGGGGGCCACCCAAGCCCTGCTTTCTGCCACTGACTTGGTACATAATGAGCTCTCAACAGTAATTAACACTGGTGAGAATCAGATACTCATATACCCAGCCAGTGACCACACCGCAATGCTCTCCTGAATTCAAATGCTGTGGCCCTAACCTTACCTCTAATGCCCCCTGCTCCATAGACAACTGGAGGAAGAGGACAGAAGATGGCCACCAAAGAGGGACAGCTTTTGGGGCAGTATATTGTGCTACACTGTGCTATTTGGTTCTGCTGGGATGGTATTTTGCACTATGGTATTGTTGACCCTGCCTACTTGTGTTGCCCCCCCTTCTGTTAGTTTGGACCTGCCTACAAAATTGGGGCACTTTTAGTTTTTTTTTTTCCAGGGCCTCTTTAAGTTTCCAGTCAGCCCCTGTATGTTGGTCACTTACAGGGCACTGGGAACAGTTTAATGAGTGGAAGGGTGGTGACATTGACAATAACAGAGGTGGTAAAAAAGTGCTGAGAGGAGGAACAGGGATCAAATTAGACTGGAGGGTCTTGGCACCCTCCAATCTAATTGTATCCCCGGGCACTGCCCAGTGGGCTCTTTTTATCTCATTTGCATACTGGATAAAAGTTGTTTTCAGCAACTTTGCAGATCCACAAAGTGAAGAAAAGGTAAGTTTGAGATGCTATGTTGGTCACCTACAGGGCTCAGGGAACCGTTTCATGAGTGGAAGGGTGGTGACAGCTTGCCTTTCATTTCAAGGCAATTATCCATGGAAAAATGTAAGTAAATTAGCTTCTTCTGTCTGTAGAGAATTGATATGGGGTTCTTGCCACTTGTCAGTACAGAGTAGGGTACTGGTTGGCTGGATGCAATCCCTTAGATGCATCTCTGGGTGGAGGGCAGGGGGTAACTGGTTCTAATTGAAGAGACCCAGAAGACTTATTTTCAAGGCAATGTTGCATGGGAAAAAGCATGAGCTAATTTGAAAATATCATGAATGGATAATAAACATGTCTCTGGCTTTTAGATAAAAATGTTTATTGCGAATTTCTAGAAATCAGTTTAGGAAAATCTAGTGATTCATTCAATTTAAAAGTGTTATTTTTCTGTGTAGATTCTGACTATGGAATTGTATAGGTGATACAGCCTGCCAGCCCTTTCTTCAACTAAGAATTTCAGAAGGACAGAAAATAAATCTTTCCATAGTTAAGAACAAAAATGCAGGATATCAGTGCTTCTCAAATGCAGTTCACATTACTGAAATTTTACAGTGTATTTATATGTAATAATTACATTAGACTTATCTCTTCTCTCCATATGTTCTGTGTCCTTAATTTTGCAGCAGAAGTTAATTGAATTAACTGGTAAAATGCGGTATCATTTTGTGATACTTCTCTTCCCCGAATACATATCAAATCAACTGTGATAGCTGGACATCAATATAGGCGAATCCCTTCGATACATCCATATTGTTCACAGAAGGTAGCTATGTCTTTCAATGATTTTCTTATCTGAACTATTTGAAGAAGGAGATATGATAAGTAAACTCTATAGCATTGCTTTCCACAGCCAGTGAAAATTGCTATGTGTGGTTACAATAGAAGACATAAAAATGACCTATTTTCACCGAGTTTATTTTTAACTCACACCTACACAGGCAGAGGCATGCCCAAAATATGTCAGGGACACATCTCTAGTTTGATTTTGGTGGGAGTAGATCCATTCGCAAGCAGAATATACAGAAATAGATATTAGCAGCTTTTAAATGTGTGTGGGGGCAGGGTAGCAACAGCTAGCAATTCATGTTCCATTGTGTGTCATGGGGCTGAATGGAATTTATATGATCTATCATCTATCTTGATGTAATAATAATATTATGAACCAGAAGTTCAGTAAATAATGTACTGTACATGCTAGTTACAAAATACATGTTTATTTGTCTGGAGAGACATAGCTTCTCCCAATGCAAAATCTCAATAATGTGCTATCTATCTATCTATCTATCTATCTATCTATCTATCTATCTATCTATCTATCTATCCATCCATCCATCCATCCATCTATCTATCTTTCCTTATCGTCCTTCAGGCAGCACACGCAAAGTGTTAATGTCTTGCTCCTCCCTTCTAGGACAGAAGATACATCATTAGTATATCAGACTAATTAAGCCCCCTATAAAGCAGTGCACACCCACTAGGTAGATCTGTGATGTATCTGGTGCCTGAGATTCAACCTTTGACAGACAAGTGATTATTAATAGGGATAAGCGAACCACTTGGAACCGAACCCAAGTTCGGGAAATGTTTTTTTTTTCTGTAGAAATCAATTTCTGAAGTTATTATGCGAAGTCTCGTGAGACTTCGCAAAGTAATTACCGGCTTATCAGAGCCAATACATTCTAATACTGTACGGAGAGCTCGCTCCGTACAGTACTGAAACAAACTTTTATGCAAATCGACTTCGGATGTTTCATTCAAAATCGATTTGCTCATCCCTAATTATTAAGGCTGCGATTTCAAACCCCCTACCCCCCTTGTTTAATACTGCTTTTCAGATCCCTTTGTGTGTGCTGCCTGAAGGACGATAAGGAAAGTCTAAATTTTCTTACCGAAATGTATCTTTCCTTAAAGAGGACCTTTCAGTAAAAAAATATTCATGGGATACTTATACCATCTTACAGGGCTGCTGCTGCTGATGTCCGCACACAGGTTTTTTTTTTCAAACGTCCCCCCAGTTCACCCGCAGCGCTCCCGGTATCTTCTGCGCCTCTTATGCTAATGAGGCAACTTGGTTATAGTAGGAGGTTTCATTTAGTTATGGTGGACGGTGTCTCTTCTCTCTGGCAGCGAGCGCATCCAATCGCAGTGCTCCTCTCTTATCCAGGGAAAAAAAAAACTGTGTGCGGACATCAGCGGCAGCAGCCCTGTAAGATGGTATAAGTATCCCATAAATATTTTTTTGCTGAAAGGTCCTCTTTAAGTCCAAAGGCAGCACATATCCCTCCCTGAAACAGACATTGCTTGGAAACCTACCTAGTGGATGTGCACTCTTTTATAGAGGGGTTAATTAGTCTGATTTACTAATGATTTATCTTCAGTCCTAAATGGGAGGAGCAAGACATTAATCCTTTGTGTGTCCTGCCTTCGGACTCAAGGAAAGATAAATTTCGGTAAGCAATAGTTTGGGACATTTCTATCTATCTATCTATCTATCTATCTATCTATCTATCTATCTATCTATCATCTATCTGCCTGTCTATCCAATATCTATATAACTATAATCTCCTATCTATCTATCTATCTATCTATCTATCTATCTATCTATCTATCTATCTATCTATCTATCATCTATCTGTCTGTCTATCTAATATCTATATATAGACTATCAATCTCTCTATCATCTATCTGCCTGTCTATCTAATATCTATATAACTATAATCTACTATCTATCTATCTATCTATCTATCTATCTATCTATCTATTAGAGATGTTGCGAACATAAAATTTTCCTTTTGCGAACGGCGAATGTGAACTTCTGCAAATGTTCGCGAACAGGAAAACCGGACGAACCGCCATAGACTTCAAATGGCAGGCGAATTTTAAAACCCACAGGGACTCTTTCTGGCCACAATAGTGATGGAAAAGTTGTTTCAATGGGCCTAACACCTGGACTGTGGCATGCCGGAGGGGGATCCATGGCAAAACTCCCATGGAAAATTACGTAGTTGACGCAGAGTCGGGTTTTAATCTATAAAGGGCATACATCACCTAACATTCCTTAATTGTTTGGAATAACGTGCTTTAAAACATCCAGTGTGTGTATACAATCAGGTATGATGTTGTATCGATCAGGTAGTGTAAGGGTTACGCCCGCTTCATAGTGACAGACCAAACTCCCCGTTAAACGCACCGCAAACAACCATAAACAGTCCATTTGCACAACCGCAAACTCCCCATTTGCACAAGGTTGGATACCAAGCTAGCTATGTCCCGTTCCTTATCCTCACTGACGTCATTGAAGGTCTCTTCCTCCACCCAGACACGTACAACACCAAGGGTCCCCGAAAGGTGACAACAAGCCCCCTGGCACGCCTGCTGTGGTTGGTCTTCCACCTCCTCAAAGCCACCTTCCTCCTTTGACTCCTCTTCTTCAGACTCATCTCTCTGCATTGCCGCAGGTCCAGCAATCGACGACGACAAGGCTGCTTCTGGTGGTGATGGTGACCACAACTCTTCCTCTTGATGCTCATCTACGGCCTGATCCAGCACTCTTCGCAGGGCATGCTCCAGAGAAAACGCATATGGGATGAGGTCGATGATATTGCCTTGGGTTTGACTGACCAGGTTTGTCACCTCCGCAAAAGGACGCATGAGCCTGCAGCCATTGTGCATGAGCGTTCAGTAATGCGGCCAAAAAAAACCAGCTCCGCAGAGGCTGTCCACTTTTTTTTAAATTAAAAAAATCTGTTCTTACCAGTTTAATCTCTGTTTTGTCCCCTATCAGGGGCCGGTGCATGGAATAGATTTTAGGAACTGGGAGATGGAAAAAGATGGTTGGTCGGTCCTCTTCCTTCCAATTTGGGGCACTGCGCGTGCGCCGTGCAATGTGCTGTGACACCTTATATGAGTGGTGTGTTAAGTAGTACTATTCCTACCAGTTTAATCCCTGTTACGTCCCCTATCAGGGGACGTGTATCGAATAGATTTTAGGAACTGGGAGATGGAAAAAGATGATTGGTCGGTCCTCTTACTTCCAATTTGGGGCACTGCGAGTGCACCGCGCAATGTACTGTGCCACCAATACAAATAGTGTGAACTACTATTCTTACCATTTTAATCTTTGTTAAGTCCCCTATCAGGGGACGTGTATTGAATTGAATCCTTGCATGGGGAGATAGAGAAAAAAGCTTGCTCTGTCCGCTTTCTTCTAATTTTGGGCACTTGCAATGGAATTTGCCACCAATGCAACTAGTGTTAACTAAGTACTATTCCTATCAGTTTAATTTCTGTTTTGTCCCTTATCAGGGCCAGGCCCGGTTTAGTGAATAGATTTTTGGAACCGGGAGATGGAAAAAGACCCATGCTCGGTCCGCTTCGTTTGAATTTGAGATCACTGCGCGTGTGCCGTATCAAAACGTATTGCACCCGCGCGGAAGAAACTGAACAACTGAACGCAATCGCAGGCAAAAGTGAATGGCTTTGCCTTTGAAATTGCACAGTTTTCACTGAACGCATCCGCAATGCATCCAGACCTAATCCGGACACGCTCGTGTGAAAGAGGCCAATGAGTCTTTGAGGACTGGAGTGGACACAGAACACTGGCCTAGCTAACGCTTTGTCTATATTAATTCAGCAGCAGCAGCACTCTCCCTGCTCTAACTAACACTGCAGCTTAAGAGTGAATCTAAGATGGATGCTGTCCTTGCTTTTTGATAGGAGGTGGTAAGGACTAGGAGGGAGGGTATGCTGATTGGCTGGAATGTGTCTGCTGACTGTGAGGTACAGGGTCAAAGTTTGCTCAATGATGACGCATAGGGGGCCGACCTAACATCGCATATGTTCGCCCGCCGAGGCGAATGCGAACATGCGATGTTCACCGGGAACTGTGCGCCGGCGAATAGTTTGGGACATCTCTTCTATCTATCTATCTATCTATCTATCTATTTATCTATCTATGATATATCTGTCTGTCTATCTGCCTATTTAAAGGGGTTTTCCAAGACTTTTCCAAGTAGATGATTGAGCGATGAACGAGTCATTTCTTGGTGTAGTAAGCATTCCAACAATGACCCTTTAGATGCGCCGATTATTGTTCACAAAATCGTAATTTCTGTCACATATTCCATTGTTTGCAAAGCAGACTGTTGCACTTGCACAAAACGAAATTTGAGTGACGGGCTTAAACACACCCACATCGTCCGTAATCATGCGTGCAGTGAATGATTCCTTTTTACACGTATAAAATCGCCAATGTCCAAATGATAATTTTTGTTCCCACACAAATGATTGAACCAACGAGAAGTCTACCTATTGTCGATAACCGTGCAGTTTTGCTTGATTTAACTATAATTTACATGATAATCAGCTCGTGTAAAGGTACCTTTACATACTGATGACCTATCCGGGACACATTCATCAGTCACATGGCCTAGGCAAAGCTCTATACAATGTCCAGCACTGTGCTTGGTGAGCAGAGCGAGGGCCACGACTCTAACAGGAACACCAATGCCATCTCAAATAGCTGTTCGGAGGGATACTCAGGTGTTGGACCCCCACCAATCAGAGCATAGGTCATCAGTATTTAAATCTCATCAAACCCTTTTTAATCTATCTATCTATCTATCTATCTATCTATGTCATATATATTATCTGTCTGTGTATCTATCTATCTATCGGTCTATCTATCGGTCTATCTATCTATCTATCTATCTATCTCATATCTATCATCTGCTAATCTATCTATCTATCTATCTATCTATCTATCTATCTATCTATCAATATACCATATATCTATTTTCTATCTATCTATCTATCTATCTATCTATCTATCTATCTATCTAATATATATTATTTGTCTGTCTATCTATCTGTCTATCTATCTCATATCTATCATCTGCTTATCTATCTATCTATCTATCTATCTATCTATCTATCTATCTATCTATATCTATCAATATACCATATATCTATTTTCTATTTATCTATCTATCTATCTATCTATCTATCTATTTATCTCTATCCAAACTGCTACAAGAGGACATAGTTTTAAATTAGAGGGGCAAAGGTTTAAAAGTAATATCAGGAAGAATTACTTTACTGAGAGAGTAGTGGACGCATGGAATAGCCTTCCTGCAGAAGTGGTAGCTGCAAATACAGTGAAGGAGTTTAAGCATGCATGGGATAGGCATAAGGCCATCCTTCATATAAGATAGGGCCTGGGGCTATCCATAGTATTCAGTATATTGGGCAGACTAGATGGGCCAAATGGTTCTTATCTGCCGACACATTCTATGTTTCTATGTTACTATATATCTATTATCAATCAGTCTATTTATCTATCTAAATCATCCTCGATGGCTGCAGATATGGCTTAAAAAACATTGCTGTATGTGTATTTTCTAGCAGTATAGTTTATTATAAGCTAAGATTGTAGCATTTCATTAATCACCAGAATAAATCTAACGCAAATCCTAACTCTGTCAAAACCGAGGGAAAACATTTACAGCTTCTGGATAATCATTATTGACGGACTCTCCTGGTTGTTACCAATTATTCTTAGATGTATGGGCAACCTGTGTATGAAAGATCTGCTTTCATTCCAGAAACAGCGGCACTGTTGTCCATTGACCTCGTTTGGTATTGCAGCTCGGTCACCTCTTTCGCATTGTCACCCAGCCAAATGAATCCTCGCGTGTACAAGGGAATAGGAGAGCCAGCATGGGTTAAGAGCAATCTTATGTGTTTAGCCAGTTTTAAAGCAGAAACGAGAACACAAATGATAGATCTGAACTACTATTGATTTTCTGTGAAGTGTTTGCTGCGTTTGGCAAGTTGATATTCAAAATGCTTCCTGTTGTGTCTGTGGCAATAACTGTATAGTAAACTAGGCAGCAATAATAGCTGTTATGTTAGTTTGAATCCCACTGCAATGGTTTTATGCATGTTACAAGGAAAACGATGCTGTTTTATGTGGATGAATCATACACATCAATGTTATAGGTAATTTGCATGAATGTGTGTAAAAGCGATTAGCACAATTTGCAATTCTTCAGGATTTGTCGAGTTTTGTTGCAGTGCGGCTCGTGGACTAAATTGCAGGATGTTAGTGCTTAGGGAATTACTCTGTTGAGGGAACCTTGCCCTTGTTAAAGTTCACCTCTTTTCAGTGCAGAGGTCAAATCTTATTAAAAGGTTCATGCTCTTGAACTGTGACATCCCCCTGAGGCCTGCAGAGGAACAGAGTGGTGGACGGATGAAGCAGAAATACCATTCTCCAATATAAAAAAATCTTTATCAGTCTTAATGAATTGCTAGGACAGGGGAGCTACGCTTAGTCCTCCTTCCCTCCAGTAGACACAGCAGAACAGCTGGATATTCATCACTCGGAGAGAGGTAGAGTTGTAAGCGATTAGTGATAAATACCTTAACAGCATTGTAAGTGTTTCACTTTACCAGGCCAATCTATGATGTTCGTGGATCAATACAGTTATTTCAGAGCAACTCATTTACACCTTGTTAATGCAAGATTCAATGAGTGGCAGTATATCACCCAATGCATATCACATGCAACCCTACTCCTGTCTTGAACAATTCTTAGAAGTTAACTGCAGATGTACAAGAAATGCTCAAAAATAATGGTGCAGGATTTAGGGACAGATTGGCTATCTACTGCATAAGTCCTGTTTTGTGTCTAAAAATATTTCACCATATGAAATGTAGAATAAAAGCATGTATGTATAACCTAATGACCGCAGAATGAGGTCCCATTCTGACCTTTCAGTAGTACATGCTATTTATACAGTATATATACTTATACTTTATGAAGATACATATCTACTGTACATAAAAACAGATGGCAAGTAATTACAGATGAGCAAAGTTATGAAAAATTCGATATGGCTGCTTCGCCAAATTTCTCAAAGATATCAGGCTTGTGACGAATTATGTTGTCATGAAGTGCATTTCTTTATATGCAGTGGGCTCAATGATGAGGAATGGCAATTGTGCTGCCCCGTCATTTAACCATTCAGACTCCGCGTTCATCACTGATCACTGCATCTGAGATGAAAATTAAGGCTTTTCAGAGGCTAATCCAGCTTAAAAAAATGCAGAGAGGCCGTCATGGCCATCTTGATTGAAGGCACCACTTGAAATCTTGCGCTGTAACTTGATAATGTGATCACGCTAGTCGGGCGCGATGACATAATCACCGATGACGTCACCATGCCTGGCCAGCGTGGTGATGCACACATCACCCGCGTGAGATTTCATGTGGTTTTTGCAATCAAGATGGCCACGGTGGCCTCTTCAGGTGCAAATGGATGAGGTGAGTATGTTTTTTTTACCGCCATTTCAGGAAAAATAGATTTGTTACCATGAATAATGAGGAAATTCAGCTTTGCAGCTAATTGAATTTTTCCTGAAATTTAGTCCACTTCGAATGCTTCGATTCGCTCAACACTACAAATAATACTTAGGCTACTTTCACATTAGCGTTTTCAATTCCGCTATTGAGATCCGTCCTAGAATCTCAATAGAGGAAGAAAACGCTTTAGTTTTGTCCCCATTCATCATCAATGGGGACAAAACTGAACTAAATGAAATGGAATGCACCAAAATACGTTCTGTTCCATTTGGTTGCTTCCCCATCTCGGACATAAAAACGCTGCAAGCAGCGTTTTTCTGTCCGTGATGTGGTGCGGAGAACAATAGACACAATAGTAAACAGATCCGTCCCCGTTGACTTTCAATGGTGTTCAAGACGGATCCGTCATGGCTATAGACGACATAATACAACCGGATCTGTTCATGACGGATGCATGTGGTTGTATGATTGTTACGGAAGCATTTTTGCAGATCCATGACGGTTTCCGCAAAAAACGCTAATTTGAAAGTAGCCTTAGCTTGTGTACATAAGCCCTAATTTGTACCGAAAATGTACTACCTAAAGTAAGATTCTTGGCAGTTTGGCAAGTGTAACATCTACTGCAAGCAATTAGCCTTGTTTTAGTTATGTTAATGTGGCAATGATTATCACTGAGAATATAATATCCCATAATGCTCTGTGAGAAGAAAAACTTTACTAAGAGTCTAACAGGTTGATACAATTGCCTGATCTTTCTTCTCTTTAATTCACAAGCCTCTTACTGGTAAAACAGTGGAAAGAAAATGGTGCGGTGGAGACGATAAGAGTGCAGGTAATTATTTGTGTTTCTGCTTTAACTTACATTTAGTAGCATTGTCTTTGATAAAGCTTATTTTATTCATAGGAGTTTGGAATGTGAATGTTAGATTATATATATTTAAATGGAAAATACATAGTTGTAATATGCAAAGTTTATTTTCTAAAATCATGTTTTACTTTAACTGTTGACAGCATGTATTATATCTATATTTTTTAAGGAAAATATTACATTCTGGGTTTTTACTTTGCATTCAGAAGTGCTGGATTTATTACAGATTTTCAGGGTGGATTCTGTACGAGAAAGGAGTGAATCAATTTGTATAAATCAATTAGTTCATTAAATAAAGAGAGGAGCTAGCTCTGCTGCTGAAGAGGATTCACCCTACCCGGAAATGTAGCAACATCAGCAGCAGAGCTTTTGTGCTTGCACTGCTAGGAGCAACTGCGCAGGTGCGAGATTGACAGGGGCAGGCAGGCGTTCCTTCCCTGTCAATCAAAGGGGAGCCTCTTGGGTAGCGGGAGCGGTCCCTGACTGGTCAAGAAGTCTGACGAACAAATTGATTTGTGCAAATTGATTTGCTTGTCTCTATTCTGTAACAAAATTCTGCAGCAAAAAAAATTTAGTACAATATAAGTTGCTACACATTTTAAAACCCATAGCATACTTGATATGTTTTGGATATGCACTGGTTCACTCTGCTGTTTTGCAATATTTTGCTGCATTTTTCATGGATTTGCTGCAGATTTGGATTCTGAATTCATGTTTGCGTCTAGAGGTTGGATTGGTTTGTGATGGGCACAGGTTTATGGCTTGTCACAGTTCAGTTAACAGTCATGAACCTGTAAACATTTAATAACCAGTAGAGAGCTTGAAAATCATGAGGGATTGATCAATTAGAAAAAGTAGCAAAATATTTGAATTATAGCAGCTGATTTATTATGGAGAGCATGTAGCCTTTCTATGTCTTTTTTAGCAACTACTTGCATCCCGCATTTGCCATTCCTTTATTATTATTGCTAGACATTATGAATACATTTCTAGTAGTTTGCAATGGAGGTCGAGATAAGTGCTACCAATAGACAGTGTGTCTCTTCACAGTCTGACACTATCCATTCAGCGTTGCCAGTGTCAGACACACCCCCAACTGGTAATACTTATCTGAACCTTCACTGCAAACTGCTAGTAATTCATTCATAACTTCAAGCAGGATTAATAAAGAATTGACACAACACAAGGTTAAAAGAATAGATGCTCCAAAATTGTTATTACAAGGGGAATGCAAGTAGTTACTAAACATATAAGATGTCAGGTTACATGTCCTCTTTAAGACAGGCACACTTCTTAATAATTTTGTAACTTAAGCCAGTTTTCTGGTAAAAAAAATGTAAATTTGTCAGACCACTTCCATGCGCTGCCCACTTTTTAGAAGCCAGCAAAAAGTTGCAAATTTTTGAGCAAAAGGAGGCTTGTGCAAAAATGTCTTATATTTTCTACAGAAGAAAAGTGGCATCGAAGCTTTGATAAATCTCCCCAATGCAATCTCCCACATCAAAGCAACCCCCAAGATAACAAATAACATAAGCTTCAAAGCTATGCCTTACACAACATTGCTTATGCTGTGGCATCCCTTAAGGTCTCTTCTGCCTGATGTACCAATGCTATCTTTTATAGAGAAAGGTCATTGTAGTTAAAGTAGTCTCAATGAAAACTAAAAAACAACCATTTAGAACACAAAAGTTATGGAGTTATAGATTGAATTTGATGCCAGAGCAACAGCGAAACTGCCCTTTGACATGTACGCCAGTGGAAACATGAGTTATTCAACATGTATGTTTTATCAAAGGGTTTTATAAGCTACAGTACCGTGAAATGTCATGTGTATAAGAATCAAACATTCTAAAGAAAATTAGTATCTGTAGTGTGTTCGTTGCTAGAAAATCCATTGCTAAAGCATCTATCTCTGTCCTAAATTTTGAAAAACTACCTTCCAAACTTATAAATCAATTTGTATCCTAGGAGTGTGTTTTACAATTAATGTGCAATTTGTATGTCATCAATCATAAGACTGTCAGTGGGAAATGGTAATCATTTTAACTTTCACAGGATGGGAGGTTGATTAGACCTTGCCGGGAACTGAACTTGTGACCTTCATGTCACAAGGTTAAGCCAAGTCTTTAGAATATGGATGGGTCCTTTTCAAGAAATAAAAGGATTTACAGGCGTTTTGTGAGTACGGAGTGCTGAGACCATGTATGTGCTTGGCTAGATGGGATGCATTATATACATTACATAGTTAATATTAGATTCTGAAAGTTAATTGAGGTGTGATAATATTAATTACCATACAGTCTCATGTTAACTTCTATTTGCCATTAAAGTCATTTTCCATTTTACCCTTTTAAGTGAATTACTATAAAATGTTATATCTTATAGACTTGATTTGCAGGGGATATAAATAATAGCGCTGTGTACAGAGTTGAATATCGTAGATGTCTTCTATGTAAAATTTATAGGTTTGCCACATGACATTTCTAAGTACTGATCTTACTAAAAGGGAAAGAAGCTACAGCCCTCATATTATCTGAAATGAGTGATCTACAGACACGCTTTATGTACTTAAAGTCTTTCTGGATTCCATATTCAACTACTTACAGTGTTTACCTTGGCAGGAGGTCAGCTTAGCGTCATACACATACATAATAACTACAGAGACTATATTTAGAACAAAAATGTGTGCAAATTGACAGTATTTTTTAGCTATTAGTTTAGAGGATCCTAAGTTTCAGTATACAAATTTAATCAATTTCAAGATTCAAAGCTCTTTCATTGATACGTAGTGATGAGCAAATTTCTTAAAATTCAATTTGGATTTGATTTGGCTAAATTGGTTTGTTGATTTGATTTGGTCCCGAATAAATTTGACCTGAATTGGCAGCTCCAATTGCCCTGAAAAGTTGTGGATGGCATTCTAAGGTCTTCCAGGGATACATGCAACTCATTATTTCAAGCTATATAACATGAAGAAAATCACTGAAAATGGTGCACTACAATGGTAACTGCAATTGACAATATATGGCTAAACCCTTACGCTGACATTAAAAATGAGACAGTTCACCAATATATTCCTATATTAAGAACATACTGGAGCCCGCGCACCCCGGCAAGGTCTCTCAATGTGGCACGAGAACTAACACTAACCTACCTATATAACTTGAAGCCAGCATTAGTATTCTTAGTAAAGTGACAGCGGCACACAAACATAAAGCTGCTTGCGGTAACAAACGGCCAATTTAGAAATAAACTGCACTGTAGAATTTATGTTTTTAAAAAAAAAAATAACCAAAAATGTTTGCTTTTTGGCGGCAAGTCTGAAATTCACCCCAATCAAATTGTGAAAAATTCAATATGTGATATAATATTTTAAACTGCTTTTTTTTGCCATTTGTAGTTCAGCTAATTTATGAATGTGTGCATATATGAACTGTGGAGCTTTTTCCAAATATACATATATTCATATGTATATATTACGAACAGGGGTGTAGCTACAGGGGGTGTAGAGGTAGCAGTCACTACCAGCCCTGAGAACCCTTGTGCCACATAAGAAGACACTGGTATTATAGAAAGTGCATGCTGGTCTCGTTACACCTCTGGCTGGAGGAAAGGAGTTAGGTCATGAATTTGGCATAAGAAGGTGCAATTTCAATTTTTGCCTCAGGCAGCGCAAAGGCTATGTGCTTCCCTGCCCCTGGCCACAAAGCATTGAGGGAAGGGGGCCTAAACTGAACTCTTGCACCAGTGCCCATGAGCCTTTAGCTATGCCCCTGATTGCAAAGGACTAATTTTGTGAGTATTCTCGTGTAAAACAATGCAGAAGCACCATGTGGTGGACCACGGAATGCCTATGGGTCAGTAATGCAGTTTTTTGTAAACATGGCTTAGTCCTTACATAGAGGTAATGCTTATTATTTGTACTGGTGTCAAAATAATTGGTAGGCGTATACAGGTCTTTATAGATATATCAGAGTTTCCTTCCATTTATTATTGTAGCAAATTCTTATAGCATAAATGCAATTAAAAATAATCCACATATTTAATGTTTGCATATATCCTAACACTTGAATAGTGCTACTGCATTTTTTTTTTTCTTGTTTACTGTGTCATTGCTTCTTTTTTTTTTCAAAGAATTTTTATTGAGGTATTTGCACATCACAAGAAACATGAGGTAACAATAGATTACATGTAGTACATGCCATTAGTAAAGCATCCCCACAAATGTACAGCAGTCGTACAAGTGACAGGGCCTTTGTAGTGAAAAAAAGATGTACAGTACAAATAACCCTCATTTTCATTTAAACCCCCTCCTCCCTTTTCCCTCCCCTGATAGAACCGTAACTCCCAAAACAAAAGGAGACCCCCAACCCACCCCCCCCCAAAAGTATAGCCAAGAGAGATGCCAGTAAATCCTACAACATCCTACAGATATCCGATAATATACTTTGAGTTCAGACAGACATTTTCAGACGCCCAAGTGTCCCCTTCAAATCTTCTAATGTATACCACTCAGTGTATTTAAATGTTGACATAATGTGGGAAATCTCCTCAGCAGTGTAATAATTGCCAATAAAGCTTTTCCATTTTTGAAAGAATTTCTTAGTTCTCTTTTCTTTCTGTACTTCGGTGTAGATTTTATCAATATACATAAATCTAGATGTCTGGTGCAAGATCTCAGACATTTCCGGTATGGACCGCTGTAACCACTGCTGCAGAATGCATCTTAGAGATACCAGGAGCAATATGTCTACAATTTGTGGGGGTTTTGGGTCAGTTTGAAATATGTGGAAAAGAACTGATTCTGGTTCAAGTTTTATCTGAAAGCGTAGTTTGTCCCGTATCCATTGAAGGACGGTCTTCCAAAAGGCTGTGATATGTACGCAAGTCCATATACAATGCATCAGATCCGCTTTTACCGCTCCACATTTTGGACAAGCAGTGAGATAGTCAGATCGTGATGTATTACGGGGAAGGTCAAAAGCAAAAATTGCTGAATGTATCAAACGAAAATGGGATTCCCTCCATACCTCACACGGCACAGCCCTGCAGATTCTCTGCCACCCCGCCAAAATGTCTGAGACTTGGGTCCGTGATCCCAGCAGTGACCTCCACTTCCCAAAAAGACCAGCTCTCAGTTTCTTGTCCGCAGGTTCACGCAATTTGGAATATAAGCCTGATAGCGTGATTTTACCCGGGGTCTGACCCAAAGAGGAGAGCAGAGAGCCCATACCACACTCACATGTAACATCTAAGAGTCTTTTTTTACAGAAACTCAGGACCTGCAGATATGCAAGAAAGTGAGAACCGTCTAGGCCAAATTTATGGCATATTTCTGTGAAGGTCAAGTATCTCTTCTCCTCTAGGTGAAGTAGATCCCTAAATTTAGTTATACCTTTCTCCCTCCATTTACGGAACTGTGAACCACTCAGTCCAGACGGAAATTCCGGGTGATGCCATAGTAGAAGGTGTGAAGAAGCCAGGAAAGGTCGATGATCAAGTTTCCTGGCCTCTTTCCACGCCACAATAGTATCTCTAATCAGAACAGAATTTTTTAAATGTGGAGGTAGTAGGTGAAGTCTAGAATGGAGGAGATTGACCAGAGGCCAGGGGGCAGCATAGGAGCTTTCAATGTCCAGATTGGAATAGTAATGAGTGTGATACGTCCAATCAACGCAATGTCTAAAGAGACACGATATGTTATAGAGTCCCAAGTTAGGCAGATTAAATCCCCCTTCCAATCTGTTAAGATGGAGTTTGGCGTACGCTATTCGGGGCCTCCTCCCCGCCCATAAGAATCTCGTGAAGGCCTGTCTCAGCAAATTAACATCTTTGTGTTTAATGAGGATGGGAACAGTTTGTAGTGGGTATAGCAATTTGGGGAGGCAAACCATCTTAAGCAGGTGGCTTCTACCCACAAGGGAGAGAGGGAGGTCTTCCCACCTCTTGAGACTAGCATAGATATCCCTCAACAGGGGTTCGAAATTCAAGTTATACAAGGAGCCAGAGGTTTTCCCTATTTTGATTCCCAAATAAGTAATATGTGTGTTAACAATGACCATATCATTCGCTGTACCAGACGGATGCATACATCGACCTCGGTGAGACAGTGGCAACATCATGCACTTGTCTCTATTCACTTTGAAACCGGAGACCGGCCCAAAGGATTCAAACAATTCCATCACATTGTCAAGATCATCTGATGGGTCAGCCATGAAAAGCAGAATGTCATCTGCAAACACCGAGGTGCGCAATTCATGGGTACCCACCGGGATTCCCTTGAAGATGTCTCCCTCTTCCAGTATTCGGATTATTGGTTCAAGCGCTAGATTAAACAGCAGCGGTGAGAGCGGGCAACCTTGACGCGTGCCTCTAAATAGCGGGAAGGGATCCGAAAGAAAGCCCGGTATTGAAATCCTCGCCATGGGGCTAGAGTACAATGTGGACAGATAAGTCCGGAAGGGACCCGTGAACTGCATCGCATCCAGCACCTTGTCCAGCCAATCCCACCGCACCTGGTCAAAGGCCTTTTCTGCATCAATCGATATCAATGTAGGAGCCATGTGACGTCCACTGCACCGCGTCCAATGCCGTCAAGACCCTCCTGATATTAGAAACCGCCGAGCGCCCCCTAATGAAGCCTGATTGCGTGGGCAAGATTAGATGGGGCAATACCAGGGATAGTCTGTCTGCGATAACTTTCGCTAAAAGTTTTAGATCTACATTAATTAAGGATATGGGGCGATAAGACTTTGGTGACAGGGGATCTTTTCCAGCTTTGGGGATAAGCTTAATATAAACTAAGTTATCTGAGGGTGGAAGGGGATCACCCGATAGTATCCCATTAAATAGTTTGGAAAGTGGCTCTAACAGCTCAGGAACCAAGTGTCACGAACCCGCCCCGAGCTCCCAGACCGCAGTACCTGATCAGACCGGGATCAGATGCCAGCAATCAATCGGGACAAGTTCTGACACTACACACTGTCCAATTTGATCACCCTGCTTCTTACAATCCACCAGATTGCACTGGAGATCAAGCTGTGACAGTTCCTTTAGAAATGAAGAACTTGTACAGGGCCTAGGCTTGGAGAACTCCTCTCCCCACCTACCAGCCCACACACTCATTCACACAGTAAACCCCACCAATCTGATCTAATCCAACCCCGATCTGCCAGACCAGACTTGGTGGGACTGGCGGACACGAAGTCCCTGCACTGCCACACACTAGGGCCTTCCAAGGGAAACCTACAACCCAGACGCAGACCTCTCCTCCTAAGAGGCTGCTGTCCTCACTTGTCCGTGGGATCAATGGCCCCACACCTCGGTCTCCATGATATACCTGGTACTGAGACCGCACACAGAGTCTCAAGCACGATACACAGAGGATGCCCCACTATCACACTTCACACAGAAGCTATGGTCACAGACTTACAATCAGACATCCACAGTCACCTTCAGAGAAAGATTGGCATTTAAAGCAAACAGGTAGCTGAAAATTAGGAACTCCTAATTGCCTCAAAAATGTTGCCCGTGCTGGGTTAAGAAAGAGTTTTAATAAACATAAAGATATTACTAAAAACAGAAGCATACAGATATATGCAGAGAACAGTTTTAAAATAAAGGGATAAATGAAGACTGGCCTTCCGTTACTCACACAGAGACTGCAGCTATCAGGTCCTGAGCAAGACAGAAACACGGATCCTCATTCCAATCAGATTGGCCTCAAAGTGGGAACACATGTTACAATCTGCTCTGTCGATTTATGAGGGACTGGTCCAGGCAGAGTCTGTAAGCCGACCTGTAAGGCGGGACACAGGGGTGGGCTGTAGGTTTATGACCTGTCAGTCCCACTGAAATCTGAGTCTGAAATTGATTTCTGCCCATAACTTTCGCGTACGGAGCATGTCCGCCCATTGATTGTGGGCTCATTTTCAGCTCTCAGGGTTGGGGGTCACAAGAGGTACCAAACATGGAGTTGTCCACGTGTCCTAATCAGTAGAACCGATTTCCTGAGCCAGGGTTATCACAAGTGGGTGGTTCTTGATATGAGCCTAACACTGACATCTCCTTGACTGTTACAATGGCGTAGGTCAACAACCTCTATTGAGCGGTGTGTTAGAGTTATGACCAGAATATGATTTTTGGATTCTTCTGGTGACAGGGAGGCTGCTCGCCCCCCTCCTCGGGATGCCACTCCAGCTTGCTCTTATCGTAAGTAATAAACCTCTTTCAAGTGGTTCACTACCTCGAGTCTCGTTTATATAAGGGTCCTGAGGCCACCAGGCCGTTGTCACCTCTAGGTCAGAGGCCAGGAACTAGGAGGTTTATGGCTGTGGTCTGGTTTTGAATGTAGGAGAGGCCTTATAGGCCTGGGAGTTGACATGAGGTAAATTCAGGAAACATGGCTGCCTATGGAAAACCATAAATCCCATTATCCCTCATACCTCACACCTCCCCTTTGAGAAGGTGCTGGCGGAGGAGGACTCACAGTCATTCTCCATGGCACCTGTCACTGTGTGGGTTCAGCAGCCCGGGACAGTCCATCCGCATTCCCATGGTCCACTCCCCTTCTTGGTGCTGGATGGTGAAATGCGTGCATTGCTGCAGACCAGACTCCATCGCAGCGAGTTTTCCAGTTGTCTACGGCTACGGTTCAGCCAGCTCAAGGGGTTATGGTCTGTGATCACCAGTAAAGTTGCAGCCCATAGAGGTATGGCTCTAGTTTCTTAAGAGCCCAAACTATGGCAAGGACACTACTTCTCGATGGTGGCACTATGCCACCTCCCGGAGCAGCAACTTACGGCTAGGTACAGAAGCACGGGTGCTCCTCTCAGTCCAGGTCCACCTGGCTGAGGATACTCTCTATGGCCATAGGTAGAGGCATCCGTTTGTACCACAAACCTGCGGGGTAGAAGTCAGGGGCCTGAAAGAACAGGAGAGTGGAGAGAGCGTGTTTCAAGGCCTTGAAAGACGTCTCACAGTCAGGGGTCCAGGTGACCATTTTGGGAGTTTTTCTTAGTGAGGTCTGTCAGGGGTTTTGCCAAGGCACTGTAATTCGGCACAAATTTCGGTATACCCACAAGTACCCAGAAAGACATTATTTGCTTCTTGGTCTGCGGGGTGGGCCGGTAGTAATAGCTTCCACCTTGCCAGTCTCAGGTTTAATGGTGCCTCCACTCGACCAGGTGTCCCAGGTAGTGGACTTCAGTCATGCCCACCTGGCACTTTTCAGGTTTGATAGTCAGCCCTGCGGCAGATTTTCTCGAGGACCTGTGACAGGTGGGTGAGATGCTCCTCCCACGTGTTGCTGAGATAGCGATGTCATCGAGATAAGCCACACGCTGTGTTCCAACCCCCAGCAAGTCATTCACCACTGCATGAAAGGTGGCTGGGGCATTTTCATGCCAAGGGCATCACTAAAAACTCAAAAGCCCAAAGGGAGTGATGAAGGCCGACCTTTCACGAGCTTCGGGGTCAGGGTATCTGCCAGTATCCTCTACTCAGATCCATGACTGTTATGAACTGGGCTGCTGCCAGTTTGTCTAACAGTTCATCGATCCTGTGGCCTGGGATAGGCATCACAGACCGTACAGCATTTAGCTTCGATAATCCACACAGAGCCGGGCTTGTCCGGTCCTTTTCTGAGGACAAGGACGACAGGGCAGCCCAGCACCGTGGGATTTTCGGATTATCTACAGTCTAGCATCTCCCCCACCTCTGCTTCATATTCTAGAACCTCCAGGGTAACGCCGGTAGGCCGACTCGCGGATCAGGTGACTGCGTATCACGTGCTCTGCCAAGTGGGTCCTACCTGGTTTCCAGTAAAGATCCTGCTGCCCAGAAAGGACTGCTTGCAAGTTTACTTTGTTGCTCCCCGTGAGCTGCGGGTTAATTTGTAATGCTTGCATGATCTAGTCCTGCTGACTGCTGCAGATCAACCAGAGGTCCTCTTCTCCATTCTCAGGTATGGCTACACACTGGCAGAGCCCATGTAGCCCTGTCCCGAGTGGGCTTTAAGCATATTGAGCATGAAGGTCCTCTCTCTCTCCACCATCACTCAAGGCTACTACATAGGTCACTTCATTAACCCTTTTTGTAGCAGGTTATATGGCCCTTCCCAGGCTGCCTGGGTTTATTCTGGGCATAGGCACGAGGGCTCCACCTTCTACTTAATTTCATAAGCTCTCTGTCAGGCGCCGGTCATACCATCTTTCTGGTTGGCCTGGGCGCCTAGTAAGATCTCCCGGACCTGACCAACCAGAGTCTCCAATTTCTCACGGAGGTTTAACACATAATCCACCACGAGAGGCCTCCAGCCTCCCTCCCAGGCCTCACGAATGAGATCCCAGGGGTCCCACGGACCCGTCTCGTACAAGCTCAAGGGGAGAAGCCTGTGGATGCCTGGGGTACCTCCCGAGTATGCGAACAACAGGTAAGGAGATAGCGTTCCCAGTCCCGGCCTTGGGTCTCCACAAACATCTTAGCATCTGCTTTAGGAGCCTGCCGTTAAGCGTTCACAGAGGCCATTTGTTTGCGGATGGTAGGGGCTGGCAGCGATATGCTCCACCTGCATGTTCTTGCAAGCACTGCATCAAGTTGGACATGAATTGTCCACCATGTCAGTGAGCATCTCCTGTGGGAAACCTACAGGAAAATATACCTAACAGAGCATCGCCACCCTCTGGAAGGGGCTCATCGATGATGGGCAGAGGGATCACGGAGCCTTGCGCACATCCCCACATTTTCGACTCGTTGGCAAGTAACACAGGAGCACAATCAACACCCTCTCAGTAACCTGTGATTGGCTGGGGTCAGGGAAACTGTCTCTCTGTATAACTTCCCCTGTTCCGTAGACCTTTAACTGCAGACTCTCAGGGGCCTGGCTAGAGGCCCTTAGATCTTCAAGTGGCATCTGTAGACAGGGCCTCCTCGAGACTCCAAGTTCACGGCAGGTGCCTGCTGCACCGCCCAGGTAATTTCAGGGGAGAGGATGTGGGAAGCTGTGTCACCCAGATGCTCCCCCTGTGCAATCAAAGTCCCCGCATCCTCTCAGCAGCATTCTGGGCACTCTGCTGTCGAGTCACAACTGCTATGGAGAGTACAGGGGTGCCCTACATCAGACCTCTTAATCCGCAAATACATCACTCATTATTCATATGGGAAGCGGTGGGGGACAGACAGGTGTCTGCCCGGCGTTCCCCCTCTGTGGACAAAACATGATTAGGCAAGACACAATGTTTTACTCCAGTCCTTGCCAAGAGTCCTCTTCTAAGGGTCCCTGGTTCTGCAGGCAGGGGGCGAGACAGGGTTGGAGGGGGTAGAAGCAGGTTCATACTGGGGAAGTCATGCGGCCAGTCAGTGCCCAGCAGCACGTTAGTCGGGATGGGTCTGACAACCCCACTTCTCTCAGGCGCACCCTGCACCCCAGTCTAGGTACACGAGCCATGGGGACAGTAGGGCTAACTCCTAATCCCTTTCTACAGTTATGAGTCTTTCCGGAGGAGGATGTCTTGGGGGTCCACCAGCTCGCGGGGCGCACGGGTCAGCTGTGCGCCGGTATCCCGCAGACTAACGGTAACCTTTTCTCCGATTTTAACAGGTTGCAGGTTATCAGCATTGGAACTTGGCTGTGTGGCCACGCAGTACACACAGAGGGTTTCCCGGCGGCCGGATTTCTTCTTGTCTGGGCAGGTGAGGCTGATATGGCGGTCTTGTTGCACACATAGCAGCGCCGGACATCTGCGGTTGCGGGTTTCCCTCCAGAGTGGTGGGTGTTTGCCCCAGCCGGCATTCGGTTGGCAACAAAGGGGGAATGCTGGGCTTGGGGCTCTTCCAGCTGGGACTCGGTTTGCGGTGGTCGGGCACCCTGCTGGTCACATATAGGTCAGCAAGCTCTGCAGTTTCTTCTGCTGTTTTGGGCAGTCGCGTTAGGACAAATTGCTTGACTTCAGGGGGCATATGTGAAGTAGCTGGTCCTGGATGGTGAGGTCAGCAAGACCCTCAGAAGTAGTAATGTCAGGCCCTTGATCCCACTGGTTAAAAGGCATATCTCAGGCTACCCAGGACATCGGTATGGCTGTCAGGTGGGAGCCACGCTGCAGAGTCCTGAGCCGTTTTGGGTACATGTCAGGGGTGAGGTTGTAGCTTTTGGTGATGGCGCTGATTTTAGCATAGTCCCCATCACAGTCCATAGGCAGGTCAGCAAAAACATCAGTGCCTTCCCTCTCAGGCCTGGAGTGAGATATTTTGCCCACTGGGTTTCGGGGAGCTGATACTGGCGACACATCTTTTCCAAAGCTCCTGAAGAGATCCATCAGCCCCTGACCTCTGTCCATCACAGGAACTTGTCAAAGAACGGCGTTGGACTGGCGTGCCTCTCTGGTGTCTGTGGGGACAGGTGATGCAAGACCCCGGTCGAGGCCAGTGCCAATTCCAGCGTCAGCTGGCGCTCTGCGGCTTCCCTCTCAGCTTAGCTCAGCTTGGCGTTCAGCGGCCTCTGGTACTCCAGGATGAGTTGAAAGCGAAGGTTGGCATCAAGTCACCCAGGCAGGCCAAGCGCAGCCTGCAGGGATGAGGGCAGTCCTTCTGAGGTGGTACTCTGCTCAGAGATCTCACCAGCAGGAGAGGCGGGCCTTGGGTTTACCTCACGGAGCAGCTGGGAGGACTGCCATCTGACCCGGTTGTCATGCCTGTCCTCCCTTCATCATCCGCCTGCAGGCGCACGTGCGAGGAAGTCCCTTTGTCGGTCTGAACCATCAATCCCTCTGAGCTGACAGAGACTGACTAGCGCTTCCTTCGTCATCTTCAGGTATGAGGCGGACATGATGCTGCACTTCACCAAATAAAAGATAGAAAAGAAAACAAGAGGGGGACTGTTCTGTATGTGTATGTTCTGCAGCATGGTCAGCTCACCTGTACACTGGCACCGCACTGCCAGCTGTTAGTGGAAGGTTTAATTGCTTAAACCTGGCACTAATGCTTTAAATGAAATCCCACACGCTGCCACCAATCTGTCCACGAACCGCCCGAGCTCCCAGACCGCAGTACCTGATCAGACCGGGATCAGATGCCAGCAATCAATCGGGACAAGTTCTGACACTACACCTGTCAATTTGATCACCCTGCTTCTTACAATCCACCAGATTGCACAGGAGATCAAGTGTGACCGATTCCTTTTAGAAATGAAGGAACTTTACAGGGGCCTAGGCTTGGAAGAACTCCTCTCCCACCTACCAGCCCACACACTCATTCACACAGCAAACCCCCACCAATCTGATCCTAACCAACCCGATCTGCCAGACCAGACTTGGTGGGACTTGGCGGACACAGAGTCCTCCTGCCACACACAGGGCCTTCAAGGAAACCTACAGCCCAGGCACAGACCTCTCCTCCTAAGAGGCTGCTGTCCCTCACTTTGTCCGTGGGATCAATTACCCCACACCTCGGTCTATGATATACCTGGTACTGAGACCGCTACAGAGTCTCAGCACGTACACAGAGGATACCTCACTATCCACACTTCACACAGAAGCTATGGTCACAGACTTACAATCAGACATCCACAGTCACCTTCAGAGAAAGATTGGCATTTAAAGCAAACAGGTAGCTGAAAATTAGGAACTCTAATTGCCTCAAAAATATTGCCCGTGCTGGGTTAAGAAAAGGTTTTAATAAACATAAAGATATGTACTAAAAACAGAAGCATACAGATATATACAGAGAACAGTTTTAAAATAAAAGGGATAAATGAAGACTGGCGCTTCCGTTACTCCCACAGAGACTGCAGCTATCAGGTCACTGAGGCAAGACAGAAACACGGATCCTCATTCAATCAGATTGGCCTCAAAATGGGGAGACACAGTACAATCTGCTCTGTCAATTTATGAGGACTGGTCCAGGCAGTCTGTAAGCCGACCTGTAAGGCGGGACACAGGGGTGGGCTGTGAGGGTTTATGACCTGTCAGTCCCACTGAAATCTGGTCTGAAAGTGATTTCTGCCCATAACTCGGCGCAGGAGCATGTCCGCCCGATGATTGTGGGCTCATTTTCAACTCTCAGGGTTGGGATCACAGAGGTACCAAACATGGAGTGTCCACGTGTCCCCAATCAGTAGAACCGATTTCCTGAGCCAGGGTTATCACAAGTGGGTGGTTCTTGATATGAGCTAACCGACATTCCTTGACTGTTACAATGGCGTAGGTCAACAACCTCTATTGGCGGTGTATTCGAGTTATGATCAGAATATGATTTTGGATTCTTCTGGTGACAGGGAGAGCTGCTCGCCCCCCTCCCTCCGGGATGCACTCAGCTTGCTCCTATCGTAAAGTAATAAACCTCTTTCAAGTGGTTCACTACCTGAGTCTGTTTATATAAAGGGTCCTGGAGGCCACCGACCGTTGTCACCTCTAGGTCAGAGGCCAGGAACTAAGGAGTTTATGGCTGTGGTCTGGTTTTGAATGTAGGGAGAGGCCTTATAGGCCTGGGGTTGACATGAGGTAAATTCAGGAAACATGGCTGCCATGGAAAACCATAATCCATATCCCTCATACCTCACACCAAGCATTTATAAAATTCTCCGGTATAACCATCGGGCCCCGAGCCTTTTGTGGCCTAAGTTGTTTAATGGCCGCAGACAATTCAGTCAGTGTAATAGGGACGTTGAGTTCGTCCAAATGCTGCTGAGAGATAGTGGGGATCTTAGTACACTTGAGAAAGAAGGTTGACATACTGGATTCCGGGCCCGGGCTAGAATATAATGAAGCATAAAAGTCTTTCAGAATTTTAACAATTTCATTCGGCTTGGTGCGAACCGAGCCTGTGGCATCAGCAAGGCGCAAAATAGGATTTTGTTTCCTGCGACCATGAAGCAAGGTGGTTAGCATCCTACCCGCCTTGTTTCCATATCTAAAAAAACGCGCCTCAGTCCTAGACATATCTAATTGCGTCTTTCTCTCATACCACAGCTCAAATTCTTTCCTCGCCTCCTGCCAATGTTCGTTGTTAGATGAAGTGGGAGCTGCAAGGAAAATTGTATATGCCCCACGGAGGTTCTTACTCAAGGTGGATAATTTTAAGTTAACCTTCCTTTTCAAACCAGAAACATAGGATATTATGCGTCCCCGTAGTACCGCTTTGGCGGTGTTCCAATACAACAAGGGACTCTCTACATGGGCCAAATTGTCCTGCTTATATTCCAGATACCACCCCTTAAGCAAGTCCCTAAAGTTCTCATCAGCAGCTAGATTAGAAGGAAAACGCCAAATATAATCTGTCCCCTTCGGGTGGGAATCAGCGAGCTCTATCATTATGGGGCAATGGTCAGACAGGATCATGTCAAGGATGGATGCGCGCAAGACCTTTGGAGACAGCGCAGTGGACGTCAGGAGGTAATCAATACGTGACCAGGTACCGTGAGGGGGAGAATAAAATGTGTATTCTCCACTGTCGGGATTCATATCCCTCCAGACATCACGCAGATTGGTGTCTCTAAAAAACAGTTCCAACGGGCCCACCTGAGTCAATCGCGCTTTGGGAACAGGTCGTTTGTACGTCCTATCTTCCTCCGCATGGGCTACCACGTTAAAGTCACCCCCTATAACTTTATGGGTAATAGGGTCTGCATGCATCTGTGTGGTTAAGTCCGCTAGAAACTGTCTATGGGTGTCATTGGGGCCGTAGACATTATACACACTGAACTCCGAATCCCCAGTACCTAAGTGAGTCATGCACCAACGTCCCTCAGTATCGGCAGTCTGTGCAAGTATCTCCACCTTCAGGCTCTTATGGAACAGAGTCAACACCCCCGCTTTACCCCTAACCGCTGGTGACCCCACCACCTTCCCAACCCACATTTTTTCCATTCTTATAAAGTCGCTTTCCTGTAGGTGGGTCTCCTGTAAGAGGGCGATGTCTGCATGAAGGGTCCGAAGGTGTCTGAGCACTTTATTCCGCTTTTGAGGCGAGCGGAGCCCCTTTACATTCCAGGAAATAATCTTCATACAGACACACCCTCCCCAGGGACACCCAGCAAGATCTCAACTACATATACATTTAAAGGAAGATCAGCATCTCTCTTGGCTAATATTACACAACGGTTAAATCCCCATAACCCCAGAAATGAACAGAGCTCAAGAACATACATTTCCCAACAAAACCGCCGAGGAGTGCCGCATGCTTTCAAAAACCAGTAGCATGCTGCCGCCCTCTGGTGGACTTCACTTTTTTCCGCATGTGAAGAACAATATATAGCAAATACATTTCAAAACCTCCATCCTACTCCCCCAACACAAATATAACAAGTAGACAACTTGACTGCGTTATAATCAATCATGAAAGAACCTGAGCGGTTGCAGTTAAAGCCCGGATCGAATCGACCAGTCCGGTAGGCCTAAATGCCTTGCCCCCCCGTATGTGGGCCTTCAAAGTCCAGAAAAGCAGCGACGAGAAACGTCTATAACATCTAGTACCGTACTCCAGACTAGGAACGTCTATAGCAGCTAGCACAGTAGTCCCTATAGAAACCGGAGATACTTATCGTAGTCTGGCAGAGTAGTCCTGACGGGCAGGCGGGTCCTGCAAGTCCGGGAGCATCTTCTTCCTCCTAGGCGTCGGCGTTCGCTGCAGGGAAGAGTCCTCTGACGATCCTCGAGGTGGCGAGAGGTCCTGAGCACACGGAGGGCCTACCTCACGACACACGTCACCCATGGCCTGGGACGCCGCCTCCGGGGAGGTAAAGGTGTCCACCATACCGTCAGGTCCAAAGATTTTTAAGGTAGCTGGGTATAGCAGGGTGAATTTTATCTGCTTGCGGTATAGTTGCGAGCACAAGGAAGAAAAGGCTCGTCTTTTCCTGGTGACATCTGCTGAATAGTCCCCAAAAAGATAAATACGGGAGCCACGTAGCATCACTGGGTTCCTTTGTGACTTGAAGGCTCGTAATAAGGCTTCTTTATCTTTAAAGTCTAGGTATCTCATTATTACTTGTCTCGGTCTGGTTTCTGGTGTATCGCCCGGCCTCAAGTCTGGGCCTATCCGGTGTGCCCTCTCTACATTGCAATGGCGGGAAATCCCGAGAACACGTGGCAGCTCGGTCTCACACACCTGTAACAGTTGTCCCGCCGGAATCTTTTCCGAGAGTCCCACAATCCTTAAGTTGTTGCGGCGGGATCTGTTTTCCAGATCTTCGACCTTATCCCACAGACGTTTGTTCTCCGATAGAGTGTCCTGTAACTTTTGCAGGATGGACTCGGTGGTATCTTCTATCACTTGTATACGGTTTTCGGCCTCGTCTAGTCGTCTGTCATGTTCGTGGACCGCCGTCTGCAGTTGTTGCATCACGTTCTCGACTGATTTGGCCAAGGTGTCTCGGAGGTCAGAAGCCAGTTGGGTCGCGACCTCGACCGCTAGGGCTTTATAGTCTATGACCGGTGACATCGTCTCCGGACGGGAAGCATCACAGTTGAGTTCAGAGGCCTGCGACAGCGCGATATCAGCCTCATGGTCGACGGGCGCGGGCGCCATGTTCACGACTTCGGTTTCCTCAGGCGGGTCCTGGGGTGCAGCCTTTGTCTTGACTTTCTTGCCCATGTTGCAAAGAAAGCGGTCCATGCACTTTTCAAGCACACCGCTTAAGGACGGGAAAAGGTGCCGGGATAGGCAAGATGTAGAGGTAGATTGTGTTGCGTCCGGGGAGCTCTCACACTAAGCGTCTTCACATGGTACATATGTCCCAGAATACTGTGGCCACCACAAACTGAATAATCAGTTTGCAGCTTTCCTTCACCCGGGGAAAAAGTTCTGTTGACTGCCCTCACCTTCTATATAAATATCCTGGCCCAAACAATGTGGCTTGTTCACACCCCTCCTGGAAACCAGCACCCGGCACATGCTCCTGTTGCCCCCCTGCCCAGATACACCCTGCACATACTGTTAGGGATGAGCGAATCGACTTAGGATAAAACATCCGACTTCGATTCGCGTAAAACTTCGCTAGAACACTGTACACTCTAAGTATTAGAATGTATTGGCTCCTATGAGCCGAAGTTATTCTTTCGCAAAGTCTTGCGGGACTTCGGGTAATACCTTCAGAAATTTCTACTGTTAAAAAACTTTTATCTAACTCGGTTGGATGACCCCTTTTCTTACAGTAAATGTTTTTAGAGTCTGAATATACTGATGGTGCTAGTAGGTAATATAGGAGGAGGAATACATACCAGCGGAGGAAGAAGTCGTACAGTTACTTATGTTTGTTGATCCAGCAGTAAATTGCATAGTGTCTTAAAGTCATGACTAGTAAGAACAGCATCAAGTGTTAGTGACGATGTGTGATATAGCCAGTCATTGAACACTTACAATTCAGCAGAATGTATAAATTGGCGCAGGGCTGCAGGTGATTTAAATTCATTTACGTCCATCTTACTTCCCATTCAATAACACCAATTGTGTATAACATACATTGCTGCTCTTCAACTCTGTATTTAACAGGAAGGAAATTATTATTTACTTTTTGCCAAAAAAAGCAGAAGTAAATGCATTCTGTGGTGAGCTGAGTTATTTGAACATACTTTGAGGAATCTGTACAAGCCAGCCTGTCCTCAACATTGCAAGGTTTTAGTGGCCAGAAAGTGGATTGTGGTCTTTCAGGACATGAGGCCTAACATGTCTGTAGAGGAGCCTGGAAGAAAATTTACACATTTGATCTTCTTACTCAGCAGAAATTATACAATCAGTTTATAGGAAACTTGCAAGTAAATACATGCGTTTTCATAATGGTAAACAGATCAGAAAACACCAGATTATTATCCGCAATAGTTCCCGAATAATTATTGTTAGGAAAGTCTATTAGTTTTACAGTAGGGATGATCAAATCAATTTGTATGAAGTGACAATTTCATATGAATGAATTCACAGTCTCTTTGGGACTGCCCCTCTACAGGTGATTCCTCACCCAGACTGACAGTGCTACACATCTTTCGAGTAGCAGCGCATGCGCAGATTATCTGCCTTATATTACCAATCAGTGAATGTGCACGAGCTGCCAAAATTTGTTTAGAGGTGCATGCAAATTAGTTGATGCAGATTGGTAAGCGGAGACACTACTCGTGGTAACCGCATAAGAAAGATTGTCAGGGCCACGTGAGATGTTCTGCCCTGTAATCCAAGCGGCATTGGGTGCGTCTAACGCTCCCTCACAAAGGGTAAAATTTGTTGAGATAAACAAATTGATTTGTACAAATCAATTTGTTTATAACTATTGAAAGGTATTTGTGTTTGTTTTAAAGGGTATGTTCGGCGCTTTGAAATTAAAGCCAGATAGAAAAAACCGTCAGCGAAATGACGGTCCATGTATAATTATAAAGCCACTCTGTTCTGGCTCATAGAGGAGATCCCAAGTGTCTTCATAACACAATCTCTTTAAAAGAGGTCAAATAGCACAGAAGAAAAAAACGTAGCCATGACACTCACCAATGCAAGTCCATCATTTTGTTGTCCTACATCCATGCTTAGGCACAAAGGGTACCATATCCTTCGTAAGGCTCACCTCTCCAAGTCTCCGCGTGACTAACGTTTTGCATCACAAATGGCACTTCATCCAGGCAATATTCCAAGGAACGATACAGTATCTGGTAAAAAAGCACTTAGCTTCACTTTATTTTAACATTGAATAAAAATACACTGGAACACATTTTCAGTGACTGGCAAAGTCTTCAGACGCATTTTGAACGTCAAGTGTACTTCTTCTCTGGCGGATCTCCAGCCGTAATAGAGCCCAATGAATAGAAGCCCAGATTAGGTTAGCCTCCGCCACAGAAAATGTAAAAAAAAAACAGTAAAGGGAAAACTATAGTGAGAGGCTAAACAAGCCCATACAATGTAGGGTTATGTTGGTATTAGCATACACATACACTGGTGGTACATTTTGGACGTGACTGTGGGACTCTTTGCATGTGCACTTGCCATTGAGATATCCACCTTTCTTTGGCTACATATAAAACATTATCACTGCTTTCAATCAAACTGCACTGTCATTGAATCTATTCATTGTTTCCTGTTCGAACCAGAATATTATTCAGTTAACACCAATTTACGAAATCTATGGCTTGAATTTTGCAGAATAATTAAGATACTGAGTTCTCAAGACAGAAAGAAATGACCTGGGACTGTCACATATAGGACAATTAAAGCATGTTATTTAATTAGGTTCAACTTTCTTCATTAAAATGTCTACTGCATAAAATAACAGCATTAACTAGCATTGCCAGATCTTTTCATAAAATTATCCCTTACACAAAACAAATCATACTTGGTTAAATCATTATTTCAGCCATAAACTGATAAAGAATTAAATCCAATGTACATAAGATGAAAGCTATTTCTATGTAGTCAGTCAGTGCTAACAAAACAATGACATTACCAGGGAGGACAGAGCTTCAAAACCTGGAACTAGGACACTTGGCAGTTATGCATACAGTACTTTATGTCCATGTCTGGTCATCTATATCAGCCTTTTTCTGAAAGCACAGGACTATGCATTATACAAATATATAGGTAACCTTGAGTCACTGTTGCTATACTGTTTGTATCTCAATGTGAACACTATTTCACTTTCATATTATAGATCATATTATCATAATGTATAAATATTTACATGCCAGCATAATTTTTATTAGTGCAATTCATGTTATCCTGCTTCTGCCAATTGTTGTCCGTGGCAGTAGGTTATATTTGAATTAAAAAATACAGAAATTCTTTTAATGGCCCCCAGACTTCCATGTTAGAATTCCTATTATACCCTGCCTCTGGCATCAAGTGAACACAGGTTCAGGTTCCATAAATGGACTAACACAGTCCAAAAATGTAAAAAATATTTAAAACCCCCCCCACAAATAATAAAAATGAAAAATCCTTGTCTGACCCCAAGCTCAACAAGAGTTAAGGACCAGAAAGTGTTTGCAATAAAAAAAGAAAAGACACTCACTTCTTCCAATCAGTGCTATGCCAGCATCAATAGTCTGTCCTCACTGCTTGTGGTGCCCATGGACATGCACGTCTGCAGTTATTCACTGGCCTCACTGGTGACATTTCCTCACTGAGACCATTGAATGGCTGCAGTGGTGCACATCACTATGGAAGGACGTCACACTTCTGGTTCATATGGCTATGGAAGCTGTGGAGACAGGACTATTGGCACTGAAACTGAGTTGCTTGAAAGAGGTGTCTTTTTTTCTTTATTGTAATCACTTTTTGGTCCTTAAGTTTGTTTGTGTCAGGGGTTTACTTCCTCTCTGTCATGAGCATGAATACCTGCTCCACTGCAGACAAATATTCGCTTCAGTAGTAACTTGTCTACAAGAGGCACGTAGTCACAGAAGCTGGTAGTTGGCTGCAGAAGAGCAGGTGACGGTGCCCATGCTAGATAGTAACATAGTAACATTGTATATAAGACCGAAAAAAGACATTTGTCCATCCAGTTCGGCCTGTTTCCTACAAGTTGATCCAGAGAAAGGCAAAAAAAAACTGTGAGGCAGAAACCAATTTTCCCCATTAAGGGGAAAAAATTATTTCCCGACTCCAATCAGGCAATGAGAATAACTTCCTGGATCAACGACCCCTCTCTAGTAGCTATAGCCTGTAATATTATTACACTCCAGAAATACATCCAGGCCCCTCTTGAATTCCTTTATTGTACTCACCATCACCACCTCCTCAGGCAGAGAGTTCCACAGTCTCACTGCTCTCACAGTGAAGAATCCTCTTCTATGTTTGTGTACAAACCTTCTTTCCTCCTGACGCAGAGGATGTCCCCTCGTCGCACTCACAGTCCTGGAGATAAATAGATTGTGGGAGAGATCTCTGTACTGACCCCTGATATATTTATACATAGTTATTAGATCTCCCCTCAGTCGTCTTTTTTCTAAAGTAAATAACCCTAATTTTGATAATCTTTTAGGGTACTGTAGTTGCCCCATTCCAGTTATTAACTTTAGTCGCCCTCCTCTGAACCCTCTCCAGCTCTGCTATGTCCGCTTTGTTCACAGGAGCCCAGAACTGTACACAGTACTCCATGTGTGGTCTGACTAGCGATTTGTAAAGTGGTAGGACTATGTTCTCATCACGGGCGTCTATGCCCCTTTTGATGCAACCCATTATCTTATTGGCCTTGGCGACAGCTGCCTGACACTGGTTTTTGCTGCTTAGTTTGCTGTTTATTAAAATTCCTAGATCCTTTTCCATGTCAGTGTTACTGAGTGTTTTACCATTTAGTATGTACGGGTGACTTGCATTATTCCTTCCCATGTGCATAACTTTACATTTGTCAGTGTTAAACCTCATCTGCCATTTCTCTGCCCCAGCCTCCAATCTATCCAGAGCCCTCTGTAGCAGAAAACTGTCCTCTTCAGTGTTAATTACTTTACACAGTTTAGTGTCATCTGCAAAAATTGATAATTTACTATGCAAGCCTTCTACAAGATCATTAATAAAGATATTGAAGAGAATAGCGCCAAAACAGACCCCTGAGGTACCCCACTAGGGAAAGTGACCCAATCTGAGTGTGTACCGTTAATAACCACCCTCTGTTTTCTGTCACTCAGCCAGTTACTTACCCACATACAGACATTTTCTCCCAGTCCGAGCATCCTCATTTTATATATTAACCTTTTATGAGGTACAGTGTCAAATGCTTTGGAGAAGTCGAGATATACGACAGCCATTGATTCGCAGCTGTCAAGTCTAGAACTTACCTCCTCATAGAAACTGATTAAACTCGTTTGACATGACCGATCCCTCATGAAGCCATGCTGATATGGCTTTATTTGCTTATTTTCATTGAGATACTCCAAGATAGCATCTCTTAGAAAGCCTTCAAACAGTTTACCAACAACAGATGTTAAACTTACCGGCCTATAATTTCCAGGCTCTGTTTTTGGACCCTTTTTGAATATTGGCACCACATTTGCCCTGCGCCAATCCTGTGGAACATTCCCTGTCAGTCTGTCAGTATAGAGTCCATAAATATCAGAAATAAAGGTCTGGCTATTACATCAGTAAATCCCTTAGGATACGGGGGTGTATGCCATCCGGTCCTGGTGATTTGTCTATTTTAATCTTTTTAAGTCGCTGTTGTACTTCTTCCTGGGTCAGACAGGGCACTTTTAATGGGGAATTTACTTTTACATTCTGCAATTCTTCTGACAGTTTATTTTTCTGCTGGAGAGGAAGTTAACAAACCACAGACCAGAAGATGGACATTTATTCCCAGAACAACCCTTTGAAATTTTGAATGCTCTACAAAAAGAAAGCCTGGTTTTGTGGAGTCAGATGATAAAACAGTTCACCCACAGCCAAAAGCTCTGGCTCTGTTAAACCTTTTATGGGGCATGCTCTCCACATCCCAAGAGAAACTTTATGTAGCAGACAGCACCACATGACTTTTCAGAGCTGCTCACTGGCTCAGAAGGATCATGTGATCAGCATGTGATGACGTCACAGAACCAGGAAATTATTTCTTTCTATCACTTATGTTTGATATGTTTTTTGGTATATTTAGTGGTTATAATTGTAACCACTAATATAGTTATGGGTATCATGCTGATGTCCTTCTTATAGGTTTGTGCTAATGAATGATTTTCATTAAAGCGTGCCTATCATTATATGCTTTTGTGAAAATCAGTAGAGCATACAAATAAAAATTATTTTAGAGTAATGGGGAATCTGATTCACCTTCCAGAAACTTCTGGTTACCTTTTCCTTGACTGCAAGCCCATTTTATAGTAATGCAGAAAACAGTACACAGGGAAGAGGGGAATGCAGCTGCAATGTCTCTCTTCATGTCTGAGAGACTGAATTCTGTGAGAGGGGAAGTGGAGCACAAGTGGGGAGACTTATCTTTGGCTATGAGTGATGAGAAAAGCAATAGCAAAACATCAGGCAGAGCCTGCTTACTCAGCAGTCACAGAAAGAGAGAATATTAAGAAACCCAAAAATTTCTAGCTTTAATACATAGAATATACATTTAAAGTTGTGATTGTGATAGTTTTTTAGTATTTTAGTTTAATTTCTCTTTAGTTTTAATTTCTTAATTATTTTTACGCATTCTCTTTTTTTCTGATTAGGATAGTCCAACCATTGTCTTGCATGCTGAATGTTTTTTTTTTATATATATTTCCAATGCTTCTAATGATATTACATTGGGTGTTGAGTTTTCATATGAAATGAAGTTTAGCAAGAAATATACGTGAGCCCAGCATTGTATTATTACCCAAACACATAAAAAAATTAGTCCAGATTGTTTATTTGTGCTTTTCCTTTAGTAATATTTGTATTTCATAGTTGAAAAATTGTCCGGAATATATTATTAAGAAAATCAGGCAAGGTCTGTAGTTCATGCTTTACATTATTATAATTTTAACTGAAAATGATCCAGATTAACCCAGTACTTACCAAAATCTATTGCTATAGGAAAAGAACAATCCTTCTCAGGAAATATCGAAGCACACAGTCCTTTGCAAGCATAATGTGCTTCCATGGTGCCTTTACTCAGGTTACTTAATGCTAATAAGCATATCCTGCCACCCTGTAGCTTGTGATAAATCTCAGATGATAACAATAGCTTTGAGTTCATCATCTGATCAGATTGTACACACCAGTGGAATGCATAATCATGCAGGAGTCACTAATTTACATACAGTATATATAGCACTATATATCACAAAGATATAGGGCTTAATTTTTGAAGGAGTGCTTTTCATTTATTGTCTTTTGAATACTATCTTACAAAGCTGCTAGTATGTTTAGCCCCCTACAAATTAATCATTAGATTCTGGCAATATAAAAAACCTCTAGCCATTAGACTAGACAATAGTGTACTTGCTGCATTTTGACACAGTAATGTGCAGGCACATTCACTTTGACGTATTTTTTTGTGAATAATTCTTGCTTTGATTTATGTTAATTAATAATTGGCTTATAATATTAGCATGGTAAACATTTACAAGTATTCACTATTCAAATATGTTAAAACACAGTGATATGCAGCACTTCAGTGTCTGTGCTCAAATCTGTGAGAAGGTGGTCAGTGATGCACACGTGAAGCTGTCTGTGAAGGATCTGTGTTTGGTCCGTATGTCCGTTTTTTGCTGTCCATGTGCCATCCGTGTTTCACTGACCCTGCACAGGTGAAAAATAATTTTCAAACCATCTCTTCCTAATGATCCGTGAAACATGGATGCAACATGGATCGCATCCGTGTTGTATCCGTAGCTTTCATGGACCCATAGACTAAAATAGGTGTGATGGATCTGTGAACATGGGCAAAATAGAGCATGAATCCATGCTAAAAACACTGACCCACGGACCATGCTAAAACACTGATGTCCTAATATACATATTAAAATGAATGGGGACGTATGCTGTCCGTGGAGAACACGTAAAGCACACTTCCGTGGAACAGTGACGTGTGAATGAAGCTTTACTGGGAGAAATTTATCATTGTAGGTGTATTTCAGATCAGTTTGTGGAGTTACTTTGCTAGCTATGTGCACCTGCACCAAATGTATGTAAATGGTGCATTGTAGTTGTGCCTATTTCAATGAAAGTATGCCTGGATGATGGGACACAAAAATGAAATCCAGACCACATTTTCACTCCACATCTGTAGGTGGTGTTTGAAGGTGCAGTCCTAAAAAAGTCCCCACATTTTTGTGAGTGATCCCAAAAAGTCACAAAGCCAGAATTATGGAGTGCAGGGCTTGAAAAATTCCCTCCTTGTGTTTATACTTATTTTAAAAAATAGTAAAACAAATAAAAGAGGTTTTCTGGTTTGCATAAGCATCCTTTAGAATAATCATTTATGAAGGGAGGTAAAATTTTGTGATGTGTTTCTAGTACCTTTCTGGCTTCTATGTTTCACTCTAGGCTGTGCACATTCAAGTAGCTTTTTCTATTTTCTGTGATGTTATGTCCATGTGCAGTACACCAGAGCAGGTGGTGCTTTCAAATTGATTGCTGCTTATTGTTTGTCATGTTACCCATTATGGCAATTTATGGAATTGACAGAGTTATTTGCCTTAGCCCCTACAGGACGTTTTGGTGGATCCAGCCCTTACTGAGTCTAGAGAATTCTATCTTAGAGGTAGCTAGTAAAGAAAGATTGAGGAAGCAACTCCATATAATCCATTCCTACAAGACTGGATTAAAGCTACAGAGGCTAACCTATCTCTGAATAATCTACATAAAGGAAGAAAGAAAGAGGCAAGAAGGTTAAGAAATTTGTGTGGCTAAGTTTTGGAGTCAATACGGTATCCTGCTATCTAAGCTATTTAGACTTTATAGCAGTGAGGGGAAGACACCCTTCATACCTGGACACAACTTAACCAGTGATGTCCCTGAAACCTATATGCTTTTGTTACTAAATACAGGCATAGCTGCAAAAGTGAAGTTACCAGCTATAGATTCTGCACGAAGAGATATGAAGAAAGAGTACGATAATTTCCATTCTTGCTCAAATCCATACAAAATTATCTGGTAAGACAACCACAGATGTTCTGTAGATATAGGCTAGCTTAAATCTTTCTGTCTCTTCATGTTATCCTAGACAGACTCGATGTTTAGATCAGGGCTCTTGGGGGACACATATCATCACTTTTAGGACTCCTTGTTTTTGGTATGTTAAAGATAAATTTGAATGTCATTGGCTGTATGTTTGGGGTCATTGCCCTGCTGCAGAATAAACTTAAATTTAAAATATTAACACTTCTATTTTAAGAGCATCATTACTTTGCAGCATTTTTCCTGGCTACATTTTTTCCCACACTATGATATATATATATATATATCTATATATACATACTGTGGCAATGTGAACACTGATTTGTGCGGTGAAGCCCCAGGGAAACCGTCAGACAGGGCTGTTTACACCGAGAGCGTGTCACCAAGGTGCCTGGCCTTGGTGGAGTGAAAGCCCAAGTTAAGTATAGTATTAGTATAGCTGGCTCAGCCAGTTCCAGGGCGGGCTTTTACTGGGAACAGGTAATGTGCTGGGTGGGTGCCTGTTCCCCATGCTCCAGTCCGGGGTTTCGGACAGGTCCATGTCTATTTAGTCCTGCTGCTGGACAAGGTGTGTCACTCTGGGAGAGAGTGTTTTTGTGTAGCAGAGTCCTGGTGAGGCTCTGGGAACGTGATCTCAGCTGAGGAGGGCTGAGGGGCCACGGGGCTAGGTGCTAGCCACAATTCATGGACGTTCGGCTGGGAAAGCCGCATGGGTTCCCGTGTGTGTGAATGGGGCCTTAGGTGAGTCAGCGATACCTTATGTATTAGGTAGTGCCTAGACGGGCAGGTGTTCATTTATATTGTTTTGTTTGAGAAGACTGCCAAATAAATGCACTGTTTGGACATGAACTCCATTGTCAGGAAGGAAGTTTGTGTGAATGATCCCCGAGACCAGAGCTAACCCCCACATTTGGTGTCGGATGCGGGCAGTCGTCCCTGCTGGAGAAGGAAAAGCGTTGCTGGGAGCAACAAACAAGCAGAAAAAGCAGGTGCTGCTGAATGCTATATTTTTTTTGACGGTGAGAAAGTTTAAAGAGACTGTTATGTCTGCGGTGCAGTGCTGAGATTGTCTCTACAGGGAGACACCTGGAGACTGGTCTCAGATTAAAGTGGACGTGTTAAGAAAAAAAAAAAAAGAATTTTTTTTTCTGGTGTCTGGACTGTCTGTTGCTATGGGGTGGATGGAGGATCTCACCGAGCAGCTGAGGCAGGCCAATTTGGAGGGGAGGCTTTGAGGGCGCAATTGCAGTTGGCCCTGGAGAGAAAGCCTTCAAATCCGAATGGACAGTTTGTAAAAGTCCAAAGTGTCGGTGATGCGGCTGGAAAACCAGACGAAAAGGTGTTGTGTGCCGTTGCCAAGGGCAACCGTCGGGAAGAAAAGAAGAGGGAGAGCGGTGCGGCTCTCAAGAGTTCAAGTGATTGCGGCATACAGAGTCCTAGAGAGGATGTACAGAGCAGTAATGCAGTTGCTAGGTGCAACCAACCACTACAGAGTGCAGCTGCATGGCAAAAGAGAGAGCGCTGCTGGAGATGCCGTCAAGTCACAAAGTGTGCACCTGATTGTCCTATGGCCAGGAGTCAGGTAACCAGGAATCAAAGGCTGGAGGTTCCTAATGTCCAGGAGCAGGACAGTGACCTTGGGGAAGATGTTCCTGGAACTCCCTCATCGCCTGGGACTGCCGAACCCATGACATCTGAGGGTAAGACTGTTCCGATTATTACTCCGGGTGTTGCAGAGGGTCAGGTGATCCTGGTTCAGACCAGCCTGGTGGCTGAGAACTGTGTGCGGGACATTCACGGGGATAGCATGAACTGTCTGGTGGCTCTCACGGCGTGTGAGACTCCAGTGCAAACAGTGACTAGAGAAATTCGTGATGTAGTTTCACCTATAACTGTTATGTTGTTTGGCCAGGATATTGAAGCGTTGCTGTGGGGTAAGGCAGACCCTTCTGCAGGAAGTGACGAGGCTCCTGCAGAATCGGTAGCGACCCCTTTAAGTGATGTGACCATTAAAAACAGTGGCACTGATAAGGTGCAAAGCGATTGTGCCAAGTTTGCGGAAATGCCAAATGAAAGTATGATGCCATGTGATGATGTTGATAGGCATTTTCCACTGCAGGGTGTGACCAGGGAGAAGTGCTCCTGTAGGTAAAAATGTAAAAGTTCGAAAAATGCAGATAAATGTTGAGAGCACAGAGTTGGGGGAACCCACTGTAGTGAATGTGCAGGACACAGTGGCTAGAGAAGTGTCCAAGGTGGGGATTAGCTCAGCGGTGCCCCTTGAGGGCAGGATTGAGAATGACATGAGCGGTATATATGACGCATGTGCTGTGACCGATAGCAACTCAGAGAGAGAGGCTACTATGTTGAGGTCTGGCCAAACTGATATGGTTACTGGTAGCAACCAGACGATAGTTATACCTGACGTGACGAGAGGCGAGTGGGGAGATGGCGGCCTTGTGTCTGAGACCCATACACAGGCAGGGCTAGATGACAGGACATGTCAGTACAGCTGCAATCATGAAGACGGTTTCTCTCTCCTACATGGTCCCTAGGTACAATAGCGAAGGGACTACTGCCTGATGCCCAGAAGAAAATGAAAGTCTCCAGAAAGTTACACAAGCCTGTAGTAGACACTGACAAAAGTCTTGGCGAGGTCCTAGGAGATACTCCTACGTCTGGTACTGCTGCAGAACAGAGTAAAGAGCCGCTGGATCCAGAGGCCAAAAAGGAGTGCATCCAACAAGCTGATGCGAAAAACTCAAATAGAAGCGGAAATTCTCCAACTTCAAGAGGAACTCGCAGTTTCTGAGCGATCCAGACTTCATGCAGAGCAGAAAAGAGATGAACTGGCTGATGAGGTCTTAAACAGTGCCTCAGAAAAATCTGCCCTCTTGGAGGAGCAAAGACATTTGGAAGCCAGTATGGCGCAACTTCATCAAGAGTTGTGTGATCGAATAGTGGACCTGGACAACCAGAGACAAACTGTGTCTAGATTGGAGAAGAAACAGAAGAAGTTTGACCAGCTCCTGGCTGAAGAGAAATATGTTGCGGCCCGATATGCCGAAGAACGTGACCGAGCGGAGGCTGATGCTCTGGAGAAAAAGTCCAAGGCCATCTCCTTGGCTAGAGCCCTTGAAAAAGCGCTTAAGGAGCGAGGTGAATTGGAGAGGCTGAACAAGCAACTCAGAGCAGAGTTGGAAGTTCTCAGGAGCTCAAAAGATAAAGTCTATGAGTTGGAGAGGCCTAAGCGTGCTCCTGCGCAGCAGAGTGGAAGAGAATGAGATACCTGAAGAGGAAGATTCTCTAAAAGATGCCAAGAAGGCAGAGCCTGTTAAGAATGGGTCTGGAGATGGTGGCGCTGTGGTGCCAGCCGAGGCAGAGAAGAAAATGGATGATGTATCTGCTGAACCAGATGAAGGTGCTGAGGTAGATGCAAAAGCCCAGGGACTCGTGGCGGTGTGTGGCCAGGACCTGGGCATGAGAGACATTCCCTCTGCTGTCAATGCCTTCCAGAAAGCCAGCAGTCTGCTGGGGAAGAAATACGGGGGACCGACGACCAGTATGAGGGTCCTGTCTACTCCGATGGGCTGGCTCTCCTGAATCCTATCCGAAGGGAGAACCATATCCGGGGTGAATCTCTGCAGGGATTGCCAGAAGACGACGAGTCTGGTGAAGACCCTGATGTACCCCGTACCTCCAACCATGATGAGAAAGAGGAGGAGTTAAGGAATCAAGTATATGATGCCGTGTCCAAGAAGGATGAGAAGGCTAATCAACTGAATGAAGACTCCAAAAGAGACTCAAAGGCTAAAGAAGCTAAGGCCGATGAGTTGGAGTGGGAGAAATCCTGGTATGCTCCAGAGACCAAAGAGAAGGATGAAGAAGAATCTGCTGAAGTGGGGCGTGCCACTGAAGAAGCAGAAGACTCTGAAATTGGAGCCAAACTTGGCGTAACCCCTGTGAGGAGTAAAGGAAAAAGAAAGACGCTATTTGTTGATAAAATAAAGAGACAAAAAGAGGCAAGTCTTAAGAAGCGTGCTCGGTTGAAGCAGCTGTGTAAGAAAAAGGGAGAGAGATAAAAAATAGAAAGAGAGGGTCTGCCTGTCCCGTGGAATTGGGAACCTCTTAGACACTATTTCTTGGGCAACAGGTCAATGTGGGTGACAAACCAAGCCTTGCTGGCTTGGGTATGGCAAAATAAAGGGAAAATGATGATGCTGACCACATCTTCCAGAGGGAATGTTGAGACAGAGGCTAGAAAAGGGCGGATGCCCTGTCAGGAGCATCCGGTTGGTGTATGTGTTCACCCCACAGGTGTGAACAGAGGGGGATATGTGGCAATGTGAACACTGATTTGTGCGGTGAAGCCCCAGGGAAACCGTCAGACAGGGCTGTTTACACCGAGAGCGTGTCACCAAGGTGCCTGGCCTTGGTGGAGTGAAAGCCCAAGTTAAGTATAGTATTAGTATAGCTGGCTCAGCCAGTTCCAGGGCGGGCTTTTACTGGGAACAGGTAATGTGCTGGGTGGGTGCCTGTTCCCCATGCTCCAGTCCGGGGTTTCGGACAGGTCCATGTCTATTTAGTCCTGCTGCTGGACAAGGTGTGTCACTCTGGGAGAGAGTGTTTTTGTGTAGCAGAGTCCTGGTGAGGCTCTGGGAACGTGATCTCAGCTGAGGAGGGCTGAGGGGCCACGGGGCTAGGTGCTAGCCACAATTCATGGACGTTCGGCTGGGAAAGCCGCATGGGTTCCCGTGTGTGTGAATGGGGCCTTAGGTGAGTCAGCGATACCTTATGTATTAGGTAGTGCCTAGACGGGCAGGTGTTCATTTATATTGTTTTGTTTGAGAAGACTGCCAAATAAATGCACTGTTTGGACATGAACTCCATTGTCAGGAAGGAAGTTTGTGTGAATGATCCCCGAGACCAGAGCTAACCCCCCACAATACGCACACACACACACGCAGTAATATACATTACTGTATAAATCTATCTATCTATCTATCTATCTATCTATCTATCTATCTATCTATCTATGTATCTATCTATCTAAAATTATATATATATTTGTAATTAATGTTGAGAGAATCAAAGTATCCGAAGCAGAATTCTATCTGAAGTTTAGGAAAAATGTAATTCACCACAAAGTCGAATTTCCTCACACTTTGTAGTAACGAATCAGATTTTTTTCAAAAATGGCTGCTGCATGTGTTGCAAAGTGAAAGTAAGAAGCCCGAGAACGTGATATGACCCATAATGTCATGCAGCCAGCCAGCCAGCACCCTCTGTGATGACACAGCCCTATAAAAAGCCTCATCCCATGCGGTCTCCACCATTTCACTGTGAACTGAGCTTAGGGAAAGACGTTATAGGCACTTATGCGCTAGAGGCAGTCTTTCAACAAGCTTTTAATTGTAAAATATTGGACAGGAAGACTGCAGGAACAGTGAAACGACAGTCTAAGGAGATCATAGGGAGAGTTTTTAGACACTGTAGGGAGAGCATATGGAGACCATAGAGAGACTGCAGGGACAGTGCATGTTGAGTCTAATCGCTGTGTGCATCTTGTTGAACTGCTGCCACAATCCCAATAAACCCTTAACACTGACCCCCCAATGGGACCTTAAAATGGGACCTCCACAGCAGCCCACCCCCTTAAGTTTGACCTTTATAGCAGCCTTCCCCTTTAACAGTGTGTTTCACAGCACACCACCCCCTTAACAGTGACCTCCACAGGGGCCCGCCCCTTTAAGAGTAGCCCTTACAGCAATCTGCCCCTTAACACTCACCTCCATAGCAGACCATCTCCTTAACTGTGACTTCCAGGGCAGCCTGCCCCTAGGATGGCCAGAGGTCCAGTTTTAGGCGGACAGTCCGGCTTTCTGACTCCCTGTCCTCCGTCTGGTGTTGGGCCTGGACAGACACAGGAATGTCCTTTTAAACAGCTGACTCTTAGACAGCAGCATTGTGCTGTCTGAGCGTGAGCTGCAGGGAGAAAGTCACCCTCATTCCCACCCCTGCAGCTGACAGAAGTTGATTTTTAACTTCATTTTTTAATCCCTGTCGGCTGAGGAGTGGAAGGTGGTGGCGTGGCAAAACAGGATGGGGCATGGTTTAGCGGGGCCTAGAAGTTGATTTTTAATTTCATTTTTTCAATCACTGTTGGCTGAGTAGTGGGAGGGAGCGTGGCCTAACTGGATCATGGGCGTGTCCTTTTAAACAGCTCACTCTAAGACAGCAGCACTCTGCTGTCTGAGTGTGAGCTGCAATGAGAAAGTCACCGTCCCTCCCGCCTCTGCAGATGACAGAAGTTGATTTTTAACTTCATTTTTTTAATCCCTGTCAGCTGCGGTGGGAGGAGGGTTTGGTCTAACCTGATCCAAAGCATGGTTTAGCGGGACCAAGAAGTTTATTTTAACTTCATTTTTTCAATCCCTGTCGGCTGAGGAGTGTAGGGGGCTTGCCTAACTGGACAAGGGGTGTGTCCTTTTGAACAGTTCACTCTAAGACAGCAGCACTGTGCTGTTTGAGTGTGAGCTGCAGGGAGAAAGTCACCGTACCTCCCACCTCTGCAGCTGACAGAAGTTGATTTTTAACTTTATTTTTTTAATCCCTGTCAGCTGAAGACTGGGAGGCGGCATGGCCTAATCAGATTGGGGGGGTGTTCTTTTGAACAGCTCACTCTCAGACAGCAGCACTATGCTGTCTGAACGTGAGCTGCAGGGAGGAAGTCACCCTCCCTCCCACCCCTGCAGCTGACAGAAGTTGATTTTTAAAATAATTTTTTCAGTCCCTGTTGGCTGAGGAGTGGGAGGGGGCATGGTCTAACCAGATCAGAGGCGTGGCTTAGCAGGACCTAGAAGTAGATTTTGAACTTAATTTTTTCAATCCCTGTCGACTGAGTGGGAGGGGGCATGGCCTAACCCGATTGGAGGCATGGCTTAGTGGGACATAGAAGTTACTTTTTAACTTAATTTCTTCAATTCTTGTCGGCTAAGGAGTGGTCAGGGGCGTGGCTTAGTGGGACCTGTGGGAGGGTTTTTAAGTCCATATTTTGAGGGTGGCCTGAATGGCCTCCCAACCTGCCCCTTGAACTGCGACCTTCATAGCACTCTGCTCCCTTAACAGTGTCATCCGCAGCACCCTGCCCCTTTAAAGCTGACCCGCAGCAGTGAGGACAAATAACAGGGTTGTTATGGAAACCTGGTGTGAAACTGTGTATATGTGGAGACGAAGGACCTGCGAGCTTCGAAGGACCTGCGAGCTTCTATTGGCTGATAAGGGACATGTGACCGTGTGTATGGCAGTTGGCATATGAAGAGAAAGACTTGCAGGCTTGTATTGGCTAATGCTGGTCCTAGAGAGCTCAGACCCGGTCTAAAACCTTCCCGGACACCTGATATACCTGTGTGCCAAATTTGGTGAAGATCCGTCCAGTCATTTAGTTGCGCAAAGAAAACAGACAGATGTCCAGACAGACAGAAACTCATTTTTATATATATAAGAGATTACTGTGCCTTCATATTAAAGGTCTGTTTAATATATCTCTGCATTTAACTTGTTCAACTGCTGCGACATTTATAGTTAATCTATTACATTACTGATACCGTTACTGTACACTATGTCCAAAAGACAGTTGCCTGGGCCCTCCAAAGGAATGACAGTGGCAAAAATGTTGTTGTAGCCGTCACAAGTAGCAGCAGAAGAAGGGTTGGTGGTAGCAGCAGACACAGCAAAAGACCAGAGCTGGCACTGTCATCCAGTGGTCGTGTTTTGACCAACAATTCACCTGTTCCGGAATGGTTGACTAGCTCTTCAACACCATCTCAAGTGACAACGGATACACACAGCCAGGAATTGGTGGGTTTCTCTGATACCAAACTTAGTTGGCATGGCCCAGGAACTGTCTCTGTGCCCTCATCTTTCCACCTGCTTATGCTGCATCTTCTGCTAGCCAAGTAAGGTATCCACTGGCACTGGCTTTACTTTTCAGCAAGGATGAGCTTTGTGAGGACAGTCAGTAGTTACAGGCCAGCAGAGACCTGGACGGGAGGTCTGCTGCAGACTCCTGGGCGTGCAACTACCAATAATGACATTCACGTAGGAGCACATGTTGTGAGAGATCAGGGATGTGCGCAAAAGACAGATGAAGGTGACACAAGTGATGACCAAACAGATGTAGATGATGTAGCCAATTGCATGTGGGAGCAGGATGAAGAGGGGGCATTGTCATCATCAAAGGGTCAGGGTGGCAGCGTGCCCATGAGACAGCAGGGTGGAAGTGTGCCCATTAGAGATGAGCAGACACCTGGAAGTTCGGGTTCGATGGGTTCGGGACCCGAACTTGACCCTGACTTTACCCCGATGGGGACCCGAACTTTTGGGCACTAAAATGGCTGTAAAAAAAGTCCTGGAAAGGGCTAGTGTGCTGCAAAAGGCAGCAAAATGTGGGTAAGTGCCCTACAAACAAATGTGGATAGAGAAATAACTTAAAATAAAAAAAAAAAATAAAAATTATTAACCTGCAACTCGGAGGAGGAGGTGGATGTGGAGTCGGTGAATGCGGTGCTGTAGGTGGAAGCGGCGATGGAGGAGGACGCAACAGGAGGCAAAGAATAATGCCCTGCGATCCTCAGTGGTGGAAGGACATGCGCCAAACCGCTATCCGCCTCGGGCCCAGCCGCCACTACATTTACCCAGTGTGCAGTTAGGGAGAAATAGCGTCCCTGCCCGTGCATACTGGTCCACGTATCTATGGTTATGTGGATCTTGCCACAGATGGCGTTGCGCAGTGCACACTTGATTTTATCCCCAACTTGGTTGTGCAGGGAAGGGACGGCTCGTCTGGAAAAGTAGTGGTGGCTGGGAACGACGTACTGTGGGACAGCCACCGCAATCAGATGTTTAAAACAGTCCATCTCCACCAGTCGGAATGACAGCATTTTAAAGGCCAGTAATTTTGAAATGCTGGCATTCAGGGCCAGGGATCGAGGGTTGGTAGGTGGGTATTTCCTCTTTCTCTCCAGTGTTTGGGAGATGGACAGCTGAATGCTTGCATGTGACATGGTGGAGATGCTTGGTGATGGTGTCGAATGTGGTGGTGTTGGTGGCACATCCTCTGTTTGCTGGGTGGCAGGTGCCACTGTGACTCCAGAGGTAAAGGAAGAGGCAGAGACAGCAGCAGAAGAGGGAGCAGGAGGAGCCTGAGACCTTTCTTGGTTTTTAAGGTGTTTACTCCACTGCAGTTCGTGCTTTGCATGTAGATGCCTGGTCATGCAGGTTGTGCTCAGGTTTAGAACGTTTATGCCTCGCTTCAGGCTCTGATGGCACAACGTGCAAACCACTTGTGTCTTGTCGTCAGGACATTGTGTGAAGAACTGCCACGCCAATGAACTCATTGGAGTTGGCTTTGGTGTGCTCGGTCCCTGGGTGCAGTGGGCAGTAGCAGGCTTACTGTCTCGGGGACAGCAGCTCCGCTTTTGCACCATGCTCCCTTTTTTGCTGTGCTGTTGCCTCTGTGTGACCACCGCCTCTTCCTCAGAACTGCACACGTCACTAGCATGAACTTGAGTCCAGTCGGGGTCTAGGACCTCATCATCCTCCACATCAACTTCCACCCATTCTTGACCCCTGCCCTCCTCGTCGGTCTGCACACTGCAGAAAGCTGCAGCAGTTTGCACCTGTTTTTTGTCATCATCAGAGATGTGCTGCGGTGGTATTCCCATGTCCTCATCCTGCAACATAAGTGGTTGGGCATCAGTGAGTGCATTCAGTCTTCCAATTCTGGGGCAGGGCTATGTGAATGGTCCGGCGAAACCCTGCCAGCAGTCATCAAAAAGCATAAGTGTCTGCTTCATCACTTGGAGCTAAGACTGCTTGGCTGCTTTGCAAGGGGGTGAGGTAAAAGACTGATGGGCATGGGCTGCAGGTGACCACTCTGAGCTCTCTGCAGAGGACTGGGTGGAAGATACTGTGAAGGAAATTGAGCCACTGTCAGCCACCCAATCTACTAACGCCTGTACTTGTTCTGGCCTCACCATACATAGAGTGGCATTCAGGCCTACCAAATAATGCTGCAGGTTCTGTCGCCTACTCGCACCTGAGGAAGGTGTTTCACTTGGACCTGTAGCTGGCGAAGAACAGCCACGTCCTATCCCAGCAACAGGAGCTCCACCAACACCACCAAGACCATGTCCATGTCCCTTATTTGATGTTCTCCTCATTATTTGCGTTCACCCACCAAACTAACAGATAGTTTATCTCAGGTGTCAAATTATCTGCCAATGGTCAACAATTAGGTTCACTAACAGTAAGGCAGTGCCCGTGTCATAAACAGAATATATTTCTTTAGATCACACAACAGTGTAACGGAGCAATTCAATACAATTACTTCACAATTACCAAAAATTTGATTTTTCAAGCCAACAATGTAACAGCAGAAGTTAATGGTTTAATTTTACTGTCAGAAATGCAGCGTACACCGCAAATGTGCTATTTACCACAAAACCTGTGTTTTTGCAACCAACTATGTAAATGCGGAGTTCCACGGGTTACTTAAAATGACTGAAATAAAGGGTAGGACTCAGATCTGCTATGTAGCACAAAACCAGTGTTTATTGCAACAAACTACAGAAAAGCAGTATGTCCCCGCTAAATTATAAATAAATCAAAAGTGCTCTGTGGCAACACAATACCGGTTTATTCCTCCAACTACAGAAATGCAGTATGTCACCGCAAAATTTTAAAACAAGTTTTTTAGCGTTGTATGCAAAAGTGCTCTGTGGCACCACAATACGGGTTTTTTGACCCAACTACAGAAATGCAGTATGTCACCGCAAAATTTTAAAACAGGTTTTTCAGCGTTGTATGCAAAAGTGCTCTGTGGCACCACAATACGGATTTTTTCACCCAACTACAGAAATGCAGTATGTCACCGCAAAATTGTAAAACAGGTTTTTCAGCATTGAATGCAAAAGTGCTCTGTGGCAACACAATACCGGTTTATTCCTCCAACTACAGAAATGCAATATGTCCCTGCTAAATTATAATACAGGTTTTTCAGCGTTGTATGCAAAAGTGCTCTGTGGCACCACAATACGGATTTTTTCACCCAACTACAGAAATGCAGTATGTCACCGCAAAATTTTAAAATAGGTTTTTCAGCATTGTATGCAAAAGTGCTCTGTGTCACCACAATACTGGTTTATTCCTCCAACTACAGAAATGCAGTATGTCACCGCAAAATTTTAAAACAGGTTTTTCAGCGTTGTATGCAGTGCTCTGTGGCACGACAATACGGGTTTTTTCACCCAACTACAGAAATGCAGTATGTCACCGCAAAATTTTAAAACAGGTTTTTCAGGGTTGTATGCAAAATTGCTCTGTGGCACCACAATACTGGTTTATTCCTCCAACTACAGAAATGCAGTATGTCACCGCAAAATTATATAACAGGTTTTTCAGCGTTGTATGCAAAAGTGCTCTGCGGCATCACAATACGGGTTTTTTCACCCAAATACAGAAATGCAGTATGTCAATGCAAAATTTTAAAATAGGTTTTTCAGTGTAGTATGCAAAAGTGCTCCGTGGCACCACAATACAGCTTTTTTCCCCCAACTACAGATATGCAGTATGTCACCGCTAAATTACAAAATAGGTAATGTAGGGGGACTTGGCCTGTCAGAAAAAAGGAATTTTTCCTCCACTGAGCTACCAGAAAATAACTAGACTAATGTCCCTGGCACACATGCAGGTCATATGCAGTTCCAAGAACACTGCAGTTGCTAAAATGGACGCCGACCCCCACCTCACTAACAGATGGATTAAAAATTGTTTTGCAGTATCACTGGGCTCAGGGCTGGGTACAAATATGTAGCATAGCACCCTCAATAATAGCTGTATTTCGAATATTTAACACCACCAAGTTCAACAGATTTCATCTCTAATCTCTCCCTCACAGCAGCAGCATTCTATCCCTACAGTGAGAAGAGCAGAGTGACGTGCGGTGCTACGTGACTCCAGCTTAAATAGAGGCTGGGTCACTTGCTGCACTTAGCCAATCCCAGTTATGCCATTAGTAGGTATGGCTGTGATAGCTTCTTAGGGCAAAGTAGTGAAACGCTTGTTGATTGGCTGCCCTGCAGCCTTTCAAGAAGTGCAAAGAAATCATCAAACAACAAACCCAAACTTTTACGGAAATGTTCGGGTTCGGGTCTGGGTACGAAAAACCGTAAAGTTCGGTAGGAACCCGAATTTTACAGTTCGGGTTCGTTCAACTCTAGTGCCCATGAGTAAGCAGGGTGAAAGCATTAGGAGGTCTGCAGCCAAATTAGGGAGGGGTACACCATCTTTTACTCGTGAGACTACTTGTGAGGAACACACAAGCAGTGCACAGGTTCATAAAAGCAGCGGCAGGCAGTCATCACAAAGTCGTGGAGGAAAAATGCCATACTCTGCAGCGTGGGAAATTTTCACCAAGTCGCTCGGTGACGTTAGCATGGCGGTATACAGGATATGTGGACAGAAGGTGAGGTGCAGCCATCGTGCTGATGTTGGCACGACAGCTCTGCCGGAGCCACTTCCCTCTGCCTTACCTCACAGGTTCCGCAATTGGTGTTGATTACGGCATTTGAGTGGTTAAATGACTGGGGTTCGTTAGGATCGCCATTTCCTGTCATTGTGGCCGGGTGGCTTCTGTATGATACAGCCGGCACCCGCCATGTTTGGAGCAGGCTCAATGCAGCAGCTGGCTCTATACATTCTGTAGAGGTATAAGAAAGCAAACCAAAAAGGTGATGCCTTTTGACTGGCACCAGGTCCCTCTCTATGGAAAATAGCTAGTAAACCAGTGTATAGCTATCCGGTTGGAGTGGCCACAGAAGAAAATGTCATATAAAGATCAGAAATAGAATATTTGTATTTTTATTGATAGATACTCACATTAGACCGTAATGTGTATAAAAACAACAGTATTAATGGCATAAAATCAAGAATGAAGGTGACTCACTTCACCCAGGAAGTGCCGGATGGGATGAAGCTCAAGACACCCTCCGTGCTACCTCCTGCGCCTGGGTCACCTGTAAGATCTCTGGAAATGACGGCAGTCCAACAAAGTACGTCTGGTCAGTCTCCTTATTAACACAGGGTAGGGGTTAAGGGTGGCTCCTTGAGCTTTATCCCATCCGACACCTCCTGGGTGAAGTGAGTCATCTTCATTCTTGATTTTATGCCATTAATACTGTAGTTTTTATACACATTACGGTATAATGTGAGTTTCTATCAATATATATGATATACAAACATTCTATTTCTTATCTTTATATGACATTTTCTTCTGTGGCAGTCTAAAGGCATCACCTTTTTGGATTGCTTTCTTACACCTCTACATACGACACTCATCGGAAAATATTTTTCAGATAGTTTCCATGCTTGTGGCAGCCTATCACCTCTACCAATAACCCCTGATGGAAGACCACCATCATATACTTTTATGGGTCTACCCTTTGGCGCCCTGCCAGTTAATCCTAGTTCCTTCCTTTGAAGGCCTGTGACTAACCCTCTTTCTTTTTTATCTTCTTTTCCATCCATACATTCTCTCAGTCACCATGACGTATGGGTATACCTAATATATAGCGATTCATGAGGAATAAATGAGTAACAAATCAAATTTCATGATGAAGTTAGGCGGATCGCCAGATCGAATTTTTCAAAACTTTGCCCATCTCTAATAGTAATGTACATCTCATTAATTTGAATATAGCTGCATTAATACGCTCAGTAGACTGTGTTCCGTGATTGCGAAGTGAGAGAATGGAGTCCTGTTGTGGTTGTCACCTCTTAATTGTAAAAGAGGATGAGGCCAACAAAGGTTGGCTCAACTCTAAGCAAGGTCTCCATAAAAGCCATATGATCTACCTGCTTAGGTGTGTATGCCCATACTTTGTATATGCCTATTTTTTTTTACCAGTTTTCTGTGACATCTGAGTGGTTGAAATACCTGACAAAAAAAAAAAAAAAAAGAAAAGCAAATGAGATGTTGAAAAATGTTGTGTGACAAGTAATATAACAGTTTAAAAGAACAGGACTTACTCTCTTTAGCTAGAGTCAAATAATGTCAGAGGAAAGTGCACCACTCTACACTGTATTACCTAATACCCAGTCTGACTGAGGAAATAAAATTATTTTAGCACTTTGCTTCCATCTGACTGTCATGATTTGTAAGCTTTGGATGTTTATATTTTAACAAAAGCTAAATGCATCAGATGTCTTAAGGATATTCTTCAATAACAAATAGATCTGCATGTCTTGGACTGTCATGTTGGTGTCATCTATCTAACTTTAAAAAACAGCTTGAAGGTATAATTAATGCTTAAACAAACACAAGATAATGTATAAAATGATTATTTTAGGCTCTGGGTGTAGACGTAGTAAAACATTCCTGAAATGAGCTTATTATTAGAGACAAGAATGATGTGGTGCGTGTCAGGTGTAATGACAATCTTTGGAGCATCAAAGTGCCACTCTCACCCTAGACTTTTTTAACTAAGATTTTTATTTTGCTTGATAGTTTGTAAGACACATTTGAATAAGTAAATCATGTAATTTGTAGTATTAGGTATTCTTACTGTATACTTTGTTATTATTGAGTTCAATGCTTAACCAGTATGTAATAAGCTCCTAAACAGAGTTGAGCGAACACCTGGATGTTTGGGTTCGAGAAGTTCGGACGAATTTCACGAAAATGTTTGGGATCCGAATTCGACCCGAAATTTACCCCAAACCCGAACCCCATTGAAGTCAATGGGGACCCCAACTTTTGGGCACTAAAAAGGCTGTAAAATAGCCAAGGAAAGCGCTAGAGGGCTGCAAAAGGCATCAAAATGTAGGTAAATCCCCTGCAAACAAATGTGGATAGGGAAATGACTTAAAATAAAATAAAATAAAATAAATAATAATGAACCATTATCAATTGGCAACTTGGAGCAGGAGGTGGAATAGGAGGTTGAGGTGGCGTCAGGTGGGAATGCTATGGGAGTTGAAGTTCTCATCACAGCCAAAAAGGATTTATGTCTGCCTGCAGCGCCACAGGTCTCATTCACAGACTTAGGGCCATGGCAACCATACATGGGAGTTGAAGTTCAAATCACAACCAAGAAGGATTCATGTCTGCCGGCAGTGTCACAGGCCTCACTCACAGACTCAGGCCAATGGCAACCATAGATGGGAGTTGAAGTTGTCGTCACAGCCAAACATTTAGGCCCACGGGTCCCACAAAGAGGAGAGTAAAAATCACGCCATGACAGTATTGATTTCACCAAGCAATGGCACAGGCCTCATTCACAGATTCAGACCCATGTCACCCATAAAGAGGAGAGTTACAATCATGCCAAAACAGTATTGATTTCAACCAGTAGTGCCACAGGCCTCATTCACTAATTCAGGACCATGGCACCCGCAAAGAGGAGAGCGGTCCCTTAACAGCAACACAGGCCTCAGGTCAACCTGCAATGGAACAGGCCATTATCATTTATGTAGGCCCCTGACACCCAGACAGATGAGAGGTCATTTGACAGTAAAAAGAGGTTAATGTCTCCCACCAATGCAACAAGCGATTAAAAGAAATATAGGCCACTGACAAACAGACAATGGGGTGGTCATTTGACAGTAAAAAGAGGTTAATGTCTCCCACCAATACAGCAGGCGATGAAACAAAATATAGGCCCCTGCCAACCAGACAATGTAGAGGTAATTTGACAGTATAAAGAGTTTAATGTTTTCCACCAATGCAGCAAGCGATAAAACAAAATATAGGCCCCTGACAACAAGACAATGTAGGGGTCATTTGACAGTATAAAGAGTTTAATGTCTCCCACCAATAGAGCAAGCGATGAAAAAAAAATATAGGCCCCTGACAACCAGACAATGTAGAGGTCATTTGACAGCATAAAGAGAATAATGTCACCCACCAAAGCAACAGGTGATTATCTGAAATGTAGGCCCCTGGCACCCAGACAGAGGACAGAGGTCCCATAGCAGAAAATCAGGCTTCGTGTCACCCAGCAATGGAAAAGGCCACTTTCAATTATTTAGGCCCCAGTAGCCAGACAGAGGAGAGAGGTCCCATAGCAGAAAATCAGCCTCGATGTCACCCGCCAAAGCAGCAGGCGATTAACAGAATTTTAGGCTCCTGACACCCAGACAGAGGAGAGGTTCATTCAACTTGGGGTTGCCCCCAAAATAATGGTACAATTAAAAACAGTGGATTCAATAAAGAGGTGCCCTGGAGTACAAGAATGTATGGTTGAGGGCGAGGCAGTTACAAATGTCTATTCTACACAAGTCCTGTGGGATCCATGCCTGGTTCATTTTAATGAACGTGAGCTTGTCCAGGTTGGCTGTGGACAGGCGGCTGTGTTGTCTGTAATGATGCCCCCTGCCATGCTAAATACACATTCAGACAATACACTGGTTGCAGGGCAGGCCAGCAGCTCCAAGGCATAAAGGGAAAGTTCTGGCCTTGCGGACAATTTGAAGATCCAGAAGTTGAATGGGGCAGAACCATCATTCAGTATGTGGAGGCATGTGCACACGTACTGTTCCACCATGTTGTTGAAATGCTGCCTCCTGCTAACACGTTCCCTATCAGCTGGTGGTGCAGTTTGCTGTGGGGCGGTGACAAAACTTTTCCACAGCTCGACCATGCTAACCCTGCTGATTGAGGAGCTGGCCGTGACACAGCAGCGTTGGCGAACTCTTCCTCCTCCTCCTCCACCTCTGCCTTTGCCTTGTGCTTCCACTTGTCCCCCCGTGTTAGTTGGGAATACCCTCAGGAGCGCGTCTACCAGCGTGCGCTTGTAGTCGCGCATCTTCCTATCACGCTCCAGTGCGAGAATTAAGGTGGGCACGTTGTCCTTGTACCAGGGATCCAGCAGGGTGGCAACCCAGTAGTCAGCACAAGTTAAAATGTGGGCGACTCTGCTGTCGTTGCGCAGGCACTGCAGCATGTAGTCCCTCATGTGTGCCAGGCTGCCCAGAGGTAACGATAAGCTGTGTCCTCCATATCCCCCCCAGCCACTCTCCAGTGATGGCCCTGATCTGCGTAGGGTGCCACCCTGCAGTGAAACCGGTTCCTCCTCCTCTACCTCATCCTCTTCCTTTTCGTCCTCCAGAAGTGTGCCCTGGATGTCCACATGTGTACCTGGCCTCTGCTGGTGCAGGAACCCACCCTCTGAGCCACTTCTGTATGACCTGCCTGAAACCCTGTGAAAGGCCTCCTCTTCCTCCTCCTCCTGTGCCGCATCCTCTTCCATCATCGCCGTAATGTTTTTTTTCAAGTAGACATAGAAGGGCTATTGAAATGCTAACAACGGCGTCATCAGCACTGGCCATTTTGGTTGAGTACTCCAAAGACTGCAACAAGGTACACAGGTCTCGCATGCAGGCCCAGTCACTGGTGCTAAAGTGGTGCTGATCCGCAGAGCGACTGACCCGTGCATACTGCATCTGAAACTCCACTATCGCCCGCTGCTGCTCGCACAGTCGCTCCAGCATATGTAAGGTGGAGTTCCACCTGGTGGGCATGTCGCATATGAGGCGGTGAGCAGGAAGGCCGAAGTTATGCTGCAGCGCAGAGAGGCGAGCAGCAGCAGGGTGAGAACGCCGAAAACGCACATACGGACCGCTCTTTCAGCAACAGCTCTGACATGTCTGGGTAGGGATGTGCGTAAAACCGGCTAGTGCCAGAGCTGCAACGAGATTTCGCCCATTATCGCACACCACCAAGCCGGGCTTGAGGCTCACCGGCAGCAACCACTCATCAGTCTGCTGTTCTATGCCCCTTCAAAGCTCCTGTGCGGTGTGGGGTTTGTCACCCAAACACATGAGTTTTAAAATCGCCTGCTGACGTTTACCCCAGGCTGTGCTGAAGTTGGGGGTGATGTTCTTTCGATGACCGGATGTGGGGGTGGTAAAAGAGGAGGAGGAGGATGCGGAGTAGGAGGAGGAAGCAACAGGAGGCAACAAATAATGCCCTGCGATGCTCGGTGGTGGAAGGACATGCGCTAAACCCCTATCCACCTCGGGCCCAGCCACCACTATGTTTACCCAGTGTGCAGTTAGGGAGATATAGCGACCCTGGCTGTGCTTACTGGTCCATGTATCTGTGGTTATATGGACCTTGCCACAGATGGCATTGCGCAGCGCACACTTGATTTTATCCTCCACTTGGTTGTGCAAGGAAGGGACGGCTCGCCTGGAAAAGTAATGGCGGTTGGGAACAATGTACTGGGGGACAGCCACCGCCATCAAATCTGTATCCACCAGACAGAATGACAGCATTTCAAAGGCCAGTAATTTTGAAATGCTGGCATTCAGGGCCAGGGCTCTAGGGTGGGTTGGTGGGTATTTCCTCCTTTTCTCCAATTTTTGGGAGATGGACAGCTGAATGCTGCCGTGTGACATGGTGGAGATGCTTGGTGATGGTGTCGTATGTGGTGGTGTTGGTGGAACATCCTCTGTTTGCTGGTTGCCAGGTGCCACGGTGACGCCAGAGGTGGAGGGAGAGGCCGAGCCAGCAGCAGAAGAGGGAGCAGGAGGAGCATCAGAGAGTTCCTTGTTTTTAAGGTGTTTACTCCACTGCGGTTCATGCTTTGCATGTAGATGCCTGGTCATGCAGGTTGTGCTCAGGTTAAGAACGTTTATGCCTCGCTTCAGGCTCTGATGGCACAACATGCAAATCACTCGTGTCTTGTCATCAGGACATTGTGTGAAGAACTGCCATGCCAATTAACTCCTTGGAGCAGGCCTTGGTGTGCTCGGTGCCTGGGTGCAGTGGACAGTAGCAGGCGTACTCTCTCTGGAACGGCCACTGCGCTTTTGCACCCTGCTCCCTCTTTTGCTGTACTGTTGCCTCTGTGTGACCACCACCTCTTCCTCAGAACTGCACACCTCACTAGCACGACCTTCAGTCCAGTCTGGGTATAGGACTTCATTATCCTCCACATAATCTTCCACCCATTCATGACCCCTGCCCTCCTCGTCGGTCTGCACATTGCAGAAAGTCACAGCAGTTGGTACCTGTGTTTCGTCATCATCAGAGACGTTTTGTGGCGTTATTCCCATGTCCTCATCCTGCAACAAAAGTGGTTGAGCATCAGTGCATTCAAGGTCTTCCTCTTCTGGGGCAGGGCTAGGTGGATGGGCCTGTGGAAATCCTGCCAACAGAGTCATCAAAAAGCCTGAGACTTTCCTGCATGATTTGGGGCTCTGACTGCTTGGCTGATTTGCAAGAGGGTGAGGTGGAAGGCTGATGGGCATGGGCTGCAGGTGCCAACTCTGAGCTTTCTGCAGAGGACTGGGTGTTCAATACTGTGAAGGAACTGGAGGCACTGTCAGCCACCCAATCTATAATCGCCTGTACATGTTCTGTCTTCACCATCCGTAGAGCGGCATTTGGGCCTATCAAATAACGCTGAAGATTCTGTCGCCTACTCGCACCAGAGGAAGGTGTTTGACTTAGAGCAGTAGTTGGCGCTGAAAGGCCACGTCCTCTCCCAGCAACAGAAGCTCCACCAACACCACCACGACCATGCCCACGTCTCTTATTTGATGTTCTCCTCATTATTTGCATTGACCCACCAAGCTGAAAGATTGGTCTCTCTCCGGTGTCAATTTACCTGCCACTAGTCGACAATTATGTTCGCTAAGGCAGTGCCCGTGTCATAAAAATGCTCTGTGGACCCAGAATAATGTTTTTTGTGCCCAAAATACACTAATTCTAAATTTCTATGCGGAAATGTAAATTTTTTGGGGGGTACACTGTATGCACAAGTGGTTTGTGGAACAAGAACAAGTATTTTTGTAATAAAATACAGAAAATTAGTATTTCACTGCTGTAAATAGAAATTAATTATTTATACGCCGGACGCACAACAGTTTTTTCGTCCTAAAACACGGCTTTTTTCAATAAAACCCCAAAATGCAGTTTTTAACTGCTGTACATTAACAGTAGATATTTATACTATGTATGGATACCAGATTTGGGGACCCAGAACACGGATTTGGTCACCAAAATTCACAAATGCAGTATTTAACTGCTATAAATTGTAAATAATTACTTAAATGACGGATGCACAACTGTTTATTTGGCCTTAAACACAGCTTTTTTCAATAAAACCCCAAAATGCAGTTTTTTACTGCTGGAAATTTAAATTAGATATTTATACCATGTATGTACAACTGCTTTGTAAAGCAGGAATTTTGCTTTTTTCACACAAAAAAAAGAATAATGCACTATTTCTCAGCTGTAATGTGAAATCGGTATTTAGGCTGTGTATTTCAAAATGCTTTGTGGATCAGGATTTCCACTTTTTTGTCAAAAAAATACACTTATGCTGTATTTCACTGCAGCAATGTAAAATAGGTGGTTGTAATGGGTATTTCAGACTGTCTGGTAGACCTTGAATAACGTTTTTTTCTATAAAAAACAAGGAAGCACTATTTCCATGCAGAAATATAAAATATGTCGTTGGACGGTGTATGCAGAACTGTTTTGTGGACAAGGAATACGTTTTTCCCCCCAAAATTACACGGATTCTCTATTTCACCGCAGAAATGTCAAATATATATTTTGCCGGTGTAAAATTGGCTTGGTGGATCAGGATGAACACTTTTTTTAAAGTAAAATACATTGATGCACTATTTGATAGCTGAAATGGAATATACGGTTTAGTGCATAGTATACAAAAGTGCTCTGTGGCACCACAGATCCCAGGCTAGACAAATGGACTATGTCACCCCTTAAACATACAAAAGGCAATATAGGGGACTTGAGCAAACAGAAAAAAAAGTTTTTTTTTCCTTCACTGAGCTACAAAATAGGATTAGGCTGATGTCCCTGGCAGGCTGGCAGACATGCAGTACACTGCAATGCCTAAAATGGCCGCCGACCCCCACCTCAGTAACAGATGGATTACAAAAAAAATCTCTCTGGCAGTGGCTGGGTACAGAAATGTTGGATTGCTGAGGCTCCCTCCCTCTCTATGTGCTGTATCTTGTGGATTAAAGTTGCACAGGTTCTTCAGATTTCTTCCTTATTCTGTCCCTGATCGCACCAGCAGCAACCTTGCTCTAATCTCAATTCAGCAGACTGACGTGCGGCACTACGTGACTCAAGCTTATAAAGAGGCTGGGTCACATGCTGCACTCAGCCAATAACAGACATGCCATTAGTAGGCATGGCTGTGATGGCTTCTTAGGGCAAGAAGTAAAACGCTTGCTGATTGGCTGCTATGCAGCTCTTCAGAAAGCAGGAAGAAATCGCCGAACAACAGACTCGAACCTGAACTTTTTTGAAAATGTTCGGGTTTGGGTCTGTTTCCCGAACACCCCAAAACTATGCAGTTCGAGTTCGCTCAACTCTACTCCTAAACAAACCCTAGTGGTAGCTGCAGGAAGCCCAAATTGTATGATTTAAAATGTCATTAAACTTTGAAAAAAATGTTGATGTCATGGCGACCTGTCAAAGGTTTTGATCGGTGGGAGTCTGAGTGCTGAGACGCCCACTGATAGCTAAAACAAGGAGAAAGAAGCACTGACATAGCATACTCTCTCTCCTTGCTGAAATAGATAAAATCAAGAGTGGCCCATAGACTTTTTATTAATCCCTTCTCTTGCAGCAAGAAGAGATAACGCACCATATAATTGCTTCTTTCTCATTGTTCTATCAACTGTTGGGGGTCTCAGCACTAAGAAACCAACTGTTCAAAACCTTGGATATGTCCCTATAGCCTATCTAAAGTTTTTCAAAGTTCAGTGGCAGTTTAAAGGGCACCTGTCATTAAAAAATTAAATAGTATTTAAGTCATGCTTCTAAGCATGTTAAACATGTTTAAAGAATTTCTGGTGGTTATTTTTAAATTTCCATGTCAATATCTATATCTAAAAAAATCCACAAAATCCCACAGTTTTCAAACAGACCACTTATTTTCTTCTGTACATATCACTTTACTGGAGTTATCCGCTTATCATTACATACAGCAGGCATGTCCAAACTGCGGGCCCTCCAGCTGTTGCAAAACTACAACTCCCAGCATGCCTGGATAGCCCACAGCTATTAGGGCATGCTGGGAGTTGTAGTTTTGCAACATCTGGAGGGCCGCAGTTTGGACATGCCTGACATACAGGATTAGAATGACAGATATCACCCCTATATGTAGATAACACATGATCCACCATTCACAATAGGTGATTGTCAAAGCTTATCAGTTCGCTTATGACCATTGCACAGTTCACAGCATGGCTAAAAAACACTCCCATAGAAGTCACTGAGGTCCTCATGTGGCTACCTCATGTGGCTACCATAAAGCAATTCTCTAAATGCTGTTTAAATGCTGTTAAGAACAGCTCAGGCAAGATTGCCGCCCCCATAATCATGTTCAGGAAATAGAATAAATCTACAATCAGAAAATACCAGATTAGAACAAAAGAATATGTGTCGTTAACTGGCAGATAACATTTTGGTGACACATTTCCTTTAAGTTTATATGGGGCACATGCACTAAACCTGGAAATCAGTTTGCAGGATTAGAAATAGTCTACTTTTTGTGCAAGTTCAATTTTGCACAACAGTTTGTAATTTTTTGAAATTATTTGCCACTCATAGCACCTGTCTGTGCGACTTAATAGGTCGGGTACATCTCATTCTAACAGGCATCTTACTGGCTCTCATTCCAATCAACCAAACATATACTGGTATATGAAATGCCAGTTTTTAATAAATGTGCTCCTATATTTCTGAAGTTATAAGCAAAAAAATTACGTGAAAAAAACAGCAACAGATCTACCGACGGGTGCAAGATTGTTACTGAATGATTACATGCTATTTCATTGGGTGCATCTTTTTTTTTTTCAATTTGACTTTTTTGTTTATTGCTTCATTTTTACCAGAATTTAATTACAATTTTGACTGGAACTTGCTTCCTTGCGTGTTAGTAAAATACTTTGTGTACATTTTTAATTTAGATTAATATAATTAAGTGAAATACAATTTATTTACCTCTTTATTTATTTTGCACGATATGTTTTATCAGATACTATTTCTATGTGTAAATATTTTCCACTTAAATATTAAATATTTATTTTAGAAGCTCTTCTTCCTCCAATGCCAAGTTTTCTTTATGGTTGTGCTCTCCTTTAGCTCATGTATTATATGGAAGTACAGACATTGCCAGTGGCAATGAACTCGTCCTTTATCTCAGTTTCCATGTTTTGACACATGGAAAACACAAATATTTGCAGTAAATATTAGCTGATAAGTTTAACTTTGCTTTATAAATATGACGCCATATCGTATTATTATTTTATCCCTTTTAATTCAATCCGTTCTACCATATAGAAGTGATTTTTCATACCGGTAAAGCCTTATGGCAAATTTGCATTTTAAAATTAATTGCTTCACTAATTATTTGTCAAAAAAAGAAAAAACATGAATTAAGTAAATATAACTTACAGTAAGCTGCCAGACACCCACAGGACGCATCCCAGGAGCACAGTGTCAGCATAGTCCACTTAAATAATCCATTCTTGTTGTCATCATTTATGTGCAGCACAACTAACTGGGAATTGGTGCCATATGGTGACACAGGAGATATTTATATTTGCTTCATTAATAGGGAGGAATGGCAAGTTAACCTGTTGTAGGCAATATCTGAATATACAAGCAGAAAGCTCATCATCTGTTAACATATTAATCGCTGTCTTGTCAGGCTAAACAAACATTAACCCTTTATGCTATTTTACTATTCAGGTGGGTTCTCAACTAAACCACTGTTGCATGAAAATAAGTTGGTTTGAAAAAGTGTACATTTGTAAATCTTTTATACCTAAAAGGTATGTATTGTTACATGTATATTTCCCTACCGAACTATTTCCACCTGCAGTCAGTGTTGGACAAAATTATGCCAAAAGGCAAATATAGGACAAGCTGTCACAAAAACAAAACAAAACACCAGTCTCTTAAAACACAAGAGTATGTTCATATTACAGATATCCACATTGGGCTGAGTTCACACTTCAGTTATGTGTTCAGTTATTTCCATCAGTTAGGCCTCATGCACACGGCCATAGTGCGGCCATTCCATGCATTAGGGACCGGAATTTGCGGTCCCCAATGCACGGGTCCCATCGATGCGGCAGCCGCGATGGATCCAGACCCATTCAACTTGAAGTTGAAACAAGTTCTATTTTTTTTGCGGTGCGGAGGCACGGACAGAAACACCACGTAAGCATGCCGTAGTGCTTCTGTGGGGTTCCATGCCACCGTTCCGCACCGCAGCTCCAGATTACGAACCCATTCAAGTGGTGCACACTTGAATGGGTCCGTAACGGCAGGGGCCCGTGTATTGAGGACCCACTGTTTGCGGGCTGCAATACGGCCACAGCTGGGCAACGGCCATGTGCATGGGGCCTTAGGCCGTAGCTGTTTTTGTGGTCCACAAATTGCAGATCTGCAAAATATAGATACTGTTCTTGTGCGTTCCACATTTTTCAGAAAAATGGACAAGAATAGGACATGATCTATATTTTTGCGGCATGGCCATGCGGACATATGGACAGAATGCACACAGAGTAATTTCCTGTAGTTTTTTCGAACCCATTGAAGTGAATGGTTCCGCATACGGCCCGCAAAATATACAGTACAGATGAGGAAATAAAATACGTTTGTGTGCATGAGCCCTTAGGGCTCATTCACACAGCCATATCCCCTCCGTTGCCGTATTGCGGCCTGCATACGGCGGGTCCACAATACGAGGGGCACCGGCCGTGTGCATTCCGCATTGTATGGGTCTGCAAATCCGGAGATGCGGTGCAGAACGGAACGAAAGCATGGAACGGAACCCCACGGAAGCACAACAGAGTGCTTCCGGGGGTTCCGTGCCTCCACACCGCAAAAAGATAGAACTTGCTCTATCTTTATGTGGAATGGACGAATTGCGGACCCCATTTAAGTGAATGGGTCTGTGATCCGCATGTGGCTGGCCCACGGTCGGTGCATGTGCATTGCGGACCGCAATTTGCTGCATGAATGAGAGCCAAGCTGTGTCTGGACAGCAGAGACCCAGAGCATTAACATGATTGATAATGCTTTGTGCCTCTCTTTGATCTTTTTACTACGAAATCACAGTGAGATAAAGTTGTCACTGTGATCACAGAGAGGCACGGAGCATTATCAATCATGTTAAGGCTCCCGGTCTCTGCTGTCCAGAGCAGCTTGGCATTCTTTCATGCAGCGGATTCCACGTGCGGCATCCGCTCGTGTGAAAGATCCCTTATTGTGAGCCAAAACCAGTAGTGAAGCCTACATAGAGATCAGGTGAAATGGAAAGATCCTGTTCTGTGTTTTTGATCCATACCTGGTTTTGGCTCACAATAACTGATGGGGTATTTTCAAATGTGACAGATTTGTTACAGAAATTTTTGCAACTCAAAATCCATTCCATACATGTGAATGGAGTTGTTTCCTCAAAATGGGAACTGATTTTTACAAATCCTAATGAAATCTTTAAAACAGTTGTAGAAAATGTTTCTGAGACATGAAGATTTATATGTGGCTTCAGATTTGGATTTTCCCATTCAGTGTACAGTAAATGGAACAAAGTGGTAACAATAATAAGATTTTGAAGATCAACCTGTTAACATTTTTCAATAAATTCACAAAAAATTAGCATACTGTTTGGCCTTGCCCACACATAACAATTTTAGTTTTCATCCAAAACTGATGTTAGGGTACATTCACATGATGGTTTGTTAAAGGCTGTCATTTTCATCACCATTGCAGTCTATGGGACTATTCACATGGTTATTTGTTTATGGCCAGTGAATATCAGATGTCAGAAAATAGGACATATCTTATTTTTGCTTATTTTGATGATAGATGGACCTAATTGAAATCACAAGTGTTTATACAAAAGTGCGCCCATCTAACGACGATTAAAAACAGGTAGCCTATGTAAAGAAAAAAAAATACACAGGCATGCCAGGAACACTTGTTCTGCACTGCACAGTAGGGGCATTATATCTACAGGGGGCACTGTATGGCGGGCCAATATATTTACTGTGGTATTACAGTAAATTATTACAGCATTATTTATACTGGGGACACTTTGAGGAGGGCATAATATATACCAAGGAAACTGCGGAAAATCCATTTTAATATCCGTTTTTACTGGATGTTAAAAATGGATATAGGGCCAGAAAATGGATGCAAACACATGCTAAATGATCATGAAATACTGACAATTTTATCGATTTTAACAGACTGTACTCTTAGGGCTCATGCACACGACTATGGTTTTTGTCCACATTTGTCCGATTTGCATTTGCATTTGTGGGTTGGATGCGGACCCATTCACTTCAATAGGGCCACAAAAAATGCAGGCAGCACACCGTTTGCTATCTGTATCTGTATGTCTGTTCTGCAGACCCATAAATAAAAATAGAAAATTTCTTATTCTTGTCCGTTTTGCGGACAAGGATAGGACATTTATGATGGAGTGAAAAATCTCGCCTGATATCTGTGTTTTGTGGATGCGCAATTTGCAGGCCACAAAAATGGCAATAGCTGAAGGCAGTGGTGTACATAGAGAAGTAGCAAGGATCAAAACAGGCCCCCCACACAGGACAGAAGGGTTTCTGCCTAAACCCTTTTCAATGACCCTTGGGCCATTTTTCCACTGCCTCATTTGCTAAAAGTTGTTCCTTTAGAGGGTAGAGTCCTGACCAAGTTCTCACCTCCAGTAGAAGAGGAGATAATCCCAACTAAGACTAGGCCCCCTCTTGCTCTGGGCCTTATAGCAGTCACGTAGTCTGCCACTATGGTAGTTACGCCCTTGGCTGATGGTCTACGGGGAATACAAAACACAGGACACACAATTGAGGTTTCCATGGCTTTTTTGCTGCACAAAAAGAACCAGATGCAATTTGTGTATTTTGGGCCGATAAAGGTGTTTTCACAGTCTTTTATGACATTTTTTGCACATGGAGTTTTTGATGTGGTTTTCGCTGACAAGATTGCCAGCTCCAGATGTTGGCTGAATTTTTTTTAAATACAGGACATTCAAGTTATTTATTTTTTTTAGTGATTATTTTTTTAATTTGGTGCTATTTTCTTTGTTTTTTTGCAGGTGTTTCCATTTCCTCCTCTATAGGAAAATAAATAAATAAATACATCCATCCATAGAACTTTTTAGGAACGTTGCAGCATAAAAAACAATGCAAATGCTTTCTATGGCATTTTCTTTTTTTTAATCCATTTTCGGTATTGCCTCAAAAGATTGCTTGAAAAACTGCCACAAAACTACTGCTTTTTCTCCTAAAACACTATGGTGGACATTCATCATTCCTTTATGCCTTTTTTGGCTTTAAAAAAGTCACAAAATCTCAGTCTTATAACTTTTCCAATGCCATTGAATCTTTTTTTTTTAAACACAACTGCCATTTTACGCAGCTCGAACCAGATTTACAAAAAGTAGGCGTGGGTGGGATGTGGATAGGGCCATCGGTCCCAGCACATTCATTATTATTTACTCCAGAAAATGGCATAAATAATGGCTGAAATCTATGGCAGCTCCGAGCTGCCATAGACTTTATTCTAGTGAATGGAGTGTTGGAGGACGCATGTAATTCAAATTACGTGCCTCCCCCAGCAGCACAGGGCCTATCAAGACCAGCACAGCAGATACAGGTTTTGATAAATCAGGGCCTATATGTGAAAACACCCTAAACATAAAGTCAAACATGCAGTTTTTGAAGCAGTTTTATTAACAATCTTTAAACCAAACATAGGAGTGGATACTAAAGAAATGAGAAGCATCAGTCTTTCCTGGATACAATTCAGGCTTTGACTCAAAAAAAGGATCAACAATTCACTGAAAAACTACCTGTATGACATAAGCCTAAGTTGAGCATACACAATAAAAACTTTCAGCTGAATGAGTGTTTGGCTGAAAGTTTTTTCTCCTGACTCCCCCATAAACATGCACAGACTATCAAGCATGTTAATGTCATTGTACTGAGGCTGTGACTTACCGTTTCTTACTTACTGTATCTTGCTTACTGTATCTCTTGTAGGAACAAATAATTGATGACATTTTATACAGTATTTAAGATCATTGGCTAATTCTGCCGAAATTTGAAGATTTAGGTTAGTTCTGTCTAATGTGTAGATTTTTTATTTTTAGGTTTAGGTGAGATATATCAAATGTTTGGCACATACTTACAGACTTTATACGAACAAATGTATCGGTACGCACCTTTTAATAAATTCAGTTATGTCTTTCAGCCCCATTGGCACAGGTGTATAAAATCCAGCCCATAGCCATGTAGTCTGCCTTTATAAACATTTGTGAAAGAATGGTCTTTTCTTAAGAACTCAGTGAATTTGAGCGTGGTACAGTACTAGGATGCCAATAGTTGTAATATTTTAAAGTGGAACTTTTTAGGAATCATAGCAATTCAGCCATGAAGTGGCAGCCATGTAAAGTTACAGAGTGGCTTCACCGAGTGCTGAGGCACATAGTGCATAAAAGTCACCAACTGCAGTGCTCCAAACCTCCTCTTCAAACTGTGCATTGGGAGCTCATAGTATTAATTTCCATTGTCAAGTAGATGAATGCAAACCTTACATTACCAAATGTGATGTAAACCTTGCCACCACTGGTCCTTGTAATGGTGGAAATGTGTTCTCTGGCAGTCTGATAGATGAGTCTGGGTTTGTTGACTGCCAGGAAAAAGTTACATGCCTGACTGCATTGTGCCAACTATAAAGTTTGGTGGAGGAGGTTTAATGCTTTGTGGTTGTTTTTCATGGGTTGGTCTAGGCCCCTTAGTTTCAGTGAAGGTAAAGCTTCATGCTTCAGCATACCAAGACATTTTGGACAATTGTATGCTACCAACTATGTGGGGACAGCTTGGGGAAGGCCCGTTTCTGTTTCAGTATGACTGTGCCCCAGTGCACAAAGCAAGGTGCATAGAGATAAAGTTGAGTGAGTTTGGGGTAGGAGATATTGACTGGCGCGCACAGAGCCCTGACTTTAACCCCATCAAACATCTTTGGACTGGACTAGTACAGACATTGTGACAGAAACTATCTCATCCAACATCAATGTCTGACATCACAAATGACCATCTCTATAAATGGGCAAAAATCCCCCAGACACAGTCCAAAATCTTGTAGAAACCCTTACCAGAAGTGGAAGCTGTTTGAGATTTAAATGAGGATACAACTCCATAATAATGCTTATGGATTTAAAATGGGATATCATAAAACCTACTGTAAGTGTAATGTGTAGGTGTCCCAATACTTTTGTCCATACAGTATATGTGTCTATATATCATTGACTCTATATTAAAATAGTTTTAACCCTTTTCAAACCTCCGCCGTAGGCGCCATAGCTACCAGGTTTCTGCTGTTTAAAAAAAAGTTGAACACAGACATTTAAAGAGAATCTATCACTCTGATTTTGGACCATTATCTACAGTAATACATGCGTAGTACATGGAGACTAGATCACTCATTTTTAATTTCCTACTGCCCCCCATTCTTCTGCTGTCAGTGCTCAAAGCTGTGTTGAAATGCATTGTCAAGACTGCCATGCATGAGCACATGAGTCCGCTCCATTATGTCAGGACAGCATGGCAGTCAGGACTGTGTATTTCAGTGCAGTTTTGAATGCTAACAGCGGGGGGAACCTCATGAATTACTGTAGATAGTAGCACAGGAATTCAGTGCTCTTTCTCTCATTGGATGCTTGACTGCGCACAGAGGTAACAAGAAGCAGCATACTATATGTGCAGAGTCTGCTCTCCTGAATGTAGATGCCCAATGGCATAGATAGGTTTAGAGTAGGACCTGCCTAACTGAAATCACCTTGTCACTGGTAGGCGGGCACAGATTTGTTTTGATCAAAATATATTTGCTAAGAATCTCAGATTTTATCATATCAGAATGAGGACTTAGTCTATATATTATATTTGCATCTACTGTGTTAGTGCGTATTCTTCAGTGATTTTTTTTAAATAAATGTAGCCATGTACATCTGCATATTTATTGATCACATCATGCAGGATGTCATTTATCTTTTAATGATTTTTGTGTAGAAAATAGCCCAAAATCAGGATTTTTACCCCTAACTCCTCAATTGTGACCACGGCATCTGAGGGGGCTTTCCCCTGAAATTCTGTGCTCCCACAGCCCAAACAGCTGTGAAGTCCTACTGGTTCCAAGACTCCATAGGACCGTAGCGTAACTCACATAGGCTTCAATGTTAATTAATTGCAGTCTATAGGCCCATGCTATTAAAATATAAATGCCATCAATGCTGTAATGGAAAAAAAAAATAGAAATAGCCGATTCGCCATTATTATGTTGCCCCACCTACCAAAAAATTTATAAAAAGTGCAATCATACTGACCCAGAGAATAATCGTAACAGGTCATTTTTACTGCATAGGGAACATGGTAAAGAAGACGAAACCCATAAAATCATGAATTGCATTTTTTTCCAATTTCACCCAATTTGGAATTTTTCTTCCAACTTCCAACTACATCGTATGCAATATTAAATGGTGCAATTAAAAGGTGCAACTTGTCCTGCAATAAACAAACCCTAATACAGCTATGTGGATAGAAAATTAAAATGTTATGTTTCCAGGAAAATAGGGAAGCAAAATCAAAAGAGGAACAAAAATGGAAAGTTGCAAGGTCCTAAAGGGGTTAAATAATGTGGTGGTGGGGTGGAGATGAAGAAGATATGTGAAAACTGATTTACAATAACTTAAGAATAAGATAATACATGTATATAATAAGAATCTCTTAGCAGTGTTAGTTTTATCTGTTTATTGACCAGTACCCAAGATAATACTCTCAGTGTTGGAGAAGACGGGGATTAAAGCTTTGTGAATCACATTTCAAAAACAGATGTGTTGAAATTAGTGCCAGCATACAGTATTTGCTATTGAGGTACACTTTACACCTCTCTAAAAGGGAGGCGAGAACATCTGCCACAACTGGGCTCACTGACACTTGCTAGGAGAATATGCTTTAGCTTTTTTTTTATTTTTTATAAATGTATCTATTGTTATGTGTACACTTTCTATCCTGCCATAGAGTTTATATAGGACAGTATATCTACATTTCTCACATCGACATATCCTCTGCGGACACACCTGGTCATTTTTAGTGTTGATCACAAATTTTCAAATTGCGAATTTTGATCGCGAATATCGGCACTTCGAGAATTCGCGAATATTTAGAATATCGCAAAATATATTCGCAATTGCGAATATTCTTTTTTTTTTTAAATGATTGCGAAAATTTGCATAAAAAAATACCTTACATACCAGTTTATGCGAATTTTTATGATAATTTTATGCGATTTTTTTAATGCAAATTTTCGCAATCAAGAAAATAATGACTGGAGATTACGAATTCGCGAATTTTCGAGTATATGGCGAATAATCGCCCAAATATTCGCGAAATATCGCAAATTCGAATATTGCCCCTGCCGCTCATCACTAGTCATTTTGTCAGAGACATTGAAATATAATAAGATGCTTTTCTTTAATGTGTAAGTAAGAGAAGATTGCTACTGGTGTTATGCCTGAGGCTCAGTATTTAATTAGACTTACAATATGAATAAGATCTGTTACCGTATAAAAGGTTACAAGAGTCATGAAAAGATGATGAGTCTAGTGACAGCTGCCCATATGATCATATGTATGACTGACCACTAAACAAACAAAATCAGCATCATAGAGGCAGTCAGTATGGCTTTGTTGGGGTGGATAGAAGAGCTATTTTCCAGGTTGGTCTCATCCCCATTTTAATAGGTGGTGAGAACCTGCACAGGGGGGACATCTGCATGGACGTGTCAACAATATTAGAAAAATTGGAAATCATACACATAGGTAGGATAGGAGTACCAGGACTTTTTGTCAAGTTTGTCACCCCAACCCTTAAGCTACTGTACTAATATTTGGTGTATGAGCAGATTTCTTGTCTGTTATGTTATCAAATCCTCATTGGAAATCAAATTTTCATTTAAGGAAATGGCAGAAAAGTTTAAAGACATCTCCCAATCTTCTAAGGCTATCTTCATAGGCTATCTTCATATATATCAGTTGTGTCTGGCCATTTGTTTTAGGCCGGGAGCCGGACACAACTGACATATGTACACTGCACAGATCCGGAGTCTATATATTGAGAGGACTGAAAAATTGAACATGCAGCACCTTTTGACATCCAGTATCACACCTGATGCGCCGCATGTTTGTAAATGATCCCATAATTTTAAATTCTGTCTCAGTTCCCCTCAGGTGTTTTCTGCTTCACACCGGAGGGGAGCTGAGACTGATATACTGTATGTGTAGGGCTGCTTAGAGTCTTTCTACTGTAAAGCACTGACTTAGTGAATCACCATGTACTATAAATATCATATATCACTTTAGAGACTGTTCCCATCTGGAATATTTCTCTATAATATGTATCCTATTAAGCACTGCTAAGTATGTTCACCTTCCTAAATACCAGTATTCCAGTGCAGCTATGTATATACTGATAACTGATTGGAAATGTATTGGGCTGGTTTCTGTACATATTTATAATCCTGTTGGGAATTGGGGAGAGAAGAAATTATATATATATATATATATATATATATATATAACATAGTAACATAGTAACATAGTATATAAGACCGAAAAGAGACATTTGTCCATCCAGTTCGACCTGTTTCCTACAAGTTGATCCAGAGGCATATAAATATTTATAATAGAATTGATCCCCTGTGAGGCATATAAATATATATATTTATAAGATTATACATGCAGTGCTAAACTAACTACTGTAAATGTGGCATATTCTTATGATTAGAAAGATTTTCTGTGACTTTAAAATACAGTGTCAGACTGGGATGCCTTGGGCCCACCACCAGTAAAATTAATTTTGGGGGTCCACTATAAAGCTACATGCACATACAAACCACCCATACAGTGGCAGCAGCAGCAAGACACAACAATATGATTATGGGGTCCCTTGCAGTGACTTTGAGGGGAAAGGTCACTAGGGAAAGAGGACATGGCTAGTCTGACTCTATATCTAAAAGTCATCTCAGCCATCCAATGTGTCTATAATAATAAAATGGGTACTTTGTTAAATTGTGTACCCAGGTTTTCATATCGGCATAGGTTAGTTTAGACGCTCTATGCTGCTTATCTATATCTAGTGCAGTCTGTCTACTGTGTTATGTGCCACTTGTAAAAGGGGTGAGTAATTTGGGGCCCACCTTGCTCAGTGGCCCACCTGTGGATTCACCTGTTATCCTGTAGACCAGTCCAAGCCTGTTAATACAAAGATCAGATCGTCAAGAATTCAGCAGCTGATTGTGTGTACGCAGTGCACTGGAACCAGTCACAGCTCTAAACATTGTGTATAGGCTGTGCCTAGTTAGTGGAACTCAGTCCCATACAACTGAATGAGTAGAGATCTGCATTAACTAGGCGTGACCACTACATGGCGAACTGAGCTCAGCCCATCCAAACTGATATTGATAGTAGGTCACCAATATAAATATCTTGGAAAACGCTTTAACAATAGTCATGTTCTGTACAAGTTTTTGTTTAAGACAGAGAACTGATTACTGGACTTATTTCATGAACATGTGAATTTCCAGTTTCCAGTCATTTATCATTTTCTACTGTTTTAGGTGGCTCTAAATTTAAGCAAGGCAGTGGATAACTGAAGCTCTGTTGAGGCCAGCACCTCTTCATAACTTCAGTGGATCCACTGCCAAATATAGGGGTTATAAAGACCAGCGTCTAAAATGCCGGTCTTAATAAATGACCCCCAATATCTTATTGCTGAGTCACAAGCCTAATGGCTGTATTACACCTACACATTATCTGACAGATTTTATGACCAATCATTGGTCAGATGGCCTTTAACACACACAGATCTTTTGTTATACACCCCAACTATTGGTCTGATTGGTCAGATAATCTGTTGGTTTTTTACAGCCCTGATACCAAAATAACAGTGTATGATGGAAATATTTACTGAATCATAAAGAAAAATCATGTTAAGAATGACTGGTTGATTTTAAAAGGCAAAACACTATCCCACTGTCACTTGGAAAGAAACCCTGAAGATCTAACAGCCCTACAAATACACTAGGAGTCAATTCTCAAAGTAAACACAAAGTTTGGATCAGTGACGTTTAGATCAACACTATTTCTTGGTAGTTCACAAAAAAAGAAAGAGGTTTTCGTGATAGACATGTGAAAGGTGTTTTTCACACCTTTAAGTGCCAATCTCGTTTAGAGTTCCTTGGCATACGGCAATTGTGAAGTTCATACTAAGTCTCATAGCCACTTGTAATGAAAGCCCAGGAGGATAGCAGAGGGAAGCAGCAAAGTAACAAGCTCCAGGTTTCCTTTAGGAAAAAAAAAGTGTCTTACGTTAGTAGCCTGCAGCATTGTCAGGTAGTATATTTCATAATCCTCCATACTCCCCTGCAAGTGCACCCCAAGATCTCTCATCATCATTTTTAACACATCTTTTGATACAGATACATGAAAGGGAAATGCAGGGTCAAAGGCAATAATTAGGGTCTGCTGGGCAGCTATCTGACAGCTTCTCTTTCCCTTTCTGTCCATGCTTTTGCCAGTCAGCAGGTACTGGGAGTTATTAATTCCAGTCACATCATTTTCTGCTGATGACAGCAGTGCACCTTCATCCATCACATTTACATTTCAAACTGCCACCCTGCTGCGATTGATTAATTATTTATCAATCCATGGTCATCTCAGAGCTCCCCTCATCTCACATTTAAAATGTACATCCTATGTCTTTTATCAGGGAAAGCATAGATATGTTGAATGGATCTTATGCAAAGTAAATCTGGTCATAAGCATTCCTATTATCAAACTCCCCAGAATGTTCCAAAGTCTATAAGAACATTAGGATAATGATCACTGAGATGCCTATGATTCTGTAATGTGCACATTCGACAAAAGCAGCATTTCAACTTCTACATCACAGCTTTGGGTCTGATACAGAATGTTTTCAGATCTCTTTATATAATAAAGGCAACTCATTCACTAATTCAAACTTCAAATGGAAATTGTGAACCTTTTCTACATAGTTTGATGTACATTGAGTAATTACTGAACTCAATGTTGTACATAAACTGTCTTGAAAAAAAATATATAAATATACGGTGTATATATATATATATATATATATATATATATATATACGGTATATATATATTATAATCCGTAACATTACATCTCAATTTATTCAGTATTGAGCAGAAATATACACACTTACATGCTTGGCATTCTATCAATTAGGTTATTGAAGGTTATCTGAGAAATGTTCTGCCATGCTAAATGCACTTGGGAACACAGATCCTCAAGATGGCTGCTCTCTTTTCAATTGCTGACCAATGACATTACAGAGGTGCTCGATGGGTGAGATTCCAGAGAAGTCACAGGCCATGGTAGCAGGTGTAGACCATGCAGGCTGCTTATAGTAGCATGAGGAACACTTTAGAGAAATGGCAATACTACTGGTTCCATAACCAGATCAATATTATGCTGAACTGTTAGAGTAACGGAAATAAAAACTAGAGGGTATAGGTGACCATAGGTTATGCTGCCCTACACCATAATCCTGGGAGTAGGACTGGTTGTGACATTTCCTTGTGAAGGCCTCTTAATGGCGTTGCCCAAACATTCTCCAGACCATTCTCCAACTATCATTGTGTCCTAGACAAAAGAGAGATTCATCACTGAATAGGATAGACCTCCATTCCAGCTTCCATTGCCAACTTGCTGTGCATCATGATAGCCTTTGAGATAAGGGGAGTGAGGTCATTGTACCGCCTGTAACTTCTTCACCTCTTCTCGACTTTTTGGCTAGGAACTTCTACAGCTCTGAAAATGAATGACTGTGAGGAACTTTGACAAAGAAGACTCGACACACTTCCTCCGAAGAACTTTGCCCAGCAAGCCAGAGAAGATTTGTATCTAAATTTGTATGTATGTAAATTTGTGTCTCTGATCTCTACATGTAGTTCTTTCCTCATTATAGCTTGGTTTTTGCTCTGATATGCATTATTAGTTGTGAGACCTTATGCTTAGTTCACACTTCAGTGTTCTGATTAGCGATTTTCCATCAGTGATTGTGAGCCAAAACCAAGTTCTGGTCAATACACAGAACAGGTGCACATCCTTCCATAATACTTTTTCTCCGTGTAGACTCACAACCACTGATGCAAATCATTAAAGTGAGAATTAGGCCTTATATAGACAGAGGTGTGTCTTTCCAAATCATGTCCAAACAACTCAATTTACCACAGGTGGACTCAAATCAAGGTGTGAAAACATCTTAAAGATGATCAAGAGAAATAGGAGGCCCCCAGAGCAAAATTTTAATGGTCTGAAATTCTGAATACCTATTCTCATGTGAATTTTAGTTGCTTTTAATAAATATTCAAACATTTCTTTCTTTAGTATAATACATATATATATATATATATATATATATATATATATATATATATATTAGTGGTGGAAATGGCTGAAGGTTGTAGCACTTTTTCATGTACTACAAATGTGTGAATGTGTAGAAAAAAACTGGAAGGAGAAACGGCATGTTACTTAAAATTAACCTTTAAAGAGAATCTCTATAGGTAGTCCGATCAATATTCTATTAGAACTAGACTATAATTTAATTTCTTAGACCTAAACATTTAATTTATCCTGGCAGTCAGTTATAATCTCACATCCCTCTGTTGCCTCTCCAGCCTAGGTGTTAAAGTGTTGATGTCAAGCAAGCAATATATGAGCTACAAAATTTAAACAGAAATATTAGCTATGAGGGTAAGAAGGAAATATATGGCCAGCCTAAGATAACAAAACAATGACTTTGACTCTATTTGAACTTGAACATCCTGATGGTAAAGCACTAAGGAATATGTTGGCGTTGTATAAATTATGATTAATATGATTATTATTATTACAAAGAGTATACTGTAGATGCTCAACTTTGTTGAAATTGCAGCATTTCTATTTATACTAACAAAGTATGCAAAGTCAAGTACAAAACATAGTCTGTACAGATTTGCTATTAATTTTTACACTACACATATTCTCATAAAATTTATTTAGAGCATTAGTTTTGAAGCATAATTTTTCATTGTAAAGAACTGGAGTTTGCAGTGAATTGTAGTATGCAGGACTGTGAAACATAATGCAAAATTATGTTACATTATGTTTTACAGTCCTGCATACTACAATTCACTGCAAACTACAGCTCTTTACCTACTATATATGCGACGTCCGACAGCAGCAAAGGGTCCCTTTAAGAAATATTTGTGATGCCACACTGCACTGCACTGCAACAGTGAAGCAACAAAAGGATGGAGTCCCTTTAAGAAATGGTGTTGGTACCCAGGTGTAGGAATGCCAGAGTGGTATAGGGGGGCCTATAATGTCCCTTAATGTTTTGTGCACGTGTCACATGCTCCTACCTGAATACGCTGGAACTCCAGGTGTTGGCTCTAAAGCAAAGGGGGGATGTTGATGAAGGGGATGATGGAATAAACTGAGTCCAGACCTTGTGATGAAGTTGAAAAGCAGCTTTACTTGAATAAACGTTTCTCCAAATGATTTACAGACTTTGTCTTGGTTCCCAGCAGGCTTTAGCATGAACAAAACTGTGGCAGGCAAACTCCTCTCTGCTACATCTGTCGCTCTCTGGCTATGCTGTACTGACAGGCTGGCTATATAACTCAGTTTCCAAAGAAAGGTTCCATTCTCTCTAGCTGTAGCTCTGCCATGCTTGCTTCCACCTACTGGTTAACCAGGTACATTACACCTGAACATAACAGTTGCATAGAAATAGGAATGCACATTGTGAAGGACCTGAAATAAATACACATGATGACATGAGGTTAATCAATAAAGACAGTAGCGGGGTGCAAAGGTGGTAATGCCACTCTGGGGCGTTACATATATAAAAATTGGAAGCTCTTTGTGCACATTTTATGATCAAAATTAGGTCAGGCCCATCTACCAGCGACAAGGTGGCTTCTAACAGATGGGACCTACACTAACAGACTTGCCTCTCCTGTGCCTAAGCCTACAAAATTAGGTCAACATAGAGTCCAGCTACAGTATATTATACTCTTATTAAAAGCCATGGACAAGTGGGAAGGAGTGCACAGTCCAAATAGGGGCAGTCACTCCACCAAATATATTCACTGTAAAAAAGTTAGACCAGCACCTTCAAACAATTTGAAATAAAGTGCAGGTACACACCACCACAGCTGCAATGCAAAAGCAAACAAGCACTGTATGCAGCAGCACAACTATTATATTGCCAGAAACTGAACACTGATCTGTACATGTGCATATTTAATAAACGTCTAAGCTGCAAAAAGACATACAGCACAAATAATATATTGAATGTTGCAAAATTACTTGTCCCATAAATACTCAAGATTCTGTAGTTCATTTACAAATGAACACGTAATGATAATAATAATAATGATAATAATAATATTAATATAAAATAATTTAATATAATAATTCTGCAGTGCTTTACAATTCAGAGGGTACATGCTTACAATCTATGAGATTTAAAGGGGTTTTCCAAGATATTTTTACTGATGACTTTTCCTCTGGATAGGTCATCAGTATATGATCGTTGGGTGTCTGATACCCAGGACCCCCGCCGGTCAGTTGTTTGAGAGGGCATCAGAGATCGCAGTATAGCCATAGCTTTCTCTCTGCTCACCATGCACAGAGCCATCCATTTAATAGCAGCTGTGCTTGGTACCACAACTCAGCCCCATTCACTTCAATGGGGTTGAGCTGTGCCTAGGCCATGTGACCAATGAATGTGATATCACATGGCCTAAGCAAAGCTAACGAGAAAGCTGTGGTGCTACTGTGATCACAATTGCCTTCTCAAACTGTTAACTGCCTGAGAAGATCACTTAACCTGGCCTCATTGGTGGCGCACCCCTGGGGACAGCTTGCTGCTAATGTCTGTAAAGCGATGTGGAATATAGCAGCGTTATACAAGTGCATTTTATTATCTTGTCCATGATAATCTTTGGGTCCATTCTGATATTCTGTAGGCACAATAGATGCATACATTGACAAAATTAGCCCAAACCTAGCTTTCATTGTTTAATGTCTTATAGGAAATCAACCCATCACTCATGATCTTCCATATGTTCATTTGTACACAATGAAGATCCATTGTGAACGCATTTTTAGTTAGAAGGTAGGTTGAGCGAACCCGAACTGTACAGTTCGGGTTCCTACCAAACTTTGCGGTTTTCCGGACCCAGACCAGAATTCGAACATTTCCGTAAAAGTTCGGGTTCGGGTTCGTTGTTCGGCGATTTCTTCTCGCTTTTTGAAAGGCTGCAGTGCAGCCAATCAACAAGCGTTTCACTACTTTGCCCTAAGAAGCCATCACAGCCATGCCTACAATTGGCATGGCTGTGATTGGCTAAGTGCAGCATGTGACCCAGCCTCTATATAAGCTGGAATCACGTAGCACCGCACGTCACTCTGCTGATCTTACTGTGGGGACAGGTAGCATCTGGTGCTCTCAGGGAGAGATAAGGGAAGAAATCTGTTGAACTTTGTGGTGATAAATCTTCAAGCTACAGCAATAATTGAGGGTGCTATGTTACATATTAGTACTCAGCCCTGAGCCCAGTGATTCTGCAAAATAATTTTTAACCCATCAGTCACCGAGGTGGGGGTCGGCAGCCATTTAACAACTGCAGTGTCCTTGGAACTGCATGTGACCTGCATGTGTACCAGCCTGCCAGGGACATCAGTCTAATTATTTTTTGGTAGCTCAGTGGAGAAAAAATTCCTTTTTTTCTGGCAGGTCAAGTCCTCTACATTACCTATTTTATAATTTAGGGGTGACATAGTGCATTTCTGTAGTTGGGGGAATAAACCCGTACTGTCGTACCACAGAGCACGTTTGCTTTTTTCTGGCAGGTCAAGTCTCCCTACATAACCTATTTTATAATTTAGGGGTGACATAGTGCATTTCTGTAGTTGGGGGAATAAACCCGTACTGTCGTACCACAGAGCACGTTTGCATGCCATCTTGAAAAAACAGTTTTATAATTTTACGGTGACATACTTCATTTCTGTATTTAGGGGAATAAACCCGTACTGTTGTGCCACAGAGCACTTTTGCATACAACGCTGAAAAAACTTTTATAATTTTTGGGGTGACATACTGCATTTCTGTAGTTTGTTGCAATAAACACTGGTTTTGTGATACATAGCAGATCTGAGGCCTACCCTGTATTTCAGTCATTTTAAGTAACCTGTGGAACTCCGCATTTACATAATTGGTTGCAAAAACGCCGGTCTTTTGGTAGATAGCACATTTGTGGTGTACGCTGCATTTCTGACAGTCAAATTAAACCATTAACCCCTGCTTTTACATTGTTGGTTGTGTGACCTAAAGTTGTGTGGCCTAAAGAAATTTATTCTGTTTATGACACGGGCACTGCCTTATTGTTAGTGAAACTAATTGTTGAATTTTGGCAGTTAAATTGACACCTGAGATAAACCATCTGTTAGTTTGGTGGGTGAACGCAAATAATGAGGAGAACATCAAATAAGAGACGTGTAGGGATGAGCGGGAGGTGCCATATTAAATTTCGCGATATTTCACGAATATTCGATTGAATATTTGTCATATATTTGTTGAAATCGAATATTCGTCATTATTCTATATATTGCAAATGTTACGCGAATTTATATTCGCATCGCAAATTAAACTTAGAGCTGGGTTCCTAATGGTTGTCAACCATTAGGAACTCAGCTCTAAGTTAAATTCGCCATGCGATTAATGTTCCTAATGGCTGTATTGCTAGAATATAACGAATGTCACGAATATAGCACTATATTCTCAATCTTCGTTATATTCTAGCAATACAGCCATTAGCAACTCAGCACTAAGTTTCATTCGCGAAGCGAACATATACTCGCATTGCGAATTGATCTTACAGCTAAGTTCATAATGGTTGTATTGCTAGAATATAACGAAGACGACGAATATCACGAATACACGAATATAGCACTATATTCTCAATCTTCGTTATATTCTAGCAACAACTATTAGGAACTCAGCTCTAAGTTGAATTCGCAATGCGATTAATATAACCTGTATTGCTCGCATTGCGAATTCAACTTAAAGCTGGGTTCCTAATGGTTGTATTGCTAGAATATAACGAATATCGCAATGCGAATAATTCAGGTTATATTAATCGCGATTACAACTTAGTCAAATTTGTGAGATCGCTATTCTCACATCCGACAATACATTTTAGCATGGAGGCGTTCCCATGCACACAGGAAGTCGGCAGAAGCGGCAACGGCATTGACTGGTGCGGGCAGGGAGCCAGGTAACAACAGCTTTTGGGAAGAGGGAAGACAACCAGAGAGCAACAAGGATTAACATCTAAAAAAAAATGAATATTCGAAATTGCGAATATATAGCGCTATATTCGAAATATTTGCAAATTATCGAATTTGCGATATTCGCAATATAAATTCGCTATTCAAATATTGGCGCTCAACACTAGAGACGTGGTCATGGTCGTGGTAGTGTTGGTGGAGCTCCTGTTGCTGGGAGAAGACGTAGCAATTCTGCGCCAGCTACAGGTCCAAGTGAAACACCTTCCTCAGGTGCAAGTAGGCGACAGAACCTGCAGCGTTATTTGGTAGGCCCGAATGCCGCTCTACGTATGGTGAGGCCAGAACAAGTACAGGCGATAGTAGATTGGGTGGCTGACAGTGGCTCCAGTTCCTTCACAGTATCTCCCACCCAGTCCTCTGCAGAAAGCTCAGAGTTGGCACCTACAGCCCATGCCCATCAGTCTTTCACCTCACCCCCTTGCAAATCAGCCAAGCAGTCTGAGCTCCAAGTCATGCAGCAGACTCTTATGCTTTTTGATAACTCTGCTGGCAGCGTTTCCCCGGGGCATTCACATAACCTTGCCCCAGAAGTGGAAGACAATAAATGCACTGATGCCCAACCACTTATGTTGCAGGATAAGGACATGGGAATACCACCGCAGCACGTCTCTAATGATGACGAAACACAGGTGCCAACTGCTGCGGCTTTCTGCAGTGTGCAAACTGACAAGGATGGCAGGGGTCAAGAATGGGTGAAAGATGATGTGGAGGATGATGAGGTCCTAGACCCTGACTGGACTCAAGTTCATGCTAGTGACATGTGCAGTTCTGAGGAAGAGGCGGTGGTCGCACAGAGGCAACCGCACAGAAAAAAAGAGGGAGCAGGGTGCAAAAGCGGAGCGGCCGTCCCCAAGACAGTACGCCTGCTACTGCCCACCGCACCCAGGGACCGAGCACACTAAAGCCAGCTCCAAGGAGTTCATTGGCTGGGCAGTTCTACACACAATGTCCTGATGACACGAGTGGTTTGCAAGTTGTGCCATCAAAGCCTGAAGCGAGACATAAACTTTCTAAACCTGAGCACAACCTGCATGACTAGGCATCTACATGCAAAGCAATAACTGCAGTGGAGTAAACACATTAAAAACCAAGAAAGGTCTCAGGCTCCTCCTGCTACTCTTCTGCTGGTGTCTCTGCCTCTTCCTCCACCTCTGGAGTCACAGTGGCAGCTGCCACCCAGCAAACAGAGGATGTTCCACCAACACCACCACCTCTGTCATCATCACCAAGCATCTCCACCATGGCACATGCAAGCGTTCAGCTGTCCATCTCCCAAACACTGGAGAGAAAGAGGAAATATCCACCTACCCACCCTTGATCCCTGGCCCTGAATGCCAGCATTTTAAAATTACTGGCCTTTAAAATGGTGTCATTCCGTCTGTTAGAGACTGACTGTTTTAAACAGCTGATGGCGGTGGCTGTCCCACAGTATGTCATTCCCAGCCGCCACTACTTCTCCAGCCGAGCCGTCCCTTCCCTGCACAACCAAGTAGAGGATAAAATCAAGTGTGCACTGTGCAACGCCATCTGTGGCAAGGTCCACATAACCACAGATACATGGACCAGTAAGCACGGACAGGAACGCTATATCTCCCTAACTGTACACTGGGTAAATGTAATGGCGGCTGGGCCCGAGGCGGATAGCAGTTTGGCGCATGTCCTTCCACCACCAATGATCTCAGGGCATTATTCTTTGCCTCCTGTTGCCTCCTTCTCCTACTCCGCTTCCTCCTCCTCCTCTTCTACCACCTCCTGATCCGGTCAGTGAAAGACCTTCACCACCAACTTCAGCACAGCAAGGGGTAAACGTCAGCAGGCGGTTTTAAAACTCATGTGTTTGGGGGAAAAAACCCACACCGCACATGAACTGTAGAGCGGCATAGAAGAACAGACTGATGAGTGGTTGCTGCCAGTGAGCCTCAAGCCCGGCCTTGTGGTGTGCGATAATGGGCAAAATCTCGTAGCAGCTCTGGGACTAGGCGGTTTGATGCACATCCCTTGCCTGGAGCATGTGCTGAATTTGGTGGTGCAGAAATTTCTTAAAAACTACCCAGACATGTCAGAGCTGCTGCATAAAGTGCGGTCCGTCTGTGTGCACTTTCGGCGTTCTCACCCTACTGCTGCTCGCCTGTCTGCGCTGCAGCGTAACTTCGGCCTTCCCGCTCACCGGCTCATATGCGACGTGCCTACCAGGTTGAACTCCACCTTGCATATGCTGGAATGACTGTGTGAGCAGCAGCTGGCGATAATGGAGTTTCAGCTGCAGTACACACGGGTCAGACACTCTGAGGAACAGCACAACTTCTCCATCAATGAGTGGGCCTCCATGCGAGACCTGTGTGCTTTGTTGCGGTGTTTTGAGTACACAAACAACATGGCTAGTGCCGATGACCCCATTCTTAGCCTTACATTACCACTTCTATGTCTCCTTGAAAAAACACTTTGGGCGACGATGGAAGAGGATGTGGCACAGGAGTAAAAAGAGGAGGAAGATCGGGCATTTTAAAGGGTTTCAGGCCAGTCATTCAGAAGTGGCTCAGAGGGTGGTTTCCTGCACCAGCAGTGGCCAGGTACACATGTGGCAAACCAGGGCACAGTTCTGGAGGACGACGAGGAGGACGACGAGGTAGAGGAGGAGGAACTGGGTTCACAGCAGGGTGGCACCAACGCAGCCCATGGCCATCACTGGAGCGTGGCTGTGGGGATACGGAAGACACAGACGATACACCACCTACAGAGGACAGCTTATCCTTACCTCTGGGCAGCCTAGCACACATGAGCGACTACATGCTGCAGTGCCTGCGCAACGACCAAAGAGTTGCCCACATTTTAACTTGTGCTGACTACTGGGTGGCCACCCTGCTGGATCCCCGTTACAAAGACAATGTGCCGTCCTTAATTCCCTCACAGGAGTGCGTGATAGGAAGATGCACAACTACAAGCACACGCTGGTAGACGCGCTCCTGAGGGCTTTCCCAACTGACACCAGGGGACAAGTAGAAGCACAAGGCAAAGGTAGAGGAGGAGGAGGAAGAGGTCGCCAACACAGCTGGGTCACAGCCAGCACCTCAGAAGGCAGGGTTAGCATGGCCAACATGTGGAAAAGCTTTGTCACCACGCCACAGCAACTGGCACCACCAGTTTATATGGAACGTCATAGCAGGAGGCAGCATTTGAACAACATGGTGGAACAGTACATGTGCACACACCTACAGTGACTGATGGTTCTGCCCCATTTAACTTCTGGGTCTCCAAATTGTCCACATCGCCTGAGTTTGCCCTTTATTCCTTGGAGGTGCTGGCCTGCCCTGCAGCTAATGTATTGTCTGAATGTGTATTTAGTACAGCAGGGGGCGTAATTACAGACAAACGCAACCGCCTGTCCAGAGCCAACGTGGATAAGCTCACATTCATTAAAATGAACCAGATTTGGATCCCACAAGTTTTGTCTGTGCCTTGTGCAGAATAGACATTTATACCCGCCTCAACCATACATTGTTGTACTCAAGTGCACTTATTCTTTGATTTCTTTTTTTATTTGTCACATTATTTTGGGGGCTACCCCAATTTATAAAAAAACAAACAAACAAAAAAAAGCTATCTTCGCTTCCACCTACAACACCACATTCACCGCCTCCTCAACCTCCGACTCCACATCCACCTCCTCTTCCGAGTTGCAGGTTAATAATTTAAAATTTTTATTTAAATTATTTTATTTTATTTTACGTTATTTCCCTATCCACATTTGTTTGCAGAGCACTTGCCATGCTCTTAAGCACATTTTGCTGTCTTGTGCAGCCCTCTAGCCCTTTCTATTACATTTTAGTGCCCAAAAGTTTGGGTCCCCATTGACTTCAATGGGATTCGGGTTCGGGGTAAAGTTCTGGTAAAGTTCGGATCACGAACCCGAACTTTGGCCGAACCCATCGAACCCGAACTTCCAGGTGTCCGCTCAACTCTAGTTATAGCTATAATTTTGCTTATAAGCATCCCTGGTAATCTTCCAAAACCGTTCTCTTCTTTTCAAGTTTAACTTACATCACTATTATTGGCAATTGAAAATGGTTCATTCTATTTTTCCCTTCTGTCAGCTAAGTAACACTGTAACATACTCTCTATGTAAAACAGGCTGTTGGCTTTGAAAAAGAACTACATAGTGATTGGAATCAGGCTTAGACTCGCCTCGGTGGGCCCTTGAACAAGGTGGGCCCCTAGTCTTCCACCATCTGCAAAAGTGGCACATAACAAAATAGACTTACTGCACTACATACATATATTCACTGTACAGCACCTCAACCAGCCTATGTTAATATAAAAAACTTGATATATTATTAAAGAAACTCCCCATTTTATTATTATATACACAATCAGAGCTGAGATGACTTCTAGGTATAGAGGAAAGCTGCCAGTGTTCTCTTCTCCCCAGGACCTACCTTCTCAAAGTTACTGCAGGGACCACCATATTCAATCATCTGAAAGCATCTTGCTGCTGTGTGATCCGGTAATATTTGAATTTATCTGTACGTTGGGCCCCCAGAATACATTTCACTGGTGGGCCCTAGGCACCCCAGTCCGACACTAACTAGAATTCCCATTGTACTGCAGCCAAACATTTAATTTTCTTAAAGCAGCGTCCTTACTGTTCCCATGCTGCACACTGCATGCTAGAAATATTTACAAAGCATAGTGCGCTCTAGCTAATTAACGCGGCGTACAGAATATCTGAGCTCCAGTATGTCTGTGTATTAGATGTTCACACATGGGGGCTACAAGAAAATCTTGTACAAAACAAACTTTAATTTAAAATGTCATTCCATATTGTGTTACTCTGACAGGAGCAATATACCATACTTACTTAGCTTTTAATGTTAAAGATGCATTGATATTAGAGATTTACCAGCTATAAAAGAAAGATCACCTGGGGTGGAAAATACATGCACTGTTGCTTTATGTGTTGTTTATGCAGCACAATCTCATTTAATATGTGTGATAGATTATGGTCCTGGGCTTTGTGTCCTCACTGTATATGCCATAATAATATCCTACTGTGCTGAATGTCTATATTTTTAAATCAAATAAGCTCTTTGTTTCGTAAAGCAGCCAAATAAAAGCCACATATAAAATGTCAAATCTAATTCTTACAGTTGAATTACGGTTTGTTGCTATACAGACACTGACCTGCTTGAATACGTATTTATCACTTACGTGTAGCAGTAGCATTACCCACAACACTGTACAGAGTATTTGCTCACATCAGTCCCTCATGGTGTTGGCAATCTAATTTTATATAACTGGTGCACACACTTTTTGATCATTTTTATGGCAGGCCATATATTTTCAAAACAAATTATGTATAGATCGTGCCCTGTCCAGAATGAAATCCATCAGCCACTGTACCACTGGTTGGCTATATATGTGATACAATAGTAACCTTCTTCACGGTTCTGATGAGTTTCAATATGCAAATTGTAAAGCCCAGGAGTCCAACATTACAATTGTCTCTTGCTTCCACTTCAGCATTTTTCTGTATATTCCAGACATTTATTGGAATCTTTTGTGGAGTATGATCTCCTTTTCTCTGCATCATCCAAATCTCTCTTATTTACTGAAACATATGTTGACGTTGACCTGCCTTGTAATAAACTAATACTCTATTCAGAATGAAGTTAAAAAGTTTTCCGGGTTCAGAATATTGATTGCTTTTCCTAAGGTTTGCCTATCATTATCACATTGGTGGACATCCAACTCTTTGGCTCCTCCACTGATCAGCTGTTTGAAGTAGCTATGGTGCTTGTGCAAGCACTGCAACCTCTTCATTGTATACTCCAGTCCATCTACCTGTACTTCTACAAACTACTGGCCATAGTGCAGGGTATTGCAGATTTGTCCAAAACAAAAGTAAAGCTGCAGTACCCTACACTGCAAGCCATGTCCTCCTGATAAAAAACCAGGTCTATAATAAAGGGATTGTTTCACTTCAGCAAATGACATTTATCATGCAGATAAAGTAAAAGGGTTTTCTGAGATTTTTTACTGATGACCTACCCTCTGGATAGGTCATCAGTATCTGATAGATGGGGGTCTGACACCTAAAATCTCCACCGATCAGCTGTTTGAGAAGGTACTGGTGCTCCTGTGAGAGCTTACCAAGCACAGCACTGTACATTCTTTAGTGGCTGTAGTTGGTATCACACTCAGCCCTATTCACTTGAATGGAGCTGAGCTGCTCCTAGGCCACATGACACATGAATGTGTCTTTACTCAGCCTAGGAAAAGCAGAAATAAGGCTGCAGCACTCACAGGAGCGTTAGTGCCTTCTCAGACAGCTGATCGGTGGGGTTCCCGGCAGTCAGAAATTCTGAAATTCAGAGATATTTTTATTATTACTTAGTTTTTAATGTGCATTTGGACTGAATTATTTTTACTGATGACCTATTCTGTGGATAGGTCATCAGTATCTGATCAGTTTGAGAAGGTAACTGCCATTATAGTCCTTGTTTACGGGGACATAGCTATAGGGGAAGCAGGGGAAGCGGCTGCTTTTGGGCTCAGACCCACAAGGGACCCCCGCAGGAGGAAGACTAAGGCCTCTTTCACACGGGCGTCACATTTGATGCCTGGATCAGAGGCGGGTGCGTTGCGGGAAAATGTGCAATTTTTCCTGCGCGAGTGCAAAGCGTTTTAATGCGTTTTGCACTCGTGTGGGAAAAATCGGCATGTTTGGTACCCAGACCCGAACCCGGAGTACTCTGTAGATTTTATTATTTTTCCTTATAACATGGTTATAATGGAAAATAATAGCATTCTCAATACAGAATGCTTAGTAAAATGTGGCTGTAGGGGTTAAAAATAAAAAAATGAACTCACCTTATCAACTTGATCGCGTAGTTGCGATCTCTTCTTCATTCATTAGCTGTCGGCTAAAGGACCTGTGATGACGTCACTAAGCCCATCACATGGTCCAATCACATGGTCCATCACGGAAAACTCGCCCGTGTGAAAGGGGCCTAAAAGATTTTATTGTCAGGACCCCCTTAACAGTATTATCAATGAGACTTTAGGAAACGGATGGAGCGGCTACCAGGCCTCGTCCCAGAGCTCAATCTTCACTAGAGATAGGAGTGGGGATTACAAAGAAGTTGCTGGGGGGTGGGGGTGTTAAAGAATTTTCTATGGTGCCCAGTCACTTGTAGTTATGCCACTGACTGTTTATGTTTATCCTATTGTATATATACTATACTCTAGCACTTAAAGGGGTTATCCAAGTTCTATAAAGTTAATCTAAACTTCTTTGTATATCTGTCTAAAACATTTTTGTAAATGACTTTCTTTAGAAATAATGCGCCATTTGGATATTACAGAATGTGGTCATTGGACCACTGACGTCACCCTCCCTGCTCCGTTTGTTTACATGCTGCTCCCTGCTTGAGCGAGTGGCCCTGCCTGTAAACGGGACGTCACTGGATTTTGTGCCCGCCCCTCGCTTACCAAGCTGTGCAGACAGATTCATCAGCGTCCAGGCTTTGGTGCCCTCCCCTTCTCTGTCTCTCCTCAATCAGCACGGCTCTAGTAAGGATCGCGCATGCGCGATCCTTACCAGACCCGTGCTGAATGAAGACCGAGAGGCAGAAGGGGCGGGCACAAAATCCAGTGACGTCCCATTTACAGGCAGGGCCACTCACTCAAGCAGGGAGCAGCATGTAAACAAACGGAGCAGGGAGGGTGACGTCAGTGGTCCAATGACCACATTCTGTAATATCTAAATGGCGCATTATTTCTAAAGCAAGTCATTTACAAAAATGTTTTCGACAGATATACAAAGAAGTTTAGATTCACTTTGTATAACTTGGATAACCCCTTTAAGTGCATTTCCTGTTGAATCCTGTTTTCCCCTTCCATTTGTAATCCTCCATTTTCCTTGTAAATGTTTGCTATTTCCTACTTAGCTTCTTTGCATGTAAATTTAAAATTTTAAATAAAAAACAAACCACATTAAAATAAAAATAAACTACTTTATGAGTAAGGCTGAGTTCACACTTCAGTTATTTGGTCAGTTATTTCCATCAGTTATTGTGAACCAAAACCAGTACATAAGCCTTCTCAGAGAAAATGTGTATTTAAAAGAGTTGCACCTGCTCTGTGTTTTTCACCCGTCTTTTTTCAGCCTTTATAAACTATGTTTTTAGATTTTGGCTCACGATAAGGCCTTATGCACACGAATGTATTTTCTTTCCATGTCCATTCCGTTTTTTTGGGGTCCGTAAAACCGTATGCATTCCGTTTCCGTATGTCCGTATTGCCGTTCTGCAAAAAATAGAAGCTGTCATATTATTGTCCACATTACGGACAAGGATAGTACTGTTCTATAAGGGGTCAGCTGTTCTGTTCCCCAAAATACAAAATGCACATGGACGACATCCATATTTTTTGCCGATCTATTTTTGGCAGATTGCAAAATACATATGGTCGTGTGCATGAGGCCTAACTGATGAAAATAACTGACCAAATAATTGAAGTGTGAACTTGGCCCAACAAGTGTATGCATTTTCATATAAGGGTTTTCCAATTTTAGCATAAATGCTGTAATAAAACACATCTATTTTTTAATAAATCATAATTTTTATCATTAGATCAAACACAATCACTACTATTAAAAGGATATGATATTGTCAAACCATTCTGAATCTATAACCACTTCAGCAGCATACTGTAAGAAATGCTGACAAAGCAGTATCAGTCTGGAATTCACATCCTTCAATATTTTCCTGATGTAGGAAATAACTTGTAATAGTGTGGTCTCACTCACTTACATTTTGACAGGTAAAACGATAGCACATTACAAATCTGTTTTTTAATAATAACGCTCTAATAAAACATATACAATATGTATGACAGAGAAATTACCCAAAACCCTGAAAAATGCAAGGTAGTCATTAGGATGGGAGACCTAGCACATAGAATTTCTTGCTAACATGATAAATGGGGAAATTGAGCTGCCTAAAAATGTTAAGTGATTCAGAAATGTTTAATGTGTAACTGTCATGTTTTCATAAAAAAATCGATTTTAGCATATGTTACTGCTGGTGCAGCATTATGTATAAAGCAATCTTTAGTTTCTTCACATACCACTGTTTTCCTTGAGTTTTTCCCTTAGTTACAGCTGTTCAAATATTTACAATATGAGGACCTTCTCAAGATGGCTCCACTGCCAGTTCTCTGAAGCCAAAACTGCTTTCCCTCACTTCACATATGCACTTGCTGTAGCCAGCAGCTCCCTGCCAGCCAATCAGATTGGATTACTGAGAGACACGCCTCCTCACTCTAAGGCCTAATGCAGACATGAAGTGTGAACGACTCCCCCTCCGTGTTCCTGTCTTCTTAGCTGAAGACAGACAAGCCCTATCTAGCAACTGTCTTTTAAAGGGAACCTGTCACCTCAATAAACTGTCCCAAGCCGCCGGCAGCACCATAGAGCAGCGTGTTTATAATCATCCTTTTGTTTCAGCTGTCCAATCCGATAGAAGCGACGAAAATGATCTTTTATCCCCGGCCGGAACACTCCTCGAGTCAGGCTTGAAGTCAAGGGGGCAGCGGCCTCCTTGCTTTAAGCCGCTGTAATCACGCCCCCTTCCCTGTGACTGACAACGTTTTTGCCCGACAGCCGGCTAGCTTTACCGAACAGCGCCGGCTATCAGTCACAGCGAAGGGGCAGGGAAGGGGGCATGGTTACCGCGGCTTGAAGGAAGGAGACCGCCCCCTTGACTTCAAGCCTGACTCGAGGAGAACGCCGGCCGGGGATAAAATATCACTTTCAGCGATTTTACCGAATCGGACAGCTGAAACAAAAGGATGATTAGAAACACGCTGCTGGATACTTTATGGTGCTGCCGGCAGCTTGGGACAGTTTATTGAGGTGACAGGTTCCCTTTAAGGGAGCAGTGGAAAGGGAGAGGGGACATTAATGAATTATAAGGTAATTACAGATCTTTTGACAATAATTGACAGACTAACTCAGGTATACATGCCTAGCTCTAATAAACTAGAAAATAAAATAAAAATTACAGTTACACTTTAAGATAACTTTAGCTTAATGTAGTATGAATTTTTCATTTATTTTTAAAGCAATCCTTAAAAACCCAGAATATATCTGTAAAAAATACATTTGAGGGTCCATTCACACGTCCGCAAGTGTTTAGCGGTCCGCACTTTAAATAGAAATGCCTTTTCTTGTCCATGTCTGCGGACAAGAATAGGACATGTTCTATTTTTTTTTCGGAACGGAAGTGTGGATGCAGAATGGAAGTGGGTGCTTTTATATTGACGAATTGTATCTGGACAGTTTTTGTCTGAAAGAGACATGACTGATAAAACCATTGTGCACTTTATGTACCAACTGGAGAAAAAAAAAGGTGTCAAGAAAGTTTCTCTGTCTGAGTCAGGAAGACATCTAGCATCATAACTGATGCCATTGGTCAAAAAGCTAACCTTAAAGGACACTATGCAGTCAGTTTTGTAATTAGGTTCCTTCCTGTGTTTTCTAACTAAATAAAGAGGAAAAGGACACAAATGTCGGACATATGTAAATAGGGGATGAAAGAGTACTTTATCCCATAATAGCATATTTGTACATTTCAATCAAACATATCAAAAGGTGACATTAATGGAAGTCTAGGAGCTGCGACACCAAACAACGTCCTTTTATTCATATTCAGCAGGGAGGTGGTCATACATGTCAACCCTCCACAGAAAGCCACGTGAATTATGGATATATATGAGTGGAACCTGTTGTATAAGGAGGATATCAGGGCAGAGACTATGTTTATTGTGTTGCTTTTTGGTGCCATGTTTGTGGATATTTTCCTGATATGTTGTAGTTTTGTGGCATGGGCTATTTATTGAAAAAAGATCCACATGTGTGTATATACAAGATCTAAATGAGTTGACCTATTGAGGCTCAGTTCCTTCAGTATACATGTGGCATTTACTTTCTATTATTTTCTTCTTTTGAGTTGTAATTGCATTTAATTTATGATCATTCAATAAATATTCTGTTCTTGATTTATTGGAAATCAGAGGTCCATGTATTGAATTTGTGCAGGACTTTCATGAGTTTTGTACTTATAGCAGCCCATGCAAATTAAAAGAGCAGTGTAAATGCCCCTTTACTTGGCCCGATGTACCAAGCGTTCGTTAGGAAGGAACTGCATATAAATCCCCTCTCCAGTATGGGGAGGAGCGATCTGCATGATCTGTTTCCGGCAAACGATGATTTAGGTGACCACACCAACAACGATCTATTACCCGATGAACAAGCATTTTGCTTTCATTGTCTGAGATTGAAATACCCCTTTAAAATTGAGGCCTTTCAGGGGTTAATGAGGGTAAAAAAAAGTACATATATGGTGACATATACTGATGCACGCCCATTTAATAAATTTGATGTTTCCTCCACTTGGACTGACATTAAAAATGCCAATAATAGCAATTATGATGTTATTTTTTCAATAGACACTGCCATCAGTGGAGAAAGCACAAGGCAATTGAATAGAGAACATACAGTTGTGTTTATTCAACCCCCAATGCTGTAAAGGGTTTTAGGGAATTTAGTGTACATTTGTAATTGTGTTCAGAATGAAATCTTACAAGGACTTTTTAAAGAACCAAATGCAACTAAAATGACATCAATTGTTTTTGTAATACAGTATTAAATGATTTTTTTGTGATTTCTTCATTGACACAATTATTCAACCCCTTAAAGATGACCACTCTTAAGAACAGAGGTTCATTCAAGTGTTTTCGATCAGGTATTGAAAACACCTATGGATGTCAAGGAGCAGCAATCAAGCATAATAAGCACCAATTAGGCAGATTTAAAATGACTGTGATACTCAGCTCCTTTTAGACATTTAGGCGCACACTGCGCAATGAAGGCCTCCATGCCAGAACTCCCAGGCGCACCCCCTTGCTGTCTCCAAAGAATAGGAAGAGTCGACTGCAGTATGCCAAAAGTCATGTGGACAAACCACAAAAGTTTTGGGATAGTGTTCTGTGCACTGACAAAATTAGAACTGTTTGGGCCCATGGATCAACGCTATGTTTGGAGGAGGAAGAACAAGACCTATGAAGAAAAGAACACCTTGCCTACTGTGAAGCAAGACGGGGGGTCAATCATGCTTTGGGGCTGTTTTGCTTCTACAGGTACAGGGAAGCTTCAGCGTGTGCAAGGTACCATGAATTCTCTTCAGTACCAGGAGATATTGGATGAAAATTTGATGCAGTCCGTCACAAACCTGAGGCTTGGGAGACGTTGGACCTTTCAACAGGACAATGATCCCAAGCATACCTCCAAGTCCACTAGAGCATGGTTGCAGATTAAAGGCTGGGACATTTTGAAGTGGCCATCGCAGTCACCAGACTTAAATCCGATTGAGAACCTCTGGTGGGACTTAAAGAAAGCAGTTGCAGCGAGCGAGCCTAAGAATGTGACTGAACTGGAGGCTTTTGCCCATGAAGAATGGGCGAAGATACCCGTAGATCGCTGCAAGACACTTGTGTCAAGCTATGCTTCACGTTTAAAAGCTGCTATAACTGGAAAAGGATGTTGTACTAAGTACTAAGATTGAATGTCACTTGGGGGTTGAATAAAACTGATAATGATGTGAGCACAGAAAAGACATTTGTGGTTATTTCATTATAAATGTTCTGTTATATTTGTCTGACTTACAAGTGCCTCTTTGATTTAATTGTAAACAAGATGAATGAAATGATCAAAATCAATGTCAAACTGGCCAAAACACTCAATTTCAGTGGGGGTTGAATAATTTTGAACACAACTGTACCCTGATATGTCAGTGTAGAGCACTAACTATCACCTATTATATTTTTGTATTAGAGTTAGTTTTCTACTTCTAAATACAGATATTTTACATTCAATTATAGGCCACATTTTAGTAAATATTAAAGTAATAAGGATATAATCCTTGATATATAAATGGAAAGCTTCAACTGGTTGTACAAATGTAACTAGTTTTGTTTGTAGTTGACAATTTCCAGTTAAAAACATGTAAAGTATCCCCAAGCAAAGCATAATGTGATAGATTTCTCAGCAGAAGTGTGTTGGAATGATGGGAGGTGATGCCTTTCATTTTCTTACCCATGTTAATATCAGCATTTTCATTTTAAGTGTAGTTTTTTTTCATACTCTTACATTTAAAGGAATCTATTTTTGTCAAAGCTTATTTTACGTCACTACAAAGTGCTTTATTACATTTCAGAAAAGTATATTATAATGCTTGTGCTTTAATATGTCAGATAAAATTTATCAAGTTTATGAAATGATTCTTTTCTTTGTTATTTATCCCTTTCATGACCAGGGATCTTTTGGACCTTGTTGCCCAAAAAACATTAAAAAAGAAAATAATCTTTGGGAATGCAGCCCTTTATAGGGGTTGTATCATTTCAGCAAGGAGCATTTATCATGTAGAGGAAGTTAATACAAACTTTCTAATGTATTGTAATTATCCATATTGCCTCCTTTGCTGGCTTAAATAATTTTGTACACTGCTTGTATTCATGGTTACAACCACCCTGCAATCCAGCATTGGTGGCCATGCTTGAACACTATAAGAAAAAGCATTGATAAGAACCTCCCCAGCAGACATTTTCTGCTGTTATTTCCAGTTCTGAGAGAGACAACATTGCTGTGCTCTGTGCTTTGCAGACTCATCTGGATCCTTATTTATTGACATTAGATAACTAGCTCATATACACTCACCTAAAGAATTATTAGGAACACCATACTAATACGGTGTTGGACCCCCTTTTGCCTTCAGAACTGCCTTAATTCTACGTGGCATTGATTCAACAAGGTGCTGATAGCATTCTTTAGAAATGTTGGCCCATATTGATAGGATAGCATCTTGCAGTTGATGGAGATTTGAGGGATGCAAATCCAGTGCACGAAGCTCCCGTTCCACAACATCCCAAAGATACTCTATTGGGTTGAGATCTGGTGACTGTGGGGGCCATTTTAGTACAGTGAACTCATTGTCATGTTCAAGAAACCAATTTGAAATGATTCGAGCTTTGTGACATGGTGCATTATCCTGCTGGAAGTAGCCATCAGTGGATGGGTACATGGTGGTCATGAAGGGATGGACATGGTCAGAAACAATGCTCAGGTAGCCCGTGGCATTTAAACGATGCCCAATTGGCACTAAGGGGCCTAAAGTGTGCCCAGAAAACATCCCCCACACCATTACACCACCACCACCAGCCTGCACAGTGGTAACAAGGCATGATGGATACATGTTCTCATTCTGTTTACGCCAAATTTGGACTCTACCATTTGAATGTCTCAACAGAAATCGAGACTCAACAGACCAGGCAACATTTTTCCAGTCTTCAACAGTCCAATTTTGGTGAGCTTGTGCAAATTGTAGCCTCTTTTACCTATTTGTAGTGGAGATGAATGGTACCCGGTGGGGTCTTCTGCTGTTGTAGCCCATCCGCCTCAAGATTGTGTGTGTTATGGCTTCACAAATGCTTTGCTGCATACCTCGGTTGTAACGAGTGGTTATTTCAGTCAACGTTGCTCTTCTATCAGCTTTAATCAGTCAGCCCATTCTCCTCTGACCTCTAGCATCAACAAGGCATTTTTGCCCACAGGACTGCTGCATACTGGATGTTTTTCCCTTTTCACACCATTCTTTGCAACTGCTAGAAATGGTTGTGCGTGAAAATCCCAGTAACTGAGCAGATTGTGAAATACTCAGACCGGCCCGTCTGGCACCAACAACCATGCCACGCTCAAGATTGCGTAAATCACCTTTCTTTCCCATTCTGACATTCAGTTTGGAGTTCAGGAGATTGTCTTGACCAGGACTACACCCCTAAATGCATTGAAGCAACTGCCATGTGATTGGTTGACTAGATAATTGCATTAATGAGAAATAGAACAGGTGTTCCTATTAATTCTTTAGGTGAGTGTATATAATACAGATAGTTAGTGGGAGATAGTCAGTGAAGGTTAGATAATGATATAGTGTAGCTGGTTCCAGTGCAGGGTGTTAGGTAGTGTGATAGGAATTACTGTGCTGTGATAGGGATTAGTGTCTCTGTTAGACATAGTGCTGTGATGTTACAACAATACTTAGTGCACCAATCAGTAATATCTACTCAGACCTCATAAAATGTGAAGTTGCACGTATTGGGAAAAAAAAATGCTCATCATTAGTGCTGATTCGCGCAATTGCAATAATAACGACTGGAGATCGCGAATTTTAGAATTTTCAAATTTATTGTGAATATTATGCGAAAAAGTTGTAAAATATTGCAAAAACGAATATTGCCCATGCCGCTTATCACTATTGGCAACTTGCTGCTTTTTCCTAAATTGTGCAAGCATTAGGATGCTCTTAACCCCTGGATACAAACAATGTATAAATGGAATGGAAAAATGAATCCAACCAGCAAAGGAGGCAATATGGACAATCACAATACATTAGTAAGTGCTTTGTATTAATGTTGTCTACATGATAAATTTCATTCACTGAAGTGAGACAGCCCTCTAAGGCCTTTTTTACATGAGCAATATTTAATGTGTCAGGGACTGTTCAGTGAAAAACGTATGGTTTTCAGTGCTTCTGTTTTTTACCGTCATTCAACATCTACTAGCATCCATCAGTGAAAATGAATTACATTTGGATGCATTGCGTATTTCACACCATCCTATTCATTTCTATGAGACCAGGATTGCATGTGATACGAACAACTTACAACATGCTGCACATTTTTCCTGAACGTAAAGATGGTCAGTAAAAAATGATGCTTATATGCATTTGCCCATTGAAATGAATGGGTCAGGATCTAGTCTGGATGCTGTTTGTTCACAAAGCTGAACAAAAAGTATCTAAATGGAAAACTCGCTTGTGTTAAACTAGCCTAAGGGCTCATTCAGATGACCATATTCCTTTTTGCGATCCACAAATTACGGACCTGCAAAACACAGATACCGGTCTTGTTTGTTTCATATTTTGCGGAACGAAACAGACAGCCCTATGATACAAATGCCTATTCTTGTCTTCAATTGGACAAGAAAAGGACATGTTCAATCTATTTTGGGGGGCCACGGAGCAGAAGTACGGATGCAGACAGCACATGGTGTGCTGTGCGCATCTTTCGCGGCCCCATTAAAGTGAATGGGTCAACATCCGTTCCGCAAGATGCGGACATAAATATACGGTTGTGTGATCGGCTTCATTATCTTCAAGTAGTGTCTGCACGTTACTGATATCCTCCTCAACGGTTTCTGGGACAGGAGCCTGACCACTCGCAACACCACCTCCCACGCCACTCTCCTCATTACTACTTGCCCGCCTAGCGGAGGAAGTGGCGGATGTCTCCTCCAGATCTTGGCTGGGCAGTAACTGCTGACTGTCCTCTAGTAGCTCGTCCTCGCTGTATAGTGGAGCTGAGCCCACAGCATATAATAATACTATGACTAAGGGAACAGCAAAGGACAGAGGCAGGTTGAGGTTGAGGGCACAGGGCCAGCTCCTGGGCCATGCCAACTAAGGGTTGTGTCTAATGAACCCATCAGACACGACTGCCAGATGATACCAGGAGCTCAGGCCTCTTGCTGCGACTCCTGTTGCCACGCCCCCTTACTCTGCTGCGACCTCTGCCTGCGCCAGAAACAGTAAGGCCTCTGCCACTCCTCTGTGCATGACCTGGCACTTCTCTGTCCGACAACACCCCTAAAAGCGACAAATATATTTTTCTTTTTGTACTGAAATAGGCCACTAAACATTTTCACCACAAATAACTGCAACAGTGAAGTGTGTATATATTTTTCTTTTTGTACTGAAATAGGCCACTAAACGCTTTCAGCATAAATAACTGCAACAGTGAAGTGTGTATATATTTTTCTTTTTGTACTGAAATAGGCCACTAAAAGCTTTTTAGCATAGCACTTGCACCCCAATAACAAGAACATATTGCTGGAATGACAGAGCTATATACTGGCTATTTGGATCCCCAAATAATCTTTTCCAGTACGCTTTTCTAGCACTGTCCCTAGCTCCTTCTGACATCTCTCCCTGCACTAAAATGTTGTGAAATAATTCCTCCCTATCCTTTCCCTGCACTTATAAATGGTTTTTTCATTTTTTTTCACAATGAGGTTTTCCTATTGCTGTCCCTAGCGCCTTCTCAAGTCTGTCCCTGCATTTAGAATGCTGGAAAATGTCTGAATCCAAGATGGCTGCTGTATTTAGTGGGCTGTGACATAACAGGGCTGGCTGGCTGCTGATTGGCTGCATGCATGGCATTATGGGTCATCCTGCCTTCCCAGAGTTCCTTGCCCCATGTCCTCACACGTGCAGCTGCAATTCGTTACCACGAAGCGCAAGGAAATTCGCATTTATTGAGAATCTAATTTTTCCTGATATTCGTAAAGAATTCCACTTACAATTTACTCCTTACCTGGTTGCCGCGACACACGCTTGACACCATCTGAACCAAATATGTTTATCTTGGTCTCATCAGACCACAGGATATAGTTCCAGTAATCCATGTCCTTAGTCTGCAGCAAACTGTTTGCAGGCTTCCTTGTGCATTATCCTTAGAAGAGGCTTCCTTCTGGGATGATAGCCATGCAGACCAATTTGATGCAGTGTGCGATGTATGGTCTGAGCACTGACAGGCTGCCCTTTGCAAACCTTTAACCTCTGCAGCAATGTTGGCAGCGCTCATATGTCTATTTTGAAAAGACAACCTCTGGATATGACGCCGAGCAAGTGCACTCAACTTCTTTGGTCGACCATAGCGAGGCCTGTTCTAAGTGAAACCTGTCTTGTTAAACCGCTGTATGATCTTTGCCACCGCGCTGCAGCTCCGTTTCAGGGTGTTTGCAATCTTCTTATAGCCTAGGCCATCTTTATGTAGAGTAACAATTCTTTTTTTCAGATCCTCAGAGTTCTTTGCCATCTGGTGCCATGTTGAACTTCCAGTGTTTGAGGGATTTTTAGCACAGATATGTGGCCTCTATCAGAATTGACTTTAACAATATATAAATATAAAGTGGTAGATAGGTACAGAGATTGCTGGGGAAGAGTCTGGAGTCAGTGTGCAGCTGCCAGCCTCCCAAGCTCACCACCAATGTAATAGCACAGAGCTACTAAGAGTGCTATTATTCTAACCTGAAGCGACAGAACTGATAGTCTTAGTTTTCTTTATTCTATGGGCAGATGACACCTTTAAGCAATTTACATTAAAAGCCAAGTTTTAGGATTACTAAGAAACATATGGTAAAATAAGGCAAACAACATTTATTTTGAACTTCCCGTCCCCAGTATGAGAGAGTGTGAGAGCGATAACAACAAATTTAACACACTTGCTCCCAATTCACACCTAAAACCTTGTAACAGTAATGAGTCACTAGTGTTGAGCACAGATATTCGAATTGCGAATTTTTATAGTGAATATCGGCATTTCGAGAATTTGCGAATATTTTGAATATAGTGATATATATTCATAAAAACGAATATTGTTTTTTTTTTGTTTTGTTTTTCATCTGAGCCCATTACCTAGTATACCTACCTGCTTCTTGCTTGTGGGCCAATGTGAGAAGGCTGCAATATTGTAGTCTGTAGTGAATTAGAATATTATTCATTATTTAATTTATTATCTCGTATGTGAAAATCGCCAATCTAATATTCGCGTAATGCGAATATTCAAAAACACGAATATATTGCACTATAGAATATAGTGCTATATATTCGTTTTTTTTTAAATATTTGTTATTTTTTCAAATTTTATGTGAACAGTCATTGGCCCAAAAGCAACTTAAGCAGGGAGGAACTTCAGATGGACTTCAGATGGAAAAAAATAAAAAATATTCTAAAAAACGAATATATAGCACTATATTTTATGGTGCTATATATTCGTGTTTTAAAATAATCGCATTACGCGAATATTATATTGCCGATTTTTCTCAATCAATAGAATAATCTTGAATACGAATATTGGCGAATATACGACGAATATTCTAACGAATATTCATAAAATATCACGAATTTGAATATTGCCCCTGCCGCTCATCACTATGAGTCACATGACACCGGGGAGTGGAAATGGCTAATTGACCATTTTCACTAAAGGGTGTATTCATATTTGTTGCCAGCGGTTTAGACATTAATGGCTGTGTGTTGAGTTATTTGGAAGGCACACCAAATTTACACTGTTATACAAGCTGTACACTGACTACTTTACTTTGTATCAAAGTGTCATATCTTCAGTATTGTCCCATAAAAAGATGTAATAAAATATTTACAAAAATTTGAGAGGTGTACTCACTTTTGTGAGATACTGTATATAATTTCTAGAAGAGGTCACAGCTGAAATGTTGCATGTTTATTGATAATAGTTTTCTAGTATTGCGGTTGCAGGCTTGTGTTCTCTTCTAGAACATATTTATTTTACCTGTGGATCGGGCTCTGGATTGCGGGCACCATTTTTACACTTTGTCAGCTTCAGCGCTGCTGCTGCTGCTTCTTTTTTTTATACGTATATATTTAGAATACATTCATATTTAGTATGTCTTTTAAATATCATGTTTTATTTTTTGCTTCAATAATTATTTTTTGAGCACTGTCTGACATTTTATATGACAATTTTATCTGATCTTCATCTTTATCTACATGTGACAACTTTTTATGGAGATGATAGGAAGGAATCACACTTTAGAGAGTTTAACAGATGTTTCCTGAAACATGAAGAAAAATTACATCTGTGCAAATCGGTATCAAGAGTTTGCATAGTTGTGGGAATCTTTTGGACTGTCTCGTATTATCATTAAAATAAAACTAACAGGTATTCTTTGAATCACATATTCAAAAGTTAGACGGGCACTCTAATATGTGTGTAAGCCTATGGATAACTAATGGCCAGCAATTATATACAATATAAAATTTATTACACAGTAATTCATATAAATCCGACGTCAGTAAAAAAAGTAACTTTTTTTACTGACGTCGGATTTATATGAATTACTGTGTAATAAATTTTATATTGTATATAATTGCTGGCCATTAGTTATCCATAGGCTTACACACATATTAGAGTGCCCGTCTAACTTTTGAATATATTTTACCTTGTTTCTGTGGGGGTGATACAGCCCATAGACCTGAGCACCTTCCCCATAGACACTGGGGAGTGAGCTATTCCCATCTAGTGCATTCTTTGAATCACACTTCTCTTATGTATCTATTACAAATGTACCTTTACTTTCTTTCACTCTTAGTTTTATACTTAAAGAGGTTTCACTTCAGCAAATGGGATTTATCATGTAGAGAAAGATAATAAAAGGTACTTACTCATGTATTGTTATTATCCATATTGCCTCCTTTGCTGACTTAATTAATTTTTTTATCACATTATACATTGCTGGTGTACATGGTTACAGCCACCCTGCAATCCAGCAGCAGTGGCCATGCTTGCACACTACAGGAAAAAGAGCCGGCCTATATGCACTCCAGTGTTCTTGGCTACCAGAGATTCCAGTAATTTTTTCTATAGTGTGCAATCCACTGCTGAATTGCATGATGGTCGTAACCCCAGAGTGCTCATTGAGTGCAATTGCATGTTACATCATGTTCATTGGTCCCATGCCCTAGGTGCAGCTCATTCTCATTCAAGTGAATCGTGCTGAGCTACAATACCAAGCACAGCCGATATCAAATGGACAATGCTTTGTTTGGTAAGCTGTGTGAGTAGCCTGCAGTGCTCACCAGATAAAGAGCATTTCAACTTCCCCAAACAGCTGATGAGCAGAGGTGCTGAGTGTGAGAACACCCCTGACCCCATATTGAAGACCTATCCTCAAGATAGGCCATTTAATTGAAAATCCTGGGAAACTCTTTTAAGTACTGGGGTCAGGTGTTTACCTCGACCCTAATTGTTGTCATGGGAAAGGAGGGTCCTATATAAATTGTGCAGTTCGGTTGATTATTTTTCTGGGTATCATAGGAAACAGCACATTATAGCAAAACAGTTATTTAACATTATTCAAGAAAATTTAGTACAATTGTGAAATTGTGAAATCATGAACTTCATAGTAAAGTTTGTAAAGTGCATAGTTTGCTGGAAATACATTTTAGAACATGAGCAATGTTTGTTTCCATTGCTATTTTCTTCCCTTTTCTTATTTTCCAGTGATTTCCATTTTCCCCTGCCCCCTTCATTCTCTCTTATCATTGCCCTTAGTGATCACCTTCTGCAGGTCTGAATAAAAAATATGGACACAAATCACTTTTGGTCAAGGCTATTTGCAAAGGCAACTCCATTTATCACTTTAGTTGCATGAACAATAGAAAGGTTTTATTTACATCCATGTTGGATGTTGGGCGCTGCATGCTGAACAGTTTTGTCTGGTAAAATGCCAGGCCACATGACATACTCTTAGTCAATAGTCCATTGGGTGCCATTTGTACAATTCATGCTAAGGAATGAACATTTCTGTTATTTTCATCTTTCTGCTCCTATAATGGAGTAGAAAAATTAAAAATACAATGTAGAAGTGAACAAAGCCCATGGCCTTTAGGTTCTTATGTCTCCTGAAATGTCATAACATTGAACAAGAAGCATCCATCATCCAATATATCCGAAAAGTTTTCACTGTCCAAAAAAAAACACAAAAATATCAACCACTAGTCTACAAACATTAAGTATGAGCCTGAAATAGTGTACACGAGTTGTAACTCATCACCCTTTAACAACAAGTATAGTATAGTATGATGCAGAAGGTCTCTGAAGTCATTGGAGAACTCTCAGATCATAATATACTGATCAATTGTTAAAAGGTGCTGAGTTTGTGGACACTATTTAAAGTTTGTACCTGATGTTTGTAGCGATAGAGCCATGGATATTTTTGAAAGGCTATAACAATGTCATAAACTAGCTGTTATAAAGGATCTTGCATGTAACCAAAACAACATTTACCTTTAAATAATTCAGTAAAAACCGCATTTACAAATTTGCATAATTTCCCTTGCTTAAATTTTATGTACCTTTACTGTGTAGAACCACAGCTAAGGCTCAGTCTGAATGTCTTACTCCTGTGATGAGATTTATCAGTATAGTCTAGAGACCCTAGTTCCATTAATATAGTCATTACTTTTTTTTTTAAACAATACATGTAATGATTCTTAGTCTCAACATGGACTTCCTGTCTAATTGAAACAATGTATTAATTACCCCAGCATCAATTAAAGCACGATAAACTCACAGTGCTATCTCTGGAGGACTAAATGGTAATAAAAGATTACAGACATAGTTATAAAAATGTGTGTAAAGAAGGTAAGAAATGTACATAAAACTGACAAGGATAACCTGTCTAAATGAGGCTTATTTATTTAAAATGCAGAGAATACAAGAAACGATGTAGATTATGACAATATATCCAAAATGCATCTATGGAAAGCCTTGGCGGACATGTTTTATATCCTGTTTATGATAAAAAAATTTTTATTGAAATCTTTCCTATATTTACTGCTTGTTTGTATGAATTCACTATTATTGGTTGTTTTTAAGTCTTCCTGGAATATTTAAACTGGTGATGAATGAGCAGTGAAAAAGGAATTGGAGAGCAATTCATCAACAATGAAACTATGAAGAGTTGCTGCTATTATCACCATATAGTTTTTCAAGTACTATGCCATAATAGATAGGAGGCATTTTATCCAGACGTTCGGAGACTTACTCATCCAATAATAAAAGTAAAAAAAAAAAAGTTCACTTATGAAAAGCACAGCTCCCACTAGAGTTTCTTGAACACCTAGTATGAATTTTTAAGAGACTATTTCTTCTATCAGAAAAATTCTACAAGACTGGAGTTAAAGAACATACCGTTTCTCCCTTTTTTCTAATAGCAGTTTGTTCTATTAACAGGGAGGGAGCTCCCTCCCTCTCCAATTGGGGGCTGCTGTGCCCTTGCAGCCCCCGATTCTTCATGGGATCACAAAGGGAGGGAGCCCCCCTCCCTCCTCATCACCCGCTGCTCTGTTCTGGCAGCGGGAGATGGTTACCATGGCAGCAGGACGCCATCAGAGGCGTTCTGCTTGCCATGGTGATGTAAGTATGTAAGTCTAATCAGACTTCTGCTAAAGGCAGAAGTCTAATCAGACTATGTAAAGTAAAAAATACAGTACAGTACACTATATAGTTATAACATTATTATTTTTTTCTAAAATGCTGTTATTGTGTTAAAGTAAAAAAATAAAATTAAAAAAGTAAACATATTAGGTATTGCTGCATCCGCAAAAACCTTCTCCATAAAAATATCACATGATCTAACTCCTCAGGTAAATACCATAAAAAAATAAAATAAAAACAATGTAAAAAAACATTTTTGTCATCTCATATCTCAAAAACTGTAATAGCACCCAAAAATAGTGCCAATCAAACAGTCAACTTATCCCGCAAAAAATGATACCCCACATAGGACAATCACCCAAAAAAATAAAAAAATATGGCTCTCAGAATATGGAGACATTAAATCATGATTTTTTTTGTTTCAAAAATGATATTATTGTGTGAAACTTAAATAAATAAATAATAACTATACATATTATGTATCGCCGTGTCCTTAACAACCTGCTCTATAAAAATAAAACATGACCTAACCCTTCAGGTGAACTCATCATAAAAAATAATAATATAAATACCGTGTCAAAAGTCATTTTTGCCACCTTACATCACAAAAAGGGTAATAGGAAGCGACCAAAATGTCATATGCACCCCAAGATAGTGCCAATCAAACCGTCATCACCGCAAAAAATGAGCCCCTACATAATACAGTCGTCCAAAAAATAAAAATATGGCTTTCAGACTGTGGAGACACCAAAAAATATTTTTTTTCAAAAATGCTTTGTTATGAAAAACTAAAACAAAAAACCCCAAAGAGTAGTCATATTTGGTATTGTCGCATCCGTAACAACCTGCTCTATAGAAATAGTACATCATCTAACCTGTCAGATCAACTATGTAAATAACAAAAAATAAAAATGGTCCCAAAACAGCTATTTTTTTGTGCAAATTTTCCATTTCAATACAAAATCAGGGCAATAAATATAGAGTTTTGTTTGGCTGTTAACCCTTGCTCTGTTACTGGAAAAAATGGATTAAAATGGAAAATTTTCAAATAAATTGAAATTCTGAAATGTTATCTCCATTTGCCATTAACTCTTGTGAAAAACCTAAAGGGTTAAAGACGTTTGTAAAATCAGTTTTGAATACCTTGAGGGGTGTAGTTTCTAGAATGGGGTCATTTTAGGGGTGGTTTCTATTATGTAAGCCTCACAAAGTGACTTCAGACCTGAACTGGTCCCTAAAAAGTAGGTTTTTGAAAAGTTCTGAAAAATTTCAAGATTTTCTCCTGAACTTCTAAGCCTTGTAACGTCCCCAAAAAATGAAATGGCATTCCCAAAATGATCGATACATGAAGTAGACATATGGGAAATGTGTGGCGGTATTACCATGTATTATAGAAGTAAAGAAATTGAAACTAGGAAAATTGCTAATTTTTCCACATTTTTGGTAAATTTGGTATTTTTTCTATAAATAAAAATGAAATTTTTCGACTCCATTTTACCACTGTCATGAAGTACTATATGTGATGAAAAAACAATCTCAGAATGGCCAGGATAAGTAAAAGCGTTTTAAAGTTATCACCACATAAAGTGACACTGGTCAGATTTGCAAAAAATGGCCAGGTCCTTAAGGTGAAATAAGACTGCATCCTTAAGGAGTTAACCCCTTTCATCCAGTGGTCTGTACGGAACACGGTATGGAAAAGGTTAAACTGCTGACATCTGTAGCACAGATGTCAGCAGTTTATAGCAGAGGGTCAGCAATGTGCTGACCCTCTGCTATAACCACTAGACACCAGGGAAGCATTAGAAAAGAGGCGGGTGGGGGATTGCAATCCCGTCTGCCGCACCTCCCACCCACCGCACCGCCCGCAAAATAATAGATTTGGGCATTTTTTAAGTCTCTGATCCCCGCGGCTGTGACCGCGGAGATCAAAGACTACAGAAAGCGCTGCAAACCGCAGGTCTGAATTGACCTGCGGTTTGCTGCAATTGCCGACATGGGGGGGTCACAGGACCCTCCTGGGCATTGTGCCAAGGTGCCTGCTAAATGATTTTAGCAGGCGCCTTGTTCCGATCAATGCCACGTGTGCAGCGGTGATCGGAAATTCTCAGGACGTACGGGTACGCCCTGAGTCCTTAAGTACCAGGACGCCAGGGCGTACCCATACACCCTGTGTCCTTAAGGGGTTAAAGGCTATGTACACCTTTATGGGCAATTTTTTAAAATTAATATTGCATTGTACTCATTTTGAGTTAAAAATCATTTTTTCAAATGGTGTTTATTAAAAATTTGGAACCACTGTCTTTGTGCAGGGTTGAATTTCTCTAGTAGCAGGATCTGAATTTTCTCTCTTTTCCATCAGGCAGTTCAGCTAGCAGGCTTATTTCTGTTCTCTGACCTCATAAATCACTCTCTCTGCAGTTCCTTTGGTGGGATTTCTCAAGAAGGGAGCGGACTGCCTCTACACAATTAAGTGGATGAGGTGAGTATCATTTTTTTATCCCTTGATTAACCCATGATTGCTGTTCCATGTTATTGCGCCCTCTATATAAAATGGAAAGCGATTTGTGATTAATTAATTTGTATCAAATTAAATTTATTGTCAAAATTTGGCAAAGCTGCTGAATCGAATTTTTCAAAACTTTTTTCATCTCTATGACCTTTTAGTAATTTAGATATAAGGTTAATTAGATGACCAGCACAAAGTGAAAGTACTATTCACACAGCTAGAAAACCAGTTAACCCTTTGTGACAGAACAGCTCAATATTTTTAATAAAGACCAATTGAAAAAATTATATTTAGCCCAAAATGAGTAAAATGCAAATGAAATGAAAAAAAAAAATCTTGGTCATGCTGACTAGATCCATACACAACAAGGAAAATCTACTAGAGGCAAACAACCCACCTAATTGGTCTCAATAAAGTACACTAACTCAAATTACATAGAATGTTTCATATATTAGAAATTGCATAGAATTCATTGTTATGCTATTACAAGTACATTTTGGGAAACATTTTTGGAAAATCTGGAAATGTTTTATAATATTGTTTGAGCTTTCTATGCATTTTAATAAAAAGAACACTTGAAAAAACACATTGGTAGTCTGCAACTCCAAGATTATTCTACTGTACATATGCAATGTACAAATATATGCTTTGGTCACTAGGTATTAATTTAGAGAAATGTACTGCCATTGCCACTAACAACAATAGATAAGGTCTTGACGTGAATTCAGTCATGATGGCTAACTTGTATCTAGGATGAAAATCCCAAAACATTCTCTGTTGAGGAGTTTCTTGGAATGGATCTTCCTTCTTATGGGTCTAAATACCTTTTCTATTCCCAAAATGAGAATGCAGCACCATCCCCACCATGGAAGTCTCTAAAGTGTTTTGACAGCATTCACCACATTAGTATTAATCATGTCTGTCAGATGTGTTTTCAAAGGGCCTGATGTACAGCCCACATAGTGTTTCTTGCATCTGTCACAATTCGAAATATATTACAAATTTAGAATTACAGTTACTTTTTATTTCGTAAGTATTGTTAGTGCTAAATCTATTACCAATCCAAATAGTTTTGCGTGCCTTGCACTTTTTATGACCACATTTGAAACACCTAGGAAAGCAAAGCCACAGTATACTGAAGGTAGATAATTCTATACAGATAATCGGGGATAATACACATCCAAGGGTTGATGATTGTCTGGCCATCATTCTAAACTTAGGTGCAAGAATATCAAACATTGCATTATCTTGCATTAGTATATGGAGATATTTCCTTAATTTGATTGAACTGACAACTATAATTTGTTACAAAATACAAATATTACCTGATGACATTTGTTCAACTCTAGATCAGCAATGTTATCACTAGCCTGCTTAGTAGGTGACAATCCTAATTTAAGCTTCTACAATTTAAATATATCTCCTCCTTTACTTCCCTTTTTGTATTAAGTCTGCTCCACTGTTAAACAGATTCCCTACTAGGGATTCCCTTACTAGGTAAAACCACTGTTAATCCATGCCTGATGCTCTCTTGCTGTCTCTCTCCTCTCACCAGATTCGTCTCCCTAGCAGGCTGAAGTCTGCTTCTTGTGAGCTAGGCTTCTGCCCTTTGCCCCATAGGCGGCATGTGCACACTCCTCCCGACTCTTAAATAGCCAGTGCACATGCACCCTAATTAACACAAGAGAATGGCTGGTCACATTTGGGTATTTAAGGCACCTTCCTCTGTGGGAAAATGCCTGAACAATAGGTTATCTATCTTGCTAGTTTCCTACAAAGGTGTGCTGTATTCATTTGTTTGTCCATATACCAACTTCTGCCTGTTTACTGCATTCTGACTCTTTGCTGCCTGACCTGTGCCTGATCTCCATATTGACCCTTTTCCTCCTGCCCGGACCTCAGACCATTCACTGTATAGCACATACTCTGCCAACCCTTGAGACCGGTCTTTAACTGACTGCGGTTTTGCCTGGATCAGCTCTCAACCACACAGAGACTAATTCAGGAGGTAGCGGCTGTGGGTATTTTATCATTCTGAAATACACCTAACTTAAGCGTTTTTCAGGCACAGATTGCACAGCAATCTGGTTCTTCTTCCAGCTCATGCAAGATCATAGTAACATAGTAACATAGTAACATAGTATATAAGACCGAAAAAAGACATTTGTCCATCCAGTTCGGCCTGTTTCCTACAAGTTGATCCAGAGGAAGGCAAAAAACCCCTGTGAGGCAGAAGCCAATTTTCCCCACTTATGGGGAAAAAAAATTCCTTCCTGACTTCAATCAGGCAATCAGAATAACTCCCTGGATCAACGACCCCTCTCTAGTAGCTATAACCTGTAATATTATTACACTCCAGAAATACATCCAGTCCCCTCTTGAATTCCTTTATTGTACTCACCATCACCACCTCCTCAGGCAAAGAGTTCTATAGTCTCACTGCTCTTACCATGAAGAATCCTTTTCTATGTTTGTGTAGAAACCTTCTTTCCTCCAGACGCAGAGATGATGGGAGAGATCTCTGCAATGAGCCCTGATATATTTATACATAGTTATTAGATCTCCCCTCAGTCGTCTTTTTTCTAAAGTGAATAACCCTAATTTTGATGACCTTTCAGGGTACTATAGTTGCCCCATTCCAGTTATTACTTTAGTTGCCCTCCTCTGAACCCTCTCCAGCAATGCTATGTCTGCCTTGTTCACAGGAGCCCAGAACTGTACACATGTGTGGTCTGACTAGTGATTTGTAAAGTGGTAGGACTATGTTCTCATCACGGGCATCTATGCCCCTTTTGATGCAACCCATTATCTTATTGGCCTTGGCAGTAGCTGCCTGACACTGTTTTTTACAGCTTAGTTTGCTGTTTATTAAAATTCCTAGATCCTTTTCCATGTCAGTGTTGCCGAGTGTTTTACCATTTAGAATGTACAGGTGACTTGCATTATTCCTTTCCATGTGCATAACTTTACATTTGTCAGTGTTAAACCTCATCTACCATTTCTCTGCCCAAGCCTCCAATCTATCCAGAGCCCTCTGTAGCAGAAAACTGTCCTCTTCAGTGTTTATTACTTTACACAGTTTAGTGTCATCTGCAAAAATTGATATTTTACTGTGCAAGCCTTCTACAAGATCATTAATAAGAGACCCTTATTAATGACCAATACTGACCCCTGAGGTACCCCACTAGTGACAGTGACCCAATCTGAGTGTGTACCGTTAATAACCACCCTCTGTTCTCTATTACTCAGCCAGTTACTTACCCACATACAGACATCTTCTTCCAGTCCGAGCATTCTCATTTTATATACTAACCTTTTTTGAGGTACAGTGTCAAATGCTTTGGAGAAGTCCAGATATACGACATCCATTGATTCGCCGCTGTCAAGTCTAGAACTTACCTCCTCATAGAAACTGATTAAATTTTTTGGCATGACCGAACCTTCATGAAGCCATGCTGATATGGCGTTATTTGCTTATTTTTATTAAGATACACCAAGATAGCATCTTTTAGAAAACCTTCAAACAGTTTACCAACAACAGATGATAAATTTATTGGCCTATAATTTCCAGGCTCTGTTTTTGGACCCTTTTGAATATTGGCACCACATTTGCTATGCGCCAATCCTGTGGAACATTCCCTGTCAGGACAAAGTCTGTAAATATCAGAAATAAAGGTCTGGCTATGACATCACTTAATTCCCTTAGGATACGGGGGTGTATGCCATCCGGTCCTGGCGATTTGTCTATTTTAATTTTTTTAAGTTGCTGTTGTACTTCTTCCTGGGTCAGACATGACACTTTTAATGGGGAATTTACTTTTACATTCGGCATTTCATGTGACAGTTTATTTTCCTCATTAAATATAGTGGAGAAAAAAATATTTAATAGTTTTGCTTTATCCTCGTCGCTCTCTGCAACACTACCCCATTGCTGTGTAGAGGGCCGACTCCTTCAGATTTATATTCCATGGGAAGGAGGACTATGATATCATAATGTGGCATGGGCAGGGAAGGAGACGGGCCAGCAGGCCCATCTCATTCATCATTTTCTATGCCTGTTTTAGGTGTAGAAAATGGTCTAAATGTAAGACAGCTAGACAGCCGGCCTAATAAATGTGCCCCCATATTTTTAACTTGCTGAATGTTAGATGTTATTCTCCTGCAGCAAAGTCTAGATCCGTGTATAAAGGATAAAGGGTGAATACCAGAATAACACACTTAGGATTAGCCCAAAGTCAAATCTGTTAGTTATCACTGTGGTTCCACACCTACTGACGTAACAATCACAATATTAGAAGAACTATGAAAAATACTTATGTATTCATAAATTTGAATCAGTATATTATCTATAATTGTTTAGAGTAGAGTGTGATGTGTCCATGTATCGAGAACTGTGCATCTATGCAAGCCATGGTGGAATTCTGTTAAATATTCATTATTCTATAAGATATATATATTAGCTATACATATTCTGTTAGGTATTCATTTGAAACAGGTTATTTATTTATTGTTCATTGTTAATGGCTGTGTGGTAAACTGCCAAATTGAGCCGCATTAACAATGAACACAGAAAAAACAGCCAGTTAATAATGAGTTAATAGTCATGTGATTCACGCCACATGGCAGCCACTTCTCAGCCATGTCACGAACGCATCATGTGGCCATACCCTTAAGCAAATCTATATATTTTAAGATAGAAGAAGATCTTAGTAAAATTAAAAATAAGGAAAACATATTTTAATACCATGAATGTAATTAAATTACTGATTATCACCCTATTATAAAATTCAATTAATTTCCCATTCCTCATATATTTGTACATGTTATTGCTACTTATCTTTCATGCATCGCAAAGCCACATAAAAATATCAAAACAGCAGCATTCTTCTACCATCGAAAAATATTTATGAAACAAAATACTGTATGGTAAAAATAACTCTTTAAATTAATAATTTTAAGACGCCTTTTATTTCAATTTTAGACACAGATAATTAGGGGAGGACAAATAACACAGCTTTTAAAATAATGGCCTTACTACCAAGCCCCACACACAGATGGTTACAGACGTATAAACAACCAGAAGGAAAACAGAAGAGTGAACTGGAAAAAACAGTTATCAAGATAATTAAAACTGCCTCAATTCAGCAGAGAAACTGATAAAATGTGCTGCTACAGGAATGCAAATAAGACGACTGAAGCTCTCTTTGGATTATGGTAATTACTCAGTCTGAAGCTAGCTCCAGCCACACAGACATACTCACAATCACATACACACACAGCAGCGGAGTGGAACTTAACAGCTATGCTTGGCATAGATTCATAACATTTCTTGGCACAGAGTCAGGATGTCATGTGGAGCTGTTTGTACAGTAAGGTATAGAACACTGCTGTGGAGGAAATACCATCGGAAGCTCTGCTCACCTTGAGTGGCCTGTACTGTTCAACTGACAACCAAGCCACCTATCTCTGGCCACTTTCCAAGTCTGACTGGAGGCACCAGTGCCAGATTTATGCAATTAGGGGCAGATTTTCTGCAGGATAAATACAGTAAGATGCTGCCTCTTTGTTAGCTCCTTACTTTACCTACAATACTGTAAATACTGTAAATTTGTGCAATATCACTGTCAACATTTTAGTTTTTTGGGGATAATGCAAAAAAGAAAACGCTAGTTTATAACAGTGCTTTATAGAGATCACCATAATTTGATAATGACAGATATATCCAGATAACTGGGAATCAGCAAAACTGGGAAAGCTTTTAAAACGTATTTTGGGATTAGAAATCACCATAAATGGTGTGTCAGATGTATTTAGTTTCATCAAAAAGGATTTAGCTTCATCAATTAAAGGGGTTGTCCAGGCTTTTTCTATTAATGACCTATTCTCAGGATAGGTCATCAATATCAGATCGGCTGGGGTCCAACAGCCGCCACCCCTGACGATCAGCTGTTTGAGGAGACAACGTGCACAGTGTGCACGTGCCATCTCCCTTCTATCTTCCTGAGGACAGGTTATCAATAGAAAAAGCCTGAAGAACCTCTTTAACTGTAGATTTGTAAAAGAGTAATATTGTGTTAGGGTGTATATAAGTAGAGATGGGCCGAACTATTCGCCGGCGAACAGTTCCCGGCGAACATAGCTTGTTCGCGTTCGCCGTGGCGGGTGAACACATGCGATGTTCGGTCCGCCCCCTATACATCATCATTGAGCAAACTTTGACCCTGTACCTCACAGTCAGCAGACACATTCCAGCCAATCAGCAGCATACCCTCCCTCCCAGACCCTTCCATCTCCTGGACAGCATCCATTTTAGATTTATTCGTAAGCTGTCTTAGTGAGAGGAGGGACAGTGTAGTTGCTGCTGATTAAATAGGGTAATCGATAGCTAGGCTAGTGTATTCAGTGTCCACTCCAGTCCTGAAAGACTCATCTAATCTCTGCTGTAAGGACAGCGTCCTGATAGCACCCCAAAAAGCCCTTTTTAGGGCTGCTACATTAGTCTGCTTTTATTTTTTTTCTCTCCATATATATATTGCAGTTGCCTGGCCTGCCCGTGTGTGAGGAGCTGCAGGCCCACAGACTGTAGTGTGCCCTCTGCCAGTGCTGCCTATCAATCATACCATGTGGCACTGGACTTTGCCTTAAAATAAGGCACTTTATCTGTACACTTTAATCTAATTTCAGTTGCCTGCCGGCCAGTGTGTGTGTGTCAGGCCCACAGACTGTAGTGTGCCCTCTGCCAGTGCTGCCCATCAATCATACCATGAGGCACTGGACTTTGACTTAAAATAAGGCACTTTATCTGTACACTTTAATCTAATTTCAGTTGCCTGCCGGCCAGTGTGTGTATGTCAGGCCCACAGACTGTAATGTGCCCTCTGCCAGTGCTGCCCATCAATCATACCGTGTGGCACAGGACGTTGCCTAAAATAAGGCACTTTATCTGTACACTTTAATCTAATTTCAGTTGCCTGCCGGCCAGTGTGTGTGTGTCAGGCCCACAGACTGTAGTGTGCCCTCTGCTAGTGCCCAACACTCATACCGGGTGGCACAGTACCTAGCACGCGTAGTACCACTTATCTAAAATCCATTCAATACACGTCCTGATAGGGGACGTAACAGGGATTAAACTGATGAGAATAGTACTACAGAAAATACCACTTATATCGGGTGTGACAATAAATTGCACGGTGCAGATGCAGTGACCGTGGATTAAAACAAAGGGGAGGGAGCCAGAGTTTTTTTAACCATCTCCCCATTCAAAAAATCAATTCAATATATGGATCCCAGATTGGGGAGGTTAGAGGGATTAAACTGATGAGAATAGTACTACAGAAAATACCACTTATATCGGGTGTGACAGTAAATTGCACGGCGCAGACACAGTGACCGTGGATTAAAACAAAGGGGAGGGAGCCAGCGTTTTTTAACCATCTCCCTGTTCAAAAAATAAATTTAATTCACCTTTCGGGGACCCTTGGTGTTGTACGTGGCTGGGTGGAGGAAGAAACCTTGAATGACATCACCGGGACATGGCTAGCTTGGTATCCAACCTTGTGCAAATGGGGAGTTTGCGGTTGTGCAAATGGACTGTTTGCGGTTGTGCAAATGGACTGTTTGCGGTTGTTTGCGGTGCATTAAAAGGGGAGTTTGGTCTGTCAATGTCTGTGAAGCGGGCGTAACCCATACACTACCTGATCAATACAACATCATACCTGATTGTATAAACACACTGGATGTTTTAAAGCATGTTATTCCAAACAATTTAGGAATGTAAGTTGATTTATGCCCTTTATGGATTAATACCCGACTCTGCGTCCACTACGTAATTTTCCATGGGAGTTTTGCCATTGATCCCCCTCCGGCATGCCACAGTCCAGGTGTTAGTCCCCTTGAAACAACATTTCCATTACTATTGTGGCCAGAAAGAGTCCCTGTGGGTTTTAAAATTCGCCTGCCCATTGAAGTCTATGACGGTTCGCCCGGTTTGCCCGTTTGCGAACATTTGCGGAAGTTCGCATTCGCCGTTCGTGAATGGAAAATTTTATGTTCGCGACATCACTATATATAAGCTGTGATATCTTTGTTGGGAATGGTATGATCATGTGTTATCTTTATGCAGGTAGAATCTTACTATGTAATCCTGCCTTTGATAATTGGTGTTAATTGCGAATATTCTAATCGCAAATTTTTATCGCGAATATCGGCACTTCGAGAATTTGCGACAATCTAGAATATAGTGCTATATATTCGTAATCGCAAATATTCTAGTTTTTTTTTCATCAGTACTACTGCTTCTTGCTTGTGGGCCAATGAGAAGGCTGCAATATCTTTGTCAGAGCTTAACAACATCCCTAGCAACCAATAGGAAGTTGCCTACCCCTTTACTATATAAGAGCCTCCCCTGCAGCCATTTTATGCTGTGCTTTGCAGTTCTGAGAGACAGCAGGGTCATTGCTGTGCTCCGTGCTTTGCAGACTCATAAGGATCCTTATTTATTTACATTAGATAGTTAGCTCATATATATAATACAGATAGTTAGTGGGAGATAGTCAGTGTAGGTTAGATGGTGATATAGTGTAGCTGATAGGTTCCAGTGCAAGGTGTTAGGTAGTGTGATAGGAATTACTGTGCTATGATAGGGATTAGTGTCTCTGTTAGACATAGACACGGTGCTGTGATGTCACAATAATACTTAGCGCACCAATCAGTAATATCTACTCAGACCTGATAAAATGTGAAGTTGCACATATTGCGCCAAAAATGCACATAATTATTGCCGATTTGCGCAATCGCAAAAGCAATGACTGGAGATCGCGAATTCTAGAATTATTACGAATATTATGCAAAAAATTAGCTAAATATTGCCTACGCCGCTCATCACTATTGCTAATGTGATGATTGCCGAATAGTGATCGCCAAAAAATAGGAAATGTCTGGCACCTGTTATTTGGCTTAGTATCTAGTGTAAAAGCTCCAACATTTTAGGATTTTTTAGGAAATTCGAAATAAAATCACAAAAAATACTTAAAAATATGTTCAACATAGAAACTTGATTGAAACAACTTTTACTGATGACACTCTCCCTATGAGGTTATTTTCACACACACCACCTTTGTAATATGCGCAGGGGCCGAATGTGAACTTTAAGTGGCCCTGGAAAAAATACTAAAAGTGGCCCCGTTTTGTAGTCAGGTCTAAATTGACAAAAAGGCAGGGCCGGCAATACCATATTGTGGCACATTATACCACCTCAACAGAGCCAAATACCACAGTCCATCCCAAAATACTGCCAGCAGCACAAAATACATCCCCAAAAACTTGCACTGACCGGCCATAAGGAGAGCCCAGACGACCCCCTGGGCATCGGCTCACCAGGAAGTTTCTCTGTAAGGTCTTTGGCCAATCTACCCCTGACCATGCGGCCAATTACAGCTCAACAAAACTATGCATGTATTCAAGCCAAGCATCTATCTTTACCAATGTACCAGGGGTATTCTTGATGTAGGAAATGGTATATATAGTATGTGTAAAATAATAAAGTATCACAAAATCAATTTGTTGGGTATAAACCATACATAAATATCATATAGATATGTGTGGATAAGAATGTATAGTAACATTGACAATAGTGGTAATTTTAGAGTGTGTTTTACTTTTCTGGGAGACTGAACATCACTCCCGTCACATACTGCTAACATGTTTTTGTCAGCTATAAAGTAGCTTGTGTGGCATGAACATTAATGTAATACAGGTGCACACACATAAACAACTGTCCCTGTGGATATGCTGGAACACATCACAGCGTTCCTGCTTTATTGCTGACATATGTCACATATTGCTGGGGCACTGCTGGTATAGGCTAAAAATGTAGGATCCTGTAGAATATAAAAGCGTGTAGTTAACATTCTGTTTAGTTTGTAAAGAAAAAATTTGTAATGTATATCTAGTAATAATAATACCAGAAAAATATGGAAAAAAAGGATAAAAGAATCTACTGGGAGGCCAAACAACAGTAGTTAGAACCTATACGTTTGGACATCATGTACTGTTAAATTACTTACTTAGTGCTAAATAGAATGCATTAGTTATACTAATACTATGTAGGGAGCCCTATGTGGGGAGAAGGAGGCATTCAGCTTTCATCTCACCACTTTGAGAAGACCACCTTTTTGCCCAGACCAGATTTTCTGTAACAAGTTTTCATGTCCACCAAATACAAAGCATCTTTATTGAAAAAAATCACTTCTCTAGAAGGCCATTTTTGAATGAGTGGTTGTCTGAGGTTTCACTGTATTTGCATAGGAGGATTGTCACTTGTCCATGGTCAAGTGTAGCTGCCTGTAAAGTACACATATGATCTTGACCTTCCTCACGCACTGATATGGCCTAATGCAATTGACTAAAAATGTCTTGCACAACAACACTTGCTATCGATTTCAGGAAAAAATTTTTTTAACTCACTCAGTTTATTCGCTGAGCATAACTTAGATTATACCATATATGCCACATACACTACCTAGCTGCCTGCCAACACTCCATCAAAGTAAGGTTAGATAATCAATAGGAACAAGTGGAAAGCATATAAAAGTTGCATATCAGTTTAAAGAGTGTAAAACACTGTGTGGGTCTAAGAAAAGCCTCCATGTGTTTTCTTGACTGCATCGCATGTGACAAGAAGGAGTTATGTGCAGGTTCATGCCACCCACGAGGAAATGGGTGAGATTAATGTAAGCTCAGTCAGTGCTAAGGCCCTCTAGTGTACTTAAATCAGATGTACTATAGCACTGAATATAGCTATTAAAGTTATGCATGCTTTAACTATGGATGGCAATCAGGGCACTAACTGTGTCTGACAGTGTTGTGAAGACATGTGCATGCAAATGTGAACACCACTGAAACAGCCTATATATGCTATTTTTGTATAATTTGAAGAGGACCTGTCCCCACTCCTGACATGCCTATTTTAATAGCTTCATGCATTCCCCATGTAATAACGATTCTGGAACATCTATTCCTATGGCTCTATGTTGTGCCCTTCCTTTATTATTTCTACTAGAAGTTATGAATGAATTGCTAGCAGTCTGTAGTAAGGGTACAGAGGGGTGGTAACCAGTTGGGGTGGGTGTCCCTGCACAGTCTGAACATGGCAGTACTGATTGGATAGAGTGAGTCTGTGCAGGTACACACCCAACTTGTTACCTCCCCTCTGTACCCTTACTGCAGACTGCTAGCAATTCATTCATCACTTCTAGTAGAAACAATAAAGGAATGGCACAACATCCAGACATATGAATAGATGCTCCGGAATTGTTATTAAATGGGTAATGCATAAAGCTATTAAAACAGGCATGTCAGGAGCGGTGACAGGTCCTCTTTAAGTCCTGAATTTGAATTAAATGTGACATCTGCATTGAGTTGGTTCTCAACCTTCTTGAGTGAGACATGAAGGGGCAAAATCTGCGACTTTTCCCCGTTCATGCCACTTTTCCGACTGGTCGAGAAAAGGATGTGTGGCATGGGCAGGGAGGAGAGCAGCTCGGCAGGCATGTCTCATTCATCATTTTCTACACCAGTTTTTTTGCGTGGAAAATGGCTTAAATCTATGTCAGCAAGGTAGCTGGTGTAGATTTAAGACTGTTGCATGGCCTCCCGGAGGAAGTACCAAAGTTATCTTGACATTGACACCTATACCTCCACATAACTTTGGCGCACTACAGAGAGACTTAAGACCGGCGTCTTAATAAATGATCCCCGAAGTGCATATGGCTCTGTAATACAGAGCCACAGTGACTTCTTGTGTCACTGCACAGAACCCAAGTACACAGCCCTTATGTGTAATGAGGCTTTACGGCACCTACAATACGACCAGCTGACCATCTAATGTGTTCCAACTCTGCCCTGATGACAGAGGTGAGAGGAAAGAAGAATCTATCTATTTATCTAATTATTTATTTCATATCTATATTCTATATGTATATTCTATCTATCTTATACTGGTATCTATCTATCTATCTATCTATCTATCTATCTATCTATCTATCTATCTATCACATACTAGTATCTAAATAATGCGCACGGCACAGCAGTTTAAAAAGTTGTGGTGTGCCAGCGGCTGTGGAAGCAATCCAACATCCAATGAAATAAATAAAAAATTCCACGGCACTCCCAAAAATGTGAATCAAAATTATTGTTCTTTAATCACCAAATTACCATCTATCTATCTTCTATCTATCTATCTATCTATCTATCTATCTATCTATCTATATATTATATATCTATCTATCTATCTATCTATCTTTCTATTTATCACACTGTTACTCTATTAAAATTTATAAGAAATACAAATTAAGCTGACAAAATACAGCTGTCATTTTTTAATTTCCTTAGACATATGAAACATTTTCATTTATATCTGTATCATGTGGAAAACAGCAAACTCCTTATAAAAGACAGTCTGCCTTTCAGACAGCGATGCAGAAGTAATTTTTACTTCAGCAGGGACACTAGTACTAAAGTCAAACTCTTGCTGTGAAGGGCAAATGCCCTGCTTGGGACTAGGGAAAGGCTGATTTATGAGACACAGGGCAACATATCCTAGCACTAAATTAAAGTAGCACATATTTTTCCTCTGGCCCGGTCATCTGAGCTAGAGGAAGAGCAATAATTTGCATTTTAATCTAGTCTGATTTTCAGACATTTGTTAACAACAATTATACAAGTAAAAGCAGATGTAATATCTAATTTACTCCTTAGAAAGTTGCAGATATTTTTCTTATTGTGGTAAAGTAAACGTATACGCATTAACACGACAGCTATAAAATGGTTGTGATTTAGACTTATTTCCAGCCTTTGCAATTTAGAAAAAAGAGATCATCAGTCTAAATGTGTCATTCTGAGGACATTGCTGTAGTGCATCTACAAGTGGCGAAGGAACACAGCCAAGTGATGACATTCATAGCTTCTTTGTCCCTCATTCTCTTTAAGGGGCTGTGGTTATTTTATTTTTGGTTACGCATATCTGTTAAATATCCATATGTCAGCAAAGATATATGCTGTATATGTCTACAATTTGTAATAAAATTGATGTTTATGTATGCTGGTGCATCTATGCGGTGTATTCAGTGGTTCAGATTTACTAAACCTATAGATGGCATAAGCTTAGACAGGCTGACTAGATCTGCACCAGATTTATCACAGTGGCTCAGTCTGGATGATAAATGTGGTGCAGAGGTAGACACTTTTGTAGAACCATATGCCAGCTATTGGTTTGCTTGAAACTGAATTTTACGCCAGAATTGTAGTTTAATTTTGGCTCAAAATGTTGCACCTTAAGTCACGACCCCTTCCCGTAAAGCCATGCCCTTTATGATAAGCACCACACCTGTTCAAGCAAATCTGAAAAAAATTTGCACACTATAGTTGCCCAAAATTGCGCCAATTAACACCACATTTTAGACAGTTTCTATGAGCAGCCAAGTTAGTAAATCCAGGTTTTTGTGTATAATCACATGCTCAGAGACAATGCTCATAAAAGTGATATCAATAGGGCTGAGATCAGAGTTAGACATAGTAAGTAGCCCCCTAGTGGGACATTAAGGGCTGTCAGTACAAATCAATGGTTAAATAAAGATTTAAGACTTCCACTCAAAATTGCAGCTATCATTTTACAGATGAAAGGCAGAAAGGAGGGCTACAAAAAAAGGAAAATTTTTGGACAGCTTTTTTAATGAAAAAAAATCTGACAGTGCTACCATCAGTTTACCCATAGCCATATATGTCACTGTCAATTTTCCATTTCTAGTACTGTCTTAGCATTATAATGTTTAAAAGAGGTTGGATATAGTCTTTGGAGACCTCAGAGTTTCATATACAACTTTTCAGGGCAATTGGGGCACTTTCACTTTGGGTCGTATTTATTGGGGCCCGACTCAAATTTGCAAATCAGATCCAAAATAAATTTCAAGAAATCAGTTAACTCCTACCTTTAACATTGTTGTTGTAGGATGCTTAGCCAAGTGCTCTATATATGCATATTGGTGGGAAATGCATTCTTAAACCCCTACATTGGGCACTAAAAGAACTGGTCTCATCTGAACATATCAGTATCAATATAAATGTAATGCAGCGGTTGCTGACCCACTGTCCCTACTGAATGGATTTGACTTGGGTCTACTCCTGAGGACGCTATCAAGGTTGACCCCTGGTTTTTAACCTTTTCACTCCCCCATTCAGTACAGGGATCAGCACAGAGTCAATATGGTGATCAGGCAGAGGTCAGGACAAGTAGCAGAGGGTCTATCCAGTAAACAGGCAGAGGTTGAAAAATATAATAGTGCACCTTCACAGGACTAGACAGGCTAGGAACCTATAGCTCAGGCACTGGATAGAGGACAGATTAGCATCACAATTAACCACTTTTTCACACACACAATATTGTTCAGCTAAATGGTAAAGTTGTTCAAGGAATAGAATATGGCTACAGCTGAATCAAAGCCATCTATATGAATTGTCTCTACCTTTGTGATCTCTTGTAGAAAAACAAAAAGATATGACCTATAGGGCAGTCCCTTCTTCACTGTTTGCTAACATTGGGGTGCTGTGGAATAAGTATTAAAGAGTTATTCCCATCTCAGACAAAGGGGGCATATGGCTAGGATATGCCCCATTGTCTCATAGGTGTGTGTCCCACCTCTGTGACATCCATATGCCATAATATGACACATGGACAGGGATTGCTATTCTGAGACAGCCCCCTTAATTATATAATAAAAAGTTATGTTTTCTATTGAGAAAAAAAACTGCTCTGTGCCATTTGTCTTTATATTTCCAGGGAAAGTCCATAAAGACAAATGTCCCAAAGGGTAAAATACAGTACCTTAATAAAGGATAATCATATTGAAACTGCCATTGCCATTACGCAACCTTAAATCTTTCCATTCAACTGACACAAGCTAAGGGCCTGCATTTTTGCATGGTCATGACTGTCATCATAATGGTAATTAAATGTGTTTAGCCATGGGAACAAACCTGAATTTTTATATATAAATTTATTCAATATTTTTCTTATAGTAGTCTTACATCCTCTTTGAAATGTTTATATTTTCGTCATATACAATAAGTAGGTAAACGCCCAATGAGCTGGTTCATAGCTCATATTTTCAGCAATAACATTCAAAATGACTTCTTATAAATGCATTGAGAAGTACATTTCCATAAATAGATGTTGACACCAGTCCCCATGAGTTCTTAGTACGGCAGATGACAAACTAATGACAAGGAAAGCTTCCCATTTCCAACTCTGGCATCCTCCCTGGAAATACAGCCTTTAAAACTATGATAGACGTAAACCTCCATGTGCATGCTAATAAAAAATATTTATGTCTATGTGATGTTTGCATTGATACATTACTGTTTGAAGAATTTAAAATTTATTGACCATGTGTCCTATTCCAATGCATTATTCCCTAAGTAATATGGCGATCTGATGGGGGGGGGGGGGTACCATTTCTCCTATACAGCGTCTTATATATTATACAATGCTCATATTGCAAACATGTATGCAAATTATCTATCTTTAACTTTCCTAAATAGAAAAGTAAACTATATCTTTGATGCTACTTGTTAGACTGTTAGATCTATCCTATAAGTCAATGTTTTATTTTTTAAACAGGTCCTAACATTATAGCCAAGCCTGCAGACAGTTGTTTTGGGGTGATAGCCCCTCTTGACACAAATAGTGTTGTAGAAATCCTGCAGAGAACAAAAAGGTTACGTTCCTGCGGATCCACCTTTGGCAGTAGACTACTGCACTTGTCTTACAGTTTCTCACAGGTCTGTATAGAGGAGGGGGATGGACATGGATGACCTCCTACGACACAGAAAAAAAGATTTCTTTATATATTACTAAGCTTTAATTGTAATATGAGACAAAACAGTACCAACAGGAAGAAGGATATGAAGGAAGTATGTGTTGGGATATTTTGTGTGCATTTTTATACCCTTTGTTTGCAACCTTTTAATTTCCACTGGTTTGATACCATTTTCCAGTCAGAAAACGTGGAAGTGTGATATTCATGGGTTGGATCAGGAAAGCTGGGAAAGGACATGATGTAATTTAAATTAAGTGTTTTAGTAGTGTGGTGGTACAGTTTGAAGTGATTTATAGCATATATGTGACCCCAGGCTATATGTGACCCCAAGGGAATTAAATCTGTTAGTTTATGACAAAATAGGGAATAAACTTAATTTACAAGTTCCATTCACTATTTAAAGTGCTGTTCTCAATAACCTGAATAATATTAAGGAGGTCATTTATTAAGCTGAAATATGCCTAAATTAGGCATATTCCAGGTGCAGATTGTGGCGCAATGGTTAGTTGCGCCGCATTCTGTGACTTTTCCCCGCTCCTGCCAGGTGGAAAAAAAGGGCGTGGCGTGGGCAGGGAAGGGGACGGGCCAGCAGGCCTGTCTCATTTGCAATTTTCTACGCCTATTTTAGGCATAGAAAAAGGTCTAAATGTAAGACAGTTAGGAAGCGGTCTTATATTTAGAACTGGCGCTGGATCCCTGCGCCTTTTTTTATAACTTCGGCAATCCACTGTCAGCGATGGGACTTTATAAATGTACCCCTAAATGTTCTAAAATTAAGCAAGAGCTTATTACAAAGGTCATGTATTTAACTAGATTAGTGATTGCAAGAGGCTGGGTGCCAAGAGAATTCCCAAATATAGGAATGTGGTGTAATCTCGTAAATAAAGTAAAAGAATATGAAAGCAAATTACTGTACAGAAATAGAAATAAAGTGAAAGAATGGCTCAATATTTGGTGTGTATTAGAACCCCCTATTTCAAAGACCAGTATAAAACGCTAGACTAAAACTTGGCCATTGAGGGTTTTTTTACGTATAAATCTGACTGACAAAAGTTGTAGCATTGTTTGTTTTATTGGACCCTGTAGTATAGAGGTACTCTCTCACAGAAGACTGGCTTCTACATAAGAATATCCTTGCACACACAGAGTCTGGTGGAGTAAGTATGACTTGATAATAAAGTAGCTATACACCTTCTGTGCACTGACTTGCCAGCTGTATGCCAGTTTTCCTCCCCCCCCCCACCCCCAAATAAACAGCATATGAGATTCTGTAAATGAGACTAGAGATGAGTGAAGTAATGAAACATTCAATTCAGCTGCTTCGAATTTCACAAACATATTCGATTTCTGACAAACTACTTTGTCACGAAGCACATTTCTTTGTATGTAGCAGGCTCAATGATGGGGAACAGTCAATGGATCATGCCACACCCCCCCACCTCATTGAACCCCTCAGATGCTGCGTTCATCACCCGGTGCAAGATTTTGCACCATGAAGCATGTCGAAATTCAGTTTTCCAAAATATTTTCTGAAATTCGGATCAAAGTTAATTAATTTCACTTTGATTTGCTCAACACTAAATGAGACCATAACAATTGTGTCTGTGTAATTTGCTATGAAAAACTCATTTATGTTGCCAAAAGTCTCTTCAGGTAATGAAATCCTTTGGATGGTCTATAATACGGTAGAACAGTCACATTAACCTATACTACATCCTATTACCTTTGACATGTCCAATCTCTAAATCGTGGAAAGTAGGATCTTCTGCTGGGAACATAGACATAAGAGAACTCTAGCTAATTATCATGCAGTATATAGTTTTTATAACAGCTCTGCCAACCTCAGTGCCAACTTCTTCTTGTATTTTATCATTTATTAGAGCTCACTGCTAACTACTAAAGCATGTACACACCAGAGAAATTTCCAGGAGAAAGTGAAAAAAGTTTTCAACTGGCACATTGACTAGTATTAACTAGTATCCGAATATTAGGAATGATATTAGTATATATCACCAACTAATATAAACAGAAGAAAGTGTGGATTAAAAAGTTGTTTTTGTTGCCTTTTTTCCCTTCTTTTTCATTTCCTTCTTTCATTAGACAATATGGAAACCCTACATGTCTTGAGTAAAACAAGACCAAATAAATTTAGGTTGGCAGAACAAGAATTTGATATTACATTGGCACATGGATAAAGCTAGATAATGTGCCTAGTAGAGATGAGCGAACATTTAAAAAAAGTCTGTTGTTCGCCGTTCGGGTGGTGGTAAGTTGCGCATCCCGTTATGGATTCCACTATAGCAGCATATGGAATCCATAAGGGGCGGCTGCCACCAACCCAAACTTTTGCACAGCTGAAGGACCTGGGGTGACGTCACTGTCATGTGATCAGTGCAGGGGGCGTGGCTCAGCACGGGATCAAATCCCATGCTGAGCCACGCCCCCTGCACTGATCACATGACAGTGATGTCACCCCAGGTCCTCCAGTTGTGCAAAAGTTCGGGTTGGTGGCAGCCGCCCCTTATGGATTCCATATGCCGCTATAGTGGAATCCATAACGGGATGCACGACTTACCACCACCCGAACGCCGAACAACGGACTTTTTTTAAATGTTCGCTCATCTCTAGTGCCTAGCTTCTGCTCAGTAACTGGTTAATACTAGTGGTAGCTATTATTAACAGTTAGCTCACCCTTATCTTGAAAATTAAACTCATTTGAAGAGGTTATTTCTATTGCATTAGAGTCTGCATATAGGACAAGTACAATAGAATACGGTCACAGAACAAGCTGAAAAACAGTATATGCGTCCATTTATTCTGGACACTCCACTTGAATCAAATCAGGAAACCGTCCTTTGTCCTGATATATTTTGCAGGCTACAAAGTAACCTAGTACAAATATGCCTATTAAGATTACCCACTTTGAGATTGAAAACCCTACCTATACCTTTATTTTTAATGAAACCCTCAGGGCCTTGTAATGTGTTACAATGTAGTACAGGCCCCTCGGGCAGTGGAATGACTAAATCCTCATAACCAAATGCTGATTTGTAAATCTGCTGCATGCAATGATCCTTACCAAGTGCAGTCTTCAACTTTGACAAGTAGCCCTGTGGCCATGTGACAAAAGTCAGTATACTTGTTATAAAAATCAGACAGCAAGACATATCCCTTTATACACCTAGATACATTAAAATATCTAGGTCAATTTCCTGGGGTATGCTTTTGTGTATGCCATTTGCAGCACTACTACTTTGTAATAAAAACATTTTTAAGGTAACAAATATATATTGACGATTAACTTGTTTATATTGTTGGAGTAAATTGTTACAAATGAACTCCATAATCATAAAGCTTTATGAGTATATATAAATTCTGTGGTATAAGCATTTATCTTGAAGATTTGTTTCTTCAAGAGCTTGAAAACAGAGCTTTGCAAAAGTTTTTGCCCCTTACTTGTTTCCATTTTTACTAATTTATCATATTTAAATAGTTCAGATCATCCAATTAATTTTAATATAAGATAAAGACAACATAAGTAAACACAAAAATGCAGTTTTAAAAACATTCTCTACATCCGCTCTATATGTATGGTGAATATGAGGTCTTTAAAGATGGTGCCTGTCGAGAAGCTGAGTGATTATTTACAGGGAGCGGGTCACTCCTGCTGACTGAATGGCCCCCAGAAAAGAGATCATGGGAGCCCTACGGTGAAGATTCTGATGCCTGCCATTGAAAAGCTCTTCATAGGAACACAGCGATTTTTCCATAGATTGCAATGGTAAATCATTGCAGTCTATGATATAAGCGCTTTAGTGTTTGCATACTGAAGTCACCTAGAGCTGTGTTTCCCAACCAGTGTGCCTCCAGCTGTTGCGAAACTACAACTCCCAGCATGCCTGCACAGACAAAGGCTGTCCGGGCATGCTGGGAGTTGTAGTTTTGCAACAGCTGGAGGCACACTGGTTGGGAAACACTGACCTAGAGGAATAAACATAAAGTGAAACAAAAGTTTAAAAAAAACTGTTTAAAAATTAAAAAATCACCCCCTTTCCACACTTGACAAATAAAAATAAACAATAAAAAATAAAGTTCATTGGTATTGCCTTAACTATTAAAAAATATGAAACTGTTTATCCTGTATGAAATATCATAATGGCCTAATCATGTTTTTTTTGTCTTTGCCTCCCCCCCCCCCAAAAAAAAAAAAAAAAAAAGATCAATTAACCAATAAGATAAAAACTAAAGATCTCCCAGCAAAAATGAGCTTTTACTCACCTCTACATAAGAAAAACTATTTAAAAAAAAAATTGGTATTGCTGTGATCGGACTGACCTACCAAACAGAATTAACATGTCAGTTTTATAGCATAGGGACACTGGAAATACAAAGTCCACAAGACAATGGTAGAACTACATTTTTTTTTACCAATTCCACCCCATTTAGATTTTTTTTCCAGCCTGCTACTATGTTTGGAATATGGAATTTTAAATAGTGCCATTAGAAAGTACAACTTGTCCCTCAAAAAAAGCCTTAATTTGGCTAAGTGAACAGAAAAATAAAAAGGATGTTGTTGCTAGAAGGCAGGGAGCAAAAAACTAAAGAAAATTTGGAAAATGGCTACATCAAGAAAGCAGATCATTCCATTTATTAAAGACAATGATCTGAACCTCTTTCACCCATGGGAAAGATTAATGCACTCTGTAAACCAAAAAACTAGTTGGACAATAGCTTGCGATTAGTCTTTTACATTGCTGTGGAGGAATTTTGGCCTGCTCTTCTTTGCAGAATTGTTTTAATTTTGCTACATTGGAGTTTGGATTTTTGATCATGAGCTGCCCATTTAAGGTCTTGCCCTAGCATCTCAATGGGATTAAGGACTTTAACTTGTCCACTCCAAAACCTTACTTTTTTTAAGTTTTAGACTTGATTGTGTGCTACAGATTATTATCCTGCTGCATAACTGAACAGGTGATAAACTTTAGGTCACAAACTGATGGTTAGATATTTTTATTTGGGATTTTCTGATAAAAAACAGAATTCATGCTTCCATCAGTTATAACAAGTTGTCCAGGTCCTGCAGAAGCAAAGCAGCCCCAGACCATTTTAGTCACCAAGTGTGACTTTTGGTATGATGCTCTTATGGTAGAATGAGGTATTAACTTTACGTCAGTTGCGATGGGAAACATGTCTTCCACAAAGTTCCACCTTAGAGGGCATCTAGATGGCAAATGCGCAGTGAGCCTTTGTATTCTGTTTGGTCGCCAGTGGATTGCGCCTTTCAACTCTCCCACTGATGCCCTTTTTGCTCAATAGAATTGTGTACATTGACCTTAACTGAGGCAAGGGATGCCTAATGTTCTTTAGATGTTAATGTGAGTTTTTGTGACCTCCTGGATGAGTTGTTGATGTGCTCTTAGTAAAAATTTGGTAGGCCTTGGGAAGAGTTTATTATTACTGCAAGTTTTTTTTACATTTTTAGAAATGGGCTCTCACTGTTGAGTCCCAGAGTCTTAGCAATGGCTCTGTAATTCTTTCCAGACTTTTAACTTTCAGTAACTTTGGTTCCCATCTGTATTTGAATCTCTTTAGAATGTGGCCTTATGTGTAACATGTTTGGCAGTAATTATGTCATTGTGAAATCCAGTTGTCAATTGAATTTTGTCAACTCATTGATTTAGTATCTAAAGGGGGGCAATTACTTATTCACAGAGAACCAGATAATGCTGAGCAACGTTTTCCTCTAAAAAATAATTACTTAAAAATGTAATTTTGTGTTTACTTGGTTATCTCTATCTAATAAAAACAGTAGGATAATTTGAAGCATTCAAGTGTGACAAATATGCAAAAATAAAAGAAATGAGGAACAGCAGAATACTTTTTCATAGCATTGTAACTACTGTAACTAGCCATGGTTTGCCTAAACAAATACATTTTGCAAGGTCCCAACATTATGAAAAATAGCAAACAATGTAAGATCTGAGGTGTACAAATCTTTACAATGCCTACAATGGCATGTTGTGGCTATAAGGTTTATTTAATTTGAACTCTTTCTGTTATCCAGAGATGAAAACCACCTCAAAGGAGGTTCTCTGTTCAGGAGGACTACAAACCAGTACATACTTATTTCATTAAAGTATCACTGTACACTCATAGTGAAATATCAAAGGTTTTGATCAGTGTGAGTCTTAAGTGCTGAGACCCCCCACTGATCACTAGAACAAGGAGAGAGAAGCACTCATACAGAGCACTGTCTCTCCTCGCGGCAGGAGACTGGCTCAGTAGAAAGTCTATGAGACAATATTGATTCCATCTCCTGCATTGAGGAGAGACAGTACTCTGTGAGTGCTTCTCTCTTCTTGTTCTAGCCATGGGTGGAGGTCTCAACACTCAAACCCCAATGATCAAAACTTTTCATATATCACTATGACATATCAAAGGTTTTTTCAAAGTACAGTGGCATATTAAGTACTAAGTAGTGTAAACTCCTAAAAAAAGGTTAAAAAAAACTGTCTTGTCTACACCTTGGTGCAACCTGCTTTCTGGAACTAGTTTTCCAGATGAAATGAGTCTATATTAAAGAGGGTAAAAGATGGGGGTTCTAACAAAAAATCAAACTGATTTGCTGAATTTCTTATAATCCTCATTTCTACTCCTTTCCCAAATCGTACAAGATGTGCTTTCCTCACCCCATCAGACCTATAGTGGTGGGATAGCCTCAGGTTTCAGGGCACGGGAGCCAACAGTTATTGTCTCTGCCCTACACTCTCATAGGCCTCAGTTCACTAGGCCTACATCCTTTGCAGCAGTACAACACATAACAATGACATTGGCACGTCTATCTACGTTCCTACACAGACGACAGCGATAATGTAATTGCAATGCCTGTGACACAGCCTACTCATCCAGAGGGCAACATGAGAAGGGACTGAGGTAAGTACTTTTTTTTCCCCTCATAATGCTACTGGGTGCAGTACAGAGGCACTACTGGGGGCATTATAAAAATACAGGTGGCACTACTGGAGGGCATTATAAAAATATAGAGGGAATTATAAATAAAGAGGATACTGCTTGGGAATAGAGCACAGGGAGCACTACTAGGGGCAGTACAGAGGGGAGAGCATTATAAAGAAAGGAGCACTGCTTTGAGACATAATAATAATGAAGGGGGCACGACTGGGGACATTAAACATGCTGGGTGCACTATAGGGTGTGATTATAAATACTGGGGGCAACAAATACAAATGGCACTACTTGTATCCTTATAAATACAGGGGGGGGGGCATTAAACATATGAGAGGCAATATTGGCGGAACTACAGGGGGACATGATAACTGCATTATTACTGGGATACTGTGGGGAATTATTATAGGGCACAACATGGGGGACATTACTACTAATGGGAGCACTCTTGGAGAGCAATATGTAGTATTGTTGGTGCACTTGGAAGGGGAGGGTGATGGAAAAGTGAGGAATCTATTATGTCTTGTGTAAAACTCTGCAGAGATGAGTTGCTGGAATACTTTGTCATGGTGGTCTGGTCCGAATGAAAAAGATGAGGAAAGAGAACATTTACACCAGAAAATACATCACCGGATTTAGGAGGTAAGTTGTGCTCTATGTTATGTCTAATACAAATGTGCCTTTAGCAGTAGGGCAGGGAGGTATGGTTTAGACAGAGAATTTGGCATTGGAGTAGGGGCGCCATTTCAGTTTTCAGCTCAGGCAGTAGAACAGGTAGAATCGCCCTAGGCGGCAACTTTAAACTTACAAGATATCGAGTGCGGGCACACATAGAGAGTAATATGTCATGCAAGTGCAAGTTTTAATATATTTTTACAAACCTATAGCAGCTATTCTGTGGAGTTAAACCTATAGCAGCTATTCTGTGTTGAAGGAATTCTTTGTCATCTCTGTAGAATATTTGTTAACAACACACAATTTTTTTTATTTGTATTTAATGGTTAGTTCTGTTTTCAAAGAACTAGACCTAGTTATGGGATCTCGTTTCTCACTTTCATTAGCTACAATATATATGACGTGGTGTTAATAAAAAGTTATTTTTACAGCAGAGTTCCCATTGATAAAGGGCATAATGTGGTACCGTCACTATGTGGATGACATTAAATTTATTTGGGGAAGTGACAACACTGGTACAATACTTTAATGAAAATCTCTTTAATCTCAAGTTTAAGGCATGATAAAAATCACATCATTTTTTTTAGGTCTGAATACTAGAAGTAATAACCATACCGAGGAGATTTTTACTGCCACATACAGCAAAGCTTTGTTGGGCAAAGTGTTATTGCACTGTAGTTCGTGCCACCCCAATCATGTTAAAGGGAATCGATCACCCCGATTTTGGACTATTACCTACATTAATTCATATGTAGTACTCAGGCTTGCTGGGGCATCTCGCTTTTAATATGTATGATTTTATACATCTTTTGTGAGTATAATTAATTACCTTGGCTGATTTCATTTACTGGATTGCTTCACTATTTAGATCCCCTTTGTGGTATTTCTGGGAAGGAACATAGGAGGAGATTAGGAGTGTGGAAACTACAGTGATTATATGTGTGATTGTGTGGAGCAGAAAGAAGGAGAAACTGAGTTTGCTTCTTTGGATTTTTATGTTCCTGACATTGGCAGTGCGGTCTGAAGCTCAGTCCCCATGGGGGAGTTATATAGAGCTAGACATAATTGCTCTGATAATCTACAGTGGGAAAAAGAACGGAAGAAGGGATGCTCTAAGATAATACAGCATGGTTATCCAAGATGGTCCATCAATAGAGCATCATTACAAGTAGATAGTCGGCCTAGAGAATCATTATTGCAAAATAGAAAAAGTAACACAGTAAAAAAAGAAACCTCTCAGTTGACATTTGTCAAATGGTCACTAAATATAGCATAGAATTCAAGCAAATAAAAAAGTAGTTCTTGGTTCTCTTCCAATATTAAACCAGGATTATACATTAAACTGAATATTTGGCAAAGGAATACAGGTCGCCCACAATTGGGCAAATGGTGTCTCCCAGTATTTTTACCAAGCAAACAATAGCATTACATGGTTGAATACCAAGGGATGTTACAAATGTGGACACAGAGTATGTAAAACTTGTAACTATTTAAAAGTTTCACAGAACATCAATTCTAGTGTCAATGGCAGTACGCTTAGGATAAATGGGGTCATTTATCAAACTGTTTTAAGGTAGAACTGGCTTAGTTGCCCATAGCAACCAATCAGATTTCACCTTTCACTTCCAAAGGAGCTATAAAAAAAAATTAAAGGAGGAATCTGATTGGTTGCTATGGGCAGCTAATTAAATGTACAATATGTAATGTACAATATGTAATGTACAGTATTTTTGGATGCACTACTTTCCCACTAAACGAATTAAAAAACATCTATCTGACCCCACAAATAAGACAGCCCATAATCCTTTCTCCGCATCAAAACATTTTCTAAATTGTTTCAAATGCATCGGAATAGAGAGGGTTAATTTGCATTCTAGAGGGGGACACTGTAGGGGGATATTATTAACTAAGAAGGCCTTTTTTGATTTTTGCTTTGGGAACACGTTATCCATCAGGTCTTACTACAGGCATCATTAAATATACCATTATTAAAGGGGATGTCCACTTGTTTTTTATATTGATGACCTATCCTCAGCATAGATCATCAATATCAGATCAGCCGGGAGCTGACTCCCTGAACCCCCGCTGATCAGCTGTTTGAAGAGACTGCAGGACTTGATGAGAGTGAGCTGTGCATCAATGTTCACCACACAATAATATGTCCAGTTCCAAGTGATCCTGGACAGTGCACGGGAGGGAGAAACACTACACCTGAACACAGCAGCTTAGACTTCAATCAACATATTGAATGCAATGTAGCTCCAGCACTTAAGCCCATTTTACATGGCTATTGGCTAAAATCCGGTACATTATATTCCAGGACACCTACATACTTTAAGCTTCAGAAAGACACTCCATTTCCTAAAGAGCCCACAAGTTGGACAGCAGGTGAAAGACAATTGGATGAAGGCATTAATCTTTTGTTTTTATAAATTGTTACCTCTCTGGGTGAGCAGACCATGACCATGAGGTAACAATTGTAGCAGTCACAGTATTTTTATGGGTTTTGCTCTCCTTGAACTTAGTTGCCTATTGCCTATGAATGGCAAAGAGACAGGTTTAGAGCTAGGTTCCCATCCAAATTGAGGCCACCTTGCTGTTGGTGTATGGGCCCAGATATATTTTGATCAAAATGTATTTGCTATGCACCTCATATTTTTATATTAGATGTGGTACTAGTTCACATATAAATCATCTACTGTACATTTGACAACTATTTACGGTGTGTGATCAGTTCAGATGTCCTATCCAAGTCCTTTTTCTATAAGTCACAATTATTGATAATTCATTAAAGGCTAGAAGGTATATCAATCTTGGGTTACACGCAACAAGCAAATAATAGGAGTCCAACAGAGAAAAAAATTTAAGAATAATCTGAATTCACTTGTATCATTAACCCCCTCAGGACCTTGTGATTTATCCATTTTTCATTTTTCATTTTGTACTCCCCGCTTTCCCTGAGCAATAACTTTTTTTTATTTTTCCATTCACATAGCAGTGTGAGCTTTTTTTTTTTTTGTGGGACAAGTTCTACTTTCTAATTACACTATTTAATGTGGCATACTATATAGTGGGAAGGTTGAAAAAAAGTCCAAATGTGGTGAAATTGGAAAGTTGCAATCTGTAGTTTTTATTGATACCATTTTGGAGTGTGTATGACTTTTTGATGACTTTTTATTAAATTTTTTGAGAGGCGAAGCACAAAAAGGTAAATCTTCCATTTTGATTATTCTTTCTGATACAGTGTTTACCATATGGAATAAATATGTTTATATTTTGAAGTTCGCCATTCACAAGCATGAAGAAGTCTATGATGTTTATTTTTTATTGATTATTTTTATTTTAATTATGAGGAAAGGGGTTGAATAAAGTTTTGACATTTTGTAATATTTTTAAAAAACTTTTTTGTAAACCTTTTTTTTTTTTTTTACCTGTTTAGCCCCCCTAGGGGACCTGAATGTGCAATCATCAGATTGATCTTCCTACACACTAATGTAATTTAATACATTAGCGGTTAGGAAATTCTGTATATTCCAATGCAGTGCCCCACCTGCAGGCCTACGTTTAAATACCTCTGATGGGCCTGGTAGCCTCCAGCAGGCTCTAGCCTTTCACTACAAAGCAACAGGGCTACATGAAATATCCTTGTCTTCTTATGCCACTGTGCCACCAATATGATTTCCAGTAAATATAATTTTAAATCATTGTTGGCAGTGTGTTCAAGCAACTCATGCATTCCACTAATGCCCTATTGCTTATATTTGAAATATATTGTTTTACTTAGCATGATCAACCCTACTAGGCTATATACCTAGTAGGGTTGATCATGCTGAGCAAACCTACTAGGCAAAATAGGGTGGTCATGCTGACAGCAGCTCTTTAATGATCTCTGCAGATGGTTGAAGGCACAATAACCTGTGCAAATGCAAAAGACACTATAGAGGATATTCAAACAGGGAAAAGTAAAACAGTTTTCCATAGCAGACAATCGTATAACTGTTCAGATTCAGAGACCATTTTAAAATTAAAGATATTGTCCTCACTGTAATCATTTATCAGGATAGGAAATACAGATTTGATCAATAAATATGGTTACTAAAACTCTTCCTCATTGTGATAGTAAAGAGGAATAGAGAACTGGGAACCCTCATTCTAGTATTTGATAGGGTTCCCAGTGTTTATGTTTTACATATATATAGTGCCCAATAGGGTTATAATTGAAGAATAATGTAAAAGCCTTGTGTATGCCTTCTGTATACCTGTTTTATTTGATCTATTTATGTCTTGTCTGCCTTAGTTAGTTTGTCCCCTCTCATATGGTTTGTTATAATGCTGCCTATATGATGCCTTCAGCTTTGCAAAAAGAGAGGAGCTGGTTGTCTCCAACTCACACTACAGGTTTTCAGTGTATTCCATGTGATGCAGGCTGACGAGGCTGTCTCTCCTGCCTTGTGCTTGTGATAAGTTTCTATCTCAAATAGGCAAGGGAGAGCAGTGTGAAGCTTTGTCTCATAGACACACATATATTATAAGTCAGTGATAGCTAACCTCCTGCACTCCAGCTATGCTGAAACTACAACTCCCAGCATGCTCCATTCATTTTTATGAAGTTGAGAACAGCCATACAACTGTATATCATGGGAGTTGTAGTTTTACCACAGCTGGGGTGCCAGAGGTTTGCCATCACAGGTATGGCAGTTAGTATAAGTTAGGGAGTTCATCAGCCAATCATTGTATGGAATTGCCACACTCCTAATCTCTTAGATAGTGTGGAAAATATTTTTTAGCAGCCCTGTATGGACCTACAGAGGAACAAGGAGGGTAGAGCTTTGTTAGTAATGGAGCTATCTGAGAGCTGCCAGGAGATATTTAATAGGTGACGACATAATCCTTTAGTTCACAGGAAGTCATTTACACAGGAGAGACTGACCTCCTGTCTACCCAGGAAAAGAACTCTGGGCTGATGGGCAGACTGGTTTCACATGACACAACTGCCCATATTGAAATTATTCAAACTGTATGGATATAACTGAGCTGGGATGACACATATAATACAGAATATTTCTGGTACGCTAGCTTTATATGTGCACAACATTTTCTGGATTGCTTATTTAAAGAAGCAGTCTGATTGATTGGTATGATATAACTCCACCGCATCTGGTCACAGATATAATTATGAATGGAAAGTAAGATCTCTGCCTCATATGTTTCTATAAGAGTCTTTAAAAATTAAGAGGTGTGTATAATAAACTAAATAAGAGAGAAAGTATAAAGAAAACCCAGGGATCAAACCTGCTATTGACAGGAGGACCTTTGGCTTTGGACTTTTCCCCTCTGCTGCATTGATTTGGACTCTTGTGCGTATCTCTGAATAATGGTGAAACAAATGTCAGAGCAGTTTATTTGTACTGCTTCAGGCATGAGGGGCAACCACCGAGAACATATAAAGCTGTAGCTGTCAAAACAGGAATCAGAACTCTGCCCTTCTTCCTACGAATCTGGATGTCGACCTTTCAATCTGTTTGCAACGTGTTGCCATGTCTTATAAATACCTATGATTAATGCCTAAATGGAGGCGTGCAAATTTATTTTTCGCTCGGATTTCTGTGTCACCTCCTTATTTTCTTTGTCATGCCAATTTTTCCAGCGACTTCCTTCTAAAACACATAAAGTGGGACCTAAACAAGAATCGGGTTCAGATTTGAAATTCAAAACCATGAAGTTTGATGCTACGAATGGTTTATGAGGTTACGCGAGCACATTTTATTTGATAGCCCTTTGCACTGAGAGTCAGTAAAACTCTCATAGAAAACAGTTGTTTACAGTGCGCTTTTCAGCACAAAGCTGTTTTAAAGCTCAATTGTGCATTTTGCAGATAAAGTGGGAAAACTAACTGAAGGCTGTATTGTAAGCAGCGGTTGCCTTGGAAACCCTGTTTCAAGAGCTGGTTCTCCATTACCACTTAATTTAGGCTTCCTAATTGCATTCCACTAAATCGGTAGCGACAATATCTGCAGAGCAAAACTGCATGCCCAGTCTAGCGCAAACCTCTTTGAAACAGGCTTTTTGAAAGCCAGGAGCTATAAAGACTCAGCATGACGTGGTGCACACGAGAAACCTGTAGTTCAAATGTATTGCTGCTTGCCTTCTCTTCCCCAGTAAGTTCACCATGTTCTGTACCAAGCTATCTGCTCAGTGGACCTGAAAGACGATAAAACGTTGCCATGTAGAAACTCATCTGTCCACTAACATACTGCTGGAAGCACATTTAATTACATCCACAATCACTGTGCACGTGCAGGATCTTCTGTCATTCTTGTGTATATCGGGGGCTATAATGACGACATTACAGACTGCTCTTTGATCCGCTGTGTAGCTATGGCCATTTTCTTTTGTTTCCAGTTGCCTCTTTGTGCCAGCTTCAGAGTCTTGAACAAACAGTCTTTTCAGAACCATGGCACATAAAATCATCCCAATTAGCAGTTGTACACCCCTCGCACAGGAAGCAACTAATATGATAGTGTGAGTGATTCTGCCAGCCAGGAGCTCTCTGTCATTGTCAGATTAACACTTGAGTTAAACTCTTGTAAATCACTCACATTATGCTGCTGGTGGGGTAACAAACATAGGCCCATTATGTTCTGCATCCTGAAGAGCTCTTGTTTCATTAAAATGTAACCTACATTTTAAGCCACATTTACATATTTATGTAAAAAAGTAAGATGACTCTTCTGAGTATTAACACCTTGCTTCAATGCTAGAGGCTAGATAAAGCAAGAAATCATTGTATGCACATTTCCTTCTCTGGTCATGGCTGTAAATGACATGGAGATGTCCATGGAGAAACTACAGTTTTACTTCTGTCCTTTTTTTGGGTTAAACTCCTAGTTTTAGCTTCAAAGATCCTGAATCACATTTGTCCTAAGACTGCAAAGCGTGAACAAGGCCCCACATTGAGTTTAGTGACATAGTTTATGCTCTAGGGCTGTGATGGCTAACCTCCAGCACTCCGGCTGTGGTAAAACTATGACTCCCAAGATGTACACTTGCTTGGCTGTTCTCAGAACCCCATATAAATGAATTGAGCATGCTGGGAGTCATAGTTTTACCACAGCTAGAGTGCCGGAGGTTAGCCCTCACTGCCCTAGGGTAATAAGCTTGACAACAATCCTACAGTCTTAAAGGGGTTGTCTGACTTCAGCAAATGGCCTTTATCATATAGAGAAAGTTAATACAAGGCACTTACTAATGTATTTTGATTGTCCATATTGCCTCCTTTGCTGGCTTGATTCATTTTTCCATCACATTATCGACTGCTCATATCCAGGGGTTATGACCACCCTGCAATCATGCTAGCACATTATAGGAAAAAGCGCTGGCCTATGCCCATTTCCACTGTCCCACCCACCAGAGAGGCAAGCAGAAAAATGAAGTTTTAATATATGCAAATGAGCCTCTAAGAGCAACGAGGGCATTGCTGTTACGCCTAAAGGTGCAGATCTCTCTGCAACTGCTGTGCCCCCTGCACTTTAATTGACAGGGGCAGGCAGTGTAAATGTGATGCCGCTGTTGCTCCTAGAGGCTCATCTGCATATATATAAACATCATTTTTCTCAGCAATGCGGGCACATATGAACATGGGACCAACACAGATGCCTTCAGCTACAATGTGTGCATGTAACAGGTCAGCCAGTTTCATAGGTACAAATCTGCCGACAGATCTCCTTTAAGAAATATTTCACTCACTGTGGAGGGTTCCCTGGTACATCTATTCTCAGGAGCCTCCATCATCCTTAAGCCAGCACCTATACTGTACATTAACAGCTTGAGTGATACTTTCTGACTGTTTTTTTCAGGCTACAGAATGAATATTTCTTTTAGTTATGCTCTTTGCTAAACAGTGGTCTGAACATGTTCAGGGGATTGCTTATTCAACAGAAGATGTGGCCTTTGGATGGCAATGCCAGATTTCCACCTTACTACTAAGATCTGGAATTGTAACATTAAGAACGTGTCATCAGAAAAGGACCAATTATCAAGTTTTTATGTTTAACATATTATTAAAGAATTTTTGATGTTATTTTTAATTTTTCTTGTCAATATCTATATTTAAACAAAAAACAGAAAATCCTGCATTTTTCACACTGGTCACTGAGCCTAATAATAGGCACTACTTCTTGGTCTGTACAGATCACTTTACTGAAGTTATCTGCTTATCTGTCATTCTAATCCTTCCTGTAATGACATCACATCTGTATTTAGATAAGACAGGATCCCCCATTCTTTTCTTGTACAATGACCTTTGCACAGGTCACAGAGAATGCCTAGAAAACTCTCCGATTGAAGTCAATAGAGCCCCCTCCTCTCCAACGTGTCTACTGCTTTTGGAGCTACCGTAACGCAATTTTTTTTTAACGCTTTGTAAATGCTGTTAAGAACAGATCAGGCAAGATGGCTGACCCCATAATCATGTTCAGGAAATAGAATAAATAAATCTGCAATCAGAAAATAAATACAGATTAGAAAATAGGATATGTGTTTTTATATGGTTTTAATTGGCAGATTATTTTTTGGGTGACACATTTCCTTTAAGCAGAAGGATAATTCTATATATTTAAAAGCACAAAAGGTCCTATTTAGTGACTTTAGTGAAAAGTAGCCCCAATAGGCAAAATGCATATCAGTCCTTCCTTTATACCGTACGTCCCCTTTCTTCTGTATCTATTGCTGGATTTGGCTCCAAAAATTTTCATGTGTACTTCAAGCCTTATGAAACTTAGTATTATGGAACTTGGATTCAATTTGCTGATTCACCCTTTATATACTGTACTAGTAATTATCTATGGTCAAGACATTGTGAGTTTTTGGTCCCCTCTTCTTAGAATCATCTGTTTCCCCCAGCACCCCTAGCTATGCCACTGTAGTAAGGGGTACTAGAGGTATTAGTCCTGTAAAATTAAATCCCAGCTTAGGCCTTCTAATATTTTACCATTAACATTTATTTTACTTACCAAGAAGTACATCTCAGATTATTTACAGTAACTCATCTTTAAAGACACAGGCGTATCTTAGGGTTCATCACAGGGAGAGTGGTCCTCTATCCTAGGTTATGTCACACCATGACTACTACCAATCTCAATATTCAGTGACTTACAGTTGTGCCTCAGATGTTCATAATGCACCACACAGTAACAGGGCAATCCACAAATTCATAATGTTCACCGCTGTTCCCCTTATGTAGCATGCCCACTACCTGCAACCTAGACAGTATTAATTACCCTTTTGCACCCCCTAGAAAGTAATAATGACCCCAGTGAGTGCTCTAAAAAGTAATAGCACAACCTTTTCATCTCCTAGACAGTACTAATGCACAATGTATGTATGTATGTATGCCCCTTTGAAGTTAATATTGTCCCATGAGAGCCCCCTTAAATCATGAGTACTGTGTTCCTCCTAAATATTTAAGCCCCTGTCCACCCCCTACAAAATATTAATGCCCCTGTGCCCCATTAATAAGTAATAATGCCTTTGTGCCCCCTTAATAAGTAATAATGTCCCCTGTGCCCCTTTAAAAAATAATAATGCTCTTTGTGCCCTCCAAATAATTAATAATGACCTGCATGTCCCAAACACAGTTACCACCAAAAAACAAAAACCTTGTTGCTTAGCTTGATACTACAACAAGCTTGATGAGCTAGTGTTCCTGTGCAGGTGGCAAAATGCAGTGATGTCATCATGCCACATGCACTAGGACGATAACGTCCTGTGCATGGGCCAATGTCCTGTAGGCTGCATGAGTGAGCTGGCCTGTGGTTTACAAGACAAACAATGGTAGAGCAGGAAGCATATAACTCCTGCTGACACTGATGCAGTTGATAGTGGTGCTTGCCCCTGGTGGCTCTGCCACGCAAATGAGCAGGGGGCCACCATCACCATCTAGCTGGCTAAGCCTCAGATGACAGGAAGTGTTACTTTCTATTGGTGCATATTTTTCTATTTGTCTTCTATTTCCATTTGTACTTATACCTGTAATTGATATGATATTTTCTATTATTCACACTGGGAATACAGTTTTTGATTTACGTGATCGAACTTGCCTTGATAACAACAGTTTATACCGCAGTTATTTTTATTCTTTGTCTTACGTCTCAGCAGAAATAAAAAAAATTGTGCTATTCAGGTGACAAAAACATGAGTTTGAAGGAATCAATGACCTGGAAACTGTAACAGCAACACAAGTCACAACAATATCAGCATCAATGGTACATTTCGCTGTTCTGAGTTAAATGGTGAGTAAATTCTGCATTTGGCAAAAACATTCTTTATTCTGAATGTCCCTTATATTCCTCCCTGGGATGGAGCATATGTTTAAAATAATATTTACTCATGAAGATACTTAGGCTAGGTCTACACGATGACATTTGTCGCGCGACAATTGTTATAATGATAGTCTATGGTGTCCCACTGCGACATGCGACATGCTGTGACTGCGAGCCGACAGTCGCAAAAAAATCCAATTTGACGCATGTCGCAGTGTGACACCATAGACTATCATTATAAAAATTGTCGCGCGACATTGGTGCGACAAAATGTTGTGCGACAAATGTTGCAGTATAGTTGTACCCTATGTGTTGCGCGACTTATTTGAACACAGTGGCCCATATATGCTAATGGAATTGCATTTGGACTTGGTTATAAAAGACACCAAAATTTGGCACAATTTGGCGCAATTTGGTGCAATTTTATATATCTGGTTTCAGAAAAATCTAGTCAACCTAGCTTGCCCGAAGGCATAGTTTGGGGGACAAGAGGCTTGGAGTAAGATGTCACATTATAGTGCTAAAATATTGGCACAAGATTTTTTTTTGCAAAGTAAGCCAACAAATAGTTGGTATAAAGTTAGACAAAAGTATCTAGCTATGCAGCAAATTTATCATCCAGGTTAAGCTACTGTGATAAATTTGGTGCATCTTTAGTCTACCTATCGAGGGTTACACTATCTACAGGATTAGTAAACCTGCCCCACTGTATTGCTGCTTTAGAGAAATGGTTGTTCCATCTCAAACCCTTTCAACCCTTGGTGAACTAGAATACTGTCCCCTATAGACAGGAATATGAACCTGAGCACATAGGAGACTTTCTCAAATTTGTTATGGAGTACTTTTACCTCCTAGTCATATATATTTGTGGTGTGAGAACATGGTAGTCTGTTGGATGTCTTACACTGTCCAGTAACTCAAGATTGGCCACCCCAAGAAACACGGGTAAACTCATTTAATTCATGTTAAGAAGTGTACGAAATTATAGGATTTTTAGAATAACAATTTATGACTCAAATAATACGGTATGTTATATGTGACCAGAGGGGTCAGAAGCTAAAACTACAATATGATAGTAAAATTTGCTACTAAATATCACACTGTTCATCAGAAAGAAATATTCCAGGAGCACAATTGAAACAACTTATGTATAGACATCATGAAATCACACAAATGGAATAATTCTCTATCATTTTACTAATGCATAGTCCATTTTGCTTTTATTTTTCTTACGTGAATTATTTTTCCTGTTCTTTTGTGCCGTATTGTGGATTAGTGTTGTATGATTCTCATTCACACACTGTAGTTTTCATAGAATGTTTATGTGGAAATTTTAATACATGCTATATTTTATAGCGTGCATTAATTTTAATTATATTAATATATTAATTATATTTCCCTAATTATTTGTATTTAATATATTTATATTTACCAACATTCCCTTTTTTAATGGATTTCTTTGGCCATCTATGTTCCAGGGACGTCCCTATTTTCTGAGCAGCCTGTTCAGTATAGAGGCAAAGGGGCACTTTTTTCAAAAAGTTTGAAAACATCATGCTTTCCTCCACTTCCTATCTCAGCTCACACTCTTCTCTCTATATATCTATGGCACAGACACTGCATCATTAGCCAGCCAGAGAGCCTTGTGATAAGCTGAGCTGATCTGGGATTAGCCGATAACTGATGATTCAGTGTCTGTACGCCCAGCAATTTACAGCCATTTACTAGAATAGAGGAGCTAGATCCTGTGATGCTGCTGTTATTTAAACTCTTCACTACGCTAGATCACCATGAGTGTTAGCATAAACCCTTTTGCTAATGCAGACTACCAAGGATATTGTAATTAGCCCCATCACTAACCTAGATCAGCATGGATAGAATCAGGAGGTTCATGCCTGAGAGTTTCTCCTATATGTTTTACCCTGAAACACTGTGCCACTTCAGAAAAAACAAAAAACCATAGTTTAACGGACAGCTGGAAACAGGAAGAATGAAATGTACAGTTCATCTGTTATCTTAAAGGGGTATTTCAATCTAATAATTTTATGGTATATCATATGGAAAATAAAGATGGGACAGACTTGTATACATATTTAAAGTTTGAACTAAACCTATACATATATAAGCAGGACGTATATATATGTATGTGTGTATGTATGTATGTATGTTCAGCAATCACTCAAAAACGCAACCGTCAATTTCAAACGAAATTTGTTATACACATCCCTTGCTACCTGGAAAGAAATCTTGTAGGGGTCATATGCCCCTACACAGCAGCTGCATGGAGTTTGTATGCTCCAACTGTTTTTGCTACACACATATTGCTCTGTAACTCAAAAACTCATTGATCGATTTCGACTAAACTTGTTACACATACCACTTACTATCTGGGAAAGAATACTGTGGAGGTAACATGTCGGTACATAATAGGTTTCTATCTGTCCGGACATCTGTCTGTCTGTTCTTTATGCGCGACCAAATGACTGGACCGATCTTCACTAAATTTGAAACACAGGTACATTAGGTGTCTGGGAAGGTTTTAGACTGGTTCTCAGCTCTCTAGGACGTACCGTTCCTGATATATTCTCCAAAAATTACCCGCATTAGCCAATACAGGCCTGCAAGTCTTTCTCTTCGTATCCCAACTGCTATACACAAAGTCACATGTCTCTTATCAGCCAATAGAAGCTCTCAGGCCCTTAGTCTCCACATACACACAGTTTTACTCCAGGTTTCCATAACAACCCCGCCATTTTTCTTCACTGCTGTAGGTCAGCTTTAGGCTAGGGCTATACAACAATAAGTCGCACGACACATAGGGCACAACTACACTGCTACATGTGTCGTGCGACATTGATGTTGCACCAATGTCGAGCGACAATTTTTATAATGATAGTGTATGGTGGTGTACTGTGACATGCTACGACTGCGACACAACAGTTGCAGAAAAATCCATCTTGGATGGATTTTTTGTGACTGTTGTGTTGCAGTCGCAGCATGTCACATGTTGCAGTGTGGCACCATAGGCTATCATTATAAAAATTGTTGAGACAAAATGTTGCGCAACACTGTGGAAGTCACTGTTTAAGATGCGTTCACTGTGGATGTTACTGTTAAGGGGGCAGGCCGCTGTGGAGGTCACTGTTTAAGGGGCAGACACTGTGGAGGTCACTGTTAAGGGGACAGGGGCCACTATTAAAGGGGCAACTACTGTGGAGGTCAATATTAAAGCAGCAGGGTACTGTGAGGTCACTGTTAAGGGAGCGGGGTACTGTGGAGGTAAACGTTAAGAGAATAGGCTGCTGTGGAGGTCCCTTTTTAAAGTGGTGGGACACTGTGGGGGGGTCAGTGTTAAGGGGTGGGGGACTGTGGAGTTCACTGTTAAAGGGGCGGGGTGTTGTAGAGGTCACTGTTATGGGAGATACTGTCTATATTTTTTCACGACACACACAAGCATTAAATGAAATAGATGAAATATACCCGTGCAAAGCCGGGTCCTTCTGCTAGTAGGTGGTATAAAGTTAGACTGGACAGTCTATCATCGGCCACTGTGATAAACCTGGTGTAGTTTAAAGAGGCTCTGTCACCTGTTTCAAGTATACCATGCTAGATGTATAGTGAGGTAGGGCTCCAAACGCTGATCACAAGCATACCTTTATTTCCCTTATTTCAGGTCCGATCACACTGTAAAATCCACCTTTAAAAATATACTCGGAGGCGTGCTTATTGCTTCTGAGCACCGCATCTCCGACGCCCTCCTGCATATTAGTGCCGCCCTGTATGTAATAAAAACGCCCCCCCCCCATTCATTTGATTGACAGCGCTAGACCAGTGAGTCTATCGCTGTCAATCAAATGAATGGGGGGGGGGAGGCGTTTTTTTTACATACAAGCAGGCACTAACATGCAGGAGCGCGTCGGAGATGCGGTGCTCAGAAGCAATAAGCACGCCTCCGAGTGCTCTGTTTGCTCATTTGCATATTTTTAAAAGTGGATCGGATCTCAAATAAAGGAAATAAAGGTATGTTTGTGATCAGCGTTTGGAGCCCTACCTCACTAAATATCTTATCTAGCATGGTATACTTGAAACAGGTGACAGAGCCTCTTTAAGTCTGTCTTAGTTTACACTGTCCTACTTAGAGTTTTAGTGAACCTGGCCCGTTCTATTTCTCCACAAATTATTACTTATTTTGGCCTTAGTGTCTTAATAGACCCCGGATGAATTTTCCTTTCAATTTTTGGTGTCGTCACTAACATATGCATACATTTGGATTCTGCATATTACTGAATGTGGTGTCACCAAACTATGGTGACTGGATACATACAGTAATTATTTATTCAGGTACAGCTTGCATAATCCACATCTCTCACATAATGATGTAACATTATAATCTCATAACCATGTTTACACATGAAGTAGTGAAAAGTAAAATGGATTTCTTGGCTATAGCAGCCAACAAGATTCTAGATAGAATTTTGCATAGCAGGTTAGACAATAAGGAAATTATATAATTTATTTTTGTAAGGTTTCAAATTCCCAAATGTCATTTGAGCTCCAAATAGTGTTTAACATGCTGTATCATCTATGCATCCTCATATCACATCCCATGGATTGAACTGCATTACAAGATAACTCTATGCAAATGAATCCCAATTACAGTTATTGGGTTTCATGCTAGTTGATTCTGGATCAGTTAGTACTGAAAAAATGAATTAGGGGCCTCCTTGCTTAACTAGGATATTACATATACAATCTTACCTTGCCTCTTGAGGTTTGATGTGTCTCAGTGTCTTATACATAAACAATACCATCACAAAGCCATGATAAAGCGACTCAACATTTGAAAGATATTGAAAATAATATTTTTGCTGCCCTTTTGGTGAAGTTAAAATGAAACACTTGTATGCCTTGTTATGCGACACTGGTTTCAGAAAAAGCCATCTTGACACAAAACCTTTGCTTTTTACAGCCTCTTTACTCACTTGTTTTGTATGTTTTCACACTGAGGCTGCATTAGTTGAGTAACCGCTTCTTCCTACTATGGTATTGGCTTATCTCCTGTGACAGGCATCCTCAAACTGCGGCCCTCCAGCTGTTGTAAAACTACGACTCCCACAATGCCCTGCTGTAGACTGATACCTGTAGGCTGTTTGGGCATGCTGGGAGTGGTAGTTTTGCAACAGCTGGAGGGCCGCAGTTTGAGGATGCCTGTCCTGTGAGAACAAAAGTACAAAAGTATTGAGTATGCTGAAATTCAACATGTCAGATAAATCATTTCCCCCCAACATCATCTGTCACCTCCCATGCACATAAGACAGTACCAGGCCCGGCGCTGTAATAAGGCACAGTAAGCAACTGCCTTAGGGCGCAGAGATGGGGGGGGGGGGGCTGGGGGGTTTGGTGGAAAAATAAAACTTTTTTTTTAAAATACCCCATATTTTTTGCCCCATAAGATGCAGGACCGTGAAGCGGTGAAGGATCTGTACTCACCGCTTCAAGGTCCTCCGCCTGGCTGTCTGCTGTGCAGGGCTACTCACCATGTGACCTCACGCTGTGCGCAGCCTTCACAGCTGACAGCCGAAAACCAGGAAGAAGAGAGAGAGAGAGAGAGCGCTGGTGGTGAGGAGTGGTGGTCCAGGAGCAGGAAAAGTAAGTTATTTTATTTTATTTGCACTGATGGCTGACATGGGGGTATGATGGCTGACATGAGGGCATTATGGCTGGCAATGGGGGCTGATGGCTGACATGGAGGCTGATGGATGGGGGCTGATGGCTGACATTGCGGGCTGATGGCTAACATGGGGGCATGATGGCTGACATGGGGACATGATGGCTGGTATGGGGGCATAATGGCTGAAAATGGAGGCTGATAGCTGACATGGGGGCTGAGGGCTGACATGGGGGCTGATGGCTGACATGATGGCTGAAAATGAGGGCTGATGGCTGAGATGGGGGCTGATGGATGGGGGCTGATGGCTGACATGGGGGCATGATGGCTGACAATGGGGGCATGATTGTTGGCAATTGGGACTGATGGCTGACATGGGGGGCTGATGGCTGACATGGCAGCATGATGGCTGACATGGGGGCATGATGGCTGACAATGGAGGCTGATGGCTGACATGGGGGGCTGATGGATGGGGGCTGATGGCTGACATGGGGCATAATGGCTGACATGGCGGCATGATGGCTGATATGGGGGCATGATGGCTGACATGGGGGGCTGATGGCTGACATAGGGGGCTGATCTGAGGCATTGGGGATCTGATCTGAGGTCTGATTAACATTAGGGGTCTGATTGGGGCTGTGAGCTGAGGTCTGATTAACATTGGGGGTCTGATTGCTGGTCTGACCTGAGGTGTAATGGAAAATATTTTTTTCTTATTATCCTCCTCTAAAACCTAGGTGCGTCTTATAGGGCGAAAAATACGGTCCTCAAACCAGGGGAGGGGGGCGCCAAAATGTATCTTTGCTTGTGTTGGCAAAAATCCCTGCACCGGCCTGGACAGTTCGATGGTTCTGCCAATATCACTTTCTTTGACCTACTGTCTTTCATATGTAAGAACACTTGTATCCTGCAGCCATGTGTTGTCTTCTGTCTGCCCTTTCTTAGTTTCTGTTTTCTTCTAGGGTAGAGCCTATCTGGCAGCATGCAGCCAAGCACGCCCACTAGTGACAGCAAGATTTTTGCGTATTTGCGTCCATGGGTGGTCAGGGATTGGCTGCCTGTGACCAAATGTAACATCTGGCTATACCCTTATTAGGCTCAAGGTGTACTTGAATTTTAGAGGAGTACAATTATAAAAGAAAGGCATTTATTTCTGCCTGCTTTTGGATCCACTACTAATTTTAGCGTCAATTATCCTAATGCATATTTGTCCAAAAAGGTGTGAACAGGGCCACATATTGAACTTAATCTTTGCCCTAGGGTAACCTATGAGTGAAAAGCTTGACAACAATACCATAATATTAAAAATGTAAAAAAATATGGATTTGTGAAATGTTGGGCTTATTTTGTGCTAAAATTACTGACTTTAGTATTGAAAAAAGGGTGAGGAAGTAGGAGTCTACAGCTATGTTAATTAGTTTCACTTCAAACTTATCACTGTGACTTTTTTTTTTTTAAGTCACAATCTCATTCCAGTATGGGCTTGGTGTAAAAAAACAACCTTTAAGAGCATTTGCAGGCAAAAGTGAGTGCAGACATGATTTCCATTTCATCAAGGATACAATAATTAGATATTAAAGAGAACTAAAACATCCACGAGAAAAAGATCAAAAGGGGATTGACACACATAGTGAGGTATTTAAAGCTGGCCATACCCAAAAAGAACTGGCTGAGCCAATACTCTGTATGGGGAGCTCCTGACTTTTTCCTGATAGATGATGTCAGGGAGATAAGGATTGGGCGGAAAGAATTTCTTCATCCGATCCTTTTGTTATCCCAAGAGATAAGCCACCAAAAAAAATGTCTGACAGCGGCTTTCTCCACCCCCCCCCCCCCATGAAGTAAAAATATACGTTCGTCCAATCTAAACATGTATGTGTATGGGGAAGCCGGGAGGAAGTCAGGAGAGATATCTGTAGGCTGACAGTTATTGAGTGTGTATGGGCACTTTAAGTCTCAAAAATGGGATTTCAGAGGTACAGTGTAATACTTGTTCTGGCCACAATTACAGGAATAGCTTTACTGAAATTGCATTCTAAGGATTTAAACTAATTACTCTTAATTAAGCTTAATTATCTATGTCCAAATTACTTCATGATTCTTTTGTGCATCGCCAAACTTCTGCAGTCATTAGCTTTATCTATTTATTTTTGTTATAAGACACTGCTGCTCAATGAGTGTTAACGGAGAATTTTCATATTATAAGATGTCTCCGACTAGAGATGAGTGAATCGAAGCTAACGAAGTGGAATTTGATCCGAATTTCAGGAATTATTTGATTTGCACCGAAGATGAATTTCCTCACACTTCGTGGTAACGAATCACATTTTTTCCTAAAATGGCTGCTGCATGTGTGAGGACATGGAGAAAGGAACTCTGGGAAGGTGGGATCACCCATAATGCCATGCATGCAGCCAATCAGCAGCCAGCCAGCCCTGTGATGTCACAGCCCTATAAATAGCATCAGCCATCTTAGATTCTGCCATTTACCAGCGCACTTAGTGCAGGAAGAGACGTCAGCAGGTACTAGGGACTGTGTTATGAAAGACTGGATTGTGGTGAAAAAACTATTTATAAGTGCAGGGAAAGGATAGGGAGGAATTGTTCCACAGCATTTATGTAGAAAATGGTTCAGTAGGGGAGGTTAAAGACCTTGGTGCACTGAGGGGATCCAAATTGCCATTATACAGCTCTATCATTCCATCAAACCCTTCTTGTTATTGGGGTGCAAGTGCTGTTTGATACAGCCATTAACAGGGTTTATTACAAGAAAATATTTCTACAGTATGTCTTGTTTGCCCTTGTGCGGTGCAGTTATATGTTGTAAAGCCAATTTTGCGGTGTATTAGTGGCAAAGGAAAAATATATTTGCACTTGTGCGGTGCAGTGATATATTCTAAAGCCCTGTTTGCCATGTATAAGTGGCGAAACAAAAATATATTCACCATCAAGTGTTGTACTTCTCTGTTGAAAAGCCTGTTGTGTAAAAGTAGAAAAAAATAGGGCCTAATTGCCGTTCTGCGGTGCAGTAATATTTTAAAGCCCAGTTTGCCGTGTATTAGTGGCGAAATAAAAATATATTAGCCGTTCAGCATTGTACTTATCTGTTGAAACGCCTTTTATGTTGTGTACAAGAAGAAAAAAATTACGGCTTAATTGTAGTGATATACTCTAAAGCCCTGTTTGATTTGATGTGTATTAGTGACGAAAGAAAAAAAATGTGATCTAACATTTGATTATTTGATATAACAGTATATCAGACAGAGAAGTGCCAGGCCCTGCACAGGGGAGTGGCAGAGGCTTAAATGTTTCTGGCGCAGGCAGAGGTCGCAACAGAGAAAGGGGCCATGGCAGGGGTCACTTCGAGAGGCCTGAGCTCCCAGTGTCAGCTAGCAGTCATGTCTTGACCAGCAACCCAGCGGTTCTTGAATGGTTGACTCGATCTTCGACTTTTTCGCAAGTGACATCAGACACCCTCAGACAAGAATCGGTGGGTTTGTCAGACACAACCCTTAGCTGGCATGGCCCGGGAGCAGGCCCTGTGCCCTCACCTGTCCTCAACCTGCCTCTGTCCTTTTCTGTTCTCTCCGCCAGAAAAGTATTGTATGCTGTGGGCTCAGCTCCACTATAAGGTTAAGAGAAGCTACTAGAAGACAGTCAGCAGCAGCTACTGACAAGCCAAGATGTGGAAACCTCTGCTGCTTCCTCCACTAGACAGGCAAGTAGTGATGAGGAGAGTGGCGTGGGAGCTGGTGTTGCGAGCGGTCAGGCTCCTGACCCAGAGACGGTTGAGGAGGACATCAGTAGGAGCCAGGTGACGAAGGGGCTTCATTTTTTCTTTATATAATAATGTAATATTATAAAATCATGTGCATCCATGGTAAATCTGAAGTGTGGGGGCCCCGTGTGACTTCTATACACTTTCAAAATAATCCTTCAGCGGGGCGACTAGATGCCGGATTATCGGGACGCTCCATGACCTTCCCAGGAGCTTCTGTTGGGAGCAGCGGTTCATTACTGAGATGTCTGTATAGTGCGGGGGGAATCCGAAGACCCTCTCCATCTACGTGCACCACAGGATGTCCTCCTTCCCATCCATAATGACTGGGAACTTATGATGTTTTCCCTGACAAAGAGACCAGGGGCTGGTAGTTATGGTTTGAATCTTGATGAACTTAGCGACTCTTCCGGGCTCCAAGCTTTCTTGAAGCTTTGTCTTTTCATTGTCTGTAGCTACTAGAGACCTGTTTATCCAGGCCGGTTCCCCCAGAAGTATCTGGCTCGATGAGAAGCCGTTACTTGATTCTAAGCTTTTTGAGAGCCATTAATCCTGACTGTTCTTTTCCAACACAACCAGCACACTCCAGAAATACTGTTAGGGACCCTGATCTTTCCACCTTGTAACTCTTAGTCCACAATCTTCAACAAGATCAGCACACTCCTCTCCAGAAATACTCTGCACTGCTGAGAATTCCTGCTCCTTCCACTCTCAGTGTGCGATATGCTACATGCAGGAGTAATATATTGCCTCTAATGTCCCTGTCACCTTCAATACTTAGGCAGGACTTTAAGAAAATAAAATCATAAGGCTTGGTAGTTTTCTCTTAGTTTCCTCCCTAAAGGGGAACTGGCAATCATCAGTAAGTGGGAGGGGAGAGCAGGAGCTCCTGAAGAACCATGACTCTTCTCAGGCAGCCATGACTCTTTTCCAGGCTTGTGCTGCAATTATTATAAATCTGTTCGTCGTGCAGTATGCTGGCAGCCCACTGTATATGCAGAAGCATTATGCATCTTCTATTTCAAAAGTTGTATGTGGTGGTTGGTAGGGGGTTGAATTGCCTTAGTAAAGTAGAGTGAACTGTTTGAACTAACATCAGCCTCATCCTTGTGTGCATCAACATCTGCATTATCACAGTACCACCTTGTTTTATAAAGCACTGAGACCCCTGACTTGCACTTCAAAACTCATCTTCACCGACGGCACCCCAACTTACACCAAGCAGGAGAAACCCAAAACAAGGAAATGCCCAAAGGGATAAACGTTGTGCCCTTCCTATCACTGCATGGCCTAAGGGAGCATTTGATTAGTTTACGTTTGATTCATTTGGTCAGTTTTGGCCACATGACTGCCCAAATAAGTGAAGTGTGCAGTGATTCTAAGAGCGACACCTGTCATCTGCATGTCATACTGAGTCACAGTATTATTTCACTACCACAGCATACTCCCTATGCGTGTTACTGCAAGGCACACTGTTCTACACCACTATAAGGGCTCTCTGCAGCAAGGAAATAGACGGTTTTTAACTAAATTCGCCGCAAATATATTTGGATCGAACCAATTTTTTTCAAAAAAAATTGGCGAACCAGTGAATCGAAATTTTGAAAAATTCGCTCATTTCTATTTCCGACTATTTCTGGCCAATGTTACATATTTCTCTAACTCTACAGGTGCAGTTAGAAAACACTATTTACCTGCTGCTGTGTGCACCCTGTAGCTGTACTTGGGCAGGAAGCACATTATTGAATAATTGGCTCTATTATATATGCCACTTTTACAAAATCCCAATGTCAATTCTTAGAACAGCAATGAGGGTTTACATTGGCAGCCTGCGTACCTATAAAGCATAGGCTCACTTTGAAAATGAAATTCAAATAACCTTTAACTACATTACAAGCAAACCGATTTTCCTTTATAATAGGAAGCTTAGTGAATCCTGCTGGGCCTGGTTATTGTTTTGTTGGTGTTTAGTTATGAAGACAATTCACTCAAAGATAGGACTGGCACTATGCACAGATAGCTTTAAATGACCATTTTCATAGACGACTGTGGTGCAAAATAGTAAGAACAAAGGTTCAAGTGCAATAATGCGAAATAAAAATGTGACACTTATAAGAAATGTGTCACCAAAAATGTTATTTGCCAGTTAAAACCAGATAGGAACACATCTCCTTTTTTATAATCTATTTTTATTTTCAGATTGGAGATTTTTTTAATTCAATTTCCTGAACATGATTATCGGGGCAGCCATCTTGCCTTAGTTGTTCTTAAAAGCATTTAGAAAGCATTAAGAAAATCGTCATAGACACAATGGTCTGAAGGGGACCTCATTGACTCCTATAGATCAGTTTTCTAGGCATGCTCTGTGACCTGTGCAGAGGTCATTGTACAGGGAAAGAATAGATAAGCTTTGACAATCACCTATTGTGAATGGTGGATCTTTTCTTATATAGACACAGAGGATTAGAATGACAGATAAGCAGATAACTACAGTAAAGTGATCTGTACAGACCATAAAGTGGCGCCTATTATTAGGCTTAGTGGTCAGTGTGAAAAATGGAGGATTTCATGTTTTTTGTTTAAAAATAGATATATTGAAAACAAAAAATAACATCATAAAAATTCTTTAAAAATATTTTAAACATAACAATGTGATTTAAAGAATAGGTAATTTTTTAGGACACATTCCCTTTAAAGAGAATCTACTCCTGTCCCATCACTCCCATCACAGACCATGTCTAGAAAAAATTCCTATAGAGCCCAATGAGGCTCTCCCCCTCATTCTACTGTGTTGATGGTCCAAGTGGCTGTTCTCAAAGAGCAGAAAGTCTTGACATATTTTAGGCTTAGTAGCCAGTGTTAAAACTGCATACCTTTAGATAGGTTCATGGAAAATAAAAGAAAATACACGAAAACATTCTAAAAAACATTTTTAATATAAAAAATGCTTATGTGTCTCAAACCTATGGATTCTAAATCATAGCATAACATTATAGTTAAAAACTTCTGTTTAATGTAAGGTGAAACACCACCAACACAAATATGGAACTGGAATCAGTGATTAACCCCTCATTCAATGATCTTTCACAATAGAGACATACCATATCAATACAAATATATTACAAGTAATAAGCACATAGGCCCAAAATGCATAAGAATTTTTTTATGGATGTCCTGTTTATTGTGCCTTTAACATGATATAATAAAGCCTTCCTGTTATTGGATTTTTGATGGAAGCCAGACAGTTTGGATTACTTATAGTAAAGTATTTCTTATCTATGTAATCACAGCAGTAAGTGCAAAGGCATTCCATGCACCATATGCTAATACAGTGTAATTTCATAGCCCGGACTCCAAAGCTCAGAGAAATACTTCAATGGTCTCCTAGATGCTTCATTAGAATATAACTCATAGTCTGCTTGCTCACATCCTGCAGGAGAATGAGAATCAGTACACAGATAAGGATTGCATATTTGGTATCTGTGTTTTTAGCTATCCAAACATTACAGTAGTTCGAGGGGAGGTTGATAGGGTGACAGATTCCCTTTAGGAAAGTGTTACATGATATTAATGCCGCCATTGGCAATCTGACTGCTTATACTCATTCTTGCTGTCATGTCGTAACATGGATAAATGAATAAAATTGGTTGGAGCTATTGAAATAAAAGAAAGAAAGTAAAGCGTGACTACCATATTTTTTTATTTGCTAGTTTATTAGAGCTAGGCATGTATACCTGAGTTAGTCTGTCAATGATTGTCAAAAGATCTGTAATTACTTTATAATAACAGGCTTGTCTCTGGCTAAGAAGACAGGAAGACAGAGGGGTGGTTCTTCACACTTCATGGCTGCATTAGGCTTCAGAGTGAGGAGGCGTGTCTCTCAGTAATCCAATCTGATTGGCTGGCAGGGAGCTGCTGGCTACAGCAAGTGTGTATGTGAAGTGAGGGAAAGCAGTTTTGGCCTCAGAGAACTGGCAGAGGAGCCATCTTGAGAAGATGCTCATATTGTAGGGGTTAAAACAGTGGTCACTAAGGGAAATATTTAAGGAAAACAGTGGTATGTAAAGAAACTAAAGATTGCTTTATGCATAATGCTGCACCAGCAGTATCATATGCTAACATTGTTTTTTTAATGAAAACATGACATGTTTACCAGGATTTACTTACTGATCTGATCAACTACCCTCAGGATCAGTCTGATCATCTGTCTGTTCGGGAAAAATACGCCCCATGTTTTTTTTTCATTCGCTTTTCACACAGAACTGGTCTATTCAAGTAAAAAAAAACTGACAGCACATGCATGGCACCTGGTGCAGTCCATTTTTCACTGACGGTTGCTAGTTGATGAGTGTTATCCCTCAGTTTTTCTTCTCATGTGTGAAAAACGGATGCAGTCCTGATGGAAAAAATGAAATACTGAAAGCATTTGCAGACAAAACTGATTGAACTTGCATGCAAAACCATCTATTTTTCACTGACAGATTTCAGATATTAAAAGGCCTTAGGATAGGTCCAGAATAAGTAATTTCTAGACAGATGTTGCAAGTTGCAATCTTAATATGGACCCTAAAATGCAGCCATGCCATTGCCTAATAGATATTCCTGTTAAAGCAAATGTAGATCCTATTTAGGTTATTTGTCTCATAGACCCATTCTAATGCATACATTGTAATAACCAAAATAAGCCATCCTTAGATTCCATATGCTAGGATACAACGCCACATATACAATGCCTTTGTAACCATAGCCTATTTTTTTAAATTTTTAGTGATGGAAAATGAATCACACGGCAGATGTCGGCTGGCTGGGAAGGACAGAATGTCTCCACCAGCTTATTTTTTATTGATTGATCTTCCACCATTATATAAGTATGTTTGATAAAGTTAACAGTAGAGTTATGCAACCTAAGAACAATTTTACCTTTTAATTTATAAACCATACATGAACAGTTTTATTCTACCCAGAATCTGACCATATAGCTTTAATAGACTAGAAGCACAAGCTACCGCTTACCCAAAAGTCATGCTGAGAGGTGTCTTCTTCATAACTTCCCAAATACTGGCATGTGAAAGTGAACTTACATGGTTACTATATTTTATTGTGTTGGGAAAAAAAATCACTGGTGATCACATGGTTCCTCCATGTCATAAGTAAGAATAGAAACAACTAAAGCAACTATGATGAAACACAGAACCATAGTTCTCTTCTAGTTAGACAACATGAACATTACTTGAACAGGGATTGACGTTTTTGGTACCATTTAGTCAAATATGAATTAACTTGATTCTTATTAGCTCTAGGACAGGTTGATCAGTTACCAAGAGTAGAAACAGATTCCAGATCAAAGAAAAAGTTTCCTCTTCTGGGATATTTTCCTGTTTTTGATGGCAAAGAAGGAAAATGCATTCCCCTAGTATATGTGATACAGAAACCTAGCCTAGATATAAAAAAAATATATAAAAAATATTTACTTGCATTTTAATAACACTTTAGGATAGATTCTTGCTAGAGATGAATGAATTTCTTGAAGTTTGTTTCAGGTACAATTCTAACATTGGTGGGCAGATCCATTCAAGCTTTTTAACGCAAAGCTAGTTTTTGTAATGTCAAATTGATGTGACATATATATGTAACAAACAGCCTATTTAACCCTTTTAAGACACACTTTTCACCTTATGGACCCAGACAGATTTTGAAAATGACTTGTGTCGCTTTATGTTCTTATAACTTTGGAATACTTTTATTCATCCAAGCAATTCTGAGATGGTTCATACCATATCATACATAATGTTAGTGGCAAATTTGGGTCCATAATATTTTAGCAATTTTCTAAATTTGGATTTCTCTGCTTATAAGATAGATAGTGATCCCTCATGAAATAGTTATTTATTACAAATGAAAACATGCCTACTTTATGTTAGCATCTTTTTGCAAATTTTATTTTATTTTTTAGGACATTAGAATACTTGGAATTTTAGAAGAAATTTTTCAAATTTTTACAAAAATTTGCAAAACTGACTTTTTTTAAAGACTAGTGCAGGTTCGAAGTTACTCTGGGGGGCATACATAATAGAAACCACCAACAAATGATCCCATTGTACAAACTGCATCTCTCAAATTAATCAACACCAATTTAAAAAAAAATTTAAATCCTTTATGTGTTCCAAAGGATTTAAAGCAAAATGGAGAATTTTGCTAAATTTTCATTTTAATCCATTTGTTCCTGTAACACAGGATTATGATTACCCCAATTCTGCAGTTTACAGGTACACCTCATATGTGTTTTTGGAGGGCAGACTTTTCTGAAATGTTTTTTTGTGAACTATGTTGCATTTGAAGAGACTCTAAGGAACAACAACATTTAAAACGCCCCAAAGTAACTCCATTTAGGAAAGTAAGCTCCCCAAGGTATTTTTCAAGGAGTGTCATGAGCACTTTAATGAAACAGGCATATTGCTGAATTTAAAGCTAAATCTTTCATTTTCACAAGGGGTAACAAGATAAAATCACCCTACAGTTTGTTACCCATTTTCCCTTGAATACAGCAACACCCCATATGTGGTCATAAACTGCTGTATGGGCACACATCAAGGTTCAGAAGCGAGGGAGTAACAGATGGATTTTGGAGGGCAGATTTTGTTGGAATGGTTTATTGGGGGCTATGTCCAATTTGAAGAGACTCTGAGGTACCCCTACAGTTGGAAACCCCAAAAATAGACCCCATTTTGTTAACTGCATCCTAAAGGACAAGGGATGTAGTGAGCACTTTTACCTAGCAGGAGTTTCATAGAAATTAGAAACACTTGGCTGTGACAATAAAAAAAATGACATTTTAAAAAAGAGCTCCTAAGAAGAGACCTAAATTTGGAAACTAAGCATTTCCCCCCAAAATATGTAAGGGGAGTAGTGAGCATTTTAACACACATTTTTTTCCGCCCCAGAAATGGATGGTTATGACATTTCTGTGCCCAATATGTTGTGCTTCTAAGCCACTGTGAAAAGTCAGCTCTCTATTTATTACACTGTATTTCCTACTGCTACTCCCAATACTGTGCTCCCTTTGCTGCTCAATGCCTTTAAATACTATACTGCAGAAATAACAGTATGGTACAGAAATCCCCCCCCCCATCGTAATAGTGCTCCCAGAGTTCCCTCAATAGTAGTAGTGCCATTTACAGTATACCCAACAGCAATAATGCTCCCCAAGAGTGTCCTAATAATAACAATCCCTAATCATAATAGTTTGGGCATTTTGGGACGTGGCCAATGCAAATTATATATATATATATATATATATATAATATATTTTATTTTTTTTTATAAGGAAAGGAGATACATTTTTATTTTTATTTGTAATGTTATTTTTTAAAAACTTTTAAAAACTTTTTTACACTTAATTTAAGACCCCCTAGGGGATTTTAACATGCAATCATCTGATTGTTTCTTTCATAGACTGCAATGATTTACTGTGTTCCTATCTGCCATAGGCCAGGCTCCATGGGGACATATCTGTCGGATTGTTTTTTCCATAGACTGAACTGATTCACTGTTCCTATCTGCCACAGGTTAGGCTCCATAAGACCATAGCTTTGGCAGACCTCAGATCCTTCAGAAGCCCTGAGGCTACCATAGCAACCTAAAGGCTCCCTCAGTCCCAGCGAAAGGGACCTCTCTAGTCCCCGGGAGTGCAGCACTCTCGAGAAAAGACCACACAGATGCTGTGGTCACAATTGTCCACGGTATCTGAGTGATTATATGTATGGACATTGCCTCTAGGTGTCTGCTCTGTAAAATATGCAGGCACCCAACAGCTACAACTTTTCCCTCCAAATGGCAGTGTGATTTATGAAGTGAATACTAGTGAGCGCTTCCATTATGGATGCACTCACTAGCATACTGTAGGACCGGGAAGCAGTGAATACAATGCTCCTTGTTCTGGTTCTGCTCACCTCTTACTGGTCTTCTTTGGCCAGCACTGCATGCTGTGCTATGACCCGACATTGGACAGCGTAAGCGTGCACTATGGCCAGGCGCTGTGTGATTGGGCAGTGAGTCATTGGCAAAAGAACAGGAAGTTGTGCAGGAAACGCACTCTGGATCTGTGAGTCGTAGCACCATCTGGAGCAGGAGAAGTAAGTTCATTTATTTATTTTATATCTCATCTGAGGTCTGATGGTGGTCTCATGAGGAATGGGGGTCTGATCTGAGGTCTAACGGGGTCTGATTTGAGGTCTGATGAGCAATGGGGGTCTGATTTGAGGTCTAATGAGCAATGGGGGTCTTATTTGAGATCTGATGGTGGTCTAATCTGAGATCTGATGAGCAATGAATATCTGATAGAGGTCTTATGTGAGGTCTGATGAAGATTGGGGTCTGATCTGAGGTCTGATTAAGAATGGGGGTCTGATTAGGGGGTCTGATCTGAGGCCTGATGAAGATTAGGGGTTTGATTGGGGGGTTTGATGAAGATTGGTGCTCTGATCTGAGGTCTGATGAAAAAGTTGAAGTGATGTTAGTTCATATTTTTACATGCTAAAATTCTCTACAGTTAAATAATGTGAGCACTAACCTAAAAATAAAAATGTAACTTATCTATATTTTTTACACAAAAAGTGCCAAAATATGAACGTAAATTTAAAAAAAAAACTCCTGCACAAAAAAGTGAATACAGTTTCTGATCAGTGACGTACGTACTGATCAGCAATTGGTGGCCACAGCTTGCACACAGAAAAACTGGTACAGGGCTGAAAAAAAAGACCAAAAATAGTGGTCACGGATTGTTTGGCATCTGCCAAAAGTGAATAGGAGGAAGGGGAAAGAGAGGTAGGGACAGTGATTGGGTCTTAGTGAGTACTGATCAAGGAACTAGAAATGCAGCAGATAAACAAACAAACAAACAAAAAATCTGTGATAGCTTCAGCAGTTACAGACAATCTTCTTTTAACAGGAACACTGAAGAGCCCTGAGGCTCACTCAGGAAACACAAGTGTTAGTCAGCCAACAGAACACTGCGGGGCACAAAGAACCTCTCTACATGCAATCACCAATTAGAATTGCTGGGTGCAAAGGGATTGTTCCTATTCTCTCTGCCTCTCTAGTGCTGCCATTGGCTGGTATAGCATATCAACCAATTGCAGCGCTAACAGGGGATGCCAAATACTAGTCTACCCTGTGTAACCTTGGGTAGACTAGAGCTCACCTTTAGCACCCTCACTGGTTTTATCAGTGAGAAAGCTGAGATTTTCCGGTCTGCATTGACTGGCCAATCGCAGTGATCAGAGATGCAGGGCGAAGAAACAACCACGCTGGGCACTTAATGAGGATTGCTGTCTGTTGAGCAGAGGAGCCATCTTAGCCTGGTCAGCGTGCAATTAGGCGGTGACTATGTAAGCACTTTGCGCTAACGCTATGCTCACTGCGCTGTACATGCTCATGCATTCGTCGTCTAGGTGTTGAAAAAACACACTTTACTGTCTGACATTATTTTTAAATTAAAACATGGTCTACAAATTATCCATTCTGGGGGGAATTTGCCTTCTTCTCTGTCTTCTGATCTGCAAAATATTAGTGGCTATTTTGAGAGATTCTGCCAAATGAAAATGCTAAGGATTCAGACTCATCTGGAAACCTTATTTTTGGGAACGTTATGATTTTATTTGCTCAGAAAGTTGAGCGAACTTGAACTGTATAGTTCGGGTTCGTACAGAATTTTGGGGTGTTCGGGACCCTGACCCGAACATTTTCAAAAAAGTTCGGGTTCGGGTCGGTTGTTCGGCGATTTCTTCCCGCTTTATGAAGGGCTGCACAGCACCAATCCCCTAAATCAGTGGTTTTAGCTGTTGCTGGCAAAGTGAAATACTGTGTGTAAAAGAATAGATTTTATTTCTGGGGTGAAATTCAATTGCCAAAATACCAATCCCCTAAATCTGGTGTTCCAGCTGTGGCTCGCTAAGTTTAATACAGTCCGTCAAAGGATAGATTTTTTTCTGGGGTGAAATTCAATTGCCAAAATAACAATCCCCTAAATCTATGGTTTTAGCTGTTGCTAGCCAAGTGAAATACTGTGCATAAAAGGATAGATTTTATTTCTGGGGTGAAATTCATTTGCAAAATACCAATCCCCTTAATCTGGTGTCCCAGCTGTGGCTGGCTAAGTTTAATACTGTCCGTCAAATTATAGATTTTTTTCTGGGGTGAAAGTCAATTGCCAAAATAACAATCACCTAAATCTGGTGTTCCATCTGTGGCTGGCTAAGTTTAATACTGTCTGTCAAAGGATAGATTTTTTTATGGGGGGAAATTCAAATGCCAAAATAACAATCCCCTAAATCAGTGATTTTAGCTGTTGCTGGCCAAGTGTAATACGGTGCGTAAAAGTATAGATTTTATTTCTGGGGTAAAATTTAATTGCCAAAATACCAATCCCCTAAATCTGGTGTTCCAGCTGTGGCTGGCTATATTTAATACTGTACGTCAAAGAATAGATTATTTTCTGGGGTTAAATTCAATTGCCAAAATACCGATCTCCTAAATCTGGTGTTCCAGCTGTGGCTGGCTAAATTTAATACTGTCCGTCAAAGGATAGATTTTTTTCTGGGGTGAAATTCAAATGCCAAAATAACAATCCCCTAAATCAGTGGTTTTAGGTGTGGCTGGTCAAGTATAATACTGTACGTAAAAGGATAGATTTTATTTCTGGGGTGAAATTCAATTGCCAAAATACCACTCCCCTAAATCTGGTGTTCCAGCTGTGGCTGTCTAAGTTTAATACTCTCTGTCAAAGATAGTTTTTTTTCTGGGGTGAAATTCAATTGCCAAAATACCAATCTCCTAAATCTGGTGTTCCAGCTGTGGCTGGCTATGTTTAATACTGTCCATCAAAGGATAGATTTTTTTCTGGGGTGAAATTCAAATTCCAAAATAACAATCCCCTAAATCTGGGGTTCCAGCTGTGGCTGGCGAAGTGTAATACTGTCTGTCAAAGGATAGATTTTTTTATGGGGTGAAATTCAATTGCCAAAATACAAATCCCCAAAATCTGTTGTCCCAGCTGTGGCTGGCTAAGTTTAATACTGTCTGTCAAAGGATAGATTTTTTTCTGGGGTGAAATTAAATTATCAAATTACCAATCCCCTAAATCTGTTGTTCCAGCTGTGGCTGGCTAAGTTTAATACTGTAGGTCAAAGGATAGATTTTTTTCTGGGGTGAAATTCAATTGCCAAAATAACAATCCCCTTAATCTGGGGTTCCAGCTGTGGCTGGCCATGGGTAATACTGTCCCTCCAAGGACACATTTTTTTGTGAGGTGAAATTCAATTGCCAAAATACTAATCCCCTTAATCTGGTTACTAGCTGTGTCTGGCTAAGTATACTGTCCGTCGAAGAATAGATTTTTTTCTGGGGTGAAATTCAATTGCCAAAATAACAATCCCCTAAATCTGGTGTTCCAACTGTGTCTGGCTAAGTATACTGTCCGTCAAAGTATTGATTTTTTTCTTGTGTGAAATTCAATTGCCAAAATACCAATCCCCTAAATCTGGTGTTCCAGCTGTGACTGGATAAGTTTAATACTCTCCGTCAACTGATAGATTTTTTTCTGGGGTGAAATTCAATTGCCAAAAATACCAATCCCCTAAATCAGTGGTTTTAGCTGTTGCTGGCCAAGTGTAATACTGTGCGTAAAAGGATAGATTTTATTTCTGGGGTGAAATTCAATTGCCAAAATACCAATCCCCTAAATTTAGTGTTCCAGCTGTGGCTAGCTAAGTTTAATACTGTCCGTCAAAGGATAGATTTTTTTCTGGGGTAAAATTCCATTGCCAAAATACCAATCCCCTGAATCTGGTTTTCCAGCTGTGGCTGGCTAAGTTTAATACTGTACGTCAAAGGATAGATTTTTTTCTGGGGTTAAATTCAATTGCCAAAATAACAATCCCCTAAATCTGGGGTTCCAGCTGTGGCTGGCCAAGTGTAATACTGTCCATCAAAGGATAGATATTCTTCTGTGGTGAAATTCATTTGCCAAAATACCAATCCCCTAAATCTGGTTTTCCAGCTGTGGCTGGCTAAATTAAATACTGTCCGTCAAAGGATAAATTTTTCTCTGGGGTGAAAATCTATTGCCAAAATTCGAATCCCATAAATCTGGTGTTCCAGCTGTGTATGGCGAAGTGTAATACTGGCCATTAAAGGATAGATTTTTTTGTGGGGTGAAATTCAATTGCCAAAATACCAATCCCCTAAATCAGTGGTTTTAGCTGTTTCTGGCCAATTGTAATACTATGCATAAAAGGATAGATTTTATTTCTGGGGTGAAATTCTATTTATTTGAGCTTATGTGTATCTTATTGCAGCCAGGACCACATTGTGACACACAGGTGCTGCCAATACCTGCATAGGATTGCTCTGAGTTAGTACCGCGATCCACGCGGCTGAGTATGCAGGTACTGGCATGTACATGCAAGTCAGAGCCAATACTAATCCCAATGGTGTATGTAAGGGTCTGAGAGCACTGTGGAGGGGTGTGATCGATAATCAATGATCTCTAACCCCTTAGTCTGGAAAACTGTGAGCTGCATTGACGTAGTCACGTCACTCCCTAGACAGGTGTATACAGCTCCAGTAGATAGCACTATCACTGACTGCATACTGGTCCGCTTGGCTGCATAAGCCTATTTCACTGTTCAAAATTAGAATATACTAAGGGGGACCATTATAGTCAATATGCCATGTCTCAGGTGCCATCATAGAGTTATTTAGCAAAGTATCAGTCAAACTTAGATTCAATTTCCTATCATACCTAGGACCGTATATATGAAGATGAATTTATTAAACATTTATATAAATCTATGGCACTTCGCGTGCCGATTCAAAAAGGGCCAGTTTTTCTTTTACAAAGAAGTTACCAATATGCATTTTTATCTTTTAATGGCGTGCTTTTATTAAAGGAAACAGGAGAAGGTTAACCTCTTATTTAGTCCATTCGGAGCCTGCGACTTAAAACAGTAAATCCATTCGGATTCCTTTTATAGGATCCGACGGTCCCAATCATCTTTACGTGTGGATTCCCTCACCAATTCCAGAACTGAAAATGTCAGTGACTCTGGTCTGCCATTGTGTGCCTCGATTACGTGATTAGCTACTGGTGTATTATTCTTCTTACATACATCATTGACGTGTTCGCAGATATGTTTGCGTAGTTCCCTGTAAGTTTTCCCCACATAGTCCTTTGGGCATGGACACTGACATAAATATACTACACCTTTGCTTATGCAATTGACAAAATCCCTAATAGAGTATACCTGTCCTGTGCTAGAGAATCTATTCATTTTGGTATTACGGATGTATTTGCACGCTTTGCAATTCCCGCATCTAAAGATGCAGAGGGGTTGTCGGTCCAACCACGTGCCCGAGACTTTTGGTGGCACGTAGTGACTGTGTACAAGGCGGTCTCTTATACTCCTTCCTTTCCGGAAGGTCACACTAGGGGTCTGAGTAATTACTACCCTTAAATCTGGATCCATTAACAGGATAGGCCACAATTTATCCAAAAATGCTCTGATTTTTTTATTCGCAGTGTCATACATTGATATGATGCAAATGGAGTTGAGCAAACACCTGGATGTTCGGGTTCGAGAAGTTCGGCCGAACTTCCCGAAAATGTTCGGGATCCGAACTCGACCCGAACTTCACCTCGTGCCCGAACCCCATTAAAGTCAATGGGGACCCGAACGTTTGGGCACTAAAAAGGCTGTAAAATAGCCCAGGAAAGGGCTAGAGGGCCGCAAAAGGAAGCAAAATGTAGGTAAATCCCCTGCAAACAAATGTGGATAGGGAAATGAATTAAAATAAAATAAAATAAATAAAAATTAGCCAATTTCAATTGGACTACTTTTAGATATTTAGGCCCCGGCACCAAGACAGAGGAGAGAGGTCGCATAGCAGAGAATCAGGCTTCATGTCACCCACCATTGGAACAGGCCACTTTACGATATTTAGGCCCCTGGCACCCAGGTGTAGGAGAGGTTTATTCAACTTTGTGTTGCCCCGCAATATAATGGTAAAATTAAAAAAAGAGGATTGAATGAAGAAGTGCCCTGGAGTCCAAGAATATATGGTTAAGGGGAGGTAGTTATAAATGTCTAATCTGCACAAGGGATGGACAGGTCCTGTGGGATCCATGCCTGGTTCATTTTTATGAACGTCAGCTTGTCCACATTGGCTGTGGACAGGCGGCTGCGTTTGTCTGTAATGATGCCCCCTGCCGTGCTGAATACACGTTAAGACAAAACGCTGGCGACTGGGCAGGCCAGCACCTCCAAGGCATAAAAGGCTAGCTCTGTCCACGTGGACAATTTGGAGACCCAGAAGTTGAATGGGGCCGAACCATCAGTCAGTACGTGGAGGGGTGTGCACACGTACTGTTCCACCATGTTAGTGAAATGCTGCCTTCTGCTAACACGTTCCGTATCAGGTGGTGGTGCAGTTAGCTGTGGCGTGGTGACAAAACTTTTCCACATCTCTGCCATGCTAACCCTGCCTGCAAAGGAGCTGGCCGTGACACAGCTGCGTAGGCGACCTCTCGCTCCTCCACTGCCTTCACTTGGGCTTCCACTTGTTCCCCTGTTACATTTGGGAATGCTCCCAGTAGCGCGTCTACCAACATTCGCTTGTAGTTGTGCATCTTCACGCTCCAGTGCAGGAAGTAAGGTGGGCACATTGTCTTTGTACCGGGGATCTAGCAGGGTGGCAACCCGGTAGTCCGCACACGTTAAAATGTGGGCAACTCTGCTGTCGTTGCGCAGGCACTGCAGCATGTAGTCGCTGATGTGTGCCAGGCTGCCCAGAGGTAAGGACAAGCTGTCCTCTGTGGGAGGCGTATCATCATCATCCTCCGTTTTCCCCCCAGCCACGCACCAGTGATGGGCCCTTACTAGATGTTTTCCTCATTGTTACTGTTCACCACAATAAGAAAAAAATTATTTGGCCCAATGTATTGAATTCAAATTCAGGCCTTTTTTTTTACAGGCACCGAACACTATCTGGCTATCGATTTATGTACTGTATTACACTAATCCAGGCAAATCAGTAACCACAGATTTAGGGGAACACTTTGTGTAATATACCCTTTAACTGAAAGAAATACACTTAAAGATGCAAAACAGTGTGTGCAAATGTAGAGGATTATGCTGTATTTTAACACTTAGTGTAATATACCCTTTAACGGAAAGAAATACACCTGGAGATGCACGGTAGCGTGTGAAGTTATTGAGGATGATCCTATCAGCACTTGTATTTACACCTTGAGTGTAATATACCCTTTTACGGACAGAAATACATTATAAGATGCACAATAGTGTGTGCAAATTTAAAGGATCATGCTTTCAGCAATTGTAATTTAACACTTTGTGTAATATATCCTTTTACGTATAGAAATACACTTGGAGATGCACGCTGAGTGTAATATACCCTTTTACGGACAGATTTACACTTGGAACACCAGATTTTGGGTATTGCTATTTTGGCAATTAAATTTCACCCCAGAACAAAATATATCCTTTAGTAACATAGTATATAAGACCGAAAAAAGACATTTGTCCATCCAGTTCGGCCTGTTTCCTACAAGTTGATCCAGAGGAAGGCAAAAAAACCCTGTGAGGCAGAAGCCAATTTTCCTCACTTAAGGGGAAAAAAAAATTCCTTCCCGACTCCAATCAGGCAATCAGAATAACTCCCTGGATCAACGACCCCTCTCTAGTAGCTATAGCCTGTAATATTATTACACTCCAGAAATAAATCCAGTCCCCTCTTGAATTCCTTTATTGTACTCACCATCACCACCTCCTCAGGCAGAGAGTTCCATAGTCTCACTGTTCTTACAGTGAAGAATCCTTTTCTATGTTTGTGTACAAACCTTCTTTCCTCCAGACGCAGAGGATGTCCCCTTGTCACAGTCACAGTCCTGGGGATAAATAGATGATGGGACAGATCTCTGTACTGACCCCTGATATTTATACATAGTTATTAGATCTCCCCTCAGTCGTCTTTTTTCTAAAGTGAATAACCCTAATTTTGATAACCTTTCAGGGTACTGTAGATCCCTCATTCCAGTTATTACTTTAGTTGCCCTCCTCTGAACCCTCTCCAGCTCTGCTATGTCTGTCTTGTTCGCAGGAGCCCAGAACTGTACACAGTACTCCATGTGTGGTCTAACCAGTGATTTGTAAAGTGGTAGGACTATGTTCTCATCACGGGCGTCTATGCCCTTTGATGCAACCCATTATCTTATTGGCCTTGGCAGTAGCTGCTTGACACTGGTTTTTGCAGCTTAATTTGCTGTTTATTAAAATTCCTAGATCCTTTTCCATGTCAGTGTTACCGAGTGTTTTACCATTTAATATGTACGGCTGACTTGCATTATTCCTTCCCATGTGCATAACTTTACATTTGTCAGTGTTAAACCTCATCTGCCATTTTTCTGCCCAAGCCTCCAATCTATCCAGATCCCTCTGTAGCAGAAAACTGTCCTCTTCAGTGTTAATTACTTTACACAGTTTAGTGTCATCTGCAAAAATAGATATTTTACTGTGCAGGCCTTCTACAAGATCATTAATAAATATATTGAAGAGAATAGGGCCCAATACTGACCCCTGAGGTACCCCACTAGTTACAGTGACCCAATCTGAGTATCTACCGTTAATAACCACCCTCTGTTTTCTGTCACTCAGCCAGTTACTTACCCACATACAGACATTTTCTCCCAGTCCGAGCATCCTCATTTTATATACTAACCTTTTATGAGGTACGGTGTCAAATGCTTTGGAGAAGTCCAGATATACGACATCCATTGATTCGCCGTTGTCAAGTCTAGAACTTACCTCCTCATAGACGATGATTAAATTCGTTTGGCATGACAGATCCCTCTTGAAGCCAAGCTGATATGGCGTTATTTGCTTTTTTTCATTGAGATACTCCAAAATAGCATCTCTTAGAAACCCTTCAAACAGTTTACCAACAATAGATGTTAAACTTAATGGCCTATAATTTCCAGGCTCTGTTTTTGGACCCTTTTTGAATATTGGCACCACATTTGCTATGCGCCAATCCTGTGGAACATTCCCTGTTATTATAGAGTCCGTAAATATCAGAGATAATGGTGACGGATACTATTAAACTACTTGTCCAGCCACAGCTAGAACACCAGATTTACTGTATTTCTATTTTTGCAACTAAATTTCACCCCAGAAAATAATATATCCTTTGACGGACACTATGAAACTTGTCCAGTCACAGCTGGAACACCAGATTTACGGAATTGCTATTTTGCCAATTGAATTTCACCCCAGAACAAAATATATCCTTTGACGGATACTATTAAACTACTTGTCCAGCCACAGCTTGAACTCCAGATTTACTGAATTTCTATTTTTGCAACTGAATTTCACCCCAGAAAATAATATATCCTTTGACGTACATTGTCCAGTCACAGCTGGAACACCTGATTTATGGTATTGCTATTTTGGCAAGTGAATTTCACCCCAGAACAAAATATATGTTTTAGTGGACACTATTATAGTTTGCCAGCCAGTGCTAAGACACCAGATTTATGGTATTGCTATTTTGGCAATTGAATTTCACCCCAGAACAAAATATATCCTTTGACGGATACTATTAAACTACTTGTCCAGCCACAGCTAGAACACCAGATTTACGCTATTTCTATTTTTGCAACTGAATTTCACCCCAGAAAATAATATATCCTTTGACGGACACTATGAAACTTGTCCAGTCACAGCTGGAACACCAGATTTATGGTATTGCTATTTTGCCAATTGATTTTCACCCCAGAACAAAATATATCCTTTGACGGATACTATTAAACTACTTGTCTAGCCACAGCTAGAACACCAGATTTACTGAATTTCTATTTTTGCAACTGAATTTCACCCCAGAAAATAATATATCCTTTGACGGACACTGTCCAGTCACAGCTGGAACACCAGATTTACGGTATTGCTATTTTGATAATTGAATTTTAACACAGAAAAAGATATATCCTTAGACGGATACTATTTAACTACTTGTCCAGCCACAGCTAGAACACCAGATTTACTGAATTTCTATTTTTGCAAATGAATTTCACCCCAGAAAATAATATATCCTTTTACGGACACTATGAAACTTGTCAAGTCACAGCTGGAACACCAGATTTACGGTATTGCTATTTTGGCTATTGAATTTCACCCCAGAACAAAATATATCCTTTGACGGATACTATTAAACTACTTGTCCAGCCACAGCTAGAACACCAGACTTACTGAATTGCTATTTTTGCAACTGAATTTCACCCCAGAAAATAATATATCCTTTGACGGACACTATGAAACTTGTCCAGTCACAGCTGGAACACCAGATTTACGGTATTGCTATTTTGGTAATTGAATTTCAACCCAGAACAAAAGCTATACTTTTACGGACACAATGAAACTTGTCCAGTCACAGCTGAAATCACTGATTTAGGGTATTGCTATTTGGGAATTGAATTTCACCCCATAACAAAAGCTATCCTTTGACGGACACTATAAAACTTTTCCTGCCACAGCAGAAACCACTGATTTAGGGTATTGCTATTTTGGAAATTGAATTTCACCCCAGAAAAAAAAAAAAATATTCTTTGCCAGACAGTATAACACTTGGCTAGCCATAGCTGGAACACCAGATTTAGGGGATTGCTATTTTTTTTAAGTGAATTTCACCTCTCAATAAAATATCAAAAATTCTATCCTGAGTTTCTAGGGGTGACAATAAACACAGCCAAGCCTCTGATGTAGGATATAGAAGAAAAAAAAAACCCTACTATTGATGGATTAATGGACTTGGTGGCAGCTTGGGCTGGCGCACCATAAGACACAAAATGGCTGCCGATCACCCCAGAAAAAAGTGACAGGAAAACGCTCTGGGCAGCCTGAAAACAGTGAGCAATTAACTAGCAGAAGTTGAATGATTCACAGCTGTAGATCGATCACTTCATGAATTTTTTTTTCCTGAGTTAATCCCTGCCTAATCTCGCCCTAACAGCAGCTGCATCCTATCCCTACACTAATCAGAGCAGAGTGACGTGCGGCGCGACGTGACTCCAGCTTAAATAGAGGCTGGGTCACATGCTGCACTTGGCCAATCACAGCCATGCCAATAGTAGGCATCGCTGTGATGGCCTCTTGGGGCAAGTTTGGGTTCGCTCATCCCTAAATGTTCAATTCCTTTTCCCTGCTTGTTTGCAATTCGCCTCTAGGGATTAAAAGTTGATTTCTATCCTGGTTCTCTGCAAATTTAAAGGATTTTTTGAGGACCGGATTTGGATAGCCCCTAACCAGGAATCTATCACAAAGTTTTCTCGACTCCTGATAGAAGTTCTCATTATTTGAGCAATTACGCCTTATTCTGAGAAATTGGCCTTTCTGTATACCACATTTTAAGGCTGATGGATGATAGCTGGACCAATGTAAAAATCTATTAGTCGCTGTAGATTTCCTATATACCGTAGTGGTAAGGCCATCCTGTAGCTTACTGACCTTTACATCCAAAAAGGTGATGGACTGATGATTGGCCTCATATGTGAATGACAAACCTGTAGGGTTGTCATTTAATTTGTGGAAAAATAGCTCAAATTCTTTTAGATCACCCTTCCAGATGATGAATTGTCATCTATGAAACACGTCCAAAAAGCAATTTTATCCCCCCACCATGATGAGTTATCCGGAAAGATGATGGTGTCCTCCCACCAGCCCAGGAGGAGATTTGCATATGAGGGCGCACAAGGGCTCCCCATAGCGGTCCCCCTGAGCTGGTGGTAGTAACGGCCATCAAATAGGAAGCAATTATGGGTCAACACAAACTCCATAAGGTCAATTATGAACTGATTATGTTCATTGAAATACACGCCTCTAGTTTTAAAAAAATATGAAACAGCCTCCAAACCCCTAACATGCGGTATAGAACTATACAGGGATTCTATGTCAAAGCTCCCAAGGATGTACTCAGAGTCAAGGTGTAGTGTTTAAATTTTTTTCAAAAAGTCCATCGTATCTCTTGTATACGATGGCAATGCTGATACAAACTGGCTTAATATCTTATCAATATATATTCCGCAATTCCATGTCAGTGAACCAACCCCTGATACTATTGGTCGCCCTCGTAGAGGCGATACCCCTTTATGGATTTTTTGTAATCCATAAAAAGGTGGGAATAGATGGCTTCTTTGGTAGCATATATTGATGTTCCATTTCCCCAATTAGCTTTCGTGTTAGGGCCTTATCAAGGACTCAAAGTTAGGTTAGGTAAGGGACCCGGGGCCGTGGATGGCCCCGGGTCCCGTACCTAACTTACCTTACCCTTGCTTCTCCCTAATCCGTTCCAATGCGTTTCACCACACAGTTTTTCATCAGGGTGTTCCCCTGGGTTAAGGGATTAGTCAGGCATTGCAGGGAATAGACGTTCACCTTCTCTGACCCACCTGGTATCATTTGCATAACTAACCTCCTCCTTGACTTTAACTTTATATAGAGGACTTATTATGCTATGATTTGGTCTTGGTCCTTTTGATAAGGATTAACTTACATCAATGAGTGTTTATGAAGTATTTTTCATTTTAAATATTATTTAATAAAAGTTATATTTTTATTTTTTCAATGTGTGTTTAAATACACCTAACAGTATTTCAGTAGTTCAAAAGTAGTTTGTTTGGTGAAATTCCATTGCCAAAATACCAATCCCTAAATCTGGTGTTCCAGCTGTGGCTGGCTAAGTTTAATACGGTCCGTCAAAGGATAGATTTATTTCTGGGGTGAAATTCAATTGCCAAAATACCAATCCCCTAAATCTGGTGTTCTAGTTGTGGCTGGCTAAGTTTAACACTGTCCGTCAAAGGATAGATTTTATTTCTGGACTGAAATTCAATTGCCAAAATACTAATCTCCTAAATCTGGTGTTCAGGCTGTGGCTGGCTAAGTTTAATACTGTCCGTAAAAGGATTGATTTTTTTCTGGCGTGAAATTAAATTGCCAAAATACCAATCCCCTAAATCAGTGGTTTTAGCTGTTGCTGGCCAAGTGCAATAGTGTGCGTAAAAGGATAGATTTTTTTTCTGGGGTGGAATTCAATTGGCAGAATTTATTTGGCAAAATACCAATCCCCTAAATCTGGTATATCAGCTGTGGCTGGCTAAGTTTAATACTGTCCGTCAAAGGATAGATTTTTTTCTGGGGTGAAATTCAATTGCCAAAATACCAATCCGATAAATATGGTGTTCCAGCTGTGGCTGGCTAAGTTTAATACTGTTCGTCAAAGGATAGATTTTTTTCTGGGGTGAAATTCAATTGCCAAAATACCAGTACCCTAAATCTGGTGTTCCAGCTGTGGCTGGTTAAGTTTAATACTGTCCGTCAAAGAATAGATTTTATTTCTGGGGTGAAATTCAATTACCAAAATACAATCCCCTAAATCTGGTGTTCCAGCTGTGGCTGGCTAAGTTTAATACTGTCCATCAAAGGATAGATTTTTTTCTGGGGTTAAATTCAATTGACAAAATAACAATCCCTAAATCACAGATTTTAGCTGTTGCTGGCCAAGTGTAATAGTGTGCGTAAAAGGATAGATTTTATTTCTGGGGTGAAATTCAATTGCCAAAATACCAATCCCGTAAATCTGGTGTTCCAGCTGTGGCTGGCTAAGTTTAATTCTGTCCGTCAAAGTATAGATTTTTTTCTGGGGTGAAATTTAATTGCCAAAATACCAATCCCCTAAATCTGGTGTTCTAGTTGTGGCTGGCTATGTTTAATACAAAGGATCGATTTTATTTCTGGGGTGAAATTCAATTGCCAAAATACCAATCCCCTAAATCACTGATTTTAGCTGTTGCTGGCCAAGTGCAATAGTGTGCGTAAAAGGATAGATTTTTTTTTCTGGGGTGAAATTCAATTGGCAAAATACCAATCCCCTAAATCTAGTGTTCCAGCTGTGGCTGGCTAAGTTTATTATTGTCCGTCAAAGGATAGATTTTTTTCTGGGGTGAAATTCAATTGCCAAAATTCCAATCCCCTAAATCTGGTGTTCCAGCTGTGGCAGGCTAAGTTTAATACTGTTCGTCGAAGGAAAGATTTTTTCTGGGGTGAAATTCAATTGTCAAAATACCAGTCCCCTAAATCTGGTGTTCCAGCTGTGGCTGGCCAAGTTAATACTGTCCGTCAAAGGATAGATTTTTTTGTGTGGTGACATTCAGTTGCCAAAACACCAATCCCCTAAATCAGTGCTTTTAGCTGTTGCTGGCCAAGTGCAATACTGTGTGTAAAAGGATAGATTTTATTTCTGGGTTGAAATTCAAAGGCAAAAATACCAATCCCCTAAATCTGGTGTTCCAGCTGTGGCTGGCTAAGTTTAATACTGTCCGTCAAAGGAAAGATTTTTTTCCGGGGTGAAATTCAAATTGTGGCTGGCTAAGTTTAATACTGTCTGTCAAAGGATAGATTTTTTTCTGGGGTGAAATTCAATTGTCAAAATAACAGTTCCCTAAATCTGTGATTTTAGCTGTTGCTGGCCAAGTGTAATACTGTGTGTAAAAGGATAGATTTTATTTCTGGGGTGAAATTCAAAGGCCAAAATACCAATCCCCTAAATCTGGTGTTCCAGCTTTGGCAGGCTAAGTTTTATACTGTCCGTTAAAGGATAGAGTTTTTTCTATGGTGAAATTCAATTGCCAAAATACCAATCCCCTAAATCTGGTGTTCCAGCTGTGGCTGGCTAAGTTTAATACTGTACGTCAAAGGATAGATTTTTTTCGAGTGAAATTCTATTGCCAAAATACCAATCCCCTAAATCTGGTGTTCTAGTTGTGGCTGGCTATGTTTAATACTGTCCGTCAAAGGATCGATTTTATTTCTGGGGTGAAATTCAATTGCCAAAATACCAATCCCCTAAATCACTGATTTTAGCTGTTGCTGGCCAAGTGCAATAGTGTGCGTAAAAGGATAGATTTTTTTTCTGGGGTGAAATTCAATTGGCAAAATACCAATCCCCTAAATCTAGTGTTCCAGCTGTGGCTGGCTAAGTTTATTAATGTCCGTCAAAGGATAGATTTTTTTCTGGGGTGAAATTCAATTGCCAAAATACCAATCCCCTAAATCTGGTGTTCCAGCTGTGGCTGGCTAAGTTTAATACTGTTCGTCGAAGGATAGATTTTTTTCTGGGGTGAAATTCAATTGTCAAAATACCAGTCCCCTAAATCTGGTGTTCCAGCTGTGGCTGGCCAAGTTAATACTGTCCGTCAAAGGATGGATTTTTTTGTGTGTGGTTACATTCAGTTGCCAAAACACCAATCCCCTAAATCAGTGGATTTAGCTGTTGCTGGCCAAGTGCAATACTGTGCGTAAAAGGATAGATTTTATTTCTGGGTTGAAATTTAAAGGCCAAAATACCAATCCCCTAAATCTGGTGTTCCAGCTGTGGCTGGCTAAGTTTAATACTGTCCGTCAAAGGATAGATTTTTTTCTGGGGTGAAATTCAATTGTCAAAATAACAGTTCCCTAAATCTGTTATTTTAGCTGTTGCTGGCCAAGTGTAATACTGTGTGTAAAAGGATAGATTTTATTTCTGGGGTGAAATTCAATTGCCAAAATACCAATCCCCTAAATCTGGTGTTCCAGCTGTGGCTGGCTAAGTTTAATACTGTACGTCAAAGGATAGATTTTTTTCTGGGGTGAAATACAATTGCCAAAATAACAACCCCCTAAATCTGGTGTTCCAGCTGTGGCTGGCTAAGTTTAATACTGTCCGTCAAAGGATAGATTTTTTTGAGTGAAATTCAAATGCCAAAATACCAATACCCTAAATCAATTGTTTTAGCTGTTGCTGGCCAAGTGCAATACTTTGCGTAAAAGGATAGATTTAATTCTGGGGTGAAATTCAAATGCCAAAATACCAATCCCCTAAATCTGGTGTTCCAGCTGTGGCTGGCTAAGTTTAATACTGTCCGTCAAAGGATAGATTTTTTTCTGGGGTAAAGTTCCATTGCCAAAATACACATCCCCTAAATCTGGTGTTCCAGCTATGACTGGCTAAGTTTAATACTGTCCGTCAAAGGAAAGATTTTTTTCTGGTGTGAAATTCAAATTGTGGCTGGCTAAGTTTAATACTGTCTGTCAAAGGATAGATTTTTTTCTGGGGTGAAATTCAATTGCCAAAATACCAATCCCCTAAATCAGTGGTTTTAGCTGTTGCTGGCCAAGTGTATTACTGTTCGTCAAAGGATAGATTTTATTTCTGGGGTGAACTTCAATTGCCAAAATACCAGTCCTCAAAATCTGGTGTTCCAGCTGTGGCTGGCCAAGTTAATACTGTCCGTCAAAGGATAGATTTTTTTGTTTGGTGAAATTCAGTTGCCAAAACACCAATCCCCTAAATCAGTGGTTTTAGCTGTTGCTGGCCAAATGCAATACTGTGCGTAAAAGGATAGATTTTATTTCTGGGGTGAAATTCAATTGCCAAAATACCAATCCCCTAAATCTGGTGTCCAGCTGTGGCTGGCTAAGTTTAATGCTGTCCATCAAAGGATTGATTTTTTTCTGGTGTGAAGTTCCATTGCCAAAATACCAATCCCCTAAATCTGGTGTTCCAGCTCTGACTGGCTAAGTTTAATACTGTCCATCAAAGGATAGCTATTTTTCTGGGGTGAAATTCAATTGCCAAAATACCAACCCCCTAAATCTGGTGTTCCAGCTGTGGCTGTCTAAGTTTAATACTGTCCGTCAAAGGATAGATTTGTTTCTGGGGTGAAATTCAATTGCCAAAATACCAATACCCTAAATCACTGGTTTTAGCTGTTGCTGGCCAAGTGTAATACCGTGCATAAAAGGATAGATTTTTTTTCTGGGGTGAAATTCAATTGGCAAAATACCAATCCCCTAAATCTAGTGTTCCAGCTGTGGCTGGCTAAGTTTATTATTGTCCGTCAAAGGATAGATTTTTTCTGGGGTGAAATTCAATTGCCAAAATACCAATCGCCTAAATCTGGTGTTCCAGCTGTGGCAGGCTAAGTTTAATACTGTTCTTCGAAGGATAGATTTTTTTCTGGGGTGAAATTCAATTGTCAAAATACCAGTCCCCTAAATCTGGTGTTCCAGCTGTGGCTGGCCAAGTTAATACTGTCCGTCAAAGGATAGATTTTTTTGTGTGTGGTTACATTCAGTTGCCAAAACACCAATCCCCTAAATCAGTGGATTTAGCTGTTGCTGGCCAAGTGTAATACTGTGTGTAAAAGGATAGATTTTATTTCTGGGGTGAAATTCAATTGCCAAAATACCAATCCCCTAAATCTGGTGTTCCAGCTTTGGCAGGCTAAGTTTTATACTGTCCGTTAAAGGATAGATTTTTTTCTGTGGTGAAATTCAATTGCCAAAATACCAATCCCCTAAATCTGGTGTTCCAGCTGTGGCTGGCTATGTTTAATACTGTCCGTCAAAGGATCGATTTTATTTCTGGGGTGAAATTCAATTGCCAAAATACCAATCCCCTAAATCACTGATTTTAGCTGTTGCTGGCCAAGTGCAATAGTGTGCGTAAAAGGATAGATTTTTTTTCTGGGGTGAAACTCAATTGGCAAAATACCAATCCCCTAAATCTAGTGTTCCATCTGTGGCTGGCTAAGTTTATTATTGTCCGTCAAAGGATAGATTTTTTCTGGGGTGAAATTCAATTGCCAAAATACCAATCCCCTAAATCTGGTGTTCCAGCTGTGGCAGGCTAAGTTTAATACTGTTCGTTGAAGGATAGATTTTTTCTGGGGTGAAATTCAATTGTCAAAATACCAGTCCCCTAAATCTGGTGTTCCAGCTGTGGCTGGCCAAGTTAATACTGTTCGTCAAAGGATAGATTTTTTTGTGTGTGGTTACATTCAGTTGCCAAAACACCAATCCCCTAAATCAGTGAATTTAGCTATTGCTGGCCAAGTGCAATACTGTGCGTAAAAGGATAGATTTTATTTCTGGGTTGAAATTCAAAGGCCAAAATACCAATCCCCTAAATCTGGTGTTCCAGCTGTGGCTGGCTAAGTTTAATACTGTCCGTCAAAGGATAGATTTTTTTCTGGGGTGAAATTCAATTGTCAAAATAACAGTTCCCTAAATCTGTGATTTTAGCTGTTGCTGGCCAAGTGTAATACTGTGTGTAAAAGGATAGATTTTATTTCTGGGGTGAAATTCAATTGCCAAAATACCAATCCCCTAAATCTGGTGTTCCAGCTTTGGTAGGCTAAGTATTATACTGTCCGTTAAAGGATAGATTTTTTTCTGTGGTGAAATTCAATTGCCAAAATACCAATCCCCTAAATCTGGTGTTCCAGCTGTGGCTGGCTAAGTTTAATACTGTACGTCAAAGGATAGATTTTTTTCGAGTGAAATTCAAATGCCAAAATACCAATACCCTAAATCAATTGTTTTAGCTGTTGCTGGCCAAGTGCAATACTGTGCGTAAAAGGATAGATTTTATTTCTGGGGTGAAATTCAAATGCCAAAATACCAATCCCCTAAATCTGGTGTTCCAGCTGTGGCTGGCTAAGTTTAATACTGTCCGTCAAAGGATAAAAATTTTTCTGGGGTGAAATTCAATTGCCAAAATACCAATCCCCTAAATCAGTGGTTTTAGCTGTTGCTGGCCAATTGTATTACTGTTCGTCAAAGGATAGATTTTATTTCTGGGGTGAACTTCAATTGCCAAAATACCAATCCTCTAAATCTGGTGTTCCAGCTGTGGCTGGCTAAGTTTAATACTGTCCGTCAAAGGATAGATTTTTTTGTGTGGTGAAATTCAATTGCCAAAATACCAATCCCCTAAATCAGTGGTGTTCTAGCTGTTGCTGGCCAAGTGTAATACTGTGCGTAAAGGATAGATTTTATTTCTGGGGTGAAATTCAATTCCCAAAATACCAATCCCCTAAATCTGGTGTCAGCTGTGGCTGGCTAAGTTTAATACTGTCCGTCAAAGGATAGATTTTTTTCTGGGGTGAAATTCAATTGTCAAAATACCAATCCCCTAAATCGTGAATTTAGCTGTTGCTGGCCAAGTGTAATACTGTGTGTAAAAGGATAGATTTTATTTCTGGGGTGAAATTCAATTGCCAAAATACCAATCTCCTAAATCTGGTGTTCCAGCTTTGGCAGGCTAAGTTTAATACTGTCCGTTAAAGGATAGAGTTTTTTCTATGGTGAAATTCAATTGCCAAAATACCAATCCCCTAAATCTGGTGTTCCAGCTGTGGCTGGCTAAGTTTAATACTATACGTCAAAGGATAGATTTATTTCTGGGGTGAAATTCTATTGCCAAAATACCAATCCCCTAAATCTGGTGTTCTAGTTGTGGCTGGCTATGTTTAATACTGTCCGTCAAAGGATCGATTTTATTTCTGGGGTGAAATTCAATTGCCAAAATACCAATCCCCTAAATCACTGATTTTAGCTGTTGCTGGCCAAGTGCAATAGTGTGCGTAAAAGGATAGATTTTTTTCTGGGGTGAAATTCAATTGCCAAAATACCAATCCCGTAAATCTGGTGTTCCAGCTGGGGCTGGCTAAGTTTATTATTGTCCGTCAAAGGATAGATTTTTTCTGGGGTGAAATTCAATTGCCAAAATACCAATCCCCTAAATCTGGTGTTCCAGCTGTGGCAGGCTAAGTTTAATACTGTTCGTCGAAGGATAGATTTTTTTCTGGGGTGAAATTCAATTGTCAAAATACCAGTCCCCTAAATCTGGTGTTCCAGCTGTGGCTGGCCAAGTTAATACTGTTCGTCAAAGGATAGATTTTTTTGTGTGTGGTTACATTCAGTTGCCAAAACACCAATCCCCTAAATCAGTGGATTTAGCTGTTGCTGGCCAAGTGTAATACTGTGTGTAAAAGGATAGATTTTATTTCTGGGGTGAAATTCAATTGCCAAAATACCAATCCCCTAAATCTGGTGTTCCAGCTTTGGCAGGCTAAGTTTAATACTGTCCGTCAAAGGATAGATTTTTTCTGGGGTGAAATACAATTGCCAAAATAACAACCCCTAAATCTGGTGTTCCAGCTGTGGCTGGCTAAGTTTAATACTGTCCGTCAAAGGATAGATTTTTTTTTGAGTGAAATTCAAATGCCAAAATACCAATACCCTAAATCAATTGTTTTAGCTGTTGCTGGCCAAGTGCAATACTGTGCGTAAAAGGATAGATTTTATTTCTGGGGTCAAATTCAAATGCCAAAATACCAATCCCCTAAATCTGGTGTTCCAGCTGTGGCTGGCTAAGTTTAATACTGTCCGTCAAAGGATAAAATTTTTTCTGGGGTGAAATTCAATTGCCAAAATACCAATCCCCTAAATCTGGTGTTCCAGCTATGACTGGCTAAGTTTAATACTGTCCGTCAAAGGAAAGATTTTTTTCTGGGGTGAAATTCAAATTGTGGCTGGCTAAGTTTAATACTGTCCGTCAAAGGATAAAATTTTTTCTGGGGTGAAATTCAATTGCCAAAATACCAATCCCCTAAATCAGTGGTTTTAGCTGTTGCTGGCCAATTGTATTACTGTTCGTCAAAGGATAGATTTTATTTCTGGGGTGAACTTCAATTGCCAAAATTCTAGTTCTCTAAATCTGGTGTTCCAGCTGTGGCTGGCCAAGTTAATACTGTCCGTCAAAGGATAGATTTCTTTGTTTGGTGAAATTCAGTTGCCAAAACACCAATCCCCTAAATCAGTGGTTTTAGCTGTTGCTGGCCAAATGCAATACTGTGCGTAAAAGGATAGATTTTATTTCTGGGGTGAAATTCAATTGCCAAAATACCAATCCCCTAAATCTGGTGTTCAGCTGTGGCTGGCTAAGTTTAATGCTGTCCATCAAAGGATTGATTTTTTTCTGGGGTGAAATTCAATTGTCAAAATAACAGTTCCCTAAATCTGTTGTTCCAGCTCTGACTGGCTAAGTTTAATACTGTCCATCAAAGGATAGCTATTTTTCTGGGGTGAAATTCAATTGCCAAAATACCAACCCCCTAAATCTGGTGTTCCAGCTGTGGCTGTCTAAGTTTAATACTGTCCGTCAAAGTATAGATTTGTTTCTGGGGTGAAATTCAATTGCCAAAATACCAATACCCTAAATCAATGGTTTTAGCTGTTGCTGGCCAAGTGTAATACCGTGCATAAAAGGATAGATTTTATTTCTGGGGTGAAATTCAATTGTCAAAATACCAATCCACTAAATCTGATGTTCCAGCTGTGGCTGGCTAAGTGTAATACTGTCCGTCAAAGGATAGATTTTTTTCGGATGAAATTCAAATGCCAAAATAACAATCCCCTAAATCTGGTGTTCCAGCTGTAGCCGGCAGAGTGTAATTCTGTCTGTCAAAGGATAGATTTTTTTCTAGGGTGAAATTCAATTGCCAAAATACCAATCCCCTAAATCAGTGGTTTTAGCTGTTGCTGGCCAAGTGTATTACTGTCCGTCAAAGGATAGATTTTATTTCTGGGGTGAACTTCAATTGCCAAAATACCAATCCCCTAAATCTGGTGTTCCAGCTTTGGCTGGCTAAGTTTAATACTGTCCATTAAAGGATAGATTTTTTTATGGGGTGAAATTCAAATGTCAAAATACCAATCCCCTAAATCAGTGGTTTTAGCTGTTGCTGGCCAAGTGTAATACTGTGCGTAAAAGGATAGATTTTATTTCTGGGGTGAAATTCAATTGCCAAAATACCAATCCCCTAAATCTGGTGTTCCAGCTGTGGCTGGCTAAGTTTAATACTGTCCGTCAAAGGATAGAGTTTTTTTCTGGGGTGAAATTCAATTGGCAAAATACCAATCCTCTATATCTCGGGTTCCAGCTGTGTCTGGATAAGTTTAATACTGTACGTCAAAGGATAGTTTTTTTTCTGTGGTTAAATAAAATCCCTGAAATAGAAATCCTAAACATCTGTGCTTTCCGCTGTTCCTTTCCAAGTGTAATTCTGTCTGCAATAGTGATTAATACAGTCAGCGAATCAGCGTCTTAATACAAGGCCTGAAAAATAAATTCTCTATATTTGCACACGCTTCTGTACATCTCCAAGTGTATTTCTGTCCGTAAAAGGGTATATTACACTCAAGGTCTAAATACAAGTGCTGAAAGCGTAATCCTCTATATTTGCACACGCTATTGTGCATCTCCAAGTGTATTTCTGTCCGTAAAAGGATACCTTTTAGCTAGGGCCTAAATACTAGGCCTAAAATTGATATTCCCCTAAATCTGTGGTTTCTGCTGTGCCTGTAAAACCAAGCCCATCAGTCTGTCACATCACCCCCATGCATAACAGGGAAACTGTCTGAGCCTCAAGTTATGCAGCAGTCTCTTATGCTGTTTGGAGAATTTGCTGGCAGGGTTTTCCAAGGGCATCCACCTAGCCCTTCCCCAGCGGTGGAAGACATAGAATGCACTGATGCACAATCACTTATGTTTCCTGATGAGGACATGGGAATACCACCTCAGCAGAGTCAGCAGGTCTCTGATGATGACGAAACACAGGTGCCAACTGCTTCATCCTTCTACAGTGTGCAGACCCAACAGGAGGTCAGGGAGGAAAACTGTGTGGAAGACGATGCAGGGGACGATGAGGTCCTAGACCCCACATGGAATGATGGTCGTGCCACTGACTTTCAGAGTTCAGAGGAATAGGCAGTGGTGAGACCGAGCCAACAGCGTAGCAAAAGAGGGAGCAGGGTGCAAAAGCAGAACAGCCGTCGCCAAGAGAGTTTGTCTGCTACTGGCCAACGCCACCAGGGTCCGATCACACAAAAGGCAGCTTCAAGGAGTTCCCAGGCAAGGCACTTCTTCACACAATGTGCTGACGACAAAACCCGAGTGGTTTGCACGCTGTGCCATCAGAGCCTGAAGCGAGGCATTAACGTTCTGAACCTTAGCACAACCTGCATGACCAGGCTTCTACATGCGAGACACAGGCTGCAGTGGAGTAAGCACCTTCAAAACCAAGAAAGGGCTCAGGCCCCTCCTGCTCCATCTTCTGCTGCTGCCTCGGCCTCTTCCTCCACCTCTGGAGGAATGTTGGCATCTTCCGCTACACCAACACCACCACCTCCATCACCAAGCATCTCCACCATGTCACACGGCAGCGTTCAGCTCTCAGTCTCACAAACCTTGGAGAGAAAGCGTAAATTCCCACCTAGCCACCCTCGAGCCCTGGGCCTGAATGCCAGCATTTCTAAACTACTGGCCTTTGAAATGCTGTCATTCAGGCTGTTGGACACAGACAGCTTCAAACAGCTGATGGCAGTGGCTGTCCCACAGTACGTCGCTCCCAGCCGCCACTACTTCTCCAAGAGAGCTGTGCCTTCCTTGCACAACCAAGTATCTGATAAAATCAAGTGTGCACTGCGCAACGCCATCTGTGGCAAGGTCCACCTAACCATAGATACTTGGACCAGTAAGCACGGCCAGGGACGCTATATCTCCCTAATTGCACACTGGGTAAATGTAGTAGCAGCTGGGCCCCAGGAGGAGAGCTATTTGGCACACGTCATTCCGCCACCAAGGATCGCAGGGCATCATTCTTTGCCTCCTGTTGCCTCCTCCTCCTACTCGGCTTCCTCATCTACCTGCTCATACGGTCAGCCACAGACCTTCACCACAAAATTCAGCACAGCCCGGGGTAAACGTCAGCAGGCAGTTCTGAAAATCATGTGTTTGGGGGACAGGCCTCACACTGTGCAGGAGTTGTGGCGGGGTATAGAACAACAGACCGATGAGTGTTTGCTGCCGGTGGGCCTTAAGCCCGGCCTGGAGGTGTGCGATAATGGGCGAAATCTCGTTGCAGCTCTGGGACTAACCGGTTTGATGCACATCCCTTGCCTGGCGCATGTGCAGAATTTGGTGGTGCAGAAATTCATTCACAACTACCCCGACATGTCAGAGCTGCTGCATAAAGTGCGAGCCGTCTGTGCGCGCTTCCGGAGTTCTCATCCTGCCTCTGCTCGCCTGTCTTGGCTACCGCGTAATTTTGCCCTTCCCGATCACCGCCTCGTATGCGACGTGCCCACCATGTGGAATTCCACCTTGCACATGCTGGAGAGACTGTGCGAGCAGCAGCAGGCCATAGTGGAGTTTCATTTGCAGCATGCACGGGTGAGTCGCACTGCGGAAATAGCACAACTTCACCACCAATGACTGGGCCTCCATGCGAGACTTGTGTGCCCTGTTGCGCTGTTTCGAGTACTCCACCAACATGGCCAGTGGCGACGACACGGTTATCAGCGTTACAATACCACTTTTATGTCTCCTTGAGAAAACACTTCAGGCAATGATGGAAGAGGATGTGGCCCAGGAGGAGGAGGAGGAGGAAGAGGGGTCATTTTTAGCACTTTCAGGCCAGACTTTTAGCAGTGGCTCAGAGGGAGGTCTTTTGGAACAGCAGAGGCCAGGTACAAATTTGGCCAGCCAGGGCCCACTACTGGAGGACGAGGAGCACAAGAATGAGGTGGAAGAGGATGAGGATAAAGCATGTTCACAGCTGGTGGCACCCAACGCTGCTCAGGCCCATCACTGGTGCGTGGCTGGGGGGAAACGGAGGACAATGATGATACACCTCCCACAGAGGACAGCTTGTCCTTACCTCTGGGCAGCCTGGCACAAATGAGCGACTACATGCTGCAGTGCCTGCGCAACGACAGCAATGTTGCCCACATTTTAACGTGTGCTGACTACTGATTGGCCACCCTGCTGGATCCCCGGTACAAAGACAACGTGCCCACCTTAATTCCCGCACTGGAGCGTGATAGGAAAATGCGCGAGTACAAGCGCACGCTGGTAGACGCGCTCCTGAGAGCATTCCCAACTGACATGGGGGAACAAGTTGAAGCACAAGGTGAAGGCAGAGGAGGAGCAAGAGGTCGCTAATGCAGCTGTGTCACAGCCAGCTCCTCTGAAGGCAGGGTTAGCATGGCCGAGATGTGGAAAAGTTTTGTCACAGCGCCACAGCTAACTGTACCACTAGCTGATAGGAAACGTGTTAGCAGAAGGCAGCATTTCAACAATATGGTGGAACAGTACGTGTGCACACCCCTCGACGTACTGACTGATGGTTCGGCCCTATTTAACTTCTGGGTCTCCAAATTGTCCACATGGCCAGGGCTAGCCTTTTATGCCTTGGAGGTGCTGCCCTGCCCTGCGGCCAGTGTATTGTCTGAATGTTTATCTAGCATGGCAGGGGGTGTCATTACAGACAAACGCAGCCGCCTGTCCACAGCCAACGTGGACAAGCTGACGTTTATAAAAATTTAACCAGGCATGGATCCCACAGGACCTTTCCATCCCTTGTGCAGAATGAACATTTATAACTGTCTCGCCCTCAACCACACATTCTTGTACTCCAGGGCACTTCTTTATTGAATCCACTTTTTTTTTTATTGTACCATTATTTTTGGTGGCAACACCAAGTTGAATGAACCTCTCCTCTGTCTGGGTGCCAGGGGCCTACATTTCAGCTAATCGCCTGCTGCTTTGGTGCGTGACATTAACCTCTTTTTGTTGTCAAATGACCTGTCTGGGTGTCAGGGGCCTAAATAACTGAAAGTGGCCTGTTCCATTGGTGGGTAACATGATGCCTGTTTTGTTGCTATGGGACCTCTCTCCTCTGCCTGGGTGCTGGGGCCTAAATAACTGAAAGTGGCCTGTTCCATTGGTGGGTAACATGATGCCTTTTTTGCTGCTATGGGACCTCTCTCCTCTGTCTGGGTGCTGGGGCTTAAATTACTAAAAGTGGCCTGTTCCAATGGTGGGTAACATGATGCCTCCTTTGCTGCTATGAGACCTTTCTCCTCTGTCTGGGTGCCAGGGGCCTACATTTCAGATAATCGCCTGTTGCTTTGGGGGGTGACATTATCCGCTTTTTGATGTCGAATTATATATTCGTTTAATTGCTTGCTGTCTTGGTGGGAGACATTTAAAGCTTTTTACTGTCAAATGACTGCCCCATTGTGTGGGTGTCAGGGGCCTATATGTTGTTTAATCATTTGTTGTCTTGGTGGGAGAGATTAAACTCTTTTTACTGTCAAATTACCGCCCCATTGTGTGGGTGTCAGGGGCCTAAATTTCGTTTACTTGCTTGCTGTCTTAATGGGATACATTTAACTCTTTTTACTGTCAAATGACTGCCCCATTGTGTGGGTGTCAGGGGCCTATATGTCGTTTAATCATTTGTTGCTTTGTTGGGTGACCTTTTTTCTCTTTATACTGTCAAATGACCTCTACATTGTCTGGTTGTCAGGGTCCTATATTTCGTTTCATCGCTTGCTGCGTTGGTGGGAGATATTAAACTCTTTATACTGTCAAATGACCTCTACATTGTCTGGTTGTCAGGGTCCTGTATTTTGTTTCATCGCCTGCTGTATTGGTAGGAGACATTAACCTCTTTTTACTGTCAAATGACCACCCCAATGTCTGGTTGCCAGGGGCCTATATTTCGTTTCATTGCATGCTCATTGGTGGAGATATTAAACTCTTTATACCGTTAAATGACCTCTACAATGTCTGGTTGTCAGGGGCCTATATTTCATTTAATCGCTTGCTGCATTGGTGGGAGACATTAAACTCTCTTTACTGTCAAATGACCTCTCCTCTGTCTGGGTGTCAGGGGCCTACATAAATGATAATGGCCTGTTCCATTGCAGGTTGACCTAAGGCCTGTGTTGCTGTTAGGGGACTGCTCTCCTCTTTGCGGGTGCCATGGTCCTCCTGAATTAGTAAATGAGGCCTGTGGCACTGCTGGGTGAAATCAATACTGATTTGGCATGATTGTAACTCTCCTCTTTGTGGATGCCATGGGTCTGAATCTGTGAATGAGGCCTGTGGCATTGCTGGGTAATATCAATACTGTCTTGGCGTGATTTTAACGCTCCTCTTTGTGGGTCCCGTGGGCCTGAATGTTTGAATAAGGCCTATGGCCCTGCAGGCAGACATGATTACTTTTTGGCTGTGATGACAACTTCAACTCCCATGTATGTTTGCCTTTGGCCTGAGTCTGTGAGTAAGACCTGTGACACTGCTGGCAGACATGAATCCTTCTTGGCTGTGATGTGAACTTCAACTCCCATGTATGGTTGCCATGGCCCTGAGTCTGTGAATGTGGCCTGTGACACTGCAGGCAGACATGAATACTTTTTGGCTGTGATGAGAAATTCAACTCCCATAGCATTCCCACCTGACGACTCCTATTCCACCTCCTCCTCCAAGTTGTCAATTGATATTGGTTAATTTTTATTTATTTTATTTTAAGTCATTTCCCTATACACATTTGTTTGCAGGGGATTTACCTACATGTTGCTGCCTTTTGCAGCCCTCTAGCCCTTTCCTGGGCTATTTTAAAGCCTTTTTAGTGCCCAAAAGTTCGGGTCCCCATTGACTTCAATGGGGTTCGGGGTCAAATTCGGGTCGAGTTCGAATCCAGAACCCGAACATTTTCGTGAAGTTCGGCCAAACTTCTCGAACCCGAACATCCAGGTGTTCGCTCAACTCTACTCAGAATTGATTCACTCATCTCTAGTTCTCTCTATGTTTTGGCATAACTTTTGACATGAAATTCCGTAACATAGACATGCCTCTGCCATTAACTTGCATTAAAACCAAAATGTGTACTGGTGTATAAAAATGCATCGTGCAATTCAATGTAGTTCAGGAAAAATAATTCCAGTGAAAGCTGTCCAAATCTGTGCCAAAAGGTCATTCTTTTGGCATATGTCTGGCTAATTAAAGTGGACACATTGTGCAGTTTTCCTAGTCTATTGGACTGACCGAAGCCTTATAAAATCAGAAATATTGTTACAGATCTGAAAATATTCCAATTTTCTTAAGAGTACATATATATCTATCTTTTGTCATAATTTATTAAAACTGCAATTTGCATGTTAACAAACGATGAAGTATCTTAGCACATGAAAAGCAAACGTGAAATCAGGATTATATAAAAAAGAGAATCAAAAGAATGTTTCCAATTTTTTGTCTCCTTCTCATTGCACACGGTAATAGTTAGCTCATAAATAATAGAAAAGCAGGACAAAGTCAATTCACCGTGAAGTGATGAAACAGAGATTAATAGGATACTAGAAACCCCTGATCTCATCAGGATCCTTCTGCACACCTGCATTGTGATTATATGCTTCCAGGTTTAATTTGCAGGAAACTTCCCTAAGTTATGTACAGTTTTCAGTGCAGAACATCTCTAGATAATTTCTGTTGTGCATATAATTGAAATGTTAAATTAAGTGGGAATGGGGAATTATTGGTTTGTTTGAACACGTGAAGATGACAAAATGTTTGTGCATGCATTAACAAAGGCAAAGGATACAATGTCGAGACATGATAGAATAAATCCCATATAATAAATTACATTTCCATTTCATATTCACAGTATAAAAACAACATGTTAGCTTCACAGCTATCTCCTAAAGAAGCCCTAAGGTTAGAAAGTCTGAGCATATTTCATTAGGTGTACATGTTCAGCTTCTATGATCTCTGTTAAACCTATTGAACTTTGTTTATGTCATATTGCAATGTATGATAGATATCTTGTTGATGTTTAATATCATCTATAGAGATCAGGAAATCGATTTTCAACAAATCATTTTACTTTCAAAATTTGCTACACTAGTGAGGGAAATAGGGCATGGAGGATGAAGACAGAACATCACATGACCTTGGCTCCGGCTGGTGGGCATTCCTGCAATGCTTTGTTTGCAGGCATCCTAACAGTCAACTATTGGCTGGTCTATTAGGCTCTGATCTAGCTGTGTAGACATCATTGTGAGCCCAGTTGTGTTTGCCCTGTCTCTGACAGACACCAATTAGAGACACAAGCCAGACATATTAGGGTCTTCCAGGGATAGGGTAGTGATATATTCAGTTACTGTATATACAGTAGATTGAATTAGTAGGTACAAAGTCAGGTTTTACTGTAGTTAGAGCACAGGGGAAGTTAGTGTACTGGGAATGGGAGTCTTACAGTGGGAGTAGGGGCCTGCACAAGGATCATTTAAAGATACGGTGCTACTCTTTTTTCTGTTCATGAGCCAGCCTTTTTCCCCAAAAACCTGTTACAAAGATTCATACAGATAGTTCATAAGTGTTTTATAGGCATATTGCACACATCCCGAGCAGCATATATTTTGTTGCACATGCTCTGCAACTGTACCTCTTTCTTTCCTCAAAATTGCATTTTTGCTACTGTTTATAAGAATGCAATTTATCACATTTTAGTGCATTATTACCAGTGTACAATGCATTTGTGGTCGGGGCTTAAACATGAAGGAATGACCCCTACCTACTGGATACCTAAAAGCGGTTAGAATTATGCCGGAACCGCGACGCTGAAGGGATACCTGAAGGGGGCCAAAAAGGACAACAAACTCGATCAAAGAGTTTTGTTACAACCTCCAATTGCGATTTCGCTACCAACGAGCAAGCTGCAGCCAGGGTAATGGGATCGGAAGTAGTGAAGTGTACCGAGGCATTGTGGCACCGTAGACGTCCGCTTCGGGAAACTTGTGAAAGAGAATTAGCTCGGGTCAGGGCACCGGCTGCCATATTTTGGATTCGGGTACATGAAAGTGTGTAATGAATTTAGTGTAGTAACGAGTGAAGCACCTGACACAAGATATCAGTTGGACCAAGCCGTTAATCAAATATCCACGACCGCGACATTGACATAAACATACACCATGTAACCAGCCCATTCCCGACCCCCTGCATGCACAGCCGCCATTATAGGATAAACTTCAAACAACGCTAAAATCTGTGGAACCCGGGATCAACCAACCTCACTCGTCCACCCATCAGCTAGCCAGTGGGGGCCAAAAAAAGGGGCAGCAAAACCTAAGTTTGACGTGGCCTCAGGAAACTAGGAGAATTACTGTATACCTCTGGAATAAAAAGATAAATACCATACCAATGCCTGATAACGTGGCCTCAGGAAACTAGGAGAATTACTGTATACCTCTGAAATAAAAGAGAAGTACCATACCAATGCCTGAGAAAGTGGTCCCACATGGAAAGTCAGCAATCGCCTGAACATCAAGGCATATATAAACACTTGATCCTGGAGAGATAAACGCAAGAAACCCTTTAATCTTTACCAATGCCACTAATGTGGTATCATGGTGAACTGATGAAATAACGAGTCGAATACGTATGCGTAAAAACGTGGGACAAGCGTAACCCTATAAGGAATCTGGCGCCGAATCTGCAGTGTGGACCAACATTCTAACAGTGCCCCTATATATATATATATATATATATATATTGTGGGGAGTTGCTCTGGTAGACAGTGGTGCGGGTGCAGTATAGAGGCAAAGGGAGTCCAGGTAGTGCAGCAAACAGTGTTTTATTTCACACTTGCACAAACAAAACTCAAAACAGTCACTTAGTGTTACTTCACACATATAGAAAAAACTTGAGGCAAAACAAAAGTCCAAGACGGGATCAAATCACCTGTGTGGTTTAAGTGCGTGTTCGCACCCGGCTGTCAGCCCAGCTGCAGGAAAGTCCAACCTCAGGCTTCCAGGCAGACTGCACGCCTCCTTGCAAACTCTTGCTTCCAGACCGGAGAGCTCCACAGAACACCAGCAGTTTCCAGGTTAAATCACCTCAAATCCTAGGTGTCAGTTCACACCTGGCTAAATGCTCGGCAACACAAAAAGTCCACTGACCGTCTTTACATGGCCTGCTCTCCTGACACACAGGTCTCAGCTTTTCAGCCCAGCACAGGGCTCAGATCCCAAACACAGAGAGAGAGAGACTTTGCATAAACCCAGCTGTCTTTTAAAGGCAGCTAGGTATTAACCCAAAAAACCCGGACCGGCACCTAAAATCCGGTCCAGTATTTGCCCTCACCTGGCTGCAATCAACCAAGCAGCACAGGATGAGAGGAAAATACCTGTTTTTTACCACCAAACCTCTCACTGTGTCACAATATATACACATATACATATAAACTAAACACACATATATTTTTTTTTTTTTTTAAACTAACACTGGAGCCTGAACTCACACTTTGCCCCGCGCTTCCAGCTGTGGCCTCATAGAGGGCGCAGAGCCACAACTATGCGTGTCTGTGGAACCCAGCCAGCAGATCAGAGCGAGGGGCAGAGGTGAGTGCATGCCTGAATAGTGCGGGAAGAGAGACTGACTAAAACAGACACGTGCATCCAATGCACCCCACCACACTAGTAGCTCTGCGTGAGGAACTATATTTTGGAAAACACATGACAGCCCTCTGCAGAGCAGAGCCGAATACGTGGCCGAGTGACCCTTGTAAGCGACTCCTGTGACGTGCTTTCCACATAGTGTAATCTCACACTAAAGCTATATTAAGAAGCCTGACATACCCTGACTAGAACACTAGACTCACTGTCCCTTCCCCATAATAAATGTATGTTTTCTTTTTTTTTTTTCTCTGACATTTCATTTATTTAACCTGTTGCCGACTGCCTCACGCAGGATTGCGTCCTGCGGGCGGTCGGTTTGTTCCTCCTTGAAGCGCAGGCGCGTCATCTCGCGAGAGGCGAGATTTCCAGTGAACGCGCGCGCGTGCGCGCGTTCACAGGATCACGTCGGGGACAAGGTAAACTACAGCCTGCCAGCGCTGATCGTGCGCTGGCAGGCTGTAGAGGTTAAAAAAATGGCATATCAGACGCTGTTTTGTTAACAGCGTCTGATATGCTTGCTGATCGTTCCTTTGGTGGTCCCTTTTGCTTGGGACCACCAAAGAAACTTTTATAAGTGCACCAAATCACCACGCAATTGCGGACAAGAATAGACATGTTCTATCTTTTGCGGAGCTGCGGCCGGATGTTTGGGGGCCGAAACCCGGAAGTTTGCGGCCGCAGCTCCGCAAATGCTGATGCGGCGAGCGCATAGTGTGCTCTCCGCATCACCGCCAGCCCCATTCACACTGAATGGGTCCGCATCTATTCCGCAGAATTGCGGAATAGATGCGGACATTTTTGCGGACGTGTGAATGGGGCCTTACTACATTTTTTTTTGCACATTTTTTGGCAGAGATTTATTCATCCACATTGATCGATGCGAATGAGAAATCTGTGCCGTTTTTTTTGCACATTTTGGGCAGAGATTTTTCATCCACATTGATCGATGCGAATGAAGAAATCTGTGCCGTTCATTTTTCTTTTCAGCCCAGAGGCTGAGCGGGAAAAAAAGTCTCATTACCCGTATGCTCAATATAAGGAGAATCGCAGAAACTCCTAATGCTGGCCATACGTGTAATGATTGCGGAGACCCTAAGATGCCAGAGCAGTACAAACACCTCACATGTGACCCCATTTTAGAAAGAAGACACCCCAAGGTATTCCGTGAGGGGTATGGTGAGTTCATGCAAAATTTTATTTTTTGTCACTGTAGTGGAATATGAGACTGTAAAAAAAAAAAAAAATCAATTTCCGCTAACTTGTGCCAAATTTTTTTTTTTCTGTGAACTCGCCATGCCCCTCACAGAATACCTTGGGGTGTCTTCTTTCCACAATGGGGTCACTTGTGGGGTATTTATACTGCCCTGGCATTTTAGGGGTCCTAAAGTGTGAGAATCCAAATGTGTAAAAATGGCCTGTGAAATCCTAAAGGTACTCATTGGTTTTAGGGCCCCTTTGCGCATCTTGGCTGCAAAAAAGTGTCACACATGTGGTATCGCCGAACTCAGGAGAAGTAGGGCAATGTGTTTTGGGGTGTATGTTTACATATACCCATACTGTGTGTGAGAAATATCACTGTAAACGACAAATTTTTTATTTCAATTCACATTCACAAGTATGGGTATATGTAAAATACACCCCAAAACACATTGCCCTACTTCTCCTGAGTACAGCGATACCACATGAGTGACACTTTTTTGCAGCCTGGGTGCGCAAAGGGGCCCAAATTCCAACGAGTACCTTTAGGTTTTATATGGCTGCTCACAATTTAGCCCCACCCAAAATGCCAGAACAGTATAGACACCCCACAAATGACCCCATTTTGGAAAAGAAGACACCCCAAGGTATTCTCTGGCATAGTGAGTCCATGAAAAATTTAACTTTTTGTCAAAAGTTAGCAGAAAGGTAGACTTTATGAGAAAAAAACAATAAAAAATAAATTTCCGCTAACTTGTGCCAAAAAAAAATCTTCTATGAACTCGCCATGCCCCTCACAGAATACGTTGGGGTGTCTTCTTTCCAAAATGCGGTCACATGTGGGGTATTTATACTGCCCTGGCAATTTAGGGGCCATAAAGCGTGAGAAGAAAATTGCGTAAAAATGCCCTCCTAAAAATACACCCCAAAACACATTGCCCTACTTCTCCTGAGTACGGCGATACCACATAAGTGACACTTTTTTGCAGCCTGGGTGCGCAAAGGGGCCCAAATTCCAACGAGTACCTTTAGGTTTTACATGGCGGCTCACAATTTAGCCCCGCCCAAAATGCCAGAACAGTAAACACACCCCACAAATGACCCCTTTTCGGAAAGTAAACACCCCGAGGTATTCACTGAGGGGCATAGTGAGTCCGTCTGAGATTTCTTTTTTTTTTGCCAGAAGTTAGCAGAAATTGAAACTTTTTTTTTTTTTTTCTCAGAAAGTGTCATTTTCCGCTAACTTGTGAAAAAAAATGAAATGATACACGAACTCACCATGCCCCTCCCCGAATACTTTGGGGTGTCTTCTTTCTAAAATGGTGTGATTTGGGGGGTATTTATACTATCCTGGCATTCTAGCACCTGAAGAAACATGACAGGTGCTCAGAAAGTCAGAGCTGCTTCAAAATGCCGAAATTCACTTTTTTGCACCATAGTTTGTAAAAGCTATAACTTTTACCCAAACCAATAAATATACACTTATTGGACTTTTTTTTTATCAAAGACATGTAGAACAATAAATTTAGAGAAAATTTTATATAGAAATGTAGTTTTTTTTAAAAAAATTTACAACAGAAAGTGAAAAATGTCATTTTTTTGTAAAAATTTCGCTCATTTTTGATTAATAGCAAAAAATGTAAAAATGTCAGCAGCAATGAAATACCACCAAATGAAAGCTCTATTAGTGAGAAGAAAAGGAGGTAAAATTCATTTGGGTGGTAATTTGTATGACGGAGCAATAAACGGTGAAATTAGTGTAGTGCAGAATTGTAAAAAGTGGCCTGGTCATTAAGGGTGTTTAAGGTAGGGGGTCTTAAGTGGTTAATAACACACACTCTTTTTTTTTTTTTTTTTTTAAACACACACTCTTCCTGAACCTCACTACTCCCCCTTGCTGAGTGAATTCACCTGTGCACCCCCTGGATAGAAACAACATGCTAAAGCCTAATTTAACACTTTGTGTGTTAATACTAGTACACAGAGTGTTTGTAGCAGAGGATGTTTAATTGCACCTGTATTTACTTCCCCAAATTTTTTATATTATCTGTAAGTGCGCAATTTAGAGCATTTTAGTGCATCTGTATCAGTGTACAGTGTGTCCATAGCAGGAGATTTTTAATTGTACCTTTTGCAATTTTTCTACAATTTCTATGTGCACAAATAAGCATGTTTTCCGAAATTACTGATAGCATATATTTTGGCCACAAACTTTTGAAAATTTTATTTAGCATAGATTAGTATACTTAAAAGGGGTATTCCAGTTACATTTTTATCCCTATCTACATGATAGGAAATAACTATTAGATCGTGGTGGGCCTACCACTGGGTAGTAATGGCCAATTGGGCATGTTTGCTGCCACTCCATTTATTTCAGGGGGCTGCAGGGGATACAGGGCCCTCGTTCTTCTGATCAATGGGGGTCCTAGAGGTAGGACAAGAACACCCACTGATCTAATAGTTATGCCCTATCCTATTGACGGGTGATAATAATGTCACTGAATTACCCCTTTAAAGTAAAATCGGTGACCTAATATAGTTCACCTGCTTAAAATTAGGCATTTAGTGCAATGAAGGTGTCATCATACCTCATGTTGCACCGAAGCTCCACTCATTTCTGTGGCCAGAACCTCTCTGGCTGCTTTGATTGACAGGGCCAGGAAGTGGCAAAGCAGCAAGGGAGAGGCTAGCCACAGGAATGAATGTATATTGGGTGCAACAAGAGGAATTATGACACCCTCATTGCACTAAAGGCCTAATTTGCATATCAATAAGACTTGTAATAACTCTGGAATGGAGCCTCAGATCACCAAAAGAAAAACTGCATTTTAATCAGGTCAACTACAGTTATGTGTCTATGCAAAAAGTTTATGGATGTTGGGAGTAGTAATGTGGTCTCATCTAGACAGTGATCTCCAAAATACTGGCTGTTATGTCTGGCAAAAACTCAAAAAACAAAAAAAGAGTGATCATTTATTTTTCCAAAAACTGCATGTATCAGAGTTGTGTGACTCACTTAGCATACATTTGACCAGATTTACTAATGTGCATACAGTGCGCCAAAAAAATGTTTAAAAAGTACCTTAGTGCATTAGTACCTCTGGCCAGCTGTCTTTTTTTTTTCTAAGCATTTGTTTAAGATGGTCTTTTTCTCAATTTATGAAAATTGACTTGTAGTTCCAGACCTTCACCAAAATTTAACTCAGTTCTTTGGTATTAGTATCTCTGGCCAGCTGTCAATTTTTCTTCCAAAAAATGTTTAAATTTTCTCATTATCCAAAAGTTTTTCACAACTGGCTTGCATTTTCTTGTAGTATCAATATTGAATTCTGGTCTATGGTATCAGTACTTCTAGACAGTTCACAATATTTTTAAAATTGTTTAAAATTGTTTAAAAAAATTTATGAAAATTGTCTTGCAGGTCTAGGTCTTCACTAAAATTGATAAAAATTGTCTTCTTAAAAATCTGTTCTCTACAATGTGTCTGCATATACCAAACCATAATCATCTGCAAGTTCTATTTTGTCAAAGAGACTGTCTTGTCTCAAAAAATCCATCTGTGCCTTGTACACTAACATCATCGAGTACATGGGACCCTCCTAAGAATTGTGGCTGTGAGGCAAGGTGCATGCTACCATGAACGGCTGTCACGACTAGTGCTGAGCAAATCCAAGATCCAAAGTCAATTCGGTGAAAACTTAGTTTTAATGACGTCATTAAAATGTATGGCCTCAGATGTGGTGAAATTTCTATGAGAAACTTGGTATGTTCCTATGGAGCCCTGCTACAAGCACAAGGCATCTGACGGATATTAGTGTTGAGCGTGAATATTCGAATAGCGAATTTTAATCGTGAATATGGCAACTCGAGAATTCACGAATATTTAAAATATAGTGCTATATATTCGTAATTTCTAATATTCGTCTATTTTTTTTTATCTGAACCCATTACCTGCCTGCTTCTTGCTTGTGGGCAAATGTGAGAAGGCTGAAATATCGCAGTCTGTAGTGTATTAGAATATTCTTCATTATTTAATTTATTTTATCTTATGCGAAAAATCGGCAATGTAATGATAATTGGCATTATGCGATATTTACTTTGCCGATTTTTCACAATGAAGAGAATAATCTCGAATACGAATATTCGCGAATATATGACGAATGTTCTACCGAATATTCATAAAATATCGCAAATTCGAATATTGCCCCTGCCGCTCATCACTAACGGCTATGACGCTTGCTCCACTGTGGATCGGGATTAATCTTTAAAGAGACATGTGCCATAACTAATCGATTCACACATCTCTATACTGGGCCAATATAGGGGACATTATAACTACTGGAAGCACTACAGAGGGCCCATATAAGTTTTAGGACAATACATGGAGGTGTTATAACTACTGGGGCATTACAGGGGGACATTATAACTATTTGGGGCACTACAGGGGGACATTAAAATTACTTGGGGCCATATAGGGGGCATTATAACTACTGGGGCACAACAGTGGACATTTTAAACTAGTGGGGGAACTACAGGTGGATATTATAACTACTGATGCACTACAGGAGGACATTATAGTGGCAGATCCAGAGCCTAGTCGCGGGAGGGGCACTTCTGGCGATCGTTGCTCCCCTGCTCCCATCACTACAGAAATTCATGGTAATACAGCCCCACATACCTCTTACATTCAGTGACGTCTCCTTTGATATAGATAGATGTTCTCTTTCCTCATCTTCTTCTTTCAGACCTTCAGAACAGACCACCAGTTTTGCACCATTTTTTGCCTCTGCAGTTTGACCAAAAAAATAAAATCTTAGTTTACTACTTTTCCATCATCCTCCCATCTTCTGGACAAATCATCCTACTACCCCCAATACTGTGCCTCTGTGCTCCCCATACTATACTGCAGAAACAGATAAACCCCCTGATAATACTAGTACCACACAGAGCCCCTTCTTTGTGGCCTCAGTAGATGCCCCCAAATAATGTGCCAGTAAGAAGTGCCCCCATAGAGGCCCCCAATAATGTTCCAGTAAGAGGTTCCCCATAGATGCCCCCCATTAATGTGCCAGTAAGAGGTGCCCCCATAGATGCCCTTCAATCATGTGCTTGTAACAAGTGCCCCTTCCCCCCAATCATGTGCTTATAAAAAGTGCCTCTCCCCCACGTCATGTGCCAGTAACAAATGCCTCTCCATGCCCCTTAGAAAACGTGGTGTGATGTTAAACCGGCAGGATATGCTCAAACCCACATGCAGTTGTGCATATATATAGGGGAGCATATCCTGCACTTGTAGTCCATTGCTGATGGCAATCAACAGCAAAAAAATGCATACAATGGAAGATGCCAGCAACAGACTACAAGTACCACAATAACCATCCTTCATAAGGTAACAATTATGTGGATGCGAAGAACAATCAAAGACTAAACAAAAGCAAAGACAGGTGCACTCTGCGATTATACGAAACCCTCACACTGATGTGAAATTGAGAGGTTAGTTTGACATATTCTACTAGGAGGACATGCCTTAAGCTCTGGCACCACGCCAAGGTCTCTCAAGTAGCCCGAGGCCCTATCACTCACCTACTTGTGCTGTTTGGGCAATACCAGGGGCCAGTGGGCGGATTAGGAGTTTATACACCTCCATACATAAGACTATACAAACCATTAGAAAACGTGGCGTGATGTTAAACCAGCAGGATATGCTCAAACCCACATGCGGTTGTGCATATATATAGGGGAGCATATCCTGTAGCAACGGACTACAAGTGCAGGATATGCTCCCCTATATATATGCACAACCGCATGTGTGTTTGAGCATATCCTGCCGGTCAAACTAACCTCTCAATTTTACATCAGTGTGAGGGTTTAGTATTATCGCAGAGTGCACATGTCTTTGCTTTTGTTTAGTCTCTCCATGCCCCCCAATCATGTGCCAGTAACAAGTGCTTCCCCATGCCCCTCAATCATGTGCCAGTAACAAGTGCCTCTCCCCTCCCATCATGTGCCAGTAACAAGTGCCTCTCCATGCCCCCCCAATCATGTGCCAGTAACAAGTACATCTCTCCTCCCCCATCATGTGCCAGTAACAAGTGCCTCTCCCCCCCATCATCATGTGCCAGTAACAAATGCCTCTCTCCCCCATCATGTGCCAGTAACAAGTGCCTCTCCATGCCCCCCCAATAATGTGCCAGTAACAAGTTCCTCTCTCCTCTCCCCCCATCATGTGCCAGTAAAAAGTGCCTCTCCCCATCATCATGTGCCAGTAACAAGTGCCTCTCTCCTCTCGCCCCCATCATTATGTGCCAGTAACAAGTACCTCCCCCCCATCATCATGTGCCAGTAACAAGGGCCTCTCTCCCCCCATCATGTGCCAGTAACAAGTAACTGTCTCCCGCCCATCATGTGCCAGTAACAAGTGCCTCTCTCTCCCCCCCATCATCATGTGCCAGTAACAAGTTCCTCTCTCCTCCCCATCATGTGCCAGTAACATTGTCCCATATAAAAATAAAAAAAACACTTATACTTACCTCCATGGCAGTGATGCAATGCAGGCCTATTCCAGCCTGTGTCCCACGCTGTACGGCTCAGGCGGCTCATCGCGCAGTATGCACCAACCTCTGATAGGCTGCCCGCACAAGGCCCGCACCCTATAAGAGGAACAGGGAAGGGAGACGCCTCTCCCTCCCCTGCCCCGCCGCAGACGGTGATACAGATGACTATGGAGATTCGCGCTTCCACAATGGAAGCGCTCATCTCCCTGTGCCCTGCCGCTGCTGCCACTGCTGCCCACATTCTGGCACTCCTGGCACTGACAGGAGTGGCAGTGGTTCACAGTGGCTGTCCTTACTCCAACGCTCCCTAGGCTCTGCAGAGAGTGGAGGGTGCAGCCTTTCCTCCCTTGGGGCATACCCTAGACTGTCTGGCGCTCCTTAGTGTGAGGTAGGGTGGCCTTGAGGTTGGGTAGCTCAGTGCAATACAGGAGTACATATGTAGGAGTCGGCGGATGGATGGTGGAGTCAATGACTATGCCTGTCGGTAACAATAATAAAGTTTCTATTTACTGAATTCATGATGGGAGTAGTAGTAGTAGTATAAGTAGCAGCAATAAGCACAGTGCAAAGTATATTATAATGTAGTCTTTTTCCAATCGCTGTGTATAGGCAGCAACAATGATGGTTGTAATCCTCCCTGAGTCTCACTCCAAGTTCCCTTTGCAATCTTCTCAAATGACCACAGATGTGTAATTCCATTCTCATTAACTATTTCTGCAATTCCCAGTTGCAGGGTGCAGATCTTAAATTAAGATAGCTTGTCCGTCTCAGAGTGTGGTGGGCACAAAAGCAATATACCCTTTCAAAAGCAGTATTGCCATAAACAAGTGGAACCTTACTGACTTTCCAGGCAATGCCTTGGTTCTCTACAATCTGAATGTATTTAAGGTTTTCTTTCTTTCAGGGAAATTCTCTCAGTTCAGTTGCCATTCCTGGCAGCTTTCATTCTCAGAGATGAAGGTTCCCTGGACTAGGCTTCTCTTCAGGCCTACTTTTCAGGAACTCAGATATGCATGTGTTACCTCTAGCTCTGCCCACATAAGACTCGGTGGCAGGTATGTACCTATGATCCTGCACTTTCCCGGCTAGCTGCTCACAATACATTATATAGCACTCGCTCACTGTTGTTCTCTGTTATCAGCCATTGTCAGAAGATTGTATATATATATAGCCATATAATAGAGATACTGTGTGTGAACAGAAACAAAATCAATAGCTCAACCAACTTAGGAAACTATGGTTTGGTGCGCTCCCCACGACACACCGCAATGTCGTTAAGAAAGGAATACTCAGTAAAGGGCTTAGTTTGGGGAGCATTAAAAATGCGTGGGGGTGCAGCCTGCCATCCACCATATACATAGGTCAGTATTTCATGTATAAACAATATTTTAATAATGTGTTCTGTAGTTGATCAACTCAATAAAGCAATAAAATAATAGAAAATAGAAAAAATATTTGAAAATATATGAAAATATATAAACAGTATAAAAAATAATAAAAGTTTATAATAAGAAGTCCATATATAATAAAAGAAAGAGGAAAATCACTTGATTAGTGTATCAATTCTGTCCTCTGGTATCTAGGACAGGGATATCAAAAAATGATGATCTTGATGGTGTTAGTCCTGTTAATGAAAATAGCGTTGGTATATAGTAGTATTGTCTCTGACCAAGACTTATGTCCTTTTGATTACGTATGTCCCGATAACCTAATTCTTCTGACAGAGGAAGGTTCTATTCCCTAATATATAACAAATAGTATTTAGCAAATAAAATAGCGTTGGTGTATAGCTTGTAGCCAATACTCTACCAGTCCTTGCGGAGGGAAGCTTGTGATGTTACGAAGTTCGCGATGTCCCTGCTGCTACGCTCACAGGCTTACAATGTGGCGTCCCACGGATTGGAAGTTGCAGCGCTGCTGGGTTACGAGATGGAACTGTCGATCCTTGGCGTCCTGATGTTGGATGTGCTTTATCACGCTGAAATAATGTTAAAATGTGAAGTTGCACGTATTGCACCAAAATATTTGCATCACTAGTGCCGATTTCGCAATTGCGAATATATTGTAGCACTATCTGCATATAAAGCTATTGTGATGTTCTGCCGTGCCAACCATTTTCTCCAGTCTCAGGAAACTTCTAGCAGCTTGAAAAATATATCTATAGTGACCCTCGCCTGTATTGTGTGCGCATTACGCAAATATTACATTGCTAATTTTTCACAATCAAGAAAATAATCTCGAATTCGGAAATTTGCGAATATGACAAATATTCTACCAAATATTCACAAAATATAGCAAATTTCGAATATTGTCCCTGACGCTTATCACTTGGCCATTATTAATGTGGCTTATTATTATGAATATGGCTCATTTTGTATATCAAACTCATAAAGGGAAGGCCCCAATATGTTTACAAAACATCTTTTTTCATATAATTAGCGAATATAGGCAATATAGAATACAGATATATCACTAATATAATCACTTTACTTTATATTTACTGTACTCTATGTCCTCCATCTGGGTTATCTATAACAACGTAGAACAGGCATGTCCAAACTCCGGCCCTCCAGATGTTGCAAAACTACAACTCCCATTATTCCTGGACAACCTACAGCTATCAACCTACAGAAGGGCATGATGGGAGTTGTAGTTCTGCAACACCTGGAGGGCCAGAGTTTGGACATGCCTGACGTAGAACAATGCAAGTAACTACACTACAATCATTAATTGAATGGCCCTTTATTTCTAAATGAAGAAATCATCAGCTGATATACATATTCTCAATATATGGCTGCACACCATACATATAGGTAGTGGAATAATCCAGTCCACTTTTTCATTACAACTTGTTTTTTGGGGAGTACCTCCCCTAGATGATGAAGCACCTTTTAAAGACAGATCTATTCATTCACTGCAGGCCACTAAGGAAGGAGCACTAAGCTCCGAAACACGTATGGTTACCTGCAGTGAAATAATAATAATCATGTGTATATATCCCCTTAATTCACCAAAGCTGACCGCTTCATTCAATATTACTTCGTGATAAAGCATGTCCAACATCAGGACGCCGAGGATCGACGGTTACATCTCGTAACCCAGCAGCTCTGCAGCTCCTGATCACGTGGGATGCCATGTTGTAAGCCGGTGAGCGTAGCAGCGGGGACATTGCGAACCTAGTAACATCACAAGCTTCCCTCCGCAAGGACTGGTAAAGTACTGGCTACAAGTTATACACCAACGCTATTTTATTTGCCAAATACCATGTTTTAAATAAAAGGGAATAGAACCTTCCTCTACCAGAAGAATAAGGTTATCGGGACATAATAAAAAGGACATAAGTCTTGGTCAGAGACAATACTACTATATACTAGAGATGTCGCGAACATAAAATTTTCCTTTCGCGAGCGGCGAACGCGAACTTCCGCAAATGTTCGCGAACAGGCGAACCAGGCAAACCACCATAGACTACAATAGGCAGGCGAATTTTAAAACCCACAGGGACTCTTTCTGGCCACAATAGTGATGGAAAAGTTGTTTCAAGGGGACTAACACCTGGACTGTGGCATGCTGGAGGGGGGTCCATGGCAAAATTCCCATGAAAAATTACGTAGTTGACACAGAGTCGGGTTTTAATCCATAAAGTACATAAATCAACTAACATTCCTAAATTGTTTGGAATAACGTGCTTTAAAGCATCCAGTGTGTGTATACGATCAGGTATGATGTTGTATCGATCAGGTAGTGTAAGGGTTACGCCCGCTTCACAGTGACAGACCACACTCTGACAGACCAAAATCCCAGCAAACAGTCCATTTGCAAAACCGCAAACTCCCCATTTGCACAAGGTTGGATACCAAGCTAGCCACGTCCCATTCCTTGTCCTCACTGACGTCATTAAAGGTCTCTTCCTCCACCCAGCCACGTACAACACCAAGGGTCCCCGAAAGGTTACAACAAGCCCCCTGGGACGCCTGCTGTGGTTGGTCTTCCGCCTCCTCAAAGCCACCTTCCTCCTCTGACTCCTCTTCCTCAGACCCCTCTCTGTGTTGCCACAGGTCCAGCAATCGAAGAAACAAGGCTGTTTCTGGTGGTGATGGTGACCACAACTCTTCCTCTTCAAGATCATCTATGGCCTGATCCAGCACTCTTCGCAGGGCAAGCTCCCTTGCCTTGGGTTTGACTGACCAGGTTTGTCACCTCCGCAAAAGGAAGCATGAGCCTACAGCCATTGTTCATGAGCGTTCAGTAACATGGGCAAAATTTAAATTAAAAAAATCTGTTCTTACCAGTTTAATCTCTGTTTTGTCCCCTATCAGGGCACGGTGTATGAAATAGATTTTTGGAACCGGGAGATGGAAAAAGATGGTTGGTTGGTCCTCTTCCTTCGAATTTGGGGCACTGCGCGTGCGCCGTGCAATGTACTGTGCCACCCTATATGAGTGGTGTGTTAAGTAGTACTATTCCTATCAGTTTATTCCCTGTTAAGTCCCCTATCAGGGGACATGTATCAAATAGATTTTAGGACCCGGGAGAGGGAAAAAGATGATTGGTCGTTCATCTTACTTCCAACTTGGGGCATTGCGCGTGCGCCGCGCGATGTACTGTGCCACCAATACAAATAGTGTGAACTACTATTCTTACCATTTTAATCTTTGTTAAATCCCCTATCAGGGGACGTGTATTGAATTGAATCCTTGCATGAGGAGATAGAGAAAAAAGCTTGCTCTGTCCGCTTCCTTCTAATTATGGGCACTTGCAATGGAATTTGCCACCAATGCAACCAGTGGCGTACACACAATCCATGGGGCCCCGGTGTGAAACTGATCCATGGGGCCCCCTCCCCGTTGCCCCCCTCCCCATTTCTGAGAGCGCTGCTAATGGCCCTTTCAGCCCCAGTTTACTACTAAAATTAAACGTTTTGGCTAAATAAAGTATATTACAAAAATGTAACCTATCACTTGCCCTTTCCGTGTGGCTAATCCGCTGTGTGAATGAGTGCCAAGCCCCATTCCAGACAGCAGAGACACAAAGCACTAATAGGATTAATAATGCTCCGTGCCTCTCTGTGATCTTTTAACTACAAAATCCTGGTGACAACTTTATCTCACTGTGATTTTGTAGTAAAAAGGTCACAGAGAGGCATGGAGCATTATCAATCCTGTTAGTGCTCTGTGTCTCTGCTGTCTGGAGAGGGGCTTGGCACTCATTCACACAGCGGATTACCTGCACAGGATCCGCTCGTGTTAAAGAGCCCTAACCCCAATGCACGGCTACACTCACCCAGTCCTAACTAACAAAATCTGGTCCTACCTCCTCCAGAGTGTCGCTGGCGTCGGCGTGATGTCCGCTGGATCCAGAACAAGGTCCCTGTGGTGAGAAAAAAAGAATCAGGAAGGGATGGTGACTGCCCCTGTTAAATCACCAGCAGGGGGCACTGTGCTGGCCTGTAAGACTGAGCCATGCCAATGTATAGCAGGGTAATCTAGTGCTACCACACAGTACTAATGCCCACGTTGAGGCCCCTTACAGTACTAATGCCGACCTTTGTTCCTGTAACAGTAGTTATACTCAGATATGTGCCGCCTCACAGTAGTTATGCCCAGTTATGTGTCCCCTCACAGTAGTAATGCCAAATATGTGCCCCCTCACAGTAGTAATGACCAGAATATGTGTCCCCTCAAAGTAGTTATGCCAGATTATGTGTCCCCTCACAGTAGTTATACCAGATTATGTGTCCCCGCACAGTAATATGCCCAGATATGTGCCCCCTCACAGTAGTAATGCCAGATTATGTGTCCCCTCACAGTAATATGCCCAGATATGTGCCCCTCACGGTAGTAATGCCAGATTATGTGTCCCTCACAGTAATATGCCCAGATATGTGTCCCCTCACAGTAGTTATACCAGATTATGTGTCCCCGCACAGTAATATGCCCAGTTATGTGCCCCCCTCAAAGTAGATATGCCCAGATATGTGCCCCCTCAAAGTGGTTATGCCAGATTATGTGCCCCTTCAAAATATTTATACCCAGATATGTGCCCCCTCACAGTAGCTGTGACACATTATGTGTCCCTCACGTTAGATATGCCCACATATGTGCCCCTCACAGTGGTTATGCCAGATTACCTGCCCCCTCACAGTAGCTATGCCTTCATATGTGCCCCCTCAATCCTCATAGCTATGCCTTCATATGTGTCCCCCCTCACAGTAGTTATGCCTGATTAGGTGCCCCCTCAAATTAGTTATGCCCCCCCCCCTCTTGCCCTTTGCTCCTTGCCCCCAGTCTGCAGCCTTAGAAAAAAAAAAAACATACTTACCTTCTTCCCTGATGACAGGCTCCCTCACTCGTCTCGGTGCTGGCTGTGCTGAAGGCAGATTCCCGGGTTTTCAGATCTCCTCCCACAGCCAGCAGCGCAATGTGGGGCCAGCAGGGGGAGCTCCTGAGCTGTGAAGATCAGTGAAGCAGGGATGAAAGAGGTTTCCCTGCTTCACTATGGAAAAGAAATGTCGGCCGGCTGGGTGTGTAAGTGCACGCTCACAAGATTTTTTATCTGCAAGGTACTGTACCACCCAATATGAGTGGTGGGCACTGGCAGTGGGCACAGTACAGTCTGTGGGCCTGACACTCACTGGCAGGCAACTGCAATTATATTAAAGGGTAAAAATTAAATGACTTTTTTATCTCCAAGGTATTGTGCTACCCTATATGAGTGGCGGGCAGTGGGCACAGTACAGTCTATGGGCCTGACACACACTGGCAGGCAACTGCAATTATATTAAAGGGTAAAAATTAAATTACTTTTTAATCTGCAAGGTACTGTGCCACCCTATATGAGTGGTGTGCACACAGTACAGTCTGTGGGTCTGCGGCCGCGCGTAAAAAACTGACCAAATGAACGCAATCGCAGGCACAACTGAATGGCCTTGCCTGTGAAATCGCACAGTTTTCACTGAACGCATCTGCAACGCATCTGGACCTAAGGCCCCATTCACACATCCGCAATTTTTGTCCGCATCCATTCCGCAATTCTGCGGAATGGATGCGGACCCATTCATTGTGCTCTCCGCTTCCGCATTTGCGGAGCCGCGGCCCCGAACTTCCGGGTTTCGGCCCCGAAATATCCGGCCGCGGCTCCACAAAAGATAGAGCATGTCCTATTCTTGTCCGCAGCCTGCGGACAAGAATAGGTATCTCTATGGGGAGTGCTGGCATGGTGTGTTGCGGATCCGCAATTTGCGGATCTGCAACACACTATGGACATGTGAATGGGGCCTAATCCGGACACTCTCGTGTGAAAGAGGCCGATGAGTCTTTGAGGACTGGAGAGGACACAGAACACTGGCCTAGCTAACGCTTTCCGTATTAATTCAGCAGCAGCAGCACTCTCCCTGCTCTAACTAACACTGCAGCTTCAGAATGAATCTAAGATGGATGCTGTCCTTGCTTTTTGATAGGAGGTGGGAGGGTCTTGGAGAGAGGGTATGCTGATTGGCTGGAATGTGTCTGCTGACTGTGAGGTATAGGGTCAAAGTTTGCTCAATGATGACGTACAGGGGGCGAATCGAACATCGCATATGTTTTCCCGCCGCGGCGAACGCGAACATGCGATGTTTCCCGGCGAATAGTTTGTGACATCTCTACCATATACCAACGCTATTTTCATTACCAGGACAAACACCATCAAGATCATCATTTTTTAATATCCCTGTCGTAGATACCAGAGGACAGAATTGATACACTAATCAAGTGATTTTCCGCTTTCTTTTAATATATATGGACTTCCTATTATAAACTTTTATCATTTTTTATTTTATTATTTGTTATACTGTTTATATATTTTCAACTATTTTTTCAATTTTTTATTTTAATTATTTATTGAGTTAATCAACTACAGAACACATTATTAAAATATTGTTTATACATGAGATACTGGCCTATGTATGTGGTGGATGGAAGGCTGCACACTCATGCATTTTTTAATCTTCTAATAAATTAAGAATTTATATCAGCTATCTCTAATCCATACAGCACTAGATAGCTGAGTGCCCCCCAAGCTAAGCTTTTTACTGATAATACAGATATACAGTTAGTTTAGGGTATCAGACTGCACGATTTGTGGTCATAATATGGGCCCAAAAAATGCCTGTATTACATCACTGCAAAATCCGGCTTTGTCTGGCGCAGTCTCCAGGATCCAAAGCTTCTCATTTGATGGTTTTTATTACTGATGAGCGAAGACAGCTTTGGATTCTACATCCGGAGTCACTTTGTTCAAAATCTGTGGATTAATACTGTACAGAGATCAGTCTGTAAAGTATTAAAATGTATGGGCTCCAATGAGCCAAAGTCAGTTGTTCGCGAAGTCGTGCGAGACTTCGTTGAATAACTTCGGTAGTTGATTTTTAAAGTGGAAAATCACTTTAAAACTTGGAGCTGAACTTGGCTTTGGTTCCGACTGGTACCTCGGTTAACTTAATTTTGCAATAGGCTGAAAAAGAGTAATTGTTTGGAAGGCAGGAAGTGTATCTCGGAGTACATCACTGTACATTTCACTAACATGCATAGCTAGTTCTTTCTGATAGTTAAACAGTTACTGTGTCAGGCAGGTGGACACCCCAATAACAGTAGAATTGGACAGCCTATTCACCCAATTTGAGAATCAAAGCCTAATAGAATTGCTTATGCAATAACTAAGGTGGACACCCCTCTAACAGTAGAACAAGACAGGTTTTTGCCCCAATTTGGGAATCAAGGTGTAATAGAATTGCTTATAGGTGGACACCCCAATAACAGTAAAATTAGAAAGCTTATTCACCCTAATTAGAGAATCAAGGCCTAATAGAATTGCTTATCTATTAAACATGGTGGACACTCCAATAACAGTAGAATTAGACAGCTTATTCACCCCAACTTGAGAATTAAGGCGTAATAGAATTGTTTATGTAATAAACAAGGATGACACTGTTCAATTACATATCTCTGTACCCTACACAGGGATTGATGCAAACTGCGCTATCTCCTATGATTCACTTCAGCTTCAGATTACAGTCCCTGCACTATCCCTGCAGTCTGCCTATGCTCTCCCTATAGTGTGTTAAGACTCTCCCTACACTGTCCTTGCACTGTCCCTGCACTCTCCCTATCCAATATTACACAATTAAAAGCTTTTAGCAACACTGTCCCTAGCGCTTGTCACGTCTCTCCCTATACTCAGCTCACAGTTAAATGGTGGACTCCGTATGGGATAAGGTTTTTAAAGGGCTGTAAAATCACAGGTGCTGGCTTTATGGGTGATCTCATGGTCCCGGGCTTATTACTTTCACTTTGTAACACATGTAGCTGCCATTTTAGGAAAAAACAAATTTGTTACCAGTTGTGAATCAAATTTTTCCTAAACTTTGGATTGAATTCTACTTTCGATGCTTCTATTTTCTCAACACTAACCATGTGCATCATGAGCTGCAGAGAGTCCTCAGCAAACTGTTTCCCAATTGCAAGCTTATCAAATGCACCATGCAGCTGCTCAAGCTGCTGAAACTTCTCAGCAAATTCTGGCCTGGCTTTCTCAGTAAGCTAATCAGACAGGTGACTCTCAGAAGTGCCCAAACCCAGGCCAGAAAGAAAGCAGCAAATCATGTTATTTAATGTGCTAATGATTGGGCTTTCATGCATAATGCTGCTTTGATTTTGATCGAACCATAGCCTATGCCCAACATAAATTGGTTGTGATTGACAAAATGGAAATTCAATGCACCACCAATACCAATCTGTGGTAGCTTAAAGTTTCGTAAGGAGGCACCAGGTATGTGCTGCTTTGAGAACAGTGTACAGATACCAGAATTCTCAATTCCTCCGAAGCCACTTAAGGCATTGCTTTTAGGCAATAGTTTTGCCTCGTTTGCCTCAGGTGGAACTGGCAAGGCATTTTTTGTCAACCGGCTTCTTGCTAATGGAGGGCAACATCTGGAACAGTAGCAGCAGTATTGAGTGGTGGCAGAATTGTGCAATCCACATTTAAATTGGTTAATGTTATGATAGATGAGGTACCAGTCTCGTACATCACTGCAGATGCAGGAGATGCCCATGTCTTTAGATCATGTCAACTCATTGCGTGGTATAAGTGCACCAAGTCAGATAGACATGCTCTGTAAACATTAAATCAAATACTAAGATACTTACATTAAGTGATAAAAATGTATGGGTGAGACCTTAGTCTTGCTTGCAGGTGACTTCAGGAAGACCTTGCTTAAACTACCAAAGAAAACAATGTATAATGAGCTGAACGCATGCCTTAAAAGTGTTTTCTGATTTTTTTCCCAGGACCCCATCCGATCAGCTGTTTGAGAAGAAATCGGCACTGGCAGTAAGTAGCTCCTCAGCCTTCTTTCAGCTCATCAAGTGCAGCGCTATACATTGTATAACAGCTGGTATAATAGCTCAACCTCACTATCTTCATGAACATGATGTCACATGGCCTAAGCAAAGCTATGAGAAGGTGGTGGCACTACTACGAGAGCAGGTGCCTTCTCAGCTGATCGTCAGCATTCCCTGGTGTTGGACCATCACCAATTAGATACTGATGATCTATCCAAAGGATAGGTCATCAGTTAAAAAAATGTCTTGGAAACAGCATCTCTCCCCTGTGGTATCAGGTTCAGAGTCTTACATGAGCAAATATTTTTCGTGATGAATCTGCTCAGAAATTCTCCCAATTGCTTTGCATGCTTAACAATGGTGTAGTCCAACAATATGCAGATGCCAACATACCACTTATTGCTGATTTTTGCATGGTTGTAGAGTTGCCTGAAAAGAGCAGTGATCCCTGATAGTGTTGAGCGAAGCGAGCTTCGGATCATAGATCCGAAGTCTCTTTGGTCAAAACTTCTTGTGAATGATGTACGGAGATTGGTCTCCGTACAGCTTTGAAATGTACGCGCTCCGCCAACGCGAAATTCGTCACGAGACCTCGGTGAATAACTTCGGACTTCCATTTTTCAACTTGAAAACAATTTTAAAACTAGTAGGTACCAAAGCTAACTTCGGATTTAGGTTTTAAAATGGTTTTCAAGTTAAATTATCGATATCCAAAGTTATTCACCAAAGTCTTGCGATACTTCGGAGATAACAAATCTCATCTAGGCGGAGCCTACACATTTGAATGCTATATGGAGACAGATCTCCGTACAGCATTCACAATAAGTTTTGTCCGAAGCGACTTCAGATCTATGATCTGAAGCTCGCTTTGCTCAACACTAATCCCTGACATTGGTATTCAATTTGACAAAGAAATAACTCCTTACCATGATTGGTAATATTTTAGCTGTTTGGGTATCTGCACACGATGCAGATTACGTGCAGTTTTTACACCTGGATTCCCATGATGAAAAACTGCAGAGTAATACAGTTCCAGCAAAGTGTATGACAATAAACAAATCTCATGTACAGTACACTTAGGCCTCTTTCACACGGGCGTCACGTTTGACGCTCGGATCAGAGGCGGGTGCATTGCAGGAAAATCGGCATGTTTGGTACCCAGACCCGAACCCGCACTTCATCACTGAAGTCTGGTTTCGGGTTGAGTATTCTGGAGATTTTATTATTTTCCCTTATAACATAGTTATACGGGAAAATAATAGCATTCTCAATAAAGAATGCTTTGTAGAATGTGGATTAAGGGGTTAAAAATAATAAAACTTAACTCACCTTAGCCACTTGATTGCGTAGTTGGCGATTTCTCTTCTCTCTTCAAGAATTAGCTGCAGTCTAAAGGACCTGTGATGATGTCACATCACATGGTCCAATCACATGGTCCGTGATTTTCCCGCAGCCCCATTCACTTCTATAGGGCCTGCGTTGCGTGAAAAACGCAAAAAACTGGAGCATGCTGCGATTTTCACACAACGCAGAAGTGATGCGTGAAAATCACCGCTCATGTGCACAGCCCCATAGAAATGAATGGGTCCGGATTCAGTGCGGGTGCAATGCGTCCACCTCACGCATTGCACCTACGCGAAAAACTCGCCCGTGTGAAAGGGGCCTTAGCTTTTTTCTGTGTGGAAATTGACTTGCCATGCAGATGTAGAAATCTGCAGCATGTCAATTTTTTGTGCAATATTGTGTGCAGATTTCTCAATTTTTAATACAAGGGTTAGATCTGTGGAAAATCCACATGAAATCCGCACCAAAAATAGCAAATAACACATACAGTTTTTTTGTCTGGTTCTGGTGGGAAATTTACATAAATCTGCACACTATATGGCCTCTTTCACACGGGCGAGTTTTCCGCGCGGGTGCAATGCATGAGCAGGACGCATTGCACCCGCACTGAATCCGGACCCATTCATTTGCGTTGCATGAAAATCTAAAGAACCTGTGATGACATCACATCACATGGTCCAATCACATGGTGATGGACCATGTGATTGGACCATGTGATGTGACGTCATCACAGATCCTTTAGTTGTTAGCTGAAGCTGGAAAAGAGAAGACAGATCGCAACTACGCGATCAAGTGGCTAAGGTAAGTTAACTTTTATTATTTTTAACCCCGTCATCTTCATTTTATTAAGAATGCTATTATTTTCCCTTATAGCCATGTTATAAGGGAAAATAATAAAGTCTCCAGAATACTCTACCCGAAACCGGACTTCAGTGATGAAGTCCGGCTTCGGGTCTGGGTACCAAACATGGCGATTTTTCACACGCGCGTGCAAAACGCATTACAAACGTTTGCACCCGCGCGGAAAAATCGCGCATATTCCCGCAACGCACCCGCCTCTTATCCGGGCGTCAAACATGACGCCCGTGTGAAAGAGGCCTATGGCTTACATGCGGTTTCTCCATGTGGATTTTTGTGCTGAAAAACCATAGCATAATACAATACTAGCAGTGTATGAGATTAGACAAATTTTATGTACATTTTACATTTCTCTAAGGTGCAGAAATTAACCTGCTGCGTGGATTTTAAAATCTGCAGCATGTCAATTGTTGTTGAGTTTTTATTGTGCACATTTCCCCCTTTACAATGGAAAGGTGAGATCTACGGAACTTCTGCATCAAATCCCACCAAAAATAACATTAAACACACACACAAAAAAAAGCATAAAAATGTGGATAGTGTGGATTTATATGTGTTTTTTTTTTTTTTAAATCCCCAGCATGTCAATAGTTTGTGCAATTCTGCACCTTCTGCGAAGGTTTATTTTCCTTAGGCTTCAATGGGGTTGTTAAGAAACAGAAGATCCACACAAACATCATAACTAAAAGCTGCATTAAAAACACATAAAAATTCACCAAAACCTCAATAAATAGTGCAGATAAATGTATAGATTTCTGGCAAATTTTCTGCACATATATCTGCACCGTGTACATATACCCTTAGGTATTTATGAGGTTTAAATTAAAATAAGAAGTGTATAACTGCCAAGGTTTAAAGGGCTAGAAGAAATTTCCCTAAGGGCATGGATTGGCATCCTGGGCACCCTTGGAACAAATCAAATAAACACCAAAACAGACACCAAGACTTTACGCCGATGCAGCGTTGGGTACTTTTTCTACAGTATTATTTTTATACTATTATACATGTCTCATAATGAAAGTGAAAATTAGTGTACATAGATATAACATTGTTCTGGCATATGTAATTATCTGTTTTTATCTGCCTTTATCTTTAAAAATATAGTAGCTTCCTTAAACAATAAATAAGTCTATACCTGTGTGTTATTTCTTTCATTTGTCAGGATACAGCATACTCTTCCTTGTGTTCTACTGGTATGAAATTTTCATTTTTATTGGTTCAGGGAGCTTTCCTCTATAACCTTTGGCAGAGTTGCTGAGCCTTCTTGGAATACCATTGCATCACTTTTCTATCTTCTTCACATTTACTTGACGTTGAGGTCTTGGGTTAATCTTCCCCAATAGAATTCGGCCTTATCATTGTTTTACTGCTGTGACCTCTCAAACTAAAGTCCTTACAAGATGAGCTTAAATAAAAAAAACACTCATTTACCGGTGCAGTTTTCATGCCTTGTTCTTTATCGCTTCCTTGTGCTCTCTGTCTCTCAGCTGCAGACCACCAAGTGCTATGCCTTAGTTTGTCAATTTATACTGCTGTCATGGTTTCAAATGCTAAAACTATTGTGTGCTATATACACTACTGACCTTTCCAGCAACATTCTGTATTTGTATTGTTAACTCATTAAGGTTTTGGGTGACCGCTAAGAAGATATTGGATTTTTCCCACAATTGTATTACATGATAGTCTTCAAATTCCCACTAATACAAAACAAAACTAAGACGACAATGCTATTAAATAACAACACAAAAGTATAATAGTTTTCTTTGGTCATAGGAAAAATGTTATACTCTGAGTGTTTGTGCTAGAGTTATATTATTATACAGTGGCCTTTGAGAAAGCATTGCCTAATTCACCATTAGCAGATGTTTTTTGTTTGATATATAGCATAAACATGTATATTTAATGTAATCCTCAGAATTCTATTAAAAAAATGAATTGTAATCATTTCACTGATTTCCTGCGCCCCTCCCTTCCTACGCTTCTTCACTCTTCCCATTCGATCTACTTTCTACTGTCTCCCAACAGCTCTAGTTTCTATCTAGCTGCCAATGAATCTCATTTAGCGTTGTTTCACATTTGCGTTTGCCGATCTGGCAATCTGGTTCTTGCTGGACACTACCGGAATGCTGTCCCCATAACAATAATAACGCGATCTGGCAGTCATCTGGGTGCAATCTGGCAAATATGCAAAAAAATTGGCTGGACAAATACAGTGCAGCAGTTTTTTTTGCTTCGTTTATTCCCGGCAATCTATTGCAGAACAGCCTGCTGGCAGTGTGAAACAACACACATAAAATTGGTCTGGCCTTTTTTGCAAAAAATAAATAAAAAGATATGATTAAACAGCATCCATGTTTTTATGTCAAATGTGTTTTTTATGGAAGGTTTTCAGTGAATTTTCTTCAGGGATTTTTTTCGTCCCATAGGAAGGGTATTAAAAAGTGCCTGAAAATAATGATCTCGGTTCAACATGCTTAAAAGCAGACAAAAGCAAACTTCAATCTACAGAAAAGGACACTTTTCATTTTCATTGACTTTCAACTAACTTCTAGAGTTTGTGATGGACATTTATTAAGATAATTACCCCACTATTGTGGAGTAAAAAAGTTACACATTATGGCGCACGCCATCTGTGCCCCATAAATTGCGAATTTTTAGGCTTCTCAACACTTTTCCCAAGTGGTTAGAAAAGGGGGTGGGGCATAGTGGAAGTGGGCAAGACTTCACAATGCCCACCGCATTCACTATAACTTTTGGCAGAAAGCGACGTAAGTTGTAGCTGAAGTCTACGACAGTCTGTAGCTGGCGTAGACTTCAGTTTCTGATGTACGGCAGGGCAGAGATGAGCCTGATTTGTTAAGAGGCATCATGCCAGTGCAGGCGAATAAAGACAGGCGGATGGATGCGCCAGTCTTGATATTTCCTCCCCCTCAGTTTTTTTCAGACAAAAGCGCACCAAAACATGCATATAAAAAAAAGCTGCAAAAGTGAAATCTGCAGAAATTCCATTAAAAAACAGTGTGGGAACCAAGCGTTTTGAATATTTTTTCTGGAATGGATAAAACGTCCCACAAATTGTCACTTTACCTGTGGAGTGCTCTAAGTGTGCCATACACCATTGGTAAGATTCACCAATATACCAAGCCTTCTCTACTTGTAAATGTTTTTTTTAGGGTACAGTATGTTATAGGGCAGAATTGGTACAGAAATTTCACAGAGTGCTTTCTACACATAGGGTTTTGCTGACATTTTTCTGCACTTGTGCTATTTTTGTTGTTTTTTTTCTCTTCATTTTCTTGATTCAAAAAATGCCATCTCTAGATGTTAGCTAAAGGTCTACAGGAAATATGAAAGGCAGGGCATGCAACTTTTTTGCCGTGCTTTATTAATTAAGTGGCATTTTTTGTCTTTCTGGCTTCTTTTTAAAAATGCAACTTGCTGTGTGTAACGCTTGGCATTTTGTTTTGTTTTTTCTGGCATTTTCACCTTTGCTTTTCTAAAGGAGAAAAACACAATGAAGAAAATGCACACTGGGGCACATTTATTAATAGTGTTGCACTTTGCGCTTTCTAAGAATATGAATCAAAGTCTTAATATTAGACAAATTTACTATTCTGGTGCATGGACCTTTGTATTATAAATTCTGTGCCAGATTTAGCTAGAATTATTTTCATGAACCAGAATTTTGTATGTGCACCACAAATATGTCTGTGCACCAAAAAAAAAGTCTGTGCACCAAAATTTGTGTCTAGTCTAAGTTTACTTCACCTGTAAGTTACCCGTGAAGCTTTTTTTCCCTGTCGAACAAGCACTAGAAAACGTACCACAAAAGAAGCAGCGCAAAACTCAGCAGCCAAAAAAAACACCTGTAAGCATTTATTCTGGTGCTTTTTTCACAGGGAAAAAACACCATTTCCAAATTTCCATGTGTTGGGATCCCAAAATCAGTTTCCTGCATTGTTATGGGGTTATTTCTGCAGCATATGTACAAATTTCTGACAGTCCAATTTAGATGTAAAGAACAGTCACAGAAATATCTGCAATAAATCAGCCTTCAATGATCATATTCTATTTCTTTCAAGATACATATTTTAATAATATTAAATTAACAAGAATAATGGGATGTGTTAAAATGCATATCATGATTGAAAACATGCTTTAGGCCCCTTTCACACGAGCGAGTTTTCCGCGCGGGTGCAATGCGTGACGTGAACGCATAGCATCCGCACTGAATCCTGACCCATTCATTTCAATGGGTCTGTGTACATGAGCGTTTTTTTTCACGCATCACTTGTGCGTTGCGTGAAAATCGCAGCATGTTCTATATTCTGCGTTTTTCACGCAGCCCCAGTCCCATAGAAGTGAATGGGGCTGCGTGAAAAACGCATTGCATCCGCAAGCGAGTGCGGGTGCGTTGCGTTTTTCACTGATGGTTGCTAGGAGATGTTGTTTGTAAACCTTCAGTTTTTTATCACGCGCGTGAAAAACGCATCAAAACGCATTGCACCCGCACGGAAAAAACTGAACAACTGAACGCAATCGCAGGCAAAACTGAATGGCTTTGCCTGTGAAATCGCACAGTTTTCACTGAACGCATCCGCAACGCATCCGGACCTAATCCGGACACGCTCGTGTGAAAGAGGCCTTAGTAAAGTCACAGAAACAGACAGGCTGACAAGAACATATAAAAGCAAATAAAACGTGTACAAATCAAGTACCAAAAGACCAAGACCAGATTTAGCTAGAATTCTTTTCATGAAGGAGATTTTGTATGTGCACCACAAAAATGTCCGTGCACCAAAAATGGTGTCTAGTCTAAGTTTATTCCACCTATAAGTTTCCCGTGAAGCTATGTTCCCTTGTCGAACAAGCAACAGAAAAAGTGCCACAAAAAAGTTGCACAAAACTCAGCAGCCAAAAAAAAAACTGAAAGCATTTACCCTAAGTTCACACCTGAGCGTTTTTACAGCGCGTTCAAACGCGCTGTAAAACGCTCAACACATGAAAACCAATGCTTTCCTATGGCCCTGGTTCTCACTTGAGCGTTTTACAGCGCGTTTGAACGCGCTGTAAAACGCCTGACGCATAAACAAGTACTTGAGCTTTCTTTGGGGCGTTTGTCGCGTGTTTTGTGATTGACACCACAGTAGTCAATCACAAGAACGCGCGTACGAACGCGCGTTTCCTATTTGCAAAAATGCACTGAAATACGCGCGACAAAAGCGCGAAAACGCGCGTTTTTAGAACGCTCAGGTCTGAACCCAGGGTTAGGCTACGTTCACACGACGACAATTGTTTACTAAAACATGCTTTAGTAAAGTCACCGAAACAGATAGGCTGGCAAGAACATATAAAGGCAAATAAAACATGTACAAATCAAATACCAAAAGACCAAGAAGGATCAGCCACTCCCCATAGATGCCATAAAGTGCTGTGCATGTACCTCCAATAGAGTTACAAAATAGCAATAAATGAACATTGATCATGCAAAAAAGTGTTGTGCATATGTCAACGGTAGGATCACAACAACGCAATAAAGAAAACATTCTACTGTCAACATTGAAATAGAATATTCTGATTAGGCAAAGCTTAAATAGTCAGTAAAAAAATAAATTGGACCAAATAATACATTTACCCATTTAGCGAAAGATAGGTATAAAGAAAATACAATGCAGAAGGGAAACACAACAGCAATGACCAAAATAAAGGTGAAAGGGGGGATTTCAATAAGCTTTATATTTATCTCTGCAAATTCACTGCATAAAAGAAATCCAAACAAGAATGATCATATAACAAACAGTCATTTGTGAAAACATAACTACAAAACCAAACTACAAATACCGCCATACAAAAATCATCTATATTATATCATATCCAAAAGGACATACACTACATTAATATCAAGGGTAATAAATAACAAGCAATGCAGATCGATGCTGTGAGGATAATATCCCCACCGAGTTGTAGGTCCACATAAGTTAGTCTCTCTCACATAAAAATGTATAGTTAATATTATAACATATTTAATTAATAATCCAAAATGTGAGCTGAGTTAGGCCTAATTCACACGTCCGTAGTGTGTTTTGCGGAAACACGGATCCCCAAAACACGGGCGACTGCAATGTGCATTCCGCATTTTGCGGACCGCACATTGCTGGCACTATATAGAGAATGCCTTTTCTTGTCCGCAATTGCGGACAAGAATAGGACATGTTCTATTTTTTTGCGGAAACGGAACCACGGATGCGGAAATGCGGATGCGGACATCAGATAGAGTGCTGTCCACATCCATTCCTGTCCCTTTGAAATGAATGAGTCTGCAACCCTTCCGCAAAATTGCGGATGGGATGCGGATCCATTTTGCGGACGTGTGAATAAGGCCATACTCATCAACATCCGTACCATATTGACCAGAAAGTGGTGTTTCAGTCCATTCCCCAACATTAATCATATTAACACAAATATCCATATACAATGGGGAAATAATTAGAAAAAACTACCACCCTGCTGATCAAGAGATATAAAATTCTCCATAGTAAATAGACATTAAAGGGTATAAAAATAAAATTGCAACAATTAATTAAAGAGGCACTGAAATGGATGAACTATACAGACCAAGAGCTGGGGGGTGGGGCACAAAAAACCCTGATGTACATTCCGCCTAGCTCCTTCTGGGGGCGTATCCATCTAACTTAAACCCTTACTACATATAAATATTTACCCTATAACATATTAGCCCTTGTGCAGTGCAGTTATATGTTCTAAAGCATTTTTTGGCTTGCATTAGTGGGAAAAAAAGGGCGTATTAGCCACTGTGTGGTGACGGGCAAAAATTACAGCCCTTTTTGCCGTGTATTAGTGGCAAAAGTAAAATATATTTGTAGCTCAGCGTTGCAGTTATCTGTTTTAAAGACCTTTTTTCTGTGTATTAGTGGAAAAAGATAAAAAATATTTGCTCCTCAGTATTGCAGTTATCTGTTTTAAAGCCCTTTTTTCCATGTATTAGTGGAAAAAGAAAATAAATATTTGCCACTCAGCGGTGAAGTTATCTGTTTTAAAGCACTTTTTTATGTGTATTAGTGGGAAAAGGAAAAATATATTTGCTGATCTGCAGTGCAGTTATCTGTTTTAAAGCCCTTTTTTCCATGTATTAGTGGAAAAAGAAAAAAATATCTTTGCCGCTCAGCGGTGCAGTGATATATTCTAAAGCCCTGTTTGCAGTGTATTAGTGGCAAAATAAAAATAAATTCACCATCCAGCATTGTACTTCTCTGTTGAAAAGCCTGTGGTGTAAAGGAAAAAAATTGGGCCTAATTGCCATTCTGCAGTGCAGTGATATATTCTGAAGCCCAGTTTTCCGTATATTAGTGGCAAAATTAAAATATATTCGCCGTCCAGTGTTGCATGTATCTGTTGAAAAGCCTGTTGTGTAAAAGTAGAAACATTTTTGGGTCTAATTGATGTTCTGCAGTGCAGTGATATATTCTGAGGCCCTGTTTGCTGTGTATTAGTGGTGAAATAAAAAATATTTAATCTAATATTCGATTATTTTATCTAACAGGTGAGTGGCAGAGGCATAAATGCTTCTGGTGCAGGCAGAGGTCACAGCAGAGTAAGGGGGCATGTCAGAATGTCAGAAGTGGTAGCAGCGAGAGGTCTGAGCTCCCGGTGTCATCTAGCATTTGTGTCTTGGCCAGCAACCCAGTGGTTCTTGAATGGTTTACTCGATCATCCACTTTGTCCCAAGTGACATCAGACACCCCCAGCTAAGAGTCGGTGGGTTCCTCTGACACAAAGTTTAGTTGGCATGGCCCAGGAGCAGGCCCCGTGCCTTCACCTATTCTCATCCTGTCCTTTTCTGTTCCCTCAGCCAAAGAAGTATTATATGCTCTGGACTCGGCTCCACTTTTCAGCGATGACGAGCTACTAGAGGACAGTCAGCAGCTTCTACCCAGTCAAGATCTGGAGGAGACATCGGCCGCTTCCTCCAGTAGGCAGGCAAGTACTGATGAAGAGAGTGGCATGGGAGCTGTTTTTGCGAGTGGTCAGGCTCCTGACCCCGAGACGGTTGAGTAGGATATCAGTAACGTGCAGACACTACTACTCGATGATGATGCAGCTGCACTTGGGAGCAGGGTGACGAAGGGGCTTCATCATCATCTGGAGAAGAGGGTGGCAGCTTGCCTGTAAGCCAGCGGTGGAGCCAGTAGGGTGGCAGCAGTGAGAGGTCAGGAGTGAAATGTGCCCGGGGTAGACCACCTGGAAGTTGCGGGTTCACTGAGGCAGCGGAGGTAGCAGCCAGTCAGTGCGGAATGTTGGGAGTAAAATCACCTAATCGGCGGTATGACAGTTTTTTGTTAAGCCAGCGGAGGAGGGGAACATGGCCATTGTTGGCACCATGGCCTTGCGTCAACATATGCAGCGTCCTGGGAGAACCGTGGCTCCGATGTGGTGGTCCAGCCTGCCGCAGCAACCGCTGCATCACCCAGTGGCATGCACCCGTTTTCAGGCAGTCAAAGCTCCACCACCTCAAGCGAAGGGAGCTGTCTGTCCTTCCCATCATCTGCTGGTCCATATGCTCCTGCTTCTCCTCCTACTCCTCGTCGGTCATTCCATCAGCAATTGATCACCAAAGCGATTGCCAAGAGACAACAGTACACGTGCACGCATCCAACAGCGCAGAAGCTGAACGTGCTCCTGTCCAAGTTTCTGGTGTTGCAGTCCTTCCCTTTCCAAGTGGTGGACTCTGCACCTTTCAGAGAACTGATGGCTTGTGTCGAGCTGAGGTGGAGAGTCCCAAGCCGTCATTTCTTTGCCAAAAAGGCAATACCAGCAATGCACACACATGTAGAACAGAGGGTGGGCCAGTCTTTGAGCCTATCGGTGTCAGCCAAAGTGCACGGCAGCGCCGACGTGTAAAGTTCTAGCTACGGGCAGGGACAATACATGTCCTTTACTGCCCACTGAGTGAATGTCCCTCTTGCGCAGCCACACCAGCAACTTGGCCAGGTGACGCCGCTTCCGCTCCACGTTGCCACGCCGTTGGTCCTGCGACAATGTCTGCCTCTGCCTCATCGTCCTCCACCATATCCTCAGCCTCCACTGCATGGACAATTCATAAGACCCTCCAGTATACCACATGTGCAGGGCACGACGGTGTCACACTGTTCTGTACCTTGTTTCCCTGGGCGAACAGAGTCACACAGGGGAGGAACTGCTCTGTGTCCTTCGTCAAGAAATCGAATCCTGGCTTTCTCCGTGACAACTCAAAATCGGAACCATGTTGACCGACAAAGGGAAAAACATTGTGTCAGTGCTGTGTCAAGAAGGGCTGAGCCATGTGCCCTGCATGGCACACGTGTTTAATCTGGTTGTCAAGCGGTTCCTGAAGTCTTCCACCCATCTGCAAAACATCCAAAAAATGGCCAGGGAACTTTGCATGCACTACAGTCACTCGAACACTTCAAAGCACACCCTCCTTGATCTACAGCGGCAGAACGGCATCCCCCAACAAAGTTTCCACCTGTTGGAATTCCACCCTCCATATGTTAGACCGACTAGGAGAACAGAGAAAGACCATAAACGATTTTTTAATGATCCAAGTGGACAGAAGTACTCCCCTGTGTAACTTGGATGTCAGTCAGTGGAGGCTAATGCGTGACACCTGCCATTTGCTCAGGCCCTTTGAGGAGGCCACGTTATTTGTCAGTTGCCAGGACTACGGGATGAACGATGTCATTCCCCTGCTTCATGTCCTGGAACAGATGTTGGTAAATCTGGCTGGTCAGGGGACTGGAGACATGGCGCCTAGATCTCACGGCCACATAAGTCCTGTGGGGGCTGAGCTGGAGAAGGAGGAGGACATGTGCGATGTTCGGTCCGCCCCCTATACGTCATCATTGAGCAAACTTTGACCCTGTACCTCACAGTCAGCAGACACATTCCAGCCAATCAGCATACCCTCCCTCCCAGACCCTCCCACCTCCTATAAAAAAGCAAGGACGGCAGCCATCTTAGATTCATTCTGAAGCTGCAGTGTTAGTTAGAGCAGGGAGAGTGCTGCTGCTGCTGAATTAATAGGGAAAGCGTTAGCTAGGCCAGTGTTCTGTGTCCACTCCAGTCCTCAAAGACTCATCTGCTGTAAGGACAGCGTCCTGACAGCACCCCAAAAAGCCATTTTTAGGGCTGGTACATCAGTCTGCTTTTATTTATTTTTTCTATATATATATATATATATATATATATATATATATATTGCAGTTTCCTGCCCTTGTGTGAGAGGCCACAGGCCCACAGACTGTACTGTGTGCACACCACTCATATAGGGTGGCACAGTATCTTGCAGATAAAAAAGTAATTTAATTTTTACTCTGTAATATAATTGCAGTTGCCTTCCAGTGAGTGTCAGGCACACTGACTGTACTGTGCCCACTGCCCACCACTCATATAGGGTGGCACAGTACCTTGCAGATAAAAAAGTAATTTATTTTTTTCTCTGTAATATAATTGCAGTTGTCTGCCAGTGAGTGTCAGGCCCACTGACTGTACTGTGCCCACTGCCCACCACTCATATAGGGTGGCACAGTACCTTGCACGCATAGTACCCCTAATAAAAAAAATAATGACAGGTAGAGGCAGGCCACCCCGCAGGGGCCGTCGTGGTCGTGGTACTGTGATTTCCTTTGGCCTTAGAATAATGCCCAGTGTTCAGAGGCCACGTACCCTGAACTCGAAAAATTCTGAGGACATACTTGACTGGCTTACACAGGACACCCAATCTTCTACAGCTTCCGCTCGGAACCTTGATGCACCATATTCCTCCAGCTCAGCTTTGGGCACCTCTCAAGTTACCACTCGCCATCTCACCGCCACCACCAACACTAGCACCACAGCTGCTTCACTTGATCTGTCAGAGGAGTTATTTACACATCAGTTGGAAGAAATGAGTGATGCTTTCTTTGCTGAGTTGTCAGATACAAGTGAAGCGGTTGATGATGACGATGTGTCTGTGGATGTCACGTGGGTGCCTGCTCGAAGAAAAGAAGAACAGGGGGAAAGTTCAGATCAGTTTTGCCATGGATCGCCCTCCGGCATGACACAGTCCAGGTGTTAGTCCCCTTGAAACAACTTTTCCATCACTATTGTGGCCAGAAAGAGTCCCTGTGGGTTTTAAAATTTGCCTTCCTATTGAAGTCTATGGCGGTTCGCCCGGTTCGCCTGAAAATTTTATGTTCGCGACATCTCTATTTGTCAATAGTGCTACTCCAACCTACACGTCTGAAGATCATATGTCTCCCAACATCCCATAAATCGATTTCTATTGGATTAGTAGGATAGCTTATCCTAATGCACAATGGACATCCCTCCATCGTGTATTATATCCAGTGATGAATTATTTCTCTTCTGCCTCATTTTTATTCTCTTTTTTATGGAGTAGATCTGATCTTCTGGATCTGCGAGCCCTCTGATATCCCACCCCTATATATCGTGTAGTATACCCTCACTCATGGAACCTCCGGCGGAGCTCCTCAGCCTGGGTGAGCTGACTGCGCATGTAATAGAGCATTCACTGAAGTATGTTTTCTATACAAGTCCGTCACAATTCGGGCCTTTTCCTCAACCTGAAAGCACACATCCAGGAAATCCAGGCTAGTCCGGCCTATGTTTCTTACTATCCATACTGGTGGTTTGTAGAAAAAAAATCTACAGGCCGTCTCAATGTCTGACTGAGGTGTACAGTGACTCAACATCGCACTTCAGCTTCAAGTTGCATATCCTCCACTTTCTTCAATATATCCATAGTATCCAGATCTATTAGATTCCTCTATTTCTTGTTCTTCCAGAAGTGCAGTAAGGGTGGTTAGAGCCTCCTGTTCTTGGTTGGAAAATTGGGGTCTGTTTTATGATTAAAAATCTTCTTAAAAACGAGTTTCCTCGCAAAGAAATGCACATTCTTCACTATAGTGTCTTTTGAGTCGTCTCCTGACCTCCCTTTCCCACCGGTTATTGGAAATCACCAAATTTCTGCTTATTGAACCTCTTAGGATATCTCCTTAATCCCTGAGCAGAGGTATTCCCCTCTTCACTGGCTGATGTTGTTGATGAGATGGATACTGAACGTGATCTACTCCCTTGTTCACAGTTTTTTCAGCGGTAGACCTTATTGTTCTCCACATCTAGGAGATCAAATTGAATTTTTTTCATCTTTGTAGATTTAATCTGCTTTTACCAATTCAGGAATGCTTCATCCATCTCTTCTTTTAAAATATCCAACTCTGAAGAGGTGAGTTTTTGAGTCAGTTGGTCTTCAATAGTTATGATTTCTAATTCCAACTGTGTCATAGTCTTCATGTTTAGCTCTATAATTAATTGCATCAAATTTTATGAACACGCCCCACAGGCTTCTTACCACTTTCTACAAAATTCTTTACCCTCTCTACCATAAGATGGGAAAGTTTGTATTCGAAGGCCTCTAGGAATGAGGCCTTTTGCAATATATTTCTCAAGAGTTGCTTTATTCCACCACATTTTCATTCTCCTTTGCCACATATTTTTCAGCTTTGTCCTTAGCTCCCTAGTGCTCCTAGGGATCATCACTCAACACAGCACCTCCTGAAAAAACTGCATCCACCTGGGATGACCAGGATATGTCTCATGACAGGAAATCAAGAGCTGTGGGCGGGGGGGGTGGCACAAAAAACCCCGACGTACTTTTCGCCTTGCTTCTTCTGGGGGCGTGACAGCATCGATCTGCATTGCTTGTTATTTATTATCCTTGATATTAATGTAGTGTAAGGGATATAATAAAGATGATTTTTTTATTTGTTTGTAGTTTGGTTTTTCATTGCATAATGTCAACATTTTGTGTGGACTACTTCAGTGTCATTAAGATTCACTATGTGGTTGTCTGCAGTGAACTCTGGATGTAGTCAATTAGCCTTGCTTCTATAAATTTGGTGGATTAAATAATTAAGGGGGCGATTACTTTTGCACATTGTGATATGGGTGTTGGAAAACTTTATTCCAGAAACAATGTTTTGGATTTATTTAAATGGGTTATCCAGGAATGGATAATGATGACCTATCCTCGGGTTATCATTATCACATCAGCGGGGGTCTGAGTTTTGGCACCCCCTGCCAATCAGTTGTTTCAGGGAGCAACTGCACTCACCGGAGCTCTAATGAGCACTCTGCCTTCCCAGCAGCTCTCCAAGCACAGTGATGCCGGCTGTGCTTGGTATTGTAGCTCATCCTCATTCACTTCAATGGGGCTGAGCTACACCTAGGCCATGTGACCAATGTACGGTGAAGTCACATGGCCTAGGAAGAGGCAGCTGCTCTCACAGAAAGCCAGCCTCTTTTAACAGCTGATCAACAGGATTCCCAGGTGTCGGACCGCTTCCAAAAAATCATGGACACATCTATTTTTTTCATAGACACAGGAAAAATGTGGCCTATTTTTATGGACTGTCAAGAAATTTCTGGACGGTTCGCAGCCCTGACCCTTGCTGATCTGATGTTGATGACCTAGGATAGGTCATCAATTTTAATTACCGGATAACCCCTATTAGATTCCTATTGCATTAGTTAAAAACATATAGTATAGGCTTCCATATTTTGAGACATTCAAGACGATCTTTCATCTCTCCTGACATGTCTGTTTCAGTAAATCATTGTATTCCACATGAAACGGCATTTTTTAGCCACGGCAACATGTGTCGTCCAACTTCTTGTTACAGAAATATTGTGCAACATTTTTATAATGATGACATGACTGCGACATGCAATATACTGCAACTGCAACGCGACAGTCGCAAAAAACCCATCCAAATTGGATTTTCGTGTGACTGATGCGCTGCAGCATGTTGCAGTGCGACACCTTTGACTGTCACTACAAAAAAATAGTGTGGCATGAATGTCGCAAGACATGTAGCAGTGTAGTTATTCCCTTTTTGTCATGCGACACATATTGCCATGTAGCCCTAGCCTTTTTCCTTATGACTCTATACTGTTCTGTTCCTGTATTATTCCAGCTACAAGTTCATGAATAAATGTACAGCTGGGTGTTACCAGATGGATGTGTGTCCCTGCACAGTCTGACACTATCCAAACAGTGCTGCCAGTATAGGCTGTACAGGGACAACCCCGCCCTTAACTGGCAACACCTAGTTGTACCTTTGTTTAAAAACTCCTAGCAGGAATAATAGCGGAATGGCGCTATAGATGCTGCGGAATTGTTATTACATGGGAAATGCAAGTAGTTATTTAAACAGACAGGAGAGGTGAAAGGTCATTTTAATTGGGGGACTGGACTGTAATTGGGAGACTAGACAACCTGAATTGATAAATGTGTGGTTGAACCCTAACCAACGCCACATTAATTTCATATTAAGTTGATATGACACGAATATTGTGAAAATAGCTCTTTTGTTGCAGAAGATATTGCGGTCGCCAATGAATGGGTAAAATCTCTGCGGCGGCCGGGATGGATCGAGACCTAGTTAATGTGAATAGGTCTGTGATCAGTCCGCACTATAGTGCTTCCGTGGGATTCTGTGCCTCTGTTTCGCACCGCAGCTCCAGATTGCGGACCCATTCAAATGATGTGGGGAGACTTTAAGTAATTGAAAAAAAAAACCTGGGCTAGCATTTCAAGATGAAAATGTATGGTTGAAAGATGCTCCAGATTTTGATCAATTTGGTGCAAAGTGCACCAACGCAGACTGAAGCAAAACGGATTTCAAATGTTACCCTTATAATAAATTTTATGCCATAGTATCTTTATTCAATACAAAATCTAAAAAAAAAGCAAAAATTCATCAGGTGATCCTGGCCTGACAGCTGCATGTATGTATTTTATGGGTTACACAGTTGGCACATGTGAATATTACGTACCCTAAAGTTTTGGGGCTCATGCACAAGACTGTATTTTCTTTCCATGTCCGTTTCATTTTTTTTGCGGACCGTATGCGGAACCATTCACTTCACAAAAAAACAGAAGTTACTCTGTGTGCATTCTGTTTCCATATGTCCGCATGTCCGTTCTGCAAAAAAATTAAACATCTCCTATTATTGTCCGCATTACGGACAAGGATAGGACTGTTCTATTAGGGGCTAGCTGTTCCGTTCCGCAAAATACGGAATGCACACAGACGTCATCCGCATTATTTGCGGATCCGTGTTTTGCGGACTGCAAAATACATACGGTCGTGTGCAAGAGCCCTTAATCAAATGAAGCCTTTTTTCTCAGTCATGGCTGTATATTGCTTAGTAATTAGCATACCTGACATAATGTGTATTAGGTGAATGAATGCACATACTATTAAGAAATAGTAAATAGTAATTGTTAACTACAGTGCAGTAAGAAATTTCACTTTTCACTCTTTATTTCACTGATACAAATAAATGGAAACCTCTCCAGCCTGAAGCTTGTCCTGTGATGCCTCTATAGGTTTAAACAGCCTTCAGATTTGGATTGGCAGCTGATAGAGCAGTTCTTATTTTTGTGTGGGCGCTTAGCTCATTTGATACGTCTGCATATGCTGCTCACTGCAATTTAGTCTACCCTCTGCAGTTCCCTTTCCAGGAATCTCCTGGCAGTCCAATAGTAAATCTGTGCTTGATTCAGGGCCCAAACATATTTTGATTGTAAATACAGAGTCTTCTTTTATGAGGATGCTCACATCGCAGCTTGAGCACTGTAATTTTTATACAGGTCTTGCCGATCAATAAAAAAGCCACAGGAGGAATGATTTATCTTGCCGGTTACAGAGCCTGTCACTGAGAGAAATTGTAAAAGATCAATTTACACAACTCTGTGTGAGAACGTTATTGATATAACACGGCTGATCAGTTCTTAGTCGGCTAGGACAGTTGTTGCAGAGGTGCATTGTGCAGCTTACTGGGTATGGTCTTAATAGACTCACTGGTCTGCAAAATGGACATTGAACCTATAAAGTAGACATTGCTCAGACACAAGGCATGTTTAGTGACTCGAATGGGAAGTTATTGGCCTAACAGTGATTAGTCAGATGTGCAAGTGTCATACATCCTATTCTTCCCTTCCCCCGACACCCTACTGTGAGAAATGTTCTCTTGGAAGATGGAGCTGCCTTAATTACAATGAGTCCTTTTAACTACAGGTCACAGAATTTGGCTCACATCACAGGAAACAGGCAAACAAACTATCTTCCTGAAAAAAAAAAAAAGTCAAACTTCCACTTCTCAGATTAGTTAAATGAAGCTTAGCAAAGAGTTCCTAGCTGTTATTTTGATAGTTAATTGTGGCTGGGATGCCTGGAGGCTTTTAATTTTTCAAGAATAATATATAAAATCTACACTAATAATAACAATCAAAAATAAAAACCATTAAAGTTTGCATTTCTATTTAATACCTAACTTTCTTGCTCTAAAGGAATACATATGGACAGATACTGTTTGAAGATTACTTATGTAAGAGCTCGAAATATTGGATCATAAATTCTCTTATTTACAATGTGTTATTGCAGAATCTTCAAGAAATGGTTGACTACATACTCAAATAATGTGCTACACCAGAAAAATATGTCTATCAGCTTCTTGAAATAATTCTCTGCTGTAAAAAAAAACCCAAGATTTCCTACCACATATTTTTAAAGATATTTGTTAAATTCAATATTGCACATAGAAATGAATTAGTCTCCCATTTCTATTAATATACTGATGATTCCAAAAGAGTTATAAGTCGCAACACATACATTGTACATTTACAGTATATGCCAATACTTCTTTAAAAGGGTTATTTTATAAAAAGGTGTATTAGGGCGTTAATAGATGGGGTCTCCCATTCAGGACCTTTATCTAATAGCTAGAAAAGAGAATGGCTATGAATTTCCGTAACTCCATAGGATCCAGTACATCTGTGTATTTCACAGGAAATGCAGTGATGTCAATGAGAACTGTGTATTGCTTCTGACCCACTGTGGTGGGGATGATGAAGACTAGAATATGTGCTGCTGTATTTCTTAAAAAAAAGATTACAGCAGATTGCTGTAGGACCAGCAGCAGGACAAGTGATCAGTTTAAGGCTACTTTCACACTAGCGGTTTTCACGGATCCGTCATGGATCTGCAAAAATGCTTCCGTTACAAAAATACAATCGCATGCATCTGTCATGAACACCATTGAAAGTCAATGGGAATGGATCAGTTTTCTATTGTGCCAGAGAAAACAGATCGGTTCCCATTGACTTACATTGTGTGCCAGTACGGATCCGTTTATCTCCGCTTCGACAGATAGACAGCAAAATGCTGCAGTCAGCGTTTTAGTGTCCGCCTCCACAGCGGAATGGTGACTGAATGGAGGCAAACTGATGCATTCTGAGCAGATCCTTTTCCATTCAGAATGCATTAGGGCAAAACTGATCCATTTTGGACCGCTGGTGAGAGCCCTGCCCCTGAACGGCTCTCACAAACGGAATGCCAAATGCTAGTGTGAAAGTAGCCTAAGTGTGGAAACTCTTTCAACGAAAGGGATTGTCTAACAAATACTTAAACCTCAAACTGTAAGAATGATTTTTTAAATTTAATATTATTAATCACAGCTGCAAGGAAAGGTAAGTGAACTTTTCAAAATTACCCAGGTTTCTGCATTAATTACTAATAAAATGTGGTTACACAATTATAGACAAACACAATTTAACTGAGCTAAAAGCACACAAACTGTTGTAACATTCATTTCTTCTATTGAGCACATTCAGTAAACAGCCACAGTTCAGGGAGATAAAGTAAGTGAACCCTTGACTGTATTATCTCGTAGATTGTTCTTTAATTAATATCACCTCCACCATTCATTTCTGCAAATGTATTTCAGCTCATCAGTGTTTCCCAGATGATCTTGAACAGTGTTGAGCAAAACGAATAGTGTTGAGTGAAGCAAATTTGGAATTCTATCCGAAGTTAAGGAAAACTTCGATTTGCAACGAGTCTGAATTTCCTTGTGCTTCGTGGTAACAAATCAGATTTTCCTAAAATGGCAGTGTTGCATGTTTTACAAAATGAAAGTAAGAATCCCAGGAATGTAAGATCACCCATAATGCCGTGCAGCCAGCCAATCTGCAGATAGCCATCCCCTGTGATGTCACAGCCCTAAAAAAAAACCTTGTCCGGTGTGGTCTCCAACATTTGCCTGTGAGCTGAGCATAGGGAGAGACTTGGCAAGTGCTCATGCGCTAGGGACAGTGTTGCTGAAAATTATTAATGGAAGAAAATAGGAAAGGGAGAGAGCAGGGAGACTGCAGGGTGGGTGCAGGGAGACTGCAGGGAGACTGCAGGGTGGGTGCAGGGAGACATGCAGTGACAGTTTTTTTTATTTGTTTATTTATTCCTACATCAGCCATAAATGTAATTCAATAGCAATAAGCATTTGCAATAAATAGCATTTATTATTCCACTGTCAGCGTGTCAACCTATACCATCCAGTCTGCACCCCTTAAGGGGGCAAAACCTTAATGATGACCATCCTCATCTTTTGCTGGCTTTACTTATTCCAAATTGTCCTTCAAAGTCTCCATGACCTAAAAAGTCATCAAGATGCGGAGAGAGGTGGAGCTGGATGTTCCTGATGACATGTCCTAATTGATAGGAATGAGTCAATCGAACTTCAAATCCAAGATCTGAAGCCAATTCGCTCCAAACTTCATTTTAATACAGAGAGGTGTACAGAGATCCATCAAAAGCTGAGACCTGTGTGTCAGGAGAGCAGGCCATCTAAAGGCTGCCAGTGGACTTTTTGTGTTGCCGAGCATTCAGCCAGGTGTGAACTGACACCTAGGATTCCAGGTGAACTTTGTTTCTGTTTTGCCGTGCAAGATCAAGCACCAACATTGTTTTGTTTTCTGTGTGTGAACAAGCACCAAGCCTGAAAAATGACTGTTGCGTTGTGCCTAAAGTGTGAATAAACACTGCAGATTGATTTACAACGTGTTTTTGCCTCTATACTGCACCCGCCTGCCGTGTCTACCAGAGTGAGTCCCCACACTATTTGTGATGAATTACTTTAGAACAAATCACATTTCTTGGCTAACTTAGTGAAGTTGACAATTTTTTTTTTATTTCTTCACTTGTAGATAATTTGTCTAGCAGAGATATATACACATCCAGCCAGGTCATTAGCAATGCTTTAGTAGACCAGTTTCATGTGTCTCTATAAAACATCTTCTGAGCTCTTCTGAAAGTTGCTTGGATTAAGGTAGGGTTCACACTAACCAATATATTTTAAGATAAACAGATTTGTCAGGAAGGCTAACTTTACACTTGCGTCAAAGCTATCCAGCAGGCTGTTCCAGTAGTGGAAAGCCTGCTGCTTTTCTCCAGATTTAGCACAATCAGGTACTGCCACGCCTCATTGACTATAATGGGATCCGGCTGCATAAAAGCTTGGCTTTGGCCAAAAAAATAAAAAAAAATTTGTCCGGGTATTTAAGTGGGGGAGCGGCAAGGTCCCATTATAGTCAATCGGGTCCGGCAGGCATGTGGCACTATCTGGTTATGCTAGATCCAGAGAACAGTGGTACGATGTCCTCTACCAGAACAGCCTATCGGATAGCTTTGACACAAATGTGTAGCCCGGTTACGCTTACTCTGGATCTTTTGCCTGTTTTTCTGACTTTGCCACTGTTTCCTGATTTTGCCTCTGACATGACCTCCTGGTATTTGACTTTGCTGGTTATTTGACTTTGTTTTATTTAGGACTGTATTTAGTATTAGACTCTGCGAGCCTTTGACCCTGCCTTTGCCTGCTGACTGTCTTTGATGTTATCTTCTGCTTTTACACTGCTGTGTATTTGACTTAGCTTTTCAATTCTGATCTGGGGCTGGTTTTGCCTGTCTAGTTTTGACCTCTTTTTGTCTGACTACCTTTTTTACCATTTAAGCTTAGGCCCTTGCACTTAGTCAAGTCAGGGACTGTTGACAAGATGTGGGCCGCCATTTAGGACGTATTGTCAAAGTAGGTATGGACAGTGCTGCAGGAGCAGTAGAGGGCTGCATGGTTTCCTACCTTTCATGACAATAGGCCTATCAAGAGAACAATAGAGTTGTCATACTGTTATCCAAATTCTGTACCTGCTAGAATACTGAGCATTACCTTGCAGAAAACATCCTACCCTCACAGCAGCAGTAAACTGAGAATGGGTTAACTATATAGGAGATGTCATTATTTGTTGGCTCTCTGTCCCACTTTTAACTATAGAATGCCACACGAGACACTTTAGGCCTAGTCACATGGCTGCATGCGATCGGAGCCAAAGGTCGGTGCAAACTGAGTATCAGTGAGCAGGTTGCAAGATACAGTGTCTTTATAGCACTTCTTTCACTGTACTGGCTTACTGGGATTTTTTTTTTTTTTTACTTGTTAGCACAATTTGGTGAATTTTAAGCTCTATTCAGTTTGGAAGCACATATGCACTCTAATTGTGTGGGACACAGAAGAGGGCACAAAAGGATAATAGTTACTGGAAATATAATTACTTTGAGGGTACAAAGGAGACAATTTTTTTAGGAGGCACAAAGGGGATTTATTACTTTAGGGTGCACAAAGTAGGTATCATTGCTAAGTTGGAACACAAAGAATTAGACATTATTACATTGTGAGGGGCACAACTAGGTGTTATTACTGTGTGAGGGCAAAATAGGAGAAATTATTACTTTGTAGTAAGAACAAATAGGGACTATGCCAAAAAAGGGGGAGAGGCAAGGGAAGGGAATGGGTGGGCCAGCGGGCACAGCACATTTATCTTCTTTTATCCCAGTTTTGACTTGAGTTTAAGTGCATGGACTGCCAGAGGCTGCACCTAATTTGTAATGAGACATACGCAGCACTCGGAGATGTCTTAGACTGGCATAAAATGCTTGTCTATATTTTCCCCCAATTGTACTCTTAAAGGGGTGTTCTGTAAATGTATATAAAAATATAAAAAGTAATCAATACTGTTAAATTCCCTACTATTCCAGCACCGATGCTCTAGTGGTGCCCACCAGTCTTCGTTTATGTTGCTGTAGCAATGATTTACCCTACATCCAAATGTTCCCTGTAGCCAGTCACTTGCCCCAGCAGTTGTGCTTGCAGGTACAGCAAAAGACGACTGAAGTTGATCATTGGCTGCATATGTAGATGCATGTGACATCATAACTGCAGAATAGGTAAACAAAGACCAAAGACTGTTGGTCCTCAAGCAGCAGAGGATTTAAGGAGTGAGTGATGAGTATGATTATTTTTTTTACATTTCTAATGTTGAAGTAATTTTTTTAAACCCTGAAAAACCCCTCTTAGGAATAAAGCTACACAAATGGAATCAAGGTGTTTGCTTCATCATGCCATTCTATGCACAAGCGATTTCAAAGAAACATGCACAGTAATCAATCTCCCAGATGGCCTGTAACCACTGACCCAAAAATAAATAGCTCAGGGGAAGAAATAAACATTTTGCCATGCTACCTTGTTAATGACATAGCACTATTTTCTTATAAGCGATCATCGTTTAAGGGAAAATCATATGCTTTACCAGTAGCATTTTTCTCATTCACGATAATGAAGTTAACTAAGTGATTTCCTATTAACCTTGTTCATTTAACCTAAAAAATTAAAAATTTTGGGTTTGCATGTAGCTTACATAAATACATGCACAGATTTCTTTACTTTATTCAATCTATAGCTACTTACAGTATACACTATACTGTATATTTAATAGTTTATTGAAAAAGCATACCACATTTATGAACTGCGGTATTCTCAAACCTGTCTGAGGACCCTGCGTAAATGTTCTCCCATAATTAATTCTTTAGGACAATTGAACATTTGTACTTTCCCTCCCAAAAAAAAGTAAAACGGACTACAACATTTGGGAAGGACACTTTTAGACTCAGTTATCAAAGGAATGGTTACAAGAGGCATAGATTAGTGGCAGAAATATATAGCTGCTAATAAAAAGCCTAGAAAGAAACTCAAACATAATTCCAACTGCACCAGATTTATTAAGAAGAGGAGTTCAGCTTTTAATAAGTTAGATGCAATTATTGCCAAATATTTCTTCAGTTTCATTGGTCCAAAATGTAATTTTATTAATAAATATCATCTGATACCTTCACCTCATTTTATTAGGATTCGTAATGCAGAGCCGACCTACTTTTCAGTCATCCATGTTTTATAAGCTAATTTGATAGTTTCCAAAATATAAGACGTTTGTAAAGTGATCTTCTCTGTTATCATTGGTCAGGAAGGATGTATAGTTTAAAAGTATTAAGCAACCTAACAATTTAAAGGAAAGCTTAAAGGGAATGTGTAATTAGAAAATGACTCATTGTTTAAATCACATTTAAAAAAAAAAATTCAAGTGATTTGTTCTTAATTTCCCATTATATATATATATATATATATATATATATATATATATATAATGTATATACTCTTGAAATTTTCACACTGACCACTAGGTCTAAGAATAGGTAATGATTTCCTGTTGTGTACAGGTAACTTTTCAGTAGCCATGATCCTGACCTCCTCCTGACCTCTGCACAGGACAAGTAGCATGCCTAGAATCTCTCCAATATAAGTCAATGGGTCTTCTCCTGCCAATTGTATCTATGGCCCCTGTAGATGCTCTCAAAAGATCATGGAATAAAAAAAAAAAGTCACCCAAAATTCTTAAAAAATGTGTTAGACATACAAACATGATTTAAACAACATGCTCTTTAAGAACAGGTTCTTACCATTGTGATTAGATCCTCAGACTCCCTAATGAATAATTTATGTAAGTGCTGCACATGTAAGTAGCAGTGATGAGCGGCAGGGGCAATATTCGAATTTCATGAAATTCATGATCTCCAGTCATTATTTTCTTGATTGCAAAAATCGGCAATCAGAAAATTTGCAATAAAAATTCATGATAAAAATTTGCGCTACGAAAATTCGCGATCAACACTACTCCTAAACTCAAAGATATTGCAGCCTTCTCATTGGCCCACAAGCGAGAAGCAGTAAGGGATCATGAGTACTGATAAAAAAATCTAGAATATTCGCGATTACAAAGATATAGCACTAAATTCTAGATATTCGCGAATTCTCGAAGTGCCAATATTCACAATAAAAAATTTGCTATTATAATATTCGCGATCAACACTAGTAAGTAGCAACAGACCTAGGCTAAATGCACACAATCAGGATTGCGTGCAGATTTTCACCACGGATTTGAGAATTTTGAAAATCAGCATACAATACCCCATGTAAATCTGCACCAATTGATGTGGATTGTCGTCACGGGTTTCCCTGCGAACACCTGTGGATTTCAGTGTGGATTCTCTACACATAAATCCTGAACATGTGCATTTACCCTAAGGGTGCCTATGCAAGATATATTCTAATAGTGGGAGTCGCATTGCGATTACTGCTAATTGCTGGACCGCACATTTACGTGCCGAGCATCGCTGCTAGTGTTTCAAATATCATGTAGGTGTGGTCTGGCAAATGCGCTGAGGCCCATGAATTGGCAGTAATCCACATGTGGATCCTGCTTCAGACCACACCATGGACTGGAACCCTAAAGCTGGCCATACTCCTCCAGTAGCAATTAATTTGCAGTGATTCCTCCTAATTCTCCCATACACTTGCATAATCTGTTCAGGTAAGCATGCATGTGATTTAAATGGGGGGGGGGGGCTAAGCTGCTGGAGGACACCTGTGGAAACTGTTATTTTCTGCGAGAACTAAGGACATAATAAAATTAAACATGTCTGAACAAGACATTTTATTATTTTTAATGATACAGTTAGGAGAGGAAACAACAGGAGAGATGTGGCAACCTACACCAAGAAATGTCATTTGGAGAAAAATTGCACCATATTTGTCAAAATTAAGTACAGTAGTATGTCTGGAAAAACTCATGGCATAGTAGATAGTCTTCCTTATGGGAAACCTATGGCGTCTTATATGTATGCCAGTATTGTGCAGCAAGAAATAAATTTATCAGAACCACCTCAGGTTGTTTAGCCATACCCTTAAAGGGGTTGGCCACTTTCTGGCTAATGAGGACCAATGTGTTTGTAAGATGACTATATGGCACTTACTAAGATAGCCTTTGTTGATATTCTTGGCTGTTTGTTATAATTCATAAACCATGTCTCTTTGCTGGGTAAATCTTCTGTGCTGCCTTCAGAGATCCTGTCCTCCAGAAAGTGGCCAACTCCTTTAAATTAATATGTTTTCAAATGAATCATCTATATCTCAGAATAAACATGGGGCATCTATTTTTACCGCACAATATAGCACTTTTCTGGTCCAAAATTTTGATAACGTTCCTCATTGTCTCGTGGCTAGAGAGTTTCTTTAATAGTAAGATACATTGAATTATTTTGTTTTTATCACAATTCCAAGTCAGGAAAAAATGAGATGTGTTAACTTGCTCAAGCACTTTGAAATGAGCACACAGTAATACAAAGATACTGTAGCTGAATAATTGAAGTTTGTTCATTGACTTTTATCACAGTTATTGCCTCTTTACAGTTTTCTCCAGAGACACTGACCCAAATTCATTGGATGTACTTGACAAAGATTTGTTTCTACTCCATTTTTCCAACGACCCAAACAGAGTGTAACTAAACATTAAAAGTACCTTCACCATGGGGAATATGGGAGTTTAATAACTAAAATGCATTTTACTTTATATCAAAAGGGTCAGGAGGTTCCCAAATAAACCACATTTATCAATTATTTAGAATTGGTTTCTTCTGAAGTGGAATTTCTAAGATATTGTTTGGTGGACAAATTTAATGTTCTGCAGCTAGAAGCAACATTTATGTATAGAACAATTTTTCTTAAACTGAATTTGCAGGGGCAACTTAATTTACACCGTGGCGTGTGCTGTAGAAACCTAGGGAAATCTAGGGAAGAAGAAAGCCTAGCAAATTCTGTTCACTAAGCTGTCAATTGTCATGTAAGGTCAGTTATTGGTTTGAAAATTGACTAAGCTCCTGTAGTCACTAACAGAAAATCTATCTATCGATCTATCTATCCATCCATCCATCCATCCGTCTATTTATACAAAAAACAGCAGCAGCACAGCAGATGTGAGAAGTGGCTGCAATCCCTCATGAACTGTAGGCAACAAGTCGGGAGCACTCCAATGTGGATAAAGGTTGTCAGTTCCATTTATTTCCCCAGTGGAAACGTTTCAGCCCAGCTCAATGGGGCCTTTGTCTATCTATCTATCTATCTATCTATCTATCTATCTATCTATCTATCTAAAAAAAACGATAAACTCCACGGCACATCCAGAAGTAGCAAAAGTAATAAAAATGTATTCACCAGACATACAGCAACGTTTCAATCCACTCAGTGGGATTTTTGTAAATAAGGTGGGTGGATCGCCCCCACAGCCGCCGGCACCCTACCATACTACTTTTCTTGATGTCCTTTTGTTGTGCTGCCCTTGTTTTATACTCTATCTATCTATCTATATCTATCTGTCTATTTATATCTATCTATCCATCTATCCGTCTTTCTATCTTTACTCTTATAATTAGTAGTGTTACATTACAAATACATAGGATTATTGCAATGCAATAGGAGTAAGGAGAAAAAGTATATATAGGGTTCATGCATATGGCATTTGTAGGAGTTGTATAAATGGGACAACCACTTTAATAATTATATAAAAAGCACTCTAAAAGCCAGATACTTTGCTATATACCATTCTGTGATAGTAATGGTTCGAGGTTAAGATTCAAATCTGCTTAGAGTTCCGCTATATAAGCAATGGCAAATAAAAATATATTAATACTCTGCATTTTTCTATTTATAATCATGATGTTAGCATTAAAACCTTTTCTTCATAGTTATGACTTTTAGGAAATCATCTTATACATGATTCATAAAGCACAGCCCCACATGGAATATTTTATAAATCCCAAAGCAAATGATGAATGAATCATAACTTGTTTTCTTTTCAAATGAACAAACCAAACACACGACATCCACAGACATGCACAGCCGTTTATTGTATCCCAATGAGCAGCTCCGTGATATGCAGGAAGTTTCGTGCTATTCACTGGTGCAGAGGATTGCTTCTTTAATAATTAGAAATCTAATTGTCATTTTCCTGCAGGTGGTTGTACATTCTCCTTTCTAGTCAGCCTTTAAACAGGATGCTGAAAAACAACCACTCCGATTACTCATTTTTAGAGAATCACTAATGCATTGATCCATAAAGACTAGAAATTAACAGATGTTATTTACCATAGTCACGGCATTTATTTGACATGAAATGACTGCAATGGTTCAACCTAGTTGAACTAGAAGCCAAATTAAAGTTACTTTGAATAGATGGCTGCCCACAGAAGGCGGACAGATGTGGCATATCCCCACATATATTGCTGTTTCCAAGTACTCCTTATATTAGTACTGTTTATAGGCGTCTAAAATATTCTTTAGGATTTTGATGTAATCGAAGTTCCTATATGCATTATTAAAGTATATACTATGCAGTATATAAGTATATGCTCATCTAAAATGAAGCAGTTTGAGATAAACAAAATATACACAAGTTTATTTTCATAAATTCAAATCGATCCATTTTTATGAATTTTTATTGGAATTCCAAACAGAAATGAGCAAATTTCTTAAAATTTGATTTTGGTTCTATTTCGCTGAACCAGCTAGCCAATTCCATTCAGGTCTGAATGAATTGGACCTGATTTAAACGTACCCCAATTGCCTAGAAATGTCCCCCTCTTTATCTATTTCATCTTGATTCTCCCAAATTGAATCACACAAAATTTGGGTTTGTTAGAATCAGAACATTTTGAAAAATTGGGGTTGAATTTCCACATTTTAGTATCGACTTGCTCATCTCTAATTGCAAACTATGAAGAAGTGAAACAACTTATAAACTTCAAGTCAAGTGACCACCACTTTGAGATAATTTGTGAGTAAGTTATCACTTTTAATAACAAAATGCCTGTTACCTGCTGTTTTATTCATACTCTATAGCAGGGGTCTCAAACACGTGGCCCGTGGCAACTCAGGCTATAGGTTGGAAGACCTAGCAGGGAACTGTGAGTTTTTTATTTTTATTTATCTCTCTGTATTACTGGGGGCATTGAAGGGGGAACATTATAATACTGGGGTCATACAGGCAGGAGCACAATAGGGGGACATTATAATACTGGGGGTGCAAAGGCCAAAGCACTACAGAAGGGAGCATTATAATACTTGTGCATACAGGGCAGAGCACTAAAGGGGGTCATTATAATACTGGGGCATACAGGCAGGAGCACTATAGAGAGTAGCAAAATAATTCTGGGACATACAGACCAGTGCACCACATGGGGGATATAAAAATACTGGGACTATACAGACCAGAACACTACAATAGGGGCATTACAATACTAGAGGTACAATGGAGTGCAGGAATACAGCTTGGAGCACTACAGGGAACTTTATATTACAGGGGACACTACAGGGGGCTTTAATACAGGCTAGAGCACTATAGAAGGCATCATAATAAAGGGGGCATTATATATACTGATATTACATGTGGCATTATAATACTAGAGCTACTACAGGGGGCATTATAGCTATTGGAGATACTACACCTGGCATCTTAAAAACTGGGGCCACTATATGGGGCTTTATTACTACTGTGCTACTATTCTCTATTGACTTATAGCCTTACAGATAGGCCTTAATATAACTGAGGGCTCTAAAGGGGTGTCTTATAAAGGAGGCTTGTTACTGCTGGGGCCCTATAGGCAAGCCTAATTTCTGCTGAGGGCACAATGGTGGCATTATTACTATTGAGGCACTGTGGGGACATAATTATTGGGCACAATACTGGAGCATTGCTATAAATGAGGGCTCTCTTGGGTAACATTATCATTATTGGGGGTACTGTAGCGGGGAGTATAACCATTGAGAACAGTCTTGGAGCATTATTACTATCTGTATGGCACTAACATTTTTGCAGTGTAGTGTTTGGCGAGAACAATGGGCACAGTAATGGGGGTATCAGCAGGATGACAATGTTGGGACACCAGGAAAAGGAGGATGATGGAAAGATGAGGAATATGAGATTTCTGTGTAGCAAACACTGCAGAGACGAGTCATGGCTGAAAGAAGTCATCATGTCGATCTGAACTCTACATTAGAGGAGACATCACTGGATGTAATAGTTATAAACTATTATATTCCATTAACCCTTTCAGCCCGAGTTTATTTTTTATTTTTGTGTTTTTGTTTTCTATTCTCTGTGCCTTTTTGGGGCCATAACTTTTTTTTTTCTGTTCGTATAGCCATATGAGGGCTTGGTTTTTCAGGGACAAGTTGCACTTTCTAATTCCACCATTTAATATTACATTCAATGTAGTAGGGAGCTGGAAAAAAATTCAAATGGGGTGAAATTAGGAAAAATATGGGGCGATCTGTACTTTTAATTGATACCATTTTGGGGTGTGTCTGACTTTGTGATCACTTTTTATAAAAAGAATTGTGGGAAGTGAATAAAAAACAGTGAATCGCATGTGGTGATGCCCATGATGTGCACGGCGATGCCCTTGGAGCATGATTCACACGTTCAGATGCTGTGGTCACATTTTACCATGGCAACTGAAGGGTTAAAAGTCGAAGATCAGTGTTACCACAGTAGGCAATTGACTGCTATGACACCCACTCTGCTTGTGAACGGGCACCATCTTTAAAGTAACGGCCAGCTCCGTACTTGCATGGCGCTTGTCGGGAAGGGGTTAACCATAGTATTGTATTATATTGCATTTGAAATGGATGAGGTACGTCAGCTGGAATTTTTTTCTACTGTATTTGTGGCCCATATATATGGCAGAGTTTGAGATCCCTGCTCTACAGTTAGGAGGGATGGTCAGAGCCATACGAAATTGCTTAGCCACCTCAGCCCCCCTAGCTTAAACACCCTTAATGACCAGGCCACTTTTTACAATTCTGCACTACACTACTTTCACCGTTTATTGCTCCTTCATGCAACTTACCACCCAAATGAATTTTACCTCCTTTTCTTCTCACTAATAGAGCTTTCATTTGGTGGTATTTCATTGTTGCTGACATTTTTACTTTTTTTGCTATTAATAAAAATGTAACGCCTTTTTTGCAAAAAAATGACATTTTTCACTTTCTGTTGTAAATTTTTTTTTTTAAATATATTTCTATATAAATTTTTTGCAAAATTTATTGTTCTACATGTCTTTGATTAAAAAAAAATCCAATAAGTGTATATTTATTTGTTTGGGTAAAAGTTATAGCGTTTGCAAACTATGGTGCAAAAAAGTGAATTTCCGCATTTTGAAGCAGCTCTGACTTTCTGAGCACCTGTCATGTTTGTTCAGGTGCTAGAATGCCAGGATACCCCCCAAATGACACCATTTTAGAAAGAAGACACCCCAAAGTATTCGCGGAGGGGCATGGTGAGTTCATGTATAATTTCATTTTTTTTTACAAGTTAGCAGGCAATGACACTTTCTGAGGAAAAAAAAATATATAAAGTTTCCATTTCTGCTAACTTCTGGCAAAAAAAAAAAAAATCTCAGACGTACTCACTATGCTCCTCAATGAATACCTTGGGGTGTCTACTTTACGAAATGGGGTCATTTGTGGGGTGTGTTTACTGTTCTGGCATTTTGGGCAGGGCTAAATTGTAAGCAGCCATGTAAAACCTAAAGGTACTCGTTGGAATTTGGGCCCCTTTTGCGCACCCAGGCTGCAAAAAAGTGTCACTCATGTGGTATCGCCGTATTCAGGAGAAGTAGGGAAATGTGTTTTGGGGTGTATTTTTACATATACCCATGCTGGGTGAGAGAAATATCTCTGTAAATTGTCAACTTTGTATAAAAAAAATTAAAAAGTTGTCGTTTACAGAGATATTTCTCACACAAAGTATGGGTATATATAAAAATACACCCCAAAACACATTTCCCTACTTCTCCTGAGTACGGCGATACCACATAAGTGACACTTTTTTGCAGCCTGGGTGCGCAAAGGGGCCCTAAATCCAATCGCATTTGGATTCCAGACTTCTTCTCATGCTTTAGGGGCCCCTAAAATGGACAGTATGAATACCCCACATGTGACCCCATTTTAGAAAGAAGACACCCCAAGGTATTCCGTGAGGGGTATGGTGAGTTCATGTAAAATTTTATTTTTTGTCACAAGTTAGTGGAATATGAGACTTTGTAAAAAACCAAAATAAAATAAAAATTTCCGCAAACTTGTGCCAAAAAAAAAAAATTCTGTGAACTCGACATGCCCCTCACGGAATACCTTGGGGTGTCTTCTTTCCAAAATGGGGTCACATGTGGGGTATTTATCCTGCCCTGACATTTTAGGGGCCCTAAAGCGTGAGAATCCAAATGCGTAAAAATGCCCTGTGAAATCCTAAAGGTACTCATTAGTTTTAGGGCCCCTTTGCGCATCTTGGCTGCAAAAAAGTGTCACTCATGTGGTATCGCCGTACTCAGGAGAAGTAGTGCAATGTGTTTTGGGGTGTATTTTTACATATACCCATGCTGGCTGTGAGAAATATCGCTGTAAACGACAACTTTTTAAAATTTTTTTTATACAAAGTTGTCAATTTACAGAGATATTTCTCTCACCCAGCATGGGTATATGTAAAAATTCACCCCAAAACACATTGCCCTACTTCTCCTGAGTACGGCGATACCACATGTGTGACACTTTTTTGCAGACAAAATGCGCAAAGGGGCCCAAATTCCAATGAGTACGTTTTAGGAGGGCATTTTTACACATTTTTCTTATCACGCTTTAGGGCCCCTAAAATGCCAGGGCAGTATAAATACCCCACATGTGACTCCAGTTTGGAAAGGAGACACCGCAAGGTATTCCGTGAGGGGCATGGCGAGTTCATAGAAGATTATTTTGGCACAAGTTAGCGAAAATTGATTTTTTATTGTTTTTTCTCACAAAGTCTCCCTTTCCGCTAACTTTTGACAAAAAGGTAAATTTTTCATGGACTGAATATGCCCCTCAGCGAATACCTTGGGGTGTCTTCTTTCCAAAATGGGGTCATTTGTGGGGTGTTTGTACTGTTCTGGCATTTTGGGTGGGGCTAAATTGTGAGCAGCCATGTAAAACCTAAAGGTACTCGTTGGAATTTGGGCCCCTTTGCGCACCCAGGCTGCAAAAAAGTGTAACTCATGTGGTATCGCCGTACTCAGGAGAAGTAGGGCAATGTGTTTTGGGGTGTATTTTTACATATACCCATGTTGGGTGAATGAAACATCTCTGTAAATTGACAACTTTGTATAAAAATATTTAAAAAGTTGTCGTTTAGAGAGATATTTTTTACACAAAGTATGGGTATATATAAAAATACACCCCAAAACTCATTGCCCTACTTCTCCTGAGTACGGCAATACCACATATGTGCCACTATTTTGCAGCCAAGATGCGCAAAGGGGCCCAAATTCCCATGAGTACCTTTAGGATTTCACAGGGCATTTTTGTGCATTTGGATTCTCACGCTTTAGGACCCCTAAAATGCCAGGGCAGTATAAATACCCCACAAGTCACCCCATTTTGGAAAGAAGACACCCCAAGGTATTCTGTGAGGGGCATGGCGAGTTCACAGAAAAAAAATTTTTTGGCACAAGTTAGTGGAAATTGATATATATATATATATATTTTTTTTTACAAAGTCTCATATTCCACTAACTTGTGACAAAAAATTAAATTTTACATTAACTCACCATACCCCTCACGGAATACCTTGGAGTGTCTTCTTTCTAAAATGGGGTCACATGTGAGGTGTTTGTACTGCCCTGGCATTTGAGGGTCTCCGCAATCATTGCACGTATGGCCAGCATTAGGAGTTTCTGCGATTCTCCTTATATTGAGCATACGGGTAATGAGATTTTTTTTTTCCGTTCAGCCTCTGGGCTTAAAAAAAATTAAAATAAATGAACGGCACAGATTTTTTCATTCGCATCGATCATCGTGGATGAAAAAATCTCTGCTAAAATCAGTGACTGCGGTGCGGTGGGCGCTAACTACCTAACAAGTAGCTAACTAACTGGCGGTGATAAGGGACCCTTATGCCCCATTCACACGTCCGCAATTCTGTTTGCGGAACGGAATTGCGGACCCATTCATTTCTATGGGGACAGACTTTGTCCCGCTCGGATCCGGAATTACGCACTTCCGTTCCGCAAAAATATAGAACATGTCCTATTCTTGTCAATTGCGGACAAGAAAAGGCATTATCTATATAGTTCTGGCAATGTGCGGATCTGCAAAATGCGGAAAGCACATTGCCGGTGTCCTTGTTTTGAGGATCTGCAGATCCACGGATCAGCAAAACACATATTGACGTCTGAATGGAGCCTTACAAGGGGTGTGATCAATGACAGGGGGGTGATCAGGGAATCTAGATGGGGTGATCAAGGGGTTAATAAGTGACGGGGGGGGGGGTAGTGTAGTGTTTGGTGCAACTTTACATAGATACCTGGTCCTCTGGTGGTCGATCCCAGCAAATGGGACCACCAGAGGACCAGGTAGCAGGTATATCAGACGCTGTTAACAAAACAGCGTCTGATATACCAGTTTGATGCGATTTATTTCACATCTACAGCTAGCCAGCGAATGATCATCGCTGGCAGGCTGCAGTATAACTAGTGAGGCGCGCGCGTTCACAGGAAATCTCGCGTCTCGCGAGATGACGCGCCGATGCGTCCACTCAGAGCTACAGGACCGCCCGCCGGACGCATCCGTGCGTTAGGCGGTCCTGTAGTGGTTAGACAGTCTTTCCTTTAACCTGGAGAGGATTCTCTACCAGGTTGCGGATGAGGAACTATTCCCCGCATGCTTTCAATAGAGCGAAAGACTTGGCTCAGTCTTTGAATCTCAGGACACTAATATTTCCTGATTCTACTAACAAAAAGGAAAAGATAAATACTTTTGACAATAGTGTAACTTTCATTACCAACTATAGTATATGTGCTATAGTGAGAAAGCATCAATAATAAAATTTAATGATGATTGGAGTACAATTGCGGACATGGATATAAAGTGTGTAGCACGCAGGGCCCTTGCACTGCATCAAAAAATTAGCCCTAGTCTTTTCCATGATCACCCTGCCCCCAAATAGAGATGTCGCGAACATAAAATTTTCCATTCACGAACGGCGAACGCGAATTTCCTCAAATGTTCGCGAACCCGCGAACCGGCGAACCGCCATAGACTTCAATAGACAGGCGAATTTTAAAACCCACAGGGACTCTGTCTAGCCACAGTAGTGATGGAAAAGTTGTTTTAAGGGGCCTAACACCTGGACTGTGGCATGCTGGAGTTGGATCCATGGCAAAACTCCCATGGAAAATTACATAGTTGACGTAGAGTTGGGTTTTAATCCATAAAAGGCATAAATCACCTAACAATCCTAAATTTTTTTGAACAACCTGGTTTAAAACATCCAGTATGTGTATACGATCAGGTATGATGTTGTATCGATTAGGCAGTGTAAGGGTTACGCCCGCTTCACAGACATTGACAGACCAAACTCCCCTTTTAATGCACCGCAAACAACCGCAAACAGTCCATTTGCACAACTGCAAACTCCCCATTTGCACAACCGAAAACTCCCCATTTGCACAAGGTTGGATACCAAGCTAGCCATGTCCCGGTGATGTCATTGAAGGTTTCTTCCTCCACCCAGCCACGTACAACACCAAGGGTCCCCGAAAGGTGAATTGAATTGATTTTTCGAACGGGGAGATGGTTAAAAAAACGCTGGCTCCCAACCCTTTGTTTTAATCCACGGTCACTGCGTCTGCGCCGTGCAAATTTACTGTCACACCTGAAATGAGTGGTATTTTCTGTAGTACTATTCTCATAAATTTAATCCCTGTTACGTCCCCTATCAAGACATGTATTAAATGGATTTTAGATAAGTGGTACTACGCGTGCTAGATACTGTGCCACTCGGTATGAGGGTTGGGCACTAGCAGAGGGCACACTATAGTCTGTGGGCCTGACACACACACACTCGCAGGCAGGCAACTGAAATTAGATTAAAGTGTACAGATAAAGTGCCTTATTTTAGGCAACGTCCCGTGCCTCACGGTATGATTGATGGCCAGCACTGGCAGAGGGCACACTACGGTCTGTGGGCCTGACACACACACACTGGCCGGCAGGCAACTGAAATTAGATTAAAGTGTACAGATGAAGTGCCTTATTTTAGGCAAAGTCCTGTGCCACATGGTATGATTGATGGGAAGCACTGGCAGAGGGCACACTACAGTCTGTGGGCCTTACACACACTGGCAGGCAACTAACCTTAGATTGAAGGGTAAAAATTAAATGCCTTTTTTTGATGCAAAGTCCTGTGCCACCCGGTATGAGTGGTGGGCACTGGCAGTGGGCACATTACAGTCAGTGGAAGCGGGCCTGACACACACTGGCAGCAGGCAGGCAACTAACCTTAGATTAAAGGGTAAAAATTAAATGACTTTTTTTGATGCAAAGTCCTGTGCCACACGATATGAGTGGTGGGCACTGGCAGTGGGCACACTACAGTCTGTGGGCCTGCAGCTCCTCACACATGGGCAGGCCAGGCAACTGCAATATATATATGAAGAAAAAAAAATAAAAGCAGACTAATGTAGCAGTCCTATAAAGGGCTTTTTGGGGTGCTGTGACGCTGTCCTTACAGCAGATGAGTCTGTGAACACAGAACACTGGCCTAGCTAACGCTTTCCCTATGAAATCAGAATCATTGGCGCAGCCGCAGCTGCAGTCTCCCTGCTCTCACTAACATGCAGCTTCAGACTGAATCCTAAATGGCTGCCTTTTTTATAGGAGGTGGTAAGGTGTGGGAGGGAGGGTTCTGATTGGCTTGAATGTGTCTGCTGACTGTGTGGTACAGGGTCAAAGTTTGCTCAATGATGATGTATAGGGGGTGGACCGAACATTGCATATGTTCGCCCGCCGTGGCGAACGCGAACAAGCTATGTTCGCCAGAACTGTTCGCCGGCGAATAGTTCGGGACATCTCTACCCCCAAACTGGTTTGGTTACGTCACAAAGGAAGCTTTAAATGTGACCAGAATAGATGGATATATTGCAATTATATGATGGTTACCCAGACAGTTGTTTCTAAGCTGAATCATAAACAGTATCAAATTAAGCAATATATTAATTGCAACACTGACCTTGCAGTCTATCTGATAACATGCAGGGAATGTTCTGTGCAGTATGTGGGTTGCACCACAAATGCAATAAGAACCAGAATACGAAAACATATTTAGGACATTCCACAATACAAAGCCAAAAACGTATCAGCGTCAACCTTACTTTTGGTGCATAAAGGAGATGTTTCCATGCTTACAGCATAGGTAATAGAAAAGGTTACAGCACCAGCTTGAGGGGGCGATCACAAGAGGAAACTGCAGCGTAGAGAAACATTTTGGATATTTTAACTCAACAGTTGTGCCCCTACTGGCCTAAATAGGAAACATGATTTAGAATGATTATACTTTGTTTCTTGTTGGGTTTTTTTCCTTACTTTTGAAAAAAAAAATATATCTTTTTTTTTTAACTCACCATGGTATGGACTCCACTACACTTTTTGTATCTTATCCTAATATTGACAACACCTGACATGCTGTTACTCATTTCTGATTGGAGGCAGCCTGCTATATCAATGTGGGTTGTATACACTTGCACTTGTCCTGAGTAAGGATTCTAATGTTTTAATCTGAAACGCGTAGATAAATGTGTTTTTTTTTTGGGAGTTTTTATCACTTGTTTAATAAAGACCATTGTTTTTTTTTTTGGGAAGCTGGAATTGGTTCCTCTTTTCGGCTTTATAGTATGTACCATATTGATATTAGTTAAAACCGGGCCCTCATCTTTTACGGTTAGAGATGACCGAATTTTTCAAAAGTTCGATCCGGCTAATTCGCCGAATCTTGCAAAATACATTTTTTTGTAAGTAGCGGGCGCAATGACAGGGAGTCATTGTACCCCTCAGGTGCCGCGTTCATACATGATTGCAGCATCTGAGTCTAAAAACAGTGTCAAATTAACATAAAAAAAAGTTTAATCAAACTTACTGCGTACATATTGCTTGAAGATCTGGCGCAAAATCTCACGCGGCACAAGATTACGTCACCTCACGCGGCACAAGATTATGTAATCACGCCGGCCAACGTGGTGACGTCATATGTCACGGTGCACGAGACGTCATACGTCTCTGCGGCCGATATCCTCAATCAAGATGGCGGCTGGCGACCCATTGCAAGCAAATGGAGGAGATTAGAATGAATTTTTTCGTTTTTTATACTATTTCAGGTTAAATCAATTCACTTACACGAAGCACAAGGAAATTCGGCTTTGAGGCGAATTGAATTTATCCTGAAATTCGGATCGAATTCTACTTCATTGGATTCAGATCGAATTCCACTTTATGGGATTTGGATCGAATTCCACTTTGTGGGATTCGATTAGCTCATCTCTAATTACGGTATATGCCATTTACTGTAGAATGTTGGTGTTTTCTAATGTGGCAGTGGGGTCGAAAGCTCTTTTTAGACCCCAAGCCCCAGGACTGTTACCTTTTTACACCATATACCCTTAATAATAATCAGATTTGATATGCAGGACAGCCTTTTGTTAGATTACTATTAAAGGATAACTGTCACATTTAGACCCTAATTTCAATTTTCATATATGTAGTTACTAATATGATAATATTCCTGAATCAATAACTATTAGACTTACTTACCCCATATTTAAAAAGATTCAGCCCTTAGCAACCAGTCTGCATAAAACTATAACTTCACTATACTGTTAAAATGGCTGCCCTCAGCCCTGAGGCTAATCCATAGGACGCCTGCAGTGAAGTTGGTGAAGACCAGCTCTGTATAGGGGGGTCTTGCAGTTAAATTTCCAGGTCTGGCTGAAGCCTATAGTCTTCCTACAAGCTCTCCTCTTATCAGATAAGGCTGTCATTTATACACTGAGCAGCCGACATATGTACATTCTCCAGAACTGCTAAGGGAGTGTCTGCCAAGCACAGGCATGTGGAGAAGTTCACACACACAGCCCAGCACTGTTATCTCCTGTCAGGAAGAACCTGGCTTTTTATACATTCCCTTACAATGTTGACTCACTATCAGTTCCCAGTGCACGCAGCCAGTGTGCTCCGCCCTCAGCTGGTAGACGGAAGGAGCATAGCAACCTGATTTTAATCTCAGGTAACAATAGCCAATACTGGGGACTTTTAGGTGGCTTTTAGGGGTTATTTATTAAACAATCAGAAATTAAAACAGGGCCAACAAGGTGATATTAAATCACCAAATTCCAATAGTAAAAAAAAAAAAAAAATTGACAGTTATACTTTAAGTACAAATACATCAAAATGATGGGGCACATATATTAAGACCATCGTTTTAGACGCCGGTCTTAATAAAGACCCTGTGCTATTGGTGGATCCGCTGAAGTTACGAAGCACAGGCCTCTCCATAACTTTGGCGCATTCCAGCGCCAGTTCTAAATGTAAGACAGCTTCCGAGCTGTTTTACATTTAGACCATTTTCTATGCCTAAAACAAGCGTAGAAAATAATGAATGAGATGGGCCTCCCAACTCATCACCTTCCCTGCCCATGCCACGTCCACAATTTTAGACCTTGCGTGAGCAGGGTGAAGTTGCAGATAGTAGCGCAACTAACCATTGCGCTGCTATGTGCGCCTGACATACACCTAATATAGGTGTATTTCAGTATAGTAAATGACCCCCTATGTGTTTTTCCTGCTGTGTGAAAAATTCATAGTCTTAAATCCCTCTTAAAATTCCTTTTTTGGCCCTGATTTTCAGGATTGGTAAAGTACATCCTTGTAGCAACAACAGACCAACCAATATTTAATTAAATGATTTGTCTGAATAAAGTGACCTCTCTCCATATGTCCCCTGCTTGAAACCCTCAATATTAGCAAGATTAGTCTCAGCCCAGCTTCTGCACATTTGAATGGTTGGCATTTAGTACTACATTTTTCCTGTGGCAGGAACTGCAAGTGAAATCTATAGCCACGTACAATCCCTGGCATTATCAGCTGTTCATCAGGGGTTTCAAAAGCCCCCTTTAAATTGCAACACCTTAATAACTACAGTATGGTTTCATACTGATGAATTACTTTGTTTCCTATTGATCAATTATTTAACATTATAAATTATTCTGTATGAATGAGGGGATAACAATATTTCCTCAGCTTTGAAGCATGAAAAGAAAATGCTACTTCTAGACCTGGAAACATATGGAACAGAGAGTTGTGAATATATAAAACTTTTTTTCCCCCAGCTTGTTTGCCATTGATAAGTTCTGAAAGATACAGCAGCATACATAGGAGACTCATGTATTCTACTGGGGTCCACAGACCATGTAAATACTCAACTTATTAAAATTTAACCAAACACCTTTGTACACTAGGTTTCTACCTAAAGCTTTCAGTTACATGCATAAAGCAGAAACCAATACTGAACAGTTCATAAATTCATGTTAGAACGCCTGTTAAATAAAGCCAACCATCCAGGAGCTGACATTTTGCCATATTTAAAATTGTTGATTTTCCAAGCTATGAAACTGCTGATTTATTTATGCTAGCAAATATATAAAATCTGCTAGCACAAAAATCACACATTTTGGAATTTGTGGACTGATATTCATAAAGAAGAAAAATGTTTAATAGAACATCTACATCTCTGTTCTGTGTAGTTTTTTTCATGGGTTGTTGAGTTAAAACAAATATTACCTTTCTGATGGTGCTCATTACCAGTCACTCCTTTCAGACCCTTTAAATATCCCTTTCAATTCACAAACTACCACAGTCAATACTTTTATTCAAGCATGAGTAGTGGAGCTTTATGGAAGTATTTTCATACTAATGGCCTTCACATATTGTACCAGTAAAGTTATAACTAGACCAAACACTTGTCTTCTCTAAAATCAGTTTATCATGTGATATTCTTTTTATGGTTTCAATAAGAATAGTTAAATCTACAACATCTCAATCATATAAAATATTAATTTAAAGAGAAATCTAAATAAATTGCCATAGATCCAAAGACACCTCTCTGCCCACGTGATTCTCCCACTTGGTCACGTAAGAATGTCTAGGAAAGTTATCTTTTGGGAGCATAGGTAGAATCTAAGTATAAGTGTGTCCTGTGCAATGTGTGCGTGCCTACTAAGTGTGTGTCCTATATAATGTATGCGTCCCATGAAGTGCCATTCGAGGGGGAATAGATTTGCACTAGATGCAATCATGTTGCTTATTTGGAAGCCCAGATCTTGGATTTAAATAGGCATCTTGAAATACTTAGGGGCATTGCAAAACTAGAGAGAGACTTAGGCCTTATTCACACATCCGCAAGTGTTTTGCGGATCCACGGAGCCGCGGATCCGCAAAACACGGACACACCGGCAATGTGCATTCCGCATTTTTGCGGACCGCACATTGCCCGAACTCCATAGAAAATGCCTCTTCTTGTCCGCAATTGCGGACAAGAATAGGACATGCTCTATTTTTTTGAGGAGCCGCGGACCGGAAGATCGGCGGCGCGCTCCGCAAAATCGGATGCGGAGAGCACAGTGTGTGCTCTCCGCATCGTTCCCGGCCCCATTCACAGTCAATGGGTCCGCATGTATTCCGCAAAATTGTGGAATACATGCGGACTACATTGCAGATGTGTGAATAGGGCCTTAGACCTCACTGTGCAGGCACTGACTGGGGTCAGTGAAATGGAGGTGGGAAGAGAGGGCAAGATCAGGACTATCAGGTCAGCAGTTGGGTTAATGTAGGAAGAGAGGGTAGAGGGAAAAGTGCCAGGGAGGCTAGTCCTGAGCTGGAACAACCTAGTAAATATGCCTGTTTGGCTGATATTAGGGATGAAAGCCCAGGGCCAGCAACACTGCAGCAGGGCGTTTCTCCTAGCAACCAGGAAGATGACCCCTGCAGGAAGGATGGGAAAAGGAGTGCAGCAAAGGTCAGATAGATGCTGGTGGTAGGGGACTTTATTATTAGGAGGACAGAAAGGGTCATCTGTCGCCGAATCCATGAATGTCGAACAGTGGGTTGTTTTCCGGGTGCTCGGGTTTGGCATATTGTGAATCAGATTGACATATTGCTGGGTGGGGCTGGGGAAGACCCGTTTGTCATGGTACACATTGGCACCAATAACAAAGTCGGGGGGAGATGGAAGGTCCTTAAAAATGATTTTAGGGAACTAGGAGAGAAGCTCAAGTCCAGGACCTCCAAGGTAGTGTTTTCAGAAATACTACCAGTGCCACGAGCAACACCAGAGAGACAATGGGAGCTTAGGGAGTTAAATAAGTGGCTCAGAAGCTGGTGCAGGAAGGAAGGGTTTGGGTTCATGGAGAACTGGGATGACTTCTCTGTCGGTTACAGGCTCTACGGTAGGGACGGGCTGCACCTTAATGGGGAGGGTGCAACTGCCCTGGGGGAAAAAATAGTTATATGGCTGGAGGAGCTTTTAAACTAGGATCTGGGGGGAGGGTGGGGGTTCATACTAATAAGGGGGTAGATAGTGTAGATAGAGAGTGGGATATAGGAGGGGAAAGTGAGGATTTAGTGGGTGCTGGGGTTAGTGAGGAAAGTAGGAAGAAGACTGGGCAGAACTATACACCAATGAAATATAGAATTGCTGGTAACAAAAACCTGTTACATACAAACATCAACCAAGGTAACCCAAAAAGCCCAGATATTCACTTTACAGGTAATAGTAATTTAAAATATATTTTCACAAATGCCAGAAGTCTAGCTAGCAAAATGGGGGAGCTGGAGGCTACGGTACCAGGAGAACACATAGATGTAATTGGTGTGGCTGAGACATGGTTGGATTCTTCGCTTGACTGGGAAGTAAATATTGAGGGCTTTACACTATTTAGGAAAGACAGGGTCAATAGAAAAGATGGTGGCATGTGCCTGTATGTGAGGAGTGATCTGAAGACAAGTGTAAAAGAGGCAATTGTGGATCAGGGTGGTGAGGATGTGGAAACCTTATGGGTAGAAGTTCAAGGGATATAAACATTGAAAAAAATAATACTTGGTGTAATCTATAGACCCCCTAACATCACAGAGGAGATAGAAACGCAACTGTATAACCAAATAGAGAGGTCTGCACAGTCTGGTACAGTGGTTATAATGGGAGGTTACCAGACATTGACTAGGGTCATGGTTCTGCCTCAACCGCAAAGTAGAAAAGATACCTCAACTTGCTGCAAGACCACTTTATGGGCCAGCTTGTAGAAGCTCCCACTAGGGGCAATGCTCTGTTGGATCTGGTAATTTCTAATGATGGAAAACTTGTTGGAAATATTACTGTTCGAGAAACACTAGGTAATAGTGACCACAATATAATTATATTCCCCTAAACTATAAGAAGCAAACTCTGCCAGGCAGAGAAAAGACACTGAATTTTAAAAAGGCAAATTTCCATTAGTTGAGGGCAGCATTTTAGGGCATAGACTAATTGCACTAAAAAAATTAATTCCTTTAGGTAACAAGTATAAATGGCTAAAATCAAACCCCCATGGCTTATAGCTACTGTAAAAAGGGCAATAAAAACAAAAAAGGGCATTTAAAAAATACAAATCTGAGAGGTCAGCTGTAGCGTTTGAAGATAAAAAAGGGCTTAATAAAATCTGTAAAAAGGAGATAAAATTTAGAAAATTACAAAATGAACAGCAGGTGGCAAAAGAGAGCAAAACAAATCCCAAAAAATTCTTTAAATATATAAATGCTATAAAACTAAGGTCTGAGCAGGTAGGTTTCCTTAATAATGGTAAAAAGGGGGGGGGGGTATTCACTGAAGATAAGGAAAAGGCAGAGTTCTTAAATGTTTTTTTTTTAGCTCTGTATATACAAAAGAAGAAAAAGGAGATGATATCTATGGTTCTGGGACTGTTAGTACATGCAGTAATATACAGTAAATGTAGATATGACCCAAGATAAGTTAAATAAGGTAAATCTGAATAAGGCTCCGGGTCCAGATGGATTACACCCAAGAGTGCTTAAAGAGCTCAGTTCAGTCATTGCTGTGCCCTTGTTTATCATTTTTAAATATTCTCTAGGTACTGATACAGTGCCAAGTGATTGGCACAAGGCAAATGTGGTGCCCATATTAAAAAAAAGGATCTAGATCCTCCACAGGTAATTATAGACCAGTTAGTTTAACTTCTGTTGTGGGAAAAATGTTTGAAGGACTCTTAAGGGACTATATACAGGAGTATGTGACTGTAATTAATATTATAAGTGATAACTAACATGGGTTTACCAAGGACAGAAGTTGTCAGACTAACCTGATTTGTTCTTATGAGGAGGTGAGTAGAAGCCTAGACAGAGGGGCGGCTGTGGATGTAGTGTTTCTGGATTTTGCAAAGGATTTTGATACTGTCCTTTATAGACGTTTAATAGGTAAAGTAAGGTTTATAGGCTTGGAAAGTATAGTTTGTAATTGTATTGAAAACTGGCTGAAGGACCGTGTCTAGAGAGTTGTGGTCAATGATTCCTGTTCAAAATGGTCCCGGGTTATAAGTGGTGTACTGTACTCCAAAGTTCATTGCTGGGCCCTCTATTATTTAATTTATTTATTTATTAATGATTTTGAGGACGGGATTAATTGCACAATTTATATTTTTGCAGATGACACTAAGCTATGTAGTACTGTACAGTCTATGGAAGATGTCCATAAACTACAAGCTGACTTAGACACTCTGAGTGATTAGGCATCAACTTGGCAAAGAGGTTCAATGTGGATAAATATAAAGTTATGTATCTTTGCAGTAATAATCTCTGTGCTTCATATGTCCTAGGGGATGTAACACTGGGAGAGTCACTTATAGAGAAAGATTTGGGTGTCCTTGTAGATGGTAGATTAAATAGCAGCATACAATATCAATCAGCTGCTTCTAAGGCCACCAGGATATTGTCATGCATTAAACAAGGCATGGACTTGTGGGTAGAGTTGAGCGAACACCTGGATGTTCGGGTTCGAGAAGTTCAGCTGAACTTCACGAAAACGTTCGGGATCGGGATCCGAACTCGACCCGAACTTCACCCCGAACCCCATTGAAGTCAATAGGGACCCGAACTTTTGGGCACTTAAATGGCTGTAAAATAGCCCTGGAAATGGCTAGAGGGCTGCAAAAGGCAGCAAAATGTAGGTAAATGCCCTGCAAACATATTTGAATAGGGAAATGACTTAAAATAAAATACAGAAAAATAATAAATAAACATTCTAAACTTGAGCCCAAGTGAGTGACAGTGGCAACTGTCACCCAGCAAACAGAGGATGTGGCAGCAAGGCCACCACATCTGTTATTGTCACCAAGCATCTCCACCAAATCCCATGGAAGTGTTCAGTTATCAGCTGTCCATCTCCCAAACACTGGAGAGAAAAAGAAATAGAAAGAGGAAGTACCCACCTACCCATGGCTCTGAATGCCTTATTTCAAACTTCCTGGTCCTTTGAAATGCTGTCATTCTGTCTGGTGGACAGTTTTAAAAACCTTATGGCGGTGGCTGTCCCACAGTACGTGTATCCCAGTCGTCGCTACTTTTGCAGGTGAGCCATCCCTTCCCTGCACAACCAAGTGGCGGACAAAATCAAGTGTGCACTGCGCAACGCTATCTGTGGCAACGTCCACATAACCAACAACGCAGTGGGTAAATGTAGCGGCTGGCCCAAAGGCGGATAGCATTTTTGAAAATGTCCTTCCGCCCCCGAGGATTGCTGCACCCCTGGGCATTTCTCTTTGTATCCTGTTACCTCCTCCTCCTACTCGGCTTCCTCCTTCTCTACCTCCTCCTCATCCACTCAGCGTAACACCTTCACCACCCACAGCAGCACAGCCAGGGGAAAACGACAGCAGGTTGTTTTAAAACTTGTGTGTTTGTGGGACAAACCCCGCACTGCGCAGGAGCTGTGGACAGGCATGGAACAACAGACCGACCATTGGTTGGTGCCACTGAGCCTCCAGCCCGGCCTGGTGTTGTGCGCTAATGGGCGAAATATACTAGCAGGTCTGGGCCTAGCCGGTTTGACACACATCCCCTGCCTGCCACATGTGCTGAATTTGGGGTGCAGAAATTCCTAAACACCAGACATTGAAAATCTATTCAGTTAATCGAACACACACAACACCCCCACCCCCCACCCCCTTTCACTCAAACCATTAGCAAACTATTTACAAATTTTCTTAAAACATATTAAAATAACTATAATGCAGCTAAACTAACCATATAAAGAAACAAAACTATATACACGCCTTATCCTTAACCTCTTAAGGACACAGGGCGTACAGGTACGCCCTAATGTCCGAGTCCTTAAGGACACAGGGCGTACATGTACGCCCTGTGTTTAAACTGCTACTGCACCCGATATGGGCGCGGTAGCAACATGGTTCCTGCTGATGTAGATCAGCAGGAACCATGTTCTAATGCCGAGGGGGGTCATGTGACCCCCCCGTATCGGCGATCGCTGCAAACCGCAGGTCAATTCAGACCTGCGGTTTGCAGCGGTTTTAGCGATCTCTGATCCCCGCGGACTGTGACAGCGGGGATCAGAGAGTTAATTGCCCCAAAGATAATCATTTTAACCCCCCCTGCAGCCCTCAATCTTGTTATGGCTGCGGGGGTGCAAGGGGGGTGGTTACGGCGGCGGGAGGCGATGCGGGCGGTGCGGCAGGCGGGATCGCAATAGCGATCCCCCGCCCACCTCCCTTGTAATAATTCCCTGGTGTCTAGTGGTTCTATCAGAGTGCCAGTACATTGCTGGCACTCTGATAGAAAAACGGCTGGCATCTGTGCTGCAGATGCCAGCCGTTTAACCCCTTCCTTACCGCAGTCCGGACGGACCGCGGTATGGAAGGTGTTAACAGGGAGGGAGCTCCCTCCCTCTCCCATCGGGAGGCTGCTGTGCCTATGCAGCCCCCCCAGGATGAGATCGCAGAGGGAGGGAGCTCCTCCTCCCTCATCCATCACCCACTACTCTCTAATGGCAGTGGGTGATGGTTGCCATGGCAGCAGGACGCTTTCAGAAGCGTCCTGCTTGCCATGGTATAGTAACTCTGGTCAGACTTCTGCTAAAGGCAGAAGTCTGACCAGACTGTGAAAGTAAAAATACAGTGCAGTACACTATATAGTGTACTGTACTGTATTATACTGACATCAGATCCACTGGATCTACAAGAACCAAGTGGGTCTGGGTCCAAAAAATGTAAAAAAGTTAAAAAAAGAAAAAAAAACACAAATCACTGAATAAAAAGTAAAAAAATAAAATACACTACACATATTAGGTATCGCCGTGTCCGTAAAAAACAGCTCTATAAAAATATCACATGACTGAACCCCTCACGTGAACGCCATAAAAAAAAATGGTGTAAATAAGCCATTTTTTGGCACCTTACATCACTAAAAGTGTAATACAAAGCGATCAAAAAGGCGTATGCCTCCCAAAATAGTACCAATCTAACCACCATCTCATCCCGCAAAAAATGAGCCCCTTCATAAAACAATTGGCCAAAAAATAAAAAAAACTATGCCTCTCAGACTAAAACATGATTTTTTTTGTTTCAAAAATGCTTTTCAGTGTTAAATGTAAAAAAAATTAAAAAAAAGTTGACATATTGGGTATCTCCACGTCCGTAAGAATCTGCTCTATAAAAATATCACATGACCTAACCCCTCAAGTAAACACTGTAAAAAAATTAAAATAAAAACTTTGTCAAAAAGCCATTTTTTTGTCACCTTACATCACAAAAAGTGTAATAGCAAGCGATCAAAACGTCATATGACCCCCCAAATAGTGCCAATCTAACCGCCACCTCATCCCGCAAAAATTATACCCAACCTGAGACAATCGCCTAAAAACTGAAAAAAATATGGCTCTCAGACTATGGAGACACTAAAACATGTTTTTTTTTGTTTCAAAAAGGATATTATTGTGTAAAACCAAAATAAATAAAAAAAGTATACATATTGGGTATCGTCGCGTTCATAACGACCTGCTCTATAAAAATATAACATGACCTAACCCCTCAGGTGAACGCCGTAAACATAAAAAATAAAAACGTTGTAAAAAAGTAATTTTTGTCACCTACATCACAAAAAGTGTAATAGCAAGTGATCAAAAAGTCATATGCACCCCAAGATAGTACCATTCAAACCGCCATCTCATCCTGCAAAAAATGAGCCCCTACATAGGACAATTGCCAAAAAAACAAAAAACTATGGCTTTCAGAATGTGGAGACACTAAAAATCTTTTTTTCAAAAATGCTTTATTATGTAAAACTGAAACAGAACCCCCCAAAAAGTAGACATATTTGGTATTGTCGCGTCCGTAACAACCTGCTCTATAGAAATAGCACACAATCTAACCTGTCAGTTCAACGATGTAAATAACAAAAATACAAAACTGTCCCAAAACAGCTATTTTTTGCAAATTATCCATTTTAATCAATTTTTCCAGTAACAAAGCAAGGGTTAACAGCCAAACAAAACTCAATATTTATTGCCCTGATTCTGTAGTTTGCAGAAACACCCCATATGTGGTCGTAAACTACTGTATGGCCAAACGGCAGGGCGTAGAAGGAAGGGAACGCCATATGGTTTTTGGAAGGCGGATTTTGCTGGACTGGTTTTTGACACCATGTGCCATTTGAAGCCCCCTGATGCACCCCTACAGTAGAAACTCCAAAAAGTGACCCCATTTTGGAAACTACGGGATAAGGTGTCAGTTTTGTTGGTACTATTTTAGGGTAAATATGATTTTTGGTACCTCTATATTACACTTTTTTTGAGGCAAGGTAACAAAAAATTGAAATTCAGAAATTTAATCTCCATTTGCCAATAACTCTTGTGGAACACCTAAAGGGTTAACAAAGTTTGTAAAACTGGTTTTGAATACCTTTAGGGGTGTAGTTTCTTAGATGGAGTCACTTTTATGGAGTTTCTATTCTAGGGGTGCATCAGGGGGCTTCAAATGGGACATGGTGTCAAAAATCCAGTCCATCAAAATCCGCCTTCCAAAAACCATATGTCATTCCTTTCCTTCTGCGCCCTGCCGTTTGGCCATACAGTAGTTTAGGACCACATATGGGGTGTTTCTGAAAACTACAGAATCGGGGCAATAAATATTTAGTTTTGTTTAGCTGTTAACCCTTGCTTTGTTACTGGAAAAAAATTGATTAAAATGGAAAATTTTCCCAAAAATCGAAATTCTGAAATTTTATCTCCATTTGCCATTAACTCTTGTGGAAAACCTAAAGGGTTAATGACGTTTGTAAAATCAGTTTTGAGTTTTCAGGGGTGTAGTTTCTAGAATGGGGTCATTTTTGGGTGGTTTCTATTATGTAAGCCTCGTAAAGTGACTTCAGACCTGAACTGGTCCCTAAAAAGTGGGTTTTTGAAAATTTCTGAAAAATGTCAAGATTTGCTTCTAAACTTCTAAGCCTTGTAATGTCCCAAAAAAATGAAATGGCATTCCCAAAATGATCGATACATGAAGTAGACATATGGGGAATGTAAATCAATAACTTTTTTTGGCAGTATTACTATGTATTCTAGAAGTAGAGAAATTAAAACTTGGAAAATTGCAAATTTTCAAAATTTTTGGTAAATTTGGTATTTTTTTATAAATAAAAATGAAATTTTTCGACTTTATTTTACCACTGTCATGAAGTACAATATGTGACGAAAAAACAATCTCAGAATGGCATGGATAAGTAAAAGCGTTTTAAAGTTATCACATAAAGTGACACTGGTCAGATTTTGAAAAAATGGCCTGGTCCTTAAAGTGAAATAGGGCCGTGTCCTTAAGGGGTTAACTTAAGGCCAACCAAATACAAGTGGCTCGGAGGATGGGTATCTGCACCAACATAGGCCCTGGCCTGGAACACAATTGTCCAGCCAGGGCACAGTTCTAGAGGATGAGGAAGAGGAGTAGGAGAAACGCTGGGGGATACAGAGGATACAGATGATATACCTCCCTCAAAGAGGATAGCTTGTCCTTGCCTCTGGGCAGCCTGTCAGACATGAGCGACTACATGCTGCGCATGAGACCGCCCAATTACTGCCACATTCTAACTTTTGCTGATTACTGGGTGGCCACCCTGCTGCATCCCCGTTACAAGGACAACATGCCGTCCTTAATTCCCTCACTGGAGTGTAACAGGAAGATGAGCCCGCTAGTAGACACGCTGCTGATGGCATTCACACCTGACACCGGGGACTCAGTGGAAGCACAAGGTGAAGGCAGAGGAGGAGGAGGAAGAATTTGACAATGCAGCTGGGTCAACATCAACACCTCAGAAGGCAGGGTTAGCATGGGCAAAATGTCATCACGCCACAACAACCTGCACCACCAGCAGATCTGGAACATCTTAGCAGGAGGCAGCATTTCAGCAACATGGTGGAACAGTACACGTACTGAGATGGGTCTGCCTAGGGGAATAGCTACAGGGGAAGCAGGGGAAGCAACTGCTTTGGGGGCATGACCTAGAAAGGGCCCATCCAGGAGGAGGAGGAGGACTAACAGTATTATACAATGAAATTATATACAGTGGCAGTATAGACAGTTTAGAAAGCGAATGGAACAGCTGCTGGGCCTGGTCTGAGAGAGCGATCTTTAGTAGCCACAGGCATGGTGGCATGAAAGGAAGGGGTTTGCGCAAAAATTACTGAGGGGGGGGGGCCCATTCAAAAATTTGCTGTGGTGCCCAATTATTTCTAGATACGCCACTGGGTCTGCCCCATTCAACTTCTGGGTCATCAAATTGGGCACATGTCCTGAGGTTGCCCTTTACGCCTTGGAGGTGCTGGCCTACCCTGCAGCCACTGTATTGTCTGAACGTGTGTTTAGCATGGCTGGTGGCATTATCAGACAAGCGCAGTCGCCTGTCCACAGTCAATGTGGGCAAGCTTTTGTTTATTAAAAAGAACCAGGCATGGATCCCACAGGACTTGTTTGTACCTTATGCAGAGAAGACATGTATACTGGTCTTACCCAACCACTGTTATACTACCGTGCACTTACACTTTGTTTTATTTTTTATATTTTCCCAATGTTTTGGGGTCTACACTAAAATTTATTTAAAAAAATCAAAATTAAAAAACAGTTATTGGCAACTACTTTTGGCTTCACAGCCAAAAAAGGCTTTATTTCATGCAAGAATGTAACCGCCAATTGTAAGTTCCCTGTCAGTTATGCAGTGCAGGGGTTTGTACCTGGCAAAAATGGTAATATTTCACCCAACAATTTAAAATCTATCCTTTGCCGGACAGTATTAAACTTGGCCAGCCACAGCTGGAACCACTGATTAACGGTATTGCTATTTTGGCAATTGAATTTCACCCCAGAACAAAATATATCCACTATTAAACTTGGCCAGCCACTGTTGGGACACCAGATTTAGATATAAATGGGCCGTACAAAAAAATAGTGTTAAAACCTGTTTCATATAAAATGCCCTCAACAGACAAGGGGGCACTGCCTCCGAATGGAGAATAAAAAGTTCAGTCTCCAGAAGCGTCAAAGCTTCTTTACTGTAAGAACTGTGAATCTGTGGAATAGACTTCCTCAGGACGTGGTCACAGCAGGAACAGTGGACAGTTTTAAAAAGGGTTTAAATGAATTCTTAAAAGTAAACAACATTAATGCTTATGAAAAGGTGTAGAAATCTGAGTCTCACCGCCTTCTGGGATTCGCGTCCCCACCGTATCAATTATGTAACTATGTTTTGTATTAAGGGTTCAAACTAGCTTCTCTTTAATTTTGAGCGTATAATGGGAACATATGGATGCAAAATCTCTATATTAAACATAGTTTCGGTTTTTAAGTTGCAATTTTTGTTTCTTTGAACAAGAACTACTAACCTCTTATTGGAAATCACCCTAACCATATGAATATTAGAAAATATGTTAATTTGTGCCAATTTATGTTCAAAAGTTCAAAAGTCCACTCTTTGGAATATCGTTGCTGCAAAAGATCTGCTTGCAGTAACAGAGTTGATAAGATTTTACAATTCTAATATACACAGTGTAAACTGACCTGTAGTGAGGATTTTAAAGAGTCTGTCAACTCCATAACAGTTTTCAATGTAAGCTTACCTACGTGAAGGTGCCTTGAAACATACCCACATACCTTTCTAGTTAAAATCCAGTCCTCTAATTGTCTTTATGCAAATAATGTTTTTAGTGCTTCGTGGGCGGGGATATTTAGTTTTGTGTATAACACCTCCGCCACCATAACCACTCCGAGCAACAACTCCTGTTATTTGATTGGCATTTCCTGAGATTTAAAAGTTAGGATACATTCACACAACTGTATTTATAGGTTTGAATTAGTTCTGCAATTTTGCAGAACGGATGTGGACCCACTCATTTCAATGTGGCCGCAAAAGATGTGGACGGCACACCATGTGCTGTCCTCATCTGTACTTCCAGCCCCACAAAAAATATAGAGCATGTCCTATTCTTATATGCAATTGTGGACAAAAATAGGCAATTGCATCGTAGGGCTGGCAGTGTGCATTCTGAAAAATGCGGAATACCCACGGATGATGTCCAACATTTGCGGATCCGCAAATTGCGGACCACGAAACACATACGGTCATGTGAATGTACCTTTAGCAGTGATGACACGGTAGAAGCCATGTGCACTGTTTGAAACAGCCCTACGCACAGTGTGCTGAAAACTTTATTTGCCTAAAAATGCAAAAGTGGATTTCTAAGAATTAAAGGATCAGATTTTCACAGTTTGATTTTTTTCAGGGCACCTACCCTACATGTTGGTACGCTTACTTCAAAACTGATTATGGAGGTGACAGATTTAAAGGGTTTGTGCAGCTAGTATATAATTGCTGACCTTCTTTAATAAGTCATGGAAAAAAAAAAATCGGTGACTATGCAAAACACCCCAATAAACTATGACTATTGCACCCCAATAAATGTCCAACTTGTGGATGTCACCGGGTGGGCTATTTGCTACTTACAGTATTCTGGGAGAATGAACACAAAATTGAATGGGGCTGTCACGAGTTGGAGGTCCTGCGAAAGACCTCCGCGTCGTATCACAATAAACATGGGACCAGGATACGGACAAAACCCAAGTTTATTGTACAAACACAAGCAAGGCAGAAGCACAGGGAAAACATAACCTCTATGCACCGTCCGCACAGTGGGAGAAACCCCCACTGCGCCACTGTCTAGTAATACTCCAGAGGGGGGCGTGTCTAAGCAAACCCAGCTGTTCACTAGAGCCCCTGATGGTGGGGATAGACTTTGCTGCAGGGGGTTGCCAGGGTCCACTCTGGAGCGTGAACTAGACAGTGACAACAGGAGCGAACGGACACAGGTACCGGAGGTACCGACGGTGCATAGTATTAAGACATAAAAGCAAACATAGGCAAATACATACTAGCAGGAGTTCCAGCAAGAACACAGGAGTGGCAAAGGGCAGAGAAGATCTTGCTCCACCAGTTACATGCTGCAGAGGGCAATGGCAAGGCCAAGCAGTAAGGAAGGCTGCAGCACAAGCTAGCGAACATGGAGCAAACACACAAACAAGGCTATGGTCACCAGCACCATGAGAGATGCTGCACGGGCGGTGCCCGCTGCACCAGCAGCAGGGAGGCTGCTCAGAGGGCATGACCCAGGACACATACAAGACATAGCTCATAGCTACCAGCACCATGAGAGGTGCTGCACGGGCGGTGCCCGCTGCACCAGCAGCAAGGAAGCTGCTCCGAGGGCATAGCATGTTCCCCCTCCGAGGAACGACAGACCCCCTGGCAGGGGGGACAGGAAACACAGCAAAGCAAGACATAACATAACAGGCAAACTAATAACAGACACAGGAGTACGAACAACATCAAGCAATGGACGACAGGCAAAGGAACACAGGCAAGGACAACAAAAGGAGACGAAGCAATAGACAACAAGCAGTGGCCAACAAAGAACAAGTAGGGGAACCTACAGAGCACAGACGGACATGGATCCCATGGGTCAGCAGCATGGGAGACAGAGAAGAAACAGGGAGCAGGACAAACAAACACCCGGAGAGCTGACCCAGAACCTAGGAAACCTCAGCCTTAGGTCTCATGCACACGACCGTTTTTTTATGCTGTCCGCAAAAAGGGGTTCTGTTGTTCAGTGATCCGTGTCCGTTTTTGCCTTCCGTTGTGTTTCCGTGTGTCTTCTGTTTTTTTTAGCGGACATGACCCAAAAGATTTTACCAAAAGACAGGCTGACAATTTTTCCCAAGTGCCTGCCAAGGGATCCGCAAAAAAAACGGACGCGGAACGCGGATGACACACGGATGGCCATCCGCATTTTTTCACGGTCCCATTGACTTAAATTGGTCCGTGAACCGTTTTTCACGGACAAGAATAGGACAGGTTATATTTTTTTGACGGACTGGAATCACGGACCACGGACGCGGAGGACAAACGGTGCATTTTCCGAGTTTTCCACGGACCCATTGAAAACCAATGGGTCCGCAGAAAATCACGAAAAACAGAGCAACGGACACGGAATCAAACAACGGTCGTGTGCATGAGGCCTTATATACAGGTACCATGGGTGCAGCAGAGAGGCCACACCCATGGAGCTGACAGAGAGGATTAACTCCTGAAAGACACACATGGGAGTAAACCCATACAATACCACATACAAACACACTGAAACGAAGCTGCAGCGAGGAACTGCAGCACACGAATGGATATGCATTATCAGGCAGATTAATTAATCTTGTTCTAGAATGCTTAATTTTTCTTCAAAGCATAAACATGCCATAAATTGTGACAAATTCCTCAAAATGGTGCAAATATCATGATTCTTTAGGCACCATGCCCTATAATCTGGTGCATTTTATGACTATGCGTATTTTAAGGCACTTTTTAAAACAGTAATAAAACTGAAGATAGTGGGGCACTCTCAATAGTATTGAGAACAGCAGAATTTAATAATGAAATTGAGTAAAAATAGAAGGTTGACAATATCTGATACGGTGAATATAGCAGCAATAATAATATAAAAATAGTCAATCAATAAACCATCAGTATATAACCTCAAAAAATTCCCAATTGTTGGAGGGGGTATTAATCATCCAGATCCAGTGGTCAAAATCATGCATAATGTCAGAGGATGTGCCAATGTGAAAAAGTAAAGGTTATATTGCGTGCCTATGCGAAAAGTTACAGTTCAACGTTCTCTAAAATGATCATTCAAGGTGATAAAATATGCGCAGATATATTCTAAAATTCCAATGAAATATGTCAGGTATTTTTCAGCCTTTTTCAGTCTAAAGCGCAATCATGCGCTGATAGTATTCGGAGCAGCGCGCCACTCACTAATCTGAGACAGCGGCGTCCCGCTGTATTGTTCAGATATGCGATCGCAAGATTTTAAAACTGACACAATCTTACCAGGGGGACTTCAGTGGAGGTTCTTGCCGTCTACACAGTGTACCTCTTGTGTAATCATACGCTCCGGTCTCAAGGGTTGTTGTTTTCCAGAAAATCGTGCCAATGATAGTGATGCATGTGGACTCATCTCTGTGCAAGAGACGTTGTCCGCGTGAGTAGGTCTTAAAAAGCGGCAGATTCCACTCTTCCTCAGGTAAATAAATGTTCGGTTGTCAGTATTACAATGCTGGGGGATAATACCATACATGTTTCGGGGTTTAAGGAAATGACCCCTTCATCAGTTATTCATTTTTAAAACAGTCTAGGTAAAAACTGGAACATTTGGAACATGCCACGTTCTCCACATTTTTTAGTTAATTTGCAACAGAAATTCTGCCTCAGTTTGCTTAGTAAATCCCCTCACTGTGTAAATAATGATTTTTTTTCATACTAAAAACTTTTTGCAATGTCTTGAAATTGAGTAAAGTCTGAAGGCTTAGAATTACTGGCTTTTTTGTGCGCGTTTTTGGCAATAGTAAACGCGCATTTTCCAATGACTAAATATCCCTGTCTTTATGAAGTTTCGCCTTTCCAGCATGTTGCAAATTCATAAACGCGCGTCCGAACGCGCGTTTTCAGTGTCAAAAACGCGCAAAATACAAGCGTTGCGCGTTCCCATTTAAGTCTATGGACCAAAAATGCGCGACAAACGCCCCCAAAAAAGCTCAAGTACTTGTTTATGCGTCGGGCGTTTTTCAGCGCGTTCGAACGCGCTGTAAAACGCGAAAATGTGAACCAGTCCCATAGTGAAGCATTGGTTTGCATCGGTTATGCGTTTTACAGCGCGTTCGAACGTGCTGTAAAACGTGCAAGTGTGAACTGAGGGTCAATTCACATGCTGAACATAAGAACTTTCCATTTGCACTATGTATTCAGAGGAGATGTAAATCAACATATTTCAGTAGCCAAGGAGTTTAGGAAGATACAAGTACAAATTAGGGACATGATGACTATGAAACACATAATAGGATTTTCCCACAATTTTCAAGTTACCACAGTTCACAAAGCATAGAGAAATCAGAAAACTATGTGTTTTCCTTATTTCACCCATCTATCTTGAGGTAATGTAGCAGTGAAATAAATAAATAAAGTAAAAGCAAATTATATTAATTACCAACTGTAAAAGATTTTTCCTTTTAGAATTTTCACTGGCTGCAAAATGGTTAATTAAGTTTTACATGCCTGCAACCATCTGAGCGGACGCATTAATTAGCTTAAGTGTGTTCGAGCTACTGTTTTGCATATAAACAAATATGGACATGTGCAGCTCGGATGATTTAATACAGGGTGAAAGAAGTAGCTTCGTGTAAATTCACTTAATAGGAAAAATTAATACCCTTCTGCCTTATTCAGCAACTTGTTAAAAAGGTCATATTCATGTCTGTCATATTTTTATTAAAGAGGACCTGCCGCTACTTCAAAAAATGTAAATTGCCCACTACTCCACTGACTCCCTGATCACAGCAGTGTTGTTTGATGGGGATCTGCCTATTCCAAAGATATGGCCCTCATTTGTTTGGCCTATATGCAAATAGACTGTGCAATACATGTGGTAACCACTGCTTCCCTCCTGGAAGGGTCCTCTTTTCTAACTCAGATGATGTCCAATCATTGCTGGACAGCCTCAGAGAACTCTGGCACAATGTGATCTTGTGAGATCTGTCATCTCAAGAGACCCCACTGTGTGAATGCAGTTTTTTTGGAATTACTGTCAGACAGACTGGAGTAGGAATTGGACCAGAGAACTAAAAAAGGAAAAAGTATTCACACAGCAGAGTCTAAGAAATAAGGCAGATCTCGACGAGAGATGACACTGTGCCAAGTTGAACTTATGCTGTCCAGCATTTGAGCTGGAAAAGAGGATGAAAAACTACTAAGGGCAGTGGTGGATAAAGTGGACAATTTACATTTTTTGAAGTAATGACAGATCCTTTTTAAATTTCCAAATTGTGATTGTTTTATAACAAGTCTTTTACTACATGGAATACATATTACATTATATTAAGTATAAATTATTGTATGCGTTGAGATTAAAGGGATTTTTCTGAATTTTGCTCTCCTATTCTTAGAGTTGGCCATCTATATTAAATTGGTATTTATTCATCCCAGGGAGGACTGGAAATGTCACGGTGGGCCAATGACCAGGGGGCTGCCCAAGCCCTCCTGGTCACTGCTGGCTGGTTACATAGTCCTCTGATGCTCTCTAATCATTTATTTATTTAGGAGCATCAGGTACTGATGCACCTGACTGGTGGCACTGTGTTATTTGGTTTTGCTGAAGCAGCATTTTGTGCTCTACTGTTTTATTTAGTTCTGCTAGGGCAGTATTTTGTGCTGCACACTACAGTATTATAGGCCCCGCCTACTTATGTTGTCTCTGCCTATTTACGCTGTCCAGCCATCTGTGAATTTGGACCTGTCTACAACATGGGGCCACTTTTGTTTTTTTTTCCAGGGTAACTTAAAGTTCCCAGTCCACCCCTGTATTCAGCTCCTGACACCACTGAAGATCAGCTGAATTATTGATAACCAAGGTACAGTGCTGTACATACAGTTCTTCCTCTACTTGGTACTGTAGCTCAGACCCATACAATTGATTTAGTAAAACATACAGGAGTACATACAACTCTGTACCTTGATAGACAATAAAATGTGATGCGGCACTTGCTGGACCATTTCAGTTCCCTAATGGGCAGAGGTGCCAGGTGTAAGGCTACAACCATTGAAATATTGATGGCCTATCCTAAGGTTTACTCATCAATGTTAAAGCCCTGGAAAATCCCTTTAATTCTGCATCCAATAGAATTTCAATAAATTGTTAGGACAATAGGACAATCCTGGGCAATTCCTCTGTTAAAAGTTGCTTTCATTGCCATCCAGGACACCAGAAAATTTGTCTTGTAAATCCCATAATAAATTTTATTGTATTTTATACAAGCAGGATTTACCATGGGATACTTATTTTCAGTATTTTCGAATGCACCAATACAAGCCATGACAGTAAAATTCAAGTTTTGTTTTGTTTTGTTTTTAGTTTTTGCTTAAAATGACATTTGAGAAAGTAAAACAGAACAATTGCTGTAAGAAAAGATAAAACATAAAACCATTATGCAAAGCTTGTATATCTATGTAAAATAATTATTTGGCAATAGAGTTGTGCGGACACCTTAAATTGCAGGTTCGCCAGGTTCAGACAAACTTTGTCGCAAAGTTTAGGTTCGGGAACCGAACTTGACCCAAACTTGACCCCGAACCCAATTGAAGTCCATGGGGACACGAACTTTGGGGCACTAAAATGGCTCTAAAAAAGTCATAGAAAGGGCTAGATGGCTGCAAAACGCAGCAAAATGGGGGTAAGAGCAGGACAATTGCCCTGCAAATAAATGTGGATAGGGAAATGACTTAAAATAACATAAAATACATAAAAATTAAAAATAATAATCTTAAACTAGGAGGAGGAGGTCCATATGGAGTAGGAGGTTGAGAAGGCGGTGGTCGTGGCGGTGGAGGCGGTAGCCAACACTGTTTTTTGTTTTTTATTATCTGTATAGTTTTTTTTTTTGTTTTTTTTTATAAATTTGGGTAGACCCCAAAACATTTGGAAATATAAAAAAGAAAACAAAGAGAAAGTGTGCTGGAATATAACAATAGCTGGGTGAGGCTGGTATACATGTCTATTCTGCACAAGGTACAGACAAGTCCTGTGGTATCCATGCCTAGTTCATTTTAATAAACGTGAGCTTGTCTACATTGGCTGTGGACAGACAGCTTCGCTTGTCTGTGATAACGACCCCTGCAATGCTAAACACATGTTCAGACAATACACTGGCTTCAGGGCAGGCCAGCACCTCCAAGGCGTAAAGGGCAAGCTCAGGCCATGTGCTGATTTCGGAGACCCAGAAGTTGAATGGGGCAGACCCATCAGTCAGTACGTGTAGGCGTGTGCACACATACTCTTCCACTATGTTGCTGAAATGCTGCCTCCTGCTAAGACGTTCCATATCAGCTGGTGGCGCTGGTTGTTGTGGTGTGCTGACAAAGCTTTTCCACATTTTGGCCATGCTAACTCTGCCTTCTGAGGTGCTGGCGGTGCCCCAGCTGCGTCCTTCTTCCTCCTCCTGTGCCTTCGCCTTGTCCTTCCACTGAGCCCCCATTGTCAGGTTGGAATGCCATCAGCAACGTGTCTACCAGCGTGCGCTTGTAGTCGTGCATCTTCTGATCACGATCCAGTGAAGGAATTAAGGACGGCACATTGTCCTTGTAATGGGAATGGCCACCCAGTAATCAGCACTGGTTAGAATGTGGGCAACTCAGCGGTCGTTGCGCAGGCAAGCTGTCCTCTGTGGGAGGTGTATCGGCTGTGTCTTCTATATCCTCCCAGCCATGCTTCAGTGATGCTCATGAACTGCTTTGGGTGCCACCCTTCTGTGAACACGGTTCCTCCTCCTCATCCTCATCCTCCAGAACTGTGCCCTGGCCTGACAATTGTGTACCTGGCCTATGTTGGTGCAGGAACCCACCCTCTGAGCCAATTGTGAATGACTGGCCCGATAACCAACAATCTAACCGACGAATTTAAGAAATTTGTTCCCTGTCAGGTATGCAGCGCAGGGGTACTTCACAGCAAAAAATGTGAATATGTCACCCCACAATGTAACAGATAGATTTACTGAATTTATTTCCCTGTCAGGTATGCAGCGCAGGTGAACTTCACAGCAAAAATGTGAATATATCACCCCGCAATCTAACAGATGGATTTACTGAATTTATTTCCCTGTCAGGTATGCAGCACAGGGGTATTTCACAGCAAAAAATGAGAATATGTCACCCCGCAATCTAACAGATGGATTTACTGAATTTATTTCCCTGTCAGGTATGCAGCACAGGGGTACATCACAGCAAAAAATGTGAATATATCACCCCATAATCTAACAGATGGATTTACAGAATTTATTTCCCTGTCAGGTATGCAGCGCAGGGGTACTTCACAGCAAAAAATTAGAATATGTCACCCCACAATCTAATATATGGATTAACTGAATTTATTTCCCTGTCAGGTATGCAGCGCAGGGGTACATCACAGCGAAAAATTTGAATATGTCACCCCACAATCTAACAGATGGATTTACTGAATGTATTTCCCTGTCAGGTATGCAGTGCAGGGTTATTTCACAGCAAAAAATGTGAATATGTCACCCCACAATCTAACAGGTGGATTTACTGAATCTATTTCCCTGTCAGGTGTGCAGCGCAGGGGTACTTCACAGCAAAAAATGTGAATATGTCACCCCTTGAACTCACAGATGGATTACCTATATTATTTTCCCTTCCCCTGGCATATATGCAGTGCAGGTGGACGTTAAAAATGTGTATATGTGGTTATGACCACCAACCCAGATACCTCCCTACCATTACTTACAGATCTCTTCGAACAATTTGGTGCTTTGTCCAATTTCAGGGTGAACATGACCAAGTCCTTTATACTGGATGTTGGCCTTCCTGCTCCTAAGCGAGAGAAACTGGTCAAGAGTTCTCCTTTTAACTGGAACTCACCTTACATTACCTACCTGGGGGTGAAACTTACGTCCGATGTTCGGCAGCTTTTTCATCTGAACTATACCCCCCTACTACAATCAGTGCGCGATAAATTATCAGTCTTAGACACACCAACCCTATCGTGGTTTGGCAGAAAGAACATGGTCACATCATTGATCATTCCCAAACTAAATTATCTTCAACAAACCCTCCCCATCCTTGTCCCTAAAACTTACCTTTCCTCTTTTAATTCAGCAATAAGGTCCTTCATCTGGCAAAACAAACAACCACGTATTGCGTTCTCCACTTTATCCAGACCCAGGTCCCACGGAGGTATTGGCCTGCCAAGTGCCGGCCTTTACAATACAGCCATTCACCTAGCCAGAGTGATTGATTGGCTACGGTCCACAGACCATAAAACTTGGATAGGTATGGAAATGGCCCAAGCTCCCCGTTCCTTTAGAAGCCTTTTGGTGCTTCCACTGGACAGAAGGAAACTATCACCTTCTTGCTCCCCCACTATTAAAGCAACTATGTCCACTTGGGACTGGTTCGTGTCCTCTCCTTGGGGGTTTCCTGTACCGTCCCCGCTGATACAAATAACAGATGTACTGGCGCTGGCCCCCAGGGAGCTGACACGGACCCTTCCTATTTCCCTCAGGACGCTAAATACCCCTGTTCTCCGATTATTTGATGAGGCCGGTCTAGGGCCTCTCACCCAGACTGGGATAAATCCCACTATGGCTCCCACTTCTTACGCACCTTCATTATAAGAATATATCCTACTCCTCCGTATTACGTCCTTTAACTTGGTTTGAAAGTCTGATCTCAAACCATAGACCTCCCACCAAACTGATATCACAACTCTATAAACGGCTAATTACTCCAATATCCATGCCTGCTCCAGCCTGTGTCCATCTATGGGAGAAGGACCTACAATATTCATTCTCAGACACTCAATTGGCTAAATTATACCTGATCCCGCATACATCATCTAGATGTGTCCGGATCCAGGAAAACGGATACAAATTATTTTCTTGGTGGTATAAGACACCGGATATCACTAGCAGATTCTCTCCCCAAAACACGGACACATGCTGGCGCTGTAAGACAGAAGCAGGGTCCTTTTATCATATCGTGGTGATCCTTGATTTTCGAAAAATGTAATACTGTTTGTGGCACGAAGATAGACCCAGATCCCAAACTGGCCTTGCTTAATTTGGAAACGTCGGAATCCCCCCCTCCTCATTCGTACCTTTTCAGACAAATGTTAACGGCCGCTCGCCTGCTGCTCCCCAGATATTGGCTGACTGCAGAAACCCCATCTATAGATCACTGGCTTAATAAAATAGACTCTATCTACAGATTTGAAGAGATTGCGGCATGGGAGACACACTCCCATAATAAGTTTGAATCTAAATGGCTGGCTTGGAAAGCCTTTAGATATACCAGACCCTAGGAAGCTATTATTTGATGCTGTGACTTCTATTCTTTATGTGATATAGTTACGTTTTACGTTTTATGTTACTGCATATGTTACTAACTCACTGCTCTTGCGGTTTTACCTGTGCCTACAATGTATATGTATGCTGTCGCAATGGTTTTTTGCTCTCAATTTAATTGTAACTTGCAATGTTTAATAAACATTTTAAACTAAAAAAATAAATAAAAATGTGTATATGTCGCCCACTGAACTACCGGAAGGATTACATTATTGTTCCTGGCACATATACAGGTGCAAGTACACTGCACACAAAAACTGGTTGCTGACGCCCACCTAACTAACAGACGGATTAAATATTTTTTGTGTGTCAAGGGTACAAAAATCTTGCATTGCACCTACAAAAAATAAAAATCGCTGTAGGTCACAGATTTAACAGCCAGTTCAGATTCCTTCCTACTCTCTCCCTCACAGCGGCAGCCTGCTTTCTATCCCTGCACTAGTAAGAGCTGACATTAAGTGTGGTGCTACGTGACAACCAGCTTATACAGAGGCTGGGTCACATGCTGCACTGCCAATCACAGCCATGCCATTAGTAGGCATGGCTGTGATGGCTTCTAAGGGCACACAGCTTAAACGCTTGTTGATTGGCTGCCCTGCAGCCTTCCAACAAGCTTTATTAAACGCCCGAACTCGAACCTGAACTATTACAGCAAATTTGGGTCCGAGTCCAGGTACAAAAAACCCTAAAGTCCGGAACGAACCCAACTTTACAGTTCCGCAATTTAAACTATCTACATTAGAGAAATTCAAATGAGAACAAAATATGAGAATTTACATTTCCTCTTTGCTACCTTCTTATGGTTGGTATTACCAACTAGATACAATCAATCAGAACTACCTGCATTTTAGACAGTCAACAAATAACAGAATACAATTTTTAATGATTTTTATGTCTATGTCATTTATGTCTACTACCACCCATAGATTTCACTGACAACCAACTGATCTATTCTGTGTATTTGGTCTAGCTAAAGTAAAACAATCTTTCCTTGTGCCTTATTTACTTGTGTTGTTTTTAGTGAAGAATACCTCTATGACATAGTAACACACTTTGATATCTGCATGAGCCCCTTTCTTCTTCTTTTCTACGATACTCAACTGGTTTTATATCAACATTGCAATGAACGAAGACTTAGTTTGAAATATGGCTGAAAAATCGGTGACACAATTTGAAATAACTGACTGCTAATGATTTTAGTTTTATTATTGTAGACCAAGGACAAAAGAAGCAGATGCCAATATAAAATAGCTCATGCTAACATCTCCAAAACACTGCTAGACATTCATGAACAGTTAACACAATGCCTTTACTCTATATTAGAATTGTAATGCATTATACTGTGTAAATGTCTGCAGGGACAATAAAAAATGTAATTTTATTCTTTAAATTTTCTAATAAGAATTGTTACTGGATATCCATTCAAGTTTAAATTTGTCCATCAAACAAAATGTCTAAAACTTTGCCCAGTGCCATTTAACTGTTCATATTGGCAGGAACAGGAATGAGAAACAAGATGGGGGATTACAAGACACTGGGAGGAGGTGTGCTTGGAGGAAGGGCTTACCCTGAAAGACAGCCTCATCAGCCAATCAGGGGGGCAGTAGGCAGGGAGATCCCTATTCTGACTGAGAAGAAGCGCCATACTGTGTTCAGCTTCTGACCTGCAAGGAGTCTGGCAGTGCCTGACAAATAAAACAATTAAAGAAACAAGCCACTAATGTTCTGTGATAGTAACACTATAGGAAGAGATAAAAAGATATAATTGTTTACATTTTAGGGAATTTATTCAGGGAAAGCTTTGAGGGAGTGAAGGGCTGCTCAACACTGTGCTTAATACAGCTGCTCCCTGCTACAGAAGTTCAGCCTGTCAGTTTTACATTAAAAAACCACCTGGAAGAAAAAGCTAAATTCTTTCTGTATATGAACAGGGAGACAGCTGATTTTTCAAAACCTCTAGCTTCTACATAGGCTTATTGGCAGCACTGCACCCCAATAGAATTCCGTTGCAAACACTGAGACATTGCACATTTTTTAGTGCATTATATCCATGTTATTAAATGTGTTGTATTATAGCAAAATCTTTTTATGGCAATAACTCCATTTTTATACCCACGTTCGTTACCCACTGTTCTATGTAGCAGAGCCGACAGTGTGCTGTAGGATGTAGTAGTACCCACACTGTTGTATGTAGCAGAGCCTCTATTTCTGAAAAAGTTTGTGACGGAATTTGAACTCACAGCCCAGAACTTTAACCACTACCCTATATAGCTGCATAGCCAGTCAAAAAAAAAAAAAGAAGAGACTTCTACTTCAAATCGCTGGTCAGACCACACATGGAGTACTGTGTACAGTTCTGGGTTCCTGTGAACAAGGCAGACATAGCAGAGCTAGAGAGGGTTCAGAGGAGGGCATCTAAAGTAATAACTGGAATGGGGCCCGGGCAACTACAGTACCCTGAAAGGTTATCAAAATTAGGGTTATTCACTTTAGAAAAAAGACAATTGAGGGGAGATCTAATAACTATGTAGAAATATATCAGGGGTCAGTACAGAGATCACTCCCATCATCTATTTATCCCCAGGACTGTGACTGTGACGAGGGGACATCCTCTGTGTCTGGAGGAAAGAAGGTTTGTAAACATAGAAGAGGATTCTTTACGGTAAGAACAGTGAGACTATAGAACTCACTGCCTGAGGAGGTGGTGATGGTGAGTACAATAAAGGAAAGAAATTCAAGAGGGACCTGGATGTATTTCTGAAGTGTAATAATATTACAGGCTATAGCTACTAGAGATGGGTCGTTGATCCAGGGAGTTCTTCTGATTGCCTGATTGGAGTCGGGAAGGAATTTTTTATTCCCCTTAAGTGGGGAAATAGAGCTTCTACCTCCCAGTTTGTTTTTCCTTCCTCTGGACCAACTAACAGGATGACAGGCCGACCTGGATGGACAGATATCTTTTTTCGGCCTTATGTACTATGTTACTGTTTAGGAATACTTACTAGTAGTAAGTATTCTTCTGCAGTAGAAGTCTCTCTATTTATTTTTTAAGTAACAGGCTATGCAGCTATTATAGCTAAATGGTTAAGTGCCTTGTATCTAATGCAGAAGATCGTGAGTTTGAATTCCAGCAGAAACTTTTCTGAAATACAGGCTAAATTAGATTTAAATAGACTGGGGTGTCCCCAAGCACTGACTTCATATATGGACATAGCTATATATGTAGTCAGAGCAGGGACTCCTAAGTCGAACTAGAGCAAATGAGCATCGCAAAGTGTCCTACTCGAGCACACGAGCACTTTGGTGCTCGATCAACACTACTTCTGATGTCTCTCCCAGCACTAAGATGCTATGACATGATTCCTCTGTATCCTTTCCCTGCACTTACAAATCATTTTTTTATTTTTTATTTTCACAGTTAAGTTTTTCCAATTGCTGTCCCTAGCACCTTCTCACGTCTGTCCCTGCACTCAGAACCCTGGAAAATGTTTGAATCTAAGATGCCCGTCACATTTATAGGGCTTTGACATCATAGGTCTGGTTGGCTGCTGATTGGCTGCATCATGCATGTCAGTCTGGGTGAGCCCGCCTTCCCATACTTTTTTTCCATGTCCTCAACACGTGCAGCAGCCATTTTAGAAAAAATGTGATTCGTTAGCATGAAGCGCGAGGAAATTCAAATTGAATTTTTACTGAAATTCGGATCGAATTTAACTTTGTCAGCTTCGATTCGCTCATCTCTATTATTAACTTTTATTTCAATAAATTGTTTGAGATGAGGATATCACTATTGCATGCTTCCACTTAACTGCCCTGCTTTCATGATATAATATCACTGTAGTGTGAACTTTTAACATTTTCCATACATTTCACCTGAAAGCCAAATATCCCTAAATTTTTGTGAGTAATGTATGTGCAAAGTGAAGTGGCGAAGGCCAATGAATAAATCTGCCCTTGCTGACAGTGCTCCATTATACCACTGCTGTTGTTTTAAACCAGGCATGCTCAACCTGCGGCCCTCCAGCTGTTGTAAAACTACAACTCCCACAATGCCCTGCTGTAGGCTGATAGCTGTAGGCTGTTCAGGCATGCTGGGAGTTGTAGTTTTGTAACATCTGGAGGGCCGCAGGTTGAGCATGCCTGTTTTAAACCATATGGCTGCTGCTGCCACCATCATGACATTCCTTCTATCTGCCTGACTATCATCCTCTTCTGTACCATATGGCTGCTGCTGACATTGCTGCCATCAAGCCACTGTTGCTGTTAGCCTGCCTACCATCATGTTCCATACCGTATGGCTGCTGCATCAGACAACTATTTCTTTTTGCCTGCCTACCATCATGTTCCATACATTATGGCTGCTTCTGCCTCCATCTTGCCATCATCTCTGAAAGCTTGCCTACCATCATGTTCCATACCCTATGGCTGCTGCCATAATGCCACTGTCGCTGTTGGCCTGCCTACCATCATGTTTCATACTGTATGGCTGCTGCTGTCACCATAATACCACTGCCTCTGTCTGACTACCATCATTTTGCATACCGTATGGCTGCTGGTACTGAAGCCACCACCACAGCTGCTACTCCCTGCTTCTAATCCCCCTATTGTCACTTCCATTACCACTCCTGCCACTACCATTAATGCTACACAGCTGACACTACTACTACTACTCCTAAACAACCACACACACATCTACTTCCTTGTCTGTTCCATGCTGAGCTGCTACTGCTGCCAATACTATTGCAGCCATATGCCACTATTACCCTACCATTTCCACATCCACACTATACTGCTGCTGCTCCCAATTAAAAGGAAGAATTTTTCCAGGATTTAAGCCTGCGCTAATGTATAATTTTTGGACAATTATACAGAACAAGCCATTGCTTCTTATAACAATAACGTGTGTATATTTTGGACGTTTGATTCCAACAAGCCACATTTTTTTCCATACAACCATGTGTGTTTAAACACTTTCGACACCTGATAAGGGACCATTTTTGAAAGCTTTCTAATGTGAAAATGCATAACACTTGAAACAGCGCAGTATGTTTTTAACCCGTTAATGACCGGGCCTTTTTTCACCTTCGTGACCAGGCTTATTTTTCAAAATCTGAAATATATCACTTTATGTGGTAATAACTTTTACTTATCCAAGCCATTCTGAGATTGTTTTCTCGTGACACATTGTACTTCATGACAGTGATAAATTTGAGTCAATATATTTCACCTATGAAAAAATCCCAAAGTTGCCAAAAATTTAGAAAAATTCACAATTTTCTAAATTTCAATTTCTCTGCTTTTAAAACAGAAAGTGATACCTCATAAAATATTTATTACTTAATATTCCCCATATGTACACTTTATGTTGGCATCATTTTGTAAATGTCATTTTATTTTTTTGGGACGTTAGAAGGCTTCGAATTTTAGAAGCAATTCTTAACATTTTTAAGAAAAATGGCTTACATAGTAGAAACCCCTCAGAAATGATCCCATTTTGGAAACAACATCCCTCAAGTTACTCAAAATTGATTTTACAAACTTTGTTAACCCTTTAGGTTTTCCACAAGAATTAAAGGAAAATGGACATGTCATTAAATACATTGAGGATTAACAGTCAAGCAAAACTCAATATTTATTACACTGATTCTGTGATTTACAGAAACACTCCACATATGGCGATAAACTTCTTTAAGGGCGCATAACAGGGCGCAGAAGAAAATGAGCGCCGTGTGGTTTTTGTAAGGCAGATTTTGCTGGACTGGTTTTTAGACACCATATTCCATTTGATGTCCCATTTGAAGCTCCCAGCTGCACCCTACAGTAGAAACAATCAAAAATTGACCCCATTTTGGAAACTACGGGATAATTGATAGTATTTTGGCGTACATATGATTTTTAATCTCTCTATATTATGTTTTTTGAGAGGCAAGGTAACCAAAGAATGGATGATTTGGCACCGTTTCTATTTTTAGTTTTGTTTACAACTTTAATCTGACAGGTTAGATAATGTGCTGTTTTTATAGAGCAGGTTGTTACAGATACGAATGTATCAAATATTTCTACTTTCTTTGTTTTATTCAGTTATACATAATAAAGCATTTTTGAAAAAAATATGTTTTTGTGTCTCCATTTTCTGAACGCCATATTTTTTTTATTTTTCTGCCGATCATCTTGAGCAGGAGCTCGTTTCTTGCAGGAAGAGTTGATGTTTTTATTAGTACCATTTTTGGGTACATATGATTTTTTGATCATTGATTATTACACTTTTTGAGGCAAGGTGACCAAAAAATGTTTAATTTTGGCAGTTTCTATTTATTTATTTTTATGGAGTTCACCTGAGGGGTAAGGTCATGTGATATTTTTATATAGCAGGTCGTTATGGACGTGGCAATACCTAATATGTATACGTTTTCTTATATATTTAAGTTTTACACAATTATACAATTTTTTAAAACAAAAATAATGTTTTAGTGTCTCCATAGTCTGAGAGGCATAGCTTTTCTATTTTTTTGCCAATTGTCTTAGGTATGGTCTCATTTTTTGCGGGATGAGATGACAGTTTGATTCATACTAGTTTGGGGTGCATACGGACTTTTGATCACTTCGTGTTGCACTTTTTGTGATGGTAGGTGACAAAAAATGTCTTTTTTGGCACTGTTTTAAAAATTTTTTAAGGTGTTCACCTGAGGGCTAAGGTCATGTGATATTTTTATAGAGCAGGTCTTTAAGGACATGGCAAAACCTAATATGTATACTTTTTTTACACAATAATAGATTTTTTTTAAACAAATTATTTTTGGGGCATACGCCCTTTTAATCGCTTGGTATTGCTCTTTTTGTGATGGTAGATGACAAAAAAATCTCTTTTCTAAATTTTGGCTGACCTATTTGCACATCTGATCAAACTCTAATGAGAAGGAGGCAATCAGCAGCGCAGCCATCTTAACAAAACGCAGTGATTTTGGCAGGACCCTTTAAGGCTTACATACTATGGCAAGCTTGGAAGCCTGTGTAAGGTGTCCAGTTGCCATGGTAACCACCGGAATGCTGTCACAGCAGGGAGGGATGAAGGGGGATGATAAACACAGCAGCGCAGCCCCGATCTCCTCAACACTCCCTCAACACACCGTGAGGAGATCAAAGCTGCACTGTTGAACACTGCGATTGGTCCGTCAAATCTGATTGGTAACTAACACCACATCATGGTGTACACAGTACATCATTCATCATTAAGGGGTTAAACAAGTTATTTGTTAACACTGTCAATCATGTGTTTTCCCATATATATATATATATATATATATATATAAGTGTCAATCTGGCATTATTTGCTATTGCTGCCGTTGCATTCAAGAGCTTAAAAGAGAGGGGGAGGAGGGAAAGAGCACACATTCATAAAACATTAACAAAAAGAGATCATATGATCTGAGGTCTAGAAGACATTAGAGTGTCATTTATTAATTTTCAGGCAAATTGCAACATAGTCTAATGTTAATTAATGTCAGGCCAAAATCATTTTTTTTTTTTAATTATAAAGTATACATTGTGCGTAACCTCTTCAGGACCCTGCCATTTTTCACCTTAAGGACCAGGCCATTCTTTGCAAATGTAACATGTGTCACTTTATTTGGTGATAACTTTAAAATGCTTTTACTTATCCAAGCCATTTTGAGATTGTTTTCTTGTCACAAATTGTACTTCATGACAATGGCAAATTTGAGTCAAAATATTTCATTTTTATTTATAAAAAAATACCAAATTTACCAAAAATCAGGAAAAATTTGCAATTTTCTAAATTCCACTTTTAAAACAGATAGTGATACACCCTAAAATAGTTATTACTTTACATATCCAATATGTCTACTTCATTGTAAATTTTAAATTACATTTTCTTTTTTTGGGACGTTAGAAGGCTTAGAAGTTTAGAAGCAAATCTTTAAATTTTTACGAAAAATTTCCATAACCCACTTTTTAAGGACCAGTTCAGTTCTGAAGTCACTTTGTAAGGCTTACATAATTGAAATTACCCATAAATGGCCCCATTTTAGAAACTACAACCCTCAAGGTATTACAAATTTTCTTAACCCTTTATGTGTTCCACAAGAATTAAAGGAAAATGTAGATGAAATTTCAGAATTTCACTTTTTTGGCAGATTTTTCATTTTAATAAATTTTTCCCGTAACAAAGCAAGGGTTAACAGCCAAACCAAACTTAATATTTATTGCTCTGATTCTGTAGTTTACAGAAACACCTCATATGTGGTTGTAAACTGCTGTACAGGCACACGGCAGGGTGCAGAAGGAAAGGAATGCCATATGGTTTTTGGAAGGCAGATTTCACTGGGATAATTTTAAGTTACCATGTCACATTGGAAGACCCCCTGATTTACCCCTAGAGTAGAAACTCCAAAAAAGTGACCCCATTTTGGAAAATACACCTCTCAAGGTATTCAAAACTGACTTTACAAACTTTGTTAAACCCTTTAGGTGTTCCACAAGAATTAAAGGAAAATGTAGATTAAATTTTAGCATTTAACTTTTTTGGCAGATTTTCTATTTCAATTCATTTTTTTCCACTAACAAAGCAAGGGTTAACAGCCAAACAAAACTCAATATTTATTACCCTGATTCTGTAGTTTACAGAAACACCTCATATGTGGTTGTAAACTGCTGTACGGGCACATGGCAAGATGCAGAAGGAAAAGAAAAGCCATACGGTTTTTGGAAGGCAGATTTCACTGGGATAATTTTAAGTTGCTATGTCACCCCTAGAGCAGAAACTCCAAAAAAGTGACCCCATTTTGGAAAATACACTCCTTAGGGTATTCAAACTGATTTTACAAACTTTGGTAACTCTTTAGGTGTTCCACAAAAATTAAAGGAAAATGTAGATAACATTTCTCAAAAAAGCCACGGGATAAGGTGGCAGGTTTGTTGGTACTATTTTAGGGTACAGATTTTTGGTAGCTCTATATTACACTTTTTGTGAGGCAAAAAATAGCTGTTTTTGCACTGTTTTTATTTTTTGCTATTTACAATGTTGATCTGGCAGGTTAGATCATGTGGTATTTTCATAGAGCAGTTGTTATGGACATGACAATACCAAATATGACTACATAATAATGATTTGAAAAAAAATATTTTTTAGTGTCTCCATATTCTGAAATCCATATTTTATTTTATTTTTTGGGCTCATTTTTTGGTATGAGATGACGATTTGATTGGTACTATTTTAGGGTGCATACGACTTTTTAAGCGCTTGGTATTACACTTTTAGTGATGAAAGGTGACAAAAAATGGCTTTTATTTTTTTATGGTGTTCCCCTGAGGGATTAGGTCATGTGATATTTTTATACAACAGGTTCTTTTGGATGCGGCGATACCCAATATGTCGACTTTAAGTTTTACACAATAGCGGCATTTTTGAAACAAAAAAAATTATGTTTTAGTGTCTACATATTCTGAGAGCCATATTTTTTTTCTTTTTTGGTCAATTGTCTTAGGTAGGGTTTTTTGCATGATGAAATGGCGATTTGATTGGTGTGATTTTGGGGTGCGTATGACTTTTTGGTATTACACTTTTTATGATGTAAGGCTTTTTTGACACCGTTTTTATTTAATTTTTTTGACGGTGTTCACCTGAGGGGTAAGGTCATGTGATATTTTTATAGAGCAGGTTATTACGCAGGTTGAAACAAAAAAAAAAATCATGTTTTAGTGTCTCCATAGTCTGAGAGCCATAATTTTTTAATTTTTTGGGCGATTTTCTTAGGTAGCATATCATTGTTGCGAGATGAAATGACGGTTTGATTGGCACTATTTTGGGGTGCGTATGACTTTTTGATTGCTTGCTATTACACTTTTTGTGGTGTAAGGTAAGAAAAAATGGCTTTTTTTAAACCGTTTTTTTATTATTTTTTTTTCACGGTGTTCACCTGAGGGGTTAGATCATATGGTATTTTTTTAGAGCAGGTTGTTATGGATGCGTTGATACCTAATATGTCTACATTTTTTTTTTACATTTAACACAATAAAAGCATTTTTGAAACAAAAAAAAATATTTTTTAGTGCCTCCATAGTCTGAGAGCCAAAGTTTTTTTTATTTTTTGGGCAATTGTCTTAGGTAGGGGCTCATTTTTTGTGGGATGAGGTGACTGTTAGATTGTTACTATTTCGGGGGGCATGCGCCTTTTTGATCGCTTGGTGTTGCACTTTTAGTGATGTAAAGTGACAAAAATTTTTTTTTTTGCACAGTTTTTATTTTATTTTTTGAAGGTATTCACCTGAGGGGTTTGGTCATGTAATATTTTTATAGAGCCGGTCGATACGGACGTGGTGATATCTAACATGTCTACTTTTGTTTTTTTCCTTTATTTTGGGAAAAAGACGCTTTTTATATTTGAAACTTTAAAAAAAAAATTGGGAACACTTTATTTTTTAGTTTTTTTCACTTTATTTTTGTCCCGCTCTGGGACTTCAACTTTTGGGATGTCTTATCCCCTTTACAATGCATCACAATACTTCTGTATGGTAATGCATTGGCTGCATACCTCAATCACCTGACCTCTATCAGTTTGAGCATGCTTTTGCTTACCAAAGACAAAACAAACAAGCAGCAACTAAAAGAAGGCTGCAGTAAAGATGTGGCAAAGCATCTCAAAGGAGAAAACTCCTTTGAGATGCCCACCCATTTGGGGATGTTCATTGGTACCAAGCTTCCGCATGAAATGTATTTGCCTCTAGATATTGAAAATAATCACCATTATATTTGTAATTATTTTTGTTTTTTTTCAATTACTTTTGAGCCTGTGCCTGTTTCCTTGTAGTGTTTTGTGCTCATGGAATTAAGTAAATGGGAACCACTTTGCTTTTTGTCGTCTAGAATATATTTTTTTCGAGTCTAAAAACGCCATCGAGAGGTCCTGTACAGTATTTTATACACAATTGAAAAACAAGTAGCTGCAGTATCATTACATTTTGCTTTTGAGTTTTATCAGCTTTTGAAAACTAGGGAATAAAAAGCAGTCAGTGTAGCACTGTATATCCCCATTACTTACAATGAAATAGCAAAAGGTTCTTGTAAGCAAGCCCGCTTTATCAGTTATAAAGTAAATAAGGATTCACTCTTATCTGGTGTGAAAAATGACTTACTGCAATTGTATCCCATTTTTCTGTCTTGTGAAACGGATTAATTAATTTTCTTGGGAGAGCCATAGCAGCAACTACATGTTCATTTTGCCACTGCTACTGCATTATGATATTTCATTCTTCCAATAAATTGTATCTCCACATAGCTCTTCTATTAGACGTATACTGCCTCCAACAATTTGTTCTAACAGCTTTTCTAAGATCTCTCAGTGATTATGTGCTCATCATTATATCATTATAGATTGCACCAGCCTTTTGGTAGTCTTTTCTTCAGCAATGAAATAGGATAACTATTTGGTGGATTTTTACCAGAGTTAAAACATAGCGCCTTTTTTTGTTTTTCATTTTGCATACTCATAATGTGAGAAATGCAAATACTAAGTAAAGTTTCCCATGGAAATAAACCTCTAACATTTCAGCATCTATAGGCATATATCTGAAAGATAAAAAACTACAGGAAAAATTGGGTCATTTCTCAAACTGGTGTAAAGTAGAACTGGTTTAGTTGGCCATAGCAAACAATCAGATTCCACCTTTCATTTCCCAAAGGAGCTGCCAAAAATGACAAGTGGAATCGGATTGGTTGCTATGGGCAACTAAGCCAGTTCTACTTTACACCAGTCTACTTTACACCAGTTTGATATTTTTAAAAATACTATATATTTTAACATACAAATACATTTCATGTTCAACTACTATATCAGACCAAATCTCAGCGTTCAATTCCACCATGGTACATAAAAACTGCAAAAGTGGCTACAACTCTATGGGAATGTCATTAAAAAGCAGGCTTTGTGTAGTTTCAACTTAATTCCTTATGGTATTTATCCTCATAATGTTGTTACATTGTCAAGGACATATAATTGTTCCATATTGTGTGGGTGGTACAGTCATAAAGGCAACGTAAGGTCGGAGTTAATGTATGGACACTGATATGTAAGCTGATGCATTTGTATATGTGATAGTTACACCATCACTAGGGGGCGTAGCTATAGGGGGTGCAGAGGTAGCAGTCGCTACCAGGCCCATGAGCCTGAGAGGGCCCAAAGACCCTTGTACCACATAAGAAGACATACAAAGCACTGAGGGAAGGGGAGCCAAGCTGAACTCTTGCACCAGGGTCCATGAGCCGTTAGTTATGCCCTTAACCATCACCACTGTATAGGTACTATGTGGCTAGTACTTGTATAGCCCTTCAAGGACTGATACTGTAAGGGCACTAGAAGCAGATGATTACTAACACTCAAAAGGATAGTCGAGGTCTTCAGGAACAAATCAAATTGCTGTGGGTTCTGCCCCATTCGACATGCTTATTAGTGGGAATAATTACTCTGTAGCAGCCTGCTGTGGTCTCAGCACTCTTTCAAGCATGAAAACCACAGAAAAGTTGAGCAGGAAGCCTCTTTTTGGTAACCTTCTTTTAAAGAAGGAAAATCCCACAATGGTCATTGGAATAACTAGAAACTGCCAAAAGTAATAATAAATAAAAATTTACTTAAAGAGGACCTGGGAGGTTGCAGGATATGAGCTGAGCTGCGATTGGCGAGCGCTCCAGCCTGGGAGAAGGATACGCCCAGGGCGAAAGAGGATGTCTCCTCCCACAGCAAAATTAGCAGCAACACGTGCGCCGGTATCAGGGGCTACCGCGGACGAACGGAGCGGCACCCAGGGATAATAGCAAGTGCAGGGACATCCCTGGGTGCCTGCATGTACATAGCTTTACCTAACAAACTTTGGACCGCTGAAAGGTCCTCTTTAAAATCTACCAATGAAAAAAGGAAATTGCTTTTGAATTGTGATTGAACAGGAGCATTTATAAAACAAACTAATGAAACTGGCCTAAACAAAAATTATGGTACCCTTAACTTAATATTTTGTTGCACAACCTTCTGAGGCAATCACTGCAATCAAGTGATTTCTGCACCTGTCCATGGGTATTTTGGCCCACTCCTTGTGAGCAAACTGCTCCAGCTCTCTCAGGACATTGAGGACACTTTCTCCAGACTGCATGTTTCCGCTCCTTCCACAGATGTTCAATAGGATTTAGATCAGGGCTCATAGAAGGCAACTTCAGAATAGTGATGTCCCAAACTATTCGCCGGTGAACAGTTCCCAGCGAACATAGCTTGTTCGCGTTCGCCGCGGCGGGCGAACATATGCGATGTTCATGTTCGCCCCTATACTTTATCATTGAGCAAACTTTGACCCTGTACCCGTCACTACCAGAGTTTTGAGGTGTTCTCACAACTCTGTTTCTCCGCCCCTGTGATGAGGTCTTTACTTTCAGTTTCCCTCCTCCCAGCTGTCCCTCCTGTGATTGATTCCTCTTCCTATAAAACACCCCTCTTCCTGTTTAATCGTGCGGATTATATTTCTCATCTGAGTTGTTTCAGCCGCTGGAGTATCTACACTTGTGTGGTCTCTTTTCTCTGGACCTGTGTTCTGCTGAAGCAAGTACATCGGATATTGTCTGCTGAGTTTGGATCTGTCTTCACTGCTGCTGCAGCTCCTACAGATAAGTTTGCAGACATTGTCTGTTTTGGTTTGTTTGCTGACTGGATCCGAGGCAACCCCGGTTCCGTCCGTGTTCTGTGCAGCGCGCCGGTGGCCGTGCCCCTCCCACTATTGTAGGGGTTTCAGCTGTCACCAGCCTTAGGTACGCGGGCATGCCACGACCCACCATTAGGGTCTGGGCATGGGCATAGCAGCATAGGGAGAGCTCTTAGGGTCTGACAGGGGTAACCCTTTAAGCTCCCTAGTTTGGGTCCGGTCAGTAGCTTCAGCACTGTTTATGCTCCTGTTGTTCACATATACCCGTGACATTATAATCCGCCATAACCGTCTTGTGACATGGATCCGCTTTCTGACCTGGTTGACCGCATGCATGGTCTTTCTTTGGAGGTAGCGGATCTCCGTCAATCTATGACTCAGCTTCAAGCTTCTGGCTCTGCTCGGGTCCATGGAGTTTGTTGCGAGCCGAAGGTCTCACTTACGAAAACGTTCTCCGGGGGCAGTGAGAATTTTGTTCGCTTCAGAGAGGCATGCAAACTTAATTTCCGCTTGCTTCCCCATTCCTCTGGTGATGAGGAGCAGAGGGTGAGGATTGTCATCTCCCTGCTCAGGGGTAATGCTCAGACTTGGGCTTTTTCGCTGCCATCGGGGGCACTCCCCCTCCGATCAGTGGATGGATTATTTGTGGCCCTGGGGCAGATATATGATGACCCAGATCGTGTTGCTCTGGCTGAATCTAGCTTACGTTTTTTATGCCAGAACAAACTGTCTGCTGAGCTTTATTGTTCTGAATTTCGGAGATGGGCAGCTGATTCAGGTTGGAATGATGCTGCACTCCGGAGTCAGTTCTGTCATGGTCTCTCAGAGAGATTAAAAGATGCTTTTGCTTTCCATGAGAGACCAACGTCCTTAGAGTCTGCCATTTCTCTAGCGGTACGCCTGGACAGGCGCCTTAGAGAAAGAGAGGAGACTTCTCTTCCCTGCCATTTTCAGCCTAGGGGCAGTGGGGCGGACTCATTCAATGTGCAGGGGCCTCATCCTGCCTCGGTCCCCTCTGAGGAGGAGGCTATGCAGCTAGGTCGACTTGCCCCTGATAAAGGAGGATTTAGTCCTCAGAGAATGATGTGTTTCTGTTGTGGGGGCATTGGTCATTTGGCAAATGTTTGCCCCTCTAGGGAATTCATGAACTTTACTAAGGGTGATAATAAAAGAAAAATCTCAAAAGGTAAAAAAAATCCTCAAGGTTTGCCCCATCTGCTACCCTGGGCAAAGTTGATGTTGGAATAGATGCTTTTCCTCTGGCCTGCAGTTCCCGTTTTTTCCTTTCTGCTATGGTGGCGATAGGGAGCAAAGTCATTTCTTGTGAAATTTTTGTTGATAGTGGAGCGGCTGTCAATCTGATTGACAGTCAATTTGTAGCCATGCATGGTGTTCAGGTTTGCACATTAGAAAAGGTTATACCTGTTTTTGCTATTGACTCTGCTCCACTCTCACAGAGATCCCTGAAGGGCATTGTTCACAATATCCGGTTGGCTGTGGGTGACGCTCATGTGGAGGATATATCGTGTTTTGTCCTTAACGGATTGCCTACTCCTCTAGTCTTGGGGTTACCCTGGCTTACTAGACATAACCCCACTATTGATTGGCAAGCAAGGCAAATAAATGAATGGGGTGATTTTTGTAGAGAGAATTGTCTCACAGCGACTTTTGCAGAGGTTACTACTAAGTCTGTGCCATCATTTCTCTCTGAATTTTCAGACGTGTTTTCCGAGAGTGCTGTTCAGGAGCTACCTCCTCACCGGGAGTATGACTGTCCCATTAACCTCATTCCCGGCGCCAAGCTGCCAAAATCACGCCTGTACAATCTCTCACAACCGGAAAGAATCGCGATGCGTACCTATATTTCTGAGAGTCTGGGTAAGGGGCATATCCGTCCCTCAAAATCACCTGTTGCTGCTGGCTTTTCCTTTGTTAATAAGAAAGATGGCTCTTTAAGACCTTGCCTAGATTTTAGGGAGCTGAACCGTATCACAATTCGTGATCCCTATCCCCTTCCTCTGATCCCGGACCTCTTCAATCAAATTGTTGCCAAGGTTTTTTCCAAATTGGATTTGAGAGGCGCGTACAACCTGGTCAGGGTCAGAGAGGGGGACGAATGGAAAACGGCCTTTAATACTCCTGAGGGGCATTTCGAGAATCTCATTATGCCTTTTGGCTTGATGAATGCTCCAGCCGTCTTTCAGCATTTTGTTAACAGTATTTTCTACCATTCTAATGGGGAAATTTGTGTTGGTGTATCTTGATGATATTTTGATTTTTTTCCCCTGATGTCCAGACCCATCAGGATCATCTTTTTCAGGTTCTGCGGATTCTGCGGGAAAATAAATTATACGCCAAGCTGGAGAAATGTGTGTTCATGGTATCGGAGATTCGATTTCTGGGTTTTCTCCTCTCTGCTTCTGGTTTTCGCATGGACCCGGAGAAGGTCCGTGCTGTGCTTGAGTGGGAGCTTCCTGAGAATCAGAAGGCATTGATGCGCTTTCTGGGTTTTGCGAACTATTACAGAAAGTTCATTTTGAATTATTCCTCTTTTGTCAAGCCACTCACGGATATGACAAAAAAGGGGGCAGATTTTTCCTCTTGGTCGGAAGAAGCGCTTACAGCTTTTTCTAAGATTAAAGAGAGTTTTGCGTCTGCTCCCATCTTGGTGAATCCCGATGTTTCTTTACCTTTTATTGTTGAGGTGGATGCTTCCGAGGTGGGTGTGGGTGCAGTTTTGTCCCAGGGCCCCTCTCCTGCCAAATGGGGCCCGGTGCCTTTTTCTCTAAAAAAAACTCTCCCCTGCAGAGAAAAAGTATGATGTGGTAGATAGGGAGTTGTTGGCCATCAAGTTGGCTTTCGAGGAATGGCGCCATTGGTTGGAGGGGGCCAGGCACCCTATCACTGTTTTTACTGACCATAAGAATCTGGCGTACTTGGAGTCGGCCAAGCGTATGAATCCGAGACAGGCCAGATGGTCTCTGTTCTTCTCCAGATTCAATTTTGTGGTTACATTCCGCCCTGGGATTAAAAATGTGAAGGCGGATGCCCTCTCTCGCTGTTTTCCCGGGAGGGGGAAACTCCGAGGACCCGGGTCCCATTTTGGCGGAGGGGGTAGTTGTTTCTGCTCTGTATCCTGATTTGGAGGCCGAGGTCCAGGCTGCCCAGACAGAGGTACCTGCTCGTTGTCCTTCTGGGAAGTTGTTTGTACCTCTTGAGTTACGTCACAAACTTTTCAAGGAGCATCACGATACTGTTCTTGCTGGTCACCCCGGGAGTAGAGCCACTGTAGATCTCATTACTCGGAGATTTTGGTGGCCAGCTCTTCATAAGTCAGTGGAGGGTTTTGTGGCAGCTTGTGAGACGTGCGCTCGCGCTAAGGTCCCTCGTTCACGGCCTTCAGGTCCCCTTCTCCCATTACCCATACCTTCCCGTCCTTGGACACACTTGTCCATGGACTTTATCACGGATCTTCCTCGTTCCTCAGGGAAGTCGGTGATCCTGGTGGTGGTGGACCGTTTTAGCAAGATGGCTCATTTCATACCCTTCCCTGGTTTGCCCAATGCTAAGACGTTGGCGCAAGCTTTTGTCGACCACATTGTTAAATTGCATGGCATCCCCTCTGATATTGTTTCCGATAGAGGCACGCAGTTTGTGTCCAGATTCTGGAAGGCTTTCTGTTCTCGCCTGGGGGTTCAGCTGTCCTTCTCTTCTGCTTTTCACCCGCTTCGAATGGTCAGACTGAACGCCTCAATCAGAATCTGGAGACATATTTGTGCTGTTTTGTGGCAGAGAACCAGGAGGATTGGTGTTCGTTTCTGCCTCTTGCTGAGTTTGCTTTGAAAAACCTTCGTCAGGAATCTTCTGATAAGTCACCATTCTTTGGTGCATATGGGTTTTATCTGCAGTTTGGGACATTCTCGGGAGGGGTCCCTTCTGGTTTGCCTGAGGAGGAGAGATTTTCCTCATCTTTGTCTACTATTTGGCAAAAGATTCAGAGTAATCGAAGTAAGATGAGTGAGAAATATAAGCGTGTGGCTGATAAGAGACATGTGCCTGGTCCGGACCTGAATGTGGGTGATCTGGTGTGGTTGTCTACAAGAAATAATAAACTGAAGGTTCCCTCCTGGAAATTGGGTCCCAAGTTTATTGGGCCTTATAAGATCCTGTCCATCATCAATCCTGTTGCCTTCCGTCTTGATCTTCCACAGGTTTGGAAGATACATAATGTATTTCACAGGTCTCTCTTAAAACCATATGTCCAGCCTACAGTACCCTCCTCTTTGCCTCCTCCTCCGATTTCGGTTGATGGCAATCTGGAGTTTGAGGTTTCCAGAATTGTGAACTCTCGCCTTGTCCGCGGTTCTCTTCAGTACCTCGTTCATTGGAAGGGTTATGGTCCTGAGGAGAGGATGTGGGTTCCGGTGTCGGACATTAAAGCCACTCGCCTCATAAGGGCTTTTCATAAGGCTCATCCTGAGAAGGTGGGTCCTGGGTGTCTGGAGTCCACCCGTAGAGGGGGGGGGGGTACTGTCACTACCAGAGTTTTGAGGTGTTCTCACAACTCTGTTTCTCCGCCCCTGTGATGAGGTCTTTACTTTCAGTTTCCCTCCTCCCAGCTGTCCCTCCTGTGATTGATTCCTCTTCCTATAAAACACCCCTCTTCCTGTTTAATCGTGCGGATTATATTTCTCATCTGAGTTGTTTCAGCCGCTGGAGTATCTACACTTGTGTGGTCTCTTTTCTCTGGACCTGTGTTCTGCTGAAGCAAGTACATCGGATATTGTCTGCTGAGTTTGGATCTGTCTTCACTGCTGCTGCAGCTCCTACAGATAAGTTTGCAGACATTGTCTGTTTTGGTTTGTTTGCTGACTGGATCTGAGGCGACCCCGGTTCCGTCCGTGTTCTGTGCAGCGCGCCGGTGGCCGTGCCCCTCCCACTATTGTAGGGGTTTCAGCTGTCACCAGCCTTAGGTATGCGGGCATGCCAAGACCCACCATCAGGGTCTTGGCATGGGCATAGCAGCATAGGGTGAGCTCTTAGGGTCTGACAGGGGTAACCCTTTAACCTCTCCCGGACCGCCGCACGCAGGATCGCGTTCTCGCGGCGGCCGGGCTCTTCTGATCCGACGCATCTACGCGTGATCTCGCGAGACGCGAGATTTCGCATAGATGCGCCCGCGCATGCGCACATCGCGCATGGCAAAAGGCGCAGGAGGAGTTAGTCATCAGCCTGCCAGCCAATCGGCAGCGCTGGCGGGCTGATGACTTTTAAAAAAACGAATGAGAAGCCATTTAACCCATCATATTTGTAAATATGATGGATTAAATGGCTTCTGTGCTCTCTCCTGGGTCCTTTTCGGCCGGTTGGAGCCAGGAGAGAGCACACCTACTGTGAGTACACCCAAGCACCACACACTAGCCCCTGATCAGCCCCCATCACCCAAATTAACCCCTTGATCACCCCTTTCAGCACCTGTCAATCATCTAGTGAAAGGGAAAAAAGTGATCAGTGTAAACTGTCACTTTTTTTTTTTCACTAGGATTGACTGTTAGGCTTAGCTTAGTTTAGGCCCCTTTGGTAGGTAGTTAGCGTTAGCGCCCAGCCCACCGCACCGCAGTCACTGGTTCGCTGATTAGCGTAGAGCTAATCAGCGTTTGTACTTTTATAGTATCTGTAAGTGATCAGAACTGATCACGGTCAGATATATAATAGTACTAGTGTCACTTTAGTTCGCTCTCCACCCCAAACGCAGTGTTTGCCCGATCAGACCTGGATCGGTCGCCCACACCTGCGTTCACCCACGCCCGCCCCGCCGCAGTGACAAAAATTTTTTTTTTTGTAATCACTGCACAATCCTTCACAAGCGCTGCGGCGATAAAAATCAGTTTTGATCTTTTTATCAATCGCAGCGGCTTCTGTACTTCGCTACACTCTCAATTGTAAGACAGGCTTGCTTTTTTCTTGGGTAGTCTCAGGGAATACCCCCTAAATTTAGACGGCCAAATGTCAAACAAGGGGTATTCCTCTGAAGAGGCCTACAGGATTCTGACCCAGTCGGATGAGGAATGGGAACCCTCATCTGACGAATCTAGCGGGTCAGAATACTGAACCTGTAGAGAGCAGTGGCTCTCTGACTCAAAGTTCTGACGAGGAGGTGGAGGTCCCTGATAGAAGCAGGCGCATCCGGCCCCGTGTTGCTAGACCGCAGGTTGCGCAGGATCCGCTTCAAGGGCAGCAGAGTGGGGCTGGCGCTGCCGGATTACGTGGTGAGGCATACACCAGCAGCGCAGCCCGTCCTGGACCTTCTACCAGCACTGCCGTACAACATGGTGAAGTGGCGAGCACCAGAAGGGCAGTAGAAGCTGGTACGGTGGCACGTGCAGTAGTTTCCCGCCGCAGCCACCGCGCAGACAGGCCCGTAGAGCCCCTAGAGTCCCTGAGGTGCTGGCAAATCCTGATTGGCAGCCCCCAACTTCAGCCGCACCATTAGTTCCCCTTTCACCGCCCAGTCAGGAGTTCGGTGGAAACAGCTCAGATAGGATCGGGCGCTGGGGTTTTTTGAGCTGTTTTTCACTGCGGAGCTCTATGACCTAGTCGTGGCAGAAACAAACAGATATGCCACTCAATTTATCGCCGACAACCCGGGAAGCTCTTATGCCCAGCCTTTCCGGTGGAAACCAGTCCAAGTTTCCGAACTTAGAACTTTTCTGGGCCTTCTCCTCAGCATGGGCATAACCAAAAACATGAATTGCGGTCATATTGGTCCACGAACCCAATTCATCACATGCCCATGTACTCTGCTGCCATGTCCAGGACACGTTTTGAGACCATCCTGCGTTTCCTGCACTTTAGTGACAACACCACCTCCCGTCCCAGAGGCCACCCAGCTTTTGACCGGCTCCATAAAATTCGGCCCCTCATAGACCATTTCAACCTGAAATTTGCAGATTTGTATACCCCTGCACAAAACATCTGCGTAGACGAGTCCCTAATACATTTTACCGGGCGCCTTGGCTTCAAGCAGTACATCCCAAGCAAGCGCGCCCGGTATGGGGTCAAATTGTATAAGCTCTGTGAAAGGGCCACAGGCTATACGCACAAATTTCCGGATCTATGAGGGAAAAGATCAGACCCTGGAGCCGGTCGGTTGCCCTGACTACCTGGGGAGCAGTGGGAAGATAGTCTGGGACTTGGTGTCACCCTTATTCGGCAAGGGGTACCATCTTTACGTGGACAACTTTTACACAAGTGTGGCCCTCTTCAGGCATTTGTTCCTAGAACAGATTGGCTGCTGCGGCACCGTGCGACCTAGTCGCCGGGCTTCCCCCAACGGCTCATTACCACCAGACTTACAAGGGGGCAGAGGGCTGCACTGTGTAACGAAGAACTGCTCGCGGTGAAATGGAGAGACAAGCGTGACGCTTACATGCTCTCCTCCATTCACGCAGACACGACAGTCCAAATTGAACGGGCAACCAGTGTCGCTGAAAAGCCCCTCTCGGTCCACGACTATAACCTCCACATGGGAGGGGTGGACTTCAACGACCAGATGTTGGCCCCTTATTTGGTTTCCCGAAAGACCAGACGCTGGTATAAGAAGGTGTCTGTATATTTGATTCAATTGGCTCTATATAACAGTTACGTTCTCTACAGTAAGGCTGGGAGAACGGGATCCTTCCTCAAATTCCAGGAAGAGATCATCGAGAACCTCCTGTACCCAGGAGGTTCCGTGGCCCCATCCACCAGTGTAGTTAGCCGTCTACACGAGCGGCACTTCCTAGCGTTGTGCCGGGTACCTCAACCCAACCGCCACCCCGAAAAAGATGTCGTGTCTGTAGCAGGAGTGGAATAAGGCGTGACACCCGCTATTTCTGTCCTGACTGTCCTGACCACCCTGCCCTATGCCTTGAGAGTGTTTCCGGAAGTACCACACTCAGGTACACTTAGGGACCTAGGGACAGCACTACACAGGTAGTTTTTTTCCACTCAGGCTCTAGGGTCTCTCAGGACACTAGGTTTTGAGAGACCCTAACACATAGGGATGGTGCTGGTGTGCTACAGCAGAAGTGTGAAATGGTAGAAACGTCTCCTTTCACTTGGGATAACGCGTATAATGTACTTCGCACCATCTCTGTGTGATTTACACTTTACACATTGTCCCATGGGAAAGGAGAGGTTTCTGCTAGAAAATAAAGAGTGACATGGAAAACAAAAAAAAAAAAAATTAAACAGGTAGCAAGAAAAAGAAAAATCTTGAGTTAGTTCAGGTTTTTTGTTCATGTTTTATAAAAGTTTTAAAATGTTCTGGTTTTATAAAGTTTGCAACGTTCAAGTCATGTGCCTGCTGCCTGTTTTTTCTTCTTTTTTTTCCCCCATAACCACCCTTTATTTTCCAGGTATACCAACAGACCAACGGACCAATCGACAAAACGCCGCAAGCACTGATGTGCATTCTGAAGAGCTTATTGCTGCTATCAGAAGACACGTGAAAATCGATGTGCGGCGCTGCAAGGCTGAGATTTCTCCTCTGCAGGACAGGTACGTTTGCCCTGGCATGTGGAGGCTGAGGAGGTGTTGGGTTCATATGCTTTGGCAAACCTTTGTATCAAAAATCTGGCAAAGATGTCTTCCTCCCACACCGATGGATTGATCAGTGTGAATGGAGGAAATCACGTTTGCCAGGACATAGAAACTGAGTGGGTATGGATGTTTGGGCGGAGCCCTATGTCTGGCAATCGCCAGGCCCCTCTTTTTTCTTGCATATTTTTGGCAGGATTTTTCATCCACATCGATCGTGCGAATGAAATCTGTGCCGTTCATTTTGCTTTCAGCCCAGAGGCTGAAGCGGAAGAAAAAAATCTCATTACCATTATGCTCCATATAAGGAGAATAGTGAAACTCCTAATGCTGGCCATACGTGTAATGATTGCGGGGACCCTCAAATGCCAGGGCAGTACAAAACCTCACATGTGACCCCATTTCGGAAGAAGACACCCCAAGGTATTCGCTGAGGGGCATATTGGGTCCATGAAAGATTGAACTTTGTCACAAGTTAGCGGAAAGGGAGACTTTGTGAAAAAAACAAATCAAATTCAACTAACTTGTGCAAAAAATCTTCTATGAACTCACTCATACCCCTCACAGAATACCTTAGATTGTCTTCTTTCCAAAATGGGGTCACATGTGGGGCTGACTATACTGCCCTGGCATTTGGGCCTGAGCGTGAGAAGAAAATGCGTAAAAATGCCAGTCCTAAAAAGGTACTCATTGGATTTAGGGCCGGAGTACCCAACTTAGCTTGCAAAAAAGTGGCACACATGTGGTATCTCTGTACTCAGAGAGGTAGGGCAATGTGTTTTGGGGTGTGTACTTTTACATATACCCATACTGGGTGTGAAAATATCTCTGTAAATGACAACTTTAAAAAAATTATACAAAGTTGTCATTTACAGAGATATTTTTCACACCCAGCTGGCTATAGTAAATACGCCCAAAACACAGCCCCACTCTCCTGGTGCAGTAACTTCTGTGCCACTTTGCAACCATACTAAGGACTAAATCAATGAAATTTTGCTGCGTTCTGGGAAATTTTACGCATTTGGACCACACTGCTTCTGGCGTTTAGGGGGCCTAAGATGCCAGAGGCAGCCAGCTACCACACAAGTGACCATATTAAAGAAGACACTGAAATATTCCGTGAGAACATGGTGTGGTTCAAATGTAAGTATTTTTGGCTGGATCGTGAATCTCATTTTGTAAAAAAAAAAAAAAAAAAAAAATATCCATTTCCTTCTTGTGCCAAAAAATAAAACTTCCATGAACTCACTATGCCCATTGAATACCTTGGTGTGTCTACTTTCGAAATGGGGTCACTTGTGTGGTATTTTACTGCCCTGGCATTTTAGGGGCCCCTAAACGTCAGAAGCAGTTTGGAATCCAAATCGTAAAAAATGTCTGTGAAATCCTAAAGGTACTCATTGGATTTAGGGCCCCTTTGCGCATCTTGGCTGCAAAAAAGTGGCACATGGGGGTATCGCCGTACTCAGGAGAGTAGGGCAATGTGTTTTGTGGTGTATTTTACATATACCCATGCTGGGTGAGGAGAAATATCTCTGTAAGTGACAGCTTTTTAAAAATTTTATACAAAGTTGTCATTGCAGAAGATATTTTCACACCCAGTAGGGGCGCTATGTAAAAGGCACCCAAAACACAGTAGCCCTACTACTCCGTGCGGCGATACCCCTATGTGTGCCACTTTTGCAGCCAAATGCAAAGGCCCTAAATCTAATATTACACAAGTTTCACAGAACATACAGGTAAACTGCTCTGGCGGCCCCAGAGGCCTCAAATACCAGGGCAGTATAAATACCCCACAAGTGTTCCCCATTTAAGAAAAACCCAAGGTATTCCGTGGTATGTTGAGTTCATGTAAATTGTATTTTTGGCTGGGATTGGTGAGTATGAGACTGTAAAAAAAAAAAATCAATTTCCGCCCAAACTTGTGCCAAAAATAAAACTTCCATGAACTCACTATGCCTATCAGCGAATACCTTGGGGTGTCTACTTTCGAAATGGGGTCACTTGTGTGGTATTTTTACTGCCCTGGCATTTTAGGGGCCCTAAACGTCAAAGCAGTTTGGAATCCAAATGCGTAAAAATGTCCTGTAAAATCCTAAAGGTACTCATTGGATTTAGGGCCCATTTGCGCATCTTGGATGCAAAAAAGTGGCACATATGGGGTATCGCCGTACTCAGGAGAAGTAGGGCAATGTGTTTTGGGGTGTATTTTTACATATACCCCTACTGGGTGTGAAAAATATCTCTGTAAATGACAACTTTGTATAAATTTTTTTAAAAAGTTGTCATTTACAGAGATATTTCTCACACCCTGCATGGGTATATGTAAAAATACACCTAAAACACATTGCCCTACTTCTCCTGAGTACGGCGATACCCCATGTGTGCAACTTTTGCATCCAAGATGCGCAAATGGGCCCTAAATCCAATGAGTACCTTTAGGATTTTACAGGGCATTTTTACGCATTTGGATTCTCACGCTTAGGGGCCCCTAAAATGCCAGGGCAGTATAAATACCCCACAAGTGACCCCATTTCGGAAAGAAGACACCCCAAGGTATTCTATGAGGGGTATGGTGAGTTCATGTAAATTGTATTTTTGGCACAAGTTAGTAGAATATGAGACTTTGTAAAAAAAAAAAAAAATCCATTTCCGCTAACTTGTGACAAAAATAAAAACTTCCATGAACTCACTATGCCCCTCAGTGAATACCTTAGGGTGTCTACTTTCGGAAATGGGGTCATTTATGGGGTATTTCTACTGTCTGGGCATTGTAGTACGTCAGGAAACAGGACAGGTGCTCAGAAAGTCAAAGTGCGGAAATTCACTTTTTGCACTATAGTTTGTAAACGCTATAACTTTTACCCAAACCAATAAATATACACTTATTGCATTTTTTTATCAAAGACATGTAGAACAATAAATTTAGAGAAAATTTTTAGAGAAATGTAGTTTTATTTGACAAATTTTCCAACATAAAGTGAAAAATATCATTTTTTTGCAAAAATTTCATCAAAAAAAGTAAAATATCAAAAAAAGTAAAAATGTCAGCAAGAAAGAAATAGCACCAAATGAAAGCTCTATTAGTGAGAAGAAAAGGAGGTAAAATTCATTTGGGTGGTAAGTTGTATGGCCGAGCAATAAACGGTGAAAGTAGTGTAGTGCAGAATTGAAAAAAGTGGCCTGGTCTTTAAGGGTGTTTAAGCTAGGGGGGCTGATGTGGTTAAGCTCCCTAGTTTGGGTCCGGTCAGTAGCTTCAGCACTGTTTATGCTCCTGTTGTTCACATATACCCGTGACAGTACCTCACAGTCAGCAGACACATTTCAGCCAATCAGCATACCCTCCCTCCCAGACCCTCCCACCTCCTATCAAAAAGCAAGGACGGCATCCATCTTAGATTCATTCTGAAGCTGCAGTGTTAGTAGTTGTAATCGCAATGCGATTAACATAACCTGTATTAATCGCATTGCGAAATCAACTTAGAGCTGATGGTCGTATTGGTAGAATATAACGAATATCACGAATATAGCACTATATTCTCAATGTTTGTTATATTCTAGCAACAACCATTAGGAACTCAGCTCAAGTTGAATTCGCAATGCGAACATATACTCGCATTGCGAATTCAACTTAGAGCGGAAGAAAACTAATATCACCAATTCACGAATATAGCACTATATTCTCAATCTTCGTATATATTCTAGCAAGCCAACCATTAGGAACCCAGCTCTAAGTTGAATTTGCAATGCGATTAATGCAGGTTATATTAATCGCATTGCGAATTCAACTTAGAGCTTGGTTCCTAATGGTTGTATTGCTAGAATATAACGAACATTGAGAATATAGTGCTATATTCTCAATCTTCGTTATATTCTAGCAATACAACCATTAGGAACCCAGCTCTAATTTAAATTTGCAATGCGATTAATGCAGGTTATATTAATCGCATTGCGAATTCAACTTAGAGCTGGGTTCCTAATGGTTGTATTGCTAGAATATAAAGAAGATTGAGAATATAGTGCAATATTCTCAATCTTCGTTATATTCTAGCAAGCCAACCATTAGGAGCCCAGCTCTAAGTTGATTTCGCAATGCGATTAATACAGGTTATATTAATCGCATTGCGAATTCAACTTACCACACTCTGCGTCAACTACGTAATTTTCCATGGGAGTTTTGCCATGGATCCCCCTCCGGCATGCCACAGTCCAGATGTTAGTCCCCTTGAAACAACTTTTCCATCACTATTGTGGCCAAAATGAGTCCCTGTGGGTTTTAAAATTCGCCTGTCTATTGAAGTCTATAGCGGTTCGCCCGTTCGCAAACATTTGCGGAAGCTCGTGTTCGCCTTTCGCGAACGGAAAATTTTATGTTTGCGACATCTCTACTACAGAATAGTCCAATGCTTTGCTCTTAGCAATTCTTGGATGTTTTTAGCTGTGTGTTTTGGGTCATTATCCTGTTGGAGTAACCATGACCTGCGACTGAGACCAAGCTTTGTGACACTTGGCAGTACATTTCGCTCTAGAATGCATTGATAGTTTTGAGATTTCATTGTACCCTGCACAGATTCAGCAGCCCCAAAACATAACTGAGTCTCCTTCATGTTTCATAGAAAGTAAAATGTTCTTTTCTTTGTATGCTAAATTTTTGCATTTGAGCCAATATGACTTGCCAAAAAGCTCCAGTTTTGTCTCATCTGTCCAAAGAGCATTCTCCCAGAAGCTTTGTGGCTTGTCAATATGCATTTTGGCAAATTCCAGTCTCGCTGTTTTTTAGGATTTGGGATTTAGGATTTTTAGGATAGGAACAATGGTTTCCTCCTCATTCGTCTTCCATTAAGTCAACTTTGGCTAAGACAGTGACAGATACGATCAGGTACGATCTGACACTGATATACCTTGACCCTGGAGCTAACCGCTAATCTCTTTGGAAGTTGTTCTTTGGTAACCATTCATATTATGTTGCTCTTCCAATCGCCATCAATTGTCCTCTTGCGGCCATGTCCAGTCCTGTAGACCTTAAACTTCTGAATATGTGCAACTGTAATAACAGGAGCATCAAGCTTACCTTTAACCCCTTAAGGACCGTTTCCGTTTTTTGTTTTGCGTTTTCGTTTTGCACTCCCTGCATTCCCAGAGCCATAACTTTTATACTCTTTGGTTTACATAGCCATATGAGGGCTTGTTTTTTGCGGGACAATTTGTACTTTCCAACGCTACCATTTAATATTGCATATGATGTAGTGGGAAGCAGGAAAAAAGTACCAAACGGAGTGAAATTGCAAACAAAATGCAATTCCACTCCAGTTTTGCGGGTTTTTAAATTCCGACGTTCGATGTGCGATAAAACTGACTGGTTACTTTTATTCCACAGGTCAGTGTGAATCTGGCGATACCCTATATGTATAAGTTTTCTTGCATTTTGATAGTGAAAAAAAATTCTAAAGTGGGAAAAAAAATATGTTTTTCTTTTTTGTCACCATGTTTTGACTCCTATAACTTTTTTGTAATAATATGTGCGCCATAATCTTATCTTTTTATTGATACCATTCTGGGGTGTGTATGACTTTTTGATCACCTTTTATTTAATTTTTTGTGGAAAATGAAGCGACCAAAAATGGCGAATCCTCCATTTGGACGCTTTTTTCCGTTTTGCTGTTTGACGTATGGGGAATATTTCTTTATATGTTATAGTATGGGCGTTTTCACACATTGCGACACCCATGATATGTATTTTTTCTTTTTTTATTCTTTTTATTTTGGCAAAAGGGGGATGATTTGAACTTTTTTTTTCAAACTTTTTTTTTTTTTTTACACTTTTATATAGTTCCCATAGGAAACTATAACATACAATCATCTAATTGCGTTTTTCATACATTCCAATGCAATAGCATTCATATATTTTTAAAAAATTGCATATTTCCTATGGAGCCTATTACAGGCAAGGCTCCATAGGAAATACTACAGAGCTGCCTGGGTTTCATTCATAGAAAACCCAGGCTACTACAGGTGTGCTCCGGCTCCCCCGTGTGGTGATCGGAGGAGCCGGAGCACAACAGAAAGTTTTACTTTCGGTTTGGATAGCGCAGATGCCGTGGTCAGGATTGACCACGGCATCTGAGGGGTTAAATGTCCGCGATCGGCATTGCTGCCGGTTGCGGAGTTAGCCGCAGGTGTCTGCTACAAGAACCATGTGGACACCCGTGGCTAAGGCGCACGCATGAAGCAGGTGCGGGCGCCATCTTTAGGCCCCTTTCACACGGGCGAGTTTTCCGCGCGGGTGCAATGCGTGAGGAGGACGCATTGCACCCGCACTGAATCCGGACCCATTCATTTCTATGGGGCTGTGAACATGAGCGGTGATTTTCACGCATCACTTCTGCGTTGCGTGAAAATCGCAGCATGTTCTATATTCTGCGTTTTTCACGCAACGCAGGCCCCATAGAAGTGAATGGGGCTACGGGAAAATCGCAAGCATCCGCAACCAAGTGCGGATGCGTTGCGATTTTCCCGCATTGTTGCTTAGCAACGGGACCCAATCTCTATTATTTCCCCTTATAACATGGTTATAAGGGGAAATAATAGCATTCTTAATAAAGAATGCATTGTTAAATGATGAGGAAGGGGTTAAAAATAATAAAAGTTAACTTACCTTAGCCACTTGATCGCGTAGTCGCGATCTGTCCTCTCTTTCCTGCAGCATCTATGATCTGAAGGACCTGTGATGACGTCACATCACATGGCTCAATCACATGCTCCATCACTATGGTGATGGAGCATGTGATTGGGCCATGTGATGCTGTGACATCATCACAGGTCCTTTACCTAGTAGCTAGCTAACGGAGAGGATGCCGGGCTTCGCGATCAAAGGGACCAGGTAAGTTATGATTAGTTTATTATTTTTAACCCATTCAGCACCGGGTTCAACAGTAGGAAGATGGCCAAGGGTATTATTTCACATTATAACTATGTTATAATGTGAAATAATACCAGCGGGACCATTTCGGACCCGAACATGCACTTCTGTGAAGAAGTGCAGGTTCGGGTCTGGGTACCAAAAGTGCAGATTTTTCTCCCGCGCGTGCAAAACGCATGACAGCGCTTTGCACTCGCAGGGAAAAATCGCGGCGATTCCCGCAATGCACCCGCACTGTTTGACGGAGTGCACCCGCAACGCCCGTGTGAAAGAGGCCTTAGGGACAGGACACAGGACGTACGGGTACGTCCTGTGTCCTTAAGAGGTTAATATGTTTGTCCATAATTTTCTTTCTTAAATCCTGAGACAACTCTCTCCTAAGTCTTCTTTGGTCCATGTTCAGTGTGGTACACTACACACTATGATACCATACAGTACAGTGACTACTTTTCACCCCTTAAATAGGCACTCTGACTAATCACAAGTTTCAAGACACCTGTGATACTAATTACAGGACACACATTAGTTGAACATATCCCTATGGTCAAACTATTTTCTCTTTTCTATGGGTACCATCATTTTTGTTCAGGCCAGTTTCATTCATTTATTTTTTTAATTATTTTGTTGAACCCGAATTAAAAAGCAATGTTTTATTTTCAGTAGCTGATTTTCAGTACATTTTATTTATTATTGTGTTTGTCAGTTTCAAGGTATTTCAGTGACTATTTTTTTCTTCTTTCTTTAACTGGAAGGTGCCACCAATTTTGTCCACGTGTGTATATTTGAGGCATTTTTTAATGCTGATTTTTACCATGGTTTCTGTGTGGTAATTGGCAAAAAATTTAATTCTCTGTGTGATCAAGGCCTTAGGGTATAGCCACACGGTCAGGTTTCTGCATGCAGTTTTGGAAGCCAAAACCAGGAGAGAATAGAAAAAAAAGGAGAATTCATATCTGTCCTGTATACTTTCTCTCCTTTTATGATCCATTTTTAATTTTGGCTTCATACAGAAACTTGACTGTATTGCCATACCGTTAGGATTTGTTAGGTACAACCACGTGGACACTGGACCATATGGTCAGTCAAGGACAGGAGTACAGTCACAAACACTCTGAGACACTCAGTGACAGGCTTTTGCTTTTAACAAGCACACAAATATATTTAGGTCCAGAAATATTTGGACAGTGACACGATCTTCATGATTTATTGTCTGCATGCCACCACTTTGGATTTGAAATTAAACAACTGAGATACAATAGAAGTGCAGACTTTCAGGTTTAATTCAAGGGGTTGAACAAAATATCCTGTGAAATGTTCAGGCATTGAAACTATTTTTCTACAAAGCCTCCTTATTTAAGGGGCTCAAAAGTAATAGGACAAATGAAAATTACCATAATTAGAATGTTCATTTGTAATACTTTGTACAGAATGCTTTGCAGGCAATTACTGCCTGAAGTCTGAAACCCATGGACATCACCCAACATTGAGTTTCTTCCTTTGTGAAGCTTTGCCAGGCCTTTACTGCAGCTGTCTTTAGTTGTTGCATGTTTGTTGGTTTTTCTGCCTTAAGTTTTGTCTTAAGCAATTGAAATGCATGCTCAATTGGGTTGAGATCTGGTAATTGACTTGGTCACTTGGTCATTGAGACATTCCAAGCCTTCTCCATACTCTAATTTTCCCATCATTCTTGTACAGGTTGATCTCAATTTTATCTGTCTAAAGAATGCTGTTCCAGAACATCTTTAGATGTTTTTTTGGCAAAGTCCTTTCTATTTTTGAGGATGAGTAATAGTTTGTACCATGTGGTGAACCCTCTGTATTTGCTTTCATGATGTCTTCTTTTTATGGTTGACTTAGATGCTGATACACCTACCTCCTGGAAAGTGTTCTTCACATGGGTGGATGTTGTGAAGGTTTTTTTTTTTTCACCATAGAAATGATTCTGTGATCATTCACCACTATTGTCATTCAGGCATTTTTGAGTTCCTGAGCTCACCAGTGCGCCCTATTATTATTATTTTTTTACCAGAATGCACCATTTCTTCTTTTTTCAGCCTAATGTTAGTCTGTTTCACTTTCACTGAGAGCTCCTTTGACTGCATGTTGTAGGTTCACAGCAATAGCTTCCAAATGCACATACCATACCTGGAATCAACTCCAGACCTTTTACCTGCTTAATTGATGATGGATTAATGAGGGAATAACCCATGTAGCCCATTAAAGAGCTTTTGAGATAATTGTCCAATTTCCTTTGGTCCCCTGAAAAAGATGCAGCTACATATTAAAGAGCTTTGAAGTCTGGACTTTAAGCCCATATTGATTATATAATTGTATCTTATTTTAGGAAACAGCTAAAATGTCAAATAGTGCTAAATAGTGATTAGGACTAGCCTCATAATGCTTTGTAATAGTGCTTGGTAATTATGAAGTTAATAAGGATTATTACTGTGGGGGCCTAAATGGTGTCTGGACAGCAGGTCCATGGGAATTTAAACAGTACCACTCTGAGTAATAATAGTAAAATTCCCATGGGCCTGCTGTGCAGACACTACTTAAGTAAAAACCCTCCATTATGAGGGGAATGTACCTGCTCCTGCTAGATTGCTGGGCTTTAATACAGAGTACTGTACATGTACAGTACTGGATAAAGGCTCTTGCAATGTAACAGGAGCAGGTCGGGTCCCTGGGGACAAGACAGAAGTGGTTTATTAATCCTTCTTCCTTCCTCCTCAATAAGTGCATTGCAGTAAATAGAGGAAGCAGAATAGCCTCTATTAGACCTGGCGATCATTTGAACACTGGGTGTCTCTGGGGAAGAGCAGAGCTGCTGGGTCTTAGCAGACTCTAATCAGCTCTTCCTGTGCAAAAACAGACATATCCACAGGTTAGGGAGCACAATACTTGGCTTGATCCAGGTGCTGGATGCTATGCCAGTGCCTTGTAGCACCGCCCCCTTTAGGATCTGAACAGATATGGTCACATAACTTTATTTGTGTTATGGAAAGTAGGTGTGGAACCACTGTACTAACCAACCAGTTTGAGTCTAGACCGAGGTTCACTTAATGTGGGCTTTCCTTGGTGCAGGACAGGAATCTTGATGGACTAAATTTAGATTCTATGAGCGTGTCTCTCTCCCATCTCATGCAGTGAGGAGAGAGAGGGTACTAATCGAGCACTTCTTTCCCCTTGTGCTACAGATTGGTGGGGTCTCCCAACCGATCTAAAATTTTGATATGTCCCTATGATGTATCAAAAGTTTACTGAAGGTACAGAGCAACTTTAAGTAAGACTGAGCAATTTATTTCTCTGTCTACATTAGAATTAGATATAAAGGAATATCCAGTTATAGAATGAACACACACACACTTACTAACATCACCATATTAGTAAAACAATATTAAGACTAAAGCACACTCTATAAATATAAATATATATATATATATTATATCTTTTCTGTAGCTTATAATTTATTTTTCTGAACTGTATTCAAGGGGTTAGCATTGTGTTATATACCTTTGATGGTATAAGAAGAAAAATTACAGGTGAGCAGCAGCCCATTTTTCTATCAGCTCGGAATGATGCGGTGTGCTAGTCACAGGGGAACTATAAAAATTACACTCCAACAGTAACAGGGCAGAAGCCCAGAAAGTCACAGCAGTGTATGTGGCACAGCCAGGCAGCTCTCTAATAAATCAAGATAATTCTCTGCCTGCCTTGAACTTAGACCCGACTACAATTCACTGCTACTGCAGAAAAAAAGCCCTACCAGTGGAATTGAGCTTATACTGGGGAGGGGGCATGATTAGTCACTGGCCAGATTGAGCCTCGATTGCATCTAAATGGTACACTTTCTGAACCATTTATCTTCTTCTCGGACTATTTTCATTACACCTAAAACTGATGCTGAGCTACCAGCTGTAAGATACAGGCTGGAGAAAATTAATAACCTCTTTTTTTTCCTAGTCCGCAGGACTCCTGCATATGTGAGCAGGAGCATTTATCCCTGTTTTGTTACTATTTGCATCCCAGCATCCCTGGCAGTCTTTCAATTTTCTCAAGTCTCTTAGCCTTTGCCCCCTGTTTCTTTTTTGCTACACAAACAATCCATCCTGTGCATTTAAAATTCTCTCAGCGCCCTGACATCAGAATACAGCCGGAGAGCAGGGAGCAGTTTACATTGGAAGAAATAAAGAGCTTTATTAATTCCCGTGTCCTGGTTTTCATATAAAATATAGGGATCTTGAGATTACTGCTGGGTCCCTTAAAGACCATTCAGAGCACTGCAATTTTAAAAAGGAGACCTTTATTAATACCTTCTTAGGCGTCTGACTGCAGGGAGGGCAGGCGAGGTCTGGCTGTGATAGAAGATAGCCTCTTAACGGAGCTGGATCACATGACTGATATTTGATGAATAGCATATCGAGCCACTGCTTGCTGATGAGATATATGCTGATATGATTAAAATAACACACAATGAAATTACAAAGTATTAATGAAGCCTAGCTACTGTCAGGAATTAATCAGAATTAGCAGGACTATTTTTTTTATGCAGACATAGTTTTGATAGGGCTGATTAAGGATTTGGCTATCTAGGAAAGCTCATTATGGAATTAATTAGGAAGCAATAAGCACCAAACTGAGTTGTTTTGGCAGATTTCTAAATTGTGCCACATATTTGGCTCAGTGGTTATTAACGTTTCTTACCTTTGGGCTAGTGTTTTAAGCACATGTGTAATTCTTACTAGAAGAACTGTAAAAAGTAAAAATCACAAAAGATCAAATGCATTTTAAAGGGACACAAAAATCCATTATTCAAAAATGCATACTCTTCCTGAATTGCTGCAGCCAGTTAAAATCATACACATGAAAATAAAACTAGGGAATTAGCTCTATGCCCAGTTTTAAACGTACTGTTTTGTATTTTTAGTTTTTTGTACTAATGTGTTTTGGCTTTTTTCTAAGCTCATAGGCTGAATTTGTTTTGTTTTATGCATTTTACCAACTTTTGTGATTTTTGCTATTTTGCTGACTCCTATTTAACATGCTTTTGAATGTAATTGCCTCATTCTGAACACAACTACATCCCCAGTTATAAGAGGGTGTGCACACTTATGTAACCACATTATTTTAGTTTCCATTTGTTTTCTTCCCCCTCCTGTTTTCTTCCCTTCACCTAAAAGATTTCAGTTTGTTTTTCAATTGAGTGGTACAGTTAAAAGGCCACATTAAAGGTGGAAAAAGTTCTGAAATTATTATCTTTGTCTCATTTCTTTACAGCACAAAAACCTGACATTTTAACAGGGGTGTGTAGACTTTTTATATCCACTGTATGTGTGTGTGTGTATATATATATATATATATATATATATATATATATATATATTAAGGGATTGCTTGACTTTGGGGGTTATTTTCACAAGACTCTTTAACTTAAACAGTTTCATTATCCAAACTGTGCATTTATTTGTTACCAGCAGAACATAAACAACAAAAACAATAAACACCTTGCCCGTCTGGGCTCTACCTAAACATAAACAGAGTGTCCCTAACTCAGCTAGTAGACACAGTTAATACCTGGTATCCGGTTCGGCTTTCCCCAGCCTTACAGTCCTCCAGCCCCCCAGGCTGTGCAAAAACAAAGTCCCTTGGGGCATTTGGGCTCACTTGTCCACCTGACTAGGACCCTGCGACCCTCTCCGATGTCGCTTTGTTCCCCAAGTCCAGGCTAACACCTAGCCTCGTGGCCCCTCAGCCTGGGCCTTTAAGTCCCACAGCAGAACGAGGCTCCACTGCATGGGAAGGGAGTCGGTGCTAAGATCCAAGTCCTTTAGATCACTTGAATGGTCTTGGGGTGAGATGGCTTCTATTAACTCACGGCTGTTGGAGGTGATTTTGTGCAACCTCGAATTAGATAGAGCGGGCATCTCTTGAGCCCTTTTCAGGAGACCGATTATGGTCTCGTTCGTGGGTGTGGATTTAAAGCAATCGTTCACATAGAAATCTTTTTCTACAAAGGATCTGACATCTCACCCATACTTTGCTTCACCCTTTCGGGCTGAATGTCTGAGACCGTAGATAGCGACTGCAGGTGAAGAACTGTTTCCGAAGATGTGCACTCTTATTCGGTACTCTACAATGTCTTCATTGGGGTTGTTTCTATGTTCTTCCTTGATGAGGAATCTCTGCAAAAGTGTAGCAGTACCTCCAGAGATCTGTTGTTGAAGTCTGGACCAGACAGTAAGACATCATTTAGCGAAACCCCTTTTCACCTAGCGCTTGAGTCATATACTACTCATATCTGCCCTGGTTTTTTAGGATGATACATGCCAAATATGGGTAAGTACCAACACTCCTCGGAGTCTTGGAGCGCAGGTGCCATTTCTACATGGTTGTTCTGGAATATTCTCTCCATTAAGATAAAGAAATGTTCTTTCATCTCTGGTGACCTCTAAAGTTTGTGCTTGAGGGAGATAAATCGCCTGTAGACAAGTTTTTTGTTGTTAGGTAAGCATTGTGTCCAGGGTTTAAATGGTAAAGGTGCGACCTAGCTGTTTGACATGTCTTTTACTATTCCTTGATCCATGATCTCCAAGAACAGCCTGTCTTCTATGGACATTGCGACCCTGTTTTTTTCTCTTTTCCTGTGAAAGACTGTGCACCCTAAGTGATCTTGCTCATCATCGCAGGCATGGTCTTCACAGAAGGGATCCATGAGAGGACAAGGCACAGGAGCTCTGTGTGGCAATTCTTTTATCACGAAACTGCTGTGACATGGCTGGAATAGGGAAGGACGTCCATTTTCAAGTGTGTTGGTGAGCATACTGTTGACTGAGGTCAGCTTGCATGCTCCTCCTAGACAGACGTCTCCTATGATGACCCCTCCTAGTTCAAGTCTCTGGGTGTATGGAGCATTCTGGGGACCATTAATCTGTCCTCTAGCCTTGTGAACTTGTAAGTATGTCTCTTCCAAGGAGTAAGACTATTGGGGCTTCTGGGTCCAGTTCTGATATCAAGTGAGCTATACTAATCAGGTGGGGGTGGTATGCTGCTACCTCTGGTGTAGATATCTCAGGATGGTTGTCAGGAATGTGATTGCACTCCAGTATGGATGGCAGTGACAAGCAGGTCTGACCATCTATGGACTCTACTTTGTACCCAGTTGTGTTCCTCCCCGCCGTCTCAACATTACCTGCACATGTCCTTAAGGAGTAGGAAGAACCACTGTTGAAGGCGTCGAAGAAGGTGGACTTAGCTAAAGACCTATTGCTTTGATTATCTAAGATTGCATATACCTTGATCGCCTTGGCCGATTTCGGTGGTCGACCGGATAAACTCTGACAAGGCAGATTTTTGAGCAGGACTTCCCTCCTGTGAGTCCTTTACAGATCTCAGTACAGTGAGAAGTGATTACTTGGGTATATATGTCGGTGTCTATCTGCTTCCCATCATGCTCCTCTGCTTGGGGTGATACCTGAGAGGGTGGTCCAGGGTGTAAAGCCGTGTTGTGTTCTGTGCTACCACATTCTGTACATGTCACACTGACCTTACAATTCCTTGCGAAGTGCGAAGTTGTCCTCTAAAGACTTCTCCCTGAAGGCTCTGCATTTTAGCTGATAATGTGGTTTCTTGAGTAGTGTGCATTCTTTGGTAAGATCTTTGAGTTTCTTCTCTTTTTGAGAAGACTTAAACAGCCTGTAAGGAGAACCTGTGGTGGCAACATTAGTTATGTGGACTGCCTCTGGTGTTTTCTGAGTTTGACACCAGGGGAAGTGGGACATGACAATGTAAAGTCAAAACTGGAATAGTTTCTGATCCTTGCCTGTTGAGTAACAAAGTCTACAAACACCACAAAGGGGAGAAATGGGACATTATGAACCTGCTTATATTGAAAACCATGCGCGATCCACTTCTCTTGTAGGTTATAAGGGAGTTTTTGGACAATCGGGTTGACACCTCTGGTGGTGTCCAGGAATGCTAGCCCTGACAGATCTCCTTCTGCCTGAGCAACCTGTACCTCTATTAACAAGTCGCTGAGTTCCCTGAGCTTCTGGTAACCCCTACCCACTATTCTGGGAAAAGTATCAATTCTCTTAAATAAAGCATTTTCTATAGCTTCTATTGACCCATGACACTCATCAAGTCTTTCCCACTCCATCTTTAGGCCTTTTTCATAACATGTCATATGTTAATGTCTCTGATTCTTTTGGCGTGTTCAGCAGACTCACTTCCAAGCCACTTTACCCAGAGATCTAACTCCTCACTATACGAAAGATCTAAGTCTCTTTTGGTGTTCTGGAAGGAGGCTTGCCATGCCCTGTAGTTCTCGGGGCGATCGTTGAACTTTATAAGTCCTTTGGTAACCAGCTCCCGTTTAGCAAAGAACTTAGCGAAGTCCATGGCGGCTACCCGGTGTACTGTTGTTATGCTGCATGTGTGGTGTGTCACCATACCTTTTAGAGGTTTCTGGCTTAGGGAAGTCTGTATAATAACGTTCTGACGCGAAGGGTGTCCCTTTAAATCTAGGCGAAGGTTGTAGCTTTTGTTCTGTAGGGCGGTAGTTGTGGTCAGCATCGTGTTGTCACATACCATCCTGCTTAAGGTACTGTGGATCAAGATAGGATCTTTGGCACTGTCTATACGCTGGCCGATATACTGGATCATCACAGTTGTCATCTGTCTTGGGATGCTGATGGACATATTCTGAGACGTGCTGTGCTGGATCTTGTTCAACTATGTCTAGCCCAAGTACTTTGCTGTGTTTCTCGGATTCGGGGAACTCTAAGGCTTCTAGGAACTCTGCTTTGGCTACTACAGCTGCCGCTTCTGCCTGCGGCAAGTTTTTCTAGTGACGCTTTCAGAAGTACTCTCTCCTTTTCCAGGCGTAGTTTCTCCTTTTCCAGGCATACTCTCTCCTTTTCCAGGCGTACTCTATCCTTTTCCATTGACGCTTGCATGCGTACTCTCTCTTCTTCCAGTGACACTTGATCTGCTTGCTTTAGGTTTAGTTGCATCTCTTGTGCAGCAAAGGAAGACCTTACTTTTGCAGCCTCAGATTCTGCACAGGCGAGAGCAGCCTTTTCTCTTATTGAGGACTTACTAGAGCAGCTTGCTCGTGACCTGGTCCTGTATGATGATGCCTGGCAAGCGGAAATGTTGTGCCTTTTGCTGGCTGCTTAATGTCTCTGTGCAGACTCAGTATAGATAGGAACGTACTTCAGCGTGGTCTGGAATGTGTTGCACTTGCTGGGGGCTGCACTCTCACTTCTTTTGACTGTATGGCAGCCGCTGCAATCTTATATGCAGGACCGCGTGTGTGATGGCTGCTCCTTGTAGTCAGATCCACTACCGCTGGTGACTAGCATCTCTTTTATTGTTCTATCTTCATACACGTTTACACAGTGTGCAGTCTGACATTCAGCATAAACCATTCCTGTCTTCCAAATAAGAGGACTGTTTTCTGTAGTTTAACTTGTTTATTGGTCAACATGAGTATTTGAGGTAAAACTATTAAAATACAAATAACATGTATAAGAATAAAGCATTGCATGTATCAGCATACAGTATAGATGGCAAGTAATATAACATTAACTGAGAAAGCACATGTCCCAAAATGGCTGCCTGCACATAGGATTGCATAGCTAACATCTAACAGCTACAACATGTTCCCAGAGTAATACTACAGCTGACTGAACAACTCTACAACACAATATCCCTGAGACAGAGGTAGATAGCTTACCAGATATGCATGCACAAGGATAATGGAGTTTAAGAAGGAGAACTGCATGAAGAATAGCTCTGCTGATGTGCTGTAGACTGTAGAATGAAGACTTCTCTTTCCCACAATGCATAGCACTCCCCACCATATGATAAACTTTATTGACAAGAAACATAAGTGTAATACATTTTACCACCGCTAGATGGTGCTATTAACTAACTAATCACAGAAATACAGGAACAGAAATAGAATTGATCTGTAATGATTCTGAATCCTTGCTGGGGCAGAACAGGTACAGAGGGGTGGTAACACGTTGAAAATGGCAGCACTGATTGGATAGAGTAAGACTGTAAAGGGACACCCCCCAACTGGTTAACACCCCCCCATGCCCAACAGGATAGAGTACGCCTGGAAAAGGAGAGAGTATGCCCATTCCCTTACTGCAGACTGCTAGCAATTCATTCAGAACTATTAGAAATAATAAAGATATGGCACAACATACAGACATAAGAATGTATGCTCCAGAATTGTGATTACATGGGGAATGCATGAAGCTATAAAAACAGGCATGTGAGGAGTGGTGACAGGTCCTCTTTAAACAAGCATCCTACCTGGCTGTAACTTCTACTCAAAGGGATTGTGATGCTGGATGATCTATACTGCCCAACGCATTTAGGAAGAGTCAACATCCTTCATTAAGAAGTTGACTCTTCCAAAATGCATTGGACAGTAGTGTTGATCCCAGTGACCCTTCAAGCAAGTGGTGATGTCCCCCATCCCTTAATCAGCATCAATCTGGAGCTTTTCGCCAGCTGAGGCTGCTCAACGGTTAGGCTCACACACGTCTTCTAAGGACTTTGAGCCCAAGTTTGCCTAGACTTCAGGATACACTTCTACACATAGAGATCATCAAGCATTGCTATTCCCTTGGCTAGGACGTATAGCCAAGCCAGATAGGTAGGCATTTTAATGCATCTAAGTACAGGTGCATATGAGCGGGGTACAAGGAGGCTTTTTCTCGTAAACATAGTATAGTAGTCTATCTGCTCTCACAGAGGGAGTGCGAGTCATTTTCTTTATTATTCATTGTAGTGTTTTTATTCTAAACAACTGTGTGAACACTGTCTTTTTCTTGATGTTTCAGTCTCTACAAAGAAGATATCAATATATCAGGAAAAAACACTAGGACTTTAAAATGCTGGGTTTTAAAACAAAACCAAAAGACACAAAAAATTCCACCTACCTAACAACAATTCCAGAATGAATAAATCACTTTATGTGCTACATTTGCTACATATTTCCCATAGACTTGTTGATAACATCTGGAGCTTGCGTTTTACTGCAACAAATTCACCAAAATATACAGATGCAAAAACCACCACTAAAACCACAAAAGTGCAGAAAAAACCACCACTAAAAGTAATGTGTGATTCAACCCTTAGGCCCTTAGGCATTGCACCCGCACTGAATCCGGACCCATTCGTTTCAATGGGGTTGTGCAGATGAGCAGTGATTTTCCTGTATCACGTTTGCGTTGCGTGAAAATTGTAGCATGCTCTATATTCTGCGTTTTTCAACGCAGGCCCCATAGGAATAAATGGGTCTGTGTGAAAATCGCAAGCAAGTGGGATGCAGTGCGATTTTCACTCAGGGTTGCTAGGAGATGAACGTCTATTCACTGTATTATTTTCCCTTATAACATGGTTATAAGGGAAAATAATAGCATTCTTAATACAGAATGCTTAGTAAAATGTGTGTTGAGGGGGTTAAAAAAATAAATAAAGTTAAACTCACCTCCTCCACTTGCTCGCGCAGCCCGGGTGTTCTTCTGCCTTTGGTTGAGGACCTAAAGGGCAAAGGACCTTTGGTGACATTACTGTGCTTGTCACATGGTCCATCACAATGGTGATGGACCATGTGATTGACCTTGTGACGAGCATAATGACATCACCAAAGGTCCTTTGCCTCCCAGGTCCTCAACCAAAGGCAGAAGAACAGCCGGGCTGCGTGAACAAGTGGAAGAGGGAAGTTAAAGTTTTTTTAAATTTTTTTTTTAACCCCCTCAACCCACATTTTACTAAGCATTCTGTATTAAGAATGATATTATTTTCTCTAATAACCATGTTCTAAGGGAAAATAATACAATCTACACTACAATTAACCTAAACCCGAACTTCATTGAAGAAGTTCAGGTCTGGGTACCACATTCAGTTTTTACATTACACTCGCGCGGAAAAAACTGAACCACGCAATGCAATCGCAGTCAAAACTGACTGAAATTGCGTGCGCACTCGCACAATTTCCCTGCCACGCACCCGCATCCTATTCGGCCCCATTCCGCAACGCCCGTGTGAAAGGGGCCTTACTGGATTGCAATGATTTTTGTGAATTTTTAAAAGGTTGCTGTTTATAAATCTGACTTACATCAGCTTGTTTTTACCACACACTTTTCAAAACTGGAATGAGTGGTGTAAAACATAAACATTTTTGCAAATAGTAATGAACCCTATGCAGGGAAGTTATCAAGATTTAAAAAAGTGACAAGCAAAACCTACTTTCACACTAGCGTTAGCAGGGTCCGGCATGCTGCAGTTTTTGTCCGGCCACCTCTCAGCATGTTTGCTGTGCTGCTACCGGACCTCCGGCTTGTCCCCATTATAATGAATAGGGCCAGAGCAGACTTTTTACAGCACACATGGGCTAGAGTTAGTTCGACGGAACAGCCTGCTGGACCCTGTTAAAGCTAATGTGAAAGTTGCCAATGCTTAAGAACTTCCCCGCACAGAGTTATTCTTATTATTTTGATCAGTACCACAGAATAAGCTTGCTTGTCTCTTAGTTTTGTTTCTTGGCAACTATACTTACATGAAGTCTGTAAGCTATTGTGACCCCCTCAAAACTGATGTTATTGTTTCATAGCTAATGGGGAAAGTAACTTATGGGTGCATTCGCACATGACTATTTGCTGGTGTTTTTCAAAACTTTTGCATTTCTAATTGTACTTTTTGCCCCTGTGCATTTTGATGCATTTTTGGGGGGTAAACTCCAGATGTTAGTTGAAGGTAGGTGTATGGGAAACAAGAAATGCAGGACACCCAAGCATTTTACAGTGTTGTACATTAGGGGACATTTTTTAATCTTTTTGATTTTGTTAAAAAAAAAAAGCACAGAATGCTGTAGCTCTTGGGCTTCTTCATCCTGTTTTACATCAGCTTCTCTATAGGGGAAAACCAGCACAAAGAAAATGCTAGTGGTCAAACACACTGGGGGAGATTTATCAAAACTGGTTTAAAGGAAAACTGACTTATTTGCCCCTAGTGTAGTGAGCCGCTGAGGAGCCGGTGCAGAGGATGGGAGTGGTAGTGGCCCTGATGAGTTGTGTTGTGGTGTACTCCTTTAGGCCGCTGCTCCCTGGGGTTAGATGCAGTGAAAAGATGATGTGAAATGATCAGGCAGACATAGAAGAAGAACAACAATAGATTTTCTTTACTGAGTGCAAAGGATGAATCACAGTTCAGCTGTTGTCTGTAACGGATCAACGAGTGTGGGCCCGCTGTGCCACTTACCGGTTTGGCTTTGGCCAAACTTGGGAGCGGAGTCTAAGTGTCCCCCTGGTTTTCAGCCTTTATCCCGCTCCAGGATGCGGAAGCTGGAATCAGCTGCAGGGGAGACACCAGGTCGCTACCACAAGAGTGGTCCCGGTTAAGTGGCAGCTGGCCGAAAGCCCCGATGCTAGCACCGGGTAACAGGCAATATAGCAGACAGCCGCAGGATAATGCTGAGCTGAACAAGCGGTATAGCAGAGCTAGTGCTGTGAGAACAGAAGAGCTGAGTTAGTCCAGGTGGAGCTGGTGTAACGATCTGCAGAGCAGACAGAGGCGTGGCCGACAGTCCGGGTCTTTAACTTGAGAGCAGCGAGGTACAAGAGGATCAAGCAGAGACAAGGTCAGGATACAGGCAGAGGTCATAAGCAGGATATCGAATGCAGGAACAACAGGAGCCTTAGCTGTAGGAAGTACAATATTGCTCAGGCATTGCAGGAAGGGGGAAGCACCCTTATAAAGGTGGTGCCTGGCCAGGATTGGAGAGAGGGCAGAATCAGGGGCATGCATTAACCCTTAAGGTACCAGGACGCCTGCGGCTCCTACAAGATGCAACAGAAGCTGTCGTAGCCTGCGACAGCGCAGGAAAGCGGGTCCGGAGCCTGCAGCGAAGAGGAGGACCCCCGTGTGCATCTCGACTGAGGTACGTAGTCGGACGCACTGCACGCTGGCGGCTGCCAACTGCCATTGTTACATTGTCCGTACAAGGTGAAGTGCCTTTTCCCCCAGATGATGAGGTATGGTGGCAGGGAAATTGGCAGACTATAGCACTCTAAGGTTAGCCTTCTGTCAGGAATAAGGACCAGCTTATTCTTAGTTATTATAATGTTTGCATCGATATTATATATTTTATGGTTATATGCCATAGTGTAAAATGTTCCGGTGTGATTTACATATATATACAGTGTGTATTTATGTATTTGGATCTTCTGTATTACAATGCCAGCAACCCTGTTGGGGCTAATTTATTTATGAATTGGTTAAGGTTGCATAGAGAGAGTCGAGCTGTCTGCCTCGTTCCAGGAAAACAGCCAAACTGCTCCACGGGAGATAGCAAAGAGATGCTAACGAAGATGGGCCCATTTGCTGATCATTAGAGTTGAGCGGCACCTATATGTTTGGGTTCGAGAAGTTCGGCCTAACTTCACGAAAATGTTCGGGTTCGGGATCCAAACTTGACCCGAACTTGACCCCGAACCCGAACCTCATTGAAGTCAATGGAGACCTGAACTTTTGGGCACTAAAATGGCTGTAAAATAGACCTGGAAAGGCTAGAGGACTTCAAAAGGCAGCAAAATGTAGGTAAATCCCCTGCAAACAAATGTGGATAGGGAAATGACTTAAAATAAAATGAATAAAAATTAACCAATATTAATTGGCAACTTGGAGAAGGAGGTGGAATAGAAGGTTGGGGTTGGCATCAGGTGGGAATGCTATGGTAGTTGAAGTTCTCCTCACAGCCATAAAGGATTTAAGTCTGCCTGCTGTGCCACAGGCCTCATTCACAGACTCAGACCCATGACAACCATACATGGGAGTTGGACAAGTTCTCAGCACAGCCAAAAAGGATTTATGTCTGCCAGCAGTGCCACAGGTCACATTCACAGATTCAGGCCCAAGACAACCATACATGGGAGTTGGAGAAGTTCTCATCACAGCCAAAAAGGATTCATGCCTGCCTGCACTGTCACAGGCCTCATGCACAGACTCAGGCCCCTAGCACCCACAAAAAGGAGAGTTCAAATCACGTCAAAACAGTATTGACTTTACCCAGCAGTGCCACATGCAACAATCACTCATTCAAGCCCATGGCTCCCGCAAAGAGGAGAGCGGTCCCATAACAGCAAAACAGGCATCATGTTACCCAGCAATGGAACAGGCAACTTTCAGCAATTTAGGCCCTAGCACTCAGACAGAGGAGAGAGGTCCCATAACAGCATAACAGGCATCATGCCACCCAGCAATGCAGCAGGCAATTATCATTAATGTAGGCCCCTGCCACCCAGACAGAGGAGAGATGTCTCATAACAGCAAAACAGGTATCATGTCACCCACCATTGCAACAGGCCACTTTCAGGAATTTAGGCCCTAGCACCCAGACAGAGGAAAGAGGTCCCATAACAGCAAAACAGGCATCATGTTACCCAGCAATGGAACAGGCTACTTTCAGCAATTTAGACCCTAGCACTCAGACAGAGGAGAGAGGTCCCATAACAGCAAAACAGGCATCATGTCCCCCACCAATGCAGCAGGCGATTATCATTAATGTAGGCCCCTGGCACCCAGACAGAGGAGAGATGGGTGGCAACCCAGTAGTCAGCACAAGTTAAAATGTGGGCAACTCTGCTGTCGTTGCGCAGGCACTGCAGCATGTAGTCGCTTATGTGTGCCAGGCTGCCCAGAGGTAACGATAAGCTGTCCTCTGTGTCCTCGGTATCCCCCCAGCCATGCTCCAGAGATGGCCCTGATCTGCGTAGGGTGCCACCCTGCAGTGAAACCGGTTCCTCCTCCTCCTCTACCTCCTCCTCCTCATCCTCCAGAAGTGTGCCCTGGCTGTCCACATGCACTTAATTAATTACTAAGGGACCAAATCAGGGAAGGGTTCTTATACATCAAAAACACCATTGCTCAATTCACCACTTTTATCCCTGACTTTAAAACTTGACTTTTAATAGTGATTTTAAAATAACAAGTGAGCATATGTAGTGTGGAGTTCCACCTGGTGGGCATGTCACATATGAGGAGGTGAGCTGGAAGGCCGAAGTTACGCTGCAGCGCAGACAGGCGAGCAGCAGCAGCAGGAGAATGGCGAAAGCGCGCACATACGGACCGCACTTTCAGCAGCAGCTCTGACATGTCTGGGTAGTTTTTAAGAAACGTTTGCACCACCAGATTCAGCACATGCGCCAGGCAAGGGATGTGCCTCAAACCTGCTAGTCCCAGAGCTGCAACGAGATTTCGCCCATTATCGCACCTCACTAGGCCGGGCTTGAGGCTCACTGGCAGCAACCACTTATCAGTCTGCTGTTCTATGCCCATCCAAAGCTCCTGTGCGGTGTGTGGTTTGTCGCCCAAACACATGAGTTTTAAAATCGCCTGCTGACATTTACCCCGGGCTGTGCTGAAGTTGGGGGTGAGGTTCCTTCGATGACCGGATGTGGGGGTGGTAGAAGAGGAGAAGGAGCAGAATGATGCGGAGTAGGAGGAGGAAGCAACAGGAGGCAACGAATCATGCCCTGCGATCCTCGGTGGTGGAAGGACATGCGCCAAACCGCTATCCGCCTCGGGCCCAGCCGCCACTATGTTTACCCAGTGTGCAGTTAGGGAGATATAGCAACCCTGGCTGTGCTTACTGGTCCATGTATCTGTGGTTATGTGGGCCTTGCCACAGATGGCGTTGCGCAGCGCACACTTGATTTTATCCTACACTTGGTTGTGCAGGGAAGGGACGGCTCACCTGGAAAAGTAGTGGCGACTGTTATCAACGTACTGGGGGACAGCCACCGGCATTAGCTGTTTGAAACAGTCCGTATCCACTAGACGGAATGACAGCATTTCAAAGGGCAGTAATTTTGAAATGCTAACATTCAGGGCCAGGGCTCGAGGGTGGGTAGGTGGGTATTTCCTCCTTCTCTCCAATGTTTGGGAGATGGACAGTTGAATGCTGCCATGTGACATGGTGGAGATGCTTGGTGATGGTGTCGTATGTGGTGCTGTTGGTGAAACATCCTCTATTTGCCAGGTGCCACGGTGACGCCAGAGATGGAGGGAGAGGCCGAGCCAGCAGCAGAAGAGGGAGCAGGAGGAGCATGAGAGAGTTCCTTGTTTTTAAGGCGTTTACTCTACTGCAGTTCATGCTTTGCATATAGATGCCTGGTCATACAGGTTGTGCTCAGGTTAAAAACGTTTATGCCTCGCTTCAAGCTCTGATGGCACAACATGCAAACCACTCGTGTCTTATCTTCAAGACATTGTGTGAAGAACTGCCATGCCAATGGACTCCTTGGAGCATGTCTTGGTGTGCTCGGTGCCTGTCTCTGGAACGACCGCTGCGCTTTTGCACCCTGCTCCCTCTTTTGCTGTGCTGTTGCCTCTGTGCGACCACCGCCTCTTCCTCAGGTGCACTATTTGATAGCTGAAATGGAATATACGGTTTAGTGCATTGTATACACAAGTGCTCTGTGGCACCACAGATCCCAGGCTAGACAAATGGACTATGTCACACCTTAAACATACAAAGGCAATATAGGGGACTTGAGAAGCCAGAAAAATAAGTTTTTTTTTCCTTCACTGAGCTACAAAATAGGATTAGGCTGATGTCCCAGGCTGGCTGGCACACATGCAGTACACTGCAGTGGCTAATATGGCCAACGAGCACCACCTCAGTAACAGATGGATTACAAAAAAAGATTTCCCTTGCAGTGGCTGGGTACAGAAATGTTGAATTGCTGAAGCTTCCTCCCTCTACATTTGCTGTATCTTGTGGATTAAAGTAGCACAGGTTCTTCTGATTTCTGCCCTATTCTGTCCCTGATCGCAGCACCAACATCCTCTCCCTAAGCTCAAATCAGCAAAGTGAGGTGCGGCAGTACGTGACTCCAGATTTTAAAGAGGCTGGGCCACATGCTGCACTCAGTCAATCACAGCCATGCCATTAGTATGGCTGTGATGGCTTCTTAGGGCAAGAAGTAAAACGATTGCTGATTGACTGCTGTGCAGCCCTTCAGAAAGCGTTAAGAAATCGCCAAACAAAGGACATTTTTGAAAATGTTCGGATTCGTGTCCATGTCCCGAACACCCCAAAATTCAGTACGAACCCAAACTTTACTGTTATGGTTCGCTCAACTCTACTGATCATACTTCAGGACAGGGGACTGCAGACTCTCTGGCCCCTTTTGTCAGCAGGGGGGTTCCTAACCAGAAAATGAACAATAATTTGTAGTCCTTCATAACTTGTTCAGACAGGGGCGAATGTCTCCCAAATCCAGCTCATCACCTCTGGTATGATGGGGGCATCGCATGGACACCAGACATGGCGTATCAACTTTATCTTCCTAAAAGAAGGATCTCACCTTCCGAGCATCCTGGACGTGTCTCGTTTGATATGCTACTTAACAAAAAGGACCTAACCTAGGTAAGGTATATTTCATAATGTATACTCCAATGCCTAAAAAAAGGGCTTTAACCTATCTTGACCCAGGTACCAAACGAATATTATTTAAAACATTACTTTTAATTGTAAATAAACGTAAAAGGACTGTAAGCCATTTAAAAATTAAAGTTGTCACTCTGAGAGCTATGGTATATTTTTGGTAAGATTTTTTAGGAACCAGAGATGTGCACTCTCTCTTATCCTACTTTACTGAAAAATATCCACCTCGGTTGAAAGCCAGTATTACGGCCTCTATATACCTAGAGGCCAGAATCTTTAGCCAGAAATTGAAACACTGCCTTTCATGATATTAAGAGCTGTCCACAGAGCTGTTTTGTCGCCACACTAATAAGAACCAAAGGGTTGTGGTTGAATGATACTTTGTGACAATATAAGAGAGTGAATCTGGGTCGCACCTCCTCAAACACTATGCTTTTGATATAACCACTGTTTCTCACCATATTTAAACGGGCTTATCAGCACAATTCATAACTCATGTAAAAAATGCTATGCATAATCATGAGGCATTGGTATACAGTTTGATCAAAGCGCATAGGCCCACTTACCGCGACAAAGTTGTCTCTATCAAGTGGGAACCTACTCTAGCATTGGCGCAGCAATGCGTCGCAACCACGGACACCCAGCACGGCACCAGCGGAGGGCAGGACCCAGGCACCGCACAGTATCCCCACTGTGCAGCGAGACCACCATGGCCTCACCACCCCACCAGCACAGCACACAGGCACCAATGGCCGCCACGTAGTACTGCACCGTGTGAACAGGTGCAAAGAGCTCACCCATTCATGCCTCCCAGAAAATCCAAATGAGAGTTAGTAGACATTTATAAATCACTGACTGACTAAGGCTAATTAAAAACACTTGGTCCATATGGGGAGGAGTGCTGACACCAGAATGGGGAAAAAAAGGGAAGACTATACAAATATATGACAATATAAGAGAGTGAATCTGGGTCGCACCTCGTCAAACACTATGCCTTTGATATAACCACTGTTTCTCACCATATTTAAACGGGCTTATCAGCACAATTCATAACTCATGTAAAATATGCTATGCAAATTCATGAGGCATTAGTATACAGTTTGATCAAAGCGCATAGGCCCACTTACCGCGACAAGGTTGACTCTATCAAGTGGGAACCTACTCTAGCTATGGCGCAGCAATGCATCGCAAGCACGGACACCCAGCACAACACCAGTGGAGGGCGGGACCCAGGCACCGCACAGTATCCCCACTGTGCAGCGAGACCACCATGGCCCTGGGCCCCACACCCCACCAGCACAGCACACAGGCACCAATGGCCCCCACGCAGTACTGCACCATGTGAACAGGTGCAAAGAGCTCACCCATTCATGCCTCCCAGGAAATCTAAATGAGAGCTAGTAGACATTTATAAACCACTGACTGACTAAGGCTAATTAAAAACACTTGGTCCAGATGGGGAGGAGTGCTGACACCTGAATGGGGAAAAAAAGGGAAGACTATGCAAGTATATGACAATATAAGAGAGTGAATCTGGGTCTCACCTCCCCAAACACTATGCTTTTGATAGAACCACTGTTTCTCACCATACTTAAACGGGCTTATCAGCACAATGATACTTTGTGTTGGTTATTGAGGGATGCTTCAGTGTGTCCTATATAATCACCAGACACTCTGCCTATGTGTCCTATGTTATTAACAGACACACACACTTCACAACACACTATTCTGACACTATGTCAATAGCTGTCAGAATTCAATCATACAATACACACACCACAGCACTTCCTATGTGAACTTGGCAGACTATTTGGGCTAACTGGCCATCTGGTATGGGCCAACTAGCAAACTCATATGTCACTGTGAAAATGCTTGGTGTCCAGACAAGAACTACCTAACTTCTAAGCTACAACAGAATGATCAACTGTTATTAAAATCTACAACTGGCCCCTAACATGTTTCACCAGTGACCTGGCTTCTTTAGGGGTATTTGGGCAGCAATCGTTTGATATGCTAGGATTCGGAATGGTGAGATATGAAATATGAAGAAGGGCTGGGGCCTGTATTTTCACCAGGGCAACTGGGAAAATATATTTTGGATATTTTCACACCTGTTCCCTAGATGGCCAGGGGGGCAGTCAGAGGTGTGAGGGAGACAGGCCTGCCCCTTGAGGAAAGACATAAAAATGTAATCCCTGGGAGATCCAATGGAATTAGTTTATGCACCATAACTCTGCCCAAATCTCCTGAAAGGAAAATACTTTTACCACGCAACTGCTAAGTATCAGAACTTTCTATGTTTTCTCCTTTTTATTTTACAATTGTTCGCCATTTATATATGTCTTGTTGATCATTTTTTTGTAACCAAGTGCAGTCCATTTTTCATACATTAAACCTAAACCTAAAACTTTCTATCTTCATTCAGTAGGACCTGCGATGACGTCACCGCGCTCACCACGTGATGAGCATGGTAACGTCATCACAGGTCCTTTTGAAGGACCCGAAGAAAGGAGAGGATACCGGCTGCTTGATCAAGTGGATGAGGTGAGTTTTTTTATAATTTTTAACCCCTCAATGGCTATTTTATTTAGCATTCTATCTTAAGAATGTTATAAGAATGTTCTATCTTAACCATGTTATAAGGGAAAATAATAAAGTGAAGTTCAGGTCCCCATGGACTTTAATGGGGTTCGGGTTCGTTCTTCGGGTCAAGTTCGGGTCTCGAACTCGAACTTTGACCTGAAGTTCGGCGGAACCCGGAGAAAACTGGTGTACATGTTTTGTAAACAACATTTATTATTCAATTAGAAAGCAATTTGCTTTTAGAATTTCTGTCTGTTTTCTTTTTCATTACAGCAGTACTATGCAATTGTAAATTATAAAAATATTGTCCTTCTGTGGAAGTCAGCAGAAATGATAGGACCTAAATAGATAATAAATTGTCAGGTAACTGCAGCTGTCAGGGTAAGATTTATGTGAAGGGTAATCATCATGATTAGAGTTGAGCGAACACCTGGAAGTTCGGGTTCGCCAGCTTCGGCTGAACTTCACCGCAAAGTTCGAGTTCGGGACCCGAACTTGACCCGAACTTCACCCCGAACCCCATTGAAGTTGATGGGGACCTGAACTTTGGGGCACTAAAATGGCTCTAAAAAAGTCCTGGAAAGGGCTAGAAGGCTGGAAATTGAAGCAAAATGGGGGTAAGAGTAGGACATCTGGATAGGGAAATAACTTAAAATAACATAAAATACATAAAAATTTAAAATAAACATTCTAAACCTGAGCACAAGTGAGTGACAGTGGCACCTGCCACCTCGCAAACAGAGGATGTGGCAGCAATGCCACCACATCTTTCACCATCACCAAGCATCTCCACACTATCCCATGGAAGCGTTCAGCTGTCTATCACCCAATTAGAAAAAGAAATAGAAAGAGTACCCCCCTACCCACTCACGATCCCTGGCCCTGAATGCTAGGATTTCAAAAATTCCTGGTCCTTTGAAATGCTGTCATTTTGTCTGGTGGAGATGGATGGAGACTTTTAAAAAACTTATGGTAGTAGCTGTCCCATAGTACGTGGTTCCCAGCCGCCACTACTTTTCCATGTGAGCCATCTCTTCCCTGCACAACCAAGTGGCGGACAAAATCAGGTGTGCACTGTGCAACGCCATCTGTGGCAAGGTCCACATAACCACCAATACGTGGAACGTTAAGCATGAGCAGGGAAGTTATCAGCACATTGGGTAAATGTAGTGGTGGCTGGGCCAGAGGCGGATAGAAGTTTGGCGCATGTCTTTCCGCCCCCGAGGATTGCAGGGCATTTCTATTTGCCTCCTGTTGCCTGCTATTCCTACTCCGCTTTCTCCTCTTCTACCACCTCCTCATCCTTTCAGCGTAACACCTTCACCATCAACATCAGCACAGCCAGGGGGAAACAACAGCAGGCTGTTCTGAAACTCATCTGTTTGGGGGACAAACCCCACACCACACAGGAGCTGTGGACGGGTATGGAACAACAGACCGATGAGTGGTTGGTGTCACTGAGCCTCAAGCCCGGCCTGGTGGTGTGCGATAATGGTATTATACAATGAAATTATTTACAGTGCCAGTATAGACAGTGTTGAAAACGGAAGGAACAGCTGACTAGTCTGAGAGAGCGATCTTTAGTAGCCACAAGAATGGGGGCAGCATGAAAGGAAGGGGTTGCGAAAAAATTACTGGGGTAGGGGGGCCCCATTCAAAAATTTGCTATTGGGCCCAGTCATTTATAGCTACGCTACTGGGTTTGCCGCATTCAACTTCTGGCACTCCAAATTGGGTACATGGCCTCAGCTTCACCTTTACGCCCTGGAGGTGCTGGCCTGCCCTGCAGCCAGTGTATTGTCAGAACGTGTGTTTAGCACGGCTGGCGGCATTATCACAGACAAGAGCAGCCGCCTGTCCACAGCCAACTTGGACAATCTCATGTTCATTTAAAAGAACCAGGCATGGATCCCACAGGACTTGTTCATCCTTATGCAGAATAAACATGTATACCTGCCTCACCCAACCATTGTTATACTACAGAGTACTTTGTTTTCTTTTTTATATTTCCCAATGTTTTGGGGTCTACCCCAATTTATATAAAAAAAAAAAAAAGCATTGTTGAACTAAGTTCCCTGTCTGTTATGAAGTGCAGGGGTACTTTGAAAGAAAGAAGGGGTACAGATCAGCCAACAATCTGAATGCCACCTAATTTACAGCATATATTTTTCAGTCGGGTATGCAGGGCAGGGGTAGTTTGAAAGAAAAAAGGGGTCATGGAGCATCCACGTCATTAGGCATCTATTTGCCCCGCTAAAGGATTATTTTAAAAGTGTATAGAAGCCACAAAGGGCCCCCACGCAGAAGATTTATCATGGAGACATCATGGAGATTTTACAGCATATAACTACAGCTCCCAACAATGTAAACGCTGCCGAATTTACAGAATATAATTTCCAGTCAGTCATGCAGTGCAGGAGTATAGATCACCTAACAATCTGAAGGCCACCTAATTTACTGAATATATTTCCAAGTCAGGTATGCAGTGCCGGGGTACTTTATGGCCCAAGAATGTAACATACGATACGATACCTTCCTGTCACCTATGCAGAGCAAGGGTTTGTATACGACAAAACTAGCAAAATGTCACCCACCAATTTAACAGAGGATTTTTTGAAATTTACCACCCTGTCACTTATGCAGTGCAGGGGTTTGTATATGGCAAAAATTGGCAAAATGTCACCCACCAATGTAACAGATGATTTTTTGAAATTTACCTCCCTGTCACCTATGCTAAGCAGGCGTTTGTACACAACAAAAATAGCAAATGTCACCCACCAACAGCAGATAATTTTTTTAAATTTACCGCCCTGTCATTTATGCAGAGCAAGGGTTTGTATACAGAAAAACTGGCAAAAGAACAGCTTTTTCAGCGTTGTATGCAAAAGTGCTATGTGGCATAACAGTACGGGTTTATTTCCCCAACTACAGAAATGCGTTTTTTCACCGCAAAATTTTAAAACAGTTTTTTCTGCGTTGTATGCAAATGTGCTCTGTGGCACAACAGTATGGGTTTATTAACCCAACTACAGAAATGCAGTATGTGACCCAAAAAACTATAAAACAGTTTTTCAGCATTGTATGCAAATGTGATCTGTGGCACAATAGTACAGGTTTATTAACCCAACTATAGAAATGCAGTTTTTCACTGCAAAATTTTAAAACAGTTTTTTCAGCGTTGTATGCAAACGTGCTTTGTGGCACAACAGTACGGGTTTATTAACCCAACTACAGAAATGCAGTTATTTACCGTAAAATTTTAAAACAATTTTTTCTGCTTTGTATGCAAATGTGCTCTGTGGCACAACAGTACAGGTTTATTAACCCAACTACAGAAATGCAGTATGTGACCCCAAAAATGATAAAACAGGTTTTTCAGCGTTGTATGCAAATGTGCTCTGTGGCACAACAGTACAGGTTTATTAACCCAACTACAGGAATGAAGTATTGGACCCCAAAAATTTAAAAACAGGGTTTTCAGCATTGTATGCAAAAGTGCTCTGTGGCACAACAGTACGGGTTTATTTCCCCAACTACAGAAATGCAGTTTTTCACAGCTAAATTTTAAAACAGATTTTTCAGCGTTGTATGCAAACGTGCTCTGTGGTATGACAGTATGGGTTTATTACAGCAACTACAGAAATGCAGTTTTTCACTGCAAAATTTTAAAATAGGTTTTTTAGCGGTGTATGCAAACGTGCTCTGTTGAAAGACAACATGGGTTTATTCCCCCAACTACACAAATGCACTATGTCACCCCAAAATTATAAAATAGGTAATGTAGGGGGACTTAACCTGCCAGAAAAAAGGAAATTTTCCTCCACTGAGCTACCAAATAATAATTAGACTGATGTCCCTGGCTGGCTGACACACATGCAGGTCACATGCAGCTGCAAGGACACTGCAGTTGCTAAAATGGCAGCCGACCCCCAACTCAGTAACAGATGGATAAAAAATTATTTTGCAGTATCACTGGGCTCAGGGCTGGGTACAAATATGTAGCATAGCACTCTCAATAATTGCTGTAGTTTGAAGAGTTAACACTACCAAGTTCAACAGATTTATTCCCTAATCTCTGCCTCACAGAAGCGGCAGCATCCTATCCCTACACTGAAAAGAGCATAGTGATGTGCAGAATGAAGGCGAGCAGTAAAGGACGGGGAAGTGGCCGTGATGCTGATGGTGCACGCAGAGGCCGTGGACCTGGGCACGTTGAAACTATGCTTGCTGCCAGAGCACAAGAAAAACAATCATCCACGATACCTAGCATCATGTCCCAGTTTGCATGGTGGCGCAGGACACCATTCTTAAAGTCAGACCAGTGCGACCAGGTGGTCAGTTGGATTGCAGCAGACAATGTTTTCAGTTGGTTAAGCACCACCCTGTCTTCCACCAAGTCCAGTCTCAGTAGCCAAGGCCCTCGCATATAATTTTTTACAGGGTAAGCTCACCTGCAAGCCCTCACATATAATGTTTTACAGGGTCTGCTCACCTGCAGGCCCTCACATATAATTTTTTATAGGGTCAACTCACCAGCAGGCCCTCACCTACAATCTTTTACAGGGTCAGCTCACCTACAGGCCCTCGCATATAATGTTTTACAGGGTCAGCTCACCTGCACGCCCTCGCATATAATGTTTTACAGGGTCAGCTCACCTGCACGCCCTCGCATATAATGTTTTACAGGGTCAGCTCAACTGCAGGCCCTCACCTACAACCTTTTAGACGGTCAGCTAACCTGCAGGCCCTCATCTACAACCTTTTAGAGGGTCAGTCCACCAGCAGGCCCTCACCTACAATCTTTTACAGGGTCAGCTCACCAGCAGCTCACCAGCAGACCCAAAATGCTCACTCTACCCCCTAATGTTTTAGATGGTCAGATCAGCAGGCCCTTGCTCCAAATGTTTATGAGGGTCAACAACGGGCCATCAATCATAATTTTTCAAGGGTGTGTATGATGCCCTCCTTTATGTGTAACAAAGGGTTATTGGAGTGCCGGTTCCTTGTAATTTTTGGCAGCCCTTTCACTTACAGTGCATAGGCTTTATGAGTCTAGGAGTCCCACTACATGAACAATTGTACCACAATGTGAATGAGGCCCTCCTTTATGTGATATACAGGTTGTATTGGAATGCTTCTTGCTTGTAATTTTTGGCCTCACTTGCACTTTATATACAAGTAAATATACAGGAAACTATGTTTCCTAACAATTTTTCCTCTAAAATCGATTTAATCTTTGATTTTGTGCGTATTATTGTCAGTCTGTAAAAGTGGCGTACTACTGTGACAACAGCTTTCCCAGCAGCAACCTGGGAGTCCAAGATGCACCCAGACATGCTTACCATGCTGTTCCCGAACAATTTCAGTGGTGTTTCCATCAATTTCTGACTTTTTCCTATGAACCAGGTACCCTCCCCTCTTCAGAGCAGGGGGTGCCTGGTTTAATACTTGGGATCTCCCATTAACTTTCAATATACTCAGGTGCTCTGTAGAGCACCCGAGCATTCCGATGTGTTCTGCCCGAGCACCCGAGCACTTGGGTGCTCAATCAACACTAGTAGTGTCATTTTAAATATACCTACAGTATGTTGATGATAAGAAGGATTGCATCACCACAAACTTAAGGTTTCATTCCCCTGTCTATGAACTTGATCCAAATTGAAAGTGTTCCGATTGCCCTAAAAAGTTGTGTATGATATTCTGGGGTCTCCTAGAACTGCATGCACTACTTTCAAGCTCTTCAACGTCAAGACAAGATTAGCGATCTTAAAGTGACAATAACATATATGACTATTCGTAAAACTGATGATTTAATAACACAATACGCTGTTTGATTTCTCTTGCTTCTAAAAATAAAAAATATTAAAAACATTCCAAAAATTATTCATGAGGGAAAGATGTCTGCAGGTGTTTAAATACATATGACAGCATTGTAAGAAGCCATGGCTTGTTCTAAACAAGTGGTCTGAAAATTATCCATTATTAGGACAGATACCTGCCGTGTTTAAACTCATGGCAGTATGAGATCACGCAATGGCTTATTTGGAATAAGTGGTCCAAAAATGATCCCTTAGTGGGGCAGGTACCTGCCTGTGTTTATACACACATGGTAGTCTCAGATGAAGCAATGGCAAGTTCTGAACAAACAGTCCAAAAATGATCCCTATTTTTTGGGAATGGCAGGAGTACATTATGAAACCTGACAGATGAGGCAGAAGATGTGTTGATGTGTCGAGGCAGTAGTAGTGGCAGTATGGGGAGCAGCAACAACAGCAGCAGTAATAATACAGTATGGAGCATAATGGACAGGCAGTGACATCAATAAATAGCCAATATTAACAATGGCAGATCTGTTCATTGGCTTCAGCCAGAGGTGTGTTAAAAATTCCGCACAGATCCATGGCTCCCTAACCCACCCTGAATACAAGTGCCAGCATACAAAGGAGGATTGGCACGCGCAGAAAAGTGACAGCAAGGTTCAATCAGGTACACATATGCATATTTGGATCGATGCTGTGAATGCATGTTTACCTCTGCTTCTGGTATTGTAGGAAGTGCGAGGAATTGTCATGAAGAACCTATTTTATTGATATTAGTTTTCTTTTATTTTCCATTGGGTCCTCCCTTTACCATTCAATTAGTTACCATACATTTTATTCTGAAGTCTATTTAAACAATGAGATGTCACTTGTTTGTTACACTTATTGTTAAATTAAAATTTTGTGACAGATGTATTGAAAAAATACACAATTGGATAGAGTCTTGCACTAAAAATATACACTGACGGTGATGCTGCATGATATGTCTGGTCAGGTTTAGTACAACATTTGGGCAGTCTGCAGCAAAAATACAGTATATACACTATACTGATTGTAACACTGAAAATTTTAAGAAACTTTGCAACAGCTTTTTGGAAAAAAAAATTGTGGCTTCACAGTGTCCATTGCAACTTTGATACTTAGAAAATCTGCAGGCAGTAGATATGATTTTTTTTAGATACAAATTGAACTGTTGGCTAGGCCCTGCACATTAGAAAGGTGTACTCCATTTTTAATCTATAGGTAACCTGCACTGTACATGTATTGCGCTGTGATCGGGCGGGTGCAGGACCTGTGCCTGTTCGATCAGCAGCAGGGGTCTGGCTGTTCCTGACAGATGAGCCCCTGCTATATAGATGCCAGCATATTAACCCCTTGTATGCCGTGGTTATCGCTGACTGCGGCATGCACAGAGTTTGCCGAGGGTACAGGCACCACCCCGTTGTGGTGATGGGGACCCAATGGCTGGAACGGCAGCCTGATGCCCTACACAGATTTCGGGGCTTGCCTCCTAAGGAAGCCTATGAGATACAGCTCCCAGGATGGGTCTTGGAGGGAGGCTGTCAATGTATTACACTGACAGTCAATGCATTACAATATACAATATATGGTAATATATCAAAAAGGCATATGTACCCCAAAGTAGTACCAATAAACCATTCACCTCATCCCACAAAAAACAAGCCATCAAACAAGACCATTGTCAGAAAAAAAAAAAAAAAAAAAAAAATATATATATATATATATATAACTTTCAGAAAATGGTGATGCAAAAATATAATTCTTTTTTGCAAAAATGCATTGTGTAAAAGTAGCAAAACGTACAAAAAAACTATATAAAACTATATACTATATACTATATAAAATTGGTAACTCTGTAGTTGTACTGACCAGCAGACTAATGATAACATGTTATTTTTCAGGCACAGTGTTTGCTACAATAACAGGACACAAAAAGCAATAACATTTGTTTATCCTGCTTAGCCAAAAGCAAAAAAAGTGATCAAACACGTGTATGTACCCCAAAATAGAATCAATGATGATAGCCATTCATTCCACAAAAAATAAGTCCTGACACAGCACCGTTCAGGAAAAAATGAAGGTATGGTTGACAGAAAATGTCTGTACTGGTCCACAGAGGCTGTTAAATAGTAACATGGCACAGATAATCTAATCGATAAAAATCTGCGCAGCAAAAGCCAAATAGAGGTGTTTGCTGAACCTTGCAGTGTACCCAAACAGCAGTTTATGTGCACATTTATGGCATTTATGAACCTAGTAGAACTTATTTAACAATTTAAAGGACACTGTGTGTCTGAGATGGCATATGGTGGGTTCAGTATATTGGACACTGAAATGTCATATCTGTTGAAAACTTGCAATTTTCATTTTGCACAGTCCCATGCTCATTAATTTTTGCAAAACAGCTGTGGGTAAAAAAATACTCACTCTACCTGCCAACCGCCTAACGCAGAGCTGCGTCCAGGCGGCAGGTCAGTTCCTCCTTGATGCGGCAGAGCGTCATCTCGCGAGAGGCGAGATTTGCTGTGAACGCGCGCGTTCACAGCAGATCGCGTCTCGCCAGTTATACTACAGCCTGCCAGCGATGATCAATCGCTGGCAGGCTGTAGATGAAAAATAAATCGCATCAAACAAGTATATCAGATGCTGTTTTGTTAACAGCGTCTGATATACCTGCTACCTGGTCCTCTGGTGGTCCCATTTGCTGGGATCGACCACCAGAGGACCAGGTAGCTATGTAAAGTAGCACCAAGCCCCACACTACCCTCCCCCCCTGTCACTTATTAACCCCTTGTTAACCCCTGATTACCCCATATAGACTCCCTGATCACCCCCTGTCACTGATCACCCCCTGTAAAGCTCCATTCACATGTCCATATGTGACACGGACACCGGCAATGGGCTTTGCCGATCCGCACATTGCCAGAACTATATAGAAAATGCCTTTTCTTGTCCGCAATTGCGGACAAGAATAGGACATGTTCTATATTTTTGCGGAACGGAAGTGCAGACCCGGAAGTGCGGATCTGCAATTCCGGATCCGAGCGGGACAAAGTCTGTCCCCATAAAAATGAATGGGTCCGCAATTCTGTTCCGCAAACAGAATTGCTGACGTGTGAATGGGGCATAAGGGTCCCTTATGACCGCCAGTTAGTTAGCTACTTGTTAGGTAGTTAGCGCCCGCACCGCAGTCACTGATTTTTTCATCCACATTGATCGATGCGAATGAAAAAATCTGTGGCGTTCATTTATTTATTTTTTTCAGCTCAGAGGCTGAACGGAAAAAAAAAATCTCATTACCCGTATGCTCAATATAAGGAGAATAGCAGAAACTCCTAATGCTGGCTATACGTGTAATGATTGCAGAGACACTCAAATGCCAGGGCAGTACAAACACCTTACATGTGACCCCATTTTAGAAAGAAGACACCCCAAGGTATTCCGTGAGGTGTATGGTGAGTTCATGTAAAATTAAATTTTTTGTCACAAGTTAGTGGAATATGAGACTTTGTAAAAAAAAAATATATATATATATCAATTTCCGCTAACTTGTGCCAAAAAATATTTTTTTCTGTGAACTCGCCATGCCCCTCACAGAATACCTTGGGGTGTCTTCTTTCCAAAATGGGATCACATGTGGGGTATTTATACTGCCCTGGCATTTTAGGGGTCCTAAAGCGTGAGAATCCAAATGCGTAAAAGTGCCCTGTGAAATCCTAAAGGTACTCATGGGAATTTGGGCCCCTTTGCGCATCTTGGCTGCAAAAAAGTGTCACTCATGTGGTATTGCCATACTCAGGAGAAGTAGGGCAATGAGTTTTGGGGTGTATTTTTACATATACCCATGCTGGGTGTGAGAAATATCGCTGTAAACAACAACTATTTAAAAATTTTTATACAAAGTTGTCAATTTACAGAGATATTTCTCTCACCCAACATGGGTATATGTAAAAATACACCCCAAAACACATTGCCCTACTTCTCCTGAGTACGGCGATACCACATGAGTGACACTTTTTTGCAGCCTGGGTGCGCAAAGGGGCCCAAATTCCAATGAGTACCTTTAGGTTTTACAGGGATGCTCACAATTTAGCCCCGCCCAAAATGCCAGAACAGTAAACACACCCTACAAATGACCCCATTTCGGAAAGTAGACACCCCAAGGTATTCACTGAGGGGCATAGTGAGTCCGTGGGAGATTTTATTTTTTTTTGCCAGAAGTTAGCAGAAATGGAAACTTTATTATTATTTTTTTTTTCCTCAGAAAGTGTCATTTTCCGCTAACTTGTGAAAAAAAATGAAATGATACATGAACTCAGCATGCCACTCCGCGAATACTTTGGAGTGTCTTCTTTCTAAAATGGTGTCATTTGGGGGGTATTTATACTATCCTGGCATTTTAGCACCTAAAGAAACATGACAGGTGCTCAGAAAGTCAGAGCTGCTTTAAAATGCGGAAATTCACTTTTTTGCACCATAGTTTGTAAACACTATAACTTTTACCCAAACCAATAAATATACACTTATCAGAATTTTTTTTCATCAAAGACATGTAGAACAATACATTTAGGAAAAAATTTATATAGAAATGTAGTTTAAAAAAAAAAATTTACAACAGAAAGTGAAAAATGTCATTTTTTGCAAAAATTTCGGTCATTTTTGATTAATAGCAAAAAAAGTAAAAATGTCAGCAGCAATTAAATACCACCAAATGAAAGCTCTATTAGTGAGAAGAAAAGGAGGTAAAATTAATTTGGGTGGTAAGCTGCATGACGGAGCAATAAACGGTGAAAGTAGTGTAGTGCAGAATTGTAAAAAGTGGCCTGGTCATTAAGGGTGTTTAAGCTAGGGGGGCTGAAGTGGTTAAATACCTTACACAGAGCGGATATATGTGAATTAGTCCTTATGTGCCTACTTTTATTTTCTACCCAGTGTTTCAGTTCCTCAGGTCTACTCACAGATATGTGTCCCCTCACAGTAGATATGCCAAGTTATGCCCCCTTTCTAGTAGATATGCCAAGATATGTGCCCCCCTCACAGTTGATATGTCAAGATATGTTCCCCCTCACAGTAAATATGCCAAAGTATGTGCTTCCTCACAGTAGATATGCCAAGATGTGCCCCCTCACAGTAGATATGCCGAGATACGTGCCCCCTCGCAGTACATATGCCAAGATATGTGCCCCCTTCACAGTAGATATCCCCTCATAGTTGATATGCCAAGATGCATGCCCCCTTCACAGTAGATATGCCAAGATATGTGCCCTCTTCCGGTGGATATGCCAAGATATGTGCCCCATGCCCCCTTCATAGTGGTTATGACCAGATGTGCCCCTTTCACAGGAAATTAAAAAAAAAAACAATAAATTCTCCTCGCCTCAATCACCTGGCTCCTCCCATGATCTGCATGCCCCATCAGCATCAGCAGGACACTGTGACACATCGCACTGCTGTGTAGGAGGAGCAGAGGCTGATACCCAGCCTGCTCCGCTCCTCCTCCTACACAGATCAGCAGGACAATGTGTGAGGACATTGTGCTGCTGCTGCTGTGGAGCACTGGTGGCTCAATGGTGGAGCGGGGAGCAAATAGTTTCCTGCTTTAGTGGCATACCTACGGTGTTTGGCACCCGGGGTGGGTCCTTTCTTTGGCACCCCCTCCCCAATACTTTAAAAAAAATTGTACCCCTCACAGTAGTATTGCCCTTATTGTACAACCTTCACAGTAGTTTTGTACAGAAATATGCCCCCTTACAGTAGTTATGCCCAAAATGTGCCCTCTCCCCGTAGTTTTGCCCTCTCTGTGCCAGTTTCAAAGTTGTAATGCCCTATCTGTTCCCCCTTCACAGTAATAATCCCCATTGTGACCCCTTCACAGTAAAAATCCCCATTGTGACCCCTTCACAGTAATAATCCCCATTGTGCCCCCCTTCATAGTAGAAATTCCCATTGTGCCCCCTTCACAGTAATAATGCTGACTGTGCCCCCTTCACAGTAATAATGCCCACTGTGCCGCCTTCATTGTAGTAATGCCCTCTGGCTCTGTGCCCCCTCCATAGTAGAAATGCCCATTGTACCCTCTTCACATTATAATGCCCTCTGTGCCCCCTCCAGAGTAGTAATGGCCTCTTTGCCCCCTCCAGAGTATAAATGCCCTCTGTGCCCCCTGCAAAGTAATAAAGACCTCTGTGCCTTCTCCAGAAAAATAAAGTCCTCTGTGCCCCCTTCATATTAATAAAGACCTCTGTACCCCCTCCATAGTAATAATGACCTCTGTGGCCCCTCCATAGTAATAACGCCCTCTGTGTCCCCTCCATAGTAATAAAGTCCTCTGTGCCCCCTCAATAGTAATAAAGACCTCTGTGCCCCCTCCATAGTAATAAAGTCCTCTGTGCCCCCCCCCCATAGTAATAAAGACCTCTGTGCCCTCTCCATAGTAATAAAGTCCTCTGTGACCCCTTTGTATTAAAAACAAAAAAAAACACAGTAACTACTCACCTTTTCCAGTTCCTGAAGCTCACAGACCTCCCTTCCCTGCAGGCACAGTTTGCTCTGCAGAATTGTGCTGGTGGAGCCTATGCAGATTACTAGGCGGCAGGCTTTGCCCACACAGGCTGGCAACGCGATGCGGCGGTGAATTCAGGCTGAATGGTGGAGCAGGGAGAAGTCTTCCTGCTTTACCATTCAGTGCGCAGCCGGCCTGAAGGAGGGGAGGAGCACGGGGAGCTGAGCGGTGAGTGACAGGACCCAGCTCCCTGCGCTCCAGCAATTAGTGCTTCCATCTTTATTGATGGAAGTGCTCATTGCATCTGGCCTCTGGCAGCTGTGCTGTGGGCCACTGCAGGAGCTATGGGCCCTGGCACTTGCCCAGATATGCCGGATGCTGATGCCATCCTTGCTTGGGGGTGTAGTTTCCAATAAAGGGTCACTTTTCAGGGGATTCCATTGATTATTTCACACCAGCACCCCTATATTTGTCAGCACAAGATGCGTAAATCACCACATTGGGCCTCAAATATGCATGGTGCTCTTTTACTCCTGGGTACTATTGTATGTCCAGGCAAAAGATTAGGGCCATATATAGGGTGCTTCTAAAACCAAGAAGCATGGCATAAAAATAATAGAGCTCACTTTTCATACTGGCACATGCTGAGTACAACTTATTAGGCACTGAAATAGCACATTCTGTGGAAAAATTGCAATTTTTCACTTTGCACCATCTGCAGTGATGTAATTTTATCAAACAATTGTTGAGCAAATTGCTCACTACACCACTTGATAAATACTGTAAGGGGTGTGATTTCTAAAATAGGGTAATTTCTTGAGGGTTTCCTTTTTTATTTAACCTCAGAGACTCTGCAGATGTCTGTTAATGTTGTGTAAATCACCAAACTAGGCTTCAAATGCACATCGTGCTCCTTCCCTACTGAGCCCTGCTATGTGCCCATAAAGAACGTGTTGTCGTGTTCAGGAAAAAATGAGTAACAAATTGTAAGGTGATTTTCTCCTGTTACCAATTGTAAAAATGAAAAACCTGGGCCTTTTTCACAGCCATGGTTTTCTAAATTTTCTAAATTCTATGAAATGCCTGTTGGGCCAAGGTGCTTACTACACCCCTCTAAAATTTCCTTGGGGGTGTAGTTTCCAAAATGGGGTAACTTTTGGGGGATTCCACTGTCGGGGAACCTCAGAGTCTCAACAAAGCCAGCATGGCACCTTAAAATAATTCCAGTGAAATCTGCACTCCAAAAGCCATATATTGCTGCTTCCCTTCTGAACTCTGTGCCAAAAACACAATGTATTACCATATGTGGGGTGTTGTATATTAAGGAGGAAATGGGCAACAAAATGTGGGGTTCTTTTACTACTGTTAACCCCTGTTTTCATGGCCAAGTGATTCTAAATTCTATGAAATGCCAGTGGAGCCATAGTACTCACTATACTCCTTGAAAAATTATATGGGGTCTGTAGTTTCCAAAACGGGGTCACTTTTGAGAGGTTTCTACTCCGACATGGTGCCTGAAAGTTATTCCAGTGAAATCTGCCCTCCAAACGCCATATGGTGCCCCTTCTCTTCTGAGCCCTGCTTTGTGCTCATACAGCAGCTTATGACCACATATAGAGTGTTGTCTTATTTGAAAAAAATGTTGTTTTTCATTTTCAGCCATGTGTTTCTAAATTCTATGAAATGCCTGTGGGATCAAGGCATTCACTAAACCCCTCTAAAAATTACACGAGTTGTGTTGTTTCTGAAAGGTGGTCCCATTTTGGGGGATTCCACTGTAGGGGTACCTCAGTGTCTCTTCAAACGCAACATGGCTCTCAAAAACCATTCCAAGAAAATCTGTCCTCCAAAAACCATATGGTACTCTTTTCCTTCTGATTCCTGTCATGTGACCGTACAACAGTTTATTACCACATATGGGTGTTTCTGTAAACTGCAGAACTAGGGTAATGTATATTAAGGTTTGTTTGGATGTTAACCCTTTCTTCATTACAGGAATAATTCAAATTATTTTGAAATTTCACCTCCATTTTCCGTTAACGCTTGTGGAACACCTAAAGGGTTACAATAGTTTGTAAAATCAGTTTAGAATAATTTGAGGGGTGTAGTTTCAACAATGGGGTCATTTATGGGTGGTTTCTATTACGTAAGCACCTCAAAATGACTTACTAACTGAACTGGTCCTAAAAAAGTGGGTTTTGGAAATTTTCTTGAAAATTAAAAAAATTGGTTCTAAAATTCTAACGTCCTAAAAATATTAAATGACACTTACAAAATGATGGCAACATAAAGTAGACATATGAAATTGTTAAGTAATAACTATTTAATGAGGTATGTACTATCTGTCTTAAAAGCAGAGAAATTCAAGTTTTGCAAATTGTTCTAAATTTTATGTAAATTTCAGATTTTTTTTTATAAATAAAGGTGAAACATATCAACTCAAATTTACCACTGTCATGAAGTAAAATGTGTCATGAGAAAACATTTTCAGAATGGCTTGGATAAGTAAAGGTGCTCCAAAGCTATTACCACATAGCGTAAAGTGATATATGTCAAATAAAATAAAAAAAGGTCTAGTTCTTAAGGTGATAAATGGCAGGGCCCTGAAGGAATGAAAAAGCAAATATAGGATTGTCAATGGCTGCAGCAAAACACAGTACACTAGATGATTATTTTCCTGTCCTCAGCTAAAACTATTAATTAAATCAGTCCACATAACTAAATCCTTAAATCTTTCCTGATAAGACCCTGAACTCAATGCATTGGTTGTGTGTCTAAAGACAACTTATTTTCTTTGCTATACATTTGACAGATAATATGCTTCTACTTGGGACCTTATACAGTTGTGTTCAAAATTATTCAACCCCCACTGAAATTGAGTGTTTTGGCCAGTTTGACATTGATTTTGATAATTTCAGTCATCTTGTTTACAAGATGACACTTGTAAGTCAGACAAATATAACATAACATTTATAATGAAATAACCACAAATGTCTTTTCTGTTCTCACATCATTATCAGTTTTATTCAACCCCCAAGTGACATTCAATCTTAGTACTTAGTACAACATCCTTTTCCAGTTATAACAGCTTTTAAACATGAAGCATAGCTTGACACAAGTGTCTTGCAGCGATCTACGGGTGTCTTCGCCAATTCTTCATGGGCAAAAGCCTCCAGTTCAGTAACATTCTTAGGCTTGCGTGCTGCAACTGCTTTCTTTAAGTCCCACCAGAGGTTTTCAATCGGATTTAAGTCTGGTGACTGCGATGGCCACTTCAAAATGTTCCAGCTTATAATCTGCAACCATGCTCTAGTGGACTTGGAGGTATGCTTGGGATCATTGTCCTGTTGAAAGGTCCAATGTCTTCCAAGCCTCAGGTTTGTGACGGACTGCATCACATTTTCATCCAATATCTCCTTGTACTGAAGAGAATTCATGGTACTGTACCTTCCACACGCTGCAGCTTCCCTGTACCTATAGAAGCAAAACAGCCCCAAAGCATGATTGACCCTTCGCTATGCTTCACAGTAGGCAAGGTGTTCTTTTCTTCATAGGCCTTGTTCTTCCTCCTCCAAACATAGCGTTGATCCATGGGCCCAAACTGTTCTAATTTTGTTTCATCAGTCCACAGAACACTATCCCAAAACTTTTGTGGTTTGTCCACATGACTTTTGGCATACTGCAGTCGACTCTTCTTATTCTTTGGAGACAGCAAGGGGGTGCGCCTGGGAGTTCTGGCATGGAGGCCTTCATTACGCAGTGTGCGCCTTATTGTCTGAGCTGAAACTTCAGTACACTTCAGTACCCGCATCTGACAAATCTTTTTTCAGTTCCTCAGCAGTCACACGGGGACTTTTCTCCACTTTGCGCTTCAGGTAGCACACAGCAGTCGAAGTCAGCATCTTCTTTCTGCCACGACCAGGTAGCGTTTCAACAGTGCCCTTTGCCTTGAATTTGCAAATGATGCTTCCTATGGTGTCTCTTGGTATGTTTAACATCTTTGCAATCTTCTTATAGCCATTGCCCTTCCTGTGAAGAGAAATCACCTATTCTCTTGTCTTCCTGGACCATTCTCTTGACTTCACCATGTTTGTAAACACACCAGTAAATGTCTAGAAGGAGCTGAGTATCACAATCATTTAAAATCTGCCTAATTGGTGCTTATTAACCACTACAGGACCGCCTAACGCACGGATGCGTCCAGCGGGCGGTCCTGTAGTTCTGGGTTGACGCGTCGGCGTCTCATCTCGCGAGACCCGAGACTTCCTGTGAACGCGCGCTCACAGTGCCGAAATAAATCGCATCAAACAAGTATATCAGACTCTGTTTTGTTAACAGCGTCTGATATACCTGCTACCTGGTCCTCTGGTGGTCCCATTTGCTGGGATCGACCACCAGAGGATCAGGTAGCTATGTAAAGTTGCACCAAACACTACACTAACCCCCCCCCCCTTCCAGGCCTCTTACCGGCATTCTCTGCAGCTAATGAGGATAACGTTAATTGATTTCAATATGCTGGGTCTCTCTGAGGAGACCCAGGGTATTGAAGCTGCAATTCTTATTTTGGCCACCAGGCCAACATAAGAAATTAGCAATTCTGTACCAATATAGATATATAATAAACATAATGGTACAGAATTTAAAAATATATAGAGTTTTGTAGCCTCAAACACAAGCTACGAAATTTTTTTAAAATCTAAAAGTTTAAATCACCCCCCTTTCCATGGAATAAAAATATAAATACATAAGTAACAAAAAACAAACATCATTGCGTCCAAAAACACCTGTACTATTAAAATATAAAAATATTTTTCCAATACGACAAATGGCGTAACAGAAAAAATTGTCAAAAAGGCTGATTCACCATTTTTTTATTGCTTCTCTTACCCCAATAAAATGTCATCAAAAAGTCACACACACTCCAAAAATGGTATTAATAAAAACTACACATCATCCAGCAAAAATTACTCCCCAAACAGCTTAGTAGATATAAATATAAAATAGTTATGGGGGTCAGAATATGGTGATATATAAAAAAAAATCCTAATTTAGACATAACAAACCGATACATACAGTATGTAGTATCGTTTTAATTGTACTGACCCAGAGAATGAAGGGTACAGGTCAGTTGTGCCACAAAGGAACAAAACCAGTAAAATGATAGAGGAGTTGCATTTTTCTCTAATTCCGCTTCATTTGGATTTTTTTTCCCCGTTTCCCACTACATTGTATGCCATATTAAATGCTGGCATTGGAAAGTGCAACTTGTCCCCCAAAAAATAAGCCCAAATATGGATACATGAATGGAAAAATAAAAAAGTTATGGCTCAAGGAAGATAGGGAAGAAAAATACAAATGCAAAAACGAAAAAAACTTCTGTATCCTCAGGGTTAAAAATCATGAGGAAATCATGCACAACTATATTAGTAGATTATATAAATTTACATGCAGGCAGTATGGTGGCTCAGTGGTTAGCACTGGTGGCTTGCAGCACTGGAGTCATAGGTTTGAATCCGACCATGCACAACATGCAGTTTGTATGTTCTCGCCATGTTTATGTGGGATTCCACTCAGTACTCTAGCTTCCCCCCCCCCCCCCCACACTCTAAACACGTACTATTAGGGTATTTAGATTTTGAGCTCCACTGAGGGACAGTGAGTGATTAATCTAATAATGTCTGTAAAGAGCTGTGGATTATGTCAGTGCTATATAAGGGAGTGAAATAAATAAAATGTATGTCTTTGTTGATTAGTATTTCCATAGTAAGAATATTTGAAAACTAACTTTATGGTTGCCAATCTGTCTTGTGTAAGGCCAGAATAAATTTGATAGATGATTGCATAATTTGAATGTACTGTATATACAATATTTAGTTAAGCATCACAGTTGTTCTTTTTGTCACATATTATATATCAGCGTCAATCTAAATTAAATAAATTAATTTTTTATTACATATAGTACAATAAGAATAAAAAATCCCAAGAAGTAGTTCACACGGATAAGTCATGTGCCTTTTTTGTCTGTTACTTTGGTTTAAAGTAGATGGAATGATAGAGATTTGTCATCTATAATTTATGATACTTTACCCACCTTCTTCAGCATGCTCAAACTTTATAGCCCCTTCTCTGCTGCTGGAAACTGAGATTAGTCTCCCTGGACAGATAGTAATTCAACAGTTCAAGTGAAAGTTAGCCATCCTCTCCAGCATTTTAGCACCCTCTCCAGTCACGATTTGATAGATGGACTTCAGTGCCTGGAAATGAAAGTCCTACACACCACAATTGGTGCCTAAAAGGGAAACATTAATAAAAAGGAAAAAACATAGATAAACCCATATGAAATATTTGACAGGTTATGCAAGAGGAAAAATATATAGTAAATTGGCATTTTAACAGATTGTACATCCTATGGCAATATAAAGTGCTGAACTCTTACTTGATGTCTAATTTTATGATCCCAGGAATTGGTTAAGTAACTATTGAAGTGTGCACAGTAATATTTTACTAAAATTACCAGCACGTTTCTGAGTAGTTGAGATCAGGGATTTTCTTTTTTCTAGCTCCCACAGTCGCTGTAGAAAATAATGAATAATTAGTTGTATCATGATTAGAGATGAGCAAAGTTTTGAAAAATTTGATTCAGACCATTCGCCAAACTTTGATTAGTTCCGAATTATTTTATCATAAATCGCAATAAATCTGGTATAGGCAGGCCCCTCTGTCTAATCATATTGATCCCACTTGGTGGCCCAATCTCAGTGCGAAGGCTTGGAACTTAAACTGCAGGGAGAGTGCAGGGAGAGTGCAAGGGGAGTGTATTGCCATGTGCATTACGTTCTAGTGCAGCCACATTCATAGTTAATCCGTTCTGTAGGTACTGTGCTGTCAGTAATACAGGCAGTTGTAAATTATTACCATCTACAGTATCTCACAAAAGTGAGTACATCCCTCAGATTTTTGTAAATATTTTATTGTATCTTTTCATGGGACAACACTGAAGACATGACACTTTGATACAATGAAAAAGTAGTAAGCGTACAGCTTGTAAACCAGTGTAAATTTGGTGTGCCCTCAAAATAACTTAACACATAGGCATTGATGTGTAAACCACTGACAACAAAAGTGAGTACACTCCTAAGTGAAAATGGCCAAATTGTGCCCAAAGTGTCAATATTTTGTGTTATTTTCCAGCACTGCCTTAACTTCCTTGGGCATGGAGCTCACTAGAGCTTCACCTGTTGCCACTGGAATCCTCTTCCACTCCTCCATGACAACATCATGGAGCTGGTGGATGTAGAGACCTTGCACTCCTTCACCTTCTGTTTGAGGATGCCCCACAGATCCTCAATAGGGTTTAGGTCTGGAGACACATCCAGCACCTTTACCGTCAGTTTCTTTTGCAAGGCAGTGGTCATCTTGGAGGTGTTATCATGTTGGGATACTGCCCTGTGGCCCGGTTTCCGAAGGGAAGGGATAATGCTCTGCTTGAGTATGGCACAGTACATGTTGCCAATTATGGTTCCCTCAATAAACTGTAGCTCCCCACAGCCGACAGCACTCATGCAGCCCCAAACCATGACACTCCCACCACCATGCATGACTGTAGGCAAGACACACTAGTCTTTGAACTCCTCACTTGTTTGCCCCACACACGCTTGACACTGTCTGAACCAAATACGTTTATCTTGGTCTCATCAGACCACATGGCATGGTTCCAGTAATCCATGTCATTAGTCTGCTTATCTTCAGAAAACTGTTTGCTGGCTTTCTTGTGCATCATCTTTAGAAGAGGCTTCCTTCTAAGACGACAGCCATGCAGACCAATTCGATGTAGTGTGAGGCGTATGATCTGAGCACTGACAGGCTGACCCCCCACACCTTTAACCTCTGCAGCAATGCTGGCAGCACTCATACATCTATTTTGAAAAGACAACCTCTGGATATGATGTTGAGCACATGCACTCAACTTCTTTGGTTGACCATGGAGAGGCCTGTTCTGAATGGAACCTGTCTTGTTAAACCGCTGTATAATTGTGTTGGCAATCTTCTTATAGCCAAGGCAATCTTTATGTAGAGTAACAATTCTTTTTTTTCAGATCCTCAGAGAGTTCTTTGCCATGAGGTGCCATGTTGAACTTCCAATGACCAGTATGAGAGAGTATGAGTGATAAAACTAAATTTAGCACACCTGATTCCCATTCACACCTGAGACCTTGTAACACTAACAAGTCACATGACACCAGGGAAAGAAAATGGCTATTTGGGTACAATTTGGCCATTTTTACTTAGGGGTGTACTCACTTTTGTTTCCAGCGGTTAGGACATTAATGGCTGTGTGCTGTTATTTTGAGGGCACACCAAATTTACACTGTTATACAAGCTGTACACTGACTACTTTACATTGTATCAAAGTGTCGAATCTTCAATGTTGTTCTATGAAAACCTATTAAAAAATATTTACGAAAATGTGAGGGGTATGCTCACTTTTGTGAAATACTGTACATCACTGTCCAGGGCGGTAAGATTCATAGCTAATCCCTTCTGTTAGCTGTCGAATAACTATGTGTCAGCATTAAAGTTCAATAAAAATGTCAGGTCTAATTTATTGCCATGGACTTAACTGGACAGTGCACCGAAAGTCATCAGTAGCAGAGACAATAACAGTGCATCAATATCCATAGCTAATCCATTCTGTTAAACAGAAAGAAAAGCACACAGCACCCTTCAGTAAAGCAAAAAAAAAAAAAAAAGTGCATGCCCCTGAAGGAGCTGTGTCCAAATGCTTCCTTAGGCCTTATTCACACATCCGTTGTGTTTTGCGGATCCACGGAGCCGCAGATCCGCAAAACACGGACACACTGGCAATGTGCATTCCGCATTTTTGCGGACCGCACATTGCCCGAACTCCATAGAAAATGCCTCTTCTTGTCCGCAATTGCGGACAAGAATAGGACATGCTCTATTTTTTTTGCGGAGCCGCGGACCGGAAAATCGGCGGCGCGCTCCGCAAAATCGGATGCGGAGAGCACAGTGTGTGCTCTCCGCATCGTTCCCGGCCCCATTCACAGTCAATGGGTCCGCATGTATTCCGCAAAATTGCGGAATACATGCGGACTACATTGCGGATGTGTGAATAAGGCCTTAGTGGAACAAAATAAAGTAGTGGAGAAAAAAATATGTTCTTTTAATGCATATTGTAGGAGTCCAAACACATGCTTTTTAATCCCTTCTGTTCGCTGTCTAATCACTGTGCATTAGTATTATAGTTCAATATTAGTGTCAGGTCTAATTTACCACCATGGACATGACAGTTGTCCCATGACAGTTGTCAGTTGTCAGTTATAAACGTGTCCCCATGACAGATTGGGGAAGGTGGCAGTGCCAGCAGCAGTAGTGGCCCCATGACAGAGTGGAAGGGTGGCAGCAGCAGTAGTGGCCCCATGACAGAGTAGGGATGGTGGCAGCAGTGGTAGTAGTAGTAGCAACCCCATGACATAATGGGCAAGGTGACAGTGACAGTAGTGGCCCCATGATAGAGTGGGGACAGTGGCAGCAGCAGTTGTGGCCAATGAAAGAGTGGGGGCAGTGGCAGTTATAGTGAGAGTAGTGGCCCCATGACAAAGTGGGGAGGGTGGCAGCAGCAGTCGCAGTAGTGGTCCCATGACAGAGTGGGGGTGGTGGCAACAGCAGCAGTGGCAGTAGTAGCTCCATGACAGAGTGGTGAAGGTGCCACTGACAGTAGTGGCCCCGTGACAGAGTGGGGATGGTGGCAGCAGCAGTAGTGGCCCCATGACAGACTGGGAACGGTGGGGCCAACAGCAGCAGTGGCAGTAACCATGACAATAGTGGCCCCATGACAGAGTATGGATGGTGGCAGCAACAGTAACCATGACAATAGTGGCCCCATGATGGGGGATGGTGGAAGCAGTAGTGGCCCCATTACAGCATTACTTTTCTTCTGATCCGTCAGAAGAACAGAAAACTAAAAACAAAACAAGAAAATAGAATCCTGTACTTTGAGCATCCAGTCTCTTTCAGACAGTCAGTGTCTGGTCGGTGTTTTGCATCAGTATTTGATCACTATTCGTAACAGCCAAAAAGAGGAGTGGGTCCAAAACAGAGATAAAATTAATTATTTGTATCTCATCTTTGTTTTGGACCCACTCCTGCTTTTGGCTTACAAATTCAGATCAAATACTGAGACAAAAACTGATAGTTTATTTTTCCTTGATTCTAAACCATGATGTCAACACAGACAAACAAAGACAATAGTGGCCCCATAACAGAGGAGAGTGAGGAGAGGAGCAGCAGTAGTAGCATACAACACACGATGGTGGCAGATCACAACAGTAGCAGAACCCAACAATAGCAGTGTCATAGCAAGGCCCAGTGGCATTCATATCCTATTTTTTTTTTTTACATGAACAGTGATGAGCTGCATAGGGAATATTCGAATTTGCGATATTATGCTAATTTTTGGCCGAATATTCGCCATAAATTCACAAATTCGAGAATTCGTGATCTCCAGTCATTATTTACTTGATTGCGAAAAATCGGCAATGTAATATATTCTCGATAAAAATTCGTGATTAGAATATTCGCGATTAACACTTAGGGGTAGGCAACTTTCCTATTGGTTGCTAGGGATGTTGCTAAGTGCCAATATTCGGGATAAATTGACGATTAATTTGCGATTAGAATATTTGAAGGTGGCAGATCACCGCAGTAGAAGAACCCAACAATAGTAGTGTCATAGCAAAGCCCAGTGGCATTCATATCCTAATAATTTATTTTTACATGAATAGTGATGAGCGGCATAGGCAATATTCGAATTTGCGATATTACGCAAATTTTTGTCCGAATATTCGCCATAAATTCGCGAAAAATTTACAATTCGAATATTCGCGATCAACAGTGTTTGCAAATACGAATATATATACCACTATATTCTAAATATTCGCAAATTCTCGAAGTGGCTATATTTGCGATTAAAATTAGCGATTCGAATATTTTCAATTAACACTATACACAATTAAATCAATAGGCCAAGAAGCCCCTATGTAGGAATGGCAGTAGAGGCAAAAGGTGGGTGGCATCAGAATGGTGGCAGCAGCACGTGGCCAGAAGAAACGCCCCAATTTGTAGAATACTCTGGTGTGCCAACATACCACAGTATGATCAGTAGTGTCAGAATGATCTATTCTGTTGCATTAGGCACAGGTGTTTGGAAATCCTGGTTGATCCACGACTGATTCATCTTTTATAAGGTTAACATCTTAAGGACACAGGACATACGGGTACGTCCTGTGTCCTGTCCCTAAAGATGCTTCATGCAGGCGCCTTAGCCGCGGGTGCCCGCATGGTTCTTGTAGCAGACACCTGCGGCTAATGTCCGCGACCGACAGCGATGCCGATCAGGGACATTTAACCCCTCAGATGCCGTGGTCAATCCTTACCACGGCATCTGAGTGCGCACAAACCGAAAGCGCGATCAGAGGAGCCGGAGCGCACCTGTAGTAGCCTGCGTCTCTATGAATGAAACCAAGGCTGCTCTGTAGTATTTTCTATGGAGCCTTGCCTGTAATAGGCTTCATAGGAAATATGCGATTTTTTTCATACATTCCAATGCTATTGCATTGGAATGTATGATAATCGCAATCAAGTGATTGTAAGTTATATAAAAGTGTAAAAAAAATATATTACACACAAAAATAAATAAAAAAAACATAAAAGTTCAAAGGACCCCCCTTTTGCTAAAATAAAAAAAAAAAAAAATTTACAAAAATACACATCATGGGTGTGACAATGTGCGAAAACGCCCATACTATAAAAATATAAAAAAATATTCCCCATACATCAAACAGCAAAACGGAAAAAAGCATCTAAATGGCGGATTCGCCATTTTTGGTCGCTTCATTTTCCACAAAAAATTACATAAAAGGTGATCAAAAAGTCATACACACCCCAAAATAGTATCAATAAAAAGATAAGATTATGACGCAACAAAATGAGCCCCCATACAGCTCAGTACATATAATTACAAAAAAGTTATAGGGGTCAAAACATGGTGACAAAAAAGTAAAACAGATTTTTTCCCACATTAGAATTTTTTTTCACTATCAAAACGCAAGAAAATCTATACATATAGGGTATCGCGGATTCGTACTGACCTGTAGAGTAAAAGTAACCAGTCAGTTTTATCACACATCGAACGTCGTAATTTAAAAACCCGCAAAACTGTGGTGGAATTGCTTTTTTTTTGCAATTTCACCCCATTTGGAATTTTTTTCCCGCTTCCCACTACATCATATGCAATATTAAATGGTGTTGTTGGAAAGTACAACTTGTCCCGCAAAAAACAAGCCTTATATGGCTATGTGAACCAAAAAATAAAAAAGTTATTGCTCTGGGAAGGCAGGGAACGCAAAACGAAAACGTAAAAAATAAAAAACCTCCGGTCCTTAAGTCGTTAATCTCTAGGGTTGGGCGAAACCGAACTGTAAATTTCGGGTTTGTACCGAACTTTAGGGTTTTTGGTACTTGAACCCGGACATTTCCGTAAAGGTTTGGGTTCCAGTTCGGTGTTCAGCGAATTCTTGACGCTTTTTCAAAGGCTGCAAGGGCAGCCAATCAACAAGCGTTTCACTAGTCTGCCCTTAGAAGCAGTGGCGTAACTAGAGTTCTATGGGCCCCAGGGCAAACTTTGGATTGGGGCCCCCCCTAGCAAAACCCCGCCCACTACCAAGACCCCGCCTACTATCGGTGTGAATGTGTTTGAGGTGAAATATAAAATAGAAGAGGTAGGGGTTTAATTTTTTTTTACCATATTCTAACGGCACGGCTCTCCTCTCTGCGGCTTTTTCTCCTCTCTGCGGCGTTCTCTCTCCTCTCTGCGGCGCTCTCTCTCCGCTCTGCTGCTCTCTGTGGTCTCTCTGTGGTCACTCTATCCCCTCTCTGTGGTCACTCAGTCCCCTCTCTGTGGTCACTCTGTGGCTCTCTTTGTCCCCCCTCTGTGGCTCTCTCTGTCCCCTCTGTGGTGTCTCTCTGTCCCCTCTGTGGTCTCTCTGTGGCTCTCTTTATCCCCTCTCTGTGGCTCTCTCTGTCTCTCTGTCCCCTCTGCGGCTCTCTCTGTCCCCTCTGTGGTCTCTCTGTGGCTCTCTCTGTCCCCTCTGTGGCTCTCTCTTTACCCTCTGTAGCTCTCTCTGTCCCCTCTGTGGCTCTCTCTGTCCCCTCTCTGTGGCCTCTCTGCTGCTCTCCCTGACTGTCTGCTCCCTCTTCCACCCTCCCTCCCCTTGTCTCCCCAGAATCTCAGGCGCTGCAGCTTCAGAATGTAATTTAAATGTGGTGGCCGCACTGGTCGGGCCCGGGTGGCTGACTGGGAGGGGGAGCGAGGGGCGGCTGGCGTCGGCGAACATGTCGGGCTCGGGCAGCTCATGGCGGGCGGGTCAGAGGAGGACTCGCTCCGGCCGGCCTGGGCTCGCTCTGCGGCTGCCACACGTGAGTCTCCTGTCCTCTTCCTCTCTCCTGCAGCAGATGGTGCAAGGCGCGCGCCGGACCAGCCGCGCGCCCGCACTTCCTACAGCTCCGCCTCCGCCTCCTTAGTCCTGCGGCTCCTTCCCCCAGCACGCCGCGGCCGCTTTCAATGAAAGATGAGGAGAGGGGGAGGGCCTGCTCACCGCCGCCTGCAGCGGGCCCCCTCCACCGCCGGGCCCGGTCGCGGTCGCACACTCTGCGACCGCGATCGTTACGCCCCTGCTTAGAAGCCATCACAGTCATGCCTACCAATGGCATGGCTGTGATTGGCCAGGAGCAGCATGTGACCCAGCCTCTATATAGGCTGGAGTCACGTAGCGGCGCACGTCACTCTGCTCTTCTCAGTGTAGGGATAGGATGCTGTTGCTGCTGTGAGGGAGAGATTTGGGAAGAATTCTGTTGAACTTGGTGGTGTTCAATCTTCAAACTACAAAGATTATTGTCGGTGCTATGCTACATTTTTGTACCCAGCCCCAAACCCAGTGACAACATAAGTTTTAATCCATCTGTTAGTTCGGTGGGCGTCGGCAGCCATTTTTGCAAGTGCAGTGCCCTTGCAACTACATGTGAACTGCATGTGTGCCAGGGACATTACTTTAATTCTATTCTGGTAGCACAGTGGAGGACAAATTCCCTTTTTTGGCCGTTCAAGTACCCCTGCGGACTGCAGTGCATATCTGGCAGTGAATATTATTAAATTACATTAGTCAGTCACATTTTTCTTTTTACCTATAGCCTTTTTTTATCTGTCTTCAACAGGCACTGCATATCTGACAGTCCAATAAAACCGCTAAATACTGCAGTTACCTTGCTGATATAAAAAAGCACACTTTTTTTGCAAGATAGTAAATTTACGGGCTATGCTGCATTTCTGACAGTCCAATTAAAACGTTACATACTGCATTTACATTGCTACTATAAAAAAGCAATTTTTTGTGCTAGATAGCAAATTTGCGTGCTACTTTGCATTTCTGACAGTCCAATACAACCATAACAAACTGCATTTACATTGGTGCTATAAAAAAAAACCACTTAGTGTGCTATATGGGTGACAGGGACGTAAATTTGTTAAAATCGTCTGTTCTATTGGTGGGTGACATTTTACAATTTTTGCCATATACAAACCCCTGCTCCTCATAGGTGACAGGGACGTAAATATGTAAAAAACGTCTGTTACATTATTGGGTGAAATTAACCCAGTTTTGCCATATACAAACCCCTGCTCTGCAAAGGTGACAGGGAAGTAAATTTGTAAAAATTGTCTGGTACATTATTGAGTGACATTAACCCAGTTTCTAGAAATCATCTGTTACATTGGTGGGTAACATTTGCCAGTTTTGCTGTATACAAACCCCTGCTCTGCATAGGTGACAGGGAGGTAAATTTCTAAAAATCGTCTGTTACATTGCTGGGTGACATTTTGCTAGTTTTGCAGCATACAAACCCCTGCTCTACATAGGTGAAAGGGAGGTAAATTTCTAAAAATCATCTGTTACATTGGTGGGTGACATTTTGCCAGTTTTGCCATATACAAACCCCTGCTCTGCATAGGTGACAGGGAGGTAAATTTCTAAAAATCATTTGTTACATTGGTGGGTGACATTTTGCCAGTATTGCTGTATACAAACCCCTGCTCTGCATAGGTGACAGGGACGTGAATTTGTATAAATTGTCTGTTACATTCTTGGGCCATAAAGTACCCCTACACTGCATACCTGACTTGGAAATATATTCAGTAAATTAGGTGGCCTTCAGATTGTTAGGTGATCTGTACCCCTTCTTTATTTCAAAGTACCCCTGCACTGCCTACCTGACTGGGAAATATATTCTGTAAATTTGGTGGCCTTCAGATTGTTGGGTGATCTATACCCCTTCTTTCTTTCAAAGTACCCCTGCACTGCATACCTGACCTGGGAAATATATTCAGTAAATTAGGTGATGTTCAGATTGTTAGGTGATCTGTAACCCTTTTTTTTTTCAAATAGTGATGAGCGGGAGGTGCCATATTCGATTTCGCGAATATTCGATTGAATATTCGTCAATTGGCAGTCAATTAGCCCCAAGCCAGCCCTGTGATGTCACAGCCCTATAAATACGGCAGCCATCTTACAGTCAGACATGTTCCAGCGTTCAGAGTGCAGGGACAGACGTGTGAAGGTGCTGGCGACGGTAAGTGGAAAAAAGATTGTGGAAAAAAGACTGAAAAAAATATTTAGAACTGCAAGGAAAGGATAGGGAGGAATCAGGCGCTAGGGACATTGAAAGGAAAGTGATTTACAAGTGCATGGAAGCCTGGCAATCATGAGCAACTACATGCTGCAGTGCCTGCGCAAAATGTGCAGATTAATGGATGGCCACCCTGCTGGCTCCCCGTTACAAGGACAACATGCCGTCCTTAATTCTGTCACTGAAGCGTGATTGGAAGAAGTCAATGCTGGTAGACACGCAGCTGATGGCATTCACACCTGACACCGGAGGCTCAGTGGAAGCACAAGGCTAAAGCAGAGGACGAGGAGGAAGAAGTCGCCAACGCAGATGGGTCTTCCCACTTCCCAAAAGCTGTTCTTACCTGTCCAGATTCCTGGCTTCCTGCCCGCTCCAGTTGATGCAATTGCCGCTTGTCAACTTCCCATGTGCATGGAGCGTCCCCATCCCAATGGGGACGCCTCCATGCTAAAATGTACTGTCGGATGTGAGAATCACGATCTCACAAATTTGATTAAGTTGTAATCGCAATGCAATTAATGTAACCTTAATTATTCGCATTGTGATATTCGTTATATTCTAGCAATACAACCATTAGGAACTTAGCTCTAAGATCTAAGAGAGTTGCTAATGGTTGTATTGCTAGAATTTAACTTAGATGAAGAATATCACGAATTCACGAATATAGTGCTAAATTCTCAATCTTCATTATATTCTAGCAATACAACCATTAGCAACTCTCTTAGATCTTAGAGCTAAGTTCCTAATGGTTGTATTGCTAGAATATAACGAATATCACAATGCGAATAATTAAGGTTACATTAATTGCATTGCGATTACAACTTAATCAAATTTGTGAGATCGTGATTCTCACATCCGACAGTACATTTTAGCATGGAGGCGTTCCCATTGGGATGGGGACGCTCCATGCACATGGGAAGTTGGCAAAAGCGGCAATGTGCATCAACTGGAGCGGGCAGGAAGCCAGGAATCCTCTGGACAGGTAAGAACAGCTTTTGGGAAGTGGGAAGACCCATCTGCGTTGGCGACTTCTTCCTCCTCGTCCTCTGCTTTAGCCTTGTGCTTCCACTGAGCCTCCGGTGTCAGGTGTGAATGCCATCAGCTGCGTGTCTACCAGCATTGACTTCTTCCAATCACGCTTCAGTGACAGAATTAAGGACGGCATGTTGTCCTTGTAACGGGGAGCCAGCAGGGTGGCCACCCATTAATCTGCACATTTTGCGCAGGCACTGCAGCATGTAGTTGCTCATGGTTGCCAGGCTGCCCAGAGGCCATGACAAGCTGTCCTTTGTGGGAGGTGTATCATCTGTGTCCTCCGTATCCCCCAGCCACGCTCAAGTGATGGCCATGAGCTGCTTTGGGTGCCACCCTGCTGTGAACACGGTTTCTTCTCCTCCTCATCCTCCAGAACTGTGCTCTGGCTGGACAATTGTGTACCTGGCCTATGTTGGTGCAGGAACCCACCCTCCGAGCCACTTGTATATGACTGGCCTTATAAGTTAACAGTAAGGCATGTATATAGTTTTGTTTGTTTATTTAGTTTATCTGACTTATAAACATATTTAAATAACTGTAAGTAAATTTGTAAATAGTTTGTGAATGGCCATTAATGAATGGATTGAGTGAAAGGGGGGGGTGTAGGGTGGGAGGCTGGTCGGGTTATTGTTCTCTTTTTGAAATGTTCCTTGTATAGTTTTTGTTACGATTTAAAAAAAAAGTCCTGATAACCATGGAAATGTTACCCAATAATCTAACCGACAAATTTAATACAATTATTTGCCTGTCACATCTGGAGGGGTCCTTGAGCACCAATAAAAGTGAATTTGTCCCACCAGAATCTAAGAGCTGGATTAACTGAATTGATTTTCACTGTCAGATGTTAAGGAATTGCTGCACAAATTCAGCACATGCGCCAGGCAAGTGATGTGTGTCAAACCGGCTAGGGCCAGAGTTACTACGAGATTTCGCCCATTATCGCACACCACCAGGCCGGGCTTGATGCTCAGTGAAACCAACCACTCATCGGTCTGTTGCTTCATGCCCGTCCACAGCTCCTGCGCGGTGTGGGGTTTGTCCCCCAAACAGAGGGGTTTCAGAACAGCCTGCTGTTATTTCCCCCTGGCTGTGCTGATGTTGGTGGTAAAGGTGTTACGCTGAGCAGATGAGAAGGTGGTAGAGGTGGAGGAAGCGGAGTAGGAGGAAGAGGCATCAGGAGGCAAAGAGAAATGCCCTGCATTCCTCGGGGGCGGAGGGACATGCGCCAAACTGCTATCCGCCTCTGGCCCAGCCACCACTACATTTACCCTGTGTACTGTTAGGGAGATATAACTTCCCTGCCCGTGCTTACCGGTCCACGTATTGGTGGTTATGTGAACCTTGCCACAGATGGCATTGCGCAGTGCACACCTGATTTTGTCCGCCATTTGGTGGTGCAGGGAAGGGGTTGCTCACCTCGAAAAGTAGTGGCGGCTGGGAACCACGTACTGTGGGACAGCCACCACCATAAATTTTTAAAAAGTCTCCATCCATCTCCACCAGACAGAATGACAGCATTTCAAAGGACCAGGAATTATGAAATCCTGGCATTCAGGGTCAGGGATCGAGGGTGAGTAGGTGGGTACTTCCTCTTTCTATTTCTCTTTCTCTCCAGTGTTTGGGAGATGGACAGCTGAATGCTTCCATGGTATAGTGTGGAGATGCTTGGTGACGTTGAAAGATGTGGTGGCGTTGCTGCCACATCCTCTGTTTGCGGGGTGGCAGGTGCCACTGTCACTCACTTGTGCTCAGGTTTAGAACGTTTACTTCTATGTATTTTATGTTATTTTAAGTTATTTCCCTATCCAATTTTTTTTTCAGGGCACTTGTCCTACTCTTACCCCCATTTTGCTTTAATTTCCAGCCTTCCAGCCCTTCCCAGGACTTTTTTAGAGCCATTTTAGTGCCCCAAAGTTCGGGTCCCCATTGACTTCAATGGGGTTCGGGGTAAAGTATGGGTCAAGTTCGGGTCCCGAACTCTAACTTTGCGGTAAAGTTCAGCCGAACTCGGCGAACCCGAACTTCCAGGTGTTCGCTCAACTCTATTAGTCTCTGAACATTTTGAGAGAAAAGGTGAGTTCTTTTAGGGGTAACTATGCTCCCCGCAGCTCTTGACAGGCAGGAAAGCATGTCCATGGCAAACTCAGCTAGTTGAGGCCACAATTCAAGTTTGCATGTCTAGTAGTCCAAGGGGTCTTGGATCATGGGTGACAGGATACAGTCTAAGTATACCACCACCTGCTAGTTGAGGTTCTGCTGCATGTCCTGCTGCTGCAGTACTGGGTGGTTTCTTCAGTAGACGACTGAAGAAAACTGCACATCATAGACTCCAGACTGAAGTTGCTGTATATAGAGCTGGTGCTGCTCCTGCCCCCACCAGTCTAGGAAGTGGAGCATGAGCGTAGAGGTTCCCCCCGGTCAGACCTTCATGACGATGGATGATGGTGCTCATAGGCAGTGACTAATCAAATGCACACCAAGTCTCTGTAGTAGTCCATTTTTACATTCCTCTCAGAAGGTCTAAAACAATGTCCACATTTTTGACCTGTAGCGAGGGTCTAACAATGTGAATCGCCAGTACTCATCCCTCTGCCAAATCCTGACAATGCGGCTGTCAGTAAGCATCCAAGAAAGCATGCATCTGGCCATTTGTGCAAAGGACTTGGAGAGCCTCCCTGCCTCCATCTCCACTGCATAGTGCTATGGTCTGTCGGGGTCATCTGCATTGTTGTCCTCCATTTCCTCATCCTCCTCTCCTGTCGCTTGGGCAGATAAACCACCTAGATGTGTATAGAATTCCTGGGAATTTATGTCCTCCTCCTCATCCCCAGGGCTCAGGTGGCCATGAGATGTTGGTGCCACAAGTTTTGTCCCCTTGCCATTCAGATTAGTCAGCATCCTCTCCATGATGTAAAGAAATGGGATGACATAATTTATCCGGTAGTTCTGCCGACTGACAAATAAAGTGGCCTCCTCAAAGGTCCTGAGCAAACGGCATGTGTCACTGGCTAACGTGGAAGTTACATCGGGGATAAGACTTGCCTGTCTGCTGCATTAAGAAATTATTGATCGCCTTTCTCTGCTCATACAGGCGGTCTAACATATGTTGCATGGAATTCCAATGGGTGGAAACATCGCATATCAGACAAAGTTGGGGAAGAGTATTTTGCCTTTGCAACTCAAGGAGGCAGTGTTTTGCATGGTAAGGAGGGGGAGGGGGGGTTCAGCCTTACAAATTCTGTTATTGTTTTCAATTATAACATGGTTATAATTAGAGGTGAGCGAATCTAAGCTGACAAAGTGGAATTCGTTTAGAATTTCAGTAAAAATTCGATTTGCAATGAATGCGAATTTCCTCGCGCTTCATGGTAACGAATCGTAATTTTCCTAAAATGGCAGCTACACGTCTGAGGACTGATGACATGGGGCAAGGAACTCTGGGAAGGCGGGATCGCCCAGATTGACATGCCTGCATGCAGTCAATTAGCCCCAAGCCAGCCCTGTGATGTCACAGCCCTATAAATACGGCATCCATCTTACAGTCAGACATGTTCCAGCGTTCAGAGTGCAGGGACAGACGTGTGAAGGTGCTGGCGACGGTAAGTGGAAAAAAGATTGTGGAAAAAAGACTGAAAAAAATATTTAGAACTGCAAGGAAAGGATAGGGAGGAATCAGGCGCTAGGGACATTGAAAGGAAAGTGATTTACAAGTGCAGGGAAAGATTATTTGGGGATCCAAATAGTCATTAGACAGCTTTTTGTTATTGGGCAGCAAGTGTTATGTTGAAAAGCCTTTAGTGTCTTATATCTTAGTATCTTATTCAGTACTACAAGAAAAATATATTCTCAGTTCACTTCTGCAGTTATTTCTGTGAAAACGTATAGGGGCGTATTTCAGTACAACAAGAAAAATATATACGCACTGCACTGTTGCAGTTATTTCTGGTGAAACTGTATAGGGGCGTATTACAGTAAAAAAAAGAAAAATATATACGCACTGCATTGTTGCAGTTATTTCTGGAGAAGGTGTATATGGGCGTATTTCAGTCCAACAAGAAAAATATATTCTCTTGTCCCTTCTGCAGTTATTTCTGGTGAAAGCGTATTGGAGCGTACTTCAGTACTACAAAAAAATATATATTCTCAGTTCACTTCTGCAGTTATTTTAGTTGAAAGCGTATAGTGGCCTATTTCAGTCTTACAAGAAAAATATATTCTCATCTCACTTCTGCAGGTATTTCTGGTAAATGCATATAGGGGTGTATTTCAGTACTACAAGAAAAATATATTCTCAGTTCACTTCTGCAGTTATTTCTGATAAAGCCTGTACTGGTGTATTGCAGTAGAAAAAGAAATATACATTCACTATTCTCTGGTGCACTGATATGTAGGAAAACCTTTATTGACATATATCAGTAAAAATAGAAAGATACATTCACCATTCGCTGCTGCGTTATATCTTGAAAAACCTTTATTGACGTATATAGCAGTAGAAAAAGAAATATGGTATAGAGGGTCAGTGGCTACACCTATAGGAAGCGCTGGTGTGGTGCTCTTCCCACGCGACTCACCCCTGTGTCACGGAAAATAGATAGGAATACAAGATATGGGTGTGGGAGGCACTCGTTATCTGGGTTGAATAGTGGAAATAATGTGGGTTAGTGATGAAGGTGTGGGTTCTGTATTTGAAGTAGTAAATAACTGTATATAATGATCACACCATATTTGTTGCTATTTAAATGGTAATTTATTGGTAAAATTATGGAGATATCTATAAAAAAAATAAAGATAAAGAATTGAGGAAATGTAAAAGTCAATCAATATAAAAATCGAAAAATATATATGGATCGAAGAATATAGAAAAAATGGGAACATTTTGAAAAAACAGGGGAAATATTAAAAAATGGAAAAATATATAATAATATAGCTTCAGTTTGTTTTATTTGTTAGGATAAAGTTCGCAATTACAATGTTCCTTAAAGTCATTGATTTGACATTTATGTCATGTAGGGGGAGCTAAAGATGGTTACAGCTGAGGGTGATTGCAGCCGGGAGAGATGAATGTGCTAGATTCGCTGGGAGCAAAAATGTAAGTGCACATGTAGCAGGATTGACATATGAATTTCCCCTGATTTCGTAGCTTTGTATCGCTACGGCATAGATATGTTGATAAAATAAAATAAAATTCGTTATAAATTCGTTAAAGAACAGGGAGAAACATAGACAGGTGCTCGATGTAGATGCACCCTATTGGTGTTACGTTAGCCGTTCTGCGGCTGTGTTATTTGTCGGTCTTGCTCTACCTGCCTGTAACGTGGTGTCCCATATGGTAGGGGCGGCGGCTCAGATTTTGAAAAAAGCGTGGGGATATCGATGTAAGTCTTCCAATTGATGCGAATCTTCGAGATGATGCGTTCCTTGAAGAAATCGATGAGTGTCTTTTAATCCTATTTCCAAGTGCTGTGTTTGCGATCACGTATATTGTGCCTTATTATTGTACCTCCTACTGGAAGTTGGACCTGTACCCAGGAACTAGGCGCGACACCAACACCCCCAGCCTGAGCTTCTAGATGAAGTAAGCATACCTGTACTAATAATCCCTTTCTGCTTTATTGCAGAGATTTGTGTCGTCATTTTTGAATTTTGTGCAAGAGACGCGAGGAGGCGCCCAGGCTTAAATCCCTCGCAAAAGTACCTTTGCCCATTAAAAAAAAAAAAAGTTCAGATGAGGAGAAAATTGTACAGATTTTTTCAGAGTATTATACTTTACTATATACGTCAGAAATGGGCATTATTGATAAGGAGGTCAGGGAATATCTTGCTGATGTTGAAATTCCGGCATTGAGTGATGGGGAGAGAGCCTCGCTAAATTCTCCTATACAACTCTCTGAGCTGTGGGATGCGCTATGGACTATTACAGGTAATTCTGCCCCTGGATCGGATGGATTGCCATTTGAACTGTATAGATGGCTCGGTGATGTTCTCCTCCCATGCCTTATGCAGGTGTTGACGAATGCCTGGGAGGAAGGCTGTATGCCTCCCTCAATATCCGAAGCTATTATTACCCTCATATTAAAAAAAGATAAAGATCCCACAGATGTAAGTGTTTTTTTCCAAGTGGTGGACTCTGTACCTTTCAGAGAACTGATGGCTTGTGCCGAGCCGAGGTGGAGAGACCCAAGCCGTCATATCTTTGCGAAAAAGGCAGCACCAGCCCTGCACAACAATGTAGAAATGGAGGTGGGCCAGTCCTTGAGCCTGTTGGTGTCTGCCAAAGTGCACGGCAGTGCCGACATGTGACGCTGTAACTACGGTCAGGGACAATACATGTCCTTTATGGCCCTCTGGGTAAATGTGGTATATGCACAGCCACACCATCAACATGGCCAGGTGACGCCGCTTCCGCCTCCTCTTCTCACGCCGTTGGTCCTGAAACAATGTCCGTATCTGCCTCCTCATCCTCTACCGTCTCCTCAGTCTTCACTGCAGGAACAATTCATAGTACGCCTCCAGCATATTACATGTGCAGTGTCCGGCGGTGTCACGCTGTTCTGCACCATGTTTGCCTGGGGGAACAGAGTCACACAGGGCAGGAACTGCTACGTGTTCTTTATCAAGAAATTGAATCCTGGCATTCTCCGCGACAACTGATATGCGACGTTTCCACTTGTTGGAATTACAACTTCCATGTGTTGGACCGACTATACGAACAGAGAAAGGCCATAAACGATTTCTTGATGATCCAAGCAGACAGGCGTAACCCCCTGTGTAACTTTGATGTCAGCCAGTCGCATCTCATGCGTGACACCTACTGTTTGCTCAGGCCCTTTGAGGAGGCCACGTTATTTGTCAGTCACCAGGACTACATGATGAGCAATATCATTCAACTGCTTCATGTCCTGGAACAGATGCTTCTAAATCTAGCTGGTCAGGGGACTGGAGATGTGGCACCTAGATCTGAAGGCCACACTTGCCCTGTGGGGGCTGAACTGGAGGAGGACATTGGAGTACAAGCAATGTGTAGCGAAATGGGTGGTTTTTCTACACAGGTGACAGGAGAGAAGAAGTAAGAGCAGCCAGAGGAGCTACATGGCGATGAGGAAGAGGAGGCAGAGGACTCAGACACACCGTGGCAGTATGCAGTAGAGATGGAAGCAGGGAGTCCCTCTGAGTCACCTGCACAAATGGCGATGCATGCTTACTTGCTTGCGTAGTGACAGCCGAATTGTCCCTATTCATTAGAGGGATGACTTCTGGCTCTCCACCTTGTTGGACCCTCGCTACCGGTCCAAAATGGGGGCCTTTTTTACACCCACTGAGAGGGAGGACAAATAAGCTACTATAGACACATCCTATGTAGTCAGCTGGCCGCTCCCTAGATCTGCGCCATCGTCCATCCTCTCGCAGGTCTGACTGAGGGGGGTCCTCTGCACTCACGTTCCTCTGCCATGGCTGCTGTGGAAGAGTGGGGGGGGGTAGGAGCGGTACCAGCTCCATCAGCAGCAACTTGAGTCTAGAGTCGCTGATGAGCAGTTTTCTTCACCCACCTAGTGAAAAAACTACTCACCAGCAGCAGCAATAGCTAGACCTGGAGCAGGACCTGAACCAGCAGGTGGTGGCATATTTGGACAGCACCCTGCCCCCCACATTGTAGATCCGCTGGACTACTGGGCAGCAAAACTGGATTTGTGGCCGCAACTGGCAAAGTTTGCCCTGGAAAAGCTGTCCTGCCCGGCCAGTAGTGTGCCATCAGAGCGGGTGTGCAAAATGTGCAAAAATAGAGAAAGAAAAGGAGCGTAAATGGGAGAACAAACGCAAAGAATAGAGAAGGGACTTTAAGGGTCCGTGGGGGGGGGGGGAATAGGGGGAAGAATAGGATAAAGAAAGGATGGAGGAAAGGTGGTGGGGGAACTGGGTGGAGTGCTGGATAAAAGAGGGTGGGAAAAAGAGAGAAAAAGAAAAGGGAAACGAATAAAGAGGCGCCAAGGCATACCTCCAGCCAAAAAAAACAAAGGTAAGGCAGAGAGAGGGAAATAAGTTGTGAGGCTGCTCACACCAAGTTGAATAAAACAAAAAAATTGTGCGCATTTCTGGATAAACTATAAGCAGCAGTAGTCCCAAATCATAGGGGTAGGTCTCATCCCTCAATTTCAACAGTAATATCAACAAGTTCTGGGTCTGCGCTAAGGCGCAAGTATGGCAATAAAGTGTATAATCAGGCTATGTCTCCACGTGATAGTTGTCCTTCACACGCGGTGTCTTCCCGGAGTCTTTATATCTACCAGCATTCAGGCTTTACTTCCTTTGTAAATGAGAGAAATATAGTGCAGTACCACTGGGGTATAATATAATCTGCTTTTATTGCACTTAGTTGATACAGACTTGTCATAAAACATATAATTTGTATGCCCATGATTTACCACAAATAAATTTGGATCAAACTTTTTTGAGAAATTCGTTCATCTCTAGCTACAGCCTATGTTTGGGCCGTGCAGTGGAAGATAACAAATCCATCGGTGCTCGTTTGAACTGGCCTGATTACACAGGCTGATGCAAATTGAAGGTGGAAGGAATGATTGCTGCCATAGTCATTCCTCCCGCCTTCTTTCAGTTGTGTTGGTTTATAGGCAGCACGTCCCTGATTACACAGGGAAATGTTCTGCCAATAATTGGGCATCCTTCATCTCAAAGAAAGATGCCCATCAGCCGACAAAGAAGCATTTGCTCATTCATCATCGGATCGCTTGCTCATTTATGTAGGCAGATTGTAAGGAAAAGCCTGAAAATCATCTAATAGGTTCCTTATGGCCTTGGGCTACATTCTGATTTTGTTTGTTACAAACTGCTAGGGTTTGAGCCACACGGTCAGGTTTCCTGATGCAGTTTTGGAAAACAAAACCAGGAGTGAATTTAAAAAAGGTGAAGTCGTATCTGTCCTTTAAACTTTGTCTCCCTTTATAATTCATTCCTTATTTTGTCAAAAACTGCACCAGGAAACCTGAATGTGTGGCTTTACCCTTAGATGGAAGTGTCTGTTCACATCTGTGTTGAGACTTTCCATTGAAGTTTTCAATCAATACTGCCTGAAACTTCAACAGCACCCGAAAAGTTACTTTATATGTCTATGGAGTCCGTCAGGTGCTGTTCGAATCTATTATATAATGGAATCAGCACAACATTATGGCTTCTATTATAAATGACATATGTGAACAGAGCCTAATATAAATCACATTAAACTATAGCGCTGATTTGTTTTCATGTCTTAAAAGGAAATGCTTGCATTCAGTAAATATGTCTAAAATATTTTTATATCCTAAGTTGTATATAGTAAGCGGATACTCTATACAATGGTGTTGCTCAACTGAAGAACCAAAAATTTAGCAAGAATAATGCAAAAATCACCCAAAAAGTCAGCAAAAAAGTTTTTATTGCTGTAACTCCACCTGCCACATTTTGTCTCATTTCTGTGTGAGTTCTGTGGATATTATTTAATTAGTATTCTAAAGAGAGCCCAATATCTAAGCTAGTTTTACACTATCCTTCAGAGATCCAACCAATTCTAGACATATTTGAAAGGGAACAGGTCCAACTTTATTTTCCTCAATGTTGCACATTAAATTGGGTGGCCAGTCCTGACAAAATCAGAAGGTGCGGAAGATGTTTGTGTAATATTTATGGTCATATTAATACTGCTTTAAAAAAGTGATTGATTTAGAGGTTAACTATTTTATGTGCTTCTGGAAAATGGGTGTACATACCATGTAGGCAGACCATGCTGCTGCTATAGGACCCTAGGAAAAAGGGAATTTAGACCAGGTTGACTGCATCCATTATATTGATAGATAGTGAGAATCAGCAAAGGTTTCCCCTCTTCACAGATCTTTGAAACAAGGGTGTGGGGATATTAACCAAAGAATCATTGACAAGCCTGTGGACTTGATAGAAACAAGCACAATATAATTCAGTACAATGTGAAAGTGTTAATGAACATCAAAATGAATCTCCATTTTAATCTTTGATATGCGCCCCCTATCTTTGTGTAAGCCTTTGCTTCTAAAGAAGAGCTACTGTACTTGTACATTTTCTCCTGATCATTGCTGATTCTCCAAACTTAGAGTAAGTATGCCATATGAAACCAAAATTAACACCATTAATATTTTTAATAGTAGTGCTGTAAAATGGAAGTTTCTGTAAGTTAGAAACCGACGCAAACAACAATAAAACATGACCTAGTTCTCCATGCACAGAGTTGCTGCACTTCCTGTTCCATCTGTATCTATTAAATAAAACATGTTTGAGATTATTCAGAGAGAATACTTTTACAGACTGGATGAGTTTCCATTTGCAATAATTCTACATTTATTTTTATTTTTTTTACTAAAGTGATTGAAGATGAACAAAGATAGAGCGTCACAAAGGAAACAAGCTTTTCACACATTTTCGTCTACAATATGCTTGTAATAGCATGCACATCTGTCACCTAAGACGGTGCAATCTATTGTGTTACCAGGAGTGGAGGGGCTGTTGTTAGGAACATCTACTATTCTTCAATGTTATAACCAAAGGCAGATGGGACAAAATATGAGAACTAAGAGACTGTGTTTAAAACATTTTCTTCCTCTTGATGAAGCAACAACTACACTGAGCAGAAGCTGCCTCCAAACTCCCAAATATAGATAACTTTCATAATTATAGAAGTTTCCAGTCCGGTTTTAGAAATAGCCCAGTTCTCAATTGCTCGTATTGTCCAGGGGTCAATATATACTAAATTAAAGATTTTTTCCTGGTCAAATAAAGAAAAATGAATCTGTTCATTTTGAAATATTTAATTTAAAAACAAATTGTATGGAGGTTTAAAATGGTCCGACTGCAAGAGGAGCTTCAGTAATTCTACACAATACTGCATGTTTTTTTGGGATTCAATAGAAAGTTTTCCTCTCTGCACCTCCACTACTTGCTAAAAGCTGCATAGAATAAAGATTAGGCAGGATGTGTTAGACTATAGTGACTTCTGTAGAAAAGTCTCAATTGACTGATTTAACACCATCTCTGTCTTTTAATTCTTTTCATTGGTATATGTTTCTCATGTTCTACTCTATGAGAATGTTAACCAACAAAGTTACTTTTTTTAAATAAATATGCAGTAGTCCCTTCAATGACTGCATGCAGTACAACTGTATTCTTGTGATAGAAACTATTTCCATGTGTTCATTTAAATTCATTATTATGCGTTAGATCATAATTAGATCTAAGTTCAGTTAGTTCAGTCAGTAACAACCATGGAAGGTCCACATGTTCAGTAAACAGTCGGTAACATTTTGGTATAGTAAGCCCCTTTGTAGAAACCTGTCACGGACATAACAGGGACTCATGGGGCCAATGGCAACACTTGGAAAGGGGCTCCACTCCATCATGACCCTTTTCAAGCAAACTTCACAACACGAGGAGCTTATGATTATGTTGGTTTCTCAATGTACAGTACAGTATATGGATATTTCACAAAGTGATATCACAATAGTGGGCGTAATGTGTACAGTGATGTGACAGCACAGTAATAAGGCTCACAGTAGTGTCCCAGCAGTATGATAAAATGCATGGTAATGTACAGAAATAAATCAATGATTTCATAGCATAGAAAAAATGCAAAAAGAAATGTATTATTTCATTGTCCACATATATGACTGACTCCACACATTTGAGCCCCCTTAGTTATTGGCCCTCATAGCAGCTATATGCCTGCTACACGCATGCTTTGGCTAAATTTACACCACCCAGCCATCAGATTCACAAACATAGTCAATCAGAATGATTTTGGTCACTAATGATACATTTTAAGGAACTGTTGAATTACAAATCCACACATTTAACATTCTTGCATACGTTTTTTTTCTTAATATAGAAAATATATATTTAATAATCTCCTACCTCAACTATTGAATTTAAAGACACTCAGAAAACCTAAGGCTTATTGGTTATTAATCTACTGAAAAAGGTATAACAGTACCTATTTAAGATCTCAAATGGGAACTTACGTTCTTTTAATAATTAAACAGGTTTCCCCATCACTCAGACATATTGTAAAATTATAGTGGTTGTCAGATGTTATTAGAAAACAATCTGCTTCACTCAGGTTCTTTAGCTGTTCTGGTGTTACAGCTCTGGCCCTTTCCACCATATCGGACACAGTCCGTGGACATGAGTCATGCTTTTCATTCAAGAAAATAAAGGCATTGTCTAACATAAACCCTTTATGTAGACTTGTCTGTATAGTTTTCCATTACAAATCCAAAATAGTGCCTGTCTGAGTGGTGGGCCTTCTGCCTGCACCACCATCATTGCTTTAAATGCCAGTGACTTTAAATGCCAGTGACTTGATCCCCCTGACCATGTTTGTACAGGGGGATTATAACAAAACTGTGTGCTCCCACTTTATGTTCCCACTTAACATGAACCTACAATACAATGATAGAGTCTAAACTTCAAGTTGTAAGTCCATGAAAATGATCGGGCATGGTTGGCCTGCTCAGTGCACTTCTGTGATTATTGAAGTGTTTCATCCAAAGTTAATCAGCATCCAAAGCGGAATCTTATCCAAAGTTTAGGAAAAATCGAATTCACAGTGTAGCCAAAATTCCTCACGCTTCATGGTAACAAAACATTTTTCGTAAAATGGCAGCTACAGTTGCATTAGAAAGAACAGGGGGAAAAATACTCATCTCTAGAGATGAGCAAATTTTTGAAAAATTTCATTCGGCCGGTTTGCCAAATTTTTTGAAAAAATTTGGTTTGATCCGAATTTATTCACTGCGAATCGCGTAAAAAATGGCTATTTCCTGGCTTCAGAGAGTGGTGTAGAACACTGTGCCTTGCATTAACACGCATAGTGATTCTGCTGTGGTAGTGAAATAATACTGTGAGTCAGTATTACATGCAGATGACCGGCATCACTCTCTTATAATCAATGCATACTTCACTTATTTGGGCAGTCATGGGGCCAAAACTGACCAAATAACTCAAGTATGAACTCAGCCTTATGTGTCGACATTAGCGCCAAGAAGAAGTGCACTCCTTTTACACTGTCAGCTGATTCCACATAGATGTCTACAGAACTTGTTCTATTAAACGCTTATACAAGTAGAGCCCCCTGACAGAGTGGAGAGGGTGTCAGCAGTAAGTTTGTGTTGACATCACTGATTATTTTGCACTTCCTCTGATCTGTCAGAACAATAACCCCCAAAAAACGGATCCTGTCTGTTAGGCATCTGCCTTCACTCGGTCAGAATTTGGTCAGTAATCCATCAGTATTGCTAATCCCAAAAAAACAGGAGTTGATCCAATAAAGAGATGACAGGTGTCTGGAGGTGGCGGTAGCATCAGGAAGAGGCCACAGAGTGGCACAATGACAGTGTGGAGGTGGTGGCAGCATCAGGAGGCCACAGAGTGGCACAATGACAGAGTGTGGAGGTGGCAGCAGCTTCTTCAGGAGGCCACAGAGTGGCAAGGTGACATAGTGTTGAGGTAGCTGCATCATCAGGAGACCACAGAGTGGCAAAGTGACATCGTGTAGAGGTGGCAGCAGCATCAGGAGACCACAGAGTGGTAAGGTGACATAGTGTGGTGGTGTCAGCAGCATCAGGAGACCACAGAGTGGCAAGGTGACATAGTGTGGAGGTGGTAGCAGTATCAAGAGACCACAGAGTGGCAAGGTAAAATAGTGTGGAGGTGGCAAAAACATCAGGAGACCACAGAGTGACCCGGTGACAGAGTGGGGAGGGGACAGAAGCATCAGGAGACCACAGAGTGGCAAGGTGACATAGTGAGGCAGTGGTAGCAGCATCAGGAGACCACAGAGTGGCCCGGTGACAGAGTGGGGAGGTGGGTGGCAATACAAGTACCAGCTGAAGATGGTGGGTGAAAGAAGGAGCACTTGGCATCAGATGTGTGGCATCAGGTGGGTTGCAGCATCAGAATAGTAGCTGAGGCAGGTAGCCAGAAGAAACCGGTCTCTTTTGTCAAAGTGTTGGTGTGGCACCATGGATGATCTAGTCTGATGCATCAGGCATTGGTGGGTGGAAATCCTGGCTGATCCATGCCTGATTCATCTTGACAAAGGTCAGTCTTTCCACAGTTTGGGTGGACAGGCGAGTTCTTCTTAGGGTAACTATGGCCCCCACCGCACTAAACACCCGCCTAATGCCACAGTACTGGCCGGGCAGGACAGCCTTTCCAGGGCAAACTCTGCCAGTTGCGGCCACAAATCCAGTTTGGCTGCCCAACAGTTGAGCGGATCTTCAATGTGTGGTGGCAGGGTGCTGTCCAAGTATGTCTACACCTGCTAGTTTCTCCGCTAGGTGGGTGAAGAAACCTGCTGATCAGCGACTCTAGACTCAAGTTGCTGCTGATGGAGCTGGAAATGCTCCTACCCCCCGCCCTGCCACAGCAGCCATGGCAGAGGAACGTGAGTGCAGAGGGCTCCCCGGTCAGACCTGCGAGAGGATGTAGATGGCAGAGGCCAATTGACTGCCTTGGATGTCGCTATAGTAGTTCAGTTTGTCCTCCCTCTAAATGGGTGTAAAAAAGTCCCCAATTTTGGACCGGTAGTGAGGGTCCAACAAGGTGGAGAGCCAGAAGTCATCCTTCTGCCGAATGGTGACAATTCGGCTGTCACTACACAAGCAAGTGAGTATGCATCGGGCCATTTGTGCAATTGACTCAGGGGGACTCCCTGCCTCCATCTCCACTGCATACTGCTGTTGTGTGTCTGGGTCCTGTGCCTCATCTTCCTCCTTGCTTGTAGCTCTTCTGGCTGCTCCTGCTCCTCATCTTCTGTCACCTGTGTGTAAAAACCACCCATTTCGCTACACATTGCTTCTACTACAATGCTCCTCCTCCAGTTCAGTCCCCACAGGGCTCATGTGGCCTTGAGATCTAGGCACCACATCTCCAGTCCCCTGAGGAGCATGATTTACCAGCATTTGTTCTAGGACATAAAGCAGTGGAATGACACTGTTCATTCCGTAGTCCTGGCGACTGGCAAATAATGTGGCCTCCTCAAAGGGTCTGAGCAAACATCAGGTGTCATGCATGAGCTGCCACTGGCTGACATTGAAGTTACACAGAGAAGTACTCCTGTCCGCTTGGATCATCAAGAAATCATTTATGGCCTTTCTCTGTTCGTATAGTCGGTCCAACATATGGAGGGTGGAATTCCAACGAGTGGAAATGTTGCATATCAGCCTATGTTGGGGGATGCCGTTCTGCCGCTGCAGCTCAAGGAGGATGTGCTTTGTGGTGTACGAGTGGCTGAAGTGCATGCAAAATTTCCTGGCCATTTTAGGATGTCTTGCAGATGGGTGGAAGACTTCAGGAACCGCTTGACAACCAGATTGAACACGTGTGCCATGCAGGGTGCATGGCTGAGCCCTCCTTGACGCACCCTGGTTCTAATTTTGAGCTGTTGCAGAGAAAGACAGGATTCGATTTCTTGATGAAGGACATGGAGCAGTTCCTTCCCTGAGTGACCCCGTTCGCCCAGACGAATGAGGTACAGAACAGCGTGACACCGCTGTGCCCTGCACATGTGGTATGCTGGAGGGGCACTGTGAATTGTCCCTGCAGTGGAAGCTGAGGGCATGGTGGAGGATGAGGAGGCAATAGTGGACATTGTCGCAGGACCAACGGCGTGAGAATGTGGAGGCGGAAGTGGCATCACCTGGACAAATTGCTGGTGTGGCTGGGTAGGAACCACATTTACCCAGTGGGCCGTAAAGGACATATATTGTCCTTGACCATAGTTATTGCAACCGACCAATTTTCGCAAAAAAGACTGTATCACAAACAAATTTCACCACTGAGTGACTAATCGATGTAATTCAGTTCATATAGAAGAAAGTTACCAATCCATTTTCTCATATTCTTTTTCCAATTAATACACCACAAAAAAAAAAATAACAATCACAATTCACCGAAAAATGGCTAATAGACATACGTATCTATCCTATTAATACACCCTGTAAATGGCTGTAGTACAATGCAACTTCACCGCTGAATGGCAAATATTTATTTTTTTGCCACTAATACACACCAAAAAGGGCTATAATTTTCTCACTTCAACACACAACGGCTAATAAGCCATTTTTCTTTTTCCCCACTAACATATGCCAAAAAGGGCTTTACAACATGCTGAATGGCAAATATACAGTGCCTTGCAAAAGTATTCACCCCCCTTGACTTTTTTTGTATTTTGTTACATTACAGCCTTAAGTTCAATGTTTTGTTAATCAGAATTTTATGTGATGGATCAGAACACAATAGTCTAAGTTGGTGAAGTGAAATGAGAAAAATATATAACTTAAACTACTGTTTAGAAATAGAAAACAGAAAATTGGAAAGTGCGTATGTATTCACACCCTATGTTAGGAAGCCCATAAAAACCTCTGATGCAACCAATTGCCTTCAGAAGTCACATAATTAGTGAAATAATGTCCATTAGTGCAATCAAAGTGTCACTTGATCTGTCATTACATATACACACCTTTTTTGAAAGGCCCCAGAGGTTGCAACACCTAAGCAAGAGGCATCACTAACCAAACACTGCCATGAAGACCAAGAAACTCTCCAAACAAGTAAGGGATAATGTTGCTGAGAAGTATAAGCCAGGGTCAGGTTATAAAAAAAATATCCAAATCTTTGATTATCCCCAAGACCACCATCAAATCTATCATAAACCAAATGGAAAGAACATGGCACAACAGCAAACCTGCCAAGAGACGGCCGCCCAACAAATATCAAGGACCAGGCAAGGAGGGCATTAATCAGAGAGGCAGCACAAAGACCTGTGGAGGAGCTTCATGGTTCTACAACAGAGACTGGAGTATCTGTACATAGGACGACAAAAAGCTGAACGCTCCATAGATTGGGCTTTATGGCAGAGTGGCCAGAAGAAAGCCATTACTTTCAGCTAAAAACTAAAAGGCATATTGTGATTTTGCGAAAAGGCATGTCGGAGACTCCCAAAATGTATGGAGGAAGGTGCTCTGGTCTGATGACACTAAAATTGAACTTTTCGGCCAGCATAGAAAACTCAATGTTTGACGCAAACCCAACACATCACATCACCCAAAGAACACCATCCACAGTGAAACATGGTGGTGGCAGTATCATGCTGTGGGGATGTTTTTCAGCAGCCGGGACTGGGAACCTGGTCAGAGTTGAGGTAAAGATGGATGATGCTAAATACAGGGATATTCTTGCGCAAAACCTGTACCACTGTGTGCATGATTTGAGGCTAGGACTGAGGCTCACCTTCCAGCAGGACAATGATCCCAAACACACTGCTAAACCAACACGTGAGTGGTCTAAGGGGAAACCTGTACATGTGTTGGAATGGCATAGTCAAAGCCCAGATCTCAATCTAATAGAAAATCTGTGGTCAGACTTAAAGATTGCTGTTCACAAGTGCAAACCATCCAACTTGAAGGAGCTGGAGCAGTTTTGCAAGAAGGAATGGGCAAAAATCCCAGTGGTAAGATGTGGCAAGCTCAAAGAGACTTATCCAAAGCGTGTTGGAGCTGTCATTGCCACCAAAGGTGGTTCTACAAAGTATTGACTTTAGGGGGTGAATAGTTATGCACATTGACTTTTTCTGTTATTTTTGTCCTATTTGTTGTTAGCTTCACAATAAAAAAAAAAAAAAATCTTCAAAGTTGTGGGCATGTTCTGTAAATTAAATTAAGAAAATCCTCAAACAATTCATGTCAATTCCAGGTTGTAAGGCATCAAAATACAAAAAAGTCAAGGGAAGTGAATACTTTTGCAAGGCACTGTATATACTGTATTTTTTGCCACTAATACACACCAAAAAGGGATTTTGAATATATAACTGTACCACTGAACGGCAAATATATATATTTTTTCCACTTATACACTCCACAAAAGGCTTTAGAACATATAACTGCACCACTGAACGCCAAATATACAGTGGATATAAAAAATACTCAATTGAAAAACAAACTGAAATCTTTTAGGTGGAGGGAAGAAAAGAAAAAAAAAACTAAAACAATGTAGCATAAGTGTGCACACCCTCTTATAATTGGGGATGTAGCTGTGTTCAGAATTAAGCAATTACATTCAAAATTATGTTAAATAGGAGTCAGCATACACCTGCCATCATTTAAAGTGCCTCTGATTAACCCCAAATAAAGTTCATCTGCTCTAGTTGGTCTTTCCTGAAATTTTCTTAGTCGCATCCCACAGCAAAAGCCATGGTCCACAGAGAGCTTCCAAAGCATCAGAGAGATCTCATTGTTAAAAGGTATCAGTCAGGATAAGGGTACAAAAGAATTTCCAAGGCATTAGATATACCATGGAACACAGTGAAGACAGTTATCATCAAGTGGAGAACATATGGCACAACAGTAACATTACCAAGAAATGGACGTCCTTCCAAAAATGATGAAAAGACGAGAAAAAAACTGGTCTGGGAGACTATTAAGAGTACTAAAGCAACATTAAAGGAGCTTCAGGAATATCTGGCAAGTACTGGCTGTGTGGTACATGTGACAACAATCTCCCGTATTCTTTATATGTCTGAGCTATGGGGTAGAATGGCAAGACAAAAGCTTTTTCTTATGAAGAAAAACATCCAAGCCAGGCTACATTTTGCAAAAACACATCTGAAGTCTCCCAAAAGCATGTGGGAAAAGGTATTATGGTCTGATGAAACCAAGGTTGAACTTTTTGGCCATAATTCCAAAAGATATGTTTGCCGCAAAAACAACACTACACATCGCCAAAAGAACACCATACCCACAGTGAAGAGTAGTGGTGGCAGCATCATGCTTTGGGGCTGTTTTTCTTCAGCTGGAACTGGGGCCTTAGTTAAGCTAGAGGGAATTTTGAAAAGTTCCGAATACCAGTCAATATTGGCACAAAACCGTCATGCTTCTGCTAGAAAGCTGAACATTAGGAGGAACTTCATTTTTCAGCATGACAACGACCCAAAGCATACATCCAAATCAACAAAAGAATGGCTTCACCAGAAGAAGATTAAAGTTTTGGAATGGCCCAGCCAGAGCCCAGACCTGAATCCGATTGAAAATCTGTGGGGTGATCTGAAGAGGGCTGTGCACAGGAGATGCCCTCACAATCTGGCAGATTTGGAGTGTTTTTGCAAAGAAGAGTGGGCAAATCTTGTCAAGTCAAAATGTGCCATGCTGATAGACTCATACCCAAAAAGACTGAGTGCTGTAATAAAATCCAAAGGTGCTTCAACAAAGTATTAGTTTAACCTCTTAAGGACGCAGTAGAAGGTGTTAACATGGAGGGAGCTCCCTCCCTCTCCCATCGGGGGGCTGCCGTACCTTTGCAGCCCCCCCGACGGGATAGGATGGTAGAGGGAGGGAGCTCACCTCTCTTCCCATCACCCGCTGCTCTGTAATGGCAGCGGGTGATGGTTACCATGGCAGCAGGACTCTTTCAGAAGCGTCCTGCTTGCCATGGTATAGTAACTCTGATCAGACTTCTGCTAAAGGCAGAAGTCTGACCAGACTGTGAAAAGTAAAAAAATACAGTTCAGTACACTATATAGTGTACTGTTCTGTATTATATAGACACCAGATCCACTGGATCTACAAGAACCAACTGGGTCTGGGTCAAAAAAATGGCAAAAAAGTGAAAAAAAGTAAAAATAAGAAAAATACATATCACTGAATAAAAATTAAAAAAAACAAATAAACTACACATATTAGGTATCGCCGCGTCCGTAAAAATCTCCTCTATAAAAATATCACGTGACTCTAACCCCTCACGCAAATACCGTAAAAAACACAAAAAAATGGTGTAAAAGCCATTTTTTGTCACCTTGCATCAAAAAAAGTGTAATACCAAGTGATCAAAAAGGCGTATGCCTCCCAAAATAGTACCAATAAAACCGCCATCTCATCCCGCAAAAAATGAGTCCTTACATAGGACAATCGCCCAAAAAAATAAAAAAATATGGCTCTCAGACTATGGAGACACTAAAACATAATTTTTTATTTTCTAAAATGCTATTATTGTGTTAAAGTAAAATAAATAAATAAATAAAAAGTATACATATTATGTATCGCCGCATCCGTAAAAACCTGCTCTATAAAAATATCACATTATCTAACCCCTCAGGTAAATACTGTTAAAAAAATAAAATAAAAACAATGTAAAAAAAAAAAACATTTTTGTCACCTCACATCTCAAAAACTGTAATAGCAAGCGATCAAAAAGTTATATGCACCCAAAAATAGTGCCAATCAAACCGTCATCTCATCCCGCAAAAAATGATACCCCACATAGGACAATCACCCCCAAAAAAAAAAAATAATTGGGCTCTCAGACTATGGAGACACTAAAACATGATTTGTTTTGTTTTAAAAAATGATAATATTGTGTAAAACTTAAATAAATAAATAAAAAGTATACATATTTGGTATCGGCGCGTCCGTCGCAACCTGCTCTATAAAAATAACACATGACCAAAACCCTCAGGTGAACACAACAAAAAAAAAAAAAAATATGGTGTCAAGAGCCATTTTTGTCACCTTACATCACAAAAAGTGTAATAGCAGGCAACCAAAATGTCATATGCACCCCAAGATAGTTCCAATCAAACCGCCATCTCATCCCGCAAAAAATGAGCCCCTACATAAGATAGTCGCCCAAAAAATAAAAAAAATATATGGCTTTCAGAATGGGAAGACACTAAAAAAATAATTTTTTTCAAAAATGCTGTATTATGTAAAACTGAAACAAAACCCCCCAAAAAGTAGCCATATTTTGTATTGCCGCGTCCGTAGCAACCTGCTCTATAGAAATAGCACACAATCTAACCTCTCAGTTCAACGATGTAAATAACAAAAAATAAAAACGGTCCGAAAATAGCTATTTTTTTTGCAAATTTTCCATTTTAATCAATTTTTCCAGTAAAAAAACAAGGGTTAACAGCCAAACAAAACTCAATATATATTGCCCCGATTCTCTAGATTCTACTCTAGGGGTGCATCTGGGGGCTTCAAATGGGACATGGTGTCAAAAATCCAGTCCAGCAAAATCCTCCTTCCAAAAACCATATGGCGTTCCCTTACTTCTGTGCCCTGCCGTTTGGCCATACAGCAGTTTACGCCCACATATGGGGTGTTTCTGAAAACTACAGAATCGGGGCATAAAAATTGAGTTTTGTTTGGCTGTTAACCCTTGCTTTGTTACTGGAAAAAATGGTTTTAAACGGAAAATTTTCAAAAAAATCGAAATTCTGAAATTTTATCTCCATTTGCCATTAACTCTTGTGGAAAACCTAAAGGGTTAATGACGTTTGTAAAATCAGTTTTGAATACCTTGAGGGGTGTAGTTTCTAGAATGGGGTCATTTTTGGATGGTTTCTATTATGTAAGCCTCACAAAGTGACTTCAGACCTGAACTGGTCCCTAAAAAGTGGGTTTTTGAAAATTTCTGAAAAATTTCAAGATTTACTTCTAAACTTCTAAGCCTTGTAACGTCCCCAAAAAATAAAATGGCATTCCCAAAATGATCGATACATGAAGTAGACATATGGGGAATGTAAATCAATAACTTTTTTCGGCGGTATTACTATGTATTATAGAAGTAGAGAAATTGAAACTTGGAAAATTGCTAATTTTTCAAAATTTTTGGTAAATTTGATATTTTTTTATAAATAAAAATGAAATTTTTCGACTTAATTTTACCAGTGTCATGAAGTACAATATGTGACGAAAAAACAGTCTCAGAATGGCCTGGATAAGAAAAAGCGTTTTAAAGTTATCACCACATAAAGTGACAGTGGTCAGATTTGCAAAAAATGGCCAAGTCCTTTAGGTGAAATAGGGCTGAGTCCTTAAGGGGTTAAGGGTGTGCACACTTATGCAACCATATTATTTAATTTTAATATTTTTTCTTCCCTCTACCTGTTTTTCAATTGAGTTGTACAGTTTATAGGTCACATTAATGGTGGAAAAAGTTCTGAAATGATTTATCTTTGCCTCAGTTTTTTTTATTGCACAGAAACCTGACATTTTGACAGGTAGTGTGTACACTTTTTATATCCACTGGTATTCTTCTTTTTCCACTTACACCCTGTTCCAAATTATTATGCAAATTCTATTTAAGTGTCACAAAGATTAAACATTTTGTTTTTCAGTTTAACTCATGGATGGCATTGTGTCTCAGTGCTCTTTTGATCACTGAAAACAATCTTGGACATCTGTGATAATTAGATTGCCAGGTGAGCCCAATTAAAGGAAAAACTACTAAAGGAGAGTGTTCCACAATATTAAGCAGAACACCATTTTCAAGCAATATGGGGAAGAAAAGGAATCTCTCTGATGCCGAAAAGAGTGAAATAGTTCAATGCCTTGGATGAGGTGTGAAAACATTAGATATTTCATGAAAACTTAAGCCTGATCATTGCACTATTAAGAGATTTGTGGCTTATTCAGAGCACAGACGGGTTCGTGCAGATAAAGGCACATTGAGGAAGATTTCTGCTAGATCCATGCATCGGATCAAGAGAGCAGCTGCTATAATACCATTATATAGCAGCAAACAGATATTTGAAGCTGCTGGTGCCTCTGCAGTCCCACATACATCAAGGTGTAAAGTCCTCCAGAGTCTTACAACTGTGCATAAACATTCTATTCGGACACCACTAACCAATGCTCACAAGCAGAAAAGGCTGTATTGGGCAGAAAAATACATGAAGACTAATTTTCAAACAGTCCTGTTCACTGATGAGTGCAGTGCAACCCTGGATGGTCAAGATGGATGGAGTAGTGGATGGTTGGTGGACGGCCACCCTATTCCAACAAGGCTGAAATGTCAGCAAGGTGGTGGTGGAGTCATAATTTGGAGCAGAATCATGGGAAGAGAGCTGGTCTGCCCCTTTAGGGTCCCCAAAGGTATAAAGATGACCTCTGCAAAGTATATGGAGTTTCTGACTGACCACTTTTTTCCTTGGTGCAGAAGGAAGAACTATGCTTTCCATAATAAAATCATCTTCATGCATGACAATGCACCATCTCATGCTGCAAAGAATACCTCTGCATCAATGGCTGCTATGGGGATAAAAGGAGAGAAAGTCATGGTGTGGCCTCCATCCACCCCTGACCTCAATCCTATTGAGAAGCTTTGGAGCATCCGCAAGCAACATATCTATGAGGGTGGGAGGCAGTTTACATCCAAAATGGATGTATACCCCCCTCAAAAGGGCTTTAGAACATAAAACTACACTGCTGAACGGCAAATATATTAAACTTTTGCCACTAATACATGACAAAAAGGGCTTTAGAACATATAACTGCACCGCTAAACGGCAAATAGGCACTTATTTTTTTCCACTAATACACAACACAAAAGTCTTTAGAATATATAACTGCACTGCTGAACAGCAAATATTTTTTCTTTTTTTCACTTATACACGACACAAAAGGCTTTAGAACATATAACTGCATAGCTGAACTGCAAATATATTTTTCTTTTTCCACTAATACACAACAAAAAAAGCTTTAGAATACGTAACTGCACTGCTGAAAGGCAAATAGGCACTTATTTTTTTCCACTTATACATGACACAAAAGGCTTTAGAATATATAACTGCACTGCTGAACGGCAAATATATCTGTCTTTTATCCCACTTATACACGACACAAATAACTTTAGAATATATAACTGCACCGCTGAATGGCAAATATATTTTTTTTTGCCACTAATACACGACAAAAAGGGCTTTAGAACATATAAATGCATTGCTGAACGGCAAATAGGCACTTATTTTTTTCCACTTATACATGACACAAAAGGCTTTAGAATATATAACTGCACTGCTGAACGGCAAATATATTTTTATTTTTTCCACTTATACAGTTGTGTTCAAAATTATTCAACCCCCACTGAAATTGAGTGTTTTGGCCAGTTTGACATTAATTTTGATCATTTCAGTCATCTTGTTTACAATTAAATCAAAGAGGCACTTGTAAGTCAGACAAATATAACATAACATTTATAATGAAATAACCACAAATGTCTTTTCTGTGCTCACATCATTATCAGTTTTATTGAACCACCAAGTGACATTCAATCTTAGTACTTAGTACAACATCCTTTTCCAGTTATAACAGCTTTTAAACGTGAAGCATATCTTGACACAAGTGTCTTGCAGCGATCTACGGGTATCTTCGCCCATTCTTACATAGTAACATAGTATATAAGACCGAAAAAAGACATTTGTCCATCCAGTTCGGCCTGTTTCCTACAAGTTGATCCAGAGGAAGGCAAAAACCCCTGTGAGGCAGAAGCCAATTTTCCTCACTTAAGGGGAAAAAAATTCCTTCCCGACTCCAATCAGGCAATCAGAATAACTCCCTGGATCAACGACCCCTCTCTAGTAGCTGTAGCCTGTAATATTATTACACTCCAGAAATAAATCCAGTCCCCTCTTGAATTCCTTTATTGTACTTACCATCACCACCTCCTCAGGCAGAAAGTTCCATAGTCTCACTGCTCTTACAGTGTCCCCTTGTCACAGTCCTGGGGATAAATAGATGATGGGACAGATCTCTGTACTGACCCCTGATATATTTATACATAGTTATTAGATCTCCCCTCAGTCGTCTTTTTTCTAAAGTGAATAACCCTAATTTTGATAACTTTTCAGGGTACTGTAGATCCCTCATTCCAGTTATTACTTTAGTTGCCCTCCTCTGAACCCTCTCCAGCTCTGCTATGTCTGTCTTGTTCACAGGAGCCCAGAACTGTACACTGTACTCCATGTGTGGTCTGACTAGTGATTTGTAAAGTGGTAGGACTATGTTCTCATCACGGGCGTCTATGCCCCTTTTGATGCAACCAATTATCTTATTGGCCTTGGCAGTAGCTGCCTGACACTGGTTTTTGCAGCTTAATTTGCTGTTTATTAAAATTCCTAGATCCTTTTCCATGTCAGTGTTACCGAGTGTTTTACCATTTAATATGTACGGGTGACTTGCATTATTCCTTCCCATGTGCATAACTTTACATTTGTCAGTGTTAAACCTCATCTGCCATTTTTCTACCCAAGCCTTCATGGGCAAAAGCCTCCAGTTCAGTCACATTCTTAGGCTTGCGTGCTGCAACTGCTTTCTTTAAGTCCCACCAGAGGTTCTCAATCGGATTTAAGTCTGGTGACTGCGATGGCCACTTCAAAATGTTCCAGCCTATAATCTGCAACCATGCTCTAGTGGACTTGGAGGTATGCTTGGGATCATTGTCCTGGTGAAAGGTCCGACGTCTCCCAAGCCTCAGATTTGTGACGGACTGCATCACATTTTCATCCAATATCTCCTTGTACTGAAGAGAATTCATGGTACTGTACCTTCCACACGCTGCAGCTTCCCTGTACCTATAGAAGCAAAACAGCCCCAAAGCATGATTGACCCTTCACTATGCTTCACAGTAGGCAAGGTGTTCTTTTCTTCATAGGCCTTGTTCTTCCTCCTCCAAACATAGCGTTGATCCATGGGCCCAAACTGTTCTAATTTTGTTTCATCAGTCCACAGAACACTATCCCAAAACTTTTGTGGTTTGTCCACATGACTTTTGGCATACTGCAGTCGACTCTTCTTATTCTTTGGAGACAGCAAGGGGGTGCGCCTGGGAGTTCTGGCATGGAGGCCTTCATTACGTAGTGTGCGCCTTATTGTCTGAGCTGAAACTTCAGTACCCGCATCTGACAAATCTTTTTTCAGTTCCTCAGTCCTCGGGGACTTTTCAACACTTTGCGCTTCAGGTAGCGCACAGCAGTCGAAGTCAGCATCTTCTTTCTATCATCTTCCTATGGTGTCTCTTGGTATGTTTAACATCTTTGCAATCTTCTTATAGCCATTGCCCTTCCTGTGAAGATAAATCACCTTTTCTCTTGTCTTCCTGGACCATTCTCTTGACTTCACCATGTTTGTAAACACACCAGTAAATGTCTCGAAGGAGCTGAGTATCACAGTAATTTTAAATCTGCCTAATTGGTGCTTATTATGCTTAAATGCTGCTCCTTGACATCCACAGGTGTTTTCAATACCTGATCGAAAACACTTGAATGAACCTCTGTTGTAGTCTTTAAGGGGTTGAATAATTGTGTCAATGAAGAAATCACACACACAAAAAAAAACATTTAATACTGTATTACAAAAACAATTCATTTTAGTTGCATTTGGTTCTTTAAAAAGTCCTTGTAAGATTTCGTTCTGAACACAATTACAAATGTACACTAAATTCCCTAAAACCCTTTACAGCATTGGGGGTTGAATTATTTTGAACACAACTGTACATGTCACAAAAGGCTTTAGAACATATAACTGCACCGCTGAATGGCAAATATATTTTTATTTTGCCACTATTCCATGCCAAAAAGGGCTTTAGAACATATAACTGCACTGCTGAATGGCAAATATATTTCATTTTTGCCACTAACACACAACAAAAAGTCCTTTAGAACATATAACTGCACCCCTGAACGGCAAATATATTTTACTTTTGCCACCTATACAGTGGCGCACCGACAGGGGGGGTCCGGACCAGAGAACCATTAAAATTTTTTTTTTAATCTCTCAGGGCTGCACCGCTGATCGACACAGACGGCGTGGCCCTGGTTCTAATTGCTGGTTGCGTTGGGGAGGCAGTAGGAGATGAGCGTTTCCATTGTGGAAGCGTTCATCTCCATATTCATCTGTATCGCCGTCCTCAGGACAGCGATAGAGATCAATGTGCTGCGGCAGCGGAGGGAGACGCGTCTCCCTTCCCTGTTCTTCTGACTAGGCCGGCTCAGGTGGCGCGATGACGTCATTATCATTGCGCCGCCTGAGCCGGGCAGCACACAGCGCGGCAGGAAGAGGTCTGCTGCTAACCTCATGAAGGTAAGTATTAGTGTTTTTTTTATTTATTTATAGATGGCACATTTTAGGGGGCATTTTGTTTTGTGGGGGCACTATGGGGATATTTCTTACTGGCCCATTTTGGTAGGGGGCACTATGGGGGCATCTGGGGGCATTAAATTTCTAGCCCATTTTGAGGGCATACTATGGGGGAATCTGGTGGATTTTTTTTACTTCCCCATTTGGTGGGTGGGGGGGACCTATGAGGCATCTGGTGACACTATAGGGGCATCATTTGGGGGCACCATGGGGGAGTGGAGCATTATGGGGGCATTTATTTCTAGCCCATTTTGGGGGTGCACTATGGGGGAATCTGGGGGCATTTTTTCTGCCTTATTTTGCGGGGGCACTATAGGGCATCTGGTGGCACTATAGCGACATTATTTGGGACGCTATGGGGGAGTGGAGCACCATGGGGCCATCTGGGGGCTCTAAGGGGCATTTTTTACTGGCACATTATGGGAGGCACTATAGGAGAGAGTAGCACTATGGGGCATCTGGTGGCACTATAGCGGCATTATTTGAGGTCACTATGGTACTATGTTTTTTTTTACTGGCACAAAATGCCCTATATGCACTATGGTATCTGGCACTAAGGTGTCGTTTTTATTGGCACATGGGAGGCACTATGGGGCCGAGCATCACTACGGGGCACCTGGTGGCACTAAGAAGGGGCATTTTTAACTGCCGCTTTATGGGGGCACTATGGGGGATAGGGGCAGTATGGGGGCATCTGGTGGCACTAAGAAGGGGCATTTTTAACTGGCACATTATGGGGGCATTATGGGGGAGAGGAGCACTATGGGGGCATCTGGTGGCACTAAGAAGGGGGATTTTTTACTGACACATTATGAAGGGCACTAAGAAGGGACATTTTTTACTGGCACATTATGGGGGAGAGGAGCACTATGGGGGCATCTTCTGGGGGCACTACGAAGGGGCATTTTTTTACTGGCATATTATAGGGGCACTATGGGGAAGGGGGAGAGAAGCACCATGGAGGCATGTGCTGGGGGCACTAAGATGGGGTATTTTATACTGGCAAATTATCAGGGCACTATGGGGAAGGGGCAGAGGAGCACTACGGGGGCATTTACTGGGGCACTATATAGAGGTATTTTATACTGGCATACATTATGGGGACATTAGCGCAACTGCGGGCACTAAGCAGGGGTATTTCTTGTACTGTCATATTATAAGGAGAATTATTACTACTAGGGGGCATTAGGGTGAGCTTTACTACTACTGGGGGCTATGGGGAACATGAGCACACTAGTATGGGCACTATGGGGGCATTATTAATAAGTGTGCTCAGGCAGAGAATTATTTCTATTGGTGGGAATTTGGCTGAGCACTGTTACTTTGGTGGGCACCCTGACACAGTATCAGCTTAGCACAATTATCTTTGGGGACAATATGTTTATTCTATGAGTGTCAGGGATAATATTTACTGGGCACAGTTATTTTTTTAGAGCACTGTGTGCCAATAATTGTAGAAGGGGGCACTATCTGTGTGGTACAGGTATTTTTCAGGAGACAGTTTCTGCAGTATAGTATTGGGGAGCACAGCGGGCACAGGATTGGGGATGGCAAGACGGGGTGTTCAGAAGATGTGAAGATGATGGAAAAGTGGGAAACTAATGTCTGTTTGTCAATCTCTGCAGAGACGGGAGATGGGTGAAAAATCATGATGGCGGTCTGGTCTGAATGGAGAAGATGAGAAAAGAGAACGTCTATATCAAAGGTGACATCACTGGATGTAGGAGGTATGTGGCGCTATGTAGGAGAGGAGTTGCTCCGGCTCCTCCCCCTGCCATTTGCAGAAGGAGGATTCAGAGCTGGGTGAGGACAGCCAAGGGGGCGGCAGGCCACGGGCGGGGGGTGGATGGTGGGGGGAACCACAAGCCTTGATCAGGATCTGGGAAGGGAGAAGAGCGGGGGAGCTTCCTGGCTGTAGCCTGCTGTTGTCTATTGTATAATGTGAAGCAGGCAGTGCAGCCAGGACACGCCCTCCCCTCTGTATGATGTGTAGACCCGGGCTCCTCCACTCGGACCTACACACCTTTAATATCGCGCAGCTCCTCCTCCACTCCGCTTTTGGTGCCTTCAGGACTAGGAGGGAGTAAAACTACAACAGCTCCTGCCACAGAGCTACATGGGGGGCAGTGTGAGAACAGGGCTTTATGTTGGGGCCCTGTATGGTGGAGTATTGGGTACAGTGTGTCTATGTTGGGTGAGGGTGAGACTCTTACCTTTATCCTCATCAATATCATTTCAGCTGTACAGTGTTTATTGGGAGTGGCCTATTATATGTACGATGGGCTTAGAAAAATGGGCGGGGCCAATATTTTTGCGCCACACACTTTTTTTTTTTCAGACCCCCACTAGACAAAATTTCTGGGTGCTCCCCTGCACTTATACACGACAAAAATTGCTTTAGAACATATAACTGCACTGCTGAACTTCAAATATATTTTTCTTTTGCCACTAATACACGACAAAAATGGCTGTAATTTTCGCACTTTACCTCACAATGGCTAATAAACCCTTTTTTTCCACTAATACATGGCAAAAAATACTTTAGAACCTATAACTGCACCGGACAAGGGTAAATAAAACGTATAAATATTTCATTGTAATAAACCCTGTTAATGGCTGTATCAAATAGCACTTGCACCCCCATAACAAGAATGGTTTGCTGGAATTACAGAGCTTTATAATGGCAATTTGGGTCCCCAGTCAGTGCAGCAAGGTGTAATAGGATTGTTCCTATTACCCAGGCTGTAACCTCACCTACTGAACCCTGTTCAACATAAATGCTGTGGTATGATTCCTCCCTATCCTTTCCCTACACTTAAATCTTTCCCTGAACTTGTAAATAGTTTTTTTTAGCACAATTAAGTTTTTTCTAGCACTGTCCCTAGCGCCTGCTGACGTCTCTATAATGGTGCATTATAATGAATTAATTCATAAGTGTCCTGAATTTCTTGTTAAGCTGCCAAATCATTTTTTTCAAAACTTCGCTCATCTCGTCTGTGATATGTGAGCCACACAGTAAACATAAATACAGATACCTTTACAGTAATGCTCATGATTTATTATAATTATTGTGGCAGTATGAGCTCCAGTATTTAAAAGGATCTGTAATCTCTCCTGATATGGCTGTTTACGTGAAGATTTGCATTCTCTCTGAAATAACAATTCTGGGGATATTTTTCCTCTGCAATTTTCTAGACTAGACTTCTAGAAATGTATTAGTAAATAAAAAATTGGTGTTACCATTCCCCTTGACAGGGATGTGTCCCAACAAAGCATTGGACAGTCTATGCCGAGACCCACCAGCCACCCCCCCTCCCCCAACCTGGTAACACTCAGCTGTCATTTTCTCATAAATTTCTAGGAGGAATGCAAGTATAAATTAGACATAAACTAGACAGGAGAGATAACAGGTCGTCTTTATATGACCTCGTATCTTGATAATTGGTAGTTCCGGCAATTCAGAGGAAGTCAAGGAAAACAGGACGACACATCAAGCATTTTCCTAGGTATATAACTAAAACACAAGGTGGATAAGGAGAAATTCCAAATAGTTCCCTCAATTTTTTAAGAAGATGAAATTGCCATAAATCTAGAAATGGATCCAACTAATGTGCCCATTGAATGAAAATATGATAATTGAACCATCTCCTGATGCCACCTATGGTCACTTTCAAATCTGCTCAATGATTTTTGTGTAGTAGCCAGCTGAAATACTGTACTATGGAGCAATCAAGTATTGTCAGCCTCTTAAATGTCTTAATCTGACATTGGATGAAAGGAAACATAGTGTGTTTCATGACCGTAAGCATTTTCTTTCAATCTAAAACTTTTGCAATTACATACCAAGATTATGAGGTATTTTTCTACAGCTCTGATCAGCAGATTTGTTATATGGTTTGAGATCAATTTTTTCTTATGGTAAATCTATATGTTATTCTACTTCTTCATTTGGTGCTATTTGCTGAGTGGCTGTTACTGAGGAGCAAAGGTCACTATCTTGCTGTCTGAGCAGCCGAGTAATCTTTTACTCCTCATAAGACTAGTGAGAGATATTAAATCACAGTTGACGTACCTGAAGCGCAGCAACTTCATCCATATTTTATCTGCTGTAAATTTAATACCACAGCAGTTTTTAGGGTGATGTATTTATTAACTGGCTGGGGATGAGCGGTGCTGAAATTCAGTTTGTTCAGGAAAATAAAATGAAGACAATCTGACAAGTTTATGAAGTAAGCACAATGGCTATTTATTACTTTTTAAACACTTCAAATACCTTAATAGAGTTATTGGACGTCTAACCAACTCTATCTATCTATCTATCTATCTATCTATCTATCTAATTTCAAATTATATAATTCCTAATTTCATATCAATAATATTTGATTAAATTAAGCATATACATATGCATTACGTAAAACCTGTTATGAAATAAATATACACTTATTAGTCATAACACTAAAAAACCCTCTACCTTATGATGTGTAGGTTACCCTTGTGTCAAGAGAACAGCTTTGACCCATCCAAGGCATGGTCTCCACAAAACCTCTAAAGGTGTCCTGTAGAGATGAGCAAACACCTGGATGTTTGGGTTCGAGAAGTTCGGCCGAACTTCCCGAAAATGTTCGGGTTCAGGATCCGAACTCGACCCGAACTTTATCCCGAACCCGAACCCCATTGAAGTCAATGGGGACCCGAACTTTTAGGCACTAAAAAGGCTGTAAAATAGTCCAGGAACGGGCTAGAGGGCTGCCAAAGGCAGCAACATGTAGGTAAATCCCCTGCAAACAAATGTGGATAGGGAAATTAATTAAAATAAAATAAATAAAATTTGACCAATATCAATTGGAGACAGGTCCCACAGCAAGGAATCATGCGTCATATCAACCACCACCGGAGAAGGCCACTCTGAGTTTTTTCGGCCAGCACCCAGACCGAGGAGAGAGGTCCCACAGCAAGGAATCGTGTGTCATATCAACCACCACCGGAGAAGGCCACTCTCAGTTATTTCGGCCAGCACCCAGACCGAGGAGAGAGGTCCCACAGCAAGGAATCATGCGTCATATCACCCATCACTGGAGAAGGCCACTTTCAGTTATTTCGGCCCAGCATCCATACCGAGGATACAGGTTCCACAGCAAGGAATCATGCGTCATATCACCCACCACTGGAGAAGGCCACTTTCAGTTATTTCGGCCCCAGCACCCAGATAGAGGAGAGAGGTCCCACAGCAAGGAATCATGCGTCATATCACCCACCACTGGAGAAGGCCACTTTCAGTTATTTCGGCCCCAGCACCCAGATAGAGGAGAGAGGTCCCACAGCAAGGAATCATGCGTCATATCACCCACCACTGGAGAAGGCCATTTTCAGTTATTTAGGCCCCAACACCCAGTCAGAGGAGAGAGGTCCCACAGCAAGGAATCATGCGTCATATCAACCACCACCGGAGAAGGCCACTCTCAGTTATTTCAGCCCAGCACCCAGACAGAGGAGAGAGGTCCCACAGCAAGGAATCATGCGTCATATCACCCATCACTGGAGAAGACCATTTTCAGTTATTTAGGCCCCAGCACCCAGTAAGAGGAGAGAGGTCCCACAGCAAGGAATCATGCGTCATATCAACCACCACCGGAGAAGGCCACTCTCAGTTATTTCGGCCCAGCACCCAGACAGAGGAGAGAGCTCCCACAGCAAGGAATCATGCGTCATTTCACCCACCACCAGAGAAGGCCACTCTCAGTTATTTCGGCCCAGCACCCAGACAGAGGAGAGAGGTCCCACAGCAAGGAATCATGCGTCATATCAACCACCACTGGAGAAGGCCATTTTCAGTTATTTAGGCCCCAGCACCCAGTCAGAGGAGAGAGGTCCCACAGCAAGGAATCATGTGTCATATCAACCACCACCGGAGAAGGCCACTCTCAGTTATTTCAGCCCAGCACCCAGACAGAGGAGAGAGGTCCCACAGCAAGGAATCATGCGTCATATCAACCACCACCGGAGAAGGCTACTCTCAGTTATTTCGGCCCAGCACCCAGACAGAGAAGAGAGGTCCCACAGCAAGGAATCATGCGTCATATCAACCACCACCGGAGAAGGCCACTCTCAATTATTTCGGCCCCACCACCCAGACAGAGGAGAGGTTCATTCAACTTTGGGTTGCACCGCAAGATCATGGTAAAGTTAAAAAAATGAGGATTCAATAAAGAAGTGCCCCGGAGTACAAGAATACATGGTTGAGGGGGGGGGGCAGTTATAAATGTCTATTCTGCACAAGGGAGGCACAGGTCCTGTGGGATCCATGCCTGGTTCATTTTTATGAACGTCAGCTTGTCCACGTTGGCTGTGGACAGGCGGCTGTGTTTGTCAGTAATGACGCCCCCTGCCATGCTGAATACACGTTCAGACAAACGCTGGCCGCCGGGCAGGCCAGCACCTCCAAGGCATAAAATGCTAACTCTGGCCACGTGGACAATTTGGAGACCCAGAAGTTGAATGGGGCCGAACCATCAGTCAGTACGTGGAGGGGTGTGCAGACGTACTGTTCAACCATGTTAGTGAAATGCTGCCTCCTGCTAACACTTGCCGTATCAGGTGGTGGTGCAGTTAGCCGTGGCGTGGAGACAAAACTTTTCCACATTTCTGCCATGCTAACCCTGCCCTCAGAGGAGCTGGCAGTGACACAGCTGCGTTGGCGACCTCTTGCTCCTCCTCTGCCTTCGCCTTAGGCTTCCACCTGTTCCCCTGTGACATTTGGGAATGCTCTCAGGAGCGCCTCTACGAGTGTGTGCTTGTACTCGCGCATCTTCCTATCACGCTCCAGTGCAGGAAGTAAGGTGGGCACATTGTCTTTGTACCGGGGATCCAGCAGGGTGGCAACCCAGTAGTCCGCACACGTTAAAATGTGAGCAACTCTGCTGTCGTTGCGCAGGCACTGCAGCATGTAGTCGCTCATGTGTGCCAGGCTGCCCAGAGGTAAGGACAAGCTGTCCACTGTGGGAGGCGTATCGTCATCGTCCTCCGTATCCCCCCAGCCACGCACCAGTGATGGGCCTGAGCTGTGTCGGGTGCCACCCCGCTGTAAAACTGCTTCATCCTCATCCTCCTCCACCTCCTCCTCATCCTCCTCGTCCTCCAGTAGTGGGCCCTGGCTGGCCACATTTGTACCTGGCCTCTGCTGTTGCAAAAAACCTCCCTCTGAGCCACTTCTAACAGACTGGCCTGAAAGTGCTAAAAATGACCCCTCATCCTCTTCCTCCTGGGCCACCTCCTCTTCCATCATCGCCCTAAGCGTTTTCTCAAGGAGACATAGAAGTGGTATTGTAACGCTGATAACGGTGTCATCGCCACTGGCCATGTTGGTGGAGTACTCGAAACAGCGCAACAGGGCACACAGGTCTCGCATGGAGGCCCAATCATTGGTGGTGATGTGGTGCTGTCTCTCCAGCATGTGCAAGGTGGAGTTCCACCTGGTGGGCACGTCGCATATGTGGCGGTGAGCGGGAAGGCCGAAGTTACGCTGTAGCGCAGACAGACGAGCAGCGGCAGGATGTGAACGCCGGAAGCTTGCACAGACGGCCCGCACTTTATGCAGCAGCTCTGACATGTCGGGGTAGTTGTGAATGAACTTCTGCACCACCAAATTCAGCACATGCGCCAGGCGAGGGATGTGTGTCAAACCGGCTAGTCCCAGAGCTGCGACGAGATTTCGCCCAATATCGCACACCACCAGGCCGGGCTTGAGGACTGCGCGGTGTGGGGCCTGTCCCCCAAACATATGAGTTTCAGAATGGCCTGCTGACGTTTACCCCGGGCTGTGCTGAAGTTGGTGGTGAAGGTGTGTGGCTGACTGGATGAGCTGGTGGAAGCAGAGGAGGAGGAAGCCGAGTAGGAGGAGGAGGCTACAGGAGGCAAAGAATGATGCCCTGCGATCCTTGGCGGCGGAAGGACGTGCGCCAAGGAACTCTCCGCCTCCGGCCCAGCCGCCACTACATTTACCCAGTGTGCAGTTAGGGAAATATAGCGTCCCTGGCCGTGCTTACTGGTCCACGTATCTGTGGTTAGGTGGACCTTGCCACAGATGGCGTTGCGCACTGCACACTTGATTTTATCGGATACTTGGTTGTGCAGTGAAGGCACGGCTGTCTTGGAGAAGTAGTGGCGGCTGGGAACAACAGCCATGGACATCAGCTGTTTGAAGCTGTCTGTGTCCACCAGCCTGAATGACAGCATTTCAAAGGCCAGTAGTTTAGAAATGCTGGCATTCAGGCCCAGTGCTCGAGGGTGGGAATTTACTCTTTCTCTCCAAGTTTTGTGAGATGGAGAGCTGCACGCTGCCGTGTGACATGGTGGAGATGCTTGGTGACGCAGGTGGTGTTGTCGGTGGCACATCCTCTGTTTGGTGGGCAGCAGGTCCCAACATTCCTCCCGAGGCGGAGGAAGAGGCCGAGGCAGCAGCAGAAGAGGGAGCAGGGGGAGCCAGAGTGAGTTCCTTGCTTTTAAGGTGTTTACTCCACTGCAGTTCATGCTTTGCATGTAGATGCCTGGTCATGCAGGTTGTGCTAAGGTTCAGAACGTTAATGCCTCGCTTCAGGATCTGATGGCACAGCGTGCAAACCACTCGGGTCTTGTCGTCAGCACATTGTTTAAAGAAGTCCCATGCCAGGGAACTCCTTGAAGCTGCCTTTGGGGTGCTCGGTCCCTGGTGGCGGTGGCCAGTAGCAGGCGAACTCTCTTGGCGGTGGCTGGTCTGCTTTTGCCCCCTGCTCCCTCTTTTGCTACGCTGTTGGCTCACCACTGCCTCTTCCTCTGAACTATGAAAGTCAGTGGCCCGACCTTCATTCTATGTGGGGTCTAGGACCTCATCGTCCCCTGCATCGTCTTCCACACAGTCTTCCTCCCTGACCTCCTGTTCGGTCTGCACACTGCAGAAAGACGCAGCAGTTGGCACCTGTGTTTCGTCATCATCAGAGACGTGCGGACTCCGATGAGGTGGTATTCCCATGTCCTCATCATCAGGAGACATCAGTGGCTGTGCATCAGTGCATTCTATGTCTTCCACCACTGGGGAAGGGCTAGGTGGATTCCCTTGGGAAACCCTGCCAGCAGAGTCTTCAAACAGCATAAGAGACTGCTGCATAACTTGAGGTTCAGACAGTTTCCCTGATATGCATGGGGGTGATGTGACAGACTGATGGGCTTGGTTTTCAGTTGCCACCTGTGCGTTTTCTGCGGAAGACTGGGTGGGAGATAATGTTGTGAATGTGCTGGATCCACTGTCGGCCACCCAATTGACTAGCGCCTATACGTGCTCAGGCCTCACCATCCTTAGAACGGCATTGGGCCCCACCAAATATCGCTGTAAATTCTGGCGGGTACTGGAACCTGAGGTAGTTGGTTCACTAGGACGTGTGGCTGTGGCAGAATGGCCACGTCCTCTCCCAGCACCAGAGGGTACACTAACACGACCGCGTCCGAGTCGCTTAATAGATGTTTTCCTCATTGTAACCGTTCACCAAGCACCACAAAAAGGAAAAAAAATATTTGGACCAATATATTGATTTCAAATTCAGGCGTTTTTTACAGGCACCTACCACCATCTGCCTATTTGTTTATGTAGCGTATTACACTAATCCAGGCACAGCACTAACCACTGATTTAGGGGAATATCTCTTTTAGGGCTAGTATTTAGGCCCTGGATGAAAGGTATCCTTTTATGGACAGATGTACAATTGGCCTGCAACAGCTGGAACACCAGATTCAGGGTATTGCTATTTTGGCAAATTAATTTCACCCCAGAACAAAATATATGTTTTGGCGGACACTATGAAATCTGGCCTGCAACAGCTGGGACACCAGATTCAGGGTATTGCTATATAACATAGTAACATAGTAACATAGTATATAAGACCGAAAAAAGACATTTGTCCATCCAGTTCGGCCTGTTTCCTACAAGTTGATCCAGAGGAAGGCAAAAAACCCCTGTGAGGCAGAAGCCAATTTTCCTCACTTAAGGGGAAAAAAAAATTCCTTCCCGACTCCAATCAGGCAATCAGAATAACTCCCTGGATCAACGACCCCTCTCTAGTAGCTATAGCCTGTAACATTATTACACTCCAGAAATAAATCCAGTCCCCTCTTGAATTCCTTTATTGTACTCACCATCACCACCTCCTCAGGCAGAGAGTTCCATAGTCTCACTGCTCTTACAGTGAAGAATCCTCTTCTATGTTTGTGTACAAACCTTCTTTCCTCCAGACGCAGAGGATGTCCCCTTGTCACAGTCACAGTCCTGGGGATAAATAGATGATGGGACAGATCTCTGTACTGACCCCTGATATATTTATACATAGTTATTAGATCTCCCTCAGTCGTCTTTTTTCTAAAGTGAATAACCCTAATTTTGATAACCTTTCAGGGTACTGTAGATCCCTCATTCCAGTTATTACTTTAGTTGCCCTCCTCTGAACCCTCTCCAGCTCTGCTATGTCTGTCTTGTTCACAGGAGCCCAGAACTGTACACAGTACTCCATGTGTGGTCTAACCAGTGATTTGTAAAGTGGTAGGACTATGTTCTCATCACGGGCGTCTATGCCCCTTTTGATGCAACCCATGATCTTATTGGCCTTGGCAGTAGCTGCCTGACACTGGTTTTTGCAGCTTAATTTGCTGTTTATTAAAATTCCTAGATCCTTTTCCATGTCAGTGTTACCGAGTGTTTTACCATTTAATATGTACGGGTGACTTGCATTATTCCTTCCCATGTGCATAACTTTACATTTGTCAGTGTTAAACCTCATCTGCCATTTTTCTGCCCAAGCCTCCAATCTATCCAGATCCCTCTGTAGCAGAAAACTGTCCTCTTCAGTGTTAATTACTTTACACAGTTTAGTGTCATCTGCAAAAATAGATATTTTACTGTGCAGGCCTTCTACAAGATCATTAATAAATATATTGAAGAGAATAGGGCCCAATACTGACCCCTGAGGTACCCCACTAGTTACAGTGACCCAATCTGAGTATCTACCGTTAATAACCACCCTCTGTTTTCTGTCACTCAGCCAGTTACTTACCCACATACAGACATTTTCTCCCAGTCCGAGCATCCTCATTTTATATACTAACCTTTTATGAGGTACGGTGTCAAATGCTTTGGAGAAGTCCAGATATACGACATCCATTGATTCACCGCTGTCAAGTCTAGAACTTACCTCCTCATAGAAGCTGATTAAATTTGTTTGGCATGACCGATCACTCATGAAGCCATGCTGATATGGCGTTATTTGCTTATTTTCATTGAGATACTCCAAAATAGCATCTCTTAGAAACCCTTCAAACAGTTTACCAACAATAGATGTTAAACTTACCGGCCTATAATTTCCAGGCTCTGTTTTTGGACCCTTTTGAATATTGGCACCACATTTGCTATGCGCCAATCCTGTGGAACATTCCCTGTTATTATAGAGTCCGTAAATATCAGAAATAATGGTCTGGCTATGACATCACTTAATTCCCTTAGGATACGGGGGTGTATGCCATCCGGTCCTGGCGATTTGTCTATTTTAATCTTTTTAAGTCGCTGTTGTACTTCTTCCTGGGTCAGACAGGGCACTTTTAATGGGGATTTACTTTTACATTCTGCATTTCATCTGACAGTTTATTTTCCTCAGTGAATATAGTGGAGAAAAAAATATTTAATAGTTTTGCTTTATCCTCGTCGCTCTCTGCAACACCCCCCTCATTGCTATGTAGAGGGCCGACTCCTTCAGATTTATATTTTTTACTATTTATATAATTGAAGAACATTTTAGGGTTAGTTTTACTCTCTTTGGCAATTAATCTCTCGTTCTCTAGTTTGGCAAATTTTATTCGTTTTTTACATATTCTATTTTTTTCCTTATAGTTTATTAGTGCTTCCTGACTCCCCTCCTGTTTTAGCAATTTATATGCTTTCTTTTTGTCATTTATTGCCTTCTTTACGGTTCCATTTATCCACATTGGTCTCTTATTGTTCCTTAGCCTTTTATTCCTATAAGGTATGTACCTCTCACAATTAGATGTTACAATGCTTTTAAAAATCTCCCATTTTATGGTTGTATTTTTATTTTTGAGGACTTTGTCCCAGTTAGTTAGGCCTATGGCCTCGCTTAGTTGGCTAAATTTTTGCTTTTTTGAAGTTTGGTATTTTTGTTCCTCCCTTTAGAAACTCTCGTTTGAAGGATAATTGGAAGGTTATAACTTTATGGTCACTATTTCCCAGGTGTCCCCAACCTGCACATCTGTTGTTCTATCAGGTCTATTGGTTAATACTAAGTCCAGTATGGCCGTCCCTCTAGTGGGGTCCTGAACCAGTTGGGAAAGGAAATTGTCTTTGGCTATTGCCAAGAACCTGTTTCCTTTATGGGATGTACAGCTTTCAGTTTCCCAGTCTATATCTGGGTAGTTGAAGTCCCCCATGATAACGACTTCATTATGATTTGCCGCCTCGTCTATCTCGTTTAGTAATAGATTTTCTGTGGACTCTGGTATATTAGGTGGTTTATAATACACTCCTATTAGTATTTTATTATTGTTTTTTGCTCCATGTATTTCTACCCACAGTGACTCCACATGTTCATGTCCCTCAGAGATGTATTCTCGAATTACAGGATTTAGACACGACTTCACGTAGAGGCAGACCCCTCCCCCTCTCCGGTTTTCACGATCCTTTCTGAACAGATTGTAACCTTGTACATTAACTGCCCAGTCATAGCTATCATCCAGCCATGTCTCAGTTATTCCCACTACGTCATAGTCCTCCTCACACATCAGTAATTCCAGTTCCCCAGTCTTGTTAGTCAGGCTTCTGGCATTAGTATACATACATTTGACAGGTTTATGTGTATTTTTTACCCTACATCTTTCATTCTGAGCTGTTCTAGTCCCCCCTTCCATTCCTCCCCCAGACACACTACCTCGCCCCTGGTCTCTATCTGCACTATCTTCTCCTCCTATAATGTAATTACCCTCCCCCAGTCCCTAGTTTAAACACTCCTCCAACCTTCTAGCCATCTTTCTCCCCAACACAGCTGCCCTTTCCCCATTGAGGTGCAGCCCGTCCCTACGGTAGAGCCTGTAGCCAACAGAGAAGTCGGCCCAGTTCTCCATGAACCCGAACCCCTCCTTCCTCCTTCCTATATTGGCAGATTAATTTCACCCCAGAACAAAATATATGTTTTGGCGGACACTATGAAATCTGGCCTGCAACAGCTGGGACACCAGATTAAGGGTATTGCTATTTTGGCAGATTCATTTCACCCCAGAACAAAATATATGTTTTGACGGACTTTATGAATCCTGGCCTGCAACAGCTGGGACACCAGATTCAGGGTATTGCTATTTTGGCAATTGAATTTCACCCCAGAACAAAATATATGTTTTGACGGACACTATGAAACGTGGCCTGCAACAGCTGGGACACCAGATTCAGGGTATTGCTATTTTGCCAGATAATTTCACCCCAGAACAAAATATATGTTTTGGCAGACACTATGAAATCTGGCCTGCAACAGCTGGGATCACCAGATTCAGGGTATTGCTATTTTGGCAGATTAATTTCACCCCAGAACAAAATATATGTTTTGGTTGACACTATAAAATCTGGCCTGCAACAGCTGGGACACCAGATTCAGGGTATTGCTATTTTGGCAGATTAATTTCACCCCAGAACAAAATATATGCTTTGGCGGACACTATTCTATTTTGCCAGCCACAGCTGAAACCACTGATTTATGGTATTGCTATTTTGGCAATTGAATTTCTCCCCAGAACAAAATATATGTTTTGGCGGACGCTATGAAATCTGGCCTGCAACAGCTGGGACACCAGATTCAGGGTATTGCTATTTTGGCAGATTAATTTTACCCAAGAACAAAATATATGTTTTGGCAGACACTATGAAATCTGGCCTGCAACAGCTGGGACACCAGATTCAGGGTATTGCTATTTTGGCAGATTAATTTCACCCCAGAACAAAATCTATGTTTTGGCGGACACTATGAAATCTGGCCTGTAACAGCTGGGACACCAGATTCAGGGTATTGCTATTTTGGCAGATTAATTTCACCCCAGAACAAAATATATGTTTTGGCGAACACTATGAAATCTGGCCTGCAACAGCTGGGACACCAGATTCAGGGTATTGCTATTTTGCCAGATTAATTTCACCCCAGAACAAAATATATGCTTTGGCGTACACTATGAAATCTGGCCTGCAACAGCTGGGACACCAGATTCAGGGTATTGCTATTTTGGCAGATTAATTTCACCCCAGAACAAAATACGTGACTCCAGCTTAAATAGAGGCTGGGTCACATGCTGCACTTGGCCAATCACAGCCATGCCATTAGTAGGCATGGCTGTGATGGGCTCTTAGGGCAAGAAGTAAAACGCTAGCTGATTGGCTGTTGTGCAGCCCTTTAGAAAGCGGGAAGAAATCGCCGAACAACGGACCCGAACCCGAACTTTTTTGAAAATGTCCGGGTTCGGGTCCGTGTCCCTGACACCCCAAAATTCGGTACGAACCCGCACGATGCTCGAACTGTTCGCTCAACACTAGTGTCCTGTATTATCTGGAACCAAAACGTTAGCATCACATCCCACAAAAGCGCTATTATATTAAGATCTGAAGGCCAAGTCAACATATTGAACTTTTGGTCGTGCTCCTCATACTATTTCTAAACAGGCAGGGCATAATATCCTGCTACAAGAAGCCACTGCTGTTAGGGAACACCATTGCCATGAAGCACTGTACTTGATCTGGAACAATCATAAAGTAGGTAGTACATGTCAAAATATCATCCACATGAATACAGAACCCAAGGTTTCCAAGTAGAACATCACACTGCTTCTGCTATTAAGACTTCTCATAGTGAATTGTAGTGCCATCTCTTCTGTAAGTAAGTGATCCACATGCACCTGGCTGTCAATATGAAGTAAGAGAAAATGTGATTGATCAGGCCAGGCCATCTTATTTTATTGCTCCATAGTGCAGTTGTGATACTCAGTTTCCCTTTGAAGGCTCTTTTAGTGATGGACAGGGGTAAGCATGGGTACTCTGACTAATCTGCTGCTGCACAACCCTATACACAGCAGGCTGTTATGCACTATGTTTTCTGATAACTTATTGTCATAGCCAACATTAAATTATTCATCAGTTTTTGCTACATTGGCTCTTGGGAGGGATGCTCCCCACATGTATGAGTAAGCCGAAGTAAACCATGACCCTGTTGCTGATTCACCAGTTGGACAACTTTTTATAGGTATGGTAGGAACCGCTGCCTATTGTGTACAACCCACAAATCCTGACACTTTGGAAATGTTCTGACCCAATTGTTTAGCCAGCTTGTCAAAGTTAGGCATTGTCCATATTTCCGTGTCAGTGTCATGTCCGTGAAAAAAGATGAACGTGTATTATCTGTGAAGATTTCCGTGAAGGATCTTTAAAGGGTCCGTGTGTCCATTTTTGCCTTCCATATGTTATCTATAATTCATGGACATTGCTCAGCTGAAAAATGATTTCAAGAGCATCATGGATGACATCTGTTTTGTGTCCGTGAATTTCCTATAGACTTCAATGGGCGTGTTTGATCCACATCACAGATCAAAGTAGAGCACGTCTCCGTGACCATCTTCGTCAGTAAAAAGATACTAAATGTGAACAAACACATTTAAATCAATGGGTATGTGTGCTGTCCGCAGAAAATGCACAGCACATTTCTATGAAAAACAGAAATGTGGACGAGGCCTTACTCTGATCATTTTCTTCACAATTTTTCCTCTTTCCAACACACTAACCACAAAGATTGACTGTCCACTTACTGCCTAATATATACCACCCCTTGACAGAGGCCTTGTCTGATCAGTATGCACTCACCTAAAGAATTATTAGGAACACCTGTTCTATTTCTCATTAATGCAATTATCTAGTCAACCAATCACATGGCAGTTTCTTCAATGCATTTAGGGGTGTGGTCCTGGTCAAGACAATCTTCTGAACTCCAAACTAAATGTCAGAATGGGAAAGAAAGGTGATTTAAGCAATTTTGAGCGTGGCATGGTTGTTGGTGCCAGACCGGCCGGTCTGAGTATTTCACAATCTGCTCAGTTACTGGGATTTTCACGCACAACCATTTCTAGGGTTTACAAAGAATGGTGTGAAAAGGGAAAAACATCCAGTATGCGGCAGTCCTGTGGGCAAAAATACCCTGTTGATGCTAGAGGTCAGAGGAGAATGGGCCGACTGATTCAAGCTGATAGAAGAGCAACGTTGACTGAAATAACCACTCGTTACAACCGAGGTATGCAGCAAAGCATTTGTGAAGCCACAACACGCACAACCTTGAGGCGGATGGGCTACAACAGCAGAAGACCCCACCGGGTACCACTCATCTCCACTACAAATAAGAAAAAGAGGCTACAATTTGCACAAGCTCACCAAAATTGGACTGTTGAAGACTGGAAAAATGTTGCCTGGTCTGATGAGTCTCGATTTCTGTTGAGACATTCAAATGGTAGAGTCCGAATTTGGCCTAAACAGAATGAGAACATGTATCCATCATGCCTTGTTACCACTGTGCAGGCTGGTGGTGGTGGTGTAATGGCATGGGGGATGTTTTCTGGGCACACTAGGCCCCTTAGTGCCAATTGGCCATCGTTTAAATGCCACGGGCTACCTGAGCATTGTTTCTGACCATGTCCATTCCTTCAAGACCACCGTGTACCCATCTTCTGATGGTTTTCTTTGTTTCTATAAGCTTTCTGGGAAAAAGAAAGCCAGTTTAGGGTCCTGGAGCCGGTCAGGGATGAGTTGGGTGGGTTCCCTAACCACCCGGAGCCAGTCCGGGTTTTACCTGCCTGAGGGAACTGCTCACACAGATGTACTAATTAGGTCAGCAGGCCTGACACAGGGGCTCTCTCTGGGTGTGTGTGCAGTCTGTTTGAGAAGCTGCAAGCCTAGCAGCTCTGAGAGTGGTCACTTTTCGATCTAACTGCTGAACTGTAAGTTGCTCTGTTTTTCCCCTTGAAAATGCTCTTTGTGTTTTGTGTTATGAGTTTAGCTAGTCCTGCCGAGTGAGATAGGCAGGAGCCAGACGGCTATTGTTTGTTTGGTTTTGTTTGTTATTTTGAGCAACTTACAAAATAAACTAGCAACAGTTTGACATACAAGCTACAAAGGGGCCAGTATTCCTGTTTCTGCACAAAACAATCCCCGCAAGAGGACGTAACAGTTCACAAATTGGTGGAGGATGCGGGTATATGGATCCCTGCCAGATTCCATCCTCCTAGCAAATTTAATTGCATTGCATCTTGTTATCCAATACGATGGAAGATCTTGTGTTGAGGTTGACACAAGCCTGTGCAACCCAGCAAGATGCAAATGCAGTCCAGCGAGAGACTAATGCCAGATATGAAAAGGCTTTGGCTGCCCAGCAGGAGGCGCAGCAGGAAATTGTACGTCTGTTGAGTACTCAGGTGACAGCACTGGCTGAGGCCGCGGAAAGAGACAGGCAAATGCAAGCTGAAGCTGCTCGGAAAGACAGAGAAACTCTTGCAGAGGTTCTGCAGCAGCTGGCAAATACGCCTCAGGATCGACCTAGCAATACTGGGTTGGTCAAAGCAAGCCATTTTCTTCAGAAAATGACCCTACACGATGACGTGGAAGCATTTCTGAATACGTTTGAACATACCGCAGACCTACAGGTGTGGCCTAAGACTCAGTGGGCGGGGTTGGTTGTTCCGTTTCTAACGGGTGACTCTCAGAAAGCGTATTTTGATTTGTCTGCCGAGGATGCCCAGGACTATGAGAAGCTAAAGCTAGAAATTCTCCGTCGTTTGGGTGCCACTCCTGCTGTGCGGGCCCAACAAGTGCACCGCTGGAATTACCAACCTAATAAGTCTCCCAGGTCACAGCTGCATGACTTAATTTATCTGGTACGAAAATGGTTGCAAGCTGAGATACTCAATGCACCACAGATTGTCGAAAGGGTCACAATGGATCGCTTCCTGACGGCGCTGCCATATGAGTTAAGAAAATGGGTCAGTCACGCTGATCCAAAGTCTGCCAATGAGTTAGTTGAGATGGTTGAATTAGTTGAGATGGTTGAACGCTACCTGGCAGCAGAGGGGTTTTTGGCAGGGGGTCTGCCCCGAGAACTTGCCTGTAAAGCGGCGTCTGCCCACAGTGGCGGGAAGAGGCACAGCAACCTTAAATGCTGATGCTGGCTCGAAAACGTGGGTGAAGACCAACGTTTATACTAGGCTGCTGAAAGAGACCCTACCAGGGTCCAGTGTCCAGGGCTGGATGTGCAAAGCCCGGGGGCATGTGGCTGCCAAATGTCCTCTCGTCCCAGAACCTTTGGAGTGTGGAGCAGATCGGCGCCTATCCTTCTTCGCTCATCCGGCGTATCTGACATCTGCGCAGGCTCACATGGCACGGGTCAAAGTAGGTGGAAGGAGTTTCCAGGCCTTGCTGGATTCTGAGAGCCCTATTTACGCTTGTACATTCAGACCTGGTAGCTCCAGACCAGCTGAAAAAACAGTGCATCACATGGTTATGCAAAGAGTTATTGTACAGTGGCGGTCCCCATTGAGACTCAGTTTGGTGTGACGTCCCATGAGGTGGGAGTATCTAAATCCCTGATGCATAGTGTCATACTAGGACGGGACTTTCCTTTGTTCTGGGACCTGTGGATGGTCGAGTTTCCACCTCGAATTTCCCTAAGTGTGGGTGATGAAAGTCCTGCTAGCCTGCCTGACATTGGTGATTCAGGTTCTGAAGTCTCAGCTGTTAGACTGGCCCCAGTTGAGCCTGACCAGTTCCCCTTCTCTGTGCTAGTGGGAGAGTCTGAGAGACCTCAAGAGACTGTGGAAGAGTTACCTATGCCAGAAATAAACTGTTCTTAAGATAACTTTGGCACATCCCAATTGAGAGTGCCAAAAAAGGTTAGCTCATGCTTGGAAAAATGTTGCGGTGGTTAATGGGGTTGCCGACAAAATGGGCTTGGAGAATGTGTATCCTCACTTTGCTGTCAACCATGATCTTCTTTATTGTGTTGATAATATAAGGGGTGAAGTCGTAGAGCATCTAGTTGTTCCCAAATCGCACAGGAAAGTGTTACTTGGCTTGGCTCATAAAAACCCCATGGGAGGACACCTGGCAGCTGAGAAAACTCAGCAACGGGTACTCCAAAGGTTTTTTTGGCCTGGAGTGTTTGTAGAAATCAAACGATTCTGTGCGTCTTTCCTAGAATGTTAGTTGACATCCCCTGCAGCTCATTACCGGGGACCCTTGGTATCGTTACCCATCATTGAGGTACCTTTTCACCGGATTGCGATGGATTTGGTGGGGCCCCTGGTGAAGTCTGCAAAGGGACATCAATACATTCTTGTGGTTTTAGACTATGCCACCAGTTATCCAGAGGCGGTTCCTCTGCGGAACACGTCAGCTAAAACAATTGCCCGGGAACTGTTTCATATGTTTGCTAGAACAGGCATTCCCAAAAATATCCTGACGGATCAAGGGACACCTTTTATTTCCAACGTAATGAAAGGTTTGTGTAAGCTGCTGGGTATAAAACAGTTAAGGACATCAGTCTATCACCCTCAAACTGATGGGTTGGTGGAGCACTACAACAAAACCCTCAAGAGAATGTTAAAAAGGGTGGTTGAGGCAGACGGGAGAGATTGGGAATGCTTGCTCCCCTACTTGATGTTTGCTGTTCGCGTGGCGTCTCAGTCATCTACTGGGTTTTCCCCATTTGAGCTTTTGTATTGGCAACACCCCCGGAAGCTTTTGGATATTGCGAAGGAGTCGTGGAAAGAGGAGCCCTTTCCCCACCGCTCCATGGTGGAACATGTTCTACAGATGCAGGACCGCATCACAGCTGTAATGCCCATAGTACAAGAGCATATGAGACAGGCTCAAGAGGCCCAAAGTCGCATATACAATCGGGGAGCCAGACTCAGGGTTTTTCAGCCGGGTGACCGGGTCCTGGTTCTGGTTCCCACCGTGGAAAGTAAATTCCTGGCCAAATGGCAAGGGTCCTATGAGGTTGTAGAGAAAATAGGGGATGTGAATTATAAAGTCCACCAACCCAACAAACAGAAAAAATTGCAAATCTATAATGTCAATTTAATAAAGGCCTGGAAGGAACCTTTAGTTTCTATGGCGGCTGAGCGTCTCAGTCCTACACTTCAGGGGGAAGTTACTGAGGTGAAGGTCTAGGAGACTCTGTCAGGGGCACAAGCCCAAGAGGTAAAGGAATTCCTCCTTAGGAATGCTGATGTGTTTTCAGAGTGGCCAGGTTGCACTCATGTAATTAAGCATGATATTGTTACAGATCCACAAGCTCGGGTTCGCTTGAAGCCATATCGCATTCCTGAAGCCCGCAGACAGACCGTAGCAGGTGAGGTCCAGAGAATGTTGGAGCTAAGTGTTATTGAACCATCCCATAGTGATTGAAGTAGCCCAGTGGTGTTGGTACCAAAACTGGATGGATCCTTGCGATGGACTTTCGCAAATTAAATGAGATCTCAAAGTTTGACGCTTATCCCATGCCACGGGTGGATGAGTTGATAGAAAGGTTAGGTCCAGCCAGGTACATCCCCACCCTAGATCTAACCAGAGGTTATTGGCAGATTCCACTTACTTCAACGGCTAGAGAAAAGACAGCATTTTCTACTCCACAGGGCCTGTTCCAGTATGTGAGAATGCCATTTGGGCTTCATGGGGCCCTGCCACCTTACAGAGGTTGATGGATGAAGTCCTCAGGCCACACTGACAATTTGCTTCGGCGTACCTTGACGACGTGGTGATATTCAGCTCGGACTGGGAAAGTCATCTTCCCAAGGTCCAAGCGGTGGTAAACTTAATTCGGCAGGCTGGTCTAATGGCCAATCCCAAGAAATGTGCCCTGGGCCTTGAAGAGGCACGATACCTAGGGTACATTATTGGTAAAGGCCTCATCAAGCCTCAGGCTCAAAAGGTACAGGCAATTAAGGAGTGGCCTCAACCTTCCTAAAAAAAAGGTGAGGACATTTCTGGGCATGGTAGGGTATTACCAGAGGTTTATTCCAGATTTTGCCACCATAGCTGCTCCACTTATGGACCTAATAAAGGCAAAAGCTCAGGGTGAATTTCTTGGAACAAAGATGCTGAGGTTGCGTTCTGTAAACTCAAGGAGGTGTTATGCAGTAGGCCAGTTTGGATCACTCCTGATTTTTTAAAAAGTTTGTTGTTCAAACAGATGCTTCCAATGTGGGCCTAGGGGCCGTGTTGTCACATTTGGTCCATGGAGAAGAACACCTAGTGATATTTGAGTAAGAAGCTAACCGCGGCTGAGAAAAACTATAGTATCGTGGAGCGCGAGTGTTTGTCCATCAAATGGGCTGTGGAGACTCTGCGATACTCTCTGTTCGGCCGTCGGTTTCAGTTGGTGACAGATCACTCCCCTCTTACCTGGATATCACAGGCCAAAGGTCATAATGCAAGGGTGACTCGCTGGTTCCTGTCACTACAGGACTATAATTTCTCAGTGGAGCACAGAGCAGAAAAGCTGCAGGCCAATGCTGACGATCTCTCCTGAACTCATTGTATGTTCATGGAAAGTGTCCGTACCCACGGGTTCGAACAGAGGGAGGGGGTATATGACAGGGTTTCACAATGTTTGGCAGAGAAGGTGCTGGATGGTGTGTACATTGCACCAAGTTTCCGGCACTTCATGTGTTAAAAGGCTCCAGGAAGGTTTGGTTTTCTTTGTTTCTATAAGCTTCCTGGGAAACAGAAAGCCAGTTTAGGGTCCTTGAGCCAGTCAGGGAATAGTTGGGTGGGTTCACTGACCACCTGGAGCCAGTCCGGGTTTTACCTGCCTGGGGGAACTGCTCACACAGTGTACTAATTAGGTCAGCAGGCCTGACACAGGGGCTCTCTCTGGGTGTGTGTGCAGTCTGTTTGAGAAGCTGCAAGCCTAGGAGCTCTGAGAGTGGTCACTTTTCGATCTAACTGCTGAACTGTAAGTTGCTCTGTTTTTCCCCTTGAAAATGCTCTTTGTGTTTTGTGTTATGAGTTTAGCTAGTGCTACCGAGTGAGATAGGCAGGAGCCAGACGGCTATTGTTTGTTTGGTTCTGTTTGTTATTTTGAGCAACTTACAAAATAAACTAGCAACAGTCTGACATATAAGCTACAAAGGTGTCAGTATTCCTGTTTCTGCACAAAACAATCCCTGCAAGAGGACGTAACAGTTCACAATATATATATATATATATATATATATATATATGAAAAGGCGGCAGCACTCCAAATTATGATGAAGAAAAAGTGGACAGTTTTAATGACCCATCAGTACAGCAACGTTTCAGCTCTCTCAATGGAGCCTTTGTCTAGCTGAATCAACAATGTGCCATATATTTAAAGTGCAATAAATTACATACATCATAATTACATGATTAAAAAATAGTGCCATGATTACAGTGAAAACATGATTAGTGTACATATTCAAATTAACCCCTTAAGGACACGGCCCTATTTCACCTTAAGGACCAGGCCATTTTTTCAAAATCTGACCACTGTCACTTTAAGTGTGGATAACTTTAAAACGCTTTTACTTACCCAGGCCGTTCTGAGATTGTTTTTTCGTCACATATTGTATTTCACGACACTACTAAAATTGGGTCAAAAAAGTCAATTTTTTTGCATAAAAAAATACAATTTTTACAAAAAATTTGGAAAATTTAGCAAATTGTAAAGTTTCAGTTTCTCTACTTCTAGAATACACAGTAATACCCCCCCAAAAAGGGATGATTTTACATTTCCCATATGTCTCCTTTATTTTTGGAGCATTTGGGGAATGTCATTTTATTTTTTGGGATGTTACATAGCTTAGAAGTTTAGAAGCAAATTTTGAAATTTTTCCGAAATTTCCCGAATTCCACTTTTTATGGACCAGTCCAGGTCTGGAGACACTTTGTGAGGCTCACATAATAGAAACCACCCAAAAATGACTCCATTTTAGAAACTACACCTCTCAAGGTATTCAAAGCTGGGTTTACAAACATTGTTAACCCTTTAGTTGTTCCACAACAGTTCATGGAAGATGGAGAAACAATTTTGAAATTTGGAATTTTTGGAAAAATTTCCATTATAATCCATTTTTTCCAGTCATAAAGTGAGGGTTACCTGCCAAACAAAACTTAATATGGGTTGCCCTGATTCTCTAGTTTACAGAAACACCCCATGTGTGGTCCTAAACTACTGTTTGGCCAAACGGGAGGACATTGAAGGAGGGGAACGCCATATGGGTTTTGAATGGCAGATTTTGCGGGACTGGTTTTTTTTACACCATGTCCTATTGCAAGCCCCCCTAATGCACCCTAGCATAGAAATTCCAAAAAAGTGACTCCATCTAAGAAAGTACACCCCTCAAGGTATTTAAAGATGGGTTTACAAACGTTGTTAACCTTTTAGGTGTTCCACAACAGTTCGTGGAAGATGGAGAAATAATTTTGAAATTTGGAATTTTTGGAAAAATTTCCATTATAATCCATTTTTTCCAGTCATAAAGTGAGGGTTACCTGCCAAACAAAACTCAATATGGGTTGCCCTGATTCTCTAGTTTACAGAAACACCCCATGTGTGGTCCTAAACTACTGTTTGGCCAAACGGGAGGACATTGAAGGAGGAACGCCATATGGTTTTGGAAGGCAGATTTTGCGGGACTGGTTTATTTACACCATGTACCCTTTCAAGCCCCCTGCTGCACCCCTAGAGTAGAAACTCCATAAAAGTGACCCCATCTAGGAAACTACAGGATATGGTAGTTGTTGTTTTGGGACTATTTTAGGGTAGATTTGTTTTTTGGTTGCTCTATATTATACTTTTTTGAGGCAATATAACAAAAAATTGAAATCCTAAAATTGTTAATACATTTGCCATTAATTTTTGTGGAACGCCTAAAGGGTTAACAAAGTTTGTAAAGTAATTTTTGAATAACTTGAGGGGTGTAGTTTTTTAGATGGGGTCACTTTTTTGGAGTTTCTAGTCTAGGCTACATCAGGGGGACTTCTAATGGGCCATGGTGTAAATAAACCAGTCCATCAAAATCTGCCTTCCAGAAACCATATGGCGTTACCTTCGTTCTGTGCCCTGCCTTGTGGCTATATAGTCATTTACGACCACATATGGGGTGTTTCTGCAAAGTACAGAATTGGGGCAATAAATAATATTTTTTTTTATGTTAACCCTTGCTTTATTACTGGAAAATATGGATTAAAACGGAAATTTTGCCAAAAAATTGGTTTTTTTGCACAGTTTTTTTTTTTTTTTTACCACCGCTCCTGTAAGGGGTTGGGTCTAATGTTATTTTTATAGGGGAGATTATTACGGACGCGCCAATACCTAATATGTCTACTTTCTTTGAATTATTCAGATTTGACACTAGATTATCATTTTAGGAACAAAAAATAGATAATTTTACTATCTCCATAGCCTGGCTGCTGCATTTTTTTGGGGGGGTGGTTACTATATAATGTAGGGGCTCATTTTTTGCAGGATGAGTTGGCGGTTTTATTGGCACTATTTGGGGGTGCATACAACCTTTTGATCGCTCGCTATTACAATTTTTGTAGTGTTAGGTAATAATACAAATGTCTTTTTGGACATAGTTTTTATTTTTTTAAGAAGTTTTTCAAAGGGGTTAGGTCAAATTTTATTTTTATAGAGCAGATTTTTACGGACGCGGCGATGCCCAATATGTATGGCTCTCAGACTTAGGTGACACTAAAACAGGCATCCTCAAAAAGCGGCCCTCCAGATTTTGTAAAACTACAGCACCCCTCGGTTGGTTTAGGGTCTGTGGACCCCAACCACCACAGGCACTGAAAAAAAAATTGTATTTTTTATTTTCCCTAATCTAACACTATCCCTTCCTAGCCCTGCCTAAATAGACCTTTCCCTCACTGACCCTAACCTACCTGGAGGGTGCATGAGGGTTCTGGATGGAGCAGGGGGTCGCAGGAGCAGAGCTGGAGCGGTGCAGGCAGGTGCGGGCACGTCGGCGACAGCAGCAGAAAGAGGAGGGGAGAGAGGAGCGCTGGGTGTTTGAATCACCCGCCTCTCTCCCCGGACCAATCATCGGCCACTACCGCCACCAACGCCCACAATTCAAGAACGGTAATTGGTGGTGTGATATCACACCACCGATCACCGTTCTTTTCTGGTTCATCGGGTCACCGGAGACCCGAATGGACCGGAAACGCAGAAAACCGCAGGTCTGAATTGACCTGCGGTTTTCTGCGATCGCCGATACGGGGGGGTCACATGACCCCCCTCGGTGTTGTGACGGGATGCCCGCTGAATGATTTCGGCGGGCATCCCGTTTTTATTAACCCCTTCACCTCCGCAATCGCCGTTAAGAAACATGACGTACCGGTACGTCATGTGTCCTTAAGGACTCGGGAAACATGCCGTACCGGTACGTCATGTGTCCTAAAGGGGTTAATTTCATGATATCATGTGATGATAATAAAACATAATTTAGAACAATGTTGGAAGTTCATAAGGTGCAATAATCAATTCATAAATATAATTATCAATAAATACATAAAATTATGCACAGTGAGTAATCAATAAATGTGATTAAAAACCTGATTGATCCTAGGGAGCAGTCACACATGATGCTCGTATGCAGGGAAACCAACTTGGCATAGAGTAATGCGGTGTGCGCATGCACTGCCAGTCCATGCTCTCACGAGACACGGGATCATAGTCTGTATGGAAACCACATCAAAGATGGCCATCGTGTTGAATTCGCCCAGAGTACATGCTCCTGCTAGTAAATCCGGCATGCCCCCTGTATTACGTATAAGCCAAGGAAAAAGTTTTAACTCTTGCAACTTCGAAGACTCATCCCTGCTGTATCAGCACTTCATAAAGTCACAGCATAATGATGATTTTTTCATTCAGTTACGGGGAACTGCCATGGGGTCCAACATGGTGCCGACTTATGCAAATCTGTAAAAGTCATACCTTCAGGAATCCTTCGTCTATGTGAGCCACCACTTCAGCCATATGCTGGGGTGGTAGCGTTATATAGATGATGTTTACCTGATTTGGGTCAGCGCCACGGAGAACCTCGTGGCTTTCCATAAATATATTAATTCCATTCATCCTTCTGTTACATTTACCTTGACTTATTCTACAGGTGCCATACAATTTTTAGATACACAAGTGAATATTTGCGATCAGATGCTTGACACAGATTTATTTGTCAAACCAACTGACAAAAACACCTTATTGAGATCTGGGAGCCACCATCCTAAATCTATGATTAGATCTTTGCCTTTTAGTTCGATGTTAAGTGTCAGAAAGATTGTTCAGGACACAATTGTAACAGAAACTAGACTACAGGAGATGGGGAACAAATTCCAGACAAGAGGTTACCCTAAGAAATTGATTACTGAATGTCTAAATAAATCTAAATCCCTCAGTACAATTGACCTTTTGAGAGGCACTAATAAATCTAAACAAGCAAATGCCAGAATTCCTTTTGTTTTAGATCATAGTACACAAATTTTGAACATTTCAGGGATTTTGAGAAAACATTGGAGAATATTAACTAGCAATTTTGGAGATAATGATGAATTTAAGGCTCCACCCTTATGTTCCTATCGCAGAAACCGTAATTTGGGAGATCGACTTGTTAAATCTGATGTAGGCAGTTCTAAAGTAACATGTGAGGCCTATTTTGATTCGACTCGGCGGGGTTGCTATCCGTGTTATTTTGTGTCAACTGCTCTCTGATGTTACGGGGTGATTCTTCCATTGACCCCTCCTCTGGAAAAACTATGAAGATTGAACAATACCTTACATGTGATTCAGGCTATGTAGTGTATTTGTTAATTTACCCATGTGGTCTCTTCTACGGTGGATATAAGAAGTCTACACACCCCTGTTAAAATGTCAGGTTTCTGTGCTATAATAAAACGAGACAAAGATAAATCATTTGAGAACTTTTTCCACCTTTAATGTAACCTATAAACTGTACAACTCAATTGAAAAACAAACTGAAATCTTTTAGGTAAAGGGAAGAAAAAATATAAAAATAAAATAATATGGTTGCATAAGTGTGCACACCCTTAAACTAATACTTTGTAGAAGCACCATTTGATTTTATTACAGCACTCAGTCTTTTTGGGTATGAGTCTATCAGTATGGCACATTTTGACTTGGCATTATTTGCCCACTCTTCTTTGCAAAAACACTCCAAATCTGTCAGATTGCGAGGGCATCTCCTGTGCACAGCACTCTTCAGATCACCCCACAGATTTCCAATCAGACTCAGGTCTGGGCTCTGGCTGGGCCATTCCAAAACTTTAATCTTCTTCTGGTGAAGCCGTTCCATTCTGGGGAAGCCGTTCCTAAAGATGAAGTTCTTCTTCATGTTCAGCTTTCTAGCAGAAGCCTGAAGGTTTTGTGCCAATATTGACTGGTATTTGGAACTGTTCATAACTCCCTCTATCTTAACTAAGGCCCCAAAGCATGATGCTGCCACCACCATGCTTCATTGTGGGTATGGTGTTCTTTTAGTGATGTGTAGTGTTGTTTTTGTGCCAAACATATCTTTTGGAATTATGGCCAAAAAGTTCAACCATGGTTTCATCAGACCATAACACCTTTTCCCACATGCTTTTGGGAGACTACAGATGTGTTTTTGCAAAATGTAGCCTGGGTTGGATGTTTTTCTTCGTAAGAAAAGGCTTTCGTCCTGCCACTCTACCCATAGCCCATAGCCCAGACATATGAAGAATACGGGAGATTGTTGTCACATGTACCACACAGCCAGTACTTTCCAGATATTCCTGAAGCTCCTTTAATGTTGCTATAGGCCTCTTGGTAGCCTCCCAGACCAGTTTTCTTCTCGTTTTTTCATAAATTTTGGAGGGACGTCCAGTTCTGGGTAATATCACCGTTGTGCTATATGTTCTCTACTTGTGATGACTGTCTTCACTGTGTTCCATGGAATATTTAATGCCTTGGAAATTATTTTGTACCCTTCTCCTGACTGATACCTTTTAACAATGAGATCCCTCTGATGCTTTGGAAGTTTTCTGTGGACCATGGCTATTTAACATGATTTTGAATGTGATTTCTTAATTCCCAGCTACATTATTTTAGTTTTTTTTTTGTTTTGTTTTCTTCCCTCCACCTAAAATATATCAGGTTGTTCTTCAATTGAGTGGTACAGTTTATAGGTCACATTAAAGGTGGAAAAAGTTCTGAAATGATTTATCTTTGCCTCATTTTTTTACAGCACAGAAACCTGACATTTTAACAGGGGTGTGTAGACTTTTTATATCCACTGTATGTGGGGGAGACCACTTGGGACCTAAAACCCCGTCTGAATCATCATAGATACTGTATCAGAAAAAAAAATTTGATTTACCAGTATCCAAGCACTTCACGGAAGCAATAAATTCTGAGCGAGACTTGCGCTTTAGGATATTAGAACTAAAACCTTTGAGACATGGGGGGTATAGGATGGCAATGTTGAAAAAGAAGGAATTATATTTGATTTTTACATTGTGTACATTGAAACCCAAAGGTTTAAGTGTGGAATTTAGGGTAACTTAATACATGATTTTGTCATTGCAGTAGTCTTCTTTTGTAAACCTTCATGTGTAGGAAACGACATGTGTTTATTCCTTGTTTCTGTCTTTTACAGGATTTGATTTGTACAATGAATAATCGGGTGCAGTCACACTGGAAGCTAAACCACAGAACTATACAGGCAACACAAGATTGGTTTAATCTTTTTGCATATTTGCACAGGAGACCACATAAATTTGACCAGTTTGAGGTTTGAACAGCAGTGTCATTTGACTCTGCCCCTCCTTTGCCCCCTTTGGGACAAGGGAGTAATAGATTCTTGTCACTGCTGCTCGTTTTGTATTATAATAAAATATATTTATTTATTTATCATCTCTGAAGCAATCAATTTTTCTTCCTTAACTTGGATGGGGACTTTGGATCACATAAATGTGACACCACAGCCCCCTTCCCTAACTGGAGCACTATTAAAGTTGGTACCTTGGGTGGTCCATCTGCCTCTTGGGTATAATATGTCCACTGATATTGTGGCTGGGATGTCGGGAGGAGGCGAGTGCTGTCATTAGGTGCCGTCGACGTCCTCCTTTTTTACTTAAGACACAGATGCCTATGATGACACCCTTGGTGTCTGTTGTCTCACCAGCCTTCGATATGCTGTTACTTATGAAACGCTGATACAGCAGGGATGAGTCTTTGAAGTTGCAAGTGTTAAAACTTTTTCCTTGGCTCATACTTAATTCAAGGGGTGTGACGGATTTACTTGCAGGAGCATGCCCTCTGGGCGAGTTCAACACGGCGGCCATCTTTTTTGTGGTTTCCATACTTTAATCTATGTTCCTGTGTCAATGACCATGCCAAGTTGGTTTCTCTGCTTACCGTCATCATGTGTGACTGCTCCATAAGATCAATCAGGTTTTTAATCACATTTATTGATTACTCACTCTGCACAATTTTATGTATAGATTGATAATTATATTTATGAATTGATTATTGCCACTTATAAACTTCAACATTGTTGTAAATTATGTTTTATTATCGTCACATGATTTCATTAAATTAATTTGAATATGTCCACTAATCATATTTAGTCACTGTAATCATGGCACTATTTTTTAATCATGTAATTATGATGTATGTAATTGATTGCACTTTAAATATATGGCACATTGCACATGTTGATTCAGCTAGACAAAGGCTCCATTGAGAGAGCTGAAATGTTGCTGTACTGATAGGTCATTAAAACTGTCCACTTTTTCTTCATCATAATTTGGAGTGCTGCCGCCTTAATTTCAACTTATCTGAATAGGACCTTGGTCTCGGTTCTGGGAAGGATTTTGCACCCGCTTTTTTATTGTGTGCTGCTTTTTTTCTTTATATATATTATATAAATTATATCTGTATATATACTATATATAATATTCTAGTCTATATTCTAGTCATTATGTATATCAGAGGAATATTGGTAAAAGTAATAAAATACTGAATATATTGCTTATGATAAAGGATATACACATGAAATATGTACAAAAATATAAATGGAAATAATTTAATAGAATTTACCCATTAAATTATTATGTTGTGGTTTTCTTCACCCATCATTTTAAATTTTTTAAATAGTATTATGCATTTCCATCTAGAGACTATTTCACATATTCAGCAATGATTAGCTTCAGTAGAAATCAGTTAGGACATATTCAGAGCTATTAACTTGTACAATGGGCAGGAACTGAAGTGGAACCCTTTCAACAATGATGATAATTCCCTGTGTAAAAGAAACACTAGAGGGTTTGAAAGCAAGGTGATAAACTTTGAAAAGCGTAGAATCTAGCCATGAGGAGACTTTTGTAGATCTTAGAGGCTATGGGTGGAAGATTGCCCATAGGTTCACTGTTTTATTATATAAAGACTGATAAGGGAAATATTTCCACTGCAGTTTTATTTTCTTGCAACTGATACTTCATAGTGCAAAATCAATTTGTAACAGTTGAAAGCAAACTTCACTATTGCCAGATTGCTAAAGTCCAGTTCATGGAACAAATAAAATTCATATGTTTATGCATCAAATTAAAATAGATACAAATAGAAAATTAAAAAATTCCAGTTTATATCTGGAATGATTGTGTGGGTAAAATATAACTTTTAATATTCATACCTCATACAAATGTTATTCCTAATTTAACCCTTTCCTTTTCCGTTTTTGCGCTTTCATTTTTTGTTCCCTGCCTTCCCAAAGACATAACTTTTAATTTTACTGTTTGCATGGGAGCTTGCAGGAAAAATTGTACTTTCTAATGCCACCATTGAATATTGCATAGGATGTAGTAGGACAAAAAATTCAAATGGTGTGGAATTGGGGAAAAAAATGCAATTCTGCAACATTTTTATGTTTTATTTTTACAGCATTCACTGTGTGTTAAAACTGACTTGTGCTCTTCATTCTCCAGGTCAGTACAAATCTGATGATACCTAATATGTATAGTTTTCCTTGCGTTTTAATACATTTGAAAAAATGTACTTTTTTTTTTATAGTTATTTCTATGGAGATGTGTGGGGGCTCATATTTGGAAGGATGATCTGTAGTTTTTGATAATACCATTTTGGGGAGTGCATGACTTTTTGATCACTTGTAGGGATAAGCAAACCCGAATTTTGAGGTGTTAGGGACACGGACCCGGACCCGAACATTTTCAAAAATGTTTGGGTTCGTTGTTCGGCGATTTTTTTCCCCGCTTTCTGAAGGGCTGCACAGCAGCCAATCAGCTATCGTTTTACTTCTTGCCCTAAGAAGCCATCACAGCCATGCCTACTAATGGCATGGCTGTGATTGGCCAAGTGCAGCATCTGACCCAGCCTCTATTTAAGCTGGAGTCACATAGCGCCGCACATCACTCTACTCTGATTAGTGTAGGGATAGGAAGATAAGATTAGGCAGGAAAAACTCAGCAAAAAAACCTAATGAAGGGATCAATCTACAGCTGTGAATCATTCAACTTCTGCTAGTTAATTGCTCACAGTTTTTTAGGCTGCACAGAGCGTTTTTCTGTCACTTTTTTTTGGGGTGATCGGCTGCCATTTTGTGTCTTGTGGTGCACCAGCACATGCTGCCACCAAGTCAATCAATCCATCAATACAAGTTTTTTTTGCTATATCCTACATCAGGGGTTTGGCTGTGCTTATTTTCATCCCTAGAAACTCAGGATAGAAATTTCTATATTTTATTGAGGGGTGAAATTCAATTGCCAAAATAGCAATCCCCTAAATCTGGTGTTCCAGCTGTGGCTAGCCAAGTGTAATACTGTCTGCTGTCTGGCAAAGGATAGATTTTTTTCTGTGGTGAAATTCAATTGCCAAAATAGCAATCCCCTAAATCTGGTGTCCCAGCAGTGGCTGGCCAAGTTTAATAGTGTCCGGCAAGGAATATACTTATTTCTGGGGTAAAATTCAATTGCCAAAATAGCAATACCATAAATCAGTGGTTTCAGCTGTAGCTGGCCAAGTTTAATAGTGTCTGGCAAAGGATTTATTTTGTTCTGGGTTGAAATTCAATTGCCAAATAGCAATGCCGTAAATCTGGTGTCCCAGCAGTGGCAGGTCAAGTTTAATAGTGCCCGGCAAAGGATAGATAATTTTCTGGGGTGAAATTCAATTGCCAAAATGGCAATCCCCCTAAATCTGGTGTCCCAGCAGTGGCTGGCCAAGTTTAATAGTGTCCTGCAAAGGATATATTTTGTTCTGGGGTGAAATTCAATTGCCAAAAGTAGCAATCCTCTAAATCTGGTGTTCCAGCCATGGCTGGCCAAGTTTAATGGTGTCCAGCAAAGGATAGATAAATTTCTCGGGGGAAATTCAATTGCCAAAATAACAATACCGTAAATCAGTGGTTTCAGCTGTGGCTGGCCAAGTTTAATAGTGTCCGGCAAAGGATAGAACATTTTCTGGGGTGAAATTCAATTGCCAAAATAGCAATCCCATAAATCTGGCGTCGCAGCAGATGCTGGCCAAGTTTAATATTGTCATGCAAAGGAAATATTTTGTTCTGGGCTGAAATTCAATTGTGAAAATAGCAATACCGTAAATCTGGTGTCTCAGCAGTGGCTGGCCAATTTTAATAGTGTCCGGCAAAGGATATATTTTGTTCTAGGGTGAAATTCAATTGCCAAAATAGCAATCCCCTAAATGTGGTGTCCCAGCAGTGGCTGGCCAAGTTTAATATTGTCCGTCAAAGGATAGATAATTTTCTGGGGTGAAATTCAATTGCCAATATAGCAATCCCCTAAATCTGGTGTCCTAGCAGTGGCTGGCCAAGTTTAATAGTGTCCAGCAAAGGATATATTTTGTTCTGGGGTGAAATTCAATTGCCAAAATAGCAATCCCCTAAATCTGGTGTCCAAGCAGTGGCTGGCCAAGTTTAATAGTGTCCGGCAAAGGATACATTTTGTTCTGGGGTGAAATTTAATTGCCAAAATAGCAATCCCCTAAATCTGGTGTCCCAGCAGTGGCTGGACAAGTTAAATATTGTCCGTCAAAGGACAGATAATTTTTTGGGGTGAAATTTAATTGCTAAAATAGCAACCCCCTAAATATGGTGTCCCAGCAATGGCTGGCCAAGTTTAATAGTATCAGGCCAAGGATAGATTTTGTTCTGGGGTGAAATTCAATTGCCAAAATAGCAATAATGTAAATCTGGAGTCCCAGCAGTGGCTGGCCAAGTTTAATAGTGTCCGGCAAAGGATAGATAATTTTCTGGGGTGAAATTCAATTGCAAAAATAGCAACCCCCTAAATATGGTGTCCCAGCAGTGGCTGGCCAAGTTTAATAGTGTCCGGCAAAGGATAGATTTTGTTCTGGGGTGAAATTCGATTGCCAAAATAGCAATCCCCTAAATCTGGTGTCCCAGCAGTGGCTGGCCGAGTTTAATAGTGTCCCTGCAAAGGATAGATATTTTTCTGGGGTGAAATTCAATTGCTAAAATAGCAATACCGTAAATCAGTGGTTTCAGCTGTGGCTGGTCAAGTTTAATAGTGTCCTGCAAAGGATAGATAATTTTCTGGGGTGAAATTAAAATGCCAAAATAGCAACCCCCTAAATCTGTTGTCAAAGCAGTGGCTGGCCAAGTTTAATAGTGTCTGATAAAGAATAGATTTTGTTCTGGGGTGAAATTCAATTGTCAAAATAGAAATACCGCAAATCTTGTTTCTCAGCAGTGGCTGGCCAAGTTTATTAGTGTCCGGCAAAGGATAGATAATTTTCTGGGGTGAAATTCAATTGCCAAAATAGCAATTCCCTAAATCTGGTGTCACAGCAGTGGCTGGCCAAGTTTAATAGTGTCCGGCAAAGGATAGATAATTTTCCGGGGTGAAATTCAATTGCCAAAATAGCAATACCGTAAATCTGGTTTCTCAGCAGTGGCTGGCCAAGTTTATTAGGGTCCTGCAAAGGATAGATAATTTTCTGGGGTGAAATTAAATTGCCAAAATAGCAACCCCCTAAATCTGGTGTCACAGCAGTGGCTGGCCAAGTTTAATAGTGTCCGATAAAGAATAGATTTTGTTCTGGGGTGAAATTCAATTGTCAAAATAGAAATACTGTAAATCTGGTTTCTCAGCAGTGGCTGGCCAAGTTTATTAGTGTCCTGCAAAGGATAGATAATTTTCTGGGGTGAAATTAAATTGCCAAAATAGCAACCCCCTAAATCTTGTGTCACAGCAGTGGCTGGCCAAGTTTAATAGTGTCCGATAAAGAATAGATTTTGTTCTGGGGTGAAATTCAATTGTCAAAATAGAAATACCGTAAATCTGGTTTCTCAGCAGTGGCTGGCCAAGTTTATTAGTGTCCGGCAAAGGATAGATTTTGTTCTGGGCTGAAATGCAATTGCCAAAATAGCAATACCGTAAATCTGGTGTCCAAGCAGTGGCTGGCCAAGTTTAATAGTGTCCGGAAAAGGATAGATAATTTTCTGCGGTGAAATTCAATTGCCAAAATAGCAATCCCCTAAATCTGGTGTCCCAGCAGTGGCTGGCCAAGTTTAATAGTGTCCGGCAAAGGATAGATTTTGTGCTGTGGTGAAATTCGATTGACAAAATAGCAATACCGTAAATCTTGTGTCCCAGCAGTGACTGGCCAAGTTTAATAGTGTCCGTCAAAGGATAGATAATTTTCTGGGGTGAAATTCAATTGCCAAAATAGCAATACTGTAAATCAGTGGTTTCAGCTGTGGCTGGCCAAGTTTAATAGTGTCTGGCAAAGGAAATATAATTTTCTGGAGTGAAATTCAATTGCCAAAATGGCAATCCCCTAAATCTGGTGTCCCAGCAGTGGCTGGCCAAGTTTAATAGTGTCCGGCAAAGGATATATTTTGTTCTGGGGTAAAATTCAATTGCCAAAATAGCAATCCCCTAAATCAGGGGTTTCAGCTGTGGCTGTCCAAGTTTAATAGTATCTGGCAATGGATATATTTTGTTCTGGGGTGAAATTCAATTTGCCAAAATAGCAATTCCTAAAATCTGGTGTCCCAGCAGTGGCTGGCCAAAATAGCAATACTGTAAATCAGTGGTTTCAGCTGTGGCTGGCCAAGTTTAATAGTGTCTGGCAAAGGATAGATAATTTTCTGGGGTGAAATCCAATTGCAAAAATAGCAATCCCCTAAATCTGGTGTCCCAGCAGTGGCTGGCCAAGTTTAATAGTGTCCGTCAATGGATAGATTTTGTTCTGGGGTGAAATTCAATTGCCAAAATAGCAATACCGTATATCTGGTGTCCCAGCAGTGGCCGGCCAAGTTTAATAGTGTCCGGCAAAGGATGGATAATTTTCCGGGGTGAAATTCAATTGCCAAAATAGCAATACCGTAAATCAGTGGTTTCAGCTGTGGCTGGACAATTTTAATAGTGTCCGGCAATAGGTATATTTTGTTCTGGGGTGAAATTCAATTTGCCAAAATAGGAATCCCCAAAATCTGGTGTCCGAGCAGTGGCTGGCCAAGTTTAATAGTGTCCAGCAAAGGATATATTTTTTTCTGGGGTGAAATTCAATTGCCAAAATAGCAATCCACTAAGTCTGGTGTACCAGCAGTTGCTGGCCAAGTTTAATAGTGGCCGGCAAAGGATAGATAATTTTCTGAGGTGAAATTGAATCGCCAAAATATCAACCCCCTAAATATGGTGTCCCAGCAGTGGCTGGCCAAGTTCAACAGTGTCTGGCAAAGGATATATTTTGTTCTGGGGTGAAATTCAATTGCCAAAAATAGCAATACCGTAAATCTGGTGTCCCAGCAGTGGCTGGCCAAGTTTAATAGTGTCCGGCAAAGGATAGATAATTTTCCGGGGTGAAATTCAATTGCCAAAATAGCAATCCCCTAAATCAGTGGTTTCAGCTGTGGCTGTCCAAGTTTAATAGTATCCGGCAATGGATATATTTTGTTCTGGGGTGAAATTCAATTTTCCAAAATATCAATTACCTAAATCTGGTGTCCCAGCAGTGGCTGGCCAAGTTTAATAGTGTCCTGCAAAGGATATATTTTGTTCAGGGGTGAAATTCAATTGCCAAAATAGCAATCCCCTAAATCTGGTGTCCCAGCAGTGGCTGGCCAAGTTTAATAGTGTCCGGCAAAGGATAGATAATTTTGTGGGGTGAAATTTAATTGCAAAAAAAGCAATCCCCTAAATCTGTTGTCCCAGCAGTGGCTGGCCAAGTTTAATAGTGTCCGGCAAAGGATAGATTTTGTTCTGGGGTGAAATTCAATTGCCAAAATAGCAATACCATAAATCTGGTGTCCCAGCAGTTTCTGGCCAAGTTTAATAGTGTCCGGAAAAGGATAGATAATTTTCCGTGGTGAAATTCAAATCAGTGGTTTCAGCTGTGGCTGGCCAAGTTTAATAGTGTGCAGCAATGGATATATTTTGTTCTGGGGTGAAATTCAATTTGCCAAAATAGCAATCCCCTAAATCTAGTGTCCAAGCAGTGGCTGGTCAAGTTTAATAGTGTCCGGCAAAGGATATATGTTGTTCAGGAGTGAAATTCAATTGCCAAAATAGCAATCCCCTAAATCAGTGGTTTCAGCTGTGGCTGTCCAAGTTTAATAGTATCCGGCAAAGGATAGATACATTTCTCGAGTGAAATTCAATTGCAAAAATAGCAATCCCCTAAACCTGGTGTCCCAGCAGTGGCTGGCCAAGTTTAATAGTGTCCGGCAAAGGATATATTTTGTTCAGGGGTGAAATTCAATTGCCAAAATAGCAATCCCCTAAATCTGGTGTCCCAGCAGTGGCTTGCCAAGTTTAATAGTGTCCGGCAAAGGATAGATAATTTTGTGGGGTGAAATTTAATTGCAAAAATACCAATCCCCTAAATCTGTTGTCCCAGCAGTGGCTGGCCAAGTTTAATAATGTCCTGCAAAGGATAGATTTTGTTCTGGGGTGAAATTCAATTGCCAAAATAGCAATACCGTAAATCTGGTGTCCCAGCAGTTTCTGGCCAAGTTTAATAGTGTCCGGAAAAGGATAGATAATTTTCCGTGGTGAAATTCAATTGCCTAAATAGCAATACCGTAAATCAGTGGTTTCAGCTGTGGCTGGCCAAGTTTAATAGTGTGCAGCAATGGATATATTTTGTTCTGGGGTGAAATTCAATTTGCCAAAATAGCAATTCCTAAAATCTGGTGTCCGAGCAGTGGCTGGCCAAGTTTAATAGTGTACAGCAAAGGATATATTTTTTATGGGGTGAAATTCAATTGCCAAAATAGCAATTCACTAAATCTGGTGTCCCAGCAGTGGCTGGCCAAGTTCAATAGTGTCTGGCAAAGGATAGATTTTGTTCTGGGGTGAAATTCAATTGGCAAAATAGCAATATCGTAAATCTGGTGTCCCCCCAGTGGCTGGCCAAGTTTAATAGTGTCCGGCAAAGGATAGATAATTTTCCGGGGTGAAATTCAATTGCAAAAATAGCAATAACGTAAATCAGTGGTTTCAGCTGTGGCTGGCCAAGTTTAATAGTGTCCAGAGATCGATAAATTTTGTTCTGGGGTGAAATTCAATTTTCCAAAATAGCAATCCCCTTAATCTGGTGTCCCAACAGCGGCTGGCCAAGTTTAATAGTGTCCGGCAAAGGATATATTTTGTTCTGGGGTGAAATTCAATTGCCAAATTAGAAATCCCCTAAATCTGGTGTCACAGCAGTGGCTGGCCAAGTTTATTAGTGTCCGTCAAAGGATAGATAATTTTGTGGGCTGAAATTCAATTGCAAAAATAGCAATCCCCTAAATCTGGTGTGCCAGCAGTGGCTGGTCAAGTTTAATAGTGTCCGGCAAAGGATAGATTTTGTTTTGGGGTGAAATTCAATTACCAAAATATCAATACCGTAAATCTGGTGTCCCAGCATTTTCTGGCCAAGTTTAATAGTGTCCGGAAAAGGATAGATAATTTTCGGGTGTGAAATTCAATTGCCTAAATAGCAATACCGTAAATCAGTGGTTTCAGCTGTGGCTGGACAAGTTTAATAGTGTGCGGCAATGGATATATTTTGTTCTGGGGTGAAATTCAATTTGCCAAAATAGCAATCCCCAAAATCTGGTGTTCGAGCAGTGGCTGGCCAAGTTTAATAGTGTCCAGCAAAGGATATATTTTTTTCTGGGGTGAAATTCAATTGCCAAAATTGCAATCCCCTAAATCTGGTGTCCCAGCAGTGGCTGGCCAAGTTTAATAGTGTCCGGCAAAGGATAGATAATTTTCCGGGGTGAAATTCAATTGCCAAAATAGCAATACCGTAAATCTGGTTTCTCAGCAGTGGCTGGCCAAGTTTATTAGGGTCCTGCAAAGGATAGATAATTTTCTGGGGTGAAATTAAATTGCCAAAATAGCAACCCCCTAAATCTGGTGTCACAGCAGTGGCTGGCCAAGTTTAATAGTGTCTGGCAAATTATAGATTTTGTTCTGGGGTGAAATTCAATTGGCAAAATAGCAATACCGCAAATCTGGTGTCCCAGCAGTGGCTGGCCAAGTTTAATAGTGTCCGGCAAAGGATAGATAATTTTCCGGGGTGAAATTCAATTGCCAAAATAGCAATATCGTAAATCAGTGGTTTCAGCTGTGCCTGGCAAAGTTTAATAGTGTCCAGAAAAGGATAGATCATTTTATGTGGTGAAATTATATTGCCAAAATAGCAATCCCCTAAATCTGGTGTCCCAGCAGAGGCTGGCCAAGTTTAGTAGTGTCCGTCAAAGGATAGATAATTTTCTGGGGTGAAATTTAATTGCCAAAATAGCAATACCGTAAATCAGTGGTTTCATCTGTGGCTGGCCAAGTTTAATATTGTCCGGCAATGGATATATTTTGTTCTGGGGTGAAATTCAATTGTCAAAATAGCAATACCATAAATCAGTGGTTTCAGCTGTGGATGACCAAATATCAATAGTGTCCGGCAAAGGATATATTTTTTTCTGGGATGAAGTTCAGGTGCAAAAATAGAAATACCGTAAATCTGGTGTTCCAGCTTTGACTGGACAAGTTTCATATTGTCCGTCAAAGGATATATTATTTTCTGGGGTGAAATTAAGTTGCAAGACTTGAAATACCGTAAATCTGGTGTTCCAGCAGTTGCTGACCAATTTAAATAGTGTCTGGCAAAGGATAGATTTTGTTATGGCGTGAAATTCAATTGCCAAAATAGCAATACCGTTAATCAGTGGTTCCAGCTGTGGCTGGCCAAGTTTAATACTGTCCGGCAAAGGATAGATTTTAAATTGTTGGGTGAAATATTACCATTTTTGCCAGTTACAAACCCCTGCACTGCACAACTGACAGGGAACTTACAATTGGCGGTTACATTCTTGCATGAAATAAAGCCTTTTTGGGCTGTGAAGCCAAAGGTAGTTGCCAATAACTGTAGTGTAGACCCCAAAACATTGGGAAAATATAAAAAATAAAACAAAGTGTAAGTGCACGGTAGTATAAGGTAGTATAACAGTGGTTGGGTGAGGCCAGTAAACATGTCTATTCTGCATAAGGTACAAACAAGTCCTGTGGGATCCATGCCTGGTTCTTTTTAATAAACGAAAGCTTGCCCACATTGTCTGCGGACAGGCGGCTGCTCTTGTCTGTGATAATGCCACCAGCCATGCTAAACACACGTTCAGACAATACAGTGGCTCCAGTGTAGGCCAGCACCTCCAAGGCGTAAAGGGCAACCTTAGGACATGTGCCCAATTTGATGACCCAGAAGTTGAATGGGGCAGACCCAGTGGTGTAGCTAGAAATGATTGGGCACCACAGCAAATTTTTGAATGGGGCCCCCCTCCCCCAGTAATTTTTGCGCAAACCCCTTCCTTTCATGCCGCTATGCCTGTGGCTACTAAAGATCGCTCTCTCAGACCTGGCCCAGACGCAGTTCCATTCGCTTTCTAGACTGTCTATACTGCCACTGTATATAATTTCATTGTATAATACTGTTAGTCCCCCTCCTCCTCCTGGATGGGCCCTTTCTAGGTCACGGCCCTAAAGCAGTTGCTTCCTCTGCTTCCTCTGTAGCTATTCCCCTAGGCAGACCCATCAGTCAGTACGTGTACTGTTCCACCATGTTGCTGAAATGCTGCCTCCTGCTAAGATGTTCCAGATCTGCTGGTGGTGCAGGTTGTTGTGGCATGATGACAAAGCTTTTCCACATTTTGCCCATGCTAAACCTGCCTTCTGAGGTGTTGCTGGTGACCCAGCTGCATTGGCAAATTCTTCCTCTTCCTCCTCTGCCTTCACCTTGTGCTTCCACTGAGTCCCCGGTGTCAGATGTGAATGCCATCAGCAGTGTGTCTACTAGCGGGCTCATCTTCCTATTACACTCCAGTGAGGGAATTAAGGACGGCACATTGTCCTTGTAACAGGGATGCAGCAGGATGGCCACCCAGTAATCAGCAAAAGCAGGCACTGCAGCATGTAGTCGCTCATGTCTGCTAGGCTGCCCAGAGGCAAGGACAAGCTATCCTCTTTGAGGGAGGTATATCGTCTATGTCCTCTGTATCCCTCAGCGTTCCTCCTACTCCTCTTCCTCATCCTCCAGAACTCTGCCCTGGCTGGACAATTGTGTTCCAGGCCAGGGCCTATGTTGCTGCAGTTACCCACCCACCGAGCCACTTGTATTTTGTTGGCCATTAGTTAAGGCGTGTATATAGTTTTGTTTCTTTATATAGTAAGTTTAGCTGCATTATAATTATTTTAATATGTTTTTAAGAAATTGTGTAAATAGTTTGTTAATGGTTTGAGTGAAAGGGGGGGTGGGGGTGTTGTGTGTGTTCGATTAACTGAATTGATTTTCACTGTCTGGTGTTTAGGAATTTCTGCACCCCAAATTCAGCACATGTGGCAGGCAGGTGATGTGTTTCAAACCGGCTGGGCCCAGACCTGCTAGTATATTTCACAAATTAGCACACAACACCAGGCCGGGCTGGAGGCTCTGTGGCACCAACCAATGGTCAGTCTGTTGTTTCATGCCTGTCCACAGCTCCTGCGTGGTGCAGGGTTTGTCCCACAAACACAAGTTTTAAAACAACCTGCTGTCGTTTCCCCCTGGCTGTGCTGCTGTGGGTGGTGAAGGTGTTACGCTGAATGGATGAGGAGGAGGAAGAGGAGGAGGAAGCCAAGTAGTAGGAGGAGGAGGAGGTAACAGGATACAAAGAGAAATGCCCAGCAATCCTCGGGGGCGGAAGGACATTTGCAAAAATGCTATCCGCCTTTGGGCCAGCCGCTACACTTACCCACTGTGTTGTTGTTTATGTGGACGTTGCCACAGATAGCATTGCACAGTGCACACTTGATTTTGTCCGCCACTTGGTTGTGCAGGGAAGTCGTCTGCAAAAGTAGTGGTGGCTGGGATACATGTACAGTGGGATAGCCACCGCCATAAGGTTTTTAAAACTGTCCACCAGACAGAATGACAGCATTTCAAAGGACCAGGAAGTTTAAAATAAGGCATTCAGAGCCATGGGTAGGGGGGTACTTTCTCTTTCTATTTCTTTTTCTCTCCAGTGTTTGGGAGACGGACAGCTGATAGCTGAACACTTCCATGGGATTTGGTGGAGATGCTTGGTGACAATGACAGATGTGGTGGTGTTGCTGCCACATCCTCTGTTTGCTGGGTGACAGGTGCCACTGTCACTCACTTGGGCTCAAGTTTAGAATGTTTATTTATTATTTTTCTGTATTTTATTTTATTTTTAAGTCATTTCCCTATTCACATATGTTTGCAGGGCATTTACCTACATTTTGCTGCCTTTTGCAGCTCTCTAGCCCTTTCCAGGGCTATTTTACAGCCATTTAAAGGGAACCTGTCATCTAAAAAACGCTTATAAAGCTGTTCATATTACCTTATAGTGCCCCATAGTAGTTTTCTAAAGCACTTTTTCTTACTTTGTCAGCATTTAGGCTCATGGAGAAATCAATGTTTTATTCAGCCGCTGCCCCGTGCTTCAAGTCAGGCTTGAAGTCAAGGGGGCAACGGCCTAGGCGTCTTCAGTCCTGCTCTCCCCGCCTCCTGCTGCCTTGATTGTCATCCAGCATCTCAGTGCCGGGACCGCGCTCTCGGCCCGCATGCGCAGTAAAGCCTGCATGCGCCCGCCAGTCTGTAACAATCGCGCCCGTGCGGCTGGCCTCTGCGGCGTGCCGGAGATGACGCTCAATATGCGCAGGTAGAATAGATGCCGGGCGCGGGCGCGATTGTGACAGGCTGGCGGTCGCATGCGCTGTAGCAAGAATGAAGCTGGCTAAATGTATGCGCTGGAGCCGGGACCGCGCTCCTGCCGCCCTTTACTGCGCATGCGGGCTGAGAGCGCGGTCCCGGGACTGAGATGCTGTATGTCAATCAAGGCAGCAGGAGGCGGGGAGAGCACGACTGAAGACCCCTAGGCCGCTGCCCCCTTGACTTCAAGCCTAACTTGAAGCACGGGGCAACGGCTGAATAAAACATCGATTTCTCTATGAGCCTAAATGCTTAAAAAGTAAGAAAAAGTGCTTTAGAAAACTACTATGGGGCACTATAAGGTAATATGAACAGCTTTAAAAGCGTTTTTTAGGTGACAGGTTCCCTTTAAGTGCCCAAAAGTTCAGGTCCCCATTGACTTTATGATAAAATGATAAAAAAAAACTGTGAATCGGCCATTCCAAATCCCCCTTCCCCCATGATGCCATTCACCGTATAGGATAATTTTTTTTTATGTTTTATAGCATGGGCGTTTTCGCACAAGGCCATGTCCATGATGTTATTTTGAATTTGTTGATTTTGGGGACAGGGGGATTCAAAACTTTTTTTTTCACTTTTTAAAAACTTTTTGTTAGGTCCCCAAGTTGACTACAACTTGCAATCATCAGATTGTAACTTGTAGAGAATAATGGAATTTGTTATATTCTGTGCTGAAATCACTATAACCCAGGTCAGTGCTACCACCTGTTGGCCTGAACTAGATATACTAATAATGAGCCTGGAAGCCTAGTACAGGCTCCGGCTCATTATCACAACATGGCATCTGCTGTACAAACATTATTACAACAGGGCCCCGGGTGCCTGACCCGGAAGAATGCACTTTGGGGTTTTAGCCTTCTCAGACACAATGGCAACATATGACCATGGCATCTGAGGGGTTAAATGCCCACGATCAGTATTACCGCCAATCATGAACATTAGCTGTGTGTGCCCTTTGTATAAAACAGCAGGCACTCAGAGGCTATGGTGCTCACTCTGCTCCGGAGCTTTATGACTTGACATTTGCTGTACATGTACGAAGGATGTCGGGAAGGTTATTGTTCATGTTCTGTGAGGTTGCAATACTAGGTATAGTCCATGGTGTTGTAGTGAGTAGGACGAGCAGTTGTAATTACACTGTGCAACAGCCAAAGCACAAATGCTGCACAGGTAATTTTGAAGTGGAAGAAGCACATGCATGAGCATCACTGTCTCTTCAAATGGCAGAGGTACCGGAAGTCAGAACCCCACCAATCCAAAGGGTAGGACATCAATATCTTTGCACTACACAACCTTTTTAAGACATGCATTATGTTCTACACAATCTTTTTTGTATTAAATAGAATATCAGAATAAATTAGTCTCTCAGTTTCAGATGTTTGCTTCTTATTCCTGAGATATAAGAGCTTATTTCATCAGCCTTACTAACAGTTTGCAACTTCTGTCCTAAAAGGCAAGGTTCTTTAGATGTATTGAACATTGCAAGCTAGAACACTAGAAAGTTTCTTAAAATGCTAATACCAAAGCATGTCATTCTGCTTTGCAATTAAGAGATACAATCGAGTTTGGTAGCAATACATATTGATGACAACATATTGATGACATTTCCTACAAAAGCTAGAGACACATATATAAACTGAAATCTGTGAGAAACTACCAAGATTCTACATGATTCTAGGTCATAGATTGTCTATGTACAAGTCTCATTTCCGCTGGTAGAAGATCAATGACTGGTTTTCATCTTGGTTGGCAGTGACCTACACTGGACAAATGGGATACATAGCTTTGATAAACTAGGCCCACTTTTATGGTGCCATGGTTTTGACTGTCAAAGACAAAAGGGTCTAGGTTTGCTGCTACCTTCTTTGAAGAAGGAAATCCATCAAAGGTTGTTGCCACCATATAGCAAATGAGATGGAACTTACCACAACTGGCCCCCCTCTATATGAAACTATTGATAGCAGCCATATCATCTACCTCCACAGATATGTTTTTTGTCGACTGACTAATTTTATAGCACTGCTTTTTAATTGAGGCTCAGCGGTGATATGCCATTATTGCACATGTGACCATTGAGGCCAGTTATTGACTACAGAGGTCTTGTGATTAAGAAAATGATCAGTGCGAGTCCAGCAAGGACTTTCAGGAGCTGCAGTGCTGGAAAGGAAGGAGTATAAAAAGAGAGTAATGTTTTTTTTTTACACTGCCTCCAATTATCTCAGACAATCCCTTTATTGATCTGTAAATGTTAAGTGAAAACTTCAGCTTAAAGCCTTTGCAATACATGATGAGCCATGAGATTTATCAATGTATGCCTGTATGATTAAATCTCACCCATTGTTCTATATAGCACTTGTGGAGCCATCAATCTATTCAACTAGTGAATGTGAAAACATTGAAATGGTTTTCAAGCTATCTCAACTTCATCTATTTGTATATGCCCAGTAAAGGTCCATTCACATGTCCGTGAATTTGTCCGCACTCGTTCCACAATTTTGCGGAACGGGTGCGAACCCATTCATTCTCTATGGGGCAGGAATGGATGCAGACAGCACACAGTGTGCTGTCCGCATCCGCATTTCTGGAGCACACCCCCGAACTTCCGGTCCGCAGCTCAGGAAAAAAATAGAACATGTCTTATTCTTGTCCGCAATTGTGGACAAGAATAGGCAGTTCTATGGGGGTGCCAGCCGGGTGTATTGCGAATCCGCAATACACTACGGACATGTGAATGGACCCTTATTGCACTGAATAGTAAGGATTTTGAATGTTTCATTCATTCAAGCCTGTTGCTCCATTTTATGCTATGCCTGCTTTCAACAGCAAACAGAGTTTTTTTTTCAGAAAATCTATATCCTCTATCCGAAGTCTAAATTTATCCATTATTTCTCAGACTCAATAGAACCAGAGATTCAAATATGCTTACCAGGAGTATTTACTACTATAACTGGTATGCACTGCAATATTGCACTTGGGGGGAAAGAACCCTCTACTTCAGTATCATTCTGGCATTTCTGTGTTAGGTGGACTTAAAGAGGACCTTTCACTGGTCCACAGTTTATGAGGTAAAGCTATGTACATGGAGAGCGGCACCCAAGGATGTCCTGCACTTACTTGTATCCCTGGGTGCCGCTCCGTGCCTCTGTCACTGGTCGGCGCTCTGCTGCTTAATTTGCCTGGGGCAGAGACTTCTTTTCTGCCCAGGCGTCTCTTCTCTCAGGCTGAGCGCTGGCAATCGCAGCGCTCAGCTTATATCCTGAATATGAGCTGAGCGCTGTGATTGGCCAGCGCTCCAGCCCTGGGAGAAGGAGACGCCCAGGGCAGAAGAAGAAGTCTCCGCCTCAGGCAAAATTAGAGCGGCAGGAGCGCCGGTACCGGGGGCTACAGAGGACGAACGGAGCGGCACCCAGGGATACAAGTAAGTGCAGGGACATCCCTGGGTGCCGCTCTCCATGTACATAGCTTTACCTCATAAACTGTGGACCAGTGAAAGGTCCTCTTTAAAAAGAGCAGGATGTAAGAGTTCTACTGTCATACAGCTTCAAAATAAATGCACAGTGTGGGCAGGAGGCTGGGAAAGCAAATAGGGTGGCTGGTGGAAAGAGAGAGATTGAGATTCTGCCTTATAGAGCGTTAGTGATACCACATCTAGAATTCTGTGTAAGTTCTGAAGACCCCACCTACTAAAAAATATAGCTAAAATAGAAGGAAAAGGTGGGAGGAAATGATTGAAACCTTTAAAAATGTTAAAGTTATAAATAAGGTCCAAGAGAAAAGTGCTTTTAATTAAAAAAAAAAAACTAAACACAAGAATAGGGGTAGCACAATCTAAAATTAGTTGGGGGAATAGAGGAGATCCAAACCAGTATCAGGAAATATTATTACTAGTGTTAGACAAAGTAAAGCATCTGAAGTGGAATTCGGTCTGAATTTCAGGAAAGATTTGTTTCTAAATAAAGCTGAATTTCCTTGTGCTTCATGGTAATGAATCATTTTTCCTAAAATGGCAGCTGGAGTTGTCTGAGAAAGATTGGAAAAAAAATGCTCACCTCATCCACAGTCTGCTCCTCTATGGATTGAAAAAACCTGCCGAAGGACCTGCACTGAACGTGATAATGTCACCTCGTGCTCCCAGTGTGATACAATGGCAATGATGTCACCAGGTTATCACGCTGGGATTTCTCTCTCCGGGGACCTGTCTTGTTTTGCCTTACATGGACTACTTATTGATTTGAATGTGCATTGGGTAATGCTTAATTTTCCCTGTGGTGGGAAATTAAACAGTTATTGCAAGTTTTCCCCTGAGGTCCCAGCAGGAGGACACTTCAAGTTGATCCCTATAAGGTCTATTCATTAATATGGAACACCACGTTTGCAATCTATTACCTATCCTTACATTACTGACGTAGGCTTGCATACACAGAATGTGTGAGTATGTGTGTATGCACACATGTGGTAAGTATGCATGTATGTATGTGCTGAGCTCCACAGCTTGCCCACAGACCATTGTGTCAGTTATGTAAATACTGAACTTCTACTAATGTTTTACCATATTGTACAGTTCTGTTACTGTTTACTGCATTGTATTGTACTAATTCATTCTGGAATATCTACTAAAAAAGGGGGTTGGTGATCTGCTGATTCAGCAACGTTGCCACCCTTACATTAGGTGTTGACAGATGGAATGGCTTCCATTATTCCATTATTTCCCATTCCTTAGCAATGGGTGATGTCAGTTGGCAAGTATTATTGCCATGAGAATGTCTGAAGCCATGATGAATGTTGTGGCAATAGGAGCATTGCAGAACAGTGTCACTGGGTAAGGTTAGACAGGCCCTTATATGCCTGGATTAAGCACTATTCATAGAGCAGTAGTTGAGCTGAGTAGTATAAAGTAGCATAACCTGGTGTAAGCAAGTGAAAAGCTCTCCAATCAATTGTTTAAGTGTAGCCAGTTACTAAAGGAGTGTGCTGGTGGACTTGGTATGGGCCAAGAGTACTGAGCAAATGAAGTGATAGATATCCAAATAGCTGCCATACAAACAACGGAATCGAGTTAGAGCTAGACATGGTCCAGAACTAGAGGTTTCTAAATGATAGCTTGACAGAGCATATGCTTTTTGGTACGACACACTAGCAGAGTATCTTTAACATTCATGCAAAGCCCAGGACCCTATGGGGAGAAAATTCCTCTTGTCAGGAAAGAAAATACAGAGGTACCTAAATACACATGCCATGTATATGGGAAGAGATCAGACTGTTAAAGTGTATTGTTTCTACCACATATAAACTTAAAGTGCTGTTACTCTTCAAAGAGGTGTTTCTCCAAAATAACTGGACTGGGACTGAATAAGCCATACATTCCCTTACGTCCTACCAGCAGCACAGATGGGGTTAACCACCCCCCGTGGACTGGCAGGACCGGCGGAATGTTTAATGAGCCCAAGACTAATAACTCAATTTAACAATTAAGTGTCTCCTTAAAAGGAGGAAGTCAACCCCCAGCCCACTGTGTTTTTTTCTGTCCTCCTGGACAGGTGGACTAGGCGGTTTGTTCCCCCCTTTCTTATGGAAAGTGAGGGGAGCCTTCTTTTCGTTTGGGTAACGGCGTTGCCCTTTTTTCCTAGGTACCTTGTCAGTTTGGCTGGCAGCTTGTTTGCTGCCGGCCCCGCGCAGTGCGCCTGGCTGGGGTATTTTGGCGGCGTCCTTGGTCCGGGATCCCGGTCCCTGTGCGCCGCCATCTTCCGGAGGTAACACGGGGACTCTCTTTTTGCATCACCTCCGGGTAATCCGGCCGTGATTTTTTCACGGGCACGATTTTTTTATGCGTCTTCCTGTGGAGGATTTACTGGGGGAAGGGTGGATTGGCTATCCCTCCCCTTCCCCTATTTTTGGAGGCTGTGTGCTCCAGTTCAGTCTCTGGCTGCATATGCTTTTTCAGCCAGCTCCCAGAGTCCTAAAATTGGTGTTGTTCCACTTGTGGTGTTTTTTTCCTCAGCTGCCTCCGGTCTGTTTTTCTACCTTTCCTGCGCAGATAGGTGGTTTACAAATGTTTTATTTGTCTCTTTTTTTCCCGCAGTGATGTCTTCTCCGCGGGATTCGGAAGGCAGGAAAGTGGATTTTAAGAGGAAGCATCTATCCTGCTACTATTGCAGCAGTCAGCGGTTATTGTAAGCTGATCATACCTGCACTCGTGAGATCGCAGAAGCTAAACAGCTTAAGGCTGGGCTAAGACCAGTTTGGGAGACCGGTTGGGAATCCCTTGGTCTGTTGTCCTAACCTACACCAGGTGTTACAGCTGCTGTTAGAGGTTCGGACCTCTAGTGAACCTACTTTGCAGGATATGTATCAATGGCTCTGTTAAAGGAGTCATAGGCCTGCTGGATGGAAAGGCTTCCTATTTGTGCCCAGGCCCCTATGGAGACCTCTGTCCCGGTAAGGAGACCTTTTTGGTCTCCTTAGTTTCTTCCTCCTTGGATGAGGAGGAGCTGACGTTGTGTTTTCTCCCTGAAAGACACAGAAGTTGCTCAAGTCCATCAGGTCGGGGGACCATGATGTTGACTGTGGGGAGCCTCCCGCTCTCGCTACTCGGGCACATCGTGTCTTCAAAGCGGATGAGACCCTCCTCTCTGTCATGATATAGAGTGGAAAAACCTGGAAAAGCTCCGGTTTTAACAAAGAAGTTAAATCCATGTTCCCGATGGCTTAACCCTTGGTGGATTCGTGGGGATCCATTCCCAAGGTGGACATGGCTATTGCCAAGTTGTCCAAGCGCACTCTGGTTCCTGCAGACGATGGGTCTAGCTGCAGGACCCCCTTGCAGAGTGCAAACTAAGACGGGGTGTTACGGCAGCTGCGGCTTCCGCTTCCACAGCCATAGCGGCTTTTGAAGTCTCTACGTTCATCTGATCTCGCCTGGATCAAATTCAAGTTGATGTGAAGCAAGTCCTGGGAGCGAGGCCAAACACAGAGCCTTGCTCTTGAAGCTAAGCAGCAGGTCTGTGGCTCATGGGAGACCAAGTGCGCCTTTGGCACCCTGTAACAATACTATCAAATAATGTCAGGGGCCTATATATAGCATGGCCTGGGGTTCTGCGGCCCATATTCCATTTTGGCTTGAGCCTTGGGTCACTGACAATTCCTCAAAATACAGCTTATATGGCCTTCCATTCGAGCCCAACCGTTTGTTCGGTTCGGAGCTAGATAAGATCATGGAGGGCCTTTCAGACTAGAAGGTGAAGAGCCTTCCCCAGCAGTCATTTCGAGGGCAGGGCAGACAAGCTCTTGTAGTGACTGGAGAGCACAGCGAAAGGCTGAGGTGCTCTCGTGGAGGAGCCAAAGATGGAAAATCCACCTCCTGACTACGGGCCTCTTCGAGGCTCTTGGTTAATCCTCGCTACTCCTGCCGTCCTGCCAATAAGCTTCCCCATTCCTAAGCTTCATGTACCCGCCGGGAGTCGTCTCTCCCACTTCTGAGAAGAATGGATCCAAGAGATCTCGGATCCCTGGGTCCTGAATATCATTTCCAACGGTTATTTAGTCAACAACACCTCTTTTCCTCTGGACAGGTTTGTCAAGATCAACCTTCTACAAGCTGCCAAGGAGGCGATCCTAGAGGCCTACATTCAGGACTACATTTGCAAAGGAGCTCTGGAGGAGGTTCCGGCAGGAGAACGGGCCTAGGGATCTATTCACCAGTTTTTCTGGTTCCCAAGGCTTCAGGAGATCTCCGGATGATTATCGATCTGAGATATTTCAATCGATTTATAAGGAAGGTGAAGTTTCGTGTAGAAACCATCAGGTCAGTAGTTCACGCCGTCAATCCTGGAGACGTGATGGCAACCCTGGACCTCAAGAATGCATATCTGCACATCCCGATCCATCCTGGTTCCAGGAAGTATATCAGGATCACGGTCCAGGTGTCCGGTGTCGCCAGGCATCTTCTGTTTGTTGCCCTTCCCTTTGGCATTTCTTCTGCCCTCACACTTTTACCAAGGTGGTTCTGTGGTGGCGGCTTTGAGGCTTCAAGGACTGACCATCATTCCTTATCTGGACGACTGGCTTTGAAAGCCTCTGCTCTAGCGGTCCTAACCCAACTTCTTCAGGTAACAATCTCCTTTCTGTTCCACCTAGGTTGGATCAGCTGGTAGAAGTCGAACGTGAGCCCGTCGACTTCAGTAAGATATCTAGGCTTCATAATCGACTCCACTGGGATGTCGCTCCAGTTGACTCCAGAAAGAAGATTCCGGGTTCAGAACACGGCAAGTTCCTTTCCGTTCCCGGCGAGTTCCAATCCGGACTCTCATGAAGATGTTGGGGCTCATGTCAGCGTCTGCGGAAGCAGTCCCTTGAGCTCTATGGCACCTCCGCCCTCTACAGTCGGAGGTCCTCTCCTAATGGAATGGCAGCCCTGCTGGGCTAAACTCCCTGTGCTCCCTGACTTGGCAAACTCGGTATTCCCTCAGATGGTGGTGCCATCTTTTAGACGGGAAGTCTATGACCCAGCCAATCTGGGTCATATTGACTACGGATGCGTCCTAAGTAGGCTGGGACGCTCACCTAGACAACTCTCCAGTTCACGGGACCTGGTTTCCTCAGGAGTGGCTTCTTTCATCCAATCTCTGCGATAATCAAGCTATACGGCTAGCCCTCCTTCACTTAGCCCCACAGATCCGGGGCAAAACGGTGAAAGTCCAGTCAGACAATGTGACTGCGGTACTTTACAGCAACCAGCAGGGAGGCACGAGATCACTTCCCCTCCTGTCAGAGATCGGGGTGATTCTGGTTTAGGCAGAATTGTACCTTCCCACTTATCTGCTATCCACATCCAAGGCTCCCTCAAGATGATAGCGGCTGAGCCGCGGTCTTCCGTCGGTGGAGTGGTCCTTACATCCGGAGAATCAAGCAGATAGTCCTCAAGTGGGTATGCCAGAGGTGGATCTCTTGGCAACAAGGTTCAATGCCAAGGTGGAGAGGTTCTGCTCCCTTTACAGGGAGGACAACCCCCTGGCGTTAGACGCTCTGTCAATATCCTGGAGGTTCAGGCTGGCTTACATCTTCCCTCCCTTTTCCATGATACCGAGGGTATTGATGAAAATCCGTCAGGATCAGGCCTCGGTGATAGCCATCAAACTGTTTTGGCCTAAGAGATCCTGGTTTACCTAGCTCACCCAGTTGAGTCGAGGACAATATTGGAGGCTCCCCCCACAGCAGACCCTGGTGTCGTGGGACACTCACCTCTGCTCAGATCTGCACAGATTCAACCTGACAGCCTGGAGGTTGATCAGTCCCTTCCCAGAATAGAAGGGCTTTCAGAGTCGGTCCTGAGAACGCTGTCTCATTCTAAAGCGGACTCTACCAAGAGAGCCTACTCTTGTATTATGAGGATATTCTCATCCTGTTGCACCTCAACTGAGGTGGCGTCTGCAGATCCGCCCCTCTCCGCTATCCTTCAGTTCCTGCAAGACGACCTTGATAGAGGCCTTTCCCTTCTACTCTGAAGGTTCAAGTTTCAGCCATTTCAGCTTGCCTTAACAGGCTTTTTTCTCAGGACCCGCTGATCAAACGGTCCCTTAGAGGAGTTGAAAGATTAAAGCCTACAGTACTGAGACCCTTTTTTCAATGGGTTTTTCAGTAGTTCTCAGGGGTTAGCATCTCCCCTTTGAACCGTGAGAGGAGGTGGACATCAAGTTCGTCACTTGAAGTTTGTGTTTCTCCTTACAGTGACTTTGGCCAAGAGGGTCTCTGAGCTTCAAGCCTCTCAGCATGAGCCCTATACCATTTTCTTACATGACCGGGACTTTCTTAGATTCCTCCCGTATTGTAGGCCTAAAGTTCCTTCCTTCCAGAACATCAACCAGGTGATATTCCTCCCGGTTCTGTCGACATCTACCACCTCCTCCTAGGAACCTGCTAGACATCCTCTGGACGTCTCGAGATGTCTCCGGATCTATGTGGATAGATCAAGGAGTTCAGGAAAGATGAGAATCTACTAATCCTGTTGCTGGTAAGTTTAAAGGCTGTAAGGCATCCAAACCTTCCATCAGTCGGTGGATTGAGGAGGCTATTAAGGAATCCCTTGTTTCCACAATCTCTGGACCCTCCGGGATTCGTGAAGGCCCACTCTACTAGAGTTGTGGCTACTTCTTTTGCCGAGAGGAGTCTTCTGCCTCTCAACATGATTTGCAAAGCTGCCTCCTGGAGCTCTGAATCGACATTCATCTCCCATTATAGACTAGATGCCAGTCTAGCTGAGTTTTCGGCCTTTGGGCAGACTTTTCTTAGTTCTGCCAGGCAGGAAGGCCCTCCCTAGGGGTTTCTTCTTGCTATCTCCCCATCTGTGCTGCTGGTAGGACGTAAGGGAATCGTTAATTTCTAACGATAATTTGTTTTCCCTTAGTCCTAACAGCAGCACACAAATTTCCCACCCTAGTAAGTCTAGTTTTCTTCTTACTATAAACACAGTGGGCTGGGGGTTGACTTCCTCCTTTTAAGGAGACACTTAATTGTTAAATTGAGTTATTAGTCTTGGGCTCATTAAACATTCCGCCGGTCCTGCCAGTCCACGGGGGGTGGTTAACCCCATCTGTGCTGCTGTTAGGACTAAGGGAAAACAAATTATCGTTAGAAATTAACGATTAGCCTAGGGCCAAAGTTTAACAATACCACACGTTTTTGTAGGCTATGCTGTCCTAACATAGGTCCTGTCCATAAGATGGCCGCTGATGGGGGGTCATGTGACCAAGCAAATCCCCTCCATGTGATGTCTCCTCCATTCAAACACACTGTACCTGCACTAAACTCCCAACAGAAAAAGTTTAGATGGCAGGTGCAGTGTACTTGAATGGAGCAGACACCATATGGAAGTGATTTGCCTGGTCACATTACCCTCAATCAATAGCCATCTTATGGACAGAACCTCTGTGTAGACAGCACAGAAGACTTTGTAAACAAGAGAGTATACCTTATAAAATAGTGCATTTCTATGAAGACTATATCAGTAAGTGCACTGTTTGGTCGTATTATTAACTCATTATTTGTGCGTATTTTTCAGTGGTTATTCATTGGGTATTATTTACTGTAATATTGAATCAATGTGTCTTGATATTGGTCAACTTATGGTAGAGTTAGTCAGTCACTCCATGGCATTATTATTACATTTAGGATTAGGATAACAAATGTTAGGGCTTGGTATATCCACGTTGTGTAAAACAGAGTGAAACAATACTAGATGGGCAAAATTTAAGTAAAATAATGCTTATTGTGTGTTTTTTACCTTCTCTAATTTTGTTGGAAAAAATTTAGAAATACAAACTAAATCAGAAATTCTGGGACAAAAAAATATGAGCCTGATCAAATCCCAATCTACTGATTAGGCCATTTGCTGTTAGTTTTGAAACACTATGTGGCAACAAGTTTAAAGAGTCTTTCCCAGTACATTTACATTGATTAATAAGTTTTCAATATCTGATCAGCAGGGGTCTAACCAGGATCGGCTCCATGCTCATGTGGGCCCTTGGGCGATAAAGCCTCCATGGGGCCCCTTGTGGCATTTTGAACAACACACACGGCAATGAAGCTACATGTGTTATAGATGTTGCCAAATATAATAGATAGAACACTCTACAGAGCGGATACATGTGAATCAATCCATATATCGTTACTTTTTTTTTTATCTACCCAGTGTTTTAATCCCTCAGGTCTTCTCAGTATTCCGTTTTTACTGTACACCCTCAAAAGAGAAACAGACATTGAATATGAAAATAAATTTCAATATTAATGCTGATAGCACTATGCTGCTGCCTGCCCCTGTGCCCCCAATGCCCAATAAATATCAATATGATAATATTGTAATTTGGAGCACAGCAGGGCAGGCTGCAGCAGACTAAGGTTGTAACGATACCAAATTTTTATTTGATTTCGATACCATAAAAAAGTATTGCGCTACTCGATCCCATTCGATACCGCGCAAAAAAAATAAAACACCAAAAAAGCCACGTGCATTACGCATTTTATGGAACGTCCAGCCCATAATCGAACAGTTCTATCATATTTTTTGGGGGGACAAGGTAAATCAGGCGTTATTTTTTTTTCTGTTACAGTGCTCACCCCATAGGAAATCTTTTTGATATTTTAATAGTTTGGACTTTTCAAATGTGGCGATATGTAATATGTTTATTTATTTATTGTCTAGATATTTTATATGTAAAATTGGGAAAGGGGGTGATTAATTAATTAATACTTAATATTTAGCTATTTTGTTTTTTTACTATTTATTTAATAACTTTTCCCCCCTTAGGGGCTAGAGCCTGGGATCTTTTAATCCCTTGTCCTATTCACCCTAATAGAGATCTATAAGGGTGAATAGGACTTTACATTCTCCTTGCTGCCCTGTGCTTTGTGCACACAGCAGCAGGGAGCCTATCATGGTAGCCAGGGCTTCAGTACCATCCTGATTGCCATGGTAACCAATTGGAGCCCCAGGATTACACAGCTGGGACTCCGATCAAAAGCTGCCACTGGCACCAATGAGGAGGCAGGGAAAGGACCCTGTGGCCACTGCCACCAATGATTTCAATACTGGGGGGGGGGTGCACTGTGCCACCAATGATAATTAACCTTTAACTGCCACAGATCGCAGCTCCCTGTCAGAGATCGGGTGCTGGCTATGTGATTCTGCCTCCTGTATCTGTATTAAAGGTTAATTATCATTGGTGGCACAGTGGCCACAGTCCTCCTCCGCTCACTCTCTACTGCTTCCTTCTCCCCTGTGCTGCTGGGGGAACATGGACCGCGACTGCCGCAATTGTGAATTGAGGAAATGAGTGGGCCCCCTAAGGAACAGTGGGCCCGGCACTTGCCTGGGTATGCCGAGTGCGGACGCCGGCCCTGGGTCTAACAATGAGCACCCTCACCAATCAGCTGTTTTGCAACATCTCCAGCACCAGAAGTAGATGGTGAAACTACTTAGCTTTGTCTATTGTGGAGTGGATGGACCTGGTTATCAGTAAAGTGACTAGGATCATATATTGATGGTCTATCTCACAAATAGGCCATGAATATAACAGTACTAGAAAACCCCTTACTAACAACTACTTTTTAGAATACAATATATTTTGCCACATTATGTGACTACCTTTTAATTTGGTGACATCTGATATTTACCACTCGGCAGAATTGAATTAGACACAAGTAAAACCATCGCAGAATAAAAGGCATTTCTGAATATGTATAAATATACATATCTGTACAACATTCTAACTACTTTCACTGATATTATGAGCCCTTAATCTCCCTCCTTTTACTGTTCGTCATGCAAGTTTAGTTCCTGATATATGTTTATGTTGGCATAAGACTATACATGGATAATTTTTAAACTAGCATTTGCAAGCAATGTCAACAGTTCATGGCAAGCAAAGAGGAATCACAGAAGTCTGTGACATAATCTGGTGATAATAACACAGCAGGTTGTCTAAGGTGGCAGCCCTGCTTGGGCACATCTGTCCTCGCAGTTCACACTAATAAAGTCTCACTTTTAGAAAATATGCAAATTGTGTCACCTCGTCCAAGGATGTCAACCTCATTAAAAGGTGTACATTGTTTACTGTGTGATATCTGTTTTCCTGCCCCCAAATTTAAAGCCTCAAGATCCCTAATGGGCATTTTCCCTTACCTATTTAATGTCTGAATTTGATGAGCATAGCTTACCTTTAAATTATAAAATAAGTTGAAGAGATAATATTTAAAACTTAGTTATGTGCCTTGAATGATTACAGTAGCATTGGCCTATTGGTATCTCCCAGGCACGTAAGTAGAAAGAACCATGATACCAATGATGATGATGAAGACAATTGCGTACCAATGTGTATCAGTGTAAGGCCCTATACACACAGCCAATGTTTGATCAGTGAATTCCATTATTGATTGTAAGCCAAAACCAGGAGTGGATCAAAAACACAAAACAGATGCAATTCTTTCTATTATACCTTATCTCTGTGTAGGCTTCACTTCTGGTTTTAGCTTACAATCACTGATTGAAATCACTGACCAAACACTGACATGTGAATTAGGCCTTAAAAGCAACCTGTCACCATGAAATGCTGTGCAAACTGTAAGCAGAATGTTATAGAGAAGGATGAGCTGAGTATATATATATATATATATATATATATATATATATATATAGTTTTGTGGAAACATTCATTTAAAACTCAGCTCTTTTTATGTTTCATAGTCATGTGGGCATGATTAAGCATACAAGGAAAGATCACTGAGTAGGACCATCCACATGACTCTGATGCATAAATAGAGCAGAGGTTTAAATGAATGAATTACAAGTTTTACTGAATCTTTTTCCACAAAACTATATATACATCTCAATAATTGTCATAGTCAAAGCATTATAGTTATACATTGTAACCTAGTAACATAGGGGGTCATTTATACAAACTGGTGTAAAGTAGAACCAATCAGAGTCCTCCATTCATTTTGTATTGCTCCTTTGGAAAATGAAAGGAGGAATATGATTGGTTGCTATGGGAAACTGAGCCATTACTACTTTACACCAGTTTTATAAATGACCCCCATAGTTTATAAGGCTGAAAAAAAAGACATCTGTCCATCCAGTTCAGCCTGTTCTCCTGCAAGTTGATCCAGATGAAGGCAGAAAAAAAAAATCTTGTGAGGTAGAAGCCAATTTTCCTCATTTTAGGGGTAAAAAAAATTCTTCCCGACTCTAATTACACTGTCAGAATAACTCCGTGGATCAACGACCCATCTCTAGTAGCTATAGCTTGTAATATTATTACACCCCAGAAATATATTCCAGGCCGTCTTGAACTCTTTTAGTGAACTCACCATCACAACCTCCTCAGACAGAGAGTTCCATAGTCTTACTGCTCTTACCATGAAGAATCCTTTTCTATGTTTGTGTACAAACCTTCTTTTCTCTAGAGGCAAAGAATGTCCCCTCGTCACAGTAACAGTCCTGGGGATAAATAGATGATGGGAAAGACCTCTGTACTGACTCCTGATATATTTAGACATGGTTATTAAATCTCCCCCCAGTCATCTTTTTTCTAAACTGAATAATTCTAATTTTGATAATCTTTCTGCATACTGTAATCTACCCATTCCAGTTATTACTTTAGTTGCTCTCCTCTGAACCCTCTCCAGCTCTGCTATTTCTGCATTTTTCACAGGAGCCCAGAATTGTACACAGTACTTCATTTGTGGTCTGACTAGTGATTTGTAAAGTGGTAGGACTAAGTTCTCATCATATGCGTCTATGCCCCTTTTGATGCAACCCATTATCTTATTGGCCTTGGCAGCATCTGCCTGGTTTCTACAGCTTAGTTTACTGTCCACTAAAATTCCTAAGTCTTTTTCCATGTCAGTGTTACCCAGTTTTTTACTATTTAGCATGTATGGGTGACTTGCATTATTCCTTCCCATGTGCATAACCTTACTTTTGTCAGTGTTAAACCTCATCTGCCACTTTTCTGCCCAAGCCTCCAATCTATCCAGATCCATCTGTAGCAGTATACTGTCCTCTTCCCTGTTAATTATTTTACACAGTTTAATGTTATCTTTAAAATTGATATTTTACTGTGCAAGCCTTCTACAAGATCATTAATAAATATTAATAAATATATTGAAGAGAATAGGGCCCAATACTGACCCCTGTGGTACCAAACTAGTGACAGTGACCCAATCTGAGTGTGTACAGTTAGTAACCTCCCTCTGTTTTCTATCACTGAGACAGTTACTTACTCACATACAGACATTTTCCCCCAGTCCAATCATTCTCATTTTATATAGTAACCTTTTATGTGGAACAGTATCAAATGCTTTTGAGAAGTCAAAAAATATGACACCCATTGACTCACCCTGGTCAAGTCTAGCACTCATTAAAACTATTTAAATTAGTTTGACCGATCCTTCATGAAGTCATGCTGATATGGCCTCATTTGGTTATTTTCATTGTGGTACTCCAAGTTAGCATATCTTTGAAAACCTTCAAACTGTTTACCTACGACAGATGTTAAACTTATCGGCTCTGTTTTTGACCCATTTTTAAATATTGGCACAACATTTGCTAAGCACCAATCCTTTGGAATGCTCCCTGTCAATATAGAGTCCTTAAATTGCAGAAATAAGGGTCTGTCTATGAAATTACCTAATTTTCCTAGGATACAGGGGTGTATGCCATCTAGTTGCGGCCATTAGTCTATTTTAACCTTTTTAGGACGCCATTGCACTTCCTCCTTGCTCAGACAGGGCACTTTTAATGGGAAATCTGCTTTTACACAGTTTATTTTCCTCAGTAAATACAATGGAGGAAAAAAAAATTAACAGCTTTGCTATTTCTACAACTCCCCCCCCCCCACACGCACACCCCCACACTTTATCACTTTGTAAAGGGACAACTCTTTCAGGTTTTTACTTTTTATCATTTATACATGTATAATTGAAGAACATTTTACGGTCAGTTTTACTCTCTTTGGCATTGAATCTCTCCAGCTTGGGCTGCTTTTATTTGCCTTTTACAAATTCTATTTTTCCTATTTTTTTTTATTAAGGTTTTTCGATGCTTCCTCGTTACCTTCCTGTGATTTACATGCTGTCTTTTTGTCATTTATTGCTTCCTTTATATTTCTATTTATCCACATTGTTTTTTCTTGTTCCTTACCCTTTTTTTCCCATCAGGTATGTACCTGTCACAATTACAGTATAGGATGTCTTTAAAAATATCCCATTTTGTGTCTGTATTTTTATTTTTGAGGATATTGTCCCTGTTAGTGAGACCAATAGCCTCTCTTAGCTGGTTAAATTTAGCTTTTTGAAGTTTGTTTTTTTGTTCCTTCCTGAAGAAACACTCTTTTGAATGACAATTGGAAGGTTATTATTTTATGGTCACTATTTCCCAAGTGTCCCCCAACCTGCAAATCTTATCTTATTCTAAAAGGTCTATTGGTTAATACTAAGTCCAGTATAGCCGTCCCACTAGTTGGATCCCGAATCAGTTGGAAAAGGTAATTGTCTTTGTTCATTGCCAAGAACCTGTTTCCTTTCTGAGATCCAGAGGTTTCTGTTTCTCAGTCTATATTTGAAGTTGAAATCCCCCATAATAACGACATCGTTATGATTTTCCGCCTCATGTATTTCTCTTAGTAGTAAATTTTCTGTGGACTGTTAATTTAAGTGGCTTATAACAAACTCCTATCAGTATATTAAAAGTTTGCCAAAAAAAATCATTCTTCGTTCTTATTTAACATTGTCATGTCAGGCAATGCATAGTTCTATTCTACAATGTCAGAATGACAAATGATTATTTTTGCTAATTGTTCAGATACTTATTTACTTATTACACTTATTTACATTAAGCGAGCTCGCTCATTAGTCCTCGAACCTGACCAATTATTTGATTCTGTAAATGGGTCTTTGGTATTAGAATCAGTTTTTTAAGAACGTCTAATGCCTGAACTTTCACAGTTCCACTTACAGTGTCCTTGAGCTAAATCAAGAAGTAAGGTCACTGCAGTGAATGATAATTTTATTGAACTGAGAAATTTTAAACATAAAGACTGTGAAAAAATGAAAGTGAATTACAGAGTAATCAAACTACCAGCACATCAGCCCCCCTACAAACTGGGGAAAGAGAAGGATTGTCTTTTAAGCAAGGTGAGTATCGGACATTTGATAACATTTTGATGTGCAGTCATTTTCATGTAACATGTAAAACAAGTAATTATTTCATAAAAGTCAAATTAATATGCAGAGATCTGTCTTTTCCAGTGACTGGCTCAGTATCTCACTGTATTCAGAAGATTTCTGTTTTGACATACAGTGTCCACCTTTTTCCCTATTAAGTGTACAACAAGGAAGAAACAACTAGGCGGCACTCACCAAAAAGTGGATGTTCTTTATTCCAGATGCCATAAACAATCACGGATACAGACAAGGGGCAGACAAACAAACAGAGCAGGCAAGTAGCTAATGGCGACGGCCGTTTCGCGCCGTAGCCCTTCCTCAGGCCACTAACGTTCTGACGTGATTACATCACCTTTATGCGCCACTTCATCTGTGCGAAGCACATTGATTCCATTACAGAGGAACTGGTAAAATACATATAAACACCAAAAATGTGGAAATAAAACAAACAATAAAGATACATATATTTTTACAGAAATACTCCAAGATCGTTTCCATCATTCAGTCCCAGAGGGTCCATAGGTCTGAAGCGTATGATCCATCTTGCTTTCTTCCTTAGGAGGATATGATGTCTATCTCCCCCTTGTGGCAGACAACGCATTAACTCAATCCTGGCAAACCTCAACACCTTACTATTATCATCATGTTCAGATTTCACGTGTTCTTTCAATCGTGGACAACCTTCCCCTATAATCTCTCACCAAGGCTCCTAATAGTTTTTCCTATGTAAAACCTACCACATACACATAAGATGAGGTACACTACATATTTATTTTTGCAAGTTATCAAGTTATTTACTATATGATGTAATCCACCAAAAAACAGTAAGTCCCATTGGGATTGTATTTACAGTAGGAACAATTACCGCACCTGCGGTTTCCCGCAGGTACCCAATCTTTCAGCCACATACTGTATCAGATTTTCATTCCACGAAATCGACTCCTAACCAGCCTATCTTTCAGAGTATGGCTCCTCCTAAAAGCTACTAATGGTTTAGACCCTTTGATCTCTTTTAAACTATCTTCCCTTTCTACTATGTCCCAATTTTCTCTTATCACTTTCCTAATCCGATCCGCCATTGGACTATATTTAAAGGAGAAAACGAAACATTTCTGATTGTCTTTTCTCTTCTTAACATTTGTATTCCCCGATGTTACCACACTTTGGTGCAAAGATGAAGCATTCTGCATAGCCTCATTCAATAACTCCATTGGGTACCTTCTAGCTAACAATTACTGCTTTAGATCTAAGGATTGTTAGCTAGAAGGTACCCAATCTCCTGCGTCCCGTTAGTCCTTCTTAATCTGATAAACTGTCCATATGAGGCTGCTTTCTTCACACTATCTGGTTGTTAACTGGAGAAATGTGGAAGTGAATTGGTCGCCGTTGGCTTGCGATAGCCCTTGGAGACCAATTCACCATCTTTTACCGATACCAATACATCTAAAAATTTTGTTACTGACCTGTTACTGGCACTGAAGTCTTTTCAGTGGCAGGGGGGGGAGGGGGGCTCCAACTGGTCTCTTTAGATGTAGAAAGTTTGTATACCCATATCCCACAAGATGAAGGCATTGAAGCAGTGACTGAAGTATTGAGTGGCACTGACAAAAGTGAGATTTTTGTTGATTTTGAAGAACAATGCCAGTTTGGGGATAAGTTGTACGGGATCGCCCTTGAGTCCGCACGATAGATGAGATATACTGAGGCCGACGGCACATGCGCCGCCTGTACAAGCGTGGTCCCGGCGACTGAGCCGGGTGTCAATTAGACTGCATAGAGGTGGGGTTAGGGCAGGGGAGTTACAGCCTGGAGTGAGGGAAGGGCTGCCCCCTTGACTTCTATTGTGACTTGTGGGGCTTTATAAGGCGATTTTTTCATGCATATACATGGCATAAAAGCGAGACAAGACTGTATGATAACACAATGAGGATAATCTATAAGGTACTTTTGATAGTTTATTAAGTGAAATGCAGGTCACAGGTTTGCTTTAAATGCCAGTGTATGCAAATTTTTATGCAAATTTTATGCAAATTTTTTTATGCGAATTTTTGCAATCAAGAAAATAATGACATTATTTTCATGATTGCAAAAATTTGCATATAAAAAATTCACATAAAATTTCGCATAAACTGGTATTAAAAAAAAACGAATATTCGCAATTGCGAATATATTTAGCGATATTCTAAATATTCGTGAATTCTCGAAGTGCCGATATTCGCGATTAAAATTCGCAATTCGTGATCAACACTATAGATGATGTGTAAAAGGAGGAAAAGCAGATGGCAGAAGAGGGGCTCCCACCTGTAGGTCAGTAGAGCGCAGTGGTTGGAGAAGTGGTTATGCCACCATATCGTGCCCCCATTTAACCAGCCAAACCGCATAAAACCAACAGCCCCTGTTTAAAGGGGTTATCTCACTTCAGCAAATGGCATTTATCACATAGACAAAGTTAATGCAAGACACTTACTAATGTATTGTGATTGTCCATATTGCTTCCTTTAAAGGCTTGATTCATTTTTTCATCACATTATACACTTCTTGTTTCAATGGTCACGACCACCCTGCAATCCAGCAGCAGTGGCTGTGCTTGCACACTATCGGAAAAAGCTCTGGCCTCTCTGGTGACTAGGACCACAGAAGTAGGCATGTGTTGGCGATTTTTCCTACAGTGTGCAAGCATGGCCACTGCTGCTGGATTGCAGGGTGGTCATAACCATGCAAGCAAGAAGTGTATAATTTGATGGAAAAATGAATCAAGTCAGCAAATATGGAAACATGGACAATCACAATACATTAATAAGTGCCTTTTATTAACTGTCTACCTGATAAGTGCCACTTGCTGAATTGAGACAACCCCTTTAAAGGTGCATTAAAAGTGCCGCTCAGCTATTAACAGTGAAGAAGGACTATACAGTCTTCAAATGAAAGGCAGCTGCGGGCTAATTGACCATGCTGTTTTTAACCACAGCATGGCCACAACCCTCCTGCAGCAGTGCCGCTCTGCGTCGCCGTACCATAAGGCAGAGTACCCTGGGTATACCTGATTTATAGCAATTCATGACAAATTAAAGGGGTTTTTCCATCTCAGACAATGGGGGCATATCGCTTGGATATGCCCCTATTGTCTCATAGGTGCGGGTCCCAGCACACCTACAATGAGAATGGAGCAGGTAAATGAACGAAGGGCACACTGCGCATGCGTAGACGCCCTCCATTCATTTCTATGGGGCTGCCGAAAAAATCTGAGTGCTGGCTCGGCTATTTCCGTCTGCACTATAGTAATGAATGGGAGCATGGGCCGCGCATGTGCGGTGCGCTCCCATTCATTTCTATGGTAGCAGCGCTTGGTGGTGGACGGACCCCGGGAAATCCGGGGTCCTCCAGCCACAGCGTTCCCCGCTTCATTCTTGTTGTAGGTGTGGATCCCAGAGGTGGGACCCGCACCTATCAGACAATGGGGCATATCCTAGCGATATGCCCCCATTGTATGAGATGAGAATACCTCTTTAATTCGTAACAAGTCCAATTTCTTGGAGAACTGCGGCGTAGCTGCTGAATCAAATTTTTCTAAAGTTTGCTCATCTCTCGCTGCAATAAAATAAATAATAATACTATTTGCATCTGAAGGACCCTTTACACTGGCTTAGCATCGTCCAGAAATGGACGTATGAACGCTGATTAGTGATTATCTGCCAGTGTAAAGGTGCTGCCGATTACCTAATGAATGAGCAAAACAGTCATTCATCAAGTAATATGATCATTTGTGCAGTTAACAGAATCAATGTTTGGCAGCAGCAGCGGCGTTGCGGCGGGTGACACCACTGATGGCAGAAGATAATTTATTCACTGCACTTGCCTGTGCAATTGAAGAGAAGAACGATCGCTGTACAGGGAATCCCAGCTTAGGAGTCCCAGCTCTAACTCCATATATGGAGTCAGTGCTATGAACATGAGCATTGTCAGTATGCTTGGGGACACCCAATGTATTTTAATCTAATTTAGCCTCTATTTCTGAAAGGTTTCCACCAGGATTTGAACTCACAACCTTTTACATCAGAGGCAAGAACCCTAACCACTGAGCTATGGAGCTCAATGGTAAACTGTTAGAAAAACCTCATAGTAGTTTATAAAGGATTAGGTAGTCCTATACAGCAGAAGTATAATTTTATATATTTTCCTTCCAGTAATTGTAAAAAAAAATGTATGACACAAAATAAATGTGTAATTACTATATATATATATATATATATATATATATATATATATATAGGAAACTATTACTGAGGTTGTTAGCCATAATATTAGTACAGCAGGTTAATCTGAAGCTCTGATGGGGGATGTGTGGATGACACTGATGGGGGGGATGTGTGGAGGACACTGATGGGGGATGTGTAAAGGACACTCATGGGGAGATGTGTGCAGGACACTGATGGGGGGTTCTGTGGGGGACACTGATGGGGGGATGTGTGCGTGACACTGATGGGGGGATGTGTGCAGGACACTGATGGGGGGATGTGTGCAGGACACTGAAGGGGGATTTCTGCAGGACACTGATAGGGGATGTATGCAGGACACTGATGGGGGATGTGTGGAGGACACTGACGGGGGTATGTGTGGAGGACACTGAAGGGGGGTATGTGTTAAGGACACTGATGGGGGGATGTGTGGAGGACACTTAGGGGGGATCTAGGGAGGGGTGTGGAGATGTTGGGATGGAGGTCCTGGAGTGGTGTTTGGGTGGAAGCTATGGAAGGGGTGGGAGGTCCGATAGGTATGTGGGGGTGGGAGATCCAGGAGGGGGCCCATAAACAAATTTAGCTATGGGGGGCCCATAAAAATTTTGCTATGGGGCCCAGTTATTTCTAGCTACACTCCTGGGTGACACCGCCAGGAGATGAGCGCTGGCATTATGGAAGCACTCATTTACCTACATTCATCTGTATCGCCGTCCTCAGGATGGCGATACAGATGAACACATCAGCAGGGCAAGGGAGAGGTGTCTCCCTTCCCTGTTCCTCTGCCACAACGCCAGCAGCCTATCAGAAGCCGGCGCAGGCGGCGCAATGATGTCATTGCGCCGCCTAAGCTGTACTGCTTTGGACACAGGCCAGAAGAGGCCTGGATCGCATCGCTGCCATGGAGGTAAGTATGTGGGTTTTTGTTTTTTTTTTCTGTGAGAGGCTGGGCTGGGCTGTGCTGGGGGGGTCATTGCTGCCATAAAGGGGACACTTTGGGGCATTATTGCTGGCACATGGGGGACACTATGGGGCAATGGCTGGCACATGGGGGACACTATGGGGGCATTGCTGGCACATGGGGGACACTATGGGTGCAATGCCTGGCACGTGGGGGACACTATGGGGGCATTGCCAGCACATAGGGGACACTATGGGGGCATTGCCGGCACATGGGGGACAATATGTTGGCATTGCCGGCACATGGGGAATACTATGGGGGCATTGCTGGCACATGAGGAACACTATGGGGCAATGCCTGGCACATGGGGGACACTATGGGGGCATTGCTGGCACATGGGGGACAATATGTTGGCATTACCGACACATGGGGAATACTATGGGGGCATTGCTGGCACATGGGGGACACTATGGGGGCATGGCTGGCACATGGGGGACAATATGGGGGCATTGCCGGCACATGGGGGACATTATGGGGACATGGCTGGCACATGGGGGACATTATGGGGGCATTGCAGGCACATGGGGGACAATATGGGGGCATTGCCAGCACATAGGGGACAATATAGGGGCATTGCTGGCACATGGGGGACAATATGGGGGCATTGCCGGCACATGGGGGACAATATGGGGGCATTGCCGGCACATGGGGGACACTATTGGGGCATTGCCGGCACATCGGGGACACTATGGGGGCATGGCTGGCACATGGGAGACACTATGGGGTATTGCTGGCACATGGGGGACACTATGGGGGCATGGCTGGCACATTGTGGACACTATGGGGGCATTGCTGGCACATGGGGGACAATTTGGGGGCATTGCTGGCACATGGGGGACACTATGGGGGCATTGCCGGCACATCAGGGATACTATGGGGGCATGGCTGGCACATGGGAGACACTATGGGGTATAGCTGGCACATGGGGGATACTATGGGGCATCTACTGGCACATGGGGGAAACTATGGGGGAATCTACTGGGGGCATTGCTGGCACATTATGGGGACACTATGGTGTTGAAGGGGAGAAAATACTATGAGGGTATATTATATAAGCACATTATGGTGGCACTAAGAAGGGGCATTTAATACTGGCACATTATAGGGGCACTATGGGGAAGTGGAGAGGAGCACTATGTGGGCATTTACTAGGGGCATTATATAGGGGTATTTTATACTTGCACACATTATGGGGACATTATTTCAACTGGCAGCACTGAGGGAGTTTTTTTTTGCACTGGCACACAGAACGGGAGCACTTTTGAATTGGTGCACATTATTATTATTATTGAAGGTGGCAGGTGAGTTGTTAAGAAGGTAGGAGGATGATGGAAAAGTAGGAACCTAAGATGTCTTTTGTCAAACTACAGAGACGAGAGATGGGTGAAAAATCATCATGGCGGTCTGGTCTGAAAAGAGAAGATGAGGAAAGAGAAGTTACTCAGAGAAGTTACTGGATGTAAGGTATGTGGTGCTGTATTCTGGATAGCACAGAATATAATATGTATGCAAATATGTGGGGGAAGGGGGGGGGGTGCTAAGCAGACAGAAGACAGATCGCTGGGGGTTGGGGTGGAGGGGGAGCCTGTTGGGGGTGCTATAATTTGAACCCAAGCGATAAAATGGATGGGGGTTTGGATAGTAAACAGACAGCTGACTTGGGGGGACTAAGCAGACAGATCGTCGACGAGGGGGTCGGGGTTGTTGTGCTTGGGGGGGGGTGGGGGGGTGAAACCATTTTCTACCACACCGGGTGACACCAGCGCTAGCAACGGCACTGAGCAGCAGATTGTGCCGTCTAAACACAGCAGAATGCTGACGGCAAACAATGATTCTGTATGGGGATGAGCAATGGCATTAGAGGTCGCTCCTCCCCATACTGTGGAGGAAATCGCTGTATTTAAATACAGCGGTCTCCCTCACTCACGAGCATTATATTGCCGGAAAGGATGCATTCTGCGGATCTTTACAGTAATTGCTCTTCCTGAGATTAGACTAGACAGGAATCAGGAACTGGTGTGCTGGAAGCCGGGGTGATGGAAAGAAAGATAAATGAACTGTAAAGACAGCTATCTTTTCTGACTCTCCTGTAAGCATGCACCGTCAGCTCAGCCAAGCATTCATGTTTATTTTTATGGGGAGATGAGTATGGTTTGTCAGGTAGGTGTATGGACAACTTTAGGCCAGTGCAGATAATTCTTTTTTTTACTAAAAGAGCAAGTGTCCATTTGCAACAGGTGTTCTCTACAACTCTGTATATCTTAAACAGTCTCTGTAACACAGCACTCCCTTGGGTTAACTAAGAATGATAACGACAACAGCTCCAAACAGTGTAAGTCAGGATCTTCAATGATAATCTGGGAGGCTGATTCATTTACTTCCCCTTGCAATTATTCTCTTCATACACAAGATGTCCTTTTCTTGAGTAAGGCTGTAAAAGACTGCTCTGAAGCACCAATGCTCTGCAATGACTCCCTCAGGCTTTATTTGCAACTGAAGTTACCTGAGTCCTCCCAACTTGGATGCAGTATGACTTGTGGTGGATAGGGTTTTGCCATCTGTGTATCCTGACCCTTTGAGGCTGTGGTCTTTCCTCTGGTGGCACAGATATAACCCCCTGGCTCTCCAAGACAGTGGCTTTTTTTTTCTGGACCACACACTCGCACACTATGCACTCATGTATGAGTCCAAACCATACTGCCCATTTCTAGTCAGGGTGGAGCATAAGCATCAGGACCCCATGTTTTGATTTCTCCTCTGTTTGAACTTAAGCTGTCATTCTGGTATTGTCTGAAAGCCTGGGATGTCAGCTTTGTTGTGCATGTTTCTAGCTGCTACCATTCAAGAAATAGCAGCATCTAAAGCAGCCCTCCTCCTCCTTTTCCTACTGCTGGAGCTGGACTGCTGCAAAACAATTAGGTGGTTAACCCCTTAAGGACACGGCCATATTTTACCTTAAGGACCAGGCCATTTTTTGCAAATCTGACCAGTGTCACTTTATGTGTGAATAACTTTAAAACGCTTTTACTTATCCAGGATATTCTGAGATTGTTTTTTCATCACATATTGTACTTCATGACACTGGTAAAATGGAGTAAAAAAATCTTTTTTATTTATAAAAAAAATACCAAATTTAACAAAAATTTTGAAAAATTAGCAAATTTCCAAGTTTTAATTTCTCTACTTCTATAATACATAGTAATACCTCCAAAAATAGTTATTACTTTACATTCTCCATATGTTTACTTCATATTTGGAACATTTTGGGAATGATATTTTATTTTTTGGGGATGTTACAAGGCTTAGAAGTTTAGAAGCAAATCTTGATATTTTTCAGAAATTTTCCAAAACCCACTTTTTTAGGACCAGTTCAGGTCTGAAGTCCCTTTGTGAGGCTTACATAAAAGAAACCACCCAAAACTGACCGCATTCTAGAAACTACACCCCTCGAGGTATTCAAAATTGATTTTACAAACTTTGTTAACCCTTTAGGTATTCCACAAGAGTTAATGGCAAATGGAGATAAAATTTCAGAATTTTGATTTTTTGGCAAATTTTCCAGTTTAATAAGTAGATTTTTTCCAGTAACAAAGCAAGGGTTAACAGCCAAACAAAACTCTATATGTATTGCCCTGATTCTGTAGTTTGCAGAAACACCCCATTTGTGGTTGTAAACTACTGTACGGGCACATGGCAGGGTGCAGAAGGAAAGGAGCGCCATGTAATTTTTGGAAGGCAGATTTTGCTGGACTGTTTTATTTGCACCATGTCCCATTTGACTGGCCCCTGATGCACCCCTACAGTAGAAACTCCGAAAAATTGACCCCATTTTGGAAACTACGGGACAAGGTGGCAGTTTTGTTGGTACTATTTTAGGGTAAATATGATTTTTTGTTTCTCTATATTACACTTATTTTTTAGACAAGGTAAAAAAAAATTAAATTCTGAAATTTCATCTCCATTTCCCAATAACTCTTGTTGAACACCTAAAGGGTTAACAAAGTTTGTTAAATCAGTTTTGAATACCTTGAGGGTTTTAGTTTCTTAGATGGAGTCACTTTTTTTTTGAAGTGTCTACTCTAGGGGTACATCCGGTGGGCTTCAAATGGGACATGTGTTAAAAAAACTGTCCAACAAAATCTGCCTTCCAAAAACCATATGGCTTTCCTTTCCTTCTGCTCCCTGCCGTTTGGCTATACAGCAGTTTACGACCACATATGAGGTGTTTCTGTAAACTACAGAATCAGGGCGATACATATTGAGTTTTGTTTGGCTGTAAACCCTTGCTTTGTTAGTGGAAAATGGATTAAAATTGAAAATTTGCAAAAGAATAGCTGTTTTGGGACTGTTTTAATTTTTTGTTATTTACATCGTTGATCTGACAGGTTAGATTATGTGCTATTTATGCTATATAAATATGACTACTTTTTAGGGGGTTTGTTTCAGTTTTAAATAATAAAGCATTTTTGAAAAAGAATATTTTTTTGTGTCTTTACATACTGAAAGCCATATTTGTTTTTTATTTTTGGGCGACTGTCTCATTTTTTGCGGGATGAGATGTCGGTTTGATTGGCACTATCTTGGGGTGCATATGACATTTTGGTTGCCTGCTATTACACTTTTTGTGATGTAAGGTGACAAAAATGGCTTTTGACACCGTATTTATATTATTTTTTTTGCTGTGTTCACTTGAGGGGTTAGGTCATGTGTTATTTGTATAGAGCAGGTTGTTACAAATATGGTGATACCTAATATGTATGCTTTATATTTATTTATTTAAGTTTTACACAATAATATCATTTTTGAAACAAAAAAAATCATATTTTTTTTTATTTTTTTGGATGATTGTCCTATGTAGGCTATCATTTTTTGCGGGATGAGCCGATGGGTTGATTGGCACTATTTTGGGAGGAATATAACTTTTTGATTGTTTGCTATTACACTTTTTGTGATGTAAGGGGACAAAAAATTGCTTTTTTTTTTACATAATTTTTTTTTAATGGTATTTACCTGAGGGGTTAGATCATGTGATATTTTTATAGAGTAGGTTTTAAATTATTTTACTTTAACACAATAACAGCACTTTAGAAAAAAAAATCATGTTTTAGTGTCTCCATAGTCTGAGAGACATATTTTTTTATTTTATTAGGCGATTGTCCTATGTAGGGGCTCATCTTTTGCGGGATGAGATGGAGGTTTGATTGGTACTATTTTGGGAGGCATACGCCTTTTTGATCCCTTGGTATTACACTTTATTTGATGTAAGGTGACAAAAAATGGCATTTTTTTACATTTTTTTTTATGGTGTTCACCTGAGGGGTTAGGTCATGTGATATTTTTATAAATCAGGTCCTTACGGACGCGGCGATACACAATATGTGTAGTGTATTTTAGTCCGTAAGTACCAGAGAATCATGACGTACCTGTATGTCATGTGTCTCTAAGAGGTTAAAGGGGTTGTCTCTCTTCAGTAAGTGGCATTTATTATGTAGAGAAAGTAAATACAAGCCACTTATCATTATATTGTTATTATCCATATTGCTTCCTTTAATGGCTGGATTTATTTTTCCATCACATTATACCTTGCTTGTTTCCATGGTTACAGACCACCCTGCAATCCATCTGTGGGGGTCGTGCTTGCACAATATAGGAAAAAGCACTAGCCTATTTGTGTTCCCATGGTGCCAGCCACCAGAAAGGCCAGCACTTATTCCTGTAGTGTGCAAGCACGACCACCACTGATGGCTTGCAGGGTGGTCATAACTATGGAAACGAGCAAGTGTATAATGTGATTGAAAAATGAATCCAGTCAGCAAAGAAAGCAATATGGATAATAATAATACATTAGTAAGTGCTTTATATTTACTTTGTCTACATGATAAAGGCCACTTGCTGAAGTGAGACAACCCTTTTAATGAAGAGTGGCCATCCCGTTAATCATTTTCTTAATGGCTGACCCCTCAATGACCTCCCATGTGCATATCTTTATGCAGAGTGTGTCCATATATTATTTTATTGCAATTATGCATGGTGCCTGTATGTGGTGACTTGATTGTGTTAATGTGTTTCATCCAAACTCATTGGGGGAGAGTTATCAAAAGTAGTGCAAAGGAAAACCAACTTAGTTGCCCATAGCAAACAATCAGATTGATCTTTTCATTTCCAGAGGACCCCTGAAAAATGAAAGATGCAATCTGATATGGGCAACTAAGCCAGTTTCTATTTGCACCAGTTTTGATAAATGTCCCCCATTGTTCCACCCTGCTTCTTCTCTCTCTCTAGGCCCACTGTATTTTTATACTATGTATCCCCGGTTGGAATATGGTAAGAGGCGATGTCTATAGAATTGGTGCGACAGTACTGAACATTTTGTGGTCCTGACTGTATCATTTATTGGTGCATGTATGATACAGGCATGATAAACTGCATAAAGATATATGGGATGGGGCCCTGACTCATCTCATAATATAGGACCCAGAAATCTCTGATGACAGCCCTGCCTCCATTATATTAAATAAACAAACCAAAAAGAAAAAAGAGCGAGCCAAACAATAAAAATATCACATAATTTTATTGATACAAGATGACAAATATATAAAACATATATGGGTATTGCTGTATACTATTGAAGAAAAAAAATTCCAAACGATACAGAGTGCACACTGGCGGTGCGGTCCACACACCAGATCACAAAGGGAATTTTCTAGCAAACATCAGTAAAAACTCGGCTACCATATGTGTGCCGTCAGTTTTTTTCACTGACCTATTTGACTTGAATGGACCAGTCCTGTGTGATGAACAGATAATATAGAACATGCTGCAATTTTTCCTGAATGGACAGATGATCAGTGAAAAAATATGCTCAGGTGCATATACCCATTAAAATAAATGGGATATGATTCAGCCCGGATGGTATCCATTGTAAAAATGGACGGAAAACTTGCAATTAGCCTTAGGCCTAATGCACACGGCTATGCCCGTATTTTGGTCCACACACCACTGATCCACAAATTATGGATAACTTCCATGTGCACTCCACATTTTCAAAAATTCTGATCAATAGAAATGACAATGCAAGCCTTAATATAATAATAGAATATATTCAATAATTTGTAGATGGACAGACAAATCTGCGAAAAATATGGATGTGTGCCTGAATGGTTCAGTGCTATCTGCAAAAAATGCTGATATCACACGGATGAAAAATACGGTCATGTGCATGAGGATTTAGTTTCTTATTTTTACTTCATTTTCTAGCATAGTTTCTTTATTGATAAGTAGAAATTCCATTTTGATTTTCATGTAGTAAAGCTGATGTAGTGGTCTAAAGAAAGCATTAAAAATATACACATAAAAATATAAACAATCTAGTAAATGAATCAAACACTAATTACTATGCAAATCACTGTTACACAAGCCAAAGGTGACACAAAAAGATGAACAATAAGCCTCTTGGGTATTAACCTTTATCTATAAACAATCAACCTGTCTCAAAGGGATGAACAATGACATACTGGCACATCAATACAAGGACAATTTACTCAGAAGTCAGTTAACCCCCAAATATACTGGAGCATAGAAACAACTTACAACAATTCACTGTAAAATAAAGGTATAATACAAGTATCACAGTAGCATGTCTATGTGTGTAAATAAATATATATATATATATATATATATATATATAGAGAGAGAGAGAGAGAGAGAGAGAGAGAAAATTCAAGCAGCGCTAAAAATCCAATAGATAGTGTGCAGGAAACTGAATATTACTTCAATCCCAAATTTAATAAAATTAAGAGATTCTGCAGCACTCCAGTTATAGTTCAAAAGTGTTGTCCTCTTATTCACCAGACATTGCGACTAATGTTGAGCGAATCGAAGTGAAACAAATTGACTTCAATCTGAATTTCAGGTAAATTCAATTTGCCACAAATCCAAATCTCTTAACGCTTTGTGGTCACAAATAATTATTTTTCTAAAATGGTGGCTGCACATGTTAAAAAGTGAAAGTAAGAAGCCTGGGAACACGATATAACCGATACTCCCATGCAGCCAACCAATCAGCAGATAGCCATCCCCTGTGATGTCACAGCCCTATAAAAGCTTCATCCAGCACGGTCGCCACCATTTTACTGTGAACTGAGCATAGAGAGAGATGTAGCAATAGTGTTTTAGAAAGCTTTTAATTGTAGAATATTAAATACGGACAGTGCAGGGGCAGTGTAGAGAGATCATAGGGAGAGTTTCTAGACACTGTAGGGAGAGCATAGGGAAAGCATAGGGAGACTACAGGGATAGTGCAGGGAGATTGAAGGGAGAGTATAGGGAGACTGAAGTGACAGTGTAGGCTCAGTGTAATCACCCTGTGCATCTTGTTCACCTGCTGCGCCATTCATTCTTAATCTGTTCTGTTATACATAGACTTACTGTGCATCAGACTCATTATCAACAGGCAGTCTAATATATCGGAGTGTTTATCGAGTCACTTGCTCCACCATTTATACTTAATCTGTTGTGTTATACATAGACTTACTGTGAATTAAGCTTAGTATCAACAGGTGGTCTAACATATAGGTACGTTTACCTAGTTCACCTACTGTGCCATTCACACTTAATCTGTTTTGTTATATATAGACTTACTGTGTATCAGACTTATTGTCAACAGATGGTCTAACATATAGACTCGTTTATCTAGTATACTTGCTATATCATTTATATTTAATCTGTTCTCTTATACATACACTTACTGTGCATCAGACTCATTGTCAACAGGCGGTCTAATATATAGGTGCGTTTATCTAGTTCACCTACTGCGCCATTAAAGACATGCAAATATTTACCTGTTATTTTATCTCTGTTTTGGATCCACTCCTGTTGTTACCTTACAAATACTGATCAAATGCTGACCAAATACTAACGGTTTGAAGGCGGATGCTAAAAATACAGGATCCACTTTTTTGGGGCTGTTCTTCTGACAGATCAGAAGAACGTAAAAATAAACAGTAATGTGAACATAGCCGTACTGCTGACACCCTCCTCATTGTCATGGGGCAACCAATTGGGCCACTGAACAGTTAAGTCCATAATGATAAATTAGACCTGATGCTAACATTGACCTGTTATTTGGTCAGTTATTTCCATCACTTATTGTGAGCCAAATTCAGGAGCCAAGCGTACACTCAGATTAGGTATCATGAATAGATCTGCACCTGTTCTGTGGTTTTGACACACACCTGTTTTGGGCTAATAATAACTGATGATAATAACTGACCAAATAAGTGAAGTGTGAACTAAGTAAGCCTAATAGTGACGCACAGTAATTCTACAGTTAACAGAAGGGATTCAAACAAATGTCTTTGCACTACCACAATGTGGATTAAAGGAGACTTTTTTTTTTCCACTTCTTTATTGGCACTTCCTCCATGTCCTTATTTTGTTCCATTAAGAAGTCATTGGGACACTGCTCCTGCAGGGGCATGCAGCGTTTTTTTTTGTTTTTTTTTTTGCTTTACTGAAGGCTGCTGTATGCCTTTCTTTTGGTTTAGCTAGTGGTTAGCTAGGACTGTTGGTGGCCTGCACGATGATGTGCATGTCCATATATATGTCCTGCTTTTCATTCTGATGCACAGTAATTGTTTCTCTACCAAGAAAGACTAGCTATGCATGTTGCTGCAATGCACAGTAGTTATGTACACCGAGATACATTTCCCCTAAAGTTTAACAGCAAATCTTTTTGAGAAATTCGGCAAAGTGACCAAATTGGGTTTTTGAAAACATCACTCATCTGTAATTGTGACGTTTCAGTCCCCTTACTATATCTTCATTATATATATATATATATATATATATATATATATATATATATAAAAAGGTAAAGAGGCAGCACTTCCAAAAAATAAAACTGAAGATTTATTCAAACATAGCATCATGACGTTTGGCTCGTATCACGAGCCTTTCAGAAAGGCTCGTGATACGAGCCGAAACGTCGCGGATGCACATGTTTGAATAAATCTTCAGTTTTATTTTTTGGAAGTGCTGCCTCTTTTCCTTTTTGTATATGTGGGACCCACGCTAGTCCTGAGGCTTAGCACCCGCCCGTCTTTTGGTAGTGCTGCCAGCATTATTCCTTTACTATATATATATATATATATATATATATATATATAGGCAGAGGAAAGATATCTCCAATGGCGGCACTCGATCCGGTGGATTGGCGTGCCCGCGGTCGAAGGCCTGGACTAAGCCGTATACAAACGAAGGAAGAGACTGCGGCACCGCCTGATAGTGATATAAAGTGGATCCTTTATTCACCCATGTGCATGCGACGTTTCGATCCTCTCAATGGGATCCTTATCAAGCCTTGATAAGGATCCCATTGAGAGGATCGAAACGTCGCATGCACATGGGTGAATAAAGGATCCACTTTGTATCACTATCAGGCGGTGCTGCAGTCTCTTCCTTCGTTTATATATATATATATATATATATATATATAATCATTTATCATACATATGTATATTATTTACTTCATTAAAAAAATAATTGTTATCATTATGCATATTTCTAATACTATTTCTTAAACATCAATCAATGTTCAGTATTTCCGTTTAAAATGACAATGCTAGAGATCCTGAGTGTGTCATGTTGTACTATGGATTACAGAATAGCAGTTTGTGCTTTGCCCCTAATAAAAACATGTAGCATGCATTAATTTTATACATAACATAATATCAAATTAAGCGCACAGTGGGAATTAATGAGTAGAGCATACTAAATGTTTCATAGGTACAACATTCTTTAATCATGCAAAACAGCTTAATTGAAGCAATCTCACTCTAGCTAGTGTAGTTGTTACTGGAGCTTAACATATAAAATAATTTTTTGGCAATGTACACTGGTAGCCACAACAAATTAATATCATTGTACATAAAGTTTTTATATTAATGCAGAAGGTATTTACATGGTCACCTCTATTACATATCTCTACAACAATTAAATGAATCCTCATTCAAGGATTGTGGATGGAAACCATTCAGCATGCATTGTTATTTACCTTCACAAAAAAAATTCAATTCTTTTTAAACGTATGTTTTTCTTTCGTGTGTGTGTTTTTTTTTTTTACAATTTGGACGGTGTACATGCAATTTTCTTGCAAATTTGTAAATTGGCTTGTACCACAATACACATTATCCCCTATCCACAGGAATGACTAAACACTGGATCCTCCACTCCCATATGAACAAAGGATGCACTTATTTGCTACCGCTTCCTTTATTCTCCATGGAAATGCCAGAGATAGCCAAATGAATAGGAAATAAGTATGTTTTATGGGACATATCTTTTACTATAGAGTAGTTTATGAGAAGAAAATGCCTGAAAAATTATATACACTGCTGTATTTTAATAAAAACTCCAGTGACCCTAAAAATGCTATAGAAATGCTAAAAAACATAAATGCTTTGTACAAAGACTTTACCAAAAACTTTAAAGTGGTCATAGCGTTTCAGAGAAAAACTTGCAAATTAAAGGGGTTTTGCAGGACATATATATTGATGAGCTATAAATTAGCTGTTTGAAGAGTTGATAGACCTCCATGTGAGTGCTGCTTCCTGTTCATTACATTACGCATTATCACCTCTGGAGCCGTGGTGTAGCTCCATTCAATTGATCCCTGCCAATCTGATATTGATGACCTATCCCTATCCTAACAACAAATCATCAATATATATATGTCCTTCACAACCCCTTTAAGGCTTTGCCTGAAACAGCCATAAGACAAGCCTTATGTTCCAAATTATGTTCCAAAGTAATTAAATGAAAGCGTTTTTTTTTTTTTACCCTAAGCTTCCTAGTTACCTTGGATAACATCTCTAAAATGGAAAGAAATAAGGTGTCATTTATCAAATAGAAATACGCCTAAATTAGGTGCTATGACTTCTCCCCACTCACACCAGGCCTTACAAAATGGGGGGGGGGCAGGGAAGAGGACGCCGTCTTATTTACCATTTTCTACACCTGTTTTAGACATAGAAAATGGTCTAAATGTAAGACAGCAAGGAAGCTGTCTTGCATTTCGAAGTAGTGGGGGATCTGCCAAAGTTATGTAGAGGCCGGCGCCTCTTCTTAACTCCGGCAGATGCACTGCCAGGTATAGGGGTTATTAAGACTATCATCTAAAACACATGTCTTAATAAATATGCCCCTAAGTTTTTAATCTCCCCTACTTACTACAACATTTAATACATTACAATCTGGGGATGACTTTTGGTTAGGTCAGTTCATGTTCCAACCCTCAAACAATCAAAACCGCTAGGCAAACAGGTGTAAATAACTGTCACATTCCCCACTCGCTTCAAATATTTGTCAGTTTTTCTTTAAAAAATGTATTGTGTGCACCTGAGCTCTTTTGTTGTAAAGGGCTTGCAAGCCACGCCAGTGTAAGTGGTGGCAGTGTCAGACCCTGACAACATTGAAGAATACCTGAAAATGTTGTTTAATGAGCTCTGACAGTATTGCTAATACCTGGAAATGAAGTTTAATGACTGCCAGAATGGTGCATATGGAGTCATTCATGCAAAGATATATAGCATCACTGTCCATCACTTCAAGGTGAGGACTAACTTCCCACAACTCAACTGTATGTACGGTTACATCATGGGGATGGAGCAGGAACAGCAACTGATTTAATGGGCAGAATGGTGTCTTAGTGATTACCACAGATGCTTTGCCTGGGTTCTAGGTTCGAATCAGACTAAGGACAAAATCTACATGGAGTTTGTACTATATGTCCTCCCTGTGTTTGCATGGGTTTTGTACCACACTCCAAAGACATACAGATAGGGAACTTAGATTGTGAGGTCCAATGGGGAACAGCGCGATAATGTATGTAAAGTGCTGTGGAATATGTCAGTGCTATATAAGTGAGAAAATAAATAAATAATTTTCCCTTCATCTCTAAAACCCTCTGATTTCTCATTGTTATTTCTCTCCTTGATCCATTACAATTAGATTTCCACACTCTACAAACCTGCTCTCTGGATCTCTCTGCAGCATTTGACACTGTAGACCACCATATCTTTCAGTGGATTTGGTTTTCAGTACCATCTCTATGTTGATGACACGCAACTATACCCTTCACCTCCTGACATACCCCTGCTGTACTGCAGAACACCAGTGACTGTCTGTCTGTTGTCTCATAAGTTCAAATCAGCCGGCACTCGACCACGGCATGTGTGCTGCAACGGGAAGGAACGAATTCCACACATAACATCCAAAGAGTCATCCCGGCAGACGTCAGTTGCTTCTAAATGTATTTTATTCAATTCATTTGTCATAATAACAGATGCGTTTCGGCAAAATAGCCTTTATCAACAAGGCTATAAAGGCTATTTTGCTGAAACGCGTCTGTTATTATGACAAATGAATTGGATAAAATACATTAAGAAGCAATTGACGTCTTCCGGGATCACTCTTTGGATGTCTGTTGTCTCATGTCCTCTCTCTTTTGGAGACGGAATGTTTCCAAACCTGAACTTCTAGTGTTTTCACCATCTATTATTATTATTTTAAGCACTTATATAGCACTACTATATTCTGCAGCGCTTTAGAGACAATGGCGTCAAGCTGTCCCCAGTAGGGCTCATAATCCAAGTTCCCTATCAGTATGTCTTTGGAGTGTTGGAAGAAACTAGAGTACCCATAGGAAACCCACGCAAACATAGGGAGAAGATGCAGATGGAGCCCTAACCTACCTAAACCTGATATCTCACTTTCAGTGTGTGGCACTACCATCACACCTAGGCAGCACACTCGCTGTCTCTATATTATGCTTGAAACTGATCTTTCCATCACCCACTATATTCAATTGCTTACCCAGTCATGCAGCCTAAATCTCAAAAGCATCTCTAGAATCCGACCCTTTATTACTGTGCAAACAACAACACCTCTCATTATTGTCCCAATTCTTTTTCGCTTACTGTAACTCATTATTAATTAGTCTGACCCTCACAAAACAACTGTCTACCACCCTACTCGTTCTCTCCGTTCAGCTAACGACTGCATGGGTTATCCACCATAATCCTAGCCTCTCACTCCCGTCTTCAAGACTTCTTCTGAGCTGTACCAGTTCTCTGGAAAGCCCTAACCTAAGGAATTAGGCTAATTCACTACATCTACAGTAGTAGGCCCTCCCTAAAAACATATCTTTTTAGGGTGGCCAAGGGCCAGGGCCAGGACAAGGAATTTTGGTGCCCTAAGCAGATGAGGAAAATACCTCCCTCTTAAAATAGCCAACAAGGAAAACAAAAAAGGACCCCCCAACCTCACAATTCACAGTTGAACTGCTGCAAAACATCACAGATCATAATACATACCTCAGCTGCTGCAGAACATCATAATACACACCACAGCTGCTGCAGAACCTCATAACTCACACTTCATCTGATGTAAAACCTCATAATACATGTGAGCTGCTGAAGAACCTCATAATACACACCCCGGCTGCTTCAGAACCTCTTAATACACACCTCGGCTGCTGTAGAAACTCATAATACACACCTCAGCTGCTGCAGAATCTCATAATACACTGCTGCTGCAGAACATAATATACACCTCATCTTCTGCAGTATATCATACAATACCTCTATCCGTCTGATTGTCTATCTCATATTACCTACCACATAAATGTCCTATTGAGATGGATGATAGATATAAGATAGATAGATCCTCCTCCTGTCTGCCCCGACTACTTGCTCCTAACTTATCCATCAGCCTGAAATAAGGAGGGGGAGGAAGGATCCAAACAAAGAGCCTGGATGCCAGTGTGAGGTACCTGTATGTTCTGTATGTTTCTGACTAAGGACAGGAAGAAGGAACAGGTAGAGCAGCACATGGGGAGATGTCTTCTGTGTCCTGCTCTCAATATGCCAGCTCTGATTCTGTGTCATAGGCTGGAGGGACACATTACTGCCCTCCCTATGGAGCTGAAAGCTGCCACCTACCCCATTTTCTTCACTGTAGCTGCAGTCAGGGGACTCCTCCAGTGCGCTTTGCACACTGACCTCAGAGACTCTGCCTCCTCCAGGGCGCTCTGCACACTGACCTCAGAGACTCTGCCTCCAGTACTGCTTATAATTCCCACTGTTCTGGCCCTGTACCTGGTATTAGACAGGCGCTTTCCCCTTAACACTGATGGAAGTGCTTATAGTCTGCTCAGTGATGCTGTAAGGTAACAGACCAATGATCATTTATTTCAGTATGAAGTGAAAAGGCAGCCCACACTGAGCCGGCTTAGCTTTCTTCTCCCTTGCATGATGCTTCCTCCGTCCCATTCACAGGTACTACACTCTAACAATAATGCCATAATGTGCAGGCAGCCTACCAGCACCACTTCTTCCTGTCTATGCCCAGCCACCCCCTAGCCAGCCATGATGCTATAGATTAGCAGTGCCGGACTCAGCAGAGCGATTCTCCCCTGTTGCCTACCCGTACTGTGATCAGGCAAATCTCAATCTAGCTTTGGTAGGGAGCAGGTACATACTGACAGGTGAGAAGCTAGTAGCGCGGAGCAGTAGGACAGGGGAGAATCACTGAGTGAAGTGAACAATAAGTCGGCCGCACTGGCCGCTCATTAGGTTCTTCTGAACCTGATCCATCATGAAGCATTATCCACCACTTCCTGTGCACTCAGTTATTGACTGGCGACTGGCTCAGGCAGCTTTATATCTATTCCTCTTTTGTGTTAAGATGACTGAACCATTGTACAAAACAAACACTTTATACCTTTTGTGTCACTCAGTCTCTTCATAGATTGCAAGGGCTTGTTCCTCTTGTTTGACTTGTTTGTTGCTATGTAATGATTTTGTTTGTACATTAAACCACTGATTGTAAAGCGCTGTGGAATATGGTGCTATATAATTAAATATTATTATTATTATTATTCAGTAAAAGAGTATTTATTATGTACAAAACAAGCTTTTGCAAGGCTACTTTCACACTGGCGTCTTGTGCGGATCCCAGGGGCGTAGCTATAGGCTCATGGGTCCTGGTGCAAGAGTTCAATTTGCCCCCCCCCCCCCCCATTCCGCCATTCCGTTCTCCTGCTCTGTTCCCCCTCCATGTCATATTTCTCCCCCCTCCATGACACATTTCTCCCCGCTCCATGTGACATTTCTCCCCCCTCCATGTGACATTTCTTCCCCCTCCATGTCACATTTCTCCCCCCTTCATGTCACATTTCTCCCCCCTCTTCATGTCACATTTCTCCCCCCTCCATGTCACATTTCTCCCTCCTCCATGTCACATTTCTCCCCTCCATGTGACATTTCTTCCCCTCCATGTCACATTTCTTCCCCTTCATGTCACATTTCTCCCCCTCCATGTCACATTTCTCCCCTCCATGTGACATTTCTCCCTCCATGTGACATTTCTTCCCCTCCATGTCACATTTCTCCCCTCCATGTCACATTTCTCCCCTCCATGTCACATTTCTCCCCTTCATGTCACATTTCTCCCCTCCATGTCACATTTCTCCCCTCCATGTCACATTTCTCCCCTCCATGTCACATTTCTCCCCTCCATGTCACATTTCTCCCCTTCATGTCACATTTCTCCCTCCATGTCACATTTCTCCTCCATGTCACATTTCTCCCTCTTCATGTCACATTTCTCCCCCTCTTCATGTCACATTTCTCCCTCCATGTCACATTTCTCCCCTCCATGTCAGTCCTCCCCCTCCATGTCACAGTCCTCCGCCCTCCATGTCACAGTTCTCCCCTCTCCATGTCACAGTTCTCCCCTCCATGTCACAGTTCTCCCCTCCATGTCAGTCCTCCCCCCTCCATGTCACAGTCCTCCCCCCTCCATGTCACAGTTCTCCCCTCTCCATGTCACAGTTCTCCCCTCTATTAATATTATGTAAAAACATTATGCTCACATGGTCCTGGTCCAGTCGGTAGCAGCTCCTCTTCTCCTCTGTGTGGCACTGGTTGACTCCTGGTATCTTCTCTCTGGCCTTCCCGGCAAGTTGTTTGAGGTCTTGAGGACCATTCACACTCAGCCAATCAGAGGCCACAGTTATGTCATGTGTCAGGCCAGTAATTGGCTCAGCAGGAAATCGCTGGCCTGACATGTGACACAGCTGCAGCCACTGATTGGAGTGAAAAAGGTCCTCAAGACCTCAAATAACTTGTCAGGAGTTATAGGGCTTTAGACTGCCTCTCCTGGAGGGGGTCCCGTGGGCCCCCCTGACTTAGGGGCCCAGTCGCAATTGCAACCGCTGCGACCCCTATAGCTACGCCACTGGCGGATCCGTCATGTATCTGCACAGACGGATCCGCACTGATAATACATCCGCATGCATCCGTTCAGAACGGATCCGTTTGTATTATCATGAACATAGGCAAAACGGATCCGTCTTGAACACCATTGAAAGTCAATGGGGGACGGATCCGTTTTCTGTTGTGTCATATTGTGTCATTAAAAAAGGAACCGTCCCCATTGACTTACATTGTATGTCAGGACGGATCTGTTTGGCTCAGTTCCATCAGACGGACACCAAAACGCTGCAAGCAGCGTTTTGGTGTCCGCCTCCAGAGCAGAATGGAGACTGAACGGAGCCAAACTGATGCATTCTGAACGGATCCTTATCCATTCAGAATGCATTGTGGCAAAACTGATCCGTTTTGGACCGCTTGTGAGAGCCCTGAAATGGATCTCACAAGCGGACCCAAAAACGCCAGTGTGAAAGTAGCCTAAATCTGGTATTGCTACATCTGTAAGTACCTAAAGTTATCATGTCATTTAACCCACGTGGTGAATGCCGTAAAGAAGTGGAAGTAAAAAACAATACCAAAATGTTCATCTCGTCTTGTAAATAAAAAAAATTAATAAAACGTGATCATAAAATTGTATATACCCTAAAGTCGCTCCAATGAAAATTGAAGGTCATTCATATAAAGTTAAACCCTAACACAATTTTTCTTTATAAATAATTTCTTTTTGCACAAAAGTTGTAGAATAAAAAAAAAAATGGTATCACCATAATCATATCCACATGCTGAATAAAGAGTTTTACAGAGATAGCTTGTTTTATTCTTCACTTTACCTCCCATACAGTGGAATAAAGTAATCAAAAATTCTTATGTACTCCAAAATGTACCCCACAGTGATACAAATTAAAACTACAGCTTGTCCTCCCAAAAAGTCTTCATACAGCTCTAAGAAATTGTGGCTCTCAGAATATGGCCAGGAAGTAAAACGTAGTGGCACTCTGCTTTTTACCGCCACTGGAAGTCGGGATCCCGCCCCAGTATACAGAAGAAATGGAGAACTCCAGTTTTCTTGCGGTGTAAATTCTTTTAATATTGGAATTACGGCAAAATTCACACATATAGAGTAGTGACGTTTCGGCCTTCACAAAATGGCCTTCATCAGACTGTGTCAAAAAAATAAATAAAATCAAATTAAAGTATAGAAAAGGTACCAGGTCGTGCATAGAATATATACGTATAAAAGTAAATGATGAAAATAATTAATACAAATCCGCATCTCGTGACTTCCTCTTGATATAATAAATTTGCATAGGGTAATGTGTTTGGAATACTGTAGCAGAGTCAGTCATATACCTCATAATATTGTAGTGCATATTCATATCATAAAGTATATTGATAGAATTCATAATAACAGGATAATCCATAATTCATAATATTGCAGTATAATTCATATTGGCACCATCAAATATATCCATAAAAATAATAGTAAAAAGAAAATCAATTAGGTATCATGATGAGAACATAATTAGTGAAAAAGTATAGTGAATAGACCATAAATGATAGGCAACATGATCAGCAGGTTCTTCAGGAAAAATAGTAATCAAAGTCCTGATGGTAGTGGCATATAGATCAAAAAGTATCTGAGTAGGGCAATTTGTTAAAGAAATTATGGCAGTATAATAGATAGCAAGGTTATAAGACCAGGTGTATAGAGTTTCTTTAGCGTAACAAAGGATAAGTAAGCCACTATCTCCTATTAGTGGGTCTACATAGAGACACCTAGTACATTGCCTAATAGAAATATTTTAAAAGGAAAATATATCATATATCATATATATGTAGAATTAGTGGGTTACCTGTAGCCGCTTATCCGGGAAAGTAAGAGAGAGCTGCTGTAAGAATAACAGGACTATGCCTGCTGGTAAGTATCTGCGCCTGGTTTCACATGGCGCCCGGTGTGGTCTTATAGCGGCGTCCCGGAAGTATCAAAGCGCGTGCGCGCCTGTCATGATGCATATCAAGCCTCTCTCTGGGGCTTGTGTCAAGCCTCGATTTGAGTACGGATGTGTGCCCACTGAGTTCTATGTTTCAAGCCTCGATTTAGGTATTGGCGCATGCGCTCTAGTTCATGTGTCTAATCTTCACTGACATATGATTTCATATGTTGGTATTGGGAATATGATATATATCAGTGTTCAACATGTGAACGCCTACAGGGAAAAAAGAGGTCATGCATATCATGTATGTCCCACACTGATACATACGTAGATGTATATCACTGTAGGATACCATATGAATAGACAATACACATATATATATATATGCATGCATGTACATATTTATGCACATGCATGTACATACACACATGTACAAGAAGTATTGTATGAATGAAACATATATACCCAATATATGGAGTACTATCTGAGTAGAATAAGTATGTCCAGATGTTCGAAATATAAAAAGAAAAGTGAATACTGAAAAGGGTGAATATTATAAAAAGGGTGAATATTATAAAAGACCCCCACCAAGAGGCATATACTTACAGGGTACTATATGGGTAGGCTATACAAAACCAGTTGTTCGGAGTACTATATGAGTAGACTACACATCACCAGATGTTAGAAGTAAGAGGGAAAAAGGAAAAAACAAAAACACTATTGTAAGTAGGCCCACAAAAGGATATAGATAGAACTAGGACATCTGTGGAGGGAAAGGGATATCAGGTTATTTCCATATGTTTTAATAAGGCTTCAATCTTGAGTCATATCAGGTATAGGTTTGAATCTCATATTCCCTATTAAGGCCCATTGGTTCAAGTGTATTGAGTGTGTGTATCCAAAAAGCTTCCCTTTTCTTCAATAGCTTAGATCTATCGCCCCCCCTCCTTGATGGTATGACATGTTCAATTACCTGGAATTTCAATTGTGAGATGTTGTGGCCCGCAGACTCAAAGTGGGCGGGGACAGGTAGTAGTAATTCTTTTCTTCTGATTTTAGGCTTGTACTGACAGATTCTATCCCGAATTTTTTGGGTCGTTTCGCCTACATAGGCTTTGCCACATGGGCACTTGAGTAGATATATTACATAGGATGAATCACATGTAAAAAAACCCCGTATGGGGAAAGCTTTACCTGAAAGTGGGTGATAGAAATAAGGGCCTTTTTGTACGTGTGAACACTGGAGGCAGTGTATACATGGGAAAGTGCCTAGTTTCGGTCTCTGCAGAAATGTTTGTCTCTGCGTGTTAGGTGGGGGGCCTATGTTTGCTTTGACAAGTAGGTCCCGAAGGTTGTTTGGACGTCTAGTGCATGCCAGAATGGGATTTTTAAAGACTGCTATTTCTGGGTATGATTTTTGTAGAATGGACCAATGGTTCCTGATGCTATTGGTTATTTTGAGTACACTAGGATGGTAAGTGTGTACGAAGGGAATTCTGTCCAGGGTGTTTTTTATTTCTCTAGTTTTAGGTTTTGGTTTATCTTGTAATAGATTGGCTGGGTAACCGCGTGCTAAAAAACGGGCTTTCATTTCAGTAAGTCTTGTTCTGCATACGGTATCGGATTTTACAATACGTCGTATCCATTGGAATTGGGAATAAAGAAGGGATTTTTTGGTACTCGGAGAATGGAAACTTGAGAAGTGTAGTAAATTGTTCCTATCTGTAGTTTTTCTGTATAGGTCAGTGGTAACTGAGCCGTCTGGTTGTTTTATGACTGTTGTGTCTAGAAAATTGATTTCTGTCATATGGTGGTGGATGGTAAACTGCAACTCCGGATATATGGAATTAAGGAAAGAATGGAAGCCTAGCAAGGAGTCCAACGTGCCCTCCCATATGCAAAAAATGTCATCGATGTATCGTTTCCACATTAATACCTTGGAAAAGTCTGTGTGGGTATAAACGTAAGTTTCTTCAAAGTCAGACATATAACTATTTGCATAGGGAGGCGCTACGTTGGACCCCATCGCGGTACCCTGTGTCTGCAGAAAAAAGCTATCCTGAAATAGAAAGAAGTTATTAGTCAAAATCAACTCCAGAAGATCAAGGTAAAATTGTATCAGGTTATGATCTGGTATGTACTGTACGAGTAGTTTTTTAGCTGCCGTGAGACCTTTGTGATGTTGTATCGAAGTGTACAAACTTGTTACATCCCATGTTACTAGAATAGTGTTATCCAATAGAGGAGGTAGATTGTTGAGTATTGAGAGGAATGTAGATGTATCTAATAGAAATGACTTCGTATTCTTGATCATTGGTGTTAAAACTTTCTCCAAGAGGATTGATAGAGGTGATAGTAAAGATTCTGTGGAGGCAACAATAGGTCGACCGGGTGGATCGGTCAGATTCAATCGGTCAGAGGCAATCACCAAAAGCAAATTGGAGATAACTACAATAGAAGACCAATTGAGGACGATCATCCCCCCTGATGAATACACCCAGCTCCAAGAGAAAATCTCATCATCATTAAATTTACAGCGAAAAGGTATGGAGGCGACCAAAAGACAAAACATTTTTAGAGATACTGAGGATTATAGGTTGAATCGGGTTTACCACTGGCCGGACCAGACCCGACCAACTCAATTCAAGCGATCATCTTCAAGGGATTCCTCCAGAACAAGCTCTGACAACGAGAACCATCCACAACAAAGAACCATCGAATTCCCTAATAGGAACAGAGGTAGAAGAGGACAACGAGGCAACGTTCCCACTACAACTGCACGAGGTCCTCTGAATGTAGTCACAAGATCTCAGGTACAATCATTAGTGATAAACATATCATCATACTCATTGGGACCTGCCGAAATATCATTACTTGAAAAGGGACTATCATACTGTCCATCCAGACAACTGGACACATTTCAGTTAGATCTAGATTTACAGAGACTCTATCGGAACATTCGACTTAAAGTCCATTTCTCCAACATACCACCTAACCCAATTTGCAATAGACCACCTATAACGACCATATCTTTAAGTGATTTTGATTTGAGAAATAAAAGCAACTTCACTCCTCCCAGAAACCAGCCGGCGATAGAAACATTTATTTCCTTGGTGGAAAAAGACGTTACTAGATTTAGGAAGGATTTGTCAGCTGGTAAATTCAAATTCACACACAACCTAGACCAGACAGAAAGACAAGCCCTTTCCGCTCTCCGAAAACCGAAGGAGCTTGTCTTTAAACCTGCGGATAAAGGAGGAGCCCTAGTGGTGATGGACAGGGACAGATACACAAATGAAATACAACGCCAATTGAATGATATATCTGTATACAAAAATCTAGATAAAGATCCAACTCACCAAATCTCAGTGAGAATTCAAAATACCCTACAAAACTACAGTGACCTTAAAGTTATCGATAGCACAATATCTACTTTTTTAACTAAATCTAACCCCATTACACCGGTCATTTATATATTACCTAAAATACACAAGAATCTGACCGATCCACCCGGTCGACCTATTGTTGCCTCCACAGAATCTTTACTATCACCTCTATCAATCCTCTTGGAGAAAGTTTTAACACCAATGATCAAGAATACGAAGTCATTTCTATTAGATACATCTACATTCCTCTCAATACTCAACAACCTACCTCCTCTATTGGATAACACTATTCTAGTAACATGGGATGTAACAAGTTTGTACACTTCGATACAACATCACAAAGGTCTCACGGCAGCTAAAAAACTACTCGTACAGTACATACCAGATCATAACCTGATACAATTTTACCTTGATCTACTGGAGTTGGTTTTGACTAATAACTTCTTTCTATTTCAGGATAGCTTTTTTCTGCAGACACAGGGTACCGCGATGGGGTCCAACGTAGCGCCTCCCTATGCAAATAGTTATATGTCTGACTTTGAAGAAACTTACGTTTATGCCCACACAGACTTTTCCAAGGTATTAATGTGGAAACGATACATCGATGACATTTTTTGCATATGGGAGGGCACGTTGGACTCCTTGCTAGGCTTCCATTCTTACCTTAATTCCATATATCCGGAGTTGCAGTTTACCATCCACCACCATATGACAGAAATCAATTTTCTAGACACAACAGTCATAAAACAACCAGACGGCTCAGTTACCACTGACCTATACAGAAAAACTACAGATAGGAACAATTTACTACACTTCTCAAGTTTCCATTCTCCGAGTACCAAAAAATCCCTTCTTTATTCCCAATTCCAACGGATACGACGTATTGTAAAATCCGATACCGTATGCAGAACAAGACTTACTGAAATGAAAGCCCGTTTTTTAGCACGCGGTTACCCAGCCAATCTATTACAAGATAAACCAAAACCTAAAACTAGAGAACTAAAAAACACCCTGGACAGAATTCCCTTCGTACACACTTACCATCCTAGTGTACTCAAAATAACCAATAGCATCAGGAACCATTGGTCCATTCTACAAAAATCATACCCAGAAATAGCGGTCTTTAAAAATCCCATTCTGGCATGCACTAGACGTCCAAACAACCTTCGGGACCTACTTGTCAAAGCAGACATAGGCCCCCCACCTAACACGCAGAGACAAACATTTCTGCAGAGACCGAAACTAGGTACTTTCCCATGTATACACTGCCTCCAGTGTTCACACGTACAAAAAGGCCCTTATTTCTATCACCCACTTTCAGGTAAAGCTTTCCCCATACGGGTTTTTTTAACATGTGATACATCCTATGTAATATATCTACTCAAGTGCCCATGTGGCAAAGCCTATGTAGGCGAAACGACCCAAAAAATTCGGGATAGAATCTGTCAACACAAGCCTAAAATCAGAAGAAAAGAATTACTACTACCTGTCCCCGCCCACTTTGAGTCTGCGGGCCACAACATCTCACAATTGAAATTCCAGGTAATTGAACATGTCATACCATCAAGGAGGGGGGGCGATAGATCTAAGCTATTGAAGAAAAGGGAAGCTTTTTGGATACACACACTCAATACACTTGAACCAATGGGCCTTAATAGGGAATATGAGATTCAAACCTATACCTGATATGACTCAAGATTGAAGCCTTATTAAAACATATGGAAATAACCTGATATCCCTTTCCCTCCACAGATGTCCTAGTTCTATCTATATCCTTTTGTGGGCCTACTTACAATAGTGTTTTTTTGTTTTTTTTTTCCTTTTTCCCTCTTACTTCTAACATCTGGTGATGTGTAGTCTACTCATATAGTACTCCGAACAACTGGTTTTGTATAGCCTACCCATATAGTACCCTGTAAGTATATGCCTCTTGGTGGGGGTCTTTTATAATATTCACCCTTTTTATAATATTCACCCTTTTCAGTATTCACTTTTCTTTTTATATTTCGAACATCTGGACATACTTATTCTACTCAGATAGTACTCCATATATTGGGTATATATGTTTCATTCATACAATACTTCTTGTACATGTGTGTATGTACATGCATGTGCATAAATATGTACATGCATGCATATATATATATGTGTATTGTCTATTCATATGGTATCCTACAGTGATATACATCTACGTATGTATCAGTGTGGGACATACATGATATGCATGACCTCTTTTTTCCCTGTAGGCGTTCACATGTTGAACACTGATATATATCATATTCCCAATACCAACATATGAAATCATATGTCAGTGAAGATTAGACACATGAACTAGAGCGCATGCGCCAATACCTAAATCGAGGCTTGAAACATAGAACTCAGTGGGCACACATCCGTACTCAAATCGAGGCTTGACACAAGCCCCAGAGAGAGGCTTGATATGCATCATGACAGGCGCGCACGCGCTTTGATACTTCCGGGACGCCGCTATAAGACCACACCGGGCGCCATGTGAAACCAGGCGCAGATACTTACCAGCAGGCATAGTCCTGTTATTCTTACAGCAGCTCTCTCTTACTTTCCCGGATAAGCGGCTACAGGTAACCCACTAATTCTACATATATATGATATATGATATATTTTCCTTTTTAAAATATTTCTATTAGGCAATGTACTAGGTGTCTCTATGTAGACCCACTAATAGGAGATAGTGGCTTACTTATCCTTTGTTACGCTAAAGAAACTCTATACACCTGGTCTTATAACCTTGCTATCTATTATACTGCCATAATTTCTTTAACAAATTGCCCTACTCAGATACTTTTTGATCTATATGCCACTACCATCAGGACTTTGATTACTATTTTTCCTGAAGAACCTGCTGATCATGTTGCCTATCATTTATGGTCTATTCACTATACTTTTTCACTAATTATGTTCTCATCATGATACCTAATTGATTTTCTTTTTTACTATTATTTTTATGGATATATTTGATGGTGCCAATATGAATTATACTGCAATATTATGAATTATGGATTATCCTGTTATTATGAATTCTATCAATATACTTTATGATATGAATATGCACTACAATATTATGAGGTATATGACTGACTCTGCTACAGTATTCCAAACACAGTACCCTATGCAAATTTATTATATCAAGAGGAAGTCACGAGATGCGGATTTGTATTAATTATTTTCATCATTTACTTTTATACGTATATATTCTATGCACGACCTGGTACCTTTTCTATACTTTAATTTGATTTTATTTATTTTTTTGACACAGTCTGATGAAGGCCATTTTGTGAAGGCCGAAACGTCACTACTCTATATGTGTGAATTTTGCCGTAATTCCAATATTAAAAGAATTTACACCGCAAGAAAACTGGAGTTCTCCATTTCTTCTCAGAATATGGCGACATAAAAATGTATGATTTTTTTAAATGTGTATTTATTGAGTAAGATTAGAAAACCTTAAAAAAAAAAATTTCATCATCCAGACCTACAGAATAAATATAGCACGTTATTTGTGCCACATAATGAATACCGCAAAACTTATAACACCACGAACAATGGCGGCTACGCAAGTTGTTTTCCAGTCCACCCCAAAATAATTAATAAATGTTAATCATTGAGCTACATGAACTCCAAGATGGTGCCATTGAAAAACATAACTCATCCCGCACAAAACGAGCCCTTATGCAGTTATGTTGATGAAAATATGAAAACAAAAATTGTTATGGCTTTGTCCTAAAGGCCCAACATAGACCCATCATATGATTTTTACGCAAAATGTAACATTGACCACAAAAACATTAATAAATAAGTAATAGGAAATAATAATAAGTAAAAATAATAATACGTTTAAAAAGAAAACTATTTCTTGCACGAGCCCTTTTTCTAAATGTGACCCCAGAAAGTGTAGCAATATTGTCTGACATGTTTAGGAAAAGTCTCGCCTGGAGTATACTAGAACTAAATAATATTATTTAGCAGTATATGGTGGTAGAATTTGGAAATTGAATTACTGCATTATGTGAGTATATGGCAGTACTATGTAAGCTCTTTAAAGAAGTGATATTTAGATATTGCATAGTATTTTGGTTACTATAATAGGATAGTATTATGAGGGTTGTGAATAGCAGTAATATTTTGACAATTTGTGGTGGTATTATGTGGACAGAAATGATGAGAAAATCTGTCTACAAATAGAGAAAAGGATATACTTTATTTTTAATATAGAACCCCATTTTCCCTAAAATTGGTGCTGGCCATACAGTAAATAATAAGGTTGGACTTGATAAAAACTATACAGATTTAGGGGGAGATTTATTATAGCCTGGTGTTGTAAGCCGGGCTATGATAACCAGGCGAGCTGCAATTAATTTATGATGAGGCATACACCTCGTTATAAATTAGGTGGAGGCTGCGGCAGTCCATGCACCTATAATAATATCTTCACCCGCCCCCTTTCCACCCTTTGCATGCACTATTTTTCGAAAAGTGATGAGGGCGGCTAAGCAACACCACTTGCATCTTTTTTTCTACCAGAAAACTGGTGCAGGGAGGTGATAAATCTCCCCTTTTGTCTGGATTCCATGTTCAAATGTCCATGAATGTTCCTGTTCATTATCTGTCTACTAAAAAAAACATTTTTTCTCCTGATTCAGGAAATAACTTGTGATTCTGTATCATAAATTCAGTATCATGAGATATCTGATCATTAGAGATGAATGCAGTTCAGATACATGCATTTTTGAAATATCTAGCCGTTATGGATCAATGCATTTTTTACTTAATATTGTGGTGTCAAGACAAATGATTTTGGATAACATGTCTATTCCTTTTTACATTTATGACTGAAGCCGAGGTAGGTGACCTGTGGTCCAGTAACTATGGTTTAACCCCTTAGTGGCCAAGCCTGTTTGGGCCTTTTTTCATCGCTGCCTTCCAAGAGTTGTGTGAGGGCTTGATTTTTGCAGGATGACTTGTATTTTTCATTGGTATCATTTTGGAGTAAATGGCGCTTTTTGATTGCTTGTTGTTATGGTTTTTTTTTGTGGCCACTGAGGATAAATGAGCAATTTTTTTTTTTTTACGGCGTTCACCATAGGGGATAATTTATGTGATATGTATGTAGTCTGGATCATTACGGGCGCGGCAATACCAAACATATGGGGGAGATTTTTTCTTTGCAATATTTTTCATTGAAAAGCGCATTTTCAATGGAAAAAAAGCGTATTTTTTATTTTATGTAATTTTTTTATTAAAAAAATGTGTTTTTTCTTTTTTTTACCACTTAATAGTCCCACAAGGGGACTATAACAGACAGTATTTTTATTGCTTTTAAAATGCAGTGCATTATCTCTATAGTGCACTACATTTTAATAGCAATGCTATTCTAACATTGACCAGCAGGCTGCGCCAGAGAGGTGCAGCCTGCTGGAAATCACTAGAGCCAGGATCGGGGCTTACATCGGAAGCCAGGTAGGCTTCACACACATTGGCAGCCCGCGATCGCATTTGTGGGCTGCCGATTGGGAGACAGAGGGAGTCCACTGTGGCAGCATGTAAAGGGTTAAACAGCCTGGATCGGCACTCCTGCCGTTCCCGGGCTGTTAGAGCAGGGCCCCATCTCTCATGTGAGAGCCAGGTCTCTGCTCCCCTCTGCACGGGGGACCAGTGCAGTGCTTAGATTGGGCCGCCATTAAAAAGCATTGGCCCAGCCTAAGGCCCCTTAGTGACCGCCTGTAAAAACACGTATGGGTTGTCACTAAGGGGTTAACTACAAAATAATAGGATGACTTGAACCTTGCTGTCAGGTGTTATTGAATGAAAAACTTTTTACTGGGTAAAATACAAACATGTATTTATCATTTTTGTGCTATATGCTATTTTCTGTGTTGAGTTTAGATTTACTCAGAAAACACCTACTAAAGAGAAAAAGATTAACAACCTAGTTAGATAAAGGAGTTGGCTTTATGCCAAGCTAAAAGTTGTAAAACCGGATTGATTTTTTTCTACAGCTTGCTAACAGCTCCCTAGAGTCAAGATGCAAACCTCAAAATAATAATTCATAGTTTGAAAATATAGTGCAGAAATTCATGTACTTGTATTAAAAGCAATGTCTAAAATATGCAGAATTTTTAATTCTACCATTAACTTTTGATGCTTGAGAATGTTGCAAAGCAAGAGCATGTCAAATGTAATTTATTAAGTGGTTAAAAGGACTAAAAACAAGGATAAACAGAAATAATATGACCACTTCTTAAAAAGATACTTAAGCTATAATATAAAGAATAGCCTGATAGCCAGATTGTTCAGCACTGAGACTGGTTACAGATACATGGGTTTTCATATATGCATATGCACTGGCAGCTCATGCCTTCTGCTGTCCCGCTCCTATGCGCCACCTACCTGTCTTCTTGTGCTGTTGCCCTGCCTTGATCTTTGCCTGTTTCCTGACAATGATTATTGTCTGACCCCTCGGAACGTCACACCATTTTCTCTGGCCCCTGTGGGTCAGCAGCCAACCACATCGGGACTATTCCAATAGCAATCCGGTGGCTCCTTTGCAGTGAAATCATGATCCTTGAATATGGGTTAAAGGGTGAATCCCAGGGGACTGCCAATATAATGCACTTAGATCTAGCCTAAGTCAAACTGGTTGGTTAGCACTGTGATTCCACACCCACTCCTTTAACAAAAGTGATGGCCTGATATGTTAAATAGAAAAACAATTATTCAAAGACCACATACACATAAGCTGGGAGTGGGGTAAGTATATTACCGGCACGTGTGTGTGTGGGGGAGGATTTCTTAATATTGGATAACCACTTTAAGGGTACTTTCACACTAGCATTTTGGATTCCGTTTGTGAGATCCGTTTCAGGGCTCTCACAAACGGTCCAAAACGGATCAGTTATGCCCCAATGCATTCTGAATGGATAAGGATCCGTTCAGAATGCATCAGTTAGGCTCCGTTCCGCCTCTATTCTGTTTTGGAGGCGTACACCAAAACGCAGCTTGCAGCATTTTGGTGTCCGTCTGAAGAGGCGGAGCCTAACGGATCTGTTTTTAATTACAATGTAAGTCAATGGGGACGGATCCGTTTTCAATGACACAATATGGTGCATTTGAAAACGGATCCGTTCCCCATTGACTTTCAATGTAATCCAAACGGATAATTTTTCTTTTAACTAATGCAAACGGATCCGTTCTGAACGAATAAAAAAGTTTGCATTATAGGTGCGGATCCGTCTGTGCATATAAACAGACGAATCCTTAACCAACGCAAGTGTGAAAGTACCCTAATGTGTACCTGCCACCACTTTTTATGATATAATTAGTTTCAGTTTAATATATCCCTTTGTATTCTATTTGTCAGTAAGGTTAATTTGGTCGCGACCAAAGGATTTGCATGTGTCTGAATGAGCCTAAAGGTTGAAGGTGCAGTGGTAACTCTTCCAATCAGAATATTGAGAGTATTTCATATGACATGAAACATCAATCATCTGCAAAATGCTGTAGTTTAACCATTTCAGGACACAGCCTATTTTATTTTTTTTGTTTTATTTTTTTGGTCCCCGCCTTCCAAGGCCCAATATTTTTTAGTTTGCTGTTCACATAGTCATATGAGAGCTTGTTTTTTGAGGGCACCATTTAATTTACTATAGCATGTATCGTAAAATGCGGAAATTTTTTTTTGTTATGTGAAATTGGAAAAAGAGTCACAGTTCATTTACATTTTTTTGTGTTTTGTTTCTATGGTGTTCACGGACATGACAGCCTTATTCTGTGGGTCAGTATGATTAGCATGATACCAAATTTATATAGTTTATGCTATGTTTTACTACTTTTAAAAAAACTGAACCTTTGGACAAACAAGTTTTTTTGCATCGCTATATTCTGACAACATTAACTTTTAATACCGTATTTCTATCTATATAGATGCATGAAGGCTGTTTTTTTGTGGGGCGTTCTAAAATTTTTTCATAAATTTTTATAATTTTGGGACTTTTTGACCACTTTTTATTAAATTTTTATGTGGGAGAATGTGGCCAAATAACACCAAATTGGCCATGTTTTTTTCTATTACGAAAATGTAATAGTTTAGACATTTTCAGATGCACGATACCTATTCAATTTATTTTTTACTATTTAGTTTATGTGTAAACTTGGGAAAGGGGGATATTTGAACTTTTAATACCTTTGTGTATTTTACATACATTTGAAAACTTTTAAAAAATTTTTTACAGTCATTTTCAGTCCCTTTATGGGACTTGTACATGTAATCTTATCATTATCTGTACCATAGACTGCAATAGAATACTTCAGAAGGCCCCAGGCTGCCATTGCAATGGATCAGAATCCCATGGTTTTGCTGTGGGAACTTCGATTGGAGGACTGATGGAGCCGTCTCCCTCTGTCTAACTGCTCAGACCCCCCTCTAAACAATACGCCACCGACCAGACCAACACTGTCCAGCCTACAATTTCTAAGTCCCTTCTTCACCCCCATGAGTTCCCCCTTGCTAATAAAAAATCTGATACATATGACCTCTCCAATGATACCACAACCGATGAAAAAAGACGATCAGAAGCAAAAAATAATAACACATTTTTTTACCCCACTGAGCAACTTTCGAAAAAGACAACAACCAGGAGACGATATAGAGGAACCAGAGGGGGCAGAAACAAATGAACCAACAAAGAAAAAACTCAAACCGATCAAGAGAATAGAGGTATAGAATCATTAAATCCTAAGAAAACACATTGTACACACAAAGAAGATTCACAATTTAATACTACTGATCTAGAAAAAAGTTCTGCTGAGAAAAAATTGGGCATCTTCAACCTATCTCAACATATGCTAAAGAGAGATGAAATTAATCTATTAAGAAAAAGACTATCTTTTTGTCTGTCCAATAAACCAATTTGAATTATTTGTGGACCTTAACCTATATATCCGTAAACTAACCTTGAAACGCCATTTCCTGATTAAAGAATTAAATCACCAGGAATCCACAACCGCTCCACAATTAAATAGAAATATAACCCCTACAGTCCCTAGGAGTATACCAGCAACTGTAATACAAATAAATAAAATATAATTCCCACAGTCCCTAATAGCATACCAGCAACTCCACTCACCCCAAAACCGTCAAATTTGAAAAGGAAATCAGTTTTCTATCCTTTAGAGAGTAGGGTCCACATATAGAAACCTACTATAATATGGTCCTAGATGATTTCAAAACTTTATTCACTCCAACAAGCCCATATAGAGACAAAAAAACTCCCAATTTGAGCCTTTGTGAAAAAAATGCCTTATCCACACTGAAAAAGAACAAAAAAATAGTTATCAAAATGCAGACAAGGGAGGGGGGATAGTGGTTATGGACCATCAGTATTATGTTATGAAATCCAATAGAATCCGGTCAGACCAAGACTTCTACAGGACATTAGAGGAAGACCCCACACCCACTTTTAAAAAATCTCTTTTAGAACTTGTCGACAGAGGATATTAATTAAAAATCATAGCTAAAAAAGAAAAAAAATTCTTGTACCCTACACATCCATCTCTGGCTAAGTTTTATTTTCTTCCGAAGATACATAAATTTCTATCTAATCCCCCTGTAAGACCGATTATCTCAGGAATAGATTCATTAACGAGTAACTTGTCGACAAATATCTACAAGGGTATGTACAGCAACTTCCTTCCTTCCTGAGAGACACGACACATTAAATTAATTTATTACAACCCTTTTACTGGCAGAAAGATTTTATTTGGGTCACCCTAGATGTTAATTCTTTGTATAGTAATATTCAACACGAGTTGGGTGTTCTAGCTGTGAAATATTGTTTAGAAGGTGACAATATGATGCCCAATTACCAAAAAGAGTTTTTCATAGATTCAATAGATTTTATTCTACAACATAATTATTTTATCTTTAATGACACTTTTTATATTCAGAAGAAAGAAACGGCTATGGGGACCACATTTTCCCCTTCATATGCAAATCTTTTTATGGGTCATCTAGAAAAACATTTAGGCCTACTTACTCATCCCAAAATTTCATTTTATAAACGCTATATTGACGACATCATTTTTATATGGGCAGGACCCCTGAAGAATTACTTACTTTTTATACAAATCTCAACAAAAATGAATGGGGTCTAACATTCAGTCTAGAACAAAGCCACACTGAGATTGTGTTTTTGAATCTTCATCTTACATCTAAAGATAACCAAATTATCACGAAAACCCATTTTAAACCAGTTGATGCTAATAGTTATCTAAACTATAAGAGCTGCCACCATCCCAAGTGGAAGAAAAATATACCATTCAGTCAAATGAAGCGAATAATTGTTCCACTGATCAGACGATGAGACAACAACTAAACACCCTATGCCAACGTTTTCGTGAAAAGAGATATCCTAAGAATCTGATCATAGGCTCAAAACAAAGAACACTTACACTTACACAAGCCCAGGCGCTAAAACCCAAAGACCCAAGTACCAACAAGGCAAAAGGGGTAGAGTGCAATATGATCACTCGCTTCAACACACAACACATTAAAATTAGGAATATTTTGTCAAAACACTGGGGTGTCCTGCTCAAGGACCCAGTATTAAAGAAGATTCTTCCACCTGCACTGATTTTGACTTTTAGACATGCCCAATCTTTGAAAAATATCTTAGCGCCATTATGCCCCAAGATTAATACCGCAAATAGAAATGATTATGTGAGAGAAGAAGGAGGGTCGTTTAAGTGTATTTCCAAAAAGTGCAAATGCTGTGTTATAATAACCCACAACAAAAAAGAAATCGACCTACCAGATCCTGGAAAAAAAGTACATTTTAAAACAGAAAATGAGCTGCAGCACTAAAAATGTTGTTTATCTATTAACATGTCCATGCAATCATAAATACGTTGGAAGGACTACGCAAACGTTACGCGAACGGATGAATGAACATCGTTCAAATATTCATCAAGGAGTCCTAACACACAGTGTCTCTAGACATTTCTCAGAGTACCATGAAAAGAACGCATCTCTTATAAAATTCACTCCAATAGAACATATATCATCTTCCTTCCAACAACTAGCAACAAAAGAAATGTATTGAATTTATAAACTCAACATACTATCTCCGTTCGGACTAAATGAAACGTTGGAATACACAAATTATTGATTACATTTCCAACAGAATATCAATTTTAACCCCAAATTTTTTCCAACTCCATTTTTCTAGGGTCCGATCTTATATTTATCCATACATTCATTCATTAATTTATTTATTTATTTATATCTATATTTATTAATCATGTATCACCTATATTATGGACCACGGAAGAACTCACATTTATTTGATTATATTTTTTAACCAGATATTTATTTATTCATATATTTATTTATATTTATATGTATCGTCCATTTATCTATTTATTTATATATTACTTATTACTCAGTATTTCAATCATGTGAGAGCCCCCACGTATATATTTCATGCAAATTTGTGTATTTGATTTTAATCTAGAATTTTAACAAATATATACTCTCTATATTTAGGAGATAAAAAAAAACAAATCAATATGGCCACTAACTAGTTGTCAGGAGACCCCCATTAATTTCTTAGCAAGGATACCTCTATTTTTATTTACGTATCCTTTCTGCCTCCTTGATTTACATAAGGCTAAAATCTCTATCCAACGCCACTATAAATATATACAACAGTCAGCCCGATTGTTTTCTCCCCTAATTTTTTCCCTTAATAAATCGCATATTGCGCTAAAGTTAGAAGCGCATGCACGATCTTAGCCTGTGCACTTCAACTTGCGTTCCAGTCTCGGACGGAACCGGAAGCCCCAAGAACGCGCGTGCGCACTAACCATCCTTGCGCTCCACATATGCGTTTCACCTCCCCCGATCCGGAAGTGGACCCGGCGGGATTGAAATACATAGGAAGACTGAGTCAATCTGAGAATTGTTATTGTGCCTAGTGCCCTATTTGAATTTATGTAAATTAGAATACTGTTTCCACAAACATGTCTTTGTTTTACTATAAAGATCTCATACACATTTTGCGTTCCACAGTGGAATGCTCCGATACCGGTGGTGACGTCACTTCCGGTCTCATTTTCACCCGGTCATGTGCCAATGATATCTAGCCTATATAAACCTTGGTTTTATGTATATTGTTTATGCTCCTGATGAAGGGGGAAATACAATACCCCCGAAACGCGTTGAGCTGTATTTTACACCTGCCTGCTTAAAGAATAAAGGAATTGACAAAAGACGTTCATGAATTGGATCTGCTGTCTCTTCATACACTCTACAGACGAGCCAGGCGAGGGAGATTGATCCAGTGGGTGTCTTGAGCTTATCCCACTGGGCTCTTCCCTGGTGAAGTAAGTCCACTTTCGTGGCTTTTGCATTTCAATCTGATTTTATTCTCCAGTTTTCATACTTTTAATATTAGATGTCTTAATATTATAGCATCTTACTTAGAGATCATTACACGATCTTTTTTTCCAATACCATATTACTTCCATTGATTTTGGCGCCATTTGTCAGTAGTTCGCTGTTTTTTCCTATTTTTAAGTTTTACCATTATGTATTGATTTGATCATACATAGAGAACCACGACATAGGCAGCTGACTCTCTTCTTTACCCCTACTATCCCTCTCCACTATTTTCATCCCTCAAACATTTGGCGCCTCCGCAGTTAGGTGAGTGGCCCCTGCATTGTTTTACCACAACAAAGGCTCCACCTACCAACATTCTCTAATAATCCCCCCTTTTTCTCCCCATCTGCACTTTTACTTGTTTAACTGCTCAGATACGATGGTTGCTCTTGACCGTGGCATCTGAGAGGTTAAATTACGGAGATTGGCTGATGATTCTGCTCTATTCACTTAGACTGCATCAACAACATACTGTTACATGATGGTGCATTTAAGGGTTAAAAAAGTGAGGTAAGGGCAGAACCCTTAATAAATATTCAACAATAGATTCAGGACAGTGGCTATGTTCAGTGGATATAAAAAGTCTACACACCCCTGTTAAAATGTCAGGTTTCTGCGCTGTATAAAAATGAGACAAAGATAAATAATTTCAGAACTTTTTCCACCTTTAATGTGACCTATAAAGTGTACCACTCAATTGAAAAACAAACTGAAATCTTTTAGGTTCATGGAAGAAAACAAAAAAAAAAAAACACAAAACCAAATAATGTGGTTGCATAATTGTGCACACCTTCTTATAACTGGGGATGTAGCTGTGTTCAGAATTAATAAATCACATTCAAAATTATGTTAAATAGGAGTCAGCATACAGATGCAATAACTTACAATGCCTCTGATTAACCCCCAAAAAAGTTCAGCTTCTCTAGTTGGTCTTTCCTGAAATTTTCTTAGTCGCATCCCACAGCAAAAGCAATGGTCCACAGAGAGCTTCCAAAGCATCAAAGGTATCTCATTTTTAAAAGGTATCAGTGAGGAGAAGGGTACAAAAGAATTTCCAAGGCATTAGATATATAATTTTAAGACAGTGAAGACAGTCATCATCAAGTGGAGAAAATATGGCACAGCAGTGACATTACCAAGAACTAGGCGTCCCTCCAAAATTGATGAAAAGATGAGAAGAAAACTGGTCTGGGAGGCCTATAGCAACATTAAAGGAGCTGCAGGAATATCTGGCAAGTACTGCCTGTGTGGCACATGTGACAACAATCTCCCGTATTCTTCATATATATGGACTATAGGGTAGAGTGGCAAGACAAAAGCCTTTTTTTACGAAGAAAAACATCCAAGCCAGGCTACATTTTGCAAAAACACATCTGAAGTCTCCCAAAAGCATGTGGGAAGATGTGTTATGATCTGATGAAAACATGGTTGAACTTTTTGGCCATAATTCCAAAAGATATGTTTGGCACAAAAACAACACTACACATCACCAAAAGAACACCATACAAACAGTGAAGCTTGGTGGTGGCAGCATCGTGCTTTAAAACCTGTTTTTCTTCAGCTGGAACTGGGGCCTTAGTTAAGATAGAGGGAATTATGAACAGTTCCAAATACCAGTGAATATTGGTACAAAACCTTCAGTCTTCTGCTAGAAAGCTGAACATGAAGAGGAACTTTATCTTTCAGAATGACAGCGACCCAAAGCATACATCCAAATCAACAAAAGAATGGCTTCACCAGAAGAAGATTACATTTTTGGAATGGCCCAGCCAGAGCCCAGACCTGAATCTGATTTATAATCTGTGGGTTGATCTGAAGATGGCTGTGCACAGGAGATACCCTCGCAATCTAACAGATTTGGAGTGTTTTTGCAAAGAAGAGTGGGCAAATCTTGCCAAGTCAAAATGTGCCATGCTGATAGACTCATACCCCAAAAGACTGAGTGCTGTAATAAAATCAAAAGGTGCTTTAACAAAGTATTAGTTTCAGGGTGTGCACACTTATGCAACCATATTATTTTGTTTTTATATTTTTTCTTCCCTCTACCTAAAAGATTTCATTTTGTTTTTCAATTGAGTTGTACAGTTTATAGGTCACATTAAAGGTTTTTTACAGCATAGAAACCTGACATTTTAACAGGGGTGTGTAGACTTTTTATATCGATTGTAGCTTACTATAAGAAAATCACAGTCACACAGATCAGAAAATATCATTTGTCAAAGGCAGATTAAGTAGAACATGCATCCTGGACGACTTGTTCCCTTGCTTCCCCGCTACTGACCGTCCTTGTTATGTCTATAGACATCACTAATATTCTCTGCTAACATTTATTACTGTTAAAATTCTCCTGGACGGTGTCCAATCATCTGTGTAGGGACATATCCTATTGACAAGGAGAATGGTAACACCCAGTTGGCAATTAAGCCTGGGCTACACATTGACATTTTCTTTAATACAGCTATGACATGCAAGACAGAAGAGGTGACTGCTCTTCTATAAATCCAGTGACTCACAGATTATGTCAACTCAGTTTGAAGATGTTCTTTTTCCTTCACTTCTTTATTCAAGGTAAACTCTTTCTTTGTCTTCTCACTTCTGCACCCATCACCAGCCTTTGTTTTTCTCTGGATCAACACTGTAGGAGAAAGTATAGTATACTTGTTGTACTGTACTTATACCTTTTTAACCTTTCCAACTATGAAACTATATAAACTATATAAACTAAATTTACTTATTTTCCTTCTTGTTGCTTAACCCCCTGTCTTGAGGACCCGTTGAGGTCATGTGACCATATGCAGGTCCTTTTCATTGCATAAATCACTTTTGCCAGGAAAAACTTACAATAAAATGCCAATGTACATTATGGGACACATTTATTAAGACCAGTATTTTAGACTCCGGTCATAATAAACCCCTAAGCTGGTGGTGGTTCCCAGTAGATATTAAGAGGCGTCGGCCTCCTCATGACTTTGGCGTATCCTCTGCCAGTTCTAAATATAAGACAGCTTCCTAGCTATCTTACATTTAGACATTTTTCTATGCCTGAAACACTACAATGCTGCCTCTAATGACAATGATAACTTCTACTGAGAAGTTACCTTTACTAAACAGCAAATCAGAACCTATTATTACTGACCTAGTGGCCAGTGTGAAAATTGCATACATTTTTTTAAGTATAAAGGCATGGAAAATAAAAATAAAAAATCACAAAAAAACAAAAAAAACTCTGATGGTTTGATGCCAGGTCACGTGACCACTGCAGCCAATGACTGACTACAGCAGTGACATGTGAAGAGAAAGACCGGCACTCACACTGTAGATATTCAAGATGCTGGATTTATTGTCACATATTACAGCATAGTGACCGTTTCAGCACATAAGTGCTTTCATCAGACATATAAATACATCCTACCATTGTACCTTATATACAAAAAAATAGATACAAAGGAACTGACGTCATATTATAAGCTCTACACCAAATTCAGGTGATCCGGAGTACACGGTAGGCAGTGAAACGTCCCAAATATAGCATAGATATTCCGGAAAATTAATTCCGCTGTAAAGAAAAGGGACAGAATTTAAGATAACATGTCATATGAAACCACATACATTATATTCGCAGCTTAATCCTTTTGGTTCCATCGTTTATAATCGATGGATCCAATATGTCTCTCTTTTCAACAACATTCTGTTTCTATTACCACCGCGGCGAGATAATGGGACACTCTCAATGACCTGATAGCGCAATTGTGATATTGTATGGCTCTTCTGATGGAAGTGGTGCGGTAGTGGGGTAATAGATTTTCCTTTCTGATGGTAGATTTATGCTTACTAAGTCTATCTTTAATTCTCATGGAGGTCTCTCCCACATACAACAATCCACAGGGACATTTGAGAATAAATATCATATACCTACTATCACAAGTAAAGACACCTTTTATTGGGATTTGTTCAGTGCGGGTGAGAAAAATGGCTGCCTTTAATGACACTGGAGCAATTTACACAATTCAAACATGGGAATGTGACTTGTCTAGGAGAGGATAATGTGCTCTGTCTGAGATTAATTTTACTACTGCTTATGTCTGCTCTGACTATTTTGTCACGTATATTATCTGCTCTTTTGAACCACATCATGGGAGGCCTCTGGAATTCCTCAATCTGGGGATATGACCTGGAGACAACCTGCCAGTGTTTATTAACAATGCTTTTAACTCTCTGGATCCAGGGATTGTATTTTACCACCAATGGAATCCGTGGTAGTTTTCTGGGTGTCTCCACCTGCAGACTATTCAATCTAATTCTCTCTTCCTCTAACAGTCTTTTCGGATAACCTCTTTCTAAGAATTTTTCAGTCATTTCTTCTAGTCTTTTTTCACATGTTTCTGTGTTACTAACGATTCTTTTGATTCGTTGGTATTGGGAAAAAGGAATCGATTATTTTGTAGAAGCCTAATGGCTGCTAGTGAAGGTAAGTAGACTGTTACGGTCTGTGCTTTTTGTGAATAGATCGGTATGTATCTTCCCGTTCTCCCCTATCAGGACCCAGGTGTCCAGAAATGAAATTCTTTCAATGTCGAAATGTATGGTGAACTGTAGCTCCTCCCAAATGGAGCTAAGGTATATGGCGAATTCCGTGAGGGATCGAACTTTGCCCTGCCACACGCAAAAAATGTCGTTGATAAATCGACACCAAAAGACGCAATGTTTTAAATATAGTGGATTACGTTAAACAAAGTTACTCTCAAAATGTGACATAACAAATTGCGTAAGGCGGTGCGACATTCGATCCCATCGCAGTCCCACGGCACTGTTGGTGGAAGGAGTCTTGGAATAGAAAATAATTCCGTTCCAATACTATCTTTTTTTTCCGACATTTTGTATGTATTAGTGTTGAGCAATTCTGTAACAGCTATAAGGCCCTTCTCGTATGTTATTGAAGTGTATAAGTTACATACATGAAATGTAACTAAAATGTAATTTTCATCAGTTACCAAAGAATTGATCTCAGACAAGAAGTGCCCCGTATCTCGTATGTAAGATGGAGATTTCTGGGTCAAAGGTGTTAGTATCTTCTCAAGGAAAATTGCCGGGGGAGAGAGGATGGAGTCAGTGGATGCTACGATAGGGCGGACCGGAGGACTTGTCATAGACTTATGCACCTTTGGTAAGGTGTTAAAAAGGTCGGCACTGCTCTTGGCGGTTTGGCGGTGCACGTATCAGCGGGCAAGTATCCCAATGAACATGTGAAGAGAAAGACCGGCACTCGCACTGTAGATATTCAAGATGCTGGATTTATTGTCACATATTACAGCATAGTGACGCCTTTCAGCACATAAGTGCTTTCATCAGACATATACATACATCCTACCATTGTACCTTATATATAAAAAAATAGATACAAAGGAACTGACGTCATACTGTAAGCTCCACAACATTAAACACAACTTGAATACGGAAGAAAAGCATGCTCTTGACCACTTGTTAGACGATAAATCTCTAATATTTATACCTGCAGATAAAGGGGGGGGGGGGGCTCTTGTTGTCCTAGATAAAGAATACTATGTGATGAAGATTCTGAGTCAATTGAGTGATATTGATACATACCGAATGTTACAGACTGATCCAGTCTTTCAAATTAAAGAGGCTCTTCAGGGGTTCAGGGGTTGTGACTGGAGCTAGAGAGGATGGAGTGATTGATGCAAAATTAAGTGAATATTTGATCAATCAATATCCAATTACCCGGGTGTTTTACCGAAGGTACATAAGTCTATGACAAGTACTCCGGGCCGCTCTACTGTAGCATCCACTGACTCCATCCTCTCTTCCCCGGCAATTATCCTTGAGAAGATACTAACACCTTTGACCCAGAAATCTCCATCTTACATACGAGATACGGGGCACTTCTTGTCTGAGATCAATTCTTTGGTAACTGATGAAAATTACATATTGGTTACATTTGATGTATGTAATTTATACACTTCAATAACACACGAGAAGGGCCTTATAGCTGAAGAATTGCTCAACACTAGTAAATACAAAATGTCGGAAAAAACATCTTTTCTATCACTCTTGAAGATGGTATTGGAACGGAATTATTTTCTATTCCAAGACTCCTTCTACTAACAGCGCCGTGTGACCGCGATGGGATCGAATGTCGCACCACCTTACGCAAATTGTTATATGTCACATTTTGAGAGTAACGTTGTTTAACGTAATCCACTATATTTAAAACATTGTGTATTTTGGTGTCGATTTATCGACGACATTTTTTGCGTGTGGCAGGGCAAAGTTCGATCCCTCATGGAATTCGCCACATATCTTAACTCCATTTGGGAGGAGCTACAGTTCACCATACATTTCGACATTGAAAGAATAAAATTTCTGGACACCTGGGTCCTGATAGGGGAGAAAGGGAAGATGCATACCGATCTATTCACAAAAAGCACAGACTGTAACAGTCTACTTACCTTCACTAGCAGCCATTAGGCATCTACAAAAAGATCGATTCCTTTTTCCCAATACCAACGAATCAAAAGAATCGTTAGTAACACAGAAACATGTGAAAAAAGACTAGAAGAAATGACTGAAAAATTCTTAGAAAGAGGTTATCCGAAAAGACTGTTAGAGGAAGAGAGAATTAGATTGGATAGTCTGCAGGTGGAGACACCCAGAAAACTACCACGGATTCCATTGGTGGTGAAATACCATCCCTGGATCCAGAGAGTTAAGAGCATTGTTAATAAACACTGGCAGGTTGTCTCCAGGTCATATCCCCAGATTGAGGAATTCCAGAGGCCTCCCATGATGTGCTTCAAAAGAGCAGATAATATATGTGATAAAATAGTCAGAGCTGACATAAGCAGTAGTAAAATTAATCTCAGACAGAGCACATTATCCTTTCCCAGACAAGGCACGTTCCCATGTTTGAATTGTGTAAATTACTCCAGTGTCATTAAAGGCAGCTATTGTTCTCACCCGCAATGAACAAATCCCAATAAAAGGTGTCTTTACTTATGATACTAGTTATGTGATATACATTCTCAATTGTCCCTGTGATAGGGATGTCGCGTACATAAAATTTTCCATTCGCGAGCGAATCTCTTCAAGTGTTCGCGAACGGGCGAACCGCCATAGACTACAGTAGGCAGGCGAATTTTAAAACCTACAGGGACTCTTTCTGGCCACAATAGTGATGGAAAAGTTGTTTCAAGGGGACTTATACCTGGACTGTGGCATGCCGGAGGGGGACCAATAGCAAAACCCCCATGGAAAATTACGGTTTTAACCCATAAAGGGCAGAAATCACCTAAGATTCCTAAATTATTTGGAATAACGTGCTTTAAAACATCCAGTGTGTGTATACGATCAGGTATGATGTTGTATTGATCAGGTAGTGTAAGGTTTACACCCACTTCACAGTGACAGACCAAACTCTGACAGACCAAACTCCCCGTTTAACTCACCGCAAACAACTGCAAACAGTCCATTTGCACAAGGTTGGATACCAAGCTAGCCATGTCCCGTTCCTTGTCCTCACTGACGTCATTGAAGGTCTTTTTCTCCACCCAGCCACGTACAACACCAATGGTCTCCGAAAGGTGACAACAAGCCCCCTGGGACGCCTGCTGTGGTTGGTCTTCCACCTCCTCAAAGCCACCTTCCTCCTCTGACTCTTCTTCTTCAGACTCCTCTCTCTGTGTTGCCACAGGTCCAGCAATCGACGACGACAAGGCTGCTTCTGGTGGTGATGGTGACCACAACTCTTCCTCTTCATGCTCATCTAAGGCCTGATGCAGCACTCTTTGCAGGGCACGCTCCAGAAAAAACGCATATGTGATGAGGTCAATGATGTTGCTTTGGGTTTGTTTGACACCAGGTTTGTCACCTCTGCAAAAGGACGCATGAGCCTACAGCCATTGTGCATGTGCGTTCTGTAAAGCAGCCAAAAAATACCCAGCTCCGCAGAGGCTGTCCTCTTTTTTTAAATTAAAAAAATCTGTTCTTACCAGTTTAATCTCAGTTTTGTCCCCTATCAGGGGCCAGTGTATTGAATAGATTTTAGGAACCGGGAGATGGAAAATGATGGTTGGTCGGTCCTCTTCATTCCAATTTGGGGCACTGCGCATGCGCCGTGCAATATACTGTGCCACCCTATATGAGTGGTGTGTTAAGTAGTACTATTCCTATCAGTTTAATCCCTGTTACATCCCCTATCAGGGGACGTGTATCGAATAGATTTTAGGAACCGGGAGATGGAAAAAGATGATTGGTCGGTCCTCTTACTTCCATTTGGGGCACTGCGCGTGCGCCGCGCAATATACTATGCCACCAATACAAATAGTGTGAACTACTATTCTTGCCATTTTAATATTTGTTAAGTCCCCTATCAGGGAACGTGTATTGAATTGAATCCTTGCATGGGGAGATAAAGAAAAAAGCTTGCTCTGTCCGCTTCCTTCTAATTTTGGGCACTTGCAATGGAATTTGCTACCAATGCAACTAGTGTTAATCAAGTACTATTCCTATCAGTTTAATCTCTGTTTTGTCCCTTATCAGGGGCAGGGCCGGTGTAGTGAATAGATTTTTGGAACCGGGAGATGGAAAAAGAGTCATGCTCGGTCCGCTACGTTTGAATTTTAGGTCACTACGCGAGCGTGGTGCGATGTACTACTGTGACACCCTATATGAGTGGTGGGCAGTAGGCACAGTACAGTCTGTGGGCCTGACACACACTGGCAGGCAACTGCAATTATATTAAAGGGAAAAAATTTAATGACTATTCTATCTGCAAGGGACTGTGCCACCCGACATAAGTAGTGGGCACTGGCAGTGGGCACAGTACAGTCTGTGGGCCTGACACACACTGGCAGGCAACTGCAATTATATTAAAGGGTAAAAATTAAATTACTTTTTTTATCTGCAAAGTACTGTGCCACCCTATATGAGTGGTGGGCAGTGGGCACAGTACAGTCTGTGGGCCTGACACTCACTGGCAGGCAACTGCAATTAAATTTAAGGGTCAAAATGAAATGACTTTTTTATCTGCAAGGTACTGTGCCATCCGATATGAGTGGTGGGCACTGGCAATGGGCACAGTATAGTCTGTGGGCCTGAAACTCACTGGCAGGCAACTGCAGTTATATGAAAAGGTAAAAATTAAATTACTTTTGTATCTGGAAGGTACTGTGTCACCCTATATGAGTGGTGGGCAGTGGGCACAGTACAGTCAGTGGGCCTGACACACACTGGCAGGCAACTGCAATTATATAAAAGGGTAAAAATTTAATGACTTTTTTATCTGCAAGGTACTGTGCCACCCCATATGAGTGGTGGGCAGTAGGCACAGTACAGTCAGTGGGCCTGACACACACTGGCAGGCAACTGCAATTATATTAAAGGGTCAAAATTAAATGACTTTTTTATCTGCAAGGTACTGTGCCACCCGATATGAGTGGTGGGCACTTGCAGTGGGCACAGTACAATCTGTGGGCCTGATGCACACTGGCAGGCAACTGTAATTATATTAAAGGGTCAAAATTTAATGACTTTTTTTATCTGCAAGGTACTGTGCCACCCTATATGAGTGGTGGGCAGTGCTCACAGTACAGTCTGTGGGCCTGACACTCACTGGCAGGCAACTGCAATTATATTAAAGGGTAAAAATGAATTTACTTTTTTATCTGCAAGGTACTGTGCCTTATATGAGTGGTTTGCACACAGTACAGTCTGTGGGCCTGAGGCCTCTCACACACGAGCAGGTAACTTCAATATATATATATATATATATATATATATATATAAAAAGCAAACTGATGTGCCAGCCCTAAAAAGGGCTTTTTGGGGTGCTGTCTTTGAAGACTCGAGTGGACACAGAACACTGTCCTAGCTAATGCTTTCCCTATTAATTCAGCAGCAGCACTCTCCCTGCTCTAACTAACACTGCAGATGGATGCTGTCCTTGCTTTTTGATAGGAGGTGGGAGGGTCTGGGAGGGAGGGTATGCTGATTGGCTGGAATGTGTCTGCTGACTCTGAGGTACAGGGTCAAAGTTTGCTCAATGATGAAGTATAGGAGGCGGACCAAACATCACATATGTTCGCCTGCCGCGGCAAACGCGAATATTTGATGTTCGCCGGCAAATAGTTCGGGACATCCCTACCTGTGGATTGTTGTATGTGGGAGAGACCTCCATGAGAATTAAAGATAGACTTAGTAAGCATAAATCTACCTTCAGAAAAGAAAATCTATTACTCCCACTACCGCGACACTTCTATCAGAAGAGACATACAATATCACAATTGTGCTATCAGGTCATTCAGAGTGTTCCATTACCTCGCTGCGGTGGCAATAGAAACAGAACGTTGGATCTATCGATTATAAATGATGGAACCAAAAGGATTAAACTGTGAATATAATGTATGTGGTTTCATATGACATGTTATCTAAAACTATGTCCCTTTTCTTTACAGCGGAATTATTTTTCCGGAATATCTATGTTATATTTAGACGTTTCACTGGCTACCGTGTACTCCGCATCACATGAATGGGGGGTAGAGCTTACAATATGATGTCAGTTCCATTGCATCTATTTTTATTCTATATAAGGTACAATGGTAGGATGTATGTATGTGTCTGATGAAAGCACTTATGTGCTGAAACGCGTCACTATGCTGATATATGTGAAAATAAATCCAGCATCTTGATTATCTACAGTGGGAGTGACGGTCATTCTCTTCACATGTTCTTTCGGTGGGCAGTGATGGAGACAGTGACAGGAAACAGGTAAGTATGATTATACCACAGGTCTGGCCATGCTGTAAAATATGTAGAAATGCTCCACAAAGGTGAACAACCCCTTTAAGACCTAAATGATTTGCATCCTTAAGAACTGAAAATGTAATTGTTCTGTCAAATGTTTAACTCTCAAAGTTGATTAACTCTGCAAAAAATGTTTGTACCCATATTATGACCTTAGAATTTCTCTGTTTACAAACTGACATAGATAACAGTGCTCTAGGGATGTTCAGAAATCAAATTTCTTACCACTAGGCTGTAGACATTGCTAGTGGTATACAAACACCACCAGGTAAAGCCCAGGGCAATCTGAAACATTACAAATAGTCCCACAAATTTTCTAGCTTTGTCTTCTACAGCTCAGTCATATAGTTAGAAGTGACTGCCTGCTCGTCAAACCCTATGGGTAAATTTCTTGATTAAAAACTGAGATTGCTGTTAACCATCTTTCTGGAATAGGCTGCTGTTCAAAAATTAATTTATAAAATAAATGTTATAATCATTGTGACTTTGAAGGATTGTACTACCTGTGGGCTAGAGATAAGTGAAACCTTTTCACAAAAATTTGAGTTTTTAGAACTGCATCTTTCAAGGTCAGGAAATTATTTGCTTCTGTCATGCTGAGGAAAAAGAGGCATTTCATGAAAATGTCATCTTAACTATTTTGTCCATTTTTTAATGTTTTTCTTGCTATATTTTCTATAGCGATACAAAGAACAACAAATTAAAAACAAAACTCAATACGTCCTACACATTGTATAGTCAGTAAGAACAATATATAATATCCAAAATTATTAAAAAATATTTCTCAGTGTTTCATATTCTTATTAATTTTTCCGAATAGCAATATTTGAACTTACTGCGGGAAAAGTAGCAAAATATTAATTTTGAACAGCTGATTTAATTCACTTAAAAAAGGTTTAAATATTGTGATTTTAATTCCCAACAAAAGAAAATGTGCAGTGGTTTGGTGAAATATGGATTTTAATTTTAAGTCAAGAGAAATGAGTATATTTAGTAATACAGACAGTGAAAGAATGTTGAGTACATGGTATCTTGATTAGCTAGATCAGTCCTAAGTAATTGATTTTGAAAGTGAATAATGCATTAGCTTAATTCGAGTAACAAGGATTCATTTTTACAATTTGTCTATGAATCATCTGTCAGGTAGTTCTGTGAATTGCACAAGCTATCACTGGTCATGAATGTAACAAAATGGAAATATATTAATTGACATTCATCACTTGACATTAAGTCTTAATTTTTTCAGATGAGCTCAATTTTCTCTTTTTTGAAAAAGTTTTTAATGAATTCAACCATAAAAATACATTATTTCAGGCCTTGAGTATGCACATTCTATCTAGTTGAAGATTACAACCATTTTATTATTTCATGTCTGCTTTGTACAATATCTGTTTCTCAAGGCCCTTTTATATGGGCCAGCAATTTGGCAAGTATTGGTAACCAGCATTTCTAGGAATACTTGTTACAATAACTGCCCTGTGTAAAGGTACTACCAGTAACTCAATGAATGAACAATCACTTTTTCAGCAAGTGATTGCATGTTCCTGTGGCACAAAAAAATGATAATCATTTTACAGCAGAAGATTATTCCTTATAAACAGGGATCTGTTACACAAAAACCATGATTCTCTAGGGCATAATGATCGCTCATTCCCCTTTAAAGCAGAGCTGTATGTAAATGCAGCTATCATCTCTGCTCAATGATCAGGGAATGATTGGGGATGACTGGTTAATTCATGATCATTGTCTATGCATTGACAGGTGCAAAGGAGCCTCAAGAAGGGACCCTTGACAATAGGATTGTGTTCATACCACATCTCCAATGCATGATTGGAAAACTCTCTCAACCTATATAACAGTATGCCCATATGCGTTAAAAAACTGTGCTTAGCTAGTATGTCAGGCCCTGAATTAAATGTGTAGTTGACATTGCTTTTCAATATGATTGTATATGAAGAAAAATTTACAGTCAGTTGTGCACATACAGTTAGGTCCATATATATTTGGACAGAGACAACATTTTCAAATTTTTGTTCTGTGCATTACCACAATGGATTTTGGACAAAACAATTCAGATGCAGCTGAAATTCAGACTTTCAGCTTTAATTCAGTGGGTTAAACAAAATGATTGCATAAAAATGTGAGGAACTAAAGCATTTTTTAAGCTCAATCCCTTCATTTCAGGGGCTCAAGAGTAATTGGACATATTAAATAATTGTAAATAGAATGTTAATTTCTAATACTTGGTTGAAAACCCTTTGTTGGCAATGACTGCCTGAAGTCTTAAACTCATGGACATCACCAGGCGCTGTGTTTCCTTCTTTTTAATGCTCTACCTGGCCAGCAGTTTTCAGTTGCTGTTTGTTTGTGGGCCTTTCTTTCTGAAGTTTAGTCTTTAACAAGTTAAATGCTCTATTTGGTTCAGATCAGGTGACTGACTTGGTCATTCAAGAATATTCCACTTCTTTGCTTTAATAAACTCCTGGGTAGCTTTGGCTTTATGTTTTGAGTCATTGTGCATTTGGCTGGATTTGAGCACACAGTATGTCTTTGAAAACCCCAGATTTCATCCTGCTGCTTCTGTCCTGTGTCACATCATCAATAAACACTAGTGACCCAGTGCCACTGGCAGCCATGCATGCCCAAGCCATCACACTGCCTCCACCGTGTTTTACAGATGATGTGGTAGGCTTTGGATCATGAGCTATACCATGCCTTTGCCATACTTTTTTCTTTCCATCATTCTGGTAGAGGTTGATCTTGGTTTCATCTGTACAAAGAATGTTCTTCCAAAAGTGTGCTGTTTTTATAAGATTTTTTTTTAGCAAAGTCCAATAGAGCTTTCTTATTCTTGAAGCTTATGAGTGGCTTGCACCGCGCAGTGAACCCTCTGTATTTACTTTCATGCAGTCTTTTCTTTATGGTAGATTTGGATATTTATATGCCTATATCCTGGAGAGTGTTGTTCACTTGGTTGGCTGTTGTGAAGGGGTTTCTATTCAACATGGTAATTATTCTGCGATCATCCACCACTGTTGTCTTCCGTGGGTGTCCAAGTCTTTTTGCATTGTTGAGGTCACCAGTGCTTTCTTTTTTTCTCAGGATGTACCAAACTGTAGATTTTGAAACTCCTAATAGTGTAGTAATTTCTAGGATGTTTTTTACTGTTTTTGCAGATAAAGGATGGCTTGTTTCACCTGCATGGAGAGCTCCTTTTACTGCATGTTTACTTCTAAGCAAAATCTTCAAAATGAAAGCACCACACCTTAAATCAACTCAAGGCCTTTTATCTGCTTAATTGAGAATGAAATAAGGAAGGAATTGCCCACACTTGCCAATGAAACAGCCTTTAAGTCAATTGTCCAATTACTTTTGGTGCCTTTAAAAAACAGGGTGCTACATGTAAAGAGCTGAAACTCCTAAACCCTTCATCCAGTTTTAATGTGGATAACTCAAATGAAAGCTGAAAGTCTGGACTTTATGTTCATGTCCATTTTATAACTATAACTTGAATATGTTTTAGTAAACAGGTAATAAAAACAAAATTTATGTAAGTGTCCAAATATATATGGACCTAAATGAATATGCATACAGTATATCTGCAAACACAGTTTGAAATGGTGATGCCAGGCATAATAGCTGAATGCGCTGTGCACCTAGACTAGATTGATCTAAAAGGAGCCCCCTACTGGGATCTCCAACAAGCACCTCCAAACTGTGAAACTGTGAACTGAACAGCAAGTGTTAAATTCAGTGCAGTGCCACCACAGCGAAAATGAAACATCACATAGTCACCCTATTTAAATCAGTTGTTCATTTAAGGTATGGTCATGCTGGGTCCTCCAAATGAAATATGCTCTTAGTATCTGTTATCTTCTCTCTACCAGCTAAAACATGAGGTTTCTGAATGGGGGAGGTCCCAGACATTAACCGAGAATTTCCTAACAGATGATGTAAAATGTGATTTCTAAACCATACAGCCCCTAACTAGTATATTCAAATACCAAATATACCATGTAGTATAGGTATTTCTTCTGCTCTTATAGTCTGCCACAATTTTATCTCACAAGGAACCCTTTGCTCTTTCATGTCAACCTCAGTTTCTTCAGATCCACAAAGTATGCACAGAATTAAATATGAATTTTAAAAGAATGATTTAAAATTCCTGATGTCAAAACATCTTCCTTATGTATTGCATTTACCATGCTGACAAAATGTATTTGTTCTTTGGTGATCTTGATTACATTGATTTGGAATTTTAATTGCATCATCCATCTGTCTGCAACTTTGGAAGATGTGATTGCATACAGTGCATTTGAAATGTATTAAATTCACACCTTCTTCAAAAAAAGACAGACTGCTTATACAGTAGAAGTCCACTAAGGAACCTTGTCAAATCAAACAGGAGATGCAAGAAAATCTTTATCTAGTTTTCTACCTGCCAAATAAAGAAACAGGAGATGCTAAATATGCGTATGACATCCTCATATTAGCTCCTTTCTACATCCTTTTCAAAACATTCACTGATCAGATTTTCATCAAAGCTCAGAGGTGGGATCAGCACTAATATATTTGCATATGTTACATAGTTATATTGCACCTTGTTAAAATTCGTCTTATCGTTGAGAAAAAATTTGTGTGTATATTTCAGTTTTATAACCACTGATAAATACATGCCCTGGGTTCCTCTAATATATTTGAGAAGGATGCCTTAGAGCATGGTTCTCTTTTAAAGCAGAATAATTGGACGATCTGTGACTTCATACACTGCCCATCAATATTAATTTGAAATGAATTAAAGCTCTTACAATAGTAACTTATCTACACCACACTTCCCAAAATTTAAATGAAAATAAACGTTTGCGTTAAGTAAAGGCTATATTACACTGGCGAATATTTTGGCCGATAGTCGCTAATGAGTGTTTGCATGAATGCTCATTAGCTATCATCTTGTAATGTAATACGATTTCCCTATGAACGGGCAATTCAGATTTTTAATCATGCTTAAAAATGAGTGCTACCAGGCGGCAGATCTTGCTGTCTAATAATGATCTGCTGCTGGCAAACCACTAGACAGTATGGGGATGAGCAATGGTATAGTGATCACTCCTTCCCATGCTGCATGTTATAGCAGTGGTCTCCTCCGCTAGCTAGCAAGGAATTGCTGGGAGGGAAAGAACCATTGTTTCCAGATACTGTATGTTGATCTTACTGTAGAAATCCATATCGGAAGCTAAGGCTCTTCAAATGCCATACTGAGTATTGTACTGTCGTAATATGAATAAAAAAAAAAACATTTTAATTTGCCCTATTATGGAATTATGGGTTAAGAGAGGGGATTCCACAGCTGCTGCTGAGCTGACCCTCTAAAACATTAGAGTCGAGTGGCCGCTGGTGAGCTTGCCCTCTAAAACATTACGGTTGAGTGCCTGCTGCTGAGCTGACCCTGTAAAACATTAGGGGCGAGGGGCTGCTGGTGAGCTGACCCTGTAAGACATTATGGTTGAGGGCCCGCTGGTGAGTTGACCCTATAAACATTATGGTTGAGGGCCCGCTGGTGAGCTGACCCTCTAAAACATTATGGTTGATGGCCTGCTGGTGAGCTGACCCCCTAAAACATTATAGGTGAGGGCCTGCTGGGGAGAAGACCCTCTAAAACATTATAGGTGAGTACCTGCTGCTGAGCTGACCCTGTAAAACATTAGGGGCGAGGGGCTGCTGGTGAGCTGACCCTGTAAAACATTATGGTTGAGGGCCTGCTGGTGAGCTGACCCTGTAAGACATTATGGTTGAGGGCCCGCTGGTGAGTTGACCCTATAACCATTATTGTTGAGGGCCCGCTGGTGAGCTGACCCTCTAAAACATTATGGTTGATGGCCTGCTGGTGAGCTGACCCCCTAAAACATTATAGGTGAGGGCCTGCTGGGGAGAAGACCCTCTAAAACATTATAGGTGAGGGCCTGCTGGTGAGCTGACCCTCCTTAAAAATTGTAATGGAGGGAATATATACAATCTGGAGGAAGAGGAAGAGGAGGAGAAAAAAAAGATTCAACCATATACACTTTTTTGTGGTGGAAAAGGTGTATGGGAATACACTACAGTAGATTGAGTACATTATAAAAAATACATTGAAATTGCCTTTATGTTCATGATCAACTTAGCTCTCCTTTGGTGGAGTTGATAAGTCAGGGGCAATCCAGGCCTTGTTTATTTTTATCGGAGTGAACCTTCCAGCAGACAAGTGGATACGCTTATCAGTTATAATGCCACTAGCAGCACTAAATACACACGCAGACAAAACGCTGACAGCAGGGCAGGCCAGCACCTCCAAGGTATAGAGCGCAAATTCGTGCCATGTGTCCAGCTTGGACAATCAGTAGTTGTAAGCCACTGAGGGATCATTTAGGATGCTGACACGGTCTGCGATGTATTCCTTCACCATCTTCCAAAACTTTTCCCTCCTTGTGCCACTAGGCCGCGCTTTAGGGTGAGGTTGCTGTGGCGTGTCATAAAAGTGTCCCATGCCTTAGAGAGTGTTGCCCTGCCTTTGTTGGATCTGCTGTGTGTTCCCCTTGCCTCCCTTTCTCGGTTGCCTAAGGAAGTACGGACTCTGCCAGCCGTGTTGTCAGATGTAAAATTTTGGAGCAATCTCTCAACAAGTACCTACTGGCATTGCACGTTTTTACCACAGGAATGAGAGATGAGAAGTTCTCTTTGTAGTGGGGGTCGAGAAGGGTGAGCACCCAGTAATCTGTGTTATCTAAAGTGCGTATAATGCGAGGGTCACGGGAAAGGCAGCCTAACATGAAGTCAGCAATGTGTGCCAGAGTACCAACAGGCAAGACGTCGATATCAACATCAGGATGACTCTCCATCCCCTCATCCTCCTCCTCCTCTTCTGCCCATCCACGCTGAACAGATGTAAATAAAGTTCCATGGGTACTACCCTCTGTAGCAGAGGCAACTGTCTCAAGCGCCTCCTCCTTTTCTTGCTGTTCATGGTCCAATTTGCGCTGAGAAGACGAACTATGGGTGGTCTGGCTATCACAACGTGTAATGTCCTTCCCCATTTCCTTGTCTGTCACATTCAGAGCGTCGTCCTTAATTGTGAGCAGCGATCGATGGGTAGACACAGCAGTGGGATGGTTACGCTGATAATAGTATTATCGCCACTAACCATCTGTGTGGATTCATCAAAGTTTTTTAAAACCTCACAGAGGTCTAACATCAATGCCTACTCCTCGCTTGTGAATAGTGGCAGTTGACTGGAAAGGGGACAACTATGTTGCAGCTGGTATTCCACAACTGCCCTCTGCTGCTCACAAAGCCTGGCCAACATGTAGAACGTAGAGTTCCAGCGCATGCTCATGTCGCACAACAGTCATTGAGCTGAAAGCCGAAAGCGCTGCTGCAGCATTGACCGGCTGAAGCTGTGGACGACTTACGGAAATGGGCACACACGCAGCACACCTTCACTAGTAGCTCTTGGAAATTGGGGTAAGTTTTGATAAACTGCTGAACCACTAAGTTTAAGACATGGACTAGGCATGGAATGTGTGTCCGGTTGCCAAGCTTCAAAGCCGCCAACAAGTTACGGCCATTGTCAGACATAACCATGCCTGTTTCTAGGTTGAGTGGTGAGAGCCACAGCTGGGTCTGGTCCCTTATACCCTGCCACAGCTCTGCGGCTGTGTGCTATTTGTCCCCTAAGCAGTTCAGCTTCAGCACGGCCTGTTGACGCTTACCCACAGAAGTGCTACACTGCTTCCATCTAGCGACTGATGGCTGACTGCTGTTGGATGTGGAAGTGGAGGAGGAGGCGGCAGGGGAGGAGAAGTGGGGGTTAGAGCCAGTAACATAGCTGCTGGCGGAGACCTTGATGGACGTAGGGCCCGAAAACCTGGGCGTGGGTAACATCTGTGCCATCCCAGGGTACGACTCATTCCCAGCCTCCACAACATTCACCCAATGTGTGGTCAGGGGAATGTAGCATCCCTGGCCACCAGCACTTGTCCATGTGTCCGTGGTGAGGTGGACCTTCCCAGTAAGTGCGTTGGTCAGGGCACGGGTGATGTTCTGGGACACATGCTGGTGTAAGGTGGGCACGGCACTCAGTGAAAAATAGTGTCTGCTGGGGACATCAGGCTGTGGAAAACCTCAGTGTCCACAAGCCTAAATGGCAACATTTCAAGGTCTAGTAATTTCGAAAGTTGAGCAATTAGTGCTATGGCCTGTGGGTGGGTATATATTTGTGCTTGTCAAATGCCTGTGTTATCGGCATTTGTGTTATCGCTCGGCTTTTCACCTTCCCATGTTGGGTCAGTGACCACATCGTCCACCACCTCCTCTTCCACTTCCTCACTCTGCTCATGCCCTAACCACAACCTCAGTGATTGACAACTGTATCTCATCATCATCCACCTCGTGAATGAATGATTGCTGTTCTCCCCGTCATCTTCTTGGGACTGTGAAGGCTCAAGAGGTTGGAAATCAGGGCACAATATCTCAGGCACCTCTTCAAGCGTGCTTGGCGAGAGAGCCAAACCAAGTACTGGCGATGAAAAGAGGTCATGTGAATATCCCAGTGTGAGATCACTTGTTTAGATAGGCTCGACATGGTGGGAGGAAGGATGATCAGAGTGAGGATTCGGTTGACCAGATTCTTGGCTACAGAGACTAGACTTAGTGGAAGAGAGGGTGGTGCTTAACCGACTGGAAGCATTATCTTCAGCAATCTAACCAACCACCTGTTCGCACTGGTCCGACTTGGACAGTGTTGTCCTGCGCCGCCCAGCTAAGTTGGACATGAAGCTGGGTAAGGTGGATTTTTTTGTTTTTTCTGGTGCACTGGCAACAGGCACAGTTTCATTGTGCCCAGGGCCACGGCCTCTGCTTGCACCATCAGCATCATGTCCACTTCCCCATTCCTTTGTGCTCACCTTCTTCATATTAATGGTTTTGTCTGTAGATGTGACGCAGATTGTTTTACTGTCCGCTAAAGACACAGTTTTCTGATGCAGGACAGTATTGGTTACAGAACACCACAGATTCTGAACACTATGCTAGGCCCAGATTAATAGAAGTTGTAATATAGACAGTGTTTTTAGATGCAGTTCAGTATTGGATACAAAAACCAACAGATTTTGGACGTGATACTAGGCCCAGATTAATGGAAGTTGTAATACAGACAGTGTTTTCAGATGCTGTTCAGTATTGGATACAAAAACCAACAGATTTTGGAAACTATACTAGGCCCAGCTTAATGGAAGTTGTAATACAGACAGTGTTTTTAGATGCTGTTCAATATTGGATACAAAAACCCACAGATTTTGGACACTACACAAGTCCCAGAGTAATGGAAGTTGTAATATACAGTGTTTTGAGATGCTGTTCAGTATTAGATACAAAAACCCAAAGATTTTGGACACTATACTAGGCCAAAATTAATGGAAGTTGTAATATACAGTGTTTTCAGATGCTGTTTAGTATTGGATACAAAAACCCACAGATTTTAGACACTACACTAGGCCCAGATTAATGAAAGTTGTAATATACACAGTGTTTTTAGATGCTGTTCAGTAATGGATACAAAAACCCACAAACTTTGGACACTATACTAGGCCCACATTAATGAAAGTTGTAATATACACAGTGTTTTCAGATTTTGATCAGTATTGGATACAAAAACCCACAGATAATGGACACTATACTAGGCCAATATTAATGGAAGTTGTAATATACACAGTGTTTTTAGATGCAGTTCAGTATTTGATACAAAAACCCACAGATTTTGGACGCTACACTAGGCCCAGATTAATATAAGTTGTAATATAGACAGTGTTTTTAGATGCAGTTCAGTATTAGATACAAAAACCCACCTATTTTGGACACTACACTAGGCCCAGATTAATGAAAGTTGTAATATACACAGTGTTTTCTGAGGCAGGACAGTATTAAGTATAGAACATCACAGATTACGGACACTATGTTAGGCCCAGATTATTGGAATTTTTAATATTGACAGTGTTTTTTGAGGCAGGACAGTATTGATTATAGAGCAACACAGATTACGGACACTATATTTGGACAAGAGTATTGGAATTTGTAATACTGACAGTGTTTTCTGAGGCAGGACAGTATTGGTTGTAGAACACCACAGATTTTGGACACTATATTATGCCCAGATTATTGGAAGTTGTAATACAGACAGTGTTTTATGATGCAGGACAGAATTGGTTACAGAAAACACCACAGATTTATGGACACTAGATGTGACCCAGATTATTAGAGAGTCAGTCAGATGATGTACAGTATATGTCACTAATAGTTTTAAAATTAAAATATCTTGCTGCTATGTCTGGATGCATCTTGGACTCCCAGGTCGCTGCTGGGAACGATTTTGTCCGAGTAGTAAGCCACTTTTATAGACTGACAATAATACGTACAAAACCGAAGATAAAATTGATTTTAGAGGAAAAATTGTTAGGAAACATTCTTTCCTGTATATTTACATGTATATAAAGTGCAAGTTCTGCCAAAAATTACAAGCAAGAGGCACTCCAATGCAACCTGTATATCACATAAAGGAGGGCCTCATTCACATTGTGGTACAATTGTTCAGGTAGTGGGACTCCTACATTCATAAAGCCTATACACTAAGTGAAAGGGCTGCCAAAAATTACAAGGAACCTGCACTCCAATACACACTTTGTTACACATAAAGGAGGGCATCATACACACCCTTGAATAATTATGATTGATGGCCTGCTGGTGACCCTCAAAAACATTAGGAGCAAAGGCCTGCTGGTGACCCTCTAAAACATTAGGGGCAAGGGCCTGCTGCTGATATGACCATTTAAAACATTAGGGGTGAGGGTCTGCTGCTGAGCTTACCCTCTAAAACATTAGGGGCAAGGGCCTGCTGCCGATCTGACCATCTAAAACATAAGGGGTAAGGGTCTGTTGCTGAGCTGACCCTTTAAAACATTAGGGATGAGGGCCTGCTTCTGATCTGACAATCTAAAACATTAGGGCTGGGTGCTGCTCCTGAGCTGACCATCTAAAACATTATGGGCAAGGGCCTGCTGCTGATCCTCTAAAACATTAAGGGTGATGGTCTGCTGATGAGCTTAACCTATAAAACAACAGGAGCGAGGGCAGACTAATATGCATGTTGATATGATAGAGGAGGAGGACGAGGAAAGGAAGATTGAACCATATACCCTTTTTTGCAGTGGAAAGGGGGAAGGGAATGCAGTGTATTCAATACACCATAAAAGCCACATTTAAAGTGCCTTTATGTTCAGCCGATTTCCTCTGGTAGAGTACAGAAGTCAGGGGCAATTCAGGCCTTGTTCATTTTGATAAGAGTCAACCTGTCAGCATTTTCATTTGACAGGCGGATGCACTTATCAGTTATTATGCCCCCAGCAGCACTAAATAGTAGCACCTAAGAAAAATTTCACTGAATGTCACAGATATTTAGGATGCACAAACGTTATATACAGGAGATGTAGCATAGGCAGGTAATGTTGCTGTCACCATCACCTAAGAAAAAATTTCACTGAATGTCACAGATATTTAGGATGTGCAATCTTTATATAGGAGATGTAGCACAGGCAGGTGATGTCACTGTCACCAGCGGCTAAGAAAAAATTACACTGAATGTCACAGATATTTAGGATGCGCAAACGTTATACAGGAGATGTAGCACAGGTAATGTCGCTGTCACCAGCGTCTAAGAAAAAATGTCACTGAATGTCACAGATATTTAGGATGCACAAATGCAACACAGGTATAGAGATGTCGCGAACATAAAATTTTCTGTTTCCGAACGGCGAACGTGAATTTCCGCAAATGTTCGCGAGCGGTGCAAAACGCCATAGACTTTAATAGACAGGCGAATTTTAAAACCCACAGGGACTCCTTCTGGCCTCAATAGTGATGGAAAAATTGTTTCAAGGGGACTAACACCTGTACTGTGGCATGCCGGAGGGGGATCCATGGGAAAACTCCCATGGAAAAATACCTAGTTGACGCAGAGTGTGGCAAGTTGAATTGGCAATGCGATTACTATAACCTGCATTAATCGCATTGCGAATTCAACTTAGAGCTGAGTTACTAATGGTAGTATTGTTAGAATATAACGAAGATTGAATTCTCAATCTTAGTTAAATTCTATCAATACAACCATTAGGAACTCAGCTCTAAGTTGTAATCACAATGCGAGCAATACTTACAATTATTAATCGCTTTGCGAATCCATTTGATGCCTCTATTTGATTGTATACGACGGTTGACTATGACTACCACCAACCAAAATATGCTGTCAAACAATGATCCTAGGTTTTGGCATAGACACATGATCTAGACTACCATATTTGCCTATACCAAATGTAAATATGCAACCAAATGTGGCAAAATACACAAAAAAATAAAATAAAAAATAAAAAAAATGATTTGATGTGTTTTCTATCAAAAACGCCCAAATGGCCCCTGGGGGTTCAGATAGCTTGCCTCGGAGGCAGCAGAACGTTGGTGGTAGTCATAGTCAACCGTCATATGCAATCAAATAGAGGCATCAAATGGATTCGCAAAGCGATGAAAAATTGTAAGTATTATTCGCATTGCGATTACAACTTAGAGCTGAGTTCCTAATGGTTGTATTGCTAGAATATAACGAAGATTGAGAATTCAATCTTCGTTATATTCTAGCAATACAACCATTAGGAACTCAGCTCTAAGTTAACATTACTTTGCACAGATATTTAGGATGTGCAAACGTTATACAGGAGATGTAGCACAGGCAGGCAATGTCGCTGTCACCAGTGGCACAGAAAAAATTACACTGAATGTCACAGATATTTAGGATGCACAAACGTTATACAGGAGATGCAACACAGGTAATGTCGCTGTCATCAACGACATTAACAAAAAATTACAGTGAAAGTCATAGATATTTAGGATGCGCAAACATTATACAGGAGATGTAGCACAGGCAGGTAATGTCGCTGTCATCAGCGGCACAGAAAAAATTACACTGAATGTCACAGATATTTAGGATGCTCAAATGTAATACAGGAGATTTAGCGCAGTTAATGCCGCTGTCATCAGCGGCTAAGAAAGAATTACACTGAATGCCACAAATATTTAGGATGTGCAAATGCTATACAGGAGATTTAGTGCAGGTAATGTCGCTGTCACCAGGGGCTAAGAAAAAATGACACTGAATGTTACAGATATTTAGGAAGCGCAAACGTTATACAGGAGATGAACTGCATGTAATGTCGCTGTCACTAGCGGCTAAGAAAAAATTGCACTGAATGTCACAGACATTTAGGATACGCAAACGTTATACAGGAGATGTAGTTCAGGTAATATCGCTGTCACCAGCGGCCAAACAATTGCGCTGAATGTCACAGATATTTAGGATGTGCAATTGTAACACAACAGATGTAGCAGAGGTTGTGTCACTGTCAGCAGGGGCCAACCATTTACACACAGTTTAGCACAGGTTGCTCTAATAATATTTATTGCAGCCAGATAAAACAATAGTCCTTAAAAGGACTTTTGGGTCTCTAACACCTTTCATCACAAAACCCTAGAAGCCGATACACGTGTGTAATTGATCATCAATATATATGACAAAAGGAACAAGGGGATGATCCAAAGTATAGAATATTTGCTGAATACATAAAACTTAACCTTTAATAATTACCATAAAATTAGGTCCTTAAGATACACTATACAAACAATACAGTTCAAACTATGGTTGGAGCACCTATCAAGGTGATACCTAAGGTGATCCACATTACTAGAGATGAATCCAAAATATTTTGTGTACAGCGGCACCAGAAATTAAAAACCGTAGGTCCTACCGCACAATTTGGTTCCCATATATGGGTAATGTAGCCTCCCTTGACATCCACGTAGGCTTGTAAAAGTTTCCCAGTTGGTAGGTGATAAGTTGGAGTGGGTTCAGGCTAACTTGCCCTATATGTCCCTGCCTACACCCTACAATAGCCAGGGTTACCCGGCCGCGGATCCCCGTGGCCAGGTACCGACTGGCACCTACCCCTGGAATTTGTGCGCCCTAGTTGGCCCTCTGCTGCCAGGTCCCTACATGCACGTTTCGCTTCAGAAAAAAAAGTGAAGCTCATCAAGGGAAAGTTTGGAGCTTGAGGCTGACACTTCTGGAACCCACTTTCACTAACTCCGTCTTGTATTGGAACAGTAGTCACCCCATCCCCTTAAAGAGAGGGATACCAGCGGGACAGTATCTGCGCCTTAGGCGCAACTGCTCTGAAAAGGCGGAGTTTAGGAGGCAAGCGGACGATCTTAGGAAGAGATTCCTCAGAAGAGGGTATCCAGATGATATTCTCAAAAAAGCGTATCACAGGGCAATTACGACGGATCGCTCAGACCTCCTAGTTCCTAAAATCAGGCCAGATAGTGATTTGTAAAATCCGCCTGATTGCCACATTTGACAGCAAGGCGGACCGCATGAGAGGGATCCTTAAAAAACACTGGCCAGTGCCCATGATGGACCCAGACATCAGGGAAGTTATCCATGATTACCCTCAGATCACGTTTAGGTGGGGTACTAGCCTAAGGGACTCCCTTGTCCAAAGCCATTTCACCCCTGCACCCAAAAGGGGGACCTGGCTAGAACGTAGGACTTTAGGTTGTTTCAAATGCCGAAGCTGTGTAGTTTGCAAAATAAGCCAAAATGGAAAAACATTTTATAGCACATACTTGCAGAGTACATTCCCCGTAAAAGACTTTATCAATCGCAAGACCCAGGGTGTGATCTATAAGATCACCTGTGTGTGCAATAAGGAATATATAGGGAAGACGAAAAGAGAATTGCAGTGGAGATTGGGGGAGCATATTGGTGACATTGAGAACAAGAGGGACACGGCCGTGTCCAGGCACGTTCACGAGTGTCACCAAGGCAATTCCAAATCCATCAGGACAATGGGGATTGAGAAGATCACCCCCCCCCCCCCACAGTACGTGGAGGAGACTGGGATAGGCTCCTGCTTCAACAGGAGACCCGTTGGATCTTCCTATTACAGACAGTCTCACCCCAGGGTCTTAACGAGCAAATCAATTATAGTCCGTTTATTTGATTGTTGATTCATTGATTATAACTGTCCCTGCAATCTGCACAAATTATTTGCTAGGGACATATAGGCAGGGACATATAGGGCAAGTTAGCCTGGACCCACTCCACCTTATCACCTACCAACTAGGAAACTTTTACAAGCCTCCGTGGATGTAAATAAAGGCTACGTTACCCATAGAAGGGAATCAAATTGTGCAGTAGGACCTACGGTTTTTATTTTCTGGTGCCGCCGTGCACAAAACATTTTGGATTCATTTCTTCTAATGTGGATCACCTTAGGTATCACCTTGATAGGTGCGCCAACCATAGTTTGAACTGTATTGTTTGTATAGTGTATCTTAAGTAGAGATGTCCCGAACTATTCGCCGGCGAAGAGTTCCCGGCGAACATCGTATGTTCGCATTTGACGTGGCGGGCAAACATATGTGATGTTTGATTCGCCCCCTATACTTTATCATTGAGCAAACTTTGACCCTGTACCTCACAGTCAGCAGACACATTCCAGCCAATCAGCATACCCTCCCTCCCAAACACTCCCACCTCCTATTAAAAAGCAAGGACAGCATCCATATTAGATTCATTCTGAAGCTGCAATGTTAGTTAGAGCAGGGAGAGTGCTGCTGCTGCTGAATTAATAGGGAAAGCTTTAGCTAGGCCAGTGTTCTGTGTCCACTCCAGTCCTCAAAGACTCATCGGCCTCTTTTACACAAGCGTGTCCGGATTAGGCCCCATTCACACGTCAGTAGTGTGTTGCGGATCCACAAATTGCGAATCCGCAACACACCATGCCGGCACTCCCCATAGAGATGCCTTTTCTTGTCCGCAGGCTGCAGACAAGAATAGGACATGCTCTATCTTTTGCGGATGTTCGGCCCGGAAGTTCGGCTCCGCAAATGCGTAAGCGGAGAGCACATAGTGTGCTCTCCGCATCATGTTTGGCCCCATTCACAATGAATGGGTCTGCATCCATTCCGCAGAATTGCGGAATGGATGCGGACAAAAATTGTGGATGTGTGAATAGGGTCTTTGGTCCGGAAGCGTTGCGAATGCGTTCAGTGAAAACTGTGCGATTTCACAGGCAAAGCCATTCAATTTTGTCTGCGATTGCGTTCAGTTGTTCAGTTTTTTCTGCACGGGTGCAATGCGTTTTGATGCGTTTTTCATGCGCGTGATAAAAAACTGAAGGTTTACCAACAACATCTCCTAGCAACCATCAGTGAAAAACGCAACGCACCCGCACTTGCTTGCGGATGCAATGCGTTAAAAACGCAGAATATAGAACATGCTCCGATTTTCACGCAACGCAAAAGTTATGCGTGATAAAAAAAGCTCAGGTACACAGACCCATTAAAATAAATGGGTCAGTATTCAGTGCGGATGCTATGCGATCACGTCACGCATTGCACCCGCTCAGAAAACTCGCTCGTGGGAAAGGGGCCATCTGCTGTAAGGACAGTGTCCTGACAGCACCCCAAAAAGCCCTTTTTAGGGCTGGTACATCAGTCTGCTTTTATTTATTTTTTCTATATATATATATATATATATATATTGCAGTTGCCTGCCCGTGTGTGAGAGGCCGCAGGCCCACAGACTGTACTGTGTGCACACCACTCATATAGGGTGGCACAGTACCTTGCAGATAAAAAATTCATTTAATTTTTACCCATTAATATAATTGCAGTTGCCTGCCAGTGTGTGTCAGGCCCACAGACTGTACTGTGCCCACTGCCCACCACTCATATAGGGTGTCACAGTACATTGCACGGCACATGCGCGGTGACCTAAAATTCAAACGAAGCGGACCAAGCATGGCTCTTTTTCCATCTCCCGGTTCCAAAAATCTATTCACTACACCGGCCCTGGCCCTGATAAGGGGCAAAACAGAGATTAAACTGATAGGAATAGTACTTAGTTAACACTAGTTGCATTGGTGGCAAATTCCATTGTTGCAAGTATCAAAAATTCATTTAACTCTTACCTATTAATATAATTGCAGTTGCCTGCCAGGTGTGTCAGGCCCACAGACCGTACTGTGCCCACTGCCCACCACTCATATAGGTGTCACAGTAGTTGCACAGGCACATGCCGGTGACCTAAAAATTCAAGCGAGCGGACCAAGCATGGCTCTTTTTCCATCTCCCGGTTCCAAAAATCTATTCACTACACCGGCCCTGGCCCTGATAAGGGGCAAAACAGAGATTAAACTGATAGGAATAGTACTTAGTTAACACTAGTTGCATTGGTGGCAAATTCCATTGCAAGTGTCCAAAATTAGAAGGAAGCAGACAGAGCAAGCTTTTTTCTCTATCTCCCCATGCAAGGATTCAATTCAATACACGTCCCCTGATAGGGGACTTAACAAATATTAAAATGGTAAGAATAGTAGTTCACACTATTAGTATTGGTGGCACAGTACATTGCACGACGCACGCGCAGTGCCCCAAATGGAAGTAGGAGGACCGACCAATCATCTTTTTCCATCTTCCGGTTCCGAAAATCTATTTGATACACGTCCCCTGATAGGGGATCTAACAGGGATTAAACTGATAAGAATAGTACTACTTAACACACCACTCATATAGGGTGGCACAGTACATTGCACGGCGCACGCGCAGTGCCCCAAATTGGAAGGAAGAGGACTGACCAACCATCTTTTTCCATCTCCCGGTTCCTAAAATCTATTCCATACACCGGCCCCTGATAGGTCACAAAACAGAGATTAAACTGGTAAGAACAGATTTTTTTAATTTAAAAAAAGAGGACAGCCTCTGCGGAGCTGGGTATTTTTTGGCTGCGTTACTGAACGCTCATGCACAATGGCTGTAGGCTCATGCGTCCTTTTGCGGAGGTGACAAACCTGGTCAGTCAAACCCAAGGCAACATCATCGACCTCATCCCATATGCGTTTTTTCTGGCGCGTGCCCTGCGAAGAGTGCTGGATCAGGCCGTAGATGAGCATGAAGTGGAAGAGTTGTGGTCACCATCACCACCAGAAGCAGCCTTGTCGTCGTCGATTGCTGGACCTGCGGCAACGCAGAGAGAGGAGTCTGAGGAAGAGGATTCAGAGGAGGAAGGTGGCTTTGAGGAGTTGAAAGACCAACCACAGCAGGCGTCCCAGGGGCTTGTTGTCACCTTTCGGGGACCCTTGGTGTTGTAGGTGGCTGGGTGGTGGAAGAGACCTTCAATTACATCTGTGAGGACAAGGAATGGGACATTGCTAGCTTGTATCCAACCTTGTGCAAATCGGGAGTTTGCGGTTGTGCAAATGGACTGTTTGCGGTTGTTTGCGGTGCGTTAAACGGGGAGTTTGGTCTGTCAGAGTTTGGTCTGTCACTGTGAAGCGGGCGTAACCCTTACACTACCTGATCGATCCAACATCATACCTGATCGTATACACACACTGGATGTTTTAAAGCACGTTATTCCAAACAATTTAGGAATGTTAGGTGATTTATGCCCTTTATGGATTAAAACCCGACTCTGCGTCAACTACGTAATTTTCTATGGAAGTTTTGCCATGGATCCCCCTCCGGCATGCCACAGTCCAGGTGTTAGTCCCCTTAAAACAACTTTTCCATCAATATTGTGGCCAGAAAGAGTCCCTGTGGGGTAAATAAATTCGCCTGCCTATTGTAGTCTATGGCGTTTCGCCCGGTTTGCCCGTTCGCAAACATTTTGGGAAGTTCGCGTTCGCCGTTCGAGAACGGAAAATTTTTATGTTCGCGACATCTGTAATCTTAAGGTTAAGGACCTTATTTTATGGTAATTATTAAAGGTTAAGTTTTATGTATTCAGCAAGTATCCAATACTTTGGATCCTCCCCTTGTTTCTTCTTTAAACACAAAACCCTGCCTAAAAAAAAATTCCTGTCCCTAAACTATCTGTCCCTTCTGCTGCATCTCGCCCTAAGAGTGAGCCAAACCACGTGTCATCGTGTGCTATATAGCACCCGATGACGCGTTCCGGCCAGCCATTCACTGTAATGCCAGTAACTAACATGGCTACGGCATTACAGTGAGTGCCAGTATGTATCCGCACTCTTATTGGCTGCGTAGCAGCCAACAAACGTGCGGGGAGGAGACTCGCGCATCGCATCAAAATGGTGTTCGGCCGAGCATGCTCACACAGCACTACCTTCGACTTAATATTTCTTGTGAACAGCCACACAAAATCACCCACACTTAAGTCCGGACCATTCATACGTTTCCTATCAGCCACACGTTTATACTTGTTACCCATTTACATCAAGTCATTTTGAATTTTCCGCCATATAGAAGACAATGATGACGAAAAATGTTCCTCCTCAGGGATACCAAAAACGTAGCTAAAAATAGCCAAACCACACATATAATGTAATAATAACATTATTTATTTTACCACAAAGTGTTAAACACATGATTGTCACATTTAATAAATATGAGCAGCATAGCAGATAAAGTGCAATGGCAGGAATAAAAACGGTCTCTCCCCCTCCCCCAAACTGGCTGGCATATACAAAATAAACACTTGGAGATAGTTAGAGTTGTACACTCTCACCATACAGACTCACAAGACGTATGTAGCGTGTGCATTAAATAAGCTAGAACTACAAATGTTTTCACATCCTCACAAATTGTAAACAGCAGTATAGAATATCCAGCAAAATGCCGCCAATCCAATGCTGTGCCTATATGTACCTACACCTGCATGTTACATACCGACAAATAGTGCTGGATCCTAATACCGGAGTGACAACTCGGGAACGAGAAGGAGAAGACCCGCAACCCAACGCGCGTTTCGCCGAGCTTCCTCAGGGGGCGTTGGTTGCTGTTGATACACACATATTACACTAGTGTTTGTTGACAACATTCTGAAGCTTCCTTCTGATGTGGGACTCATTTTGTGTCGGAATTCTGGAAGGCGTTCTGTACTCAGCTGTAAGTACAACTGTCTTTTTCATCTGCTTTTCATCCTCAGACGAATGGACAGACGGAACTCTCTAATCAGACTAGATACTTAAAATGTTTTGTCTCTGAGAACCAGGAGGAATGGTCCTTGTTTTTGTTTTTGGCAGAGTTTGCCATAAACAATCGTAGACAGGAGTCCACTGGTAAGTCGCCGTTTTTGGGGGCATATGGGTTTCACCCACATTTTGGCATATTCTCTGGTTCAGATTCTTCCGATATCCCTGAGGATCACCAAAACAACAACTACAATTGTGCAAGTGTTTTAGCAAGTGTTTTAGCATTAGGTAGGCCAGGCAATGCTATAAATTTCACCATTTTACTTAAACGATCAACTACCACCAGAATAACTTTCTTTCCAGACAAATTAGGCAGATCAATAAAATCCATAGACAAGTTAGTCCATGGTCTTGCTGAGTATGTGTCACCTTAGCGCACGCACAGATACTACAAGCCGACACATAGTCCTCAACACACTTACGCAACCCCGGCCACCAGAATCTATGAGAGATAAGATTGGCAGTGGATCTATTCCCAGGGTGTCCCGTAAGAACTGTTCAGTGATGTTCCTCAAACACTTTATGACTAGTATCATAAATTTATCGCAAATCTATTGTGAATATCGGCACTTAGCAACATCCCTAGCAACCAATTGGAAAGTTGCCTACCCCTTAGTGTTGATCATGAATATTGTAATCGCGAATTTTTATCGTGAATATATTACATTGCCGGTTTTCGCAATTAAGTAAATAATGACTGGAGATGACGAATTCCCGAATTTGCTAATTTATGATGAATATTCGGCCAAAAATTAGCAAAATTTCACGAATTCGAATTCTCTTATGCCGCTCATCACTACTTATGACGCAATTCTGATGGAACAAACAATTTTCCAGAGGGGCAAGACTCCAGTGCATCTCCCTGAGCCTCTAACACCTTCACCTCTAGGTCAGGGTATAGAGCGAATATCACTACCCCTTCCAACAGTATCGGACTTGGATTTTCAAAATCACCACCTCCAGGAAAACGACATGACAAGGCATGATAAGTGATAATGAAATTGAATCTGGTGAAAAACAAAAACCATCTGGCCTGCCTCGGGTTCAGTTGTTTAGTCGACTCCAGGTAAGCCATATTTTTGCTATCTATGAACACCGTGATCGGATGAATCTCCCCTTCCAACCAGTGACGCCACTCCTCAAAAGCCAACTTAATGGCCAGAAACTCTCTGTTACCCACATCGTAATTTCTCTCTGCGGAAGAAAGTTTTTTAGAGAAAAATGCACATGGGCACCATGAGTTATAAACAGCACCCTCTATTGGTTGCATAGTCTTATGACAAGACTACTCGCTGTTGTGAGATCGTGAAAACTCAGGTTCGATGGTATTTTCTAACACAGAGGCGTTCCCATGCTGATGCGGACGCTCCATGTGCATGGCAACGGGCACTCGCTGGAGCGGGCTGAAATCCTGGGGAGCCCGGACAGATAAGAACTGTTTTCTTGGGAACCACACACCCTAAGCAGGGAGGAATCTAGCAACTGAGACAGGGGCTGGTTAGTTAACTGCCTCTCTTCCATGTACACAGCCTTTGTGAAACAAAATGCCTAAAATACAGTACATTAACCCTTGCAGTGGGATAGTGTAGTAATAGCAGAAGGGTCTCATGGACCGGAGCTGGGCACCAGATGATCGGTGCCCAGTGTGTACAGCGGATCTAGGACCTCATTGGAGGTGTACGCTCAGGAGCTGACATTGCTAGAGCTGGGTGATCATCTAATGAGTCTGACTGAAAAAGGATTACTATGGTCAATAGGGGTAATAGATGGGACCTTTCAGGATGAGGGGGGGATGTGGGTGGTGGTGGGAACTAAAGAGGAACAGACTTGCTGGGCTAAAATGCTCCACATCACCATGGTATATTCTTACCCCGAAGTGTTCCCATGGTGATGGGGACGCTCCATGCGCATGGCAACGGGCACTGACTGGAGCAGGCTGAAATCCTAGGGAGCCTGGACAGAAAAAAAACTGTTTTTTTAGGAACCAGACACCCTAAGCAGGGAGTAATCATGTGTACTGTTCAGTGTTCACTTCAGATGGATGATGAAAAATCACGAATATTCGAAAAACGAATATATAGCAATATATTCTAAATATTCACAAATTATCGAAATGGCGATATTCACGATTGAAATTCATTATTCGAATATTTGTGCTCAACACTAATTGCGAATTCGAATATTGCCTTTTCCGCTCATCATTAATGGGCAGAGAGGAGAAAGCTTATGCTTATCTTGGCATATCTTGGGAAAGAACAAATGGATCCGGAATTAAAATTCAATGTACCAGATCCATCTCCCCAATAGTTTAATGTGAATAAGGGGCTTTATAGCCATGTTTTCCCACAGATAAAAGATGTTCACTCTCTATCCCAGCACGAGGACACTCACACAAGTAGACATTGGACAACCTCCTATGGTCTCCTTGTGATGTCACACAGACTCCATTATGTGCCATGTGAATAGAGCTATTCACTTTATATACAGCACCCAATGGAGCATGATTATTATTTTTTTTATGGAAACCAACAGAAGGAACTGGATGTATCTGTATGAAATTGGAGGCATACAGAGTTAAGTTAAGGTCCTATGCAAGGGAATGGAAACCTTTTTTTGGCTTAGAACAAAAGGAAGCAGTAATATGACCAAGCGCATAAGACATTATAGCCAGTTACCACTCCATTTATGCAATTTGAAGTAGTCAGTTATTCAGCTAAAATCTTTAGCTGAATAAATTACCAGTTTATTCTTTTTGCAAGCACCAACAGTTTTAAAGATAAAACAAGGAAATCACAAGGGCTGAGATAAGGTTCCTTTCAATTACAGATAGAACAATGTTCCAAAATCTGGACTGTTGTGCAGCTTGATGCACTGGAGAACTTAGGCAAGAAGAGTGCTTTATTCACTGAATATGTTATAAATAACCCAATGTATTATTGAGAGGAAATATCGAGCTGTTAATGGCACATCAAATAAGACTTTATTATCATCTCTTAGCTTTAACAGAAATCCTAGCTAAAGCTTAATGAGCATCATATATCAGGCTGTCTAATGTATTAAAACAAGCAACTCACCTAATACTTTATAATTTTTTTCTACCGTTATCTGTGGAATGAGCTGCTGATCTCTTCTCCTGTTATAGCCGCACTAATAGTAATAGTGAACCAATTTATAAACCCATTAGTGACACGTTTTGCTGGAGATAAAAAACAGTCAAAATTATCTGGCAGCAATTAATCTTAATGGCTGTATGCAGTAAACAGCAATGGGCTAATTCCAGCTCTGTCAGCCCCATCAAACAATCCCACATTAGGCAGCTTTTCACAGATCCATTAAGCATATTCAGAACAACAACAAATTCAATGCTGAAGGCATATGCACTAAACATTACAACAGTGATCTTCTGAAGCCATCATTATCTCTTAAATAGTACTTCCCCCATGTATTATCATTATGCTGTACATTAGAAATACTTTGATTAAACTCCCTTAATTCATAACAGACAGCTGCAGACCACTTACGCAGTTAATCTCTACACAACAGCTACTGAGGAAATATAACAAATGCATGCTATAAACTTGATGGCATTACCAGGGAAGACACCAATACAGTTGGCTTTTCAGACACTTGCATGACCCACATGGGCACTATGTCAGGACATAGACATGGAAAGTAAAGTATGCCTAAATAGTAGCCCTTTCTAGATATTTAGGCTGTTCAGAATGGCCCAACAGTACCTGGAAAATGTGTCTTATTAACAGAATGTGATAGATTTTTTTTAAGATGTCATCAGAATTGTTAATCTAAGAGTTAGTCACACTTGGAACCTTGAGAGGGTGCTTTAACAATTTTTCATTAGGCTCAGAAGTTAAACCTCTGCATATGTAGCATATATGTTGCATAAAAGACTATGACTTTCACACGGATATCTGTATGGGGGTTTGAAAAAATCAACATCCTGTTGAAACAACTCCTTTTAGATGTATGTTCTAAGCATGAACAAATCTGACAAATGTGAACAATGCTATTACATATTACATCCCATCTGAAAGTATCATATATCAAGGGTAATGTTGGTAACATCCAACACTGTTAGTGTGGTTCAGGAAATAATGACTACAGTATATACACCATGAGCCCTAAGGCTACTATTCCTACTTTTTCACACTATGTCACTAAATACACAAAATACAACTTCACTTTCATTGCTCACTGTTAAAAAAAGAAAAGACCCCCCAAACCTAAATAAATAAATAAAAAAACACAAAAAGATAAAACTGCTGGTCTGCAGCATCTATGGTAGGTTTATTATTAGTGATAGTGTACAGTTATCTAGGTGCTCAACATGCTAGATGGAATGGCAGTGTTCAAACTTCAGATTTTCAAATATTGTCTCCCTTGATCTCCTTATAGTAACTGTTGTGCTGCAGATGTATTTAAGTGCCACATATTTTACGTTTTAATGAAGGTAAAAAAGAGTGGGATTGGAAGTGCTGATTGCACTGTTATCGTGAGTGCATGCCTGTTTGTGGCTTCAATGTGCTGCACTCAAAGATTGCTATATTTCTGTCTAAGGGCTCATGCACATGACCGTATGTATTTTGCAGTCCACAAAACATGAATCTGCAAAAAATACAGAAGACGTCTGTGTGCATTCCGTGTTTTGCGAAATGGAACAGCTGGCCCCTAAAAGAATAGTCATATCCTTGTCCGTAATGCATACAATAATAGGACATGTTCTATTTTTTTTTATGGAACGGACATACGGAAATGGAATGTACACGGAGTAACTTCCATTTTTTTTTGTGGACCCATTGAAATTAATTGTTCTGTATATGGTCCGTAAAAAACAACAACGAACAGACATGGAAATAAAATATCTTCTACCTAAAGCCGAGTTAGTGCTGAATCTCATCAAAGATATTTGACTATAACACTGAGCTACCATGTATTCATTGGCACGCTATACCTTATACATCGCATCATGAATAGTAGAAGTTCTTAAAAATTCGATTCAGTTGTTTCGACGACTTTTACAAAAAAAATTGCTTCGTGATGAATTACTTAATCACGAAGCGCATTTCTTTGTAAGTAACGGGCACAATGGTGGGGAACCGTGATTGCACCAATCCGGTCATTATGCCCCTCAGATGCCATGTTTATCAGTGATTGCAGCATCTGAGATTAATATTAAGGCCTTTCAGGGGTTAATCATTAAAAAATTTTTTATTGTACTTACCTTTTCCATTTGAGCACAAAATGTCAGCAATGACCATTTTGCTTTACGATCCCATTCTGGCCGGTGTGGTGACGTCATACGTTAACTTGCAAGAGTTTTTGTGTGGGGTCTTCAAGCAAGATGGTCGCGGCAGCCTCAAATGGATGAGGTGAGTATGATGTTATTTTTACTGACATTTCAGGGAAAATTGATTCATTACCACAAAGCATGAGGAAATTCGGCTTTGTGGCGAATCAAATTTTCCCTGAAATTCGGATCAAAGTTCAATTGGGATACTTCATTCTCTCAGCACTAATGAATCGTGTGTTAGTAAAGTCCAGGGAGGTTGCAGTCTGACATTAGACACATGAGTTGCTGCCACTCTGCCAGCAGTTACATCTAGCCTATTAAGCATCCAGATACTTACTCTATCACATTTAATATAATACTTACCATAGACGCTAAACAACAGCATTTTTTTTTTTTGTGTGTGTTTTGAATGGGGTTCTTTGCTTTCTTCTTTAACAGTGAGCAATAAAATTTAAGTTTTATTTGCTGGACCTAGTTATGTAGTGTGGAAAAGTAAGAATTGTAACCTTAGGGCTATTGGTTTCTTGGTAACACAAAACACATTCCTTGTCATACTTGTCCTAAGGGGACGGCTACACGTCAGGTTTCTGCATACAGTTTTGGAAGCCAAAATCAAGGGTGGATCATAAAAGCAGAGAAAGTATAAAGGACAGGTATAACTTCTCTTCCTTGAATTCAGTTCTTGTTTTGGCTTCCAAAACTTCATGCAGAAAATTGACTGTGCGCCGCATTCTAACATGTTTTCGGTAACTTGAACATGGCTTGCATTCATTAAGACAATGCACTTCACCACTTGCACTTTTGATTCCTTGCTATCGTCATGTCTGCCTTAACACTATTTAATGTACCACTTTTTATTGGTGTTTTTTCTTCACATGCCACATGCCAAACATGCCACCATGACACCTCAATAGACACTAGTCAATCTTTGGGAATGAACATTCATTCCCAATCATTGCCTATTTGATGGGCTATAATATTTAGTGATGGATAAAATGATTTGATCAGCTGACAAACACGTTTTTCACCTGATTGCCAGCATATTTACACACTGAAGTAGTTTCACTAGACTCTGTAACATTTCCTAACTTTAAAAATACTCAAAGTAGCCCTGGAAAAAATGTAGAAGTGTTCCCATGTTGTGGGCGGAGCCAGACAGAAAGAAGGTGTGGTCAAGTCGACAGGGTTTTTGTGGGGAATCTGTAGTTTTTATCGATAACAATTTGGAATATGCCTTTTAGATCATTTTTTATTCAATTTTGGGGGTGGGGGGGAAGAGATGAAGCAACCAAAAATGGTGAATCTGCAGTTTTGACTTTTTTTCCCATTTATTGGGTTCACAGTACGCAATAAATAACATTTAAATTTTAATAGTACAGGCATTTTGCGTGCAACAATGATCTTTATTTTTTATTTGTGGTAATAATATGGATAAAGGGGCTGATTTGAATTTTTATACAATTTTCATTTTTTTAGAGTTTAACATTTTTTTTTCATTTCTTTTCACTTATTTTAAGTCACCCTAAGGGTGATTGTTGCTCCCATAAACTGTACATGTATATCGGAGGTCAGGAATGGGTTAAAAAAAGTAATTCCCCCATTTAACATGGGCCTTGAGCGTAATATCAGTGATTGAGAACACCCCTGTGCATTTATAAAATGTTATTCCACTTTTATCCAAATTGTCACTGGCAGGTCTCAAACAAGGGACCTGCATCAGAGGCAAAATCCTTACTAGCTGAGCTACAGGCTTGACAGCTATCTGGCAGAGGAATTTCTCTAACTAAAAACCTATACTAGTATCACTGTACAATGCACTGGTATCTACAGATCCATCTCTGTATACCAGAGCACTGGGATAGCAGCAAGTATAATTTATTAGAAAAAACGAAAATGTAATGGAGCAAAATAATGAACAATAAATACATTTTAGCACTGGGTAACACTGACATGGAAAAGGATCTAGGAATTTTAATAAACAGCAAATTAAGCTGCAAAAACCAGTGTCAGGCAGCTACTGCCAAGGCCAATAAGATAATAGGTTGCATTAAAAGGGACATAGATGCCCGTGATGAGAACATAGTCCTACCACTTTACAAATCACTATTCAGACCACACATGGAGTACTGTGTACAGTCCTGGGCTCCTGTGAACAAGGCAGACATAGCAGAGCTGGAGAGGGTTCAGAGGAGGGCAACTAAAGTAATAACTGGAATGGGGCAACTACAGTACCCTGAAAGGTAATCAAAATTAGGGTTATTAACTTTAGAAAAAAGACGACTGAGGGGAGATTTAATAACTATGTAAAAAATTTAAGGGGTCAGTACAGAGATCTCTCCAATCATCTATTTATTCCCAGGACTGTGACGAGGGGACATCCTCTGCGTCTGGAGGAAGGAAGGTTTGTACACAAACATAGAAAAGGATTCTTCACGGTAAAAGCAGTGAGACTATGGAACTCTCTCGTTGATCCAGGGAGTTATTCTGATTGCCTGATTGGATTCGGGAAGGAATTTATTAAGTGGGGAAAATTTGCCTCACAGGGGTTTTTTGCCTTCCTCTGGATCAACTTGTAGGAAAGAGGCCGAACTGGATGGACAAATGTCTTTTTTCGGTCTTATATACTATGTTACTATGTTACTATGTTGCTCTCTCTCTCTCTCTCTCTCTCTCTCTATATATATATATATATATATATATATATGTATATATATATATAAAAATTTTATCCAAAGCATTTGTGTGATTACTAGTGATGAGCGAGCATGCTCGGCCGAATACTGGTTCGTGCTCGGCACATGGTGGTACTTGGCCAAATACCCCATGTTCACGAGCGCCATGCTTGAGTCTCCGCCCTGTACGTTTGGTGGGTTGTAAGCAGCCAATCAAGGTGCAGGTAAGTGCTGCCCTCACTGTAATTCCAGTAGCTATGTTGGCTGCTTGCATTACAGTGATTGGCTGGCCAGAACGCGTCATCGGGTGCTACGTATGTTTGGCTCCAATGTAGACAGGGAGAGCAGAGCATAGACAGGGAAAGACAGAGTAGGTAGCGAAATGTAACAGATTTTATCAGAAACAAGATTTGCAAAGACCCAAATGTCCTTTTAAGGACAACAATGTGTGTGTGTGCGTTTTACAGCAGCAATCAGTTTAACTCTTGCAGTCTCAGGGACAGTGCTTCTGAAGGGAGAGAAGTTAGCTGTTTTTTTTACCAGAAGCTTTTCCAAGGCTTCAAAGTCCTTTTTAGCTCTACTGAGTGTGTTTGACAGCAGCAAAATATTTTTATTGTGTACCTATTAGTGACATATAGGGCCAGATTTATCATTAGCTAAAGTCACTTTAATGGAGAGAAAAAGTCACAAAAAATGCGCAATCGGTAAAATTGTGTATTTTTTTGTGACTTTTTCAAGCTCTGCACTAAGCTCTCCAGTTTTGTGAAAGTGGGCGTGTTTTCTTATGTAAATGAATCTCTAGACAGATTTACTATTGCGACCATTTAAAGAGTCACAAAAAAGTAGCAAAATAGTGTACATCATCCGCAGACAGTGTATGTAATAATCTGGCCCACATCTAGTGACCATAGTGTGTGGCTTTGTGTAAAAATACTGTACTACATCAGCAAACAGTGTCTATAGCGCAAATTCCATTAATCTGTGTCTTATGGTGTCCATATTCTATGGATTTCTGTGACATATACTGTCCGGCATCCCAAAACAGTGTCTGTATTTAAAATTACATGAATCTGGTCATAATATACTGTCCATTTTCTTTTTCTTTTTTTTGTGACATATACAGTCTGGCATCTGAATACATTGTATTTAAAATTACATTAATCTGGGCCTAAAATATTGTCAAAATTCTGGTGTTTCTGGTGACCTATACAGTCTGACATCCGAATACATTGTCTGTATGTAAAATGACATTAATCTGTCAATAATATACTGTCCATTTTCCAGGAGTTTCTGTGACATAGTGTCCGTCATCCCAAAACAGCTTCTGTATTTCAAATTACAATAATCTGGGTGTAATATACTGTCCATATTCTGTTTTTTTCTTGTGACGTACACAGTCTGGCATCTGAATACATTACCAAATATACTGTCCATATTCTGGTGTTTTATGTGACATATACAGTCTGGCATCCCAAAGCAGTGTCTTTAACGGACACTAAAAAATCTGCGCCACATTTCGTGACAAAACCATTAATATGAAGAAGATGAGCACTAAGGGACGGGGAAGTGAGCATGATGCTGATGGTGCACGCAGAGGCTGTGGACCTGGGCGCAATGAAACTGTGCCTGCTGCCAGTGCACCTGAAAAAACAAAAAAATCCACCGTAACCAGCTTCATGTCCAACTTAGCAGGGCAGCGCAGGACAACACTGTCCAAGTAGGACACGTGCGAACAGTTAGTCGGTTGGATTGCTGAAGATACCACTTCCAGACGGTTAAGCACCACCCTCTCATCCAGCCTCTGTAGCAAAGAGTCTGGTCAACCGAATTGTCACTCTGATCATTCTTCCTCCCACCATGGAGAGGCTTGTCAAATGAGTGATCCAACACTCAGATATTCCGAACAGCTCTTTCCAGTGCCACTATTAGATTTGGCACTCGCGCCCAGCACGCTTGAAGAGGCACCTGAGATATTGTGCCCTGATTCCCAACCTCTTGAGCCTTAACAGTCTCAAGAAGATGACGGTGGTGAACGGCAATCATTCGTTCACAAGGTGGATGATGATGAGACACAGTTGTCAATCACTGAGGTTGTGGTTAGGTCAAGTCAGGAGGATGATCAGAGTAAGGAAGTGGAAGAGGAGGTGGTGGACGATGAGGTCACTGACCCAACTTGGGAAGGTGAAAAGCCGAGAGAGGACAACAGTACAGAGAAGGGGGAATCTGCAGCACCGCAACAGTCTGGAAGAGGCAGTGGGGTTGCAAAAGGGAGAAGTTGGCCCATAGCAAACAGGCCCACAACCATTACACTGAGCACCCCAATGCGTAACTCTACCTTGCCAAGGGGTAGGTGTTTCGCAGTATGGCGCTTTTTTGAGGAAAGTGCAGACGACAAAAGAGTGGTAATTTTCAACTTGTGCCGTACCAAAATGAGCCGGAGCGTGAACACTAGAAACCTCACCACCACCAGCATGATCCGCCACACGGTATCCAAGCACCCTAATAAGTGGGCTGAACGCCTTGGTCCACAATCTGGGTCTGCGGGTCACACCACTGCCTCCTCTTCCCCTGTCTTACGCACTGCTGTCCAATCCCCTGTTGAAGGTGCCGGTCTGGATGCCTCTTGCCCTGCACCTGGACCTTCGAATGAACTATCAGCAACAATATCCACTTCCCTGTCCCAGCACAGCGTCCAAATGTCCATAACACAGGCATTTAAATGCAAGCGCAAATACCCACCAACCCACCCACAGGCCATAGCCCTGAATGCACAACTTTCAAAATTACTGGCCCTTGAAATTTTGCCATTTAGGCTTGTGGACACTGAGGCCTTCCGCAGCCTAATGTCGACGACCATCCGTCGGTACGCAATACCCAGCCGCCACTATTTTTCATGGTGTGCCGTGCCCGCACCAGGATTGCGGGCCCTACGTCCATTAGGGTCTCCGCCAGAAGCTATGTTACTGGCTTCAACCCCCACTTCTCCTCCTCCGCTGCCTCCTCCTCCACTTCCACCTCCAACAGCAGTCAGCCATCAGTCGCTAGCTGGAAGCAGTGTAGCACTGCTGTGGGTAAGCGTCAACAGGCCGTGCTGAAGCTGATCTGCTTAGGGGACGAACAGCACACCACCGCAGAGCTGTGGCAGGGTATAAGGGACCAGACCGAGCTGTTCGCCGGTCAACCTACAAACAGGCAAGGTTGTGTCTGACAATAGCTGTAACTTGGTGGCCGCTTTGGAGCTTGGCAACCTGACACACATTCCATGCCTAGCCCACGTCTTAAACTTAGTGGTTCAGTGGTTTATCAAAACCTACACAAATTTGCAGGAGCAATTAGTAAAGGAGCGCCGCTTGTGTGCCCTTTTCTGAAAGTCGTCCACAGCTTCAGCTAGTATGGTTAGCGGCGATAACGCTATTATTAGCGTAACCATCCCACTTCTGTGTCTACTCCAAAGATCGCTGTTCACAGTTAAGGAGGACGCTCTCAATGTGGCAGACGAGGTAATGGGGAAGGAGATGACACAGGAAGATAGCCAGACCACCCACAGTTCGTCTTCTCAAGGCGAATTGGTCCATGAGGAGGAGGAGGAGGAGGAACTGGAGACAGTTGCCTCTGCTACAGAGGGTAGTACCCATAGAACTTTAGTTCCATCTGTTCAGCGTGGATGGGCAGAGGAGGAGGAGGATGAGGAGATGTAGAGTCATCTGGATGTCGACATCGACGTCTTGCCTGTTTGTACTCTAGCACACATGGCTGACTTCATGTTAGGCTGCCTTTCCATGATCCTTGCGTTAAACGCATTTTAGATAACACGGATAACTGGGTGTTCACCCTTCTCGACTCCCGCTACAAAGAGAACTACACATCTCTCATTACTGTGGTGGAGAGGACGAGTAAAATGTTGCAATACCAAAAGGTACTTGTTGAAAGATTGGTCCAAAATTTTTCCATCTGACAACGCGGCCGGCAGAGTCGATACTTCCTTAGGCAACCGAGGAAGGGAGACAAGGGGAACACACAGCAGTTCCAACAAAGGCAGGGCAACACTCACCATGGCATGGAACACTTTCATGACACCCCACCAGCAACCTCACCCTGAAGCATAGCCTAGTGCTACAAGAAGGGAAAAGTTTTGAAAGATGGTGAAGAAATACATATCAGACCGTTTCAGCGTCCTAAATGATCCCTCAGTGCCTTACAACTACTGGGTGTCCAAGCTGGACACATGGCACGAACTTGCGCTCTACGCCTTGGAGGTGCTGGCCTGCCCTGCCCGGGTGGCATTATAACAGATAAGCGTATCCGCTTGTCCACTGGTAATGCTGACAGGTTAACTCAGATAAAAATGAACAAGGCCTGGATTGCTCCTGATTTCTCAACTCCACCAGAGGAGAGCTGAGCTGATGATGAACATAAAGGCAATTTCAATCTCTCATTTATAATGTACTCAATCTACTGTAGTGTATTCCCATGCACCTTTTCCACCACAAAAAAGAGTATATGGTTGAATCTTGTTTTCTCCTCCTCATCCAGATTGTATATATTCCCTCCTATCTCATTTTTTTATAGGGTCCGCTGAACCGCATGCACTCTCATCTAATGTTTTAGTGCATAATTTGAACAGCATGCACTCGCATATAATTTTTTAGAGCGGCAGCTGAACACCATCATTCACATCAAATTGTTCAGAGCGTCAGCTCACCTGCAGGCACTCGCAAGTCATCTTTTACCCTGGGTTCAGACCTGAGCGTTCTTGAAACGCGCGTTTTACGCGCGTTTTGTCGCGCGTATTTCAGCGCGTTTTTGCAAATAGGAAACTCGCATTCGTACGCGCGTTCTTGTGATTGACTACTGTTGTGTTAATCACAAAACGCGCGACAGCACGTTCAAACGCGCTGTAAAACGCTCAAGTGAGAACCAGGGCCATAGGAAAGCATTGGTTTTCATGTGTTGAGCGTTTTACAGCGCGTTTGAACGTGTGCTCACCTGCAGGCACTCGCATACCATGTTTTAGAGCATCAGCTCACCTACTGACACTCGCATATAATGTTTTAGAGCAGGCATGTCCAAACTGCGGCCCTCCAGCTGTTGAAAAACTACAACTCCCAGCATGCCTGGATAGCCTACAGCTATTAGGGCATGCTGGGAGTTGTAGTTTTGCAACAGCTGGAGGGCTGCAGTTTGGACATGCCTGTTTTAGAGCATCAGCTGAACGGCATGCGCTCGCATATAATGTTTTAAAGTGTGAGCTGAACAGCATGCACTCGCATATAATGTTTTAGAGCACCAGCAGGCCTTCGTCCCTAATGTTTTAGAGGGTCAGCTTAGCAGCAGGCCTTCACCCCTAATGTTTTAGAGGGTCACCAGCAGTCCCTTGCTCCAAATATTTTTGAGGGTCACCAGCAGGCCACCAATCATAATTTTTCCAGGGTGTGTATGATGCCCTCCTTTTTGTGTAATAAAGGGTGTATTGCAGTGACGTTTCCTTGTATTTTTGGCAGCCCTTTTACTTAGTGCATAGGCTTTATGAGTGTAGGCGTCCCACTACCTGAACAATTGTACCACAATGTGAATGAGGCCCCCCTTTATGTGATATACAGGCTTTTTTGGAGTGCCTCTTCCTTGTAATTTTTGGCAGCACTCGCACTTTATATACAATTGAATATACAGGAAAGAATGTTTCCTAACAATTTTTCCTGTAAAATAGATTTTTTGGGGGGGTTTTGGGCATGTTTTTGTCAGTCTGTAAAAGTGGCGTACAATGTGGACAACATGGTTCCCAGCAGCGACTTGGGAGTCCAAGACATCGTCCCCATGGTGTTCCCGGTCCATTTCGTTGGTGTTTCTGTCACTTTCTGACCTTTTCCAATAGACCAGGCACCCTCCCCTCTTCAGAGCAGTGGGTGCCTGGTTATTTCCCATTGACTTCCATTATATTCGGGTACTCGGCTGAGCACACGAACATACCAATGTGTTCGGCCCGAACATCCAAATACTTTGGTGATCGCTCATCACTAGTGATTACTAAATAAATCCCTCTTTTTTTGTGCAGACCCCTGAACTTGAATTTAAGATTTTGGTGTGGAAGAGGAATGCCTTACCAGATGTGCTACACAGTACACTGTGACCAGCTAATGGGATTTTTCTAACAAAATGTGCTGGTAAGGCTGAGTTCACACTTGAGTTATTTGGTCAGTTTTGGCTCTGTAACTGCCCAAATAAGTGAAGTGTGCAGTGATTCTAAGAGCGACGCCTTTCATCTGCATGTCATACTGACTCAAAGTATTGTTTCACTACCACTGGAGACTCACTATGCATGTTACTGCAAGGCACAGTGTTCTACACAACTATAAAAGCTCTCTGCAGCCCGGAAATAGCCGTTTTTTAACACAATTTGGCACAAATAAATTCGGATCGAACCAGATTTTTTCGGAAAAATTCTGTGAACCGGCCAAATCGAATTTTTTAAAAATTCGCTCATCTCTAATTAGCAACATACATAGAACACCTTATTGCAATTTATCAATAGCCAGGCAGCTGTTTTTAGAATGCATGTCTTAGCAGTGGAATGAAATACTGCTGTAGTAATTAGTTAACTGTGTTGTAATGTCTTTAATGGCATAGGGATGTTTGTATTATAGTCTAACACATCATTAAGGATACAATTGTTATTTAATGTGGAACAATCATCTTTCTGATCTTCTAGATATCCACTTAAGTAATTATCTTTGTAGCTCATTGGCTCTGCCAGCTAACTGCTAGATTTTTTTTTTCCGTCAATTGAAATATACTCTTTTGTTTCACTTGCAATTTATAGCAAAATGGCAAAGGTGTTTAGGAAGTTGTGATTTTTGCTTGCCTTGATTATGAAAAGAGCAATATTCTCATAAACTAACATTAAAAAAATCTATTGGGAACAATGTTCCTTCTTTAATCGCTCCTATTATATTACCGGGGTTGTCTAAAGATACAATGTGAAATAAGACTGGTTCACTAAAACATACAGTATTTACAGTATTTTTATTTCATGATGGTGATTCTGCAAGCAAAATGTATATAAATATTGAGGTCCAAGAATCCTCCAGCCTCTTCATATGCATCAGTAAAATGAATTAAATAGCTACTCCAGGCAAAAAGGAAAAAAAGTACAGTTTAGTCATGGAGTTTAAATACCCTTTACCACACTGTTTCTTTTACTTAACCACTTCCCATCCGGGCCATTTACCCCCTTCCTGACCAAGCCATTTTTTGCAAATCTGACACGTGCCACTTTATGTGGTAATAACTTTGGAACTTATCCAAACCATTCAGAAACTGTTTTCTCGTGAGATATTGTACTTCATGATAGTCATACAGTAAATTTGAGTCAATATATTTCACCTTTATTTATGGAAAAATCCCCAAATTACCAATTTAAAAAATTTCTATTTCACTGCTTTAAAAACAGTGATACCTTATAAAATATTTATTACTTATGTCTACTTTATGATGGCATCATTTTGTAAATGTCATTTTATTAGTGATCTCGCGTTCCAAGGCTTCTTTTTTTCATGTGATATTTTTATAGAGCAGGTTTTAATGGACGCGGTGATACCTAATATGTATACTTTTTTATTTATTTCACTTTAACACAATAATAGCATTTTTTAAACAAAAACATTATGTTTTAATGTCTCCATGTTCTGAGAGCTATAGTTTTTTTTTTTTTTTTATGTAGGGGCTCATTTTTGGCAGAATGAGGTCTCGGTTATCATTTTGTGGGACATACGCCTTTTTGATCACTTGGTGTTTTTGTGATGTAAGGTGACAAAAATTGCTTTTTTTTACACCGTTTTTATTTTTTTATGGTGTTTATCGGACAGTGTGGATCATGTGATATATTTATAGAGACGACTGTCATGGACGCGGCAATACCAAATATGTCTATTTTATTTATTTATTTCTATTTTTTACATTTTTTAAAAATTACTTAATTGGGTAATTTTTTTTTTACGATAAACCTTTCTTTATTTTATACTTTGCGTCCACTATAAGGTCATACAAGAACTCTGGGGGACATTTAAGGTCACTTTTTTTCCCCCCACTATTGATTTCTTCTGTAACTGGGGCTGACATAGTAGTCCCAGTTACAGGGGAAATACAGCCCCTAGAAAGGCTGTACAACAGCATACAGTGCTGTACAGCCTCAGTGCAGGGCTGATCGAGGTCTGTGAAAGACCCATCAGCTGCACTCTCCTGGCCCAGATCTAGAAGGCAGGGACACTTGGGAACTGTCCCTGCTTTCTCCCTGGGGTGGCGTGCTGTCACTGACAGCGGGCCCCTGACACTGCAGCTGCACGATTAGCGTGCAGCTGCGATCTCTGAACGGTGTGACTTTGTTTCTTACACTGTTCACACAATTCTTATGTACAGGATTCGTAGGATTTGAGATTTGAAAGATTCTATATATTCAAGAACCTTTTCAGATTTGGATTTAAATTTTTTTTGGATTTGTCCCATCTCTAATATATTCACTAGAGAGTGGGGGAGTTAGGGACTGGTGACTAAGAGTTGTGTGTTTAATACAGCTGGTGACAGCTAGATCTACATTACACACCTGCAAAGAAAAAAAAAATATGAATAGACATTATTATACCTGTGTTAGTGAGTGCATTACTACAACAGATTGTGTTGTTCAAATCTAAGTCAAAAATTGCATTGTCATTAGAGATGAGTGAAGTTTTCAATAGTTTGATTTGGAGGCTTTGCAGAATTTTTTTTTTTTTAAATTGCTTTGTTCCGAATTAATCTGTTGCAAAGCTAGCTAAATCAGCTATATCCTGGCCTACAGGGAGATTGTATTTCTGTGTACATCACTGTGCATTGCAGCAACATGCATAGCTAGTCATTTTTGGTACTAAAACAGTTACTGTGGCAGGCAGGTGGACACCCCAATAGCAGAAAACTAGAAAGCTTATTCACCCCAATTTTAAAATCAAGGCCTAATAGAATTGTGTATCTATTTAACAAGGTGGACACCACAATAACAGTAAAAATTGACAGCTTATTCACCCTAATTTGAGAATGAAGACCTAATAAAATTGCTTATCTATGAAACAAGGTGGGCACCCCCAATAACAGTTAAATTACACAGCTTATTCACTCCAATTTGAGAATCAAGGTCTAATGGAATTGCTTATCTATTAAACAAGATGGACACTGTTCAATTAGATAGATTTGTGCCCTACATAGGGATTGAGGCAAAGTGGGCTGTTTCCTATGGATCCCTTCAGCTTCAGATTACATAGCCTGCATTGTCCCTGCACTGTCCATGCAGTCTCCCTATCCAATATTCCACAATTAAAGGCTTCTTGAACACTGTCCCTAGCACATGTCGCATCTCTACATGTGCTCAGATCACAGTGAAATGGTGGAGACCATGCAGGGTGAGGCAGGGTAAAGGGCTGTGACATCACAGGGGAGAGTAATTTGCTGATTGGCTGGCTGCATAGCATTATGGGTGATCTTGCATTCAAGGGCTTCTTTTTTTCACTTTGTAACACGTATAACCGTCATTATCGGAAAATATAAACGATTTGTTATCATGAAGCGAGATATAATTCATATTCATTATGAATCAAACTTTTCCTAAACTTCGGATCAATTTCCACTTCGAATGCTTTGATATGCTCAACACCAATTGTTATACTTGGGTTAGTGAATGCATTACTGCAACAGACAATGTAGTTCAAACTAATTTTAATGCAAACATTGCATTCTTATACCCCTGTTAGTGAAAGCATTACTGAAACAAAAGGTGTAGTTTAAACACTTTTACTGCAAAAATTGCATTCATATACCTATATTACTAAATGCATTACATATTTTCCTTCAAAAACTACATTATTACCATAAATAATTGTCAATACCAGGGTGCAATGTGCTTATACAAGGAGCGGGTCATTTAATTGTACCTCTGTCTTTAAATTACAGAACACTTCCATTTTTGCTAGTATTGCTTAATAATCTTGGTACCAAACCCATGACTTTTAATTTTTAGGCCTCATAATAAAATATATGGGAAACAAAAAAGTCAAACTCTGCAGAGACAAGAGATGGCTGAATGAAATCATCATGTGGTCTGGTCTAAAAGTAGAAGATGAGGAAAGTGTACATCTACATCAAAGGACACATCACTGGATGTAAGAGGAATCTGGCACTGCATTAAACTGTATGTTTTGTAGTGCTGAATGTAATGTTAGGAGGGAAGAGGTTAGGTTTAGAATGGGACATGGGGATGGAGGCAGCATTTATTATTGCATTGAATTATTGTTTTTGTCTCAGGCAGCAGAAAGGGTAGGTGCACCCCTGTGTATGACCAGGAAACCACTCTACACACCCAGCAATCCGTTGGTGCAGAAGTCTAACTCTGACCACTTGGCTAATTTGCTAGTGGTGCAGTCACCGCCTTATCACTTGTATCACAGTGGATTCAAATGCCTTCAGCGATGGCATGTGCAGAAGGTTATATAGTGAACCGCTATTATTTCTCCAAAAAAGCCATACCTGCCATGTACTGTTACGTGGCGGACAACATGGGCAGCTCTGTGCAATTCTTGCCGTGTGGAAAAGTGCACCCCACCATGGGCACCTGGAAAGGCTGTTACAGACTGGACCATTAAATGTCATTTACTTCCCACTGAGTCAATGTTTTTCATGACAGCAGTGTTGCATGACTGCAGGTACAAGAGGTACCATTGACACCTCAATATTTGTGTCGGCCTGGTTCCCACAGAAAATGCTTATCCGCCCCTTCCACATCCTCTTCCATAGACATATGCATGTCCCGAATAGTGTTGGGCGCGAATATTCGAATCGCGAATTTTAATCACGAATATCACCATTTTGAGAAATCACAAATATTTAGAATATAGTGATATATATTCTTATTTTAGAATATTCTAGATTTTTTTTCCCTCTGAACCCATGATCCCTCCCTGCTTCTTGCTTGTGGGCCAATGAGAAGACTGCTATGTCTTTGTCTGAGCTTAGCAACATCCCTAGCAACCTAGCATACCAAACAAATATATAAGAACCTCCCCAGCAGCCATTTTCTGTAGTTTTTGTCAGTTCTGAGAGAGACAGCAGTGTCATTGCTGTGCTCTGTGCTTTGCTTTGTCAAATTACATTAGATAGTTAGTTAGTTAGTTAGCTGATATATATAATACAGATAGTTAGTGGGAGATGGTCAGTGTAGGTTAGATTGTGATATAGTGTTAGGTAGTGTGATATATTCTGTTGTCCATACATACATACATACATACATAGTGCTGTGATGTCACAACAATACTTAGTGCACCAATCACTAATATGTAGTTAGACCTGCTAAAGTTGCTTGTATTGTGCCAAAATATTCGCATCATTAGTGCCGATTTGCGCAATCGCTAATATCTTGGAGCACTCTATCTGCATATAAAGCTATTGTAATGTTCTGCCGTGCCAACCATTTTCTCCAGTCTCAGGAAACTTCTAACAGCTTGAAAAAGTAGCAAAAGTGACCCACACCTGTATTTCGCGCACATTACGAGCATATTACATTGACGATTTTTGCAATCAAGAAAATATTCGCGAATTCGAGAATTCGCAAATATATGACAAATATTTGGCCAAATATTCACGAAATATCGCGAAGTAGAATATTGCCCTTGCTGCTCATCACTAGTCCCAAACAGAAACAGGCCAGAGCATCGCCCCCACTCCCTCTCCTTCCTATCATATATGTAAAGTAAAGCATTGACATGCCATGTTATAGCTAATCAGCCTGGGTGACAACAGCCACACAGCTGATCAGTTGCTAGAGCGCATCATACAGCATGCATCTTGCAGGCTATCTCCCCACCAACTCCAAGTGGGCAAGGTGGTCAGCGGCAATGGTAGGAACATTAATGCCGCTCTGCATTTGGGGGAAATAACACTTGACCCCTACATGCTCACATGATAAGTTTAGTCTTGCAATGCTTTTTAAAAAATACAGGGGCTTGCAGAGGTGCTGGCTGTCCAGGTCACTGTCCTTGCATTTCAGGTATTTTTTTATGTGGCAAGGAACTACCTCCTGGACTTGCAGTGACAGAATATTCTGCTATTGCACCTTTTGATCCACGACTTTCCAGCTCGATGGAATTCCACCTTGTGTGTGCAGCAGCGTCTGCACGAGAGGCGTAAAGGAGTGATTGATTTCATCATGAACCAGACCACTTCATCAGGGACCATGTGTTGTTTTGAGGTCAGGCAGTGGCAGCTCAGAGATGCGTGTTTCTTACTCATGCCCTTCTAAGCAGCGAACAGCGGAATCAAAGATATCATCTCCCGGATAATTATTTTAGAGCAGATACTCATACTGATGAAACGAAGGATTGAGGAAGAAGAACAGCTTATGCTGTTCACACAGAGAAAGTCCCATGGAGGAAGAAGTGGAGGATGACGAAATATTACTGAAGGAGGAGGAGCAGGAGGACAAGGCTGATGATCAGTGCAGACTGGGAACTAAATGTGGCCCTGGGGAAAAAACGTAAAAGTGGCCCCATCTTGCAGACAGGACCATATTAAAAGAAGGCAACATGATTAGGCAGGGACAACAGAAGTAGTAGAGCCAGTAATACCATAGGGCAGAGCAATACACCTCTCAAATACCACACTGCAGCACAAAATACTGCCACCTGTGCCACAGTATTCAACTGTATAGCTGTCCTGAGGATGTTGATACAGTTGAATTCAGAATGGCTGCCGGCCAGGTGAGTAGGAGAGAACCAGATCATTATGTACCCAGCTTAGGTCGCCCTCCTAGGCATCGGCCCACCAGGAAATTTCCTTGTAGGGTCTATGGCCAATCATGCTAATGATGATGACACTAGCCTTGATGACCAAACATATGAATGGGAGGCAGACCTGGAAAGAACTATGGTCTTGGGCACACTAGCTAAAAGGGCAAACTATATGCTTGTAAGCATACATATTGATAGGTATATTTTGTCTGCCTACCATCATATTTTGCACCATATGGCTGCTGCTGATTACACATCTGCAGCTGATAATCCCCCTATTGCCACTAACATTACTTCTACTGTCACTACCATTACAGCTACACAGATACCACTACTACTACCACTACTACTACCCTAAGGGCTCTTTCACACTACCGTTTTTCTTTTCCGTCCTAGAGTTCCGTTGTCGGGGCTCTAAGACGGAAAAAGACTGATCAGGATTATCCTAATGCATTCTGAATGGAGAGAAATCCATTCAGGATGCATCAGGATGTCTTCCATTCAGTATGTGAACGTTTTTTGGACGTTGACAAAACCACAGCATGCTGCGGATTTGTCTCGGTCCAAAAATCCGGAAGACATGCCGTAACGCCGGATCCGGAATTAATGTCTATTGAAGTGCATTAATCCGGAATTAAGCTAAATGTCGTTTCGGCGTATCGCCGGATCCGACGTTTAGCTCTGCGCATGCGCAGCAGCAGTTCCGATCGGGCCCCCAGTGTAAGCTGGGGCTCCGATTGTTTACCATGGCAGCCAAGACGCTACTGAAGTCCTGGCTGCCATGGTAAGTACTCCGCAGCAGTTTACTTACCTGCGCTGCGGCCTCCGGGCGCTCCTTCATGACGTCACAGGTCCGGGCGGCGCATTGATCTATGCGCTGCAGAGACCTGTGACGTCATGAAGGAGCGCCCGGCAGCCGCAGCGTAGGTAAGTACACTGCTGCTGAGTACCATGGCAGCGAGGACTTCAGTAGCATCCTGGCTGCCATGGTAACCTGAAAGCATTTCGAAGACTGATCAGGATTCTAATCAGTCTTAAAATTCTTTCAGTCGCACTTGCGTTCTGACGGATCCGGTGGGCCGGGAAGTGTCTGCCGGATCCTCAGAACGCAAGTGTGAAAGAGGCCTAACACAGTCACACACATCTACTTGCTGCCATGTCTGTTACATGCTGTGCTGCTACTGCTGGCCCCACACACCTTATCCTTTGCACATCCACACTGTACTACTACTGGTCCCAAAAAAAGAGAGAATTGTTTCATGCTTGTTCAACTTCAAAATAAACCACAGTTTCCTCTGTCAATTAACACTTATGTTGTGAATAAATATAGGCAGGCCCTCTGCCCCCATTAATATATAATGTTTGAACAAGCCATTATTTCTTATGACATTAACTTATTTGTATAAACAAGGGCAGGGATCTGCACCCGTTACAACATATTTTTTTAATGCTTGGTTGAAACAAGACACTGTTTTTGTCGATAACACTGTGTGTGTTTAAACATCATCTGCCCCCAATAAGAAACAATTTTGGGGGATTTTCTAATATCAAAAAGCATCACACATGTAAGCACAGTGCATTTTTGAAACACACTGTTTGTTAAAACTGTCACCCATGCATTTACCCATAGAAAATAATGTCAGAGTGACACTATTATATATAGCTATTGCTTTCATTGTGTTCAAGTGCTTAAAGTGGTAGTGGGGGTGGGGTGTTTCTTAGGTGAGAAAGTGCAAAAATGTATAAAAAAAAAAATCCTACTAAATCCTAGGAGACCCCAGAGTGTCATCTACGAATTTTAAGGCCATTTAGAGCATATTTGGTTTGTGAAAAATCGATTCTGACATGAATTTTATTTTTTTTTTTTAATTTAACGAATCGGAAACAAAACAAATTTCAAGAAATTCTAATACGCCCATCTTTGCAAAAAAATAACTCACTCTTTCTAGATAGCAAAAGACATAGAACAGATTCTCATATTAAGTGAAATATAAAAACACTTTTATGATAATGCAGTAATGCAGTTCAAGGTGAAAACTACAGAAACCTGCTTTTATATTCCCTATTGAGCATGGACATTTGTCTAAAAGCCAATGTTCTTATAAATACAAAGGATTATAAGAAATTGTGTTGATTCTCAACATTAATTTATTTTCCTTGACGCATGGGGCAACTGAAAACAACAATTTGCATTGAAGTTACTAGGTGTCTCATGCTGTCATCATTAGGTTGCATGCATGGAATTTTTTATCCTGTGTGGGAAAGACATAATGTTCAATCAGACCTCACAATTATTATTTGTGATTGGGATCCTGTCTTGTAATTAAGACTGTGTGGAGGGTGTAGTGTGAATGCGTGAAAGAATTACTGTCAGAAAGTGTGAGGCAAAGTTAGTGCAATAATTAATCTTGTATGAATTAATGTCTGTGAGAGTCACAAACTGTATGACCAAGGCATGTTCACTAGATGACTATATATATATATTAATATATAGTAGATGTTAATTGATGTATTTTGTTTTATTACACTTACAGTATGCTTAGTTTTACATAGGCAAAATTCTTTGTTTTTTTTTCTCTGTTTTTCAGCTAGTTATTCTACATATTTAATTGTAGAATATTCCAAGAGTTCACAACGGCTTAATCTAGTGTTGTAACTAAGCGACCTGTAACCACAAAGAAAACCAAGACGAAAGTCTATTTCTTGCATAACGCTTTAATTAGACTCCTCAGCATAATAGTTCAATGTCAGCTATTCAATTGCGCAACCAGTATTTAGAGCAAAGTTATCATACCCAGCCCCGTCATGAGCCTTTAACATCATTGTAGGAAATATCTCTTGACTTTCACCTTGCCATGGTCCTTGTGTTTTACATAACCAGCACTAATCATTTTCTGGTTATTTAATTAGTCTACTGGAAGTCTGTGAAGACTCTTTCAAGAGAAGTCCAACTGAATGCTTTTCTTATGCTTCGCAATAAAAATGTCACCTTTTTTAAGGTACAAATTTAAATGCATGTTAACCTAATTACCGGAAAATAATTGAGGGAATAATTGAGAGAAAGAACCACCATTGTTATGCCTTGGAATGTCTGTTTATTCCTTTGATCCTCTTTGTCAAATGTCAAGGTATTTTTTTCCATTCATATTATTCTCTGAAGTTTTATTTTAGCGGTATATCATTGTTATTCTCTCTCTGGTTTTCTTTAATCTTACCAGTAAAAGCATGTGATAATCTTAATTGTGAAATATTTTTGACATTTTTTGTTTCAGTTAGTTTTAATAACATTTTGAAATGACACAAACAAATGCAATTTTGTATGATTTATAGAATAATTGAGTAGAATTGAAAAAAAAACATAGTTATAATAACTATATTTTGCTTCAGAAAAATACTAATCAGTTATTATTTATTTATTATATTATGGTATGAAAGAGATTTTCCAGTCCCAGACTAAAATTTGACTATATACTGGAAAAGTATAATCATCATACCTGGTACCCTCTGATGAAATTATGGTGCCAACATTGGTGGATCCAGTCTCCAACTCTGTGTTCACTAAATTGCATCTGGAGTCTTAGACTTGCCAATAGAGCTCCTCTCAGCATTCTAGGGCAATGAAAGGGAGAGTATCTTAAACTTTTTAAGAGCCTTGCAATTGGCAAGTCTAAGACTTTAGTGACACAGTGGAGGGCACCAGGAATAATAAATGTCCATTTCCAATGTATTGTCAAATTTTAGTTTGGGATTGGATGATTGCTATAAATACTAGGGCACTGTATATATGAAATGCAGGTTCAAGTTGCTTTTGAGCTTCCAAATAGTAAGAGAGGTTCTGATGTGGTTGTGAGTTCCAGAATAGTAGAAATGTACAGGAGAAATCTTGGAGACAATGATGTGAGGAGCAAACTAGTGTAGAAAAGAGAAGAAAGTGTTATAAGTACCCGACATTACATGTGGGGAGGTATCAGGAGATTAAGGCAGAGATATATATGAAATGGCGGTAAAAAAAAATACATACAGTACCTCATCCATTTTACCGCGGAGAGGCCATTGCGGCCAACTTGATTTAGGAAAATGTGCCGATTCTTGGGCGCACTGATGTGGTCTGATGTCATCACGCCCACCAAGCCTGATGATGTGGGGACATCATCACGTCAGCACACTTGAGAATTAGCGCATTTTCTTTTATCAAGATGGCTGCAACAGCCTCTCTGCGATCACATGGATGAGGTACTGTATGTATTTTTTGTTTTCACCCCTGATTTAACACCCGATTATAGGCTGTATGTGACTTTCAGATGCTGCAATAAGCATTGAATGCAGCATCTAAGGGATTGAATGACGGGGCAGCATGATCACCGCTCCCAATCACTACTTCCACTCCATACAATGGAATGCGACTTGTTACATAGTAATTCGGAACAAATTGAGTTTCTTGTCCAGATTCAGCGAAGCAGCCAAATTGAATTTTTGAAAAGTTAACTCAGTACTAGATAAGATCTTCAGCTTAATCTCAGTAGGAATAGAGTTCACAAGGAAATAGCTAAAGTAACGAGAGGACGGGCAGGACAAACTGTGATAATGTGGGGCGGTGGTAATAGAGAATGCATACAAGTCACATCCCCACCCATCCATTATCTCTGCAGTAAGCTGTCTCCTCATGAATTGACAAGCAGATCAGAGAGGAGGATGAGGCAGCTCTTCAGTTCAGTGCTGTGAAGTAACTTGTGCTACTGTGTGATTAAGACAGGTTTTGTGTGTTATAATAGGATAGTAACCATGTTATTAGCCCTGACGATTAGTCCTAAGACAAAACAAGCCATTATAACTAATGTAAAGTATTTGGGAAAATATTTATAATAAAGTAATAATTAGGCATTTATAATGTAATAATTCCCATTAAACCCTTTTAAAGTCTCTGCTCCTTCAGAGTTCAATAGACAGTCTTATCAAATATTGACAACTTTCCTTGTATCAGTGTAGATATAGATTGCTTTCAGTCACTGGTAGGACAACCCAGTTGACTGGTAAGCTCAGCAAGATCTATTTCTATTTCTTATTTATTTCTCACCTATATATTCATGACATATTCCACAGCACTAATAGAACTCAAAATCTAAGATCCCTGTCACTATGTCCTTGGAGCATGGGAGGAATCCTGAGTACCTGGAGGAAACCCACACAAACCTACAAACTCCATGCATATGTTGTCCTTGGTTGGACTTGAATCTCAGCATTGAAAGGCACCAGTGCTAACCACTGATCTACAGATCTACAGTACTGCCTAGTAAGAGCAAAGGTTTAAATGAGGGGAAATGGGAGAATTGAATTCAGTATAGGGTGGAATGCATTTCATGAGAAAAGGTGGGAGGCAGGTTATGAGGCAGGAGCACTAAGCGCTCCTGTAGAAGGAGTTGGGGGACTGTACGTTAAAGGTTTGTATGGAGAAAATCTTTATGAAATCCACACCAAGACTGCACAAAAACACATATAAATCTGCACTGTTTATAGCTTGGTTTTTGCTGCAGATTTTCTGTTTAACTATTGACAGAAGGCGTGGAATCGCACAAACAATTGACATGCAGCATATTTTAAAATCTGCACAACAGGTACATTTCTGCACGGAAGAAAAAAGCAAAAGGGGTCATTATTAAGCTGAAATACACCTATATTAGGCATATTTCACGCACAGCTAGTTGTGCCGCAAACCACAACTTCTCCCGACACACGCCAGGTCTAAAAAAGTGGGCGTGGTGTGGGCGAGGAAGAGGATGGGCTGGGAGGCCCGTCTCATTTACCATTTTCTACACCTGAAAAAGATCTAAATATAAGACAGCTTGGAGGAAGCTGTCTTACATTTAGAACTGGCGGAGGATCCCCGAAGGTTATGTAGAGGCTAGCACCTCCTCATAACTTCAGCGGAACCACCATCAGCTTAGGGCTTTAATAAGACTGGCTTCTAAAATGTTTTTCTTAATAAATTTGCCTCAAAATGTACAATATTTCATTCACTTTGCTTGTATTGTATTATGCTGCTGTTTTTCCTGCATGAAAATCCAAGAGGAAAAATCACACACAATTCGCATTATGTGCAAGTAGATTAAAACAGTTTCTTGTAGCACAGATTTTTTTTGTTTTAAATACATTACATAGCTCTCAGATATTGAGATGAGCGAACACCTGGATGTTCGGGTTCAAGAAGTTCGGCCAAACTTCCCGAAAATGTTCGGGTTCGGGATCCGAACTCGACCCGAGCTTTATCCCGAACCCGAACCCCATTGAAGTCAATGGGGACCCGAACTTTTGGGCACTAAAAAGGCTGTAAAACAGACTTGGAGAGAGGTCCCATAGCAGAGAATCATGCGTCATATCACCCACCACTGGAGAAGGCCACTTTCAGTTATTTCGGCCCCAGCACAAAGACAGAGGAGAGAGGTCCCACAGCAAGGAATCATGCGTAATATCACCCACCACTGGAGAAGGCCACTTTCAGTTATTTCGGCCCAGCACCCAGACAGAGGAGAGAGGTCCCACATCAAGGAATCATGCATCATTTCACCCACCACTAGAGAAGGCCACTTTCAGTTATTTCGGCCCGAGTACCCAGACAGAGGAGAGAGGTCCCACAGCAAGGAATAAGGCGTCATATCACCCACCACTGGAGAAGGCCACTTTCAGTTATTTCGGCCCCAGCACCCAGACAGAGGAAAGAGGTCCCACAGCAAGGAATAAGGCGTCATATCACCCACCACTGGAGAAGGCCACTTTCAATTATTTCAGCCCCAGCAGCCAGACAGAGGAGAGAGGTCCCACAGCAATGAATCATGCGTCATATCACCCACCACTGGAGAAGGCCACTCAGTTATTTTGGCCCCAGCACCCAGACAGAGGAGAGAGGTCCCACAGCAAGGAATCATGCGTCATATCACCCACCACTGGAGAAGGCTACTCAGTTATTTCGGCCCAAGCACCCAGACCGAGGAGAAAGGTCCCACAGCAAGGAATCATGCGTCATTTAACCCACCACTAGAGAAGGCCACTTTCAGTTATTTAGGCCCAGCACCCAGACAGAGGAGAGAGGTCCCACAGCAAGGAATAAGGCGTCATATAACCCACCACTGTAGAAGGCCACTTTCAGTTATTTCGGCCCCAGCAACCAGACAGAGGAGAGAGGTCCCACAGCAAGGAATCGTGCGTCATTTCACCCACCACTGGAGAAGGCCACTTTCAGTTATTTCGGCCCAGCACCCAGACAGAGGAGAGGTTCATTCAACTTTGGGTTGCACTGCAAGATCATGGTAAAGTTAAAAAAATGAGGATTCAATAAAGAAGTGCCCCGGAGTACAAGAATACATGGTTGAGGGGGAGGCAGTTATAAATGTCTATTCTGCACATGGGAGGCACAGGTCCTGTGGGATCCATGCCTGGTTCATTTTTATGAACGTCAGCTTGTCCACGTTGGCTGTGGACAGGCGGCTGCGTTTGTCAGTAATGACACCCCCTGCCATGCTGAATACACGTTCAGACAAAACGCTGGCCTCCAAGGCATAAAATGCTAACTCTGGCCACGTGGCCAATTTGTAGACCCAGAAGTTGAATGGGGCCGAACCATCAGTCAGTACGTGGAGGGGTGTGCAGACGTACTGTTCAACCATGTTAGTGAAATGCTGCCTCCTGCTAACACGTTCCGTATCAGGTGGTTGTGCAGTTAGCTGTGGCGTGGAGACAAAACTTTTCCACATTTTTGCCATGCTAACCCTGCCCTCAGAGGAGCTGGCCATGACGCTGCTGCGTTGGCGAGCTCTTGCTCCTCCTCTGCCTTCGCCTTGGGCTTCCACCTGTTCCCCTGTGACATTTGGGAATGCTCTCAGGAGCGGGTCTAGCAAAGTGCGCTTGTACTCGCGCATCTTCCTATCACGCTCCAGTGCAGGAAGTAAGGTGGGCACATTGTCTTTGTACCGGGGATCCCGCAGGGTGGCAACCCAGTAGTCCGCACACGTTAAAATGTGGGCAACTCTGCTGTCGTTGCGCAGGCACTGCAGCATGTAGTCACTCATGTGTGCCAGGCTCCCCAGAGATAAGGACAAGCTGTCCTCTGTGGGAGGCGTATCGTCTTCGTCCTCCGTATCCCCCCAGCCACGCACCAGTGATGGGCCTAAGCTGTGTCGGGTGCCACCCCGCTGTGAACCTGCTTCATCCTCATCCTCCTCCACCTCCTCCTCATCCTCCTCGTCCTCCAGTAGTGGTCCCTGGCTGGCCACTTTTGTACCTGGCCTCTGCTGTTGCAAAAAACCTCCCTCTGAGCCACTTCTAACAGACTGGCCTGAAAGTGCTAAAAATGACCCCTCATCCTCCTCCTCCTCCTCCTGGGCCACCTCCTCTTCCATCATCGCCCTAAGCGTTTTCTCAAGGAGACATAGAACTGGTATTGTAACGCTGATAACGGTGTCATCGCCACTGGCCATGTTGGTGGAGTACTCAAAACAGCGCAACAGGGCACACAGGTCTCGCATGGAGGCCCAATCATTGGTGGTGAAGTGGTGCTGTTCCGCAGTGCGACTGACGCATTTGTGCTGCAGCTGAAACTCCACTATGGCCTGCTGCTGCTCACAGCATGTCTCTCCAGCAAGTGCAAGGTGGAGTTCCACCTGGTGGGCACGTCGTATATGAGGCGGTGAGCGGGAAGGCCGAAGTTCCGCTGTAGCGCAGACAGGCGAGCAGCGGCAGGATGTGAATTCTGGAAGCGCGCACAGACGGCCCGCACTTTATGCAGCAGCTCTGACATGTCGGGGTAGTTGTGAATGAACTTCTGCACCACCAAATTCAGCACATGCGCCAGGCAAGGGATGTGCGTCAAACCGGCTAGTCCCAGAGCTGCGACGCGATTTCGCCCATTATCGCACACCACCAGGCCGGGCTTGAGGCCCACCGGCAGAAACCACTCGTCGGTCTGTTGTTCAATACCCCGCCACAACTCCTGCGCGGTGTGGGGCCTGTCCCCCAAATATATGAGTTTCAGAATGGCCTGCTGACGTTTACCCCGGGCTGTGCCGAAGTTGGTGGTGAAGGTGTGTGGCTGACTGGATGAGCTGGTGGAAGCAGAGGAGCAGGAAGCCGAGTAGGAGGAGGAGGCTACAGGAGGCAAAGAATGATGCCCTGCGATTCTTGGCAGCAGAAGGAAGTGCGCCAAGGAACCTCCACCTGGGGCCCAGCCGCCACTACATTTACCCAGCCGAAACGCCTGCGTCTTTGTGTCTTGCCATGTGCGGTGAATAAAGTGAAGATATTGAATTTGGTGAGTGCCGGTCCTTTTTCCCTGTATTCTATTGGACATTGCTCCGGGGACGCGTGCACCACACCGCTGATACCAGAGTGCCGACTGATTTCTATGTATACTACATTTACCCAGTGTGCAGTTAGGGAGATATAGCATCCCTGGCCGTGCTTACTGGTCCACGTATCTGTGGTTAGGTGGACCTTGCCACAGATGGCGTTGCGCAGAGCACACTTGATTTTATCGGATACTTGGTTGTGCAGGGAAGGCACGGCTCTCTTGGAGAAGTAGTGACGGCTGGGAAGAACATACTGTGGGACAGCCATGGACATCAGCTGTTTGAATCTGTCTGTGTCCTCCAGCCTGAATGACAGCATTTCAAAGGCCAGTAGTTTAGAAATGCTGGCATTCAGACCCAGGGCTCGAGGGTGGCTAGGTGGGAATTTACGCTTTCTCCCCAAGGTTTGTGAGATGGAGAGCTGAACGCTGCCGTGTGATATAGTGGCGATGCTTGGTGACGCAGGCGGTGGTGTCGGTGGCACATACTCTGTTTGGTGGGCGGCAGGTGCCAACATTCCTCCCGAGGTGGAGGAAGAGGCCGAGGGAGCAGGGGGAGCCAGAGTGAGTTCCTTGCTTTTAAGGTGTTTACTCCACTGCAGTTCATGCTATTCATGTAGATGCCTGGTCATGCAGGTTGTGCTAAGGTTTAGAACGTTAATGCCTCGCTTCAGGCTCTGATGGCACAGCGTGCAAACCACTCGGGTCTTGTCGTCAGCACATTGTTTATAGAAGTGCCATGCCAGGGAACTCCTTGAAGCTGCCTTTGGGGTGCTCGGTCCCTGGTTAGCGGTGGCCAGTAGCAGGCGAACTCTCTTGGAGGCGGCTGTTCTGCTTTTGCCCCCTGCTCCCTCTTTTGCTACGCTGTTGGCTCGGTCTCACCACTGCCTCTTCCTCTGAACTATGAAAGTCAGTGGCATGACCTTCATTCCATGTGGGGTCTAGGACCTCATCGTCCCCTGCATCATCTTCCACACAGTCTTCCTCCCTGACCTCTTGTTCGGTCTGCACACTGCAGAAAGACGCAGCAGTTGGCACTTGTGTTTCGTCATCATCAGAGACGTGTGGACTGCGATGAGATGGTATTCCTATGTCCTCATCATCAGGAAACATCAGTGGTTGTGCATCAGTGCATTCTATGTCTTCCACCAGTGGGGAAGGGCTAGGTGGATTCCCTTGGGAAACCCTGCCAGCAGAGTCTTCAAACAGCATAAGAGACTGCTGCATAACTTGAGGCTCAGACAGTTTCCCTGGTATGCATGGGGATGATGTGACTGATGGGCTTGGTTTTCAGGCGCCACCTGTGCGCTTTCTGCAGAAAACTGGATGGGAGATAATGTTGTGAACGTGCTGGATCCACTGTCGGCCACCCAATTGACTAGCGCCTGTACGTGCTCAGGCCTCACCATCCTTAGAACGGCATTGGGCGCCACCAAATATCGCAGTAAATTCTGGCGGGTACTGGAACCTGAGGTAGTTGGTTCACTAGGACGTATGGCTGTGGCAGAATGGCCACGTCCTCTCCCAGCACCAGAGGGTACACTAACACCACCACGACCACATCCGCGTCCCTTACTAGATGTTTTCCTCATTGTTACCGTTCACCAAGCACCACAATAAGACAAAAAAATATTTGGCCCAATGTATTGATTTCAAATTCAGGCCATTTTTTACAGGCACCTAACACTATCTGCCTATTTATTTATGCAGCGTATTACACTAATCCAGGCACAGCAGTAACCACTGATTTAGGGGAATAGCTCTTTTAGGGCTAGTATTTAGGCCCTGGATGAAAGGTATCCTTTTATGGACAGATTTAAACTAGGCCTGCAACAGCTGAAACACCAGATTCAGGGTATTGCTATTTTGGCAATTTAATTTCACCCCAGAACAAAATATATAATTTGCAGGACACTATGAAACTTGGCCAGCCACAGCTGAAACCACTGATTTAAGGTATTGCTATTTTGGCAATTGAATTTCACCCCAGAACAAAATATATATTTTGGCGGACACTATTATAGTTTGCCAGCCAGTGCTGGGACACCAGATTTAGGGGATTGTTATTTTGGAAGTTGAATTTCACCGCAGAACAAAATATAAGTTTTGGCGGACACTATTATAGGTTGCCAGCAAGTGCTGGGAAACCAG